>CM077091.1:29666635-30948980 GCA_039513925.1 Platanthera zijinensis | reverse complement strand
AAAAAAGACAAGACTAAAACTCATATCAAACTAGGGTCCAACAAATTTTGCCCTCTGAATTGTAATCTGCACGCGAAACGAATATGCCTTCATACGAGTTTATTCCACAGAAGAAACCTGGTTCTCCCATCGGGAATCTTTCCAGGAGTCAGATCATCTTCTTCATCCACCACTGGCAATTTAACAAGTAGCTAAGGAAGTTTTGTCCAGACGGATTTTGATTCCACTGACCTTGGATTTTAGAACTGTACCATTGCGCTTGAAACTTTCAGATTCTTGTAGAACTCCTCGACTGCAGGGAAAATGACTTTGCACGGTGTCTGGAGGATGAACGAGAGACCGGTGGTGTCGAACAGAATTAGCAAGTTTCGAAAATCATCCGAAGAGGTCGGCTATACCTACAGGGTCGAGCTTTGAGCCGATTCCGATCTTGGAGGATGGAGCCATCGGCGATTAATGAGTACGGAGGAGACGAAGCGATAAAGCTCTGCGGGTTCCGGAATATGAAGCGATGACGGCTACTCGGGAGAATGAAGAGTGGAAAGGATTTCCAATTTTTCTAAATATATATATGACCCTAATTAGGTTTAAGTAGAGTGATAAAATCATACCTGTTGCGGAGCGGCAAACGCTTTGTGCGAATAGAAATAAAATGAGAGATTCAAATTTCTGATTTCCGTATACTCGAGTAGATTTCTCCATACACGAGTATTGAGATGGAGCATACCCGAGTAGATCTAGTATATACATGAGTAGGTTACCAACTACTCGAGTATATAGATCTGTTACTCGAGTATTTTCGTTTACTCGTGTATAAGTCTCTATATACTCGAGTATATCACATTTGAAATACAATTTACTTGGGAGAAATTTTACTGCCACTAATATCTTCCACTCTGAGCCTGTCTTTGAATCACTATCAATATTCCTCTTTGTTGAGCAACCCGAGTTCCATTTTGAAGAATGAAACTTGGACTCCTCCAGCGTTTGGTGAATATATCGGCAACTTGCCTGTCTGTGAGACATATTGTAGATCTATGTCTCCGTTTCCACATGCTCCCGGATGAAGTGATATCGAAGCTCTATGTGCTTTGTCCGACTGTGGGAGACTGGTTGTTGGCGATTGCTATTGCGCTGGATGAGTCGCAGAACAGAGGAATGTTCTGGAACTTCATGTTATTCTTCAAATTGATTCTTGATCCATAGAAGCTGTGCACAAGTGCCTGCAGAGATATACTCTGATTCAGCTGTTGAGATGGCTACACAGTTCTGCTTCTTACTGCTCCAGGAAATAAGTCTTCCTTCCGAGAAATTGGCAAGTCCCGGAAGTACTTTTCCTGTCGTCTTTGCTTCCTGCAAATCTGCATCTGAAAATCCAATTAGTTCATTATCATTACTTCTTGGGTACCATAAGCCAAGATTTGGTGTACCTTTGAGGTATCTCAAGATTCTCTTTGCAGCAATGTAGTGAGATTCCTTAGAGTTCACCTGAAATCTAGCACATACACATGTTGAAAACATTATGTCTGGTCTACTTGCGGTAAGTGAGCAAGGACCCAATTATGCTTCTGTACTTGGTTTCATCAAAAGGTTTCCCTTTCTCATCCTTGTCCAGAGACATAGCTGAGGCCATTGGAGTCCTCATAGAGGTTGCATTCTCCATTCCCAATTTCTTAAGTAGCTCTTTGGTGAATTTGGTCTGTGAGATGAAAAATTCCATCCTCAGATTGTTCACTTGAAGCCCTAAGAAATACTTCAGCTCTCCCATACTGCTCATTTCAAACTTCCCTTGCATAAGTTTAGAAAACTTCTTCCAGAGGTTGTTGTCTGTAGAGCCAAAAATAATGTCATCGACATAGATTTGCACTAGCAAAATCTTGCCTTTTATTTCCCTAAGAAATAATGTCTTGTCTATCTTTCTCTTGTGAACTTGTTCTCAAGAAGAAAGGTAGACAACGTCTCATACCAAGCTCGAGGAGCTTGTTTGAGACCATATAAAGCTTTTTGCAGTAAATAAACATGATTAGGAAAAGTTGAGTCAACAAAACCCGGCGGTTGCTCTACATACACTTCTTCCTTTATGTCACCATTCAGGAAGGCGGACTGACGTCCATCTGATAGACGGTAAAGCCCTTAGTGCAGCGTAGGCAAGAAATAACCTGATCGCCTCCAGTCTTGCCACTGGAGCATATGTTTTGGTCAAAGTCGATTCCTTCTTCTTGACGATAGCCCTTGGCGGCAAGTCTGGCTTTATTCTTTATAATTGTTCCATCTTCATCCATCTTGTTCGGTAGTACCATTTTTTCCCATGATGTTCTTCCTCTTGGGTCTTGGAACAAGTGTCCAAACTTTGCATCGTTTGAACTGATTCAGCTCATCTTCATGGCTGGAAGAATCCAGGATACGTCAGAGTTGGCTTCCTCAAATTTCTTTGGTTCAACCTGTGAAAGAAAACTTAGGTGTAAATTTTCGTTAGTTGTACCTCGACAAGTTCTGATGCCATCCCGAGGATCTACTATGATTTGATCTAAGGGATGATCCTTCACGTGTCTGAACTCTAGAGTCCTTGCATTGGGATCTCTTCAGCCACTGGAGTTGCATCTTCAGCTGGGATATGTTCTTCATCTTGATCATCTACCTCTCCAACAGGGGTTGTAGAGGTGATCTTGATGAACGTCTCATCTTTACCTTCAGTAGTTTCATCCAAGCTGAGTTCCTTCATCTTTGTACCTACATCTTCAATAGGCACACTAGAAGAGTTGCTTTGCAGCAGACTCGTCTCATCAAATACAAGGTGTATCGACTCTTCTACCACCAGAGTTTTTCTATTAAATACCCTATAGGCCTTACTATGGCAACTATAACCTACAAAAATACCTTCAAAGCTTTTCTCGCTAAACTTGGTAGTGCGATACTTGCCGTTGTTAGTACGAAGCACTTACAGCTAAGATTCTAAAATAAGAAATGGTTGGTTTCCTGCCTTTTTAGAAGTTCGTAAGGAGTCTTATCATGGTTCTTGTTGATGAGAGATCGATTTTGCACGTGATAAGCGGTGTTGACGGCTTCAGCCCAGAAATACTCCGGAAGTGAGGCATCACTCAACATAGTCCGGTAAGCCTCTATGAGTGTTCTGTTCCTTCTCTCAGCTACTCCATTTTGCTGTGGAGTGCGAGGAGAGGAAAACTCATGAAAGATACCTTGACTTCGCAGAATTCTGTCACGGCTCCAGACTTGAATTCCGTTCCATTGTCGCTTCTGATTTTGACTACGGAACAGTTGTATTCATTCTGGATTTGCCTAACAAAACTAGTGAAAGTACTAAAGGTGTCTAACTTGTATTTCAGAAAGAACACCCATGCAAGCGCGAGTAATCATCCTATAACCAACGTATATTCCTTACCTCCCAAACTTCTAACTTGCAGTGGACCAAACAAGTCCATATGGAGAAGCTGTAAGCTTCTATTGGATCCTTGCCTATTATGCTTTTAAATGAACTCCTTGTTTGCTTGCCTTTGATCTAAGCGTGACAAACTGTCCATAACGCACTTGACATTAGGTGCATCACGTACTAAGTTTTGAGAGAATAGTTTATTAATAGTTTTGAGATTAATATGTGCTAGTCTCTTGTGCCATTGTCAGCAAGAGATGCACTACTTTTTCTAAAAGCACACTGGTGTAGACGAGTCTATACAAATGAAGTTTAAACAGAAAATATTTCTGCTTCGAGTCCCTGATAAAATAGTTTCCATGTTGTCAACCGATTTTATCAAACACTTGTCAGCATGAAATTCAACCACGTATCCTTTGTCGCATAGTTGGCTTATGCTGATGAGATTGTGTTCCAATCCTTCAACATAGGCTACATCCGAAAAGGATACGCTACCGTTAGTAATCATACCGTAGCCTTTAGTTATTCCTCGATCTGAACCTCCAAAGATGACCTTTGGTCCGTTGCAGACTGAGGTGAAATTCTGGAGTAGGCTTCTTGTCTCGGTCATATGCCGAGAGCATCCACTGTCCAAGTACCAGATTGGCATTTTGGTGGTCTTTGGACATACCTGCAATTACAATCACTAGCCTTAGGAACCCAAACAAGTTTGGGTCCCCCTTGGTCTCAGGGGGGGGGGAGGGGTTAGAATCCTTCCCCCAACGAGCATTAGCAACATTGGTCGCCTTATTCTTCTCTTGTGATGGTTGCTATTAAAGTGAGTTCCTAGCAGGAACTTCACTCTTGGAGGAAGAAGCTTCATGATGATGGCAGCTATAAGAAGTCTTCTCCTTCATAGGCTTTTCCACAATAGGTTTTACCTTTGGTGTCTTCTTGATGTTATGACCATGAGCATAAGGTACATAGCTTTGAAGTTGAATCTCTTCATAAGGGGCCTTAAAGACACTCTCTCCAAAGTTACGAGGACGAGTCCAACCCTGGTATCTTGACTTAGGCTTCTCGGATCGGCCTAGAGAAGTGTCCATAGGTTGACTCATAGTCGTATTCGTTCGTAGAAAAGATAACTTTCTTGAACAAAACTGGTTCCAAGGGAGCTTTCCCTTTTTCTACAGCTAGAGCCTTCTGGGCAGCCTTATTCTTTCTCTTGGCCTTGTTTCTCCTAAAGATTTACTAGAAGCACCAATGTGGCCTAACCAGCACCCTTGGCCTTAGCTGAGAACTCAGCAACTAGTGGAAGAACTGTCTTAGGCTTGGAGAAACTCTCAACAAGTTTCTTCTCAGCCTCGAGTAGTTGTTCCAATTCTTTGATGATTTCATCTTTAAGGTCGAGGTTCTTGAGAGCTTGATTGTATTCCTCCATAGCAACATTGAAGTTCTCTTGAAGAGATTAGTCCTAGTGACTTCTTCTCTCAAGCTGCTCTCAATAGCCTGTAGAGATTTTATCTCTTTGGCTTGAGTTTTCACGACTCTGCGACATTTTTCGTAAGCCGTGAGTAACTCCTTATACTACTGTCCATGAGTTCATTCATCCTCAAAGGAATGGCCCTCTTGCTCATTATCATCATCAGATTCAGAGAGAGGAGTGTGAGATTTTACCTCCCCAGTGAACTGGGGAATTGTTCATCATCAGAGTGAGCCATGAGACCGAAGTAAGCTTCCTCTACTTCACTCGACTCAGATGAGTCGGAGTCGCTGAGAGTTTTTCTCTTCTTGGCTAATAAGCTCTTCTCTGTCCTCTTCTTGTGGTATGAGGATTTCTTTTCCTCTCTTCTTCCACACTCTTTCTTCTTGTGAGGGCAGGCCGCGATGACGTGACCTGGCTGATTACAACAATAACAAACGATGTCAGTTGAAATCTGTTTGTTCTGTTTAGAGTTATACCTGTCATGGCTACTTGAGCCTTTCTTTCGCTGATCACCGTCATGTCGTGATCTTCTGTATGAGGTATCTTTGCCTCTCCATTGCTTCTTCTTATTCAAGAATTTCTTGAACTGCCGCACGCGCGAGAGCAATGAGAACTCTCCTTCAGATAGTTCTGAGGCTGAGGTGCTTGGCTCGGAGCCTTCTTCTTCACTTACTTCTTGAGGAGGTGCTGGTGAGGCAGCTTTGCCCTTCCTTGAACTGCAGCCTTTAAAGCAACTGACTTCTCTTTTGAGGAGAAGCGACTATTCTCTTCTTCAGCTTTTCTAGAGTTGATCTGCAGTTCATAGGACATTAGCTTGCCAAATAGATTCTGTGGATCTGTCTTTGCTAGTCTGCCAAACTCTCGGATGGCACAGACTTTGTTATCCAATTCCTTGGTGAGAGATCTCTGAAACTTATCATTCAGCTCCCCATTAGTAAAAGACTCGGCCATACACTCTTAGTCCATTGACTATCTTAAAGAAGTTTTCAAATGTGTCAGCTATGGGTTCCTTGTGACCTTGTCGGAAGGCTTCATACTTCTGATTTAAGAGGGATCTCCGATCATCCCTAACTTCCTCAGTCCCTTCCATCAGAGTCATTAGGGATTGCCACATCTCCTTGGCAGATTGGCAAATGTATAAGATTTTGCAGCATTGAGTCATTGACTGCACTTGCGATAATATTTTTAGCTTTCTTGTCTTGGAGACAAGTGCAATCTCGTCCTTATCCAAGTCCATCAACTTCTTTGGAACCTTTTTGGATGGGTCTATTATTGATGCTACATAGGAACATGCGGACCTTCTTCCACAATCATGAAGATCCGGGGATCTACTGCTTCCATGAAGAGCTTAACTCTTTTCCTTCCACATAGGAAAATTGTTCTTGGTGCAGATAGGGAGCTTAGCAAAATCCTTGGTCTTACTCATGCTTGATACTTCTCTTGAGACAACTTGGTGAGGATTAGATCAAGGTGTTAACCTTTTAACGATCAACCTCCCTCTGATACCAATTGAGAGAACTAAGTTGTCAACCTAAATCACCTAGAGGGGGTGAATAGGTGAAATACGTGCCAAATGCGGAATAAAAAATTAACCAGCACAGATAAGTAATCAAGCAATCACACAGACGACAAGAGATTTACAGTGGTTCCCCAATCTTGGGTACGTCCACTTTCCTCACCATCTAGCAAATCACTAGACTCGGCTACTCCACTATCTCGGATTGCAAACCAATCCTACACCTCAACTACGTTCCTACAAAACTCGATCCCAAACGGATCTACACTCGGAATAAAACTTCCTACCACTCGGAGATAAATCTCCTACAATGAAATTGTTTGAAGAAAAATACAAACAAAATAATACAGATCTGGATCTTTGGCTTTGTCTTCTTCGTTGAGAGCTTTCGGCTTGGACAAAAAAGGTTGAGGAAGACTTGACCGAAATCGGAGATCTGAAATCTGGAATCACCACGATCGAATAGAAATATCAGAGATCGATGAAGCACGTCGTGATCGGATGATTCTTCTTGAGTCTGGATCGCTGGAGAAACTGAGATCGATAGCAGCGGCGTGAGAACGACGATCCAGAGCTTCTTCCAAAACAGTAATGGCGGCGGACAGAAAGATTAGGGTTTTCGGGATTTTTTTTCTTTCTTAAAAAGTAATCTCTGTAAACGCGTGTATTTAGTCAAGTCTGAAAAGACCTATTTATAGGTGGTCTCCAATGGTCATAAACATAATTAAGGATGACACATGACCAATCAGAAAGGACTATTTGAAAATACACAAAGAAACTTGACTTAGAGAAATTTAGGAAATTCGAACACACTCGAGAGACAGAGACATACTCAAGTAAGAGGTTACATACTCGAGTGGGTATGAGGGATATACTCGAGTATCAAGATAGAAACTACTCGAGTGCTTCAGGGATCAATACTCGAGTGACTTAGAGAACCTACTCGAGTATGAGCAAATATACTCGAGTATAAGCACTTAAAAAATTTCTCAGATAAGACTTGAAGAGCTACTCGAGTATAAGAGTTTGAGATACTCGAGTATGGAGAAGATAGACTACTCGAGTATCTAAGGAAAACTACTCGAGTGACCACTAACCTACTCGAGTATGAAAAACAATCTACTCGAGTACAGATTTGCTTACTCGAGTATTTCAGAGAACTACTCGAGTATGAGGACTTAGAGACTTTCTAGGATAAGAATTCAGATCTACTCGAGTATAACCAGAACGCTTACTCGAGTAACTAACCATCTACTCGAGTATAAGGTATCACTTACTCGAGTGAAGGAAATCTACTCGAGTATAAGCTTTCATACTTGTGTAAATAGAGAATCCACTCGAGTAAGTAGTCCAACCTACTCGAGTACAGACTCACTTACTCGAGTATACTATAGAAGTACTCGAGTATGTGGACTTAGAAAATTTTTCTAGATAGACTTCAAAACTCCATAGTCCAAGTGCATGTTGATGAAGTGTATCCCAATAGAGAGGCTATAAATGAGCCAACACCTTGGATCACACAATAAGGATTACATTGTATGGTCCTGTATTTGGTGACCCATTATAGACTGACTTTGTTCTACACTTGGCAATAAGAACCTGCACACATACATCTCAAACACAATATCAAATACACCTTAATTCATCTTAGTTCAAGGTCTGACTTCCTACAAATCTGAGGTATTGTGGAGACAAATCCCAACACCAGCGCTTGATTAGAGCCTGTTCAGCGGGTCTTATAGGGGCCTTTACCATTCATCCTACAACCGAGTGAGCCTACAGTCCTGCCAGCTTGATGAGAGCCTGGTTAGCGGGTCTTCTCGGGGCCTTGCCATTTCAACCTGCCACCGAGTGAGCCTACAGTCTTGGCAGCTTGATGAGAGCCTGGTCAGCAGGTCTTCTCGGGCCTTTCCATTTAACTGTCGCAATCTCATCTCATGGAGTTAAACACCTGGAATTTCATTATATCAGGAACTGTACCAAAATTTATAAGTATTGGAAAAGATAAAAAGTTAAGGGTTGAATCTTTTTAGGTCATTCGCGCTTCGGGCACGATCGAGGGGTACCCCGTCCATATCCTGGAGGTGGTACCCTCCAGACTTCAGGACCTCCCTAATAATAAAGGGGTCGTCCTAGTTTGGGTTAAGCTTTCCCACTAAGGCTCCCCTTCCTGCTGCATCGAATTTCTTTAAGACAAAGTTGCCCTTCTGAAACTGTCCAACACTGATATGCTTATCAAATATTTGGCCATTCGGCTCTTAACTTCTTCCTGCTGGAATGATGCCAGTTTTTTGATCTTCTCTACCAAGTCAAGAGAGAGCTTTTGCTCTTCCTTGTTTTTTGCTTGCCACCCTTTGTCTCCTTTCTTTGCTGAAACTCCCTTGGAGATTCCACCTCAAACTATATAGGTATAACGCCTCCAATCCAAGGAAGTTTGAATGGAGTCTCTCCCATTGCTATGTTTGGTGTAGTTCTCAAAGCCCAGAGAATGGAAGGGAGCTTCTTTACCCAACTTCCTCTTCAGTTCTCCACCTTCTTTTTTAAAGATTCACGATAATCTTTTTCTCCGCTTCCACTTGCATGTTGCTTCGAGGATGATGTACCGAGGCGAAGCGAAGGTCTATGCCTAACTTGACACAATAATCCACAAATTCCCTGCTAGCAAACTGCGGTCCACTATCCGTTACGAGGACCTAAGGGAGAACATGCTGCCAGATATCTCTCCCCATGAAAAATTTCTGACCACCTGCGACGTCACCTTAGCCAACACCTTTAACTCCATCCATCGTGAAAAGTCGTCCACCATGACCAGCATGAACTTCCTCTATCCACTGGCTTGGCAAAATGGTCCCACGAAGTCTAGCCCCCATATTGCAAAGGGCTAGGGAGCCGTGATGGTGCGTAACCTTTGGGCAGGGAGGATTTGAGAGGGGGCAACTCCTTGAACTTCTTACATCTCCTTGAAATTCTTCAGCATCCCTCCTAAGGGTGGGCCAGAAGTAGCCTTACCTTAACACCCTTCCTTCTAAGGTCTGACTTCCCTGAGTGGCTCCAACATTCTCCTAAATGGATTTCTTCTAGAACTCTTGAGGTCTCCCTTCAGATACACCTGAGCCAGTAGGCCCGATAGTGTCTTCCGGTATAATGTCCCCTCCTTCAGTAGGTAGTATGCTGATTTGTACCTAATCCGCTTCTTATCAAGGTCTCTCCCAGGAAGATGTCCCGAGGTCAAAAAAGTGATGAAGGGGTCCATCCAAGACCCTTGCTTGTCCACTTCTCATCTCCCCCTCTTCTATGGAGGGCCGAAGAGCTCTGTCATGGTTCCTCCTACCAGAGGGCCATGCTTGGCAAGCAGGCGGCCTGAGCACTCTCTTCTCTTTGGACGTGTTGAATTGAAAAGTTGCGGAATTGTCCGATGACACCCTTCACCTTCATCAGATACAATTTGAGTGTGGGCTCCCTCACTTCAAACTCTCCATTGATGTTGTTGGAACCCAAGTTCTAATTTGGGAAAGGATCACTATTAGGATGTATTAGATTGACCCAATTTGTATAGTCATGGGTCATAGGTTTATTTCAAGATTTGCCTCAGAAGGACTCTCAAAAATTACTGAAAGAATTCCAAGAAATGCAGTTATAACAAAGTCAGGAATTTAGGTCGACGAAACTCAAACTCAGGTCGACGAACTCAGAGTTCTATCTCTGAGCTGAGCTCGATGAAATCCGAGCTCAGGTCGATGATCTCTGATCTCAAGCCAGAAGTTCAGTTTGATGAAATCCAATTCTACTCGACAAACTCTTAGCTCTGGTCGACGATCTTCGACCTCAAGAAAAAAATTTAGCTTGACGATCTCTGAGCTGAGATCGACGATCTGCGAGCTCCGGTCGACAAAATCTGTGCTGTTTTTCTAGGCCTATTTTTTAGAGCTGGCAAATTATCTTAAGGATTAATGACATCATTTAATGCCTAGAACAATTAATGCTAACCATTCCTTATGGAAATAGCCATTCAAAGTAACATTAAATGTGGGTTGTTTCAGAAGTTATTCTGATTTATTTTCGTCATAAAGAATTCAAATACCTGAATTTTTAGGGGAATATTATATAATATCAGCTTTTCAAAAGGCAAGCAGAGAAGGAGAGAGACAGTAATAGAGAATAGAGTTCTTCGTCTGAAGAATAACATCAAGTTACAGAGTTCTTCATCTGCTCCAAGCTTTAAAGAGACAAAAATACAAAATCAGTCTAAAAGGCTTGTTGGTGATCAACATCAATCTGAAGGCCTACAACCTGAAGCAAAGCTTCTATTTCCTGATCATCTACAAAATCTCAGGGGGAGCTTTGACATCATCAACATCCACTAGTCTTCTATCAGATCAATTATAGAGAAGACAACATCATTTCTTTTCCCTTTCCTGTGTACATGGTTATTACTCCCTAAAAAGTAAAACCTCTAGGTGGCAGGGCACCTGATCAAAAACCTGTGTGTTGACTTTTGGGCACCTGATCAAAAGCTCAAAGGGTTGCTATATCTTCCTTAGAAAATAGATATTGTGGTGACAGGGCACCTGATAAAAATCTGTAGTGGATTCCTACCAGGGTGGTAGAAGTGGATGTACCCAGTTTTTGGGAACCACTATAATCCTTGTGTCATCTTGATTGCTTGCTTTCTTTATTTATTTTTGTGTTGTGCTTGCTCTTTTATATAACATATATCTTTAACTAGAGTAGTCAGATCTATCCCTATTTTTCAATTGGTATCAGAGGGTCGTTCCTTTGGTTGTACATGTAAACCCTGAACCAAAACGATCTGATAGATCTTATTTTTCTTAAGAATTTATCATGGCACAAAATGAAGAATTTTCAAGCACCAGACCTCCTATGTGCAATCTAGATAAGCTTGCACTATGGAAGGCAAGGATAATGTTTTTATGAACTCTATTGATGAAGAAATTTTCAATTCTATCTTGACAGGTCCATTTCAATCTAGAGATATAATAAGCACAAAAATGATGTTCCATCATCTGAGTGGATAGATGCCCAGAAAAGGCTGAAGATTGCTGATGCAAGAGCAATGAACATTCTTGCTCAATCTATGTCTGATGAATTATCTAGGAAATTGCTTAATGTTCTTCAGCAAAAGATATATGGGACTCCCTCACAGCAATGGCTGCTGGATCAGCTAAAGGAAGAAACCTTGAAGCTGAAACTATGAGTGACTCTAAAGCTTCATACTGTATAACTAAAGATAAGAAGAGTCAGAGCAAAAGAGTTTTTCCTGATGGCAATTGATGCATCTTACAACAACTCTAATGAAGAATTATACTCTGAATCAGAATGTGAATCAGAAGAGGATCAGGTAATCTCTTCTTTTGATTTTTCTTCAGATCATTTTAAGAAGATTTTAAAAAAATATGGAAAATTTGATCAAATCTGAGAAGGAATAAAACTTTTCAGAGAAAATTAAATAATTCTTCTTCAGAAAACATAAAGCTTAAAGAAAATTTAAAACTGCTCTTGAAAAGATTAATTATTTTGAATCATTTAAAGGAAAAGACATGTTAAATGATTTAGTCAAATTAACTGAAGTTTACATAATAATAAACCCAAACAAGTTAAGTGTTGGAACCCCTAGGTGATTTGGGCTAGGTTAACTTCTAAGGGTGTGACCCATGTTATATAGTTGGGTCAAGTATTTTATCTTCCTAGTCTTAGGTCAGTCCTACAGCTTGCAGCATCAAGGACCTGCCTTAAGACAGTATCAGATATCAGCCCTAGAAGTTATATGTTGAAGTTATTTTTGAACTCGACATTCTTAGACCTCAGTTCAACGTACTCTAAGTTAAAGACAAGAGTTCTGTGGTCTGCGAACTTGGCAAATAAGTTATCTGTTCCTAGGTCGACGATCTTCCAGTACAGTACAGCTCTAAGCTCAATGATCTTCCAGCTCAGACTCACCCAAAGTTTTGAAAGTTTATTCGCAGAGCCAAGGTCAAAGAATGTGTTTTTCTGTAGTCGACGATCTCTGATCTCTGGTCGACGAAAACTGTAAGATGTTTTTGACTTATTCTTTCCTTATCTGTTCGATTTAGTTCTATTATAAGTCATGATTTTACTGAGTAATTAATGCTCATTTTATAGCCGTTATTTGGCAGCATTGATTATGGTTTTCATCATTAAATTAAATTGACATATATCCCGGAACAGTTGGGGAATAGAATATTTTAATTAACATTCTTGACGTGTTCTATTCCTAGATTTTCTGCTTAGCTTTAATGCAGGAATTTGAATTTGAATTGTGGAATAGTTGTTAATATAGTATACTCTCGCAGCAGGACAAGAGACACAAGAGAAACACACACTCAAAGAGAAAAATATTTTTTGCTTACAGCTCTAAAGAATTATGACACTGAGACAGAAAAAGTGTTTTAGAGAAAAAGCTTTCAGACTTTCTAATACTCTTTTGTGTAGGATTTCATTGTTCTCTAAGAAGAAGAAGAAAAGGACCAATCATATATCAAGAGTCTTTTCCTTCCTTCTATCTATAATTCCAGGATCTTCAGTGAAAACCATTTCAATCAGTCAAGAGAATCTTGGATTTGATCCGGCAGCAGAAGACCTACCATCCCTAACAAAGTTTCCATGCCTGAACATATACTAATCTCAGGGGGAGCTTTGATATAATCAGTAGAATCCACAAGGATTCTCTCAATTTCCTTTGAGAATAGAGAAGTCATCATCAACCTCGCTCTCCCCTCTCTGTACAGGGTTATCTCTCCCTTCAAAATTGATTCCTGGTTGCAAGTCACCTAACAAAAAGACATGAGGTTTGGTTTTTGAGCACCTGATCAAAAGCTCGTTGGTGTCAGACACTGATCAAAATCTGAGTGAATTCCGACCTAGGGTGGTAGAAGAGTGGATGTACCCAGTTGGGGAACCACTATAAAGTTCTTGTGTTTATCTGTATGACTGTATTTTCTTTGTGCTTATGTTATGATATCTATGTTGTGTAGCTTAGATTTATCTCTTTTATTAGTTTACTGACTTATACAGTAGTACAAATATATCCTACTCACCTATTTTACACAAGATAATTAATTTCTGTAAAAGTTTAAAAAGTTTGGATTGAACTCTATTCACCCCCTCTAGAGTTAATAAGATTCTATTCCCCATTTCTTTCAATTGGTATCAAAGGGAGGTTAGTTACACTCACAGGCTTACACATGGACAAACCAAGAACCTCTAGATAAACGCTGAATAACTCATTGTTTTATTTTGTTTCTTTGACATCATGACACAACAAGGATTATACTAGCACCAGACCTCCAGTGTGCAACTTGTCTAAGTTCACAATCTGGAAGGCAAGAATCAATTATACTGAACTCTATTGATGAAGATATTTTTAACTCTATCTTAATAGGACCACCAACTCTAGTAGTTTCCTCCATCTACATCAACTGACATGAGTGCAGTCCCACCCCCTGGATGGACAGATGCAAAGAAAAAGGCAAGGTAGCTAAAGTCAGTGCCATGGACATATTGTCTCAAACAATGTCTGATGAAATCTATCAAAAGGTTCCAGAGTGCTCATCAGCTAAGGCCATTTGGGACTCCTTGAACCAAATGGTTGTTGGATCAGCAGATGAGATTAAAGATAGAAGATCAAACCTCATTACTCAGTATGAAAATTTCAAGAAGGATGAAGCAGAGAAGTTTAAGAAATGTATAAAAGGCTTAGTTCCATCATCAGTGAACTAAGAACCTTGGATAAGAGATAACTCTGACAAAGGTCAATGACAATATTCTGATGTGATTCCCCAGCACTTTGGATTCCAGAATATGGCCCATCAGAGAAGCAAGGAGCATGACTGAGATATCAACTGAATCTCTGTTGGGTAAGCTCAAGTCCTATGAGCAGTTGGTGAAATCAGGAGAATCAGCTGCAGAACCAAATCTCCAACTTTAACAAGAAAGGATCATAGCCTAGTATTCAAAGCTGCATAAGAATCACCAAGTCTGCCAGTGAATGATGAAATTATGAGTCTCTTTGTAAAGAGAGTCTACAATATGGCTAGAAAGGATTTCAGGAAAAGGCCATCTAGAAGTGAAGAAAACCCAGGCATGACAAGACCCCTACTAAAGAGGCTGTCTGTTTTTGTTGACAGAAACCAGGACACTTCATCTCTTAAAGTCCAAAAGTCCAAAAAAATATAGGAGAAAAGAAAAGGACTCTAGAAGAAGTCATCACAGCAAAGCCTCCTCCAACAAATACAATTACAAGAAGAAGGAAAAGGGCTTTGTTGCTGAAACATGGAGTGACACTAAAGAGGAATCAACTTCATCCAGCTCTAGTGAAGGTGAAGAGGAAAAGAAGGCAAAGGAAGTTTGCGTCATGGCTATGGAAGATGAAGCAGCAGATCTTACTCAAAAATCAGATGATGAAGAACTCCTCTCTGAAGAGGATCAGGTAATTGCTTCTTATGATTTTCAATCAGAAGAATTTAAAGTAGAATTCAAAAGCTTGTGTTTAGACCTAATAGGATCTGAGAAGGAAATCAAACTCCTCAGGGAAAATCTGTTAGAGCAAGATAAAATCATTGCTGAAAATGTCAAACTGTCTGAAGCACTAAATCTGCCAACCATCAAATAACCTTTCTAAAATCTGAATTAAGTAAGACTAAAGAATTGAAGAAACTCTTAGAGGAAGAATTAAAACTGTTAGACATAACTAGCACTGTAAATGCCAGAATAAACAAGAGTAAGCTAGGATTAGGAGCTTCCTCCAGTGAACCAATTATAATTTAGAAGAATCACCTGTCAAAACCAGTAAATTTTATATCTGATAAAGGCAAGAAAATATTGAATAGGTTACAAGGTTAATGAAATTCTTAAGCAACTAGAACTCAAAAAACCATCCTTAATAAGGAGAGAAGGGGAAATCTTAGAAATAACTATGTTCAGCAATTTTTGTCAAACTTAGAATAACGAAATGGGCACGGTTCGTCGAACTAAGAATGGCAAACTCTGAACTCAAATAATAGCCCAAAATATACTACGAACTACGATCGATGATATCAGTTTGGGTCATCCACTGGAGATCGACATTTTAGGGGCTCTGAGAATGGATACTTCCATTCTTCGAGCAGAGAACGAAGAACTGAACCCAGATCGTCAAACTCAGCTCGACAAACTCACTTAACTTCGTCGAACCCAGTTCATAATCAGAGAAAACATAAAAGCTGATAAATATTTTAATCCTTTTATTATGTGGATTATACCCCAATCCCTTTGGATATAAAGATCAACCTGAATGTTCCTTTATTTAGAGTTATGGTTTTGTCAAACAAACAAGGACCCAAGATATCCTGGGTCAGAAACCTCTAATCTTTTTCTTTCCTAGTAGAAGAGAACCCATTCATTCAAATCAAGTGGTACCTGGATAGTGGTTGCTCTAAACATATGACAGGTTGCAAGGAATGTCTTATCAACTATAAAGCCAAGGTTGTACCTAAAGAAATTTTTTGGGACTCAGGCTTTGGATTGACAGAAGGCTATGGAGATTTCAGATGTGGAGATGTTACATTCAAGAAGGTGACCTATGTCAATGGTCTCAAGCATAACCTGATATCAGTAAGCCAACTGTGTGATATAGGTTATCAAGTAAGCTTCCCTAACTCCTTATGCACTATCTCCTTAAACAAACAAAACTATTTTAACAGGAATTAGACAAGGAAACATTTATTTAGTCAATTTTGAATCTGCTATTTCTGAAATTTGTTTATTTAATTCTATTAGTAGTCAAACTAACTTATGGCATAAAATATTAGGTCATGTAAACCATAAGAATATAGCTAGGTTATCTAGGACAACCTTGTTAAAGGTTTACCTTATGGCCCCTACAAGAAGGAAGGCCTCTGCAGGGCTTATCAACTAAGAAAGCAAACAAAATCTAGTTTCAAATCTATTAATAAGAGTGATTCACCTAAGATATTATACTTGCTATATTTGGACCTTTTTGACCCAATTGTTGTACAAAGCCTAGGAGGGAAATCTTATACCTTATTGTTTTTAGATGACTTCTCCATATTCACTTGGGTATTCTTTTTGAGATCTAAGTCAAAAACCTTAAGGTTCTTACAAATTTTCTCAAGACCATACAGATTGAGTACTCTACTCAAGTTACATTGATCAGAAGTGATCATGGCACTGAGTTTGAATCTCTTCTTATGAATGAGTTTTGTGAGAAAGGAGGTATCAGGAATAGTTTCTCAGCTCCTAGAACTCCTTAAAAAATGGGGTAATTGAAAGGAAAATAGAACACTCATTGAAGCTATAGGTACATTGCTTGGAGATGCTTACATGTCTCTATCCTATTGGGCAAAGGCAATAAGCACCGTAAACTATGTCCTGAACAGGAGTTTTAAAACATAAACTAAAGCTTAAGACTCCCTATGAACTACTCAAAGGGACAAACCAATAATCACCTATTTTAAGTATTTGGATGTGTATACTATATTCATAACAATGATAAGAAGTATCTTAGAAATTTGAAGCAAAGGCTGAAATGGGATATTTTCTAGGATATTGCCAAGTTAGAAAAGCTTATAGGGTGTTTAATAACTCATCTTTGAAGATTGAAGAGTCTATGCATGTAACTTTTGATGAGACTAATATGTTTTTATAAGAGAAAAACATTTCTACCAATAACACTTTACAGGTATCAAATTTGTGTGAGAATTTGATGATCTAGACATTACCCAAAGGATGAATCACATCCTCCTCCACCATCAGAAGTAGAAGCTGATAGTGATGAATAAACTATGGAATCAGTTCAACTTCCATCAACAGTCTATGCAATTCCACAAGAGGAATTAAATCAAATAACTGTTGTTGAACAAACTCAACCTAAGATCTTATTACACTTAGATATCCCCTAGATCTCAAGTGAATGGAGACATATCAGTGGGTGTGCAGACAATGCATCAACTCAACCATGATGTGATTCTTGCCTATTTGTCTCTCTCAAGTTTGAGCCTCAATCCATAACTGATGCAGAGCAAGATCCACACTGGATTATTGCAATGCAAGAGGAGCTCAATCAATTTGAGAGGTGTAGAGTTTGGGACTTAGTTCCAAGGCCTAAGGGCTATCTAGTAATTAGGACTAAGTGGGTGTTCAGGAATAAACTTGATGCCCAAGGTGTGATAGTGAGGAAAATGGCAAGGCTTTTACTCAAGATATAGGCAAGAGGAAGGTATTTTATGATCAAACCTTTGCTCCAGTTGCCAGGCTAGAGGCAATAAGATTTTATAGCTTATGCAGTATATAAAAAGTTCAAAGTCTACCAGATGGATGTGAATAGTGCTTTTCTAAATGGAGAAATCTCAAGAAAGAGGTTTATGTAGAACAACCTCCAGGTTTTGTTTCTCCAACTCATCGCTCTTATGTTTTTAAATTGCATAAAGCTCTCTATGGTTTAAAGCAAGCCCAAAGAGCTTGGTATAAGACCTTAACCAACTTTCTCTTAGAGCATGGTTTTTCAAGAGGCTTAGTAGATAGAACACTCTTTTTAAAACTACATCATTATAAAATTTATTAGTACAAATATATGTGGATGATATAATTTTTGGTTCTACTGATCCCAAACTGTGCAAGAGATTTTCTGATCTAATACATTCAAGGTTTGAGATGAGTAGCATGGGAGAACTGTCTTATTTCCTTGGTATCCAAGTGAAACAATCCTCTAAAGGGATCTTCATCTCTCAGTCTAAATATGCTAAAGAGCTTATTAAGAAGTTTGGGATGAATGATGCATCTTCAATGAAGACTCCCATGGCTTCCAATGCTGTTGTAGATGTTGATGAACTTGGAAAACCAGTTGATCAAACTAGGTATAGGGCCATTGTTGGATCCCTACTATATCTAACAGCAAGCAGACCAGACATTATGTTTGCACATGTCTTTGTGCGAGGTTCCAATGAAACCCAAAAGAATCTCACCTTATTTTTATAAAAAAGGATTTTGATATAAAAAAAGTTTCCAGATCTAGGACTCTTGTATCCAAGAGAGTTAGCATTTGAGTTAAGTGGATTTTCTGATGCTGACTATGCTGATGTAGAGTAGACAGGGAAATCACCTCTAGAACTTGCGAATTCCCTGGTGACAGACTTGCATCTTAATTCTGTAAGAAACAACATCTATTTCCACATCCACTACAGAAGCTGAATATATGGCTGCAGGCAGTTGCTATTCACAGATCTTGTGGATATAAAACCAACTTCTAGATTATGGTGTCAGCTTAAATATTCAACTATACTATGTGATAATACTAGTGCTATTTCCATTACCAAAATCCAGTATTGCATTCCAAGAACAAAGCATATAGACATTAGACATCATTTAATTAGAGATTGTGTAGACAAGCAAAAGATTAAACTTGAGTTTATCTCTACTATTTGCAAAGAGCAGACATCTTCACCATGCCATTGGATCTAACCAAGCATCTGTTCTTTATAAATCAGCTTGGAATGATAAATGGTCAAAATTTAATCTAATGCTCTGTTTATGGTCCGAAGAATTGTTTCTGTTCGTCGAACTGAAATCGACGAACTGGTAACTGTTCTTGAGATATTTCGTCGACCTAAGATCGATGAAATCTCTTGTTGAAGCAGTTTCGTCGATTGGAGAACGACGATTTCTATTTCAGGAAATTTTCTGTTAGCGACGAAAACTTTCCATCTCTTCGTTCTGATATCGACGAACATATCCCTTAATGAAATTTTCATCGACCTGTGATCAAAGAAATTTATTCTTTCTTTCGCCCGGCTGAGAATGTCATTTCGTATTCTGAAAACCCTTTATAGGCTTTTATTTTCGACTTCAATCCCGCGCTTTTAGAATTCCCCTCCTGCACTTGATCGTTTGTTTCCTTTTGCAGGTACTCTCATTTCGCAAAATATTCAGAATGGTTGCTTCTGGTTCAGCAGGAATGAAGTTCGGCATGGGCTTTGACATTGATTTTGATTAATTCCAGCAATCTGATCAAATATTTCAGTATATTTCAATAATTAATGCTCATTTTATAGCCATTATTTGGCAGCATTGATTATGGTTTTCATCAGTAAATTAAATTGACATATATCCCGGACATTTGGGGAATAGAATATTTTAATTAACATTCTTGACATTTTCTATTCCCAGATTTTTCGCTTAGCTTTACTGGCAGGAATTTGAATTGGAATTGTGGAATAGTTGTTAAATAATATACTCTCGTAGGACAAGATAAACAGAGAGAAACACACACTCAAAGAGAAAAATATTTTGTGCTTACAGCTCTCAAGAAGAATGACACTGAGACAGAAAAAGTGTTTTAAAGAAAAGCTTTCAGACTTTCTAATACTCCTTTTGTGCAGGATCTCATTGTTCTCTTAAGAGGAAGAAGAAAAGAACTCCAATCATATATCAAGGGTCTTTTCCTTCCTTCTATCTCTGATTCCAGGATCTTAAGTGACAAACAATTACAATCAATCAAGAGAATCCTGGATTTGATCTTGCAGCAGAAGACCTACGATCCCTAACAAAGTTTCCATGATTGAACATATACTAATCTCAGGGGAGCTTTGATATAATCAGTAGAATCCACAAGGCTTCTCTCAATTTGCTTTGAAAATAGAGAAGTCATTGTCAACCTCTCTCTCCCCTCTCTGTACAGGGTTATCTCTCCCTTCAAAAGTGATTCTTGGTTGAAAGTCACCTAACCAAAAGACTTGAGGTTTGGTTTTTGAGCACCTGATCAAATGCACATTGGTGCCAGGCACCTGATAAAAAAGCTTAGTGTATTCCTCCCTAGGGTGGTAGAAGAGTGGATGTACCCAGTTGGGGAACCACTATAAAGTTCTTGTGTTGTTTGTGTGACTGTATTTTATTTGTGCTTATACTATGATATTTGTGTTGTGTAGCTTAGATTTATCTCTTCTGTTAGTTTGCTACACTTGTACACTTGTACACATATATCTTACTCATCTATTTTACAAAAGATATTTTATTTTTGCAAAAGTTTAAAAAGATTGGATTGAAGTCTATTCACCCCCCTCTAGAGTTAATCAAAGTTTATTCCCCATTTCTTTCATTAAGAACTTTCATAAAAATTATGTTCAAAATATTTCGTCGAACCAAGCTCGATGAAAGCAGTATTATGCGTCGAACGGTGATTGACGATCTATGAACCCAGATTTTGGGTATGTTTCCTCAACAAAAGGTGCTCGACGAAATCCACATGTTTCGTCAAACAGAGATTGATGATCGTGGAATGCATAAAAATGATCACTATCATTCTGAGAACCGAGATCGACGAAATCAATACTTTTCGTCAAACTCAGATCGAAGAAACAACCTTAATTCGTCGAACCAAAATTTTAAAAGCAGAAATTCCTTTATCTTTTCAAAATATAATCATACTCAGAGATTTTTCAATCCTTTTACCGAGTCATTCATCCCTTCTAGGAAATTTCATCAAGAAGGTTATAAAAATCAACCTGAGTGGTTTTTATACTTAATTATTATGAAAGAGAACTAGGACCAAAGGTAATCTTGGTCCAGAACTCCTAACCTCTCTTTTCAGGAAAAGACCTATCTTACCACAAAGGAACAGTGGTATTTGATAGTAATCAAAAGCTATAATCTCAGTCAATACAGAGAATACATTATTGGCTATATAGGGGGAAATTGATTAGAAGTCTACATCAATAGGAGAGATTGTTTGTTTTTTAAAGAGATTGCAGCAGTTGTTTTGTTTTATCTATTTTATTTTCTCAAACCATCCTTGTACATCTGCTGAAAAATTTATAATTCAGGCGGATTGTTTTGCTTTGTATTTATTTGTTTTTTTTATGTAAATAGTGTCCTCACCCAAATAGGGGGAGATTGTTGGAACCCTAGTTCTAATTTGGGCAAGGATCACTATTAGGATGTATTAGATTGACCCAATTTGTATAGTCATGGGTCATAGGTTTATTTCCAGATTTGCCTCAGAAGGACTCTCCAGAATTGCTCATTGAATTCCAAGAAATGCAGTTGTGACAAAGTTAGGAATTCAGGTCGACAAAAGTCGAACTCAGGTCGATAAACTCAGAGTTCTATCTCTGAGCTGAGCTCGACGAAATCCGAGCTCAAGTCGACGATCTCTGATCTCAAGCCAGAAGTTCAGTCTGATGAAATCCAGTTCAGATCGACAAACTCTTAGCTCTAGTCGACGATCTTCGATCATAAGTTAAAAAATCAGCTCGACGATCTCTGAGCTGAGATCGATGATCTGCGAGCTCCAGTCAACGAAATATGTGCAGTTTTTCCAGGTTTATTTATTTAGAGCTGGCAGATTATCTTAACGATTAATGACATCATTTAAAACCCAAAACATTTAATGTTAACCATTCCTAATGGAAATAGTTGTTCAAAGTAACATTAAATGTGGGTTGCTTCAGAAGTTAATTCTGATTTATTTCCCAAGGCATTTTCTACTCTCGGGAATGCTTCAAGCCGTTTCAGTCCTAAATAATTCAAATATCTGAATTCTTCAGGGGAATATAATATAATTCATCTTTTCAAAAGGCAAGCAGAGAAGAGAGAGAGCCAGTAATAGAGAACAGATATCTTCATCTATAGAATAACATCAAGTTACAGAGTTCTTCATCGGCTCCAAGATTTCAAGAGACAAAAATACAAAATCAGTATAAAAAGCTTGCTGGAGATCAACATCAATATGAAGGCCTACACCCTGAAGCAAAGCTTCCATTTCCTGATCATCTACAAAATCTCAGGGGGAGCTTTGACATCATCAAAATCCACTAGTCTTCTCTCAGATCATTGACAGAGAAGACAACATCATTTCTTTTCCCTTTCTATGTACAAGGTTATTACTCCCTTCAAAGTAAAACCTCTTTGTCGTAGGGCACCTGATCAAAAACCTGTGTGCTGGTTTTTGGGCACCTGATCAAAAGCTCAATGGGTTGCAATATCTCCCTTAGAAAATAGATATTGTGGTGACAGGGCACCAGATCAAAAACCTGTAGTGGATTCCTACCAGGGTGGTAGGAGAGTGGATGTACCCAGTTTTGAGGAACCACTATAATCCTTGTGTCATCTTGATTGCTTGCTTTCTTTCTATATTTTTGTGTTGTGCTTGCTCTATTATGTAACATATATATTTAACTATAGTAAGTCAGATCTGTCCCTTTCTTTTAGATGTAACCTGTGATGACCATAGAGTCCGTGGAGACCTTGATATCCTGTATGCCGAGCTCCCGAGCTAGCTTTAGCCCTACAATGATGGCTTCGTACTCCTACAAGTTATTAGTGATGGTGAAGTGATTCTTTAGGGCCTGTTCAATTCTGGTCCCCTCAGGACTTACTAGGATCATCCCTCCTCCAAAAGATCTTTTCCGTGAGGCTCCATCCACTAGCATCTCCCATACTGCTAGGAGAGGTGCCTTAGCTTCTCCAACCTCGGCCACATAGTCCGCCAAGAAATCCTCCACTACTTGCGCATTGATAGCTACCCGAGGAGTAAAAGTGAGATCGAACTCGCTGAGCTCTATCGACCATTTAGCCAACCTCCCTGAATGGTCCACCCCTTCCAGGATACGTCAGAGAGGGTTGTCAGCCACGAACTTGATTGAGTCGGCCTGAATGTACGACCTGAGCTTCCTGGCCGAGATGATGAGAGCGAAGGCTAATATTTCAAGGATGGGATATCTGAGCTCTTCCTTCTTCATGACCCTGCTTTCGTAATAAATAAGGAACTGCTTCTTTCCTTCTTCTTGCACAAAGACTGAGCTTACTGCTCCAGTCTCTACTCCCAGGTATAAGAACAAACCCTCTCCCTCTCGTGGCCCTTGAAGTACCAGTCTTTGGGTGAGTTGATGCTTCAGAGCTCGGAAAGCCTCTTCGCACTCGGGGGACCATTCAAATTTCTTTCCCCCTCTCAATGCTTGGAAGAAGGGCGAGCATTTCCCTCCTCCTAAGGAGAGGAACCTGCTCAGTCAAGCAAACTTGCCGGCGAGACATTAGACCTCTTTAGCACTAATCGGAGATTCCAATTCCAAGATCGCCTTCACTTTGTCTGGTTTAGGCTCCACTCCTGAGGTGGTGTCCCAAGCACTTCCCCTGTTGGCCCCGAATACACACTTTAGAGGATTGAGCCTCATCTTATATTTTCTTATGTTCCCAAATGTTTCTTCTATATTTAGGACATGGGACCCAAGATCCCGACTCTTGATCATCAAATCATCCACGTAAACTACGAGGTTCCACCCCTTCTGTTCTCGGAAAATTCGGTCCATCATTCCATGATAAGTTGCTCCTGCATTCTTCCACCTGAAGGGCATCATATTGTAGCTAAAGCATCCATCCTCCGAGACAAAGGTGACATCTTTGACGTCCAGGGGGTGCATGCGTATTTGATGGTACGTGAAAAGGCATCTAGAAAACTTATTAGTGAAAAACCGACGGCTGAATCAACCAGCACATCGATTCGAGGCAGATGATAACAATCCTTAGGGCACGCTTTATTCAAAAGACAAAAATCCACACACATTCTCCATTTTCCCTCCTCATTTTTCACCATTACAACGTTACTCACCAACCTCGGGTACTTGTTTATGGATATGAACCTCGCCTTGAGCATCTTCTCCACCTCCTCCCTGATGGGCCTGGCTGATGGAGCCGACTTCCCACAATATGTGGCAAAGGAGCGTCCTCCCTCTTATGATGATGGTGACCCGGTAGATTTGAATGGAAACGTCGGCCCGCAACACTTTGATGACGGCGACAACATGCTTATGGACGACCCTTGGAAGCATCGCCACAATAGCCGTCCGGAGCGTAAGCCCAATTATTATTTATTAATAATATATATTAATAAATAATAATTGAGTAATAATATATTTTATTAGTTGTATTATTTCGGAATTATCATTTTTATTTCATGTTTAATTTCATATATTATTTGTAACATGGTTATGTTTTAAAACCATGGTGTATGTGTTGTGTTTTATTTCATTTTCATGTTGGGTGGCATGTAGCCCTTTTCCCTTGATTGTAAAGCCTATATAAAGGCAGGTACTCCTTTGTTTTTGTTAGTCAAACACTGAAAAGAAAGCCTAATTTCAAGATTAAAATCCTCCTCCTTCTCCAAGGCAAATTTCGGCCCCCTCTATTCCTCTTCTTCTTTGGCCTCCGGCCACCCTCCCCCTCCCCTCTGTATTAGCCTCCCTTCTCCTCCCCCTCTCCCTTCTACTCTTCTTTACATCCTTGCTACCCGAGCCATACCATCATCTTCATCCTTCACACAACCGGCCACACCTCTCCCCCATCAAAACCGAGCCACCTCCTAGCAACCCTAGCCGAGCCACCTCCATCACCAACCTCCAACGCTGCCACCTACTCCTCTCTCACAAGACCCGACCACCACCCAAAAACCCCCTCATCCGAGTAGCCCTCATCCTCTTCAAACCCGAGCCCCTTTCCACCACTACCAAAATCGAGCCAAACCTTCTCCTTTTTCCCTCCACTCAAAATCTCTTTCCTAATCCAAAGCATTCTCTACGATATTCCCCCTTATTTACCATATTCAAAATATATTCCCGTCCATAAATTCTCTACCTATCATATTTGAAATTATATAATTCCTTAATTATTTAGGATATCCTGCCACCTTCTCTCTCTCCAGCCTTATTCGGAAATATTATTTCCATATTATGAGGATTTCGCCAGGACTTTCCAAATATAGCGTGATACGAAGAAGGCGACGAATTTCTCTCCCTCTAGCGTATCTCTGGCGGAGCCGTTGAAGAATGATTCTACTAGAGTGAACCTGATTCATAATATCCGGTTGGGTAATGAACATTTCCACCTTTATGTGTTTCTTTTCTTTAGATAGATCTTGTGGCATTGGCAAATTATGTGGCTTGTGTAATGCTTGAATTTTTGTGGCTCATTTCTTTTAGTTATTGTCGTGTTTATTTCTTTCGTTTAAGTTTGTGAGGTGTGGCGGCCCTCATTATATTTTGTTGGGAGAGAACCACCCTTGTTAGAATCTTTTGTTTTCGGTGGGTTCTCTTTTGATACAACAACGCTCGACCGAGCTGTGTGGGTTATTTTCATTTGAGAGGACCTTGGCCTATCGCCTTGATATTATCTTAAGGGGCCTTGCGTTTACCCCCCCCCCCCCCCACATAATCTTTAATTAGTAACAATATTAATTGAGTCGTTGCTGCGTTAGATGCTTAAGCGTGACGTGCGGGATATTGGAGAGCGTCGTCTTAGTTATGTCGGCCACCCAAACGCTCGAAAGAGTGTGCCTACATCAATTTGGTCTGCAAATAGCGGCCTAAAATTTTCAATTTTTTTCAAATTTCAAAAAAATAAAGTTTTAGATATTCTCTATCTTATTTTTTAATAAGAAATCCAAAAAAAAATATTTATTTTCATTAAGTCATTATTTTTATAAAGTTATTTTAAAATTTAATAGTTGGTCTGCAAATAACGGCCTATCTTTTAATTTTTTTCAGCAAAATCAAATTTTTTTAATAATCTTCATATTATTTCCTGCAAGAAAACCAATATATATATATATATTTACCCTAGCTATTAGGCGGGAACAATTCCATCTTTCCTAAAATTTGTTGTTTAGGTACCCTTTTCTTTTGCATTCGCACAAAATCCGGATCGAGTGTCCTCTCCGGTTCACACTAAAATGGCTTTCGACGTTAACGCTTCCAATTGTCCCCTGACTTATCTACACACTAATATTTTTACCTATGATGGTTGTGGGGATCCCAAGTATTTTAGATACTGGCTTGAGGGGGTAGAAACCTATTTCGAATATAACTAATTGGGAGAATACCAAAAGGTTAGTGGTCCAAGGGCAGTTAAGAGGTCGAGCCCGTGAGTTTTGGCTGAACGATGAGAAAGAGTGTGGTGCTGGTAGCTATCCTTATGCTTGGCCGCACATACGAAGAATTATCTCAGCGAAATTTGATTCCCCCTACCGCCTTAGTACAAGCCCGACAACCGATAACCAGTATTGTTATGGTACTAGAACCAAGCCGGATCATAGGAGTAATATATTATCCCAAGATAGGTCCTTTCCCCAGGTTGGTAGAGCTACCCCTAGCGTACCTGCACCCACTATAAGGGAATGGAAATAGTGAGGTCCCCTATCCTGAGTTCCGTACATGTGACTGCTTGGACTGTCATAAGCCCGCAGGGTGAGATTAATCCTACCCGTAAGGGTAGGCCAACGATTACGACATATGTGTCAAGAGGCGCACCTGAACTTTTCTCTATTGAGCATCCAACCCCGATTATGCCCATAGGCCCTATTAAGTCTCTCCTCGAGTTTCCTGAATTAGTTGTTTGCTCTCCTGTTGAGTCTGAGGTTGTGTCTAGGACTGTGCCCGTCACTGAGGACGAGGCTGAATATGCTGGCGATTTGAGTGACGATGAGGAGATTGGTAACCCTAATGACCTGGACAAGGATTTCTCCCCTGATGAATCATCTCCACCCCCCTTCGATGATATTTTAGTCCTGGAGTCGTCTGATGACCCTGAGTCAGAAAACATTCCGGCTGAGTCGGTAGAGTCATCCAATGTTGAGAGCTTACCTGTTATTAAATTAGGTGATGACTTGCTAGGACCTGGTATTATTATGGTTGACCCATAATTAATATATGTTTCAACGGTATTGGAAGAGTCACCTTGGGATGGTTGTTCAATTTTGGATACTCTTAGTATGATACATCCGGGAGTTAGTTCATTTACGTTATCAACGCCGCTTAAAAGTAAGGTTAATTTTGATACTCCCCAGGATTCGATTTGACAATCCCCCTATTCTGCTTTAGGCAATATACCCACCTCATGGGAAGAGCTGGTCAACGAAGGTTTTGAAGCTTTGGTAGATTTACCCTGCGCGGAAGACTTATCTTTGGAGGACGGTTGCACTGAGGGTCCGATAGACATTTCATTAATAAATCCTTGGCCTGGGGCCCGTGTTAGTTTAGAAGTTTTGTAAGGTACGATTTTTCCAACCTATGATATGACCACTGATTCTGAATTAAATGATATATCTAATGAATTGGAAGACATGTCGGTTGGGTTTTCAGTGAGGACAAATCCACTGTTTAATTTTCCCTATGATTTTAACGGCCTGCAACCGGGGGCTTGTTCTTGGACGAGTAATCTGTGTTTTGACGTTGAGTGTGACTTAACTTCCCCTACAGAATCACCCATGTCAACTCTCCCTCCGGTTCATTTAACTCGAGTAGATGATTTGTTAGGACACGAGCTAGTCATTTCTAGCACTTTATAATTGGAGAAGTTTATTATTACCGCCACCCCATTAGGCTTACTTTGATGAATGTGGGTATACGTAGTTGGTGACGAGCATTTTCTGCTGGCTATTCATTACAACATTTTTAAATCAAAATTTAATTCCAAATTTAAAACGAAAACGTTAGGCTCCACCGAAATAATTTTTGAATTTAAAACACCTGTGCCACCTGACATAGTTCTGTTATTTTCTACTATTAATTCTAGTCATGTTGCATATGGGATCACCCCACAAGGTTTTAAGTTAATTAGGCGCATTCTTATCCTTTTAATCCATCAAATTGCGTCCTTTAATTTACTTGCGAGTTTGTGTCAGAAAGTCTCCCACCGTTATGTGATTGATTTTGTTTTGGCTTGTCTCACCCCTGAATGGATGCTCCCGGACACCTTAGAAATAAAAACTAATCGGCTAGTCAATTCTTTGAGAATTTTACGGAAGTTTGGTGACATGAAATTTATTGTAAAAGTTTCCACTGATTGGGGCATAGCTCCTATTTTCATCGTTACATACTTTATGCTTTATGCTTTTATGCCACTTGAAATGTCTATCTCTCCGTATATATTTTCCACTATGCTTTCTTTTGGGTTGGGTGGTGACAGTATCCTAAGATCGTTCTCCTTCTCGGTTTCAATCAGAGGCATGTTGGTGGATGTTGTAGAAATTCTTTTTCCTTCTTTGGCTAAAGCGTATTTGAGGTCCCTCCAAGACCACCTTTTGCCATACAGGTTCTTCTTCCCCGCCGATGACCTTCCAGGCGAGTACACACAGGTATACTCATCAGTGATGAGTATTTTTAAGAGGGGGAGGATTGATGGAGCCGACATCCCACGACATATGGCCAAGGAGCATCCTCCCTCTTACGATGATGGTGACCCGGTAGATTTTAATGGAGACGTCGGCCCGCAACACTTTGATGACAACAACAAAATGCTTACGGACGAACCTTGGAAGCGGCGCCACAATAGCTGTCCGGAGCGTATGCCCAATTATTATTTATTAATAATATATATTAATAAATAATAATTAAGTAATAATATATTTTATTAGTTGTATTATTTCGGAATTATCATTTTTATTTCATGTTTAATTTCATGTATTATTTGTAACATGGTTATGTTATAAAACCATGGTGTCTGTGTTGTGTTTTATTTCATTTTCATGTTGGGCAGCATGTGGCCCTTTTCCCTTGATTGTAAAGCCTATATAAAGGCATGTACTCCTTTTTTTCGTTAGTTAATGATTGAAAAGAAAGACTAATTTCAAGATTGAAATTCTCCTCCTTCTCCAAGGCAAATTTCGGCCCCCTCTATTCCTCTTCTTCTTTGGCCGCCAGCCACCCTCCCCCTCCCCTCTCTCTCGGGCTCCCTTCTCCTCACCCTATCCATTCAACTCTTCTTTACATCCTTGCTACCCGAGCCATACCATCCTCTTCATCCTTCACACAACTGACCACCCCTCTCCCCCATCAGAATCGAGCCACCTCCTAGCAACCCTAGCCGAGCCACCTCCATCACCAACCTCTAACGCTGCCACCTACTCCTCTCTCACAAGAACCGACACCACCCAAAAACTCCCTCACCCGAGTAGCCCTCATCCTCTTCAAACCCGAGCCCCCCTCCACCACTACCAAATCCGAGCCCCACCATCTCCTCTTTTACTCCACTCCAAATCTCTTTCCTAATCCAAAGCATTCTCTACAATATTCCCCCTTATTTACGATATTCAAAATATATTCCCGTTCGTAAATTCTCTACCTACCATATTTGAAATTATATCATTCCTTAATTATTTCTGATATCCAGCCACCTTCTCTCTCTACAGACTTATTGGGAAATATTATTTCCATATTCAGAAGATTTCGTCGGGACTTTCCAAATATAACGTGATACGAAGAAGCCGACGAATTTCTCTCTCTCTCCAGCGTATCTCTGGCGGAGCCGTTGAAGAATTATTCTATTAGAGTGAACTGGATTCATCAAATCCGGTTGGGTAACGAACATTTCCACCTTTATGTGTTTCTTTTCTTTAGATAAATCTTGTGGCATTGGCAAATTGCATGGCTTGTGTAACGCTTGAATTTTCGTGGCTAATTTCTTTTAGTTATTGTCATGTTTATTTCTTTCGTTTAAGTTCGTGAGGTGTGGCGGCCCTCGTTATATTTTGTTGGGAGAGAACAACCCTTGTTAGAATCTTTTGTTTTTCATGGGTTCTCTTTTGATACATCAACGCTCGACCGAACCGTGTGGGTTCTTTTCATTTGAGAGGACCTTGGCTTATCGCCTTGGTATTATGTAGAGGGCCTTGCGAACCCCCCCCCCCCCGTATCTTTAATTAGTAACAATATTAATTGAGTCATTGTTGTGTTAGATGCTTGAGCTTGACGTGGGGGAAATTTGAGAGCGTCGTGTTAGTTTGGTCGGCCACCACTATGCTCGAAAGAGTGGGCCTACATCACCGGCCATCTTGGAAGTGATTGCTCTATTTTTCTACTGAATTGGACGAGCCATTGGGTCGAGGTTGAGACGGTGGCATGCCACATCCGCGTCGACCCCGGGAACGTCGGCTGCACTCCAGGCGAAGATGTCGATGTTCTCCTGCACGCATTTTTTGATATCCTCCTAGTCCTCGGGGCTGAGCTCCCCACTAACTTTTACCTTTTTCTTCCTTCCTTTCTTAGTGAGAATTCCCATCTCCAGCACCTCAACTGCCTCCTTTAGCCTCGAGGGCTCCTCCTCCCCTCTTTCTCCCTCAGCCTCTCCACCTGCCCCTTGAACTCACGCTCTACGGATTCCCGACCCTTAACGGCCATAGCCACCTCACTCAAGAACCTCTCCACCTCTTCATCAGTACCTCCTCCTAGCGACAAACCTCCTCTCTCTTCCAAATGAGCCTCCCTCCTGGAAGACTCCCCTACTTACCTCATTTTTCTCTTCCTTTCCCTTCCCCCTTCCGTTCCTCTTGCCTCTTTTACCTCTCTTTCTCCCTCCTGCTCTCCTGCCGTTTTTTGCTCCACCGCAATGCCACTCTCCACTCCTACTTCTCCCTCCTTCTCCTCTACCTCCATCTCTCCCACCTTCTCTCCTGCCATTTCCGGCTCCACTGCAATGACACTCTCCACTCCTACTACTTCTTCCTTCTCCTCTACCTCCATCTCTCCCTTCTTCTCTTCTACTTCTCCTCCGACCTCCTGCTCTCCTACCATTTCTGGCTCCCCCGTAATACTTCTCACCCCTCCTACTCCTTCCTCCATCTCCTCTACCTCCATCTATCTCTCCTTATCTTCTACTTCTCCTCCGACCTCCTATTCCCATCGCTCCATCCTCTTCTCCAGCTCCTCGGCGTCACCTTTCCAAGAGATGGTATTTACTACCGTCATGTACCACTCCCTTGCTGCCTTTGGATCTCCTCGCACTCTGATTTGAGTCTCTCCTGAATTGAGCTTCAAGCATTGATGGAAGGATGATGGTACACACCTAAAGGAGCTGATTAAAGGACGCCCAAAAATTGCATTATAACTGCTGGGATCATCGACTATCACAAAGCGATAATTCCTGGATAGCCCTCCCAGAGTCACTTGAAGTCCAACTCCCCTCTCAACTTCTTTCCTTTCTCCCAAAAACCCGGACAATGGCCCATCAGCTGCCAACACCCTTCAAGCCTCCACCCTCATCTCATTGAATGCCTTCTTGAAGATAACATTCACCGAGCTCCCATTATCGACCAAGATCCGCGTTACCGTGAAGTTTTCGATGGCGGTCAGAATCACCAACGCATCGCAGAATGGATCTTCGTGGTCCGACAAGTCCTTCCTAGAGAAAGTGGTCTTCTTATCCGGGGGAGGGGTTTGTTACGTTGAGGAAACGATCCGACGATATATGGTATGAAGGAAAGCCTTATGGGTAGCCTAAATCCCTACTCCCCCATGGATCACTCTGATCCATCCTCATTCTACCACATCAGATCGATCCATAGACCGGTCCTCCTCCCCAGTCAAAATCATCTCTACTATCTGTACCGGTAGCTGCTGCTCCCCTGGTCATCTAACCCTCTTCATCTCTAGAAACTCTGGGAAGGTAGTCATTGCATGACCTTTCTCATCATGGAAGTCACAATATAACAAGGATACCTCCCCCTCCCGTCTCCCCTCCTTGTGGTTCCTCCTCCTTCCAGCTCCAGCTCTTGATCTTCCCCGCTCTCTTCCTCTTCCTCGCCTCGGCTGATGGCTATAGCTTGTTAAGGCGGGGGTGGGGTTGGTCTAGGACCATGTCCCCACCCAATAAGTTGAATCTTTCTAGTCCTCCCTGGTAGTTCCTTCCCCCTTGGGGAAAACCCCTTCCCTGCCCTTGAACAGGGCCTCCAGGCTGCCTCCAACCCGGCTACTAATATGATGGAGCCCTCAGCTCTTCCCTCCTCCTTCCTTCCAACTACCTCGCTCCTCCAGATTCACTCGACACCACCTCCATCAATCTTGCTAACTTTCTAGCAAACTCGAGGTTTGTGGTCTCCATCGTTATATCCTTCGCAGCTTTCTCCATCAATCCTTCAAATGACAATGACGCCTTCCTTGTTAAACTCATCTTGAAGAAGCCCACCCTCAGCCCAATAGTGAAGGCCATCTCGAGAGAAAATCCTGGTACCTCCTGGATCTCCAAGATCTCCTCTAGAAGCGGTCCATATACTGAGCTAAGGACTCGTCCGCCTTATGCCTGATAAGAAAAATCGACTCCAGGTTCCTTTTCTTCTTCTTCGAGGTCGAGAAGTGCAACTTGAAGCTCCTACTCAAGTCCTAGAAACCATATATCGATCACGACGAGAGTTTATGTAACCAGTCCCTAGCCTTATCCTTCAAAGTGATGGAGAAAAGACTGCACTTGAATGCGTCCGTCATCGGCTTGATGGAGACCGCATCTTCGAACCATTAGTCGTTCACGTAACCCCTCCGGGACGGCGGATGAAAGAAACAACTCGCAGAAAGGGGACCCTCTCGCCGGAGGTCTCTCCACCTCCACTCGCACGACAACATCTCCTTGCAAGACGATGCTCGCGGGACTGGCAAACAGCTCCCATCTCGTCGGGTTTCTTCTGCCTCCTTCCACCACCTTCTCTTTTCCCGCCCCCCCCCCCCCCGGGGCATCCTCTCCGACCCTTTCTAAGACGAGCCCTTCTTGAGGCGCGAGACCGGACACTTAATGCAGGAGGGGTCGATAAATCACCTCACTGTGAGATCTCCTGCAGCATGTCCATGATGGCCCCGATTGATGCCATGAATTCTTCTCTCCCAACGTAGCTTCCGGGGTTTTGGGACCTGCCCTCGTCTCCTTCCCCAAGGTCTCCTTCCATGAAGTGGTTCAAGATTCTTTTGTGTAGGCTTCGATCCACGCTCACCGCAGCATAAAATGTTGAAGCCAATAAACTGACTTCTCCTAGAATTCAGATCTAAAGTTGCAGCTCAAACCTACTCTTCCTGAATTCCTCCCTGGACAAGAGTACCAAAGAAACAGACTGTGGGCTTAAGGTCGGAGGTCCCACATCTTACCAAGAATAACTAGCAATTCTTCACCTCCCTAGCCAGTGTTGAGCTAGGTGCCTTAGTGGAAGAAGAATAAGGGTCAACAATCTTCTACCAGGCACCTTACCGGTCTATTTATAGGCCTCTAGGTTTGAACTGCCAATAACCAAACTGAAATGACCTAAAATTACAAACATACCCTGGGTCGGGTTTGCCAACAGCCAAACTCCGTTGTTCTGAAGGCCCATATGCAGACCACCGACGGTAAAAGTGTAAAATCACCTGGGGCTAAAACGGTAAAAACCGTCTTTCACTTGGAGCGGCGCTCTACCAATCATCGAACTGATGCTTAGCAAGAGCGACGTCTCGTGGGCGAGAGCTCACCCCTTTCCTAACTCATCCTGTGAGTGGGCCCTCGCCGGGACAGTGGCCCTCTCTCCGGATCCCTCTCACCTAGCAAGTCCGCTCTCACCTCGATAGTGGCCTTCTCCCTGGGCCCTTCTCTCCTAGCGAGTCGGCTCCTATCCCGCGAGTGCCCCTCTCCCTGGGCCCTTCTCACCTAGCGAGTCGTCTCCCTCCTCGTGAGTGGCCCTTTCTCTGGTACCCACTCACCAAGCGAGTCGACACTCGCTTAGGCCCCTCTCGCCTTGTGAGTGGCCCTCTCCCTATGTCTATCTCGCCTTCTCCCCTCTCTTCCTAGAGTCTTCTGCTCCCGCGATACCAAGGTTGTACACCTTGTGTTTACTTCCCGAGACCCTTTATGTATCTTAGTACGCAGGAGCTCTGCTATTGGTGTTGTTATCGTTGAGGCGTACAGTGGCCTAGGTCTGGTAGTGTATATGTCTGCCTAATAGTTGATATGCCCACTCCACTATGACCATTTTGCCATGACGGGTGATGCCTAAGAGGTTCACTACCTCTGTAAGATGTTAGCTACCTCTTGAAGAGTAGGAGATAAAAGTCTATGTCGATATAACAAATCATGGTGTGTGTGTGTAAACATGGGTGCGTCATCATACATTCATTGCATTACATTGCACTGCATAAGATCCTCGTCATATAAATTATTATGTACTCTTTAATATTGAAAGTGAAGGGATAGATACGATTGCGGAATTAAAGATTATAGATATGGAGATAATCCTAAAGCCTAACACAAGTGATGTGCACAGACACAAGCTAACTGTAATTACAGTTAAGACTTGGATAACCTAATCAGCAACTAGCAAACCTAGTTATATCTAATCACAGCCACAATGCAATTAATAAATCAAGCAACCAGACGACACAAGATATTATAGTGGTTCCCCAAACACTGGGTACGTCCACTCTTCTACCCACACGGTAGGAATCCACTACAGGTTTTTGATCAGGTGCCCTGCCACCAACAAGATCTGCTGCAGGTAGATCTAGAGACCCTTTAGACTTTTGATCAGGTGTCTAAAAACCGAGCTTTACTTTTGAAGGGAGTAAACAACCCTTTACAGGAGGGGGAAAGAGGGTTAGAATGTCTTCTCTATTGTAAATACAGATTAGAGAAGCACAAGGCCTCTTCATAATTCAAGACAGAATACTGTCTTGAAGTTCTGAAGGAAAAGCTTGAAGAAGACTAGAGATCTGGAATGGATGTTCTTCTTCAGCTTCCTTCTTCTTCTTCTTCTTCTTCAATATCTCTGAGTGTATCTTCCTGGAACAGGAGCACTCAGGTTGAGGAAGAGTGAAGAGCTAACACTTCTCAGATGGATGGATATTGCTGAGAGCTAGCTGTAAGCTGTTTATTTCTCTGTATGCTGTACAGGTTTCGTCTTGTTCTACAGCTCTACTTCTTTCTTTAAAAAGAAGTCTTTATATAGGAGCAGCAGCAACGGCTCTAATATTTGAATTGAGCTTTGTCTTCTTCTCAGATCTTGAATCTAGGCTGCAATTAACATAATGACAAAAGATATCTTGCAGACATATATATTCTATATAAAGAATAAAGCTTCATAAGAAGCTGCAGTATTAAATCTGATAAAGAATGCTATAAAAGGTCACATCAAATAAATCTTTACAGCCAATGGCTATAAAGGACAGCTGCATTAATAAAGCAGTCAGAAAGTCAACTAATAAGACAAAAACACTTTATCTGATAGGAAAGACTTAAGCATAAGAATAGCAAGGATTGCTTTGAAGTATATGAAGTAAATCTATCAGATAATATATATTAACTATATCAGATAAAATAAGAAATAAAACACAGAATAAAACGCATATAATATTATATATGCAGACAGCCGATCGTCGAACGTCCTTCGACTATAGTCGAATGACCTGCTGAGATCGTCGACCGACTCACAGCAGACGTCGACCTATCAATCAGATAGTCGTCCGACCTAGACAGAAAGCGTCGAGCTATCAATAGATAGTCGACCAGAGCTCGACGATCCAGCAGAGCGTCGAGCAGACAAAAGACAGAGCACGACTATCTGAAGACAGAAGATAATCGGACAAACAGACAAACGATCGTCGACCGGCTGATCGACGATAGTCGATCGGCGTTCGACTATAGTCGAACCCGAAAATCCCTTAGCCAGAATTTTACTGGAAAAGAGAATACTCAACAACAAGACTTTGACCATAGATAAATCTTGGGTCAAGAGACTAAAAGGAAAGACTTAACTCAAATCCAAAGTAGGGTACCAACAATCTCCCCCTATTTGGGTTAAGTCTTTCAATAACTAAAACTACTAAAAACAAACTAAACAACCTAATAGAGATCCTAGCCCAAATCAGAACAAGGGTTCCAACAATCTCCCCCCATTTGGGTGAGGATCCTATTAGCAAAATAAATAAAGCAAAGCATAAAATATATAAAGAAAAACTTTGCTTAGCTGGCTGCTTGCTGGCATTTGCAATCTCCCCCTATGTTGATACAGTACATGTGATTGGAAGAGGTTGAGATGACTTTGAATTTTGATTGAGTCATCCAGCAAACTCTTGTAAATAGTACCTGCAGAAAGCTTATGGTAGAGATTGCTCTCTCCTTGAAAAAGGGTATGTTAGCAGCAAAAAAATGATATTTTGTTCAGCAAATTTAATTAAGATTCTGGATCTGAAAAACAAAATCAGATATCTTCCTTCCTATAGAATTTCTTTTCATTAGACGAGATTCAAACTCAGTTGACAAATGCAACTAGAGTAGAGGACTCAATCTAAATGAAATTAGAAAAGGATCTATAAGAAATAGAGTTATCTGACAGAGAATTTCTTTATACAGAAATCTGAATAAAATATTTGAACAAAATATCAAACAGATATAATCAGCTATAAGAAAAGAAAATGCTTCCTAATAAATCTGTTCCAAATAATAAAAGGATTTGAAAATATTTTAAGTAATTTATCCTTTTGATAATAAAACAAATTTATGAAAAAGCAAATTGAGTTCTCAAATCTGAACTCATTAAAATATAAAGAAAACATTTCTCTGAGAAGTGTTGGTTCCTTCTCAGGTTTTGTTAAGACTTGGCAGCAATTTTGAATATCTAAATTAACTGAACTAAAAACAGAATTAGATAAAAATACCTGAACCTTTTTAGGTTTTGATTTTCCTTCGGTTAGTTCAGCTTCTGAATTGCTGCAGGAGGCATTTATGGCCATGATGCAAAATGCTTTGGCCCTTGCTGATGCGTGGAATTACGGCAAGCGCACCGGTCGCACAAGTAATAAAGTTTGGGAATAAATCCCCGAGTGTCGGTCTCTTGAGGAACACAGTAAGGGATGAGTTAATGTCGAAGCGTACTTGAGATTGAAGTCCTCGGGTCGGATCTAAAAGGGGGGGTTTAGATGGTTGCGGAAACAGAAAGTAAAATCTACAAACTACTCCTATGCAATGCCGCTATGCAAAGCTTCGCCAGGCGGGATGGAAGACTAGTCGGGCCGCAATGCACCGAATCGCTAGGCGGATGGGCGAGTAGGCAAGCGTATGAGGTGGAGAGAACGGCGGAAATCCTACTATGCAGGCCGCTATGCACTGCTTCGCCAGGCGGGATGGAAACTACACGGGCCGCTATGCACCGAATCGCTTGGCGGATGGAAGAGTAGGCTAGCGGATGAGGTGGTGAGAATGGCGGAATGAGGGTCGTGAGCACCTCTTCGCAACGCACGCCACAAGCAATTGCTAGTGCGGCAAGGGTGGATGGATGGTGGAATAATAAGACGCACCTCAAGCAATAATAACAAAATCACACAAATCACATAGACATGAAAAAGTGCAAGATCATTAACTACAATAAAGTGTACTTCATCAATACAAAGAGTTAAGCTAAGCTATCAAATACAAGAGGAAGAGGTGTGCGAATCGACCGAATCTGAAGCCTTATTGAGGGTTCACGGTTGGAATCCCGGGTTGTCAATCCGAGTCCAAGCTCGGTCCTCAACTGCGTCCGGGGTAGAGGAGGCTGTCACTCACTCCCAATGGACCCGTCTTCTTCGTTGAAATGACCCGTAGATTGCGGCTCCAGCTCCTCCTAGCTTGATGGAGAGAGCTAGGTCAAAACTCCGCTTGAAGCTTGGGGATGAAGGAGGAGGCCGAGAGGAAGCTCCGGCTATGATTTGGCGTTGAAAGCTTGCCCGGAGCAACTCCCTATGGTGGAGGATGATGGAGGGCGGAGGAAACCCTCGTCCGAGACGAAGAACGGCGGAAAAATGTCGAGCTCTGGCTAATCTCTCGAATAGGGCGAAACCTGTGCTATTTATAGAAAATAGAATTTAAACAGCGCGCACGATTACTGGCGCACGACCAGTGGTCGTGCGCGATATGGTCAGTGATCGTGCGATATGGAGGCAGAAAAGTGGAAAAAGATGTAATGATTGCGCACGACCGGCTGTGCACGAGCAGTGATCGTGCGAGGTATGGCTGGTGATCGTGCGATATGCCGGGACAGAACTTTCACAGGAGAGGTCATGACTGCGCACGACCGATGATTGTGCGCCAAAAAGGTCGATGGTCGTGCGTGGGTAAAAACGCACGACCATTGACTCCTTTGCCAAAAATGGTGAAAGTCCGATGCTGGACGCCCACACGATCCCAGAACCTGCAGGAAAACTGGACGGGATGTCGAACATGGCAGTCACAGACATTAATAAAATGCAAGCAAAAAGGGAAAATGCACACACATGCACAAAAATAGGCTAAAAAGGTGCACAAGACGTGGAAAACCGTAGCGAACAAAAAGGAGTGAAAATAACGCTAAACGGTGTGCAAAGACAAGAAAATAAGCCTAGATGAGTCCTAAAATAGGTATATAAAGAGGACTCATCACACCCCCAGACTTAACCGTTTGCGCGTCCCGAGCAAACACAACCTAAGCAGACAAGGAAAAAGAACTAGCTAACAAAGAAATTGCAAAACGGAGTACCATGCGAAGTCGCATGCTCGCGTGCATAAAAATAAAGTAGAGGAAATTTTTAAGTATACAGAATATTTTATATTTTTCACAATGCGTAGCAAAAATTTATTATTATTCAAAAGTGGAATCACGGTGAATCATCCAGTCCTACGCAGGAAGAAAGTAGGCAGGCCACTAAGGTGAGCATTGCCGAAGACCAGGGCTCAAGATTACCCCCAAAGGAATCCACCAATGTCGGAAACCATAAGCTTGCCCGTTCGCACTCTCTCCACGGCACTAGTCAACTCAAGCGCAAGTCCGTAGGACTTCGGGTAATAATGGGGCTTGGGTTACGGTGAGGAAAACAAGGATAAACATGAAGGGTATGCACCTAACCCAAATGAGCTAACGTACAAAATAGTACCCGCTGCCCACAGAATAAACACGGGTGCACCACACCCCCAGACTTAACTTTTACTAAATGGGTGTGTGCACCGCCTACTCCAAATCAAAATCATCTCAAAAAGATTTTCAATTAAACTTTTCTTTCTCTTTTTCATTTTCACTTTTTCTCTTTTTCTTTTCTTTTTCATCTTTTTATTTTCATAATTTCAGCAGATAAAACTTGGAAGCACTTCCACATTTTCACAAATAATAACACCACATCACAACCCAACATGAAAATATAAAACACTAAGCTCGGCTTGGGTGTGCGACTAGGATCGGCTATGAGGCTTTGGCGAATATAGTGGAGCTGAATCAAAAGGAAGGGTAGGCACAAAGGGGCTAGCAAGGGCGATGTTAGGAATGGGTACAAAGCTCAACCGGGCCAAAAGGTGGCCTACATCACTCTCACGCTAGACTAACCGTGTACCAATGCTTCAAGAATAGCTTGGGGCAAGTTCTTAGCAACCGAGAAAGATAATCCTTCCTCCCGACTCAAGCAATACGAGTCTAGTGGCGGCTACAAACATTCCTACGCTACCGTTTGATTCACACCGGATTCACCAACTTTTGAGTAGAATAAGAAATATTTACGCAAATAGAAAAATATAGAACTATAAGCATACGAAAAAAAATTAAATCTACACAAATTTCTATACAAAACGGGAGTAGTTGACCAGAAACACAGCAAGGCCAACATTTTACTCCGTCGTACAATCCTAAACTAGCACATAAATTTTCCAAATCTAACCAAGACACAAGTTCAACTCGCGGCACGCTAACAGCTAAGCTCGCGCTCAAGTGGGTGTAGTGGTGTGCAAGAAATGAACTAAACAAAACAATAACTATAAAAGCTTCTAGTATGCACATGAAGGGTGCGCGTGCAAAAGGTAAACTGACTCTCCCCCAGACTTAAACTAAACAACACATCAAATGATAGAGAAGTTAAAATCAGAATGAGCTAAGGGAAGAGGTTACCCAATGCTCAGCTAGTGAGCATACCAGAAGACGCGTGAAAACTAGAAGCAGGCCCGCCATATGAAGAATCACAACCCCGCCAATGCGTAGTTTCCATGAATACCTGCAGTGGTGAGCTCCGCAAAAACAAAAGAAAAATATACAAAAAGAAATACTAAAACTAAAACGAGACATGAAAAATAAAATGCAGAAAAAAAATAAGATAACTACTGGGGTTACTGTCATCCCAGCACGACTTATTCAACAAAAGAAAAGTTCTAGCTAATGGGCCTATGAAAAGAAAAGTGCACATGCAACTGTCCTAATATCCGTGTCGGTAACGGGTACCGATACGGTGATAGAACAGTTACCCCTCTACCTAGATAATAATACCTGAAAAGCTCAGGTAGAGGAAGCAGGAAATAAGATGAGGAGGCGACCTGGTCCTCGCTCATCTTATCACAAAAAGAATCCTTGCCTAGCAAGGTATCGTCCACCACAAGCTCGTTGGGGGCGAAGGTGAAGGTAGAGGCTTCAACTGCAAAAGGAGTAGGAAACTCCTCATGCAAGCTGGGGCACTCGCCGACAACCTGAGCACAAGGCTCAATGTCAACCCAACTCACCTGCAGGGAGTCAACCCGCACAGGCGTAGAAGGAGAAGGGGGGTCAAGGAATAAAGGAGAAGAAAAACTAAAAGAAGCGGAAATAGGGAGAGTGATCCCGGAATCACTCTCAGCAGGATCCAAGCATAGATCACTGTCGGCGTCATGTGAGTCATGGCGAGGGGAAGCTGAGACTATGAGGTCCTCGATGGTGATTTGGACCTCCTCAACCAATAAGGAAGTGGGAACTTCCTCATCAGCAAGGATCTCCTCATCAACACACCTCGGTGCGTCACTGTGTTCCAAGACATAATATTCTCCATTGACGAGAATAATGTCCTCGTCACACCATGGCGCATCCTCATATTCCCAATCTCCAAAGGCACAACATCATCAACCAACTCACTAAAAAGAGGAGTAGATGATTCTTGCAAAGAAAGCGGAGGAACAACAACATCAGAGATAATATGCGCAGGTTCCTCCGGGGGTGAATCAAAAATAGGGGAAGAAGGCACAAGGAGAGAAGGTGCCGCAATGTCTTCACATCGATCAGTAGAAAGTCTGATGGGTGTATCCACAGCAGTCCCCCATAGACAAGGTGGTACTACGGATACATCATCAGAAACAGAAGGAGCGGCCATTTGAGCAGTGGATGAGACGATCCGGATATCCGGTTCATCATCCGCCTCCATCTGGCGCTGAAATTCTGCGCAATCTTTCAACACATGGTCGGTGCTACGACAACACAAACACCGTTTTCCATTACTCCTCGGTCCAGGTGGAGCCGGAGAGGAATATGAAAAAGGTGAAGGCGGAGAAGAGTAGTGACCATAAGACTGGGGTACGGTGTATGAAGTACCATAAGACAACGATGCTCCATACACTGAACCACGAGAATTATGCTCCCATTCTTCAGTGGGGCACTCATCACTGTTATGCCTATAATCCCCGCACCAATGACAATGAATATTAGCATAAGAATACATGGTGCAGCAAGAAAGAATTCACCACAAGAATTTTCTAAGCAAAAATTAAATACTCGCAAGCAAATAAAGAGTGGAACAGGCTGCTATAGCAAAATAAAAAACTAGAAAGGGAATAAAAATAAAAATAAAAACAACAACTAAAAACCAAAACAAAAATAAAACATGAAATATACAAATGGAAAGGGCAACTATCTCAAATCTTCCTCTCCAAAAAACTCAAACGACTGTGTTCCCCGGCAACGGCGCCAAAAACTTGATGCGTGGAATTACGGCAAGCGCACCGGTCGCACAAGTAATAAAGTTTGGGAATAAATCCCCGAGTGTCGGTCTCTTGAGGAACACAGTAAGGGATGAGTTAATGTCGAGGCGGACTTGAGATTGAAGTCCTCGGGTCGGATCTAAAAGGGGGGGTTTAGATGGTTGCGGAAACAGAAAGTAAAATCTACAAACTACTCCTATGCAATGCCGCTATGCAAAGCTTCGCCAGGCGGGATGGAAGACTAGTCGGGCCGCAATGCACCGAATCGCTAGGCGGATGGGCGAGTAGGCAAGCGTATGAGGTGGAGAGAACGGCGGAAATCCTACTATGCAGGCCGCTATGCACTGCTTCGCCAGGCAGGATGGAAACTACACGGGCCGCTATGCACCGAATCGCTTGGCGGATGGAAGAGTAGGCTAGCGGATGAGGTGGTGAGAATGGCGGAATGAGGGTCGTGAGCACCTCTTCGCAACGCACGCCACAAGCAATTGCTAGTGCGGCAAGGGTGGATGGATGGTGGAATAATAAGGCGCACCTCAAGCAATAATAACAAAATCACACAAATCACATAGACATGAAAAAGTGCAAGATCATTAACTACAATAAAGTGTACTTCATCAATACAAAGAGTTAAACTAAGCTATCAAATACAAGAGGAAGAGGTGTGCGAATCGACCGAATCTGAAGCCTTATTGAGGGTTCACGGTTGGAATCCCGGGTTGTCAATCCGAGTCCAAGCTCGGTCCTCAACTGCGTCCGGGGTAGAGGAGGCTGTCACTCACTCCCAATGGACCCGTCTTCTTCGTTGAAATGACCCGTAGATTGCGGCTCCAGCTCCTCCTAGCTTGATGGAGAGAGCTAGGTCAAAACTCCGCTTGAAGCTTAGGGATGAAGGAGGAGGCTGAGAGGAAGCTCCGGCTATGATTTGGCGTTGAAAGCTTGCCCGGAGCAACTCCCTAGGGTGGAGGATGATGGAGGGCGGAGGAAACCCTCGTCCGAGACGAAGAACGGCGAAAAAATGTCGAGCTCTGGCTAATCTCTCGAATAGGGCGAAACCTGCGCTATTTATAGAAAACAGAATTTAAACAGCGTGCACGATCACTGGCGCACGACCAGTGGTCGTGCGCGATATGGTCAGTGATCATGCGATATGGAGGCAGAAAAGTGGAAAAAGATGTAATGACTGCGCACGACCGGCAGCGCACGAGCAGTGATCGTGCGAGGTATGGCTGGTGATCGTGCGATATGCCGGGACAGAACTTTCACAGGAGAGGTCATGACTGCGCACGACCGATGATCGTGCGCCAAAGAGGTCGATGGTCGTGCGTGGGTAAAAACGCACGACCATTGACTCCTTTGCCAAAAATGGTGAAAGTCTGATGCCGGACGCCCACACGATCCCAGAACCTACAGGAAAACTGGACGAGATGTCGAACATGGCAGTCACAGACATTAATAAAATGCAAGCAAAAAGGGAAAATACACACACATGCACAAAAATAGGCTAAAAAGGTGCACAAGACGTGGAAAACCATAGCGAACCAAAAGGAGTGAAAATAACGCTAAACGGTGTGCAAAGACAAGAAAATAAGCCTAGATGAGTCCTAAAATAGGTATATAAAGAGGACTCATCACTTGCTTCCTCCTCTTCATCTTCAAATGATGAGTCATCATCTGAGACATCCCAGATAACATTTAGGAATGTTGATTCTTCTCCTTCAGATGAGATGATGTGGCATCCTTCTGATATTGCATCCAAGGGTTCAGAAGCCATTTGGTGAAGGGATTCCCACATCTCCTTAGCTGTTGAGCATTTAGCAACATCCTGAAATAAGTCATCAGATAATGACTGAGCTAGGATGTTCATTACTCGGGCATCAGCTAGCCTGGCACTTTTTGTTATTGTTGCTGATGTTGGAAGACCTGTCAAAATAGACAAAAAAATTTCTTCATCAAAAGAGTTCATATATAATTTGACTCTTGTCTTCCAGATGCTGAACTCAGCTAAGTTGCAAGATGGAGGTCTGGTGCTAAAATAATCATTGTACTGGGCCATGAAAGTGAAAGTGAATATCTATAAACTTTGGTATCTATCAGGATCTTGTGACTTAGGTGTTAGCCTATTCAGTCAGTCAACCTCCCTTTGATACCAATTGAAAGTGAAGGGATAGATATGATTGCGGAATTAAAGATTATAGATATGGAGATAATCCTAAAGCCTAACACAAGTGATGTGCACAGACTCAAGCTAACTGTAATTACAGTTAAGGCTTGGATAACCTAATCAGCAACTAGCAAACCTAGTTATATCTAATCACATTGTTGGAACACCCTATTACTATTTGGATCAGGATGACTATATTTCTATAGGGATTTTGTGTTGTGACCTCCTTGTTGTTATAAAGGTCACATAGGCTAGTTAGAGTAATCTTCAGCTCGACGCGTAGTCGACCTCAGCTCGACGCAAAGATCTCAGCTCGACGCTGAGTCGACCTCAGCTCGACGCTGAGTCGACCTCAGCTCGACGTGGAGTCGACCTCAGCTCGACGTTCCGTCGAACCCAGTTGTGCTTACAGAAAACCTCTCTGGCCGACGTGTGTCGTGCTCAGATCGACGTTTTACTGTGAGCTCGACGCTTTCCAGACTTCCGTCAGTTTTGAATAGGAATTCAAATTCCTTCTGTCAGACAATTAATGCTGAAGATTTATTGGCCGTTACAGCATATCTGGTGCATGGCTCAAGGAATTTTTTAAGGAATGCCTGCCTCACATTTCCTTTGAGGCATGGACATTTAAGGAAAGCATTTAATGCTGACTGCCAACGGCTATCAAAGAAAAAGGAAGAAGAAGACTCAGATATATTATTCATTCAGCTAGACAGAGATATACAGAACAACAATACAGGACTTCAGCCGCTCTCTCTCTGTGATATTGTTTTGAAAGCTAACTCACAGGAATTCTGATTGCTTCAGACACAACCATCCAACTTTCTTGGATCATCCCTTGCTGGAGCAAATCAGATCTTTGAAGACCTGTCACCCTTGTGCAGAGCTCTCCTTCCTGAACTTCTTCTTGATCTCAGGGGGAGCTTTGACCACATCTACAGATCCACTTTGCTTCTCTCTACTTGTTGATAGAGAAGACAACATCACCCCTTTTTCTTTTTCTTTCTGTACAGGGTTTTAACTCCCTTCAAAAGTTACCTTTGGTTTTGCTGAAACCTGGTCAAAATCAGCTCCTTTGGTTTGTGAGAACCTGGTCAAAAACTCTCTGGTGCTCAAGACACCTGATCAACTCATCTTGAAGTGGATTCCTATCAAGGGTGATAGAAGAGTGGACTACCCAGGATTTTGGGGAACCACTATAGCTTCTTGTGTCGTCTGGATTGCTTGTTTCTTTGTGTTTTGCTTTGTGCTGTGAATTTCTTTTTACTCTGATTATTTGCTATAGCACCATACACTAAGTAAATCTAAACTTTCTCTCCACTCAAGTTTTTATTTGCAAAACTATTTTAAATAACTCTATTCTCCCCCCCTCTAGAGTTAGGATTGATCTTATCCTGCACTTTCAATTGGTATCAGAGGCAGGTTGATCATTCATACAGGCTAACACCTGGATCAAAAGATCTCTGATAAGATCATTTCTCTCAAAAGGGTTATTTCCTTTAGTTTTACTTATCTTTAAAACTCATGGCACAAAACAAGGACTTTGCTAGTACCAGACCTCCTATGTGCAATCTCTCTAAGTTTGCATTATGGAAAGCAAGGATTAAACTTTACATGAACTCTTTTGATGAAGACATTTTTAATTCTGTGTTGACAGATTGTCCAAGACCTCCCACAGGAACAAGTACATCAGCTGTTCCTCCTCCTTCAGGAACTGATGCTGACATAAAGAAGTGGAAGGCAGCAGATGCTAAAGCCATGAACATCTTGGCTCAAACCATGTCAGATGACATTTTCCAGAAAGTAGCTGATTGCAATACTGCCAAAGAGATCTGGGAAAAACTTTCAGAAATTGTATCAGGTTCTGCAGATGAAAGAAAGGATAGGAGATCCTACCTCATCACCTAGTATGAGAACTTCAAAAAGGCAGAGTCTGAGTCAGTTGCTGACATGTACAACAGACTGAGCCTAATCATCAGTGAGCTTAGATCACTAGAAAAGGACATATCTCTCACTGAGATAAATGACAAGATACTGACTTGTTTCCCTAGCTCTTGGGACTCAAGAATCTGGTCGATTAAAGATGGAAGAAATGTCTATGAGTTATCCACAGAAGCTCTTCTAGGAAAGCTCAAGAGTTATGAGCAATTCATTAAGAAGAGAGAAGAAGAGCAGAAGACATCCACACCAACAGAAAAGGTTGAGAAAACCATTGCCTTCAAAGCACAGGAAGAAGAACCTAAAGAAAAGGTGTTGGGAAATGAAGAGCTTATGAGCCTACTGGTCAAAAGGTTCAATAAGCTGAATAAAAGGAACTTCAGAAGATGGTCATCCAAAGACAAAGACAAGCCAAGGTATGACAGATCTACTAATAAAGATATTATCTGCTTTGGCTGCAGGAAACCAGGACACATTTTCCCCAACTGTCCAGAAAAGGAAGATAAAGACAGAAGGGACAAGAAGGAAAGAAAAGATAAAAGGAAGGATAAGGAGTCAAGGAAATACCATGACAAGCCTTCCTCCAGCAACAGCAAGCACACCAGAAAAGGATTTGTGGCTGAATCCTGGAGTGACTCTGATGAGTCTGATTCATCATCCAGCTCTAGTGATGATGAGGATGATGCAGAAGAAAAAGGATTCTGCATGATGGCCATCAGTGCATCTCAAAAGAACACTGATTCAGAGCCTGATACTGACTACCTATCTGATCAGGAACTTACTGAGGATCAGGTAATAGATTCATTTGATTTTACTTCTGATGAATTTAAATCTGAGTTCAAATCTATGTGCATTAACTTGATTGAATCTCAAAAGTTGATTAAAACTCTCAGAGAACAATTAATTGAATGCAAATCCATTAACTCAGATAATCTTAGACTCTTAGAAGAGTTGAAGCAGTGTGGGGAGGAGATAGCTTCACTGAAAGGTGAGCTATCTAAGGCCAAACAATTTGAAGAAACCCTTAATGAGAGAAGTTTCAAATTAATGGACATCACAAGTACAGTGAACTCAAGATTGAATGGTTCACTAGGCTTGGGTGCTTCATCCAGCCAACCCATAGTGCTGACAACTCCAATCAAATTTACCAGTGAGAAAGGTAAAGGAGTCTTGATAGTGGCTAGGAAGAATGCTGACTTAACCCAGGAAACTGGACAAAAAGCGTCGAACGAAGCTCGACGGATGTCGACCAGAGCTCGACGTAATCGCAAGAAAACGTCGAACTCAGGTCGACGCCCTCTACCTTCTGAACAAAGCAAGCCTTCGCCGTCGAATGGAGCTCGACGCACTCACCAGAGTCCGTCGACCGAAGCTCGACGTGCGTCGAGCCAAGTTCAGAGCAAAAGTCAGTTCTCAGGGGTTAATTCAAGATTTAATTCCAGCTCCACATCTCATCACTTTAACCCTTATGCTGAATGGATAATACCTCCTAGGAGATATCATCCTGTAGGCTATAAGAGCCAACCTGAGATGTCTTTTATTTCAGAATTTAAAGGATATCAAGAAAGGCCCAAGGTAAACTGGGTCAAAAATAATTGATTTGTTGTATGTGCAGATAAAGACCTATCCAATTGAGAACCAGCAGTGGTACTTGGATAGTGGGTGCTCAAAGCACATGACTGGAAACAAGGAGAACCTTGTGTCCTTCAAAGCCAAACATGGACCCAAAGTAATCTTTGGAGATTCAAATTTTGGACAAACAAAAGGCTATGGCCAAGTCAAAATAGGGTCAATTACATTCAAGAAAGTGGCCTATGTGGAAGGACTAAAGCACAACTTAATCAGCATCAGCCAGCTATGTGGTGCTGGTTATCAGGTTTGGTTTACCAACTCAGCATGTAATATTGCATTAAATAACAACATTGTTTTAATTGGTAATAGACAAGATAACATATATCTAGTTGATTTCAATTCATCTAAAGTAGATATTTGTTTATTTAACTCCCTTAGCAAACCTAATGAACTTTGGCATAAAAGACTAGGACATGTGAACCTTAGAACCATTGCTAAGTTATCCAAAGACAACTTTTTTAGAGGACTACCTTCTGGTCCCTACAAGAAGGAAGGACTTTGCAAGGCCTGTCAGTTAGGCAAGCAAACTAAAAACAGTTTCAAGTCACTTAACAAGAGTGACTCACCTAGAATTTTGTACTTATTGCACATGGACCTTTTTGGACCAATTAATGTACAAAGCCTAGGAGGGAAATCTTATGCTTTAGTAGTTGTAGATGACTTCTCAAGATTCACTTGGGTGTTCTTTCTGAGAAAGAAGTCTGATAACTTCAAGATTTTGACAGACTTTCTCAAAGGCATACAGATTGAGTTCAATACTCACATTGCCCTGATCAGAAGTGATCATGGGACAGAGTTTGATTCTCTTCTTATGCTAGAGTTCTGCCAGAAGGAAGGTATCAGGCACACTTTCTCAACTCCAAGAACTCCTCAACAAAATGGGGTAGTTGAAAGGAAAAATAGAACCCTTATTGAATCTGCCACAACATTGTTGACAGATGCTCACCTTCCTCTAACCTTTTGGGCAGAGGCTGTGAACACCTCCAACTATGTTTTGAATAGAAGCCTAATACACAAACTAAAGGGTAAGACTCCCTATGAGTTACTCAAAGGGAAGAAACCTAAAGTAAATTATTTCAAAAATTTTGGTTGCATTTGTTTCATTCACAATAATGACAAGAAATACCTAGCTAAATTTGAAGCCAAAGCTGATGAAGGAGTGTTTCTGGGATACTCCATGACTAGCAAGGCTTATAGGGTTTTTAACAAGTGCTCAAATAAAATTGAAGAATCCATGCATGTTACATTTGATGAAACTAACATGTCTTATAAGGAGAAGGAGACTTCTACCATAAGCAATTTGCAGCAGCATTCAATTTCAGAAAATCTGAAGCAGCTTACCATCACAGACAAAGGGTCATTACCTTCAACAATTCAGCAAGACACTGAACTCAGTGACAATGAAGAGGAATCTCAGGGTTTGGAAAGCTCAAATGGTCAACAAATTGAAGAACCAGTTGGTGTTCCACAAGAGGAAACAACAACACAGGTTGATGCATCATCAACACCCCTAGTTGACTTTGCAACAACAAGAGATCACCCAATTTCACAAGTAATTGGAGATATCTCAGTAGGTGTGCAAACAAGGAATCAAGTTAATCAAAATATTATGCACACTTGCTTTCTTTCTCAAATTGAGCCTCAAACCATACAAGATGCAGAGCAAGATCCAAACTGGATCATTGCAATGCAAGAAGAGTTGAATCAATTTGAAAGGAATAAAGTTTGGGAATTAGTACCAAGACCAAGGAACCAGCAAATTGTTGGAACCAAATGGGTATTCAGGAACAAGTTGGATGATCAAGGAATAATTGTGAGAAACAAGGCAAGACTTGTTGCACAAGGATATTGCCAAGAAGAAGGAATTGATTATGACCAAACCTTTGCACCAGTTGCAAGGTTGGAGGCCATAAGAATCTTTCTTGCATATGCAGCTCACAAGAGATTCAAGGTATATCAGATGGATGTCAAGAGTGCTTTTCTCAATGGAGACATCAAGGAAGAGGTTTATGTAAAGCAACCTCCAGGTTTTATCTCTCCAACCTTTCCTGATCATGTCTTTAAACTGCATAAAGCTTTATATGGTCTCAAGCAAGCCCCTAGAGCATGGTATGAGACCTTAGCTTGTTTTTTGTTGGAAAATGATTTTAAAAGGGGTAGAGTAGACCAAACTCTCTTTGTTAGAACCCATAGGTCCCATACCCTACTAGTACAAGTTTAAGTAGACGATATCATATTTGGGTCTACTGATTCAAACTTATGTAAAAAGTTCTCACAACTTATGCACTCAAAGTTTGAAATGAGTAGCATGGGTGAGCTTGCTTTCTTTCTAGGATTGCAAGTTAAACAACATGTGGATGGCATTTTCATGTCTCAAACCAAGTATGCAAGAGAACTGATTAAGAAATTTGGAATGTCTGAAGCATCCTCTATGAAAACACCTATGCCTACAAATGCTGTTTTAGATGCTGATGAATCTGGAAAACTAGTTGATCAGACAAGCTATAGAGCAATCATTGGCTCATTACTTTATCTAACAGCTACTAGACCAGATATAATGTTTGCCACATGCATTTGTGCTAGATTCCAAGTAAGCCCTAGAGAGTCCCACCTCACATTGGTTAAGAGGATTCTTAGGTATGTAAAAAGTTGTCCTAATCTAGGTCTCTGGTATCCACATGACTCAGGATTTGATCTAACTGGATTTTCAGATTCTGATTATGCTGGATGTAGAGTAGACAGGAAAAGCACCAGTGGAACTTGTCAATTCCTTGGTGATAGACTTGTCTCCTGGTTCTGTAAGAAACAAACTTCTGTGTCCACATCAACTGTTGAAGCTGAATACATGGCTGCAGGTAGTTGTTGCTCTCAGATTTTGTGGATTCAAAACCAGCTCCTAGACTATGGCTACAACTTAGAGATGTCTAAAATCTTTTGTGATAATACCAGTGCAATATCAATTGCTCAAAATCCAGTTCTCCATAGTAGGACCAAGCACATAGAGATCAGACATCACTTCTTAAGGGATAATGTAGAAAAGAAGAAAATTGCACTAGAATACATTTCCACTGAACTACAAAGAGGAGATATTTTCACCAAGCCCTTGGATGAAAAGAAGCACTTCTTCTTCCTCAATCAGTTGGGAATGCTAAATGGAGACAGCATAAATTAAAACTCCAAGATTTTGAAACCCATAATTAACAGGAATAAGAAAAATTTCATTTCAAAATTTCCCTGTCTGAGTGGTTTTTCTAAGCTGTGAACTAAGCTCGACGCTGCGTCGAACGGAGATCGACGGTCCGTCGCCCTCAAAAGCGTCGAACGTCGAACTCAACTTCTAGCGTCGAACTAAGTTCACAGCTCCCTGGCTTCTTGAGTTTCTCTCTCTCCGGTCGACGTCTTAGTTCAACGTCGACCTGAGCTCGACGTATAACATCAACCCAAGCGTCGAACGTCGACCTAAGCTGCACGCTGTTGAGTCGTTTCAGTTCTCCTAGAGCCTTAGAGCGTCGAACTGAGCTCGACGTTCTTTCCATTTCCGCGTCGAACCCTAAATATAAAATCATTTTTCTCCGTCGTTCGCAGTTGCGCTTTCACATTTTCTGCTCAAGCTTTCTCCCTCCAAATACTTTACTCTTGATCTTGGAAGGTATTTTTTTTTTCAGGAAAATGGCAATCACTGCAGGTGCTTTGGCGGCCATGAAGTTCGATTCAGGCTTCGACATCGACTTCGACTCATTTGATGGATCACCACAGTACCTTCTGGATATTCTGGAACTTTTCAAGGAGCAGCACCTGGTCAACTTTATGACAACCAGGATCCCTCTTCCAGAGTCGGAAATCAAAGAATGGACTCTAACAGCAGTTAACTCAGATAACAATACATTGACTGGGCAAATTTCAGGGAATGAGGTAGCTATCTCACCTCAAATCATCTCAGAAGTTTTCAGTTTTGCTGCTGGAGATGATGGAATAGAACTCTCTGTGGAAGAGTATGCTTTGATGCTGGACAGGATGGGGCATGCTGCTGGTAACCCCTCTAAACTCCTAAAAGTTAACCTAGCTATTGAGTATAGGTTGTTAGCAGACATCACAGGCAAAGTAATCTGTGCAAAGAGGACTGCACATGATGCCATTACTAGGCATCAGTTTTGCCTTATGGCTGAAATCTTGGATAAGAAACATCCCAACTGGGGATTGATTGTTTTTGAAATGATTAAGAAGAAATTAGATAAGAACTCTGTCCACTTTGGAAGGGTTCTTGGGTTGATTCTGAACCACCGCTGCCCCCAGCTGCTTGTGTCCTCAAAGAAGCACATCAATGCTTCCAAGAGGCTCACTTGTGCACTGATTGGCAAGTGGGACAGAAAAATTGTGAATCCCAGGGCAGCAGCCGCAGCAATGAGGACTTTTGCAGACACTAGGACTGTAGAGGTCACTCTCCCTCAGTCCACTGGTCCAGAAGCAGGGATTTTGCCATCTCCCTCCCTCTCCCTCCCATCCACCTTCATCCCCTCAACCACAATCCTCTCATCCACTCAACCCATCCCTTCATCCATTTCCACTATTGCATCCTCCCTTCCTCCACACACAACTTTCCTTCCCATAAGCTTGGCTTCCTCATCTCATGAGGACCTCTTCTCCTTTGACATTCATGAAGACTCCTTCATGGATGCCTCTACCTCCTCTCCTCATGACTTCCACCATTCATCAACTTTTTCAGAACTGCTCTTTTCCTCCATCCATGAACCAGTTACCCCTCCCTTGTCTGCACCACCCTCAACTTCTTCTACATTTCCATTTTCTGCTACTCCCTCTACCTCTACTCAAGTCCCACTTGAGCAAGTAACTCTCCTGCCCTTGGCCAATCAGATTTTTGACCTTCTGTCCCCTAGGCTCTCCTCCCTCTTGGATGCCAAGCTGGCTCCTCTCCTCCTTTCCCTGAGAACTCTCTCTGCCTCTGTCTCCTCCCTCTCCTCTCATCTGGCATGCCCTTCTTCTGGGGGCCTAGAGTCAGCTTCCACTGATTCTAGGCAGGGGGAGATGTCTGCAGAAGAAGAGCTGCATCCTTCATCAGTTCAGTTTGTACAGACTTGTTCAGAGACAGTCTCAGCAGCAGAAGTTCAGATAGCATCTGAGGTTCCTCCTCAAAATTCAGAACAGCTTCAAGAAGACCTGTCTAGGGCTATTATCCCTTTTTAGAAGACCATGATCCCTGATGTAGCAGTGGTAGCAGTGGCTCCTGCTAGTGATGAAGTTGAAATAATAGTAGCTGCTGAAACTTCAGGTGAAGTAATTGAGACACCTGATGCAGTTGAGACCCATGTCTCCAAGGCCCTCAGGAACCAGGCCTTCAGGAACCAGCCTTTTTAGTCTCTATGGCTCCTGAGGCTATTCCCTCTCCTGCAGTGGTAGACTCCTCCTCCCCACTGACAGCAGATCTTCCTCCAGTCACCTCCTCAGCAGCTCCAACCTCCATCACTTTTCCGATCTCCAAAAGAAAGTACATAGATCCCTATGATGACTCTCAGAGTTCAGAAGATGAGTTTGCTACTGATTCTGATGACTCCTCTGCAACCATTGCAAGGAAGAGGAAAGCAAGATCAAAAGCTATGAAAAGAGTTCCAATGGCTAGAGCCACAGACCATGACATCCCCTACTACATCAAATACAACTGTGAAATTACAGAGCCATGGATGCAGTATTCTCAAAATCAAAGAAAGGCAATGAAACAGAAAAGAAAATTCAATGAAGGACCCACCAAGCCTATCCATCAGCCTCCACCTCCACCTCCTCCAGATGCAGGTGTCGGTGCAAGTCTATCTTTTAATCCAGTCCCATCATCTCTACATGGAAAGACCTATTAATCAAGAAGATCCCAAGGAGATAGTTAGCAAAGGGGAAATCAGCAAAGAGGACACAACAGAGGCAGGCAGTCCAGAGGAAGATCAGGTTCTCAACCTTATCAAAGGGGAAGATCCATTGATCCAACCTCTGGACCCTATCCTTACAGACCTAGAGCTGACCTCGCCCCAAGAACTACTCAAGAACTCTCCTCCAATAGATTTGAACCAGCAGTACCTTTTGAAGATCCCACCAAAACTCCAGCTTACTGGAAAGCTAGAATGACTGAGATGGCTGCTCTAAATGAGATTAACAAAGCTAGAGAAAGAGGTCTGGACACCTCTCACATCAGCACAATGTCAGACCAAAGGAGAGAGGAATTGGAGAAATATAATTCAAAGAAGTTCTTTGACTCAGACAGATATATGCAACTCCATCCTGCAGCTGTACCACCTAGTGCAAGAGATCAGAAATCCTTAGGTGTAGCTGATGATTACAGATCCAAGAAGGAGGCTTCAAATCCTAACAGAGAAATTATCTTCAAGAAAGGTGATCAAGACAAAGCCCCACAGGAAAAGTAAAGTAAGGTGTTTTAATTCTTTCTATCTGCTGGACACAGGACATTTAACCATTACTGCTGCTATATAGTGTTATATATATGCTGCTTTTTATTCTGCCATATGTCTGGTTGTATTGTATTGTATTTTTGCTTTACTTCTCTTTGAATCCCTAAATTCATGTAAATAGTAATTCTAATCCAAATAGGGGGAGATTGTTGGAACACCCTATTACTATTTGGATCAGGATGACTATATTTCTATAGGGATTTTGTGTTGTGACCTCCTTGTTGTTATAAAGGTCACATAGGCTAGTTAAAGTAATCTTCAGCTCGACGAGTAGTCGACCTCAGCTCGACGCAGAGATATCAGCTCGACGCTGAGTCGACCTCAGCTCGACGCTGAGTCGACCTCAGCTCGACGTGGAGTCGACCTCAGCTTGACGTTCCGTCGAACCCAGTTGTGCTTACAGAAAACCTCTCTGGCCGACGTGTGTCGTGCTCAGATCGACGTTTTACTGTGAGCTCGACGCTTTCCAGACTTCCGTCAATTTTGAATAGGAATTCAAATTCCTTCTGTCAGACAATTAATGCTGAAGATTTATTGGCCGTTACAGCATATCTGGTGCATGGCTCAAGGAATTTTCTAAGGAATGTCTGCCTGACATTTCCTTTGAGGCATGGACATTTAAGGAAAGCATTTAATGCTGACTGCCAACGGCTATCAAAGAAAAAGGAAGAAGAAGACTCAGATATATTATTCATTCAGCTAGACAGAGATATACAGAACAACAATACAGGACTTCAGCCGCTCTTTCTCTATGATATTGTTTTGAAAGCTCACTCACAGGAATTCTGATTGCTTCAGACACAACCATCCAACTTTCTTGGATCATCCCTTGCTGGAGCAAATCAGATCTTTGAAGACCTGTCACCCTTGTGCAGAGCTCTCCTTCCTGAACTTCTTCTTGATCTCAGGGGGAGCTTTGACCACATCTACAGATCCACTTTGCTTCTCTCTACTTATTGATAGAGAAGACAACATCACCCCTTTTTCTTTTTCTTTCTGTACAGGGTTTTAACTCCCTTCAAAAGTTACCTTTGGTTTTGCTGAAACCTGGTCAAAATCAGCTCCTTTGGTTTGTGAGAACCTGGTCAAAAACTCTCTGGTGCTCAAGACACCTGATCAACTCATCTTGAAGTGGATTCCTATCAAGGGTGATAGAAGAGTGGACTACCCAGGATTTTGGGGAACCACTATAGCTTCTTGTGTCGTCTGGATTGCTTGTTTCTTTGTGTTTTGCTTTGTGCTGTGAATTTCTTTTTACTCTGATTATTTGCTATAGCACCATATACTAAGTAAATCTAAACTTTCTCTCCACTCAAGTTTTTATTTGCAAAACTATTTTAAATAACTCTATTCACCCCCCTCTAGAGTTAGGATTGATCTTATCCTGCACTTTCACACAGCCACAATACAATTAATAAATCAAGCAACCAGATGACACAAGATATTATAGCGGTTCCCCAAACACTGGGTACGTCCACTCTTCTACCCACACGGTAGGAATCCACTACAGGTTTTTGATCAGGTGCCCTGCCACCAACAAGATCTGCTGCAGGTAGATCTAGAGACCCTTTAGAATTTTGATCAGGTGTCTAAAAACCGAGCTTTACTTTTGAAGAGAGTAAACAACCCTTTACAGGAGGGGGAAAGAGGGTTAAAATGTCTTCTCTATTGTAAATACAGATTAGAGAAGCACAAGGCCTCTTAAGAATTCAAGACAGAATACTGTCTTGAAGTTCTGAAGGAAAAGCTTGAAGAAGACTAGAGATCTGGAATGGATGTTCTTCTTCAACTTCCTTCTTCTTCTTCTTCTTCTTCAATATCTCTGAGTGTATCTTCCTGGAACAGGTGCACTCAGGTTGAGGAAGAGTGAAGAGCTAACACTTCTCAGATGGATGGATATTACTGAGAGCTAGCTGTAAGCTGTTTCTTTCTCTGTATGCTGTACAGGTTTCGTCTTGTTCTACAGCTCTACTTCTTTCTTTAAAAAGAAGTCTTTATATAGGAGCAGCAACAACGGCTCTAATATTTGAATTGAGCTTTGTCTTCTTCTCAGATCTTGAATCTGGGCTGCAATTAACATAAAGACAAAACATATCTTGCAGACATATATATTCTATATAAAGAATAAAGCTTCATAAGAAGCTGCAGTATTAAATCTGATAAAGAATGCTATAAAAGGTCATATCAGATAACTCTTTACAGCCAACGGCTATAAAGGACAGCTGCATTAATAAAGCAGTCAGAAAGTCAACTAATAAGACAAAAACACTTTATCTGATAGGAAAGACTTAAGCATAAGAATAGCAAGGATTGCTTTGAAGTATATGAAGTAAATCTATCAGATAATATATATTAAATATATCAGATAAAATAAGAAATAAAACACAGAATAAAACGCATATAATATTATATATGCAGACAGCCGATCGTCGAACGTCCTTCGACTATAGTCGAACGACCTGCTGAGATCGTCGACCGACTCACAGCAGACGTCGACCTATCAATCAGATAGTCGACCGACCCAGACAGAAAGCGTCGTGCTATCAATAGATAGTCGACCAGAGCTCGACGATCCAGCAGAGCGTCGAGCAGACAAAAGACAGAGCACGACTATCTGAAGACAGAAGATAGTCGGACAAACAGACAAACGATCGTCGACCGGCTGATCGACGATAGTCGATCGGCGTTCGACTATAGTCGAACCCGAAAATCCCTTAGCCAGAATTTTACTGGAAAAGAGAATACTCAACAACAAGACTTTGACCATAGATAAATCTTGGGTCAAGAGACTAAAAGGAAAGACTTAACTCAAATCCAAACTAGGGTACCAACAAATATGATGAGTTACTATTTATTGTACTAAAACCTTTACTTATAAGCTTGTATGAGCATCCTTATAAGTTAAGTTCAATTCAGCTCGTTATATATTGTGCTCTTATACACATGTATATGTCTTTTGTGATTAAATCCTTACTTATTAAACTGTTGATAAATTAATTGTTATATTAATAATACGATATTGTTTCCTGCTTGTTATATGACTGATTATATTATGTCCCCTCTTTCTTTCTTCTGCCCGGTGTCAATGAGTCGTCAGGGTGAGAGGATGTGAAGCCACTTAGTTTTATGACTAGTGGTTTCTACACCCACATTTTAAGAGGACACCCCGCAGACAGAGCAGTAACACCCCATACACGGGGACAACCTTGCCAGGGAGACATGGCTTGACACTATGATACCTTCACTCCCCTCTGTGATAGATGTGAGATTTTAAGTGTTTTGTTGTAGCCCTTCGGGTAATTTTTTGTACTATGATATTTACAGGAGCTTTTGTAGCTTCCTTATTGTTGTATTATCCTTGAATTTTACTTTTGTGGATCATGACTTATGTGTTCTTCTCTTATTGTTTGGCAAGCAATGTGATATCAGAAATTAGCCGGAAGAATAGGAAAATTGTGGTACAGATTAGCCCATGTTCTGATGCTACAACAAGGAGGCAGTTCTGGGCATAAGACTGCCCTCGGCCGTGTCTTATGTTTCGGGAGGGGGGGGGTCTTACAGTCTCCATATCACCCACCAAATTTTGTTGGAACCCAAAATTATCTCCAAATCTCTGCTTGCTATCCCTGGTCGATAGAGGTAAATGTGGTTACCAAGAGATTGGTTACTAGTCCCCTCCAAATTGTAGAATAGTAAAAAGGAAGTGCTTCTTGCAGCGGTAAACACTAGATTGGACCCACAGTGACAAATGCATCTTTTGCAACTGGCCTCCCTTTATTATCTTGGGAAGGATTACAAAGTGTGGTGTGTCCAGTCGGGGATATGCACACATATAATGATTGAATAAAGAAAATTATGGATCTTAGTGTCCGCACCTATAATATGGCATGATCTTGGCTATGTACGCATGTCCCTTCCAAGCATCCCTAGTCCCACTTTTATATTAGAGGATAATATGTGTGGACCACTCATGAACCCACATGTATTTAATGCCATTAATTGGGACATTAATTATGCATTTGTTTGATCTAGATCAAAAACGAGGATTCCATGCGGCTTTGACCATTATGTCCGCGCGTACTTCAGGCTGGAGCTTCATGATTGTATATTGAGAAGCCACATAAAGGTCTCCTTCTGACTACCTACACCAGACACTATCATACCCCAGGAGGGTGTCCGCGAGTACTACAGAGTGCCCGTCCGAGAGGTCAGTGAACACTGTGAATAAGTACCTATAAAATAATCTTTTCTTCCTCGGGATGCTTTCCTTCATCGTCATAGGGTTTGGGTTAATAAGGGGAGAAATTTATCCACGTAAATCCTCCCTATACGAGTCCTAAAGCATCGACCACTTAAATGGCACAAGCAAAGATGGCCACTGCGGCGTACTGCGATGAGCTCCTTGGATTGATCCCTCCTTGTAGTGTTTTGTGGGCCATATAGCCATTATGTTTTTGTCCTTCCCAGCAAGGCTCTTTATTGACATTGCTTGTGGTTCTCTCAAAACTCATGTGTCCAGGAACACAAGATCCCTTGCATCTATTAGAACTCAGATGCTTGGATTGTTGCTTAGCTGGACCCATTGGGGTTTTACCACCCTTAGGCTCAGGTTTCTAATTGATCATACTATGCTCAATATATCTTACACCACTTCTAAATTGTGCAGAAAATGTATCAATAATAGGTAGAGCAGACTTAAGTCTTGAGAACTATTTCAGGAGCTGTCTTTCCTGAAGAAGCTTTGCTTCTATGTCCTTGACAGTCTTGGCTTGTTCTGCAATAGTCTCAGTCTGACTATCTATTTTATTTGTTATGTCTATGAGCTTCAGTTTTTGAAGGTCCAACTTAATGTTGGCCCTTTCCAATTGTAAATGTACTACTCTAAAAGATTCTAGTTCTTTGGCTTGTTCCTTAACTAGCTCTTTGCATGTAATCAAGGCCTTCAACAACTTCTTATATTTGTTGATGAGTGTGTTGAAATCTGCTTCAGAATCTAAACCATGTTCACTATTATTAGAAGAGTGTGAACATAATTCATTCTCTGATGCTGATCAAGAGTCTTAGGCAGCACTAGCAGTAAGAGCTTTTACCTTGACAGAATTTGAACAATCCTGATCTTATTCTTCTGCTAGGGTCATCAGCCCTTGATCAATATAGTATTCATTATTAGTGGGTGACAGTGTGGTTCTTCTTCTATTGCCGGCCTCCTCAATAGCCATTAAACCCAAAAGAGTCTCTTCCTCTTCTGATTCAGATGAACTAGTCTCACTGTCTGAAAGAGTGGACTGCTTCTTGGCCATGAGGCTTTTTTCAACCTTCTTGTGCTGTCCAGTCTTCCAATTTTCAGAATTTTTCTCCTTCCTTTTTTCTGAGCCGTCAGCAATGACATGCCCTTGCCTGTTACAACAATATAAAACAAGATTAGTCTTAATGTGTTTATTCTAAGAAGAACCCTACTTGTCCCCATATTTCATTTTCATGGGTTTCTCTAAGAGATCTGTCTTCTTATGAGACGTGTCTCGAGCAGGACCCATCCAGCAACCATGCCTTCTTCTCCTCAACATCTTCTTTAATTGTCTTGAGACGAGTGACAGTTCTTCTTCAGTCATGTCCCCTCCTAATGAGGAAGATTGTATGCATTTTGAAACTGCATCCTATCTTTTTGAGGGAGCAGATTTCTCCCTAACTTCCTTGGATTTATCAGCCTTTATGGCCAAAGGCTTTTCTCTATTGAGTGCTCTTGCTGAGTATTCTTTAGACTTCCTGAGATTCATCTATAACTCATGAGACAACAGCTTGCCAAATAGAACCTAGGGGTCAATATTGGCTAAGTTGCCCATTTCTCTAATAGCATAAATCTTGATGTCCCATTCCTTATTCAAGGACCTCAAGAACTTGTCATTGAGTTCATAATTGGTGAACTTCCTGCCATATGTTCTCAGGTTGTTCACTATTCTGAAAAATTTCTCAAAGCTCTCTGCAACTATCTTTCTTATCTTGCTTGAAGTATTCATACTGCTGGTTTAATAGAGATGTTTTGTTATCTCTAACCTCATAAGTGCCTTCCATATATACAATCAATGATTTCGACATTTATTTTGATGTTTTGCAATGAAACAAGTTTGGGAATATCGAGTCAACTATAGATCTGACAATTATGTTCTGAGCTCTCATGTCCATAGAGGCAAGAATTATCTCATCCATGTACATCACCATATAGGTCTTAGGTGTGCTTATGTTGGCATCAAGAACTAACACTTTCATAGGTATGAAAGGTCCTTCCAATACTGTGATGTATATTCTTGGATCTGCAGCCTCTATGAAGATTCTAACCCATTCCTTCCAAATCCAAAAGTTTTCTTTAGAATAGACTGGGAGTTGATGGATTAGTTTTCTCTTTAAACCATGATTTGATCTCTGTTAATCCTTAGGATTCTCACTAGGCTGTTATGCCTTACAGTCAACCTCCCTCTGATACCAACTATAAAGTGTTTGTTTTGGATAGAGAGTAAACTAGAGGAGGGGTGAATAGGTCCAATTTAAATCTTAGCTACTTTTAAATCATAGAAATTTCCTAGTGTGTTTATTAACACAACCACAATATTCAAGAACACTATTTATATACCCAATATAGCTCAAATCTAAGCTTACCAATCACAACACAAAACTTATTTTAATAATCATAGCACACATCAGAGTACAACACAACACGCCATAGCATAACAGTTTAGTGGTTCCCCAATTTATGGATATATCCACTTCCCCCTTCGCCTATCTAGCAATGAGCTAGATTCAGCCAAACATCTTCTTTCTTTTCCTCAGATCCTTGGATTTTACACCTCAGAGCTCAGTAGGCTCCTACAACTCTGACAAAACAATGTCCTACCTCAGTTCCTCGCGATCTTACAACTCATGTTTCTCTTCAAGAACCCTACCTCAGAATAATCCTCCACTCCTACTCCTCAGGAAAACCCTTGCCCTACAAACTCAGAACCATCCAGTTCCTACAGCAAAGATAAATCCCCCTTCTCCCACCTCAGGCACACAGCCGTACCTCAGCCTTTATAATTTAGGCTTACAATTAAGAGAAATCAATCTCCTACAACTCAGATCTACTAATAGATCTTATTAATTGATATAACAAAATTTGAGTTTTGAAATGTCACCCGCGAAGAAAGCAACTGGTGACTTCTTCTTGATCAGATCTTGATGTGAAATTTTCTCCCTTAATCCTGACTGTGAAGAAAATGATCCAACCCTTCTTAGCATTTTCAAAGCTTTTTGAAGGAGAAGATATGGTTGAACTAGGCTGGAGAAGATTGAAGTTGATCCACGATCTACCACCTCTCCAACTTCAGAATTCTATTGAAATTTTCTGACAGACTTAGATGAGAAGAATGATTATAATTATCTCTTATTTCTGTAGTGTTGGTGTCCTTATATAGGCTTTGACAAGTGTGACTAGCTGTCCCGATTAATCCACAAACATCTGACAGTTTTGACAATTCTCAGAACTTCAGGCTTTGAATTCTGAACTTAGAAGAATTTTTGTCTAAGAGCTTCTACATGTAGGTGTTGACACAAGTTCTGAGTGCTGACACTTCTGTACTTATATTATGTCGACACCAATCCTGGGTGTCGAAACTTCTCTTATGTGGATGTCGAAAACGATTGAATGTGTTGACACTGCTAGCTTCTTGTCTCAATACATCTTGTATCAAATATGTCGACACTAGTCCTTAGTGTCGACACAACTGGTTTCCAGTCTCGACATAACTTGTGTAAAATGTGTCGACATTAGCCCTGAGTGTCGATATAGTTGATTTCTTGACTAACAGTGTCGATCCAGTTCCTGGGTATCGACATAGCTTGCTTCCATGAATGACTGTGCCGACCAAAGTCATGGGTGTCGACACAACTTGCTTCCTGTTTCTACACTACTTGAATAAGGGTGTCGACACTAGTCCTGAGTGTCGACACAACATGATTCCTTGTCTCAACACTGCTTTTACAAAGGTGTTGACACTTGTCTAGTGTCTCGACACTTTTGTACTAAGTTTTTTTCCTGCACAAGTAAACTCAACATACATCAAATACAAATTTATGTATATCATTGAGTTGAAAGGGCTTCTCAAAATCAGGTACACAATTCCCATTGTACCCAACACTTCTCTTGCATCTAATTCAATCACTTAAAATTTTGAAGAATATTAAGGTGCCATATTGTCAGCAGCAGTTGTTTCTTTATCTGATTCTGATGATTCTATCTCATAGATTGTTCTTTGAGCGGCGAGGTCATGTTCAATCTCCCCCTCAATTTTTGGTATGTCCATAGGGACATCCATGGCATCTACTGTGATTGTATCTATATTTTAGTCATTTATATGAGGAAGTTGAATATCGTCTTGCAATATTTGCATTTGCTCCCCCTCAGTAAGAGCTTTATCCACCACTTTGTCTAGAAGTTGGTTCCCCTCACTTTGAGGGTAGTATCCACCTTGCTGAACTTGATCTTTGTGAGAAGTTTCTTCTTCATTTGGAGCTGGGGTTCTGACATTCTCCTCCACTATCTTCTAGGAAATCTTATTCACTATTTCCTCAGCAATCTATTATGCAACCTCAACAGGAGGTATATCCATTGCATCTGCCTGAATTTCTTTAGAATGAGTTTTGCTTACTTAAATAGTTGGTACAGGTTCACATAAAATTGACACCTAGGCGCTCATGTCCCTCTTGGTCTCATTAGTGGATTGAGTAAGCTATGGATGATGAGGCTCTTCCTCAGCCTATTCTAATGTACTGCTAGCTGTGTTTCCCTCTGGAACAGTAATGGATTTCTTCTTCTTCTTTGCAATAGTCTGAGCATGAGGCTGTATAACTCTGTCCCATATGTCAAGCATTTTTAAATCCATTCTTCTCATGTGATGGATTTTTGTTCCTAACCTTGGGTTAAGGATCCCTGGAACACACTTAAGCAGAAATAGTGATAAAATTCTTCCAAAGTTTGGCTCTGGGAGACATTCTACAATCTTATCAAAAAATACTCTTCCCCAATCAGTCCTTTTGAAAGGATCACCCTGGCCATCAACTCAAACATATTCTTAGAGAATTTGTCATTTAAGCCAGTCTTGCATAACAGTCCCTTCCTAATGACATCAACAAGGAATTTCCCTTTGAGATTCAGTTTTCTTCTTAGGATAGAGCTAGTGGTGTACTTTGATAGTCCACACCACTTGAGAGCATCTTTGATAACACCTTGTTCTAGTTCATCTTCTTCATCAGAACCTTTGAACTTAGGCAGTTGTAGGGCTTTGCTCAGTCTTTTGGAGGTTATCTTAATCTTGTTACCAAATGATAACAGACTTAATCTTCTGGGATGAGGAGTCGACTTTAGCAGTGGAGTACAACTCTAGTACTTCTCTTTTCTATAACAGACAGGGTTCAGACAAAATAAACTCTAGGTTAGTGACATGGAGCAGGTGAAGAACATGTTGAACTTCCTCTGGCACATCTTTGAATCCATTGTTGACCAATTCCAAACCATCAAACAAGAAATCCAATGTCTAAGGTGCCATCTATTTTGGAAATTGTAGTAGATTTTCCAAACTTTTTGCCGATTCGTCGTACAGGCCGAGATGGGTAAGGAACAGTGTATTTAGTTTTATGCACACAACCCTCTATTTATCGTATTTTATATTTTATAAGGTGGAGAGGCACATACTTGTTTATGATCACGAAGTAATAAACAACTGTGATTGATCCAAACTTGATATTATTTAGTAGCGTCTCAGCCTGTTTGTGGAATATGGTGTGGGGCCCTGGCCGGACCCTCTATTATATTCTTCTTGACGGGTAGAGGTGTTATAATTTGGTATCATCTTGTTGGTCGATCTCTTCCGAACTCGCAGACGAATTCTATTGAGAGGTGGCGAGCACGTGTCAGTGCTGTCGTTATAACACATAAATTGAATTCAAGAATGTCCACTTAGGAATGTAAATACACTTGTTTGTTGAACCTGTGTATTCTTTTTGTATGTTTGTCATTTTACTTGGTCGCTAAATTGTGTGTTTTACACATATAGGTGACTAGAAGTGTTGCGGGTCAATCCGAACCTCAAAATTCTGTAGAAAGTGCGGCACCTGCTGAGGTGCCAACGCCTCCTCCATCAGCTGAAACGGTACGTTTCATCACGGAAATGGTACTTGCTGTGATGAATGCTCAGCAGGCTGGGCAGGCACGTCCTGCAGTGGTGCCAACGCATGCTGGGGTATGGCAAGAACCGGTAGAAGCTGTAGTTGATCCGAGGGAAGCAGATCAACAATTGAAGCAATTCATGAGCTTCAATCCTCCGCAATTTACTGGGGCAGCTTCACCGGCCCAATGATGGCGTGGCCCCTCCTCCACCATTTGAAGACGATGCTGATGATGATCCGGTTGATAAGGCAATACAACTCAAGGACGTGAGGCGGCACGAGGACGCTAACGGAAGGCTAAGCTATAACTTCCGCCCGCGACGTGCTACATCCACTGCAAAGAATTAGCCTTATTTATTTCATTTGGGAAAACTCTATTTCATATTTAGAATATAAAATTATCCCATGTTTAGTGATAATTTTATATTCATTGCATGTTTTGTTATTTTTAATTTTGAACAATTTTAATGTTGGTGTGCATTTAGCCATTCGGATGGATGAGATTACATCTCCATCATGGATGGTTAAGGCTTGTTTGTAACTCCTATATAAGGAGGCTTTGTTATGAGATTATTAGAAAAGAAGAACCCTAAAATTTTGCCTTGCAAATTTCGGCCAAAGAGAGGAGGCTACACCTAGTCGCCGCCCCCCCCTCCCTCTTCTCCTTGCTTGTGGTGTGAAGCCGCCGACCCACCCTTGCTCCCTCCATCCGTTCGGAGCGACTCCGGCGTGGCTTCCTTCGGTGCGACTCCGGGAAGAAGGTTGCAATCCCTTCAGTGTGACGCTGGTGGATCCGTGGAGAGAGTGATTCTCCCACCATTATCTTGTGTGAAAACTTCATCCCGGTTGGGTAAATTCTTTCCTCTTCCTTGTGTGATTCTCTAAGTAGTTGTGGTGGTTTCGCAATCATTTTCTCCGCAAAGTTAATTTAATCGCTGCAAGTTTTGAATCGAATTCGCCGTTGCTAGGCTTTTTAATTCCGGATCGGGTGGATCCTATTTGCTTGAGCGGATCTTGGCCTATAGCCTTGGTCTTGCTCTCTAAAAGGAGTGGCAACCTTTGTGTTTTATTGGGGAATATTCCGACTCAAATTTCCGATCGTTGTTTTCGAGTCGACCATTCCTCCTTTGTTATTTGCGCTGCGTTCTTGCGACGAGAACTATTGTGGGCGATAGGTGTTGTGTAGGTGCGGTAGATCTACGACGTGTAGTGCGTAGGAAAGCATTAGTTTCGTGGAAATCTCCGACTCGGGACGCACACTACATCAATTTTGTATCAGAGGCGGTCGTTTCAACTTCCACGTTGCAAACATCCCCTCTGCGTTCTTCGTTGGTTGATCTGAACTTTCAAAGATCTGAAATTTTCGGATTGGTCTGCGTTTAGTAAATCCCTCGGAATTTTAAAACATGTCAAAAAAATATGAAAAAAATTATGTAGCTTTCTGCGCTTATTTCCAACAACATTAAAACAGGAAATTTTTCGATTCGGCCTCGTTAGGTCATCCTGCAAATTGGAACATCGTAATTCTGTCTAGTTGGTCTCCAAATAGCGGGCTAAAATCTTTATTTTTCAGCAAAATTTAAAAAAAAAAAAATTTTAACGATCTACGTGTTATTCACATCAAGCTTTTATACAAATATTTTTTTTTCAGTCTAGGTACAGCCCTAGGGAAAATCGTCTTTCATAATTTCCTGGGTCTTGCATGCGCACTAGGCTAGGCACAGAGTATACGGTGCCGTCTACGTCTAGGATGGCTGAGAACGGGCATGAGCTTCATAACGCTGAAGCGATCGCAGGTCTACGTAATGATATGACGGAGCTTAGGGCTACATTAGCACAGATTTTACAAAATCAAGCTAGGCAACCCCCACCACCCGCTAATGTTGAGTTGCCCCGCCGGCGCCAACACATCTCCGATTCGGATTCTGATGGAGACTCCCCACGAGTGCCCCCTCGAGGCCATCGCCACGAGCGAGAGTTTGACATTACTAGGGCCATCAAGATTGATGCCCCCACTTTCGACGGCATGGGAGATCCACAGAACTTCCTTACGTGGATAGTGGACATGGAATGTTACTATGACTGGCACCATCTCACGGACCCAATTATTGGCTGGACGAAGAGCGTAGGCTAGGAGTTGGGGACAGAGACCCAATTATTGGGTGGACCGTAATGAAGAATTTGTTGAACGATCAGTACGTCCCTGCGTACCATCGGATAGAGATGTTTGACGAGCTTGCCACCCTGCGGCAGGGTTCAAGTTCAGTAGCGGAGTATATGGGAGAACTGAAGGACCGAATGGTACGTTGTGATCTGAAGGAAATCCCCGAGGTCACCCTTTCTAGGTTCCGTAAGGGGCTTCAACCCGATATTCAGCGGAAGCTCTTAAGATATGGCCATACAGATCTAAACATGACATTCAATGTCGCCCTTGACATTGAGAAACACTTAGCATCTAAGGCTCAATCTCGTTATTCCCACACGAAGGGAAAATCCACTACCAGAGCTTCTTCCTCCACATATCAGGACAAAGGGAAGTTCTGGTCCGCCGAGTCAAAGTCTGTCGTGATCACTGCTAGGAACACTAAGAACCCTGCGAGTGAATGTATTCCTATCGGAAAGGTTAGCAAGACTAACGCCACATGTTACTCTTTCGGCATTTAAGGTCACTACGCCTTCGAATGCCCAATGAAAACTAAAGCCATAACCTTGTTAGAGTCGACGACCGATCTTTGGGATTACGTTTATGAGGCTGCTGAGGAGAGCGACCTAGAAGGGGTCCCAAGTGACTTAGAGGACGATCACCCCCTTATGGTGATGCGTTGTATCTTGGCCACTCCTCGTCCATTAGATGATTGAAAGAGGACGAGCATATTTTCTCTGATTTTTAAGAGTGGCGAGAAGCTTTGCAAGCTGATTGTTGATAGTGGTAGCTGTGTGAATGTCGTATCTGAGAATGTCGTTGCACGTATGTCCTTGACCATGGAACCACACCCGACCCCATATAAGGTCGCTTGGATCAACAAGATCTCCGTACCCGTTACCAAGCGGTGCATGGTCCCACTCTCATTCAAATCCTACATTGATGAGGTGTGGTGTGATGTCCTTCCGATTGATGCTTGTCATGTGTTGTTAGGCCGCCCTTGGCTATACGACCATGATGTTACACATTTTGGTAGAGCCAACACTTATGAATTCAAATTCAATGGCAAAACCATCACTTTAAGGCCGACCATCCCAAAGGAGCTCGGAGTCTTGGCTACGGACACCACTATTCCGGTAGAACGGAAAACATTGAATCTAGTTGGTAGGAAAGAGTTTGAGAGAGATCCGTTCTTTGATGGAATTATGTTAGCTCTAGTCCTATTAAGTGCGAAGCCCGATTCTAGTATTTTGGATAAGCTACCTAGTGAGTTACGGGTACTACTGGAGGAGTACAGGGACGTGTACCCGAGTGAGTTGTCGCCCACGTTACCCCCGCTTAGGAATATCCAGCATGCGATAGATCTCATCCCGGGGTCTTCCTTGCCAAATCAGCCCCATTATTGACTCCACCCCGCAGCTCACCTGGAGTTGCAGTCCCAGATAGAGGGTTTGCTGGAGAAAGGTTTTATTAGGACTAGTATGAGCCCATGTGCGGTACCAGCCCTTCTTGCCCCCAAGAAGGATGGCACGTGGAGGATGTGCTTTGATAGCCGGGCTATCAACAAAATCACCATCAAGTATAGGTTCCCCATTCCCCGCCTAGATGATTTGTTGGATGTCTTGTCTAGAGCCACCGTATTCTCCAAATTAGATCTTCAGAGTGGCTATCACCATATTTGGATACGAGAGGGCGACGAGTGGAAGACGGCGTTTAAGTCAAAGGATGGTCTGTACGAATGGCTTGTGATGCCCTTTGGGTTATCCAATGCCCCTAGTACCTTCTCCACGATGATGACACATGTCTTTCAACCATTCATGGGGAAGTTCGTTTTCGTCTACTTTAACGATATTCTGATTTATAGCACCTCTACTACCGAGCACATTTCCCACATGAGAGTGATCCTTTCCACCCTACGGAAGGAGACTTTATTTCTCAATATTAAGAAATGCACTTTCTATGCCTCGGAGGTTGAGTTTTTAGGCTATATAGTTGGCTTTAAGGGTTTTATAGTTGACCCGGGCAAGGTTCAGGTCATTAAAGACTGGCCCGTGCCAACCACCCTACGTGAGGTGCGTAGCTTCCATGGGTTAGCCACATTTTATCGTCATTTCATACGAGACTTTAGTAGTATTATGGCGCCTATCACAGACTGTATGAAGAAAGGAGAGTTTACGTGGACGAAGTCCGCCACCCATGCTTTTGAGCGAATAAACGTCTACCTGACTTTACTAAAGTCTTTGAGCTCACATGTGATGCGTCTGGGGTAGGGATTGGAGGAGTCTTGAGCCAGGAGGGCCATCGCGTTAGTTATTTTAGCGAGAAGTTGTCCGGTCCCAAGCTGAACCATTCAAATTACGATAGGGAATTTTATGTTGTAGTCCGATGTCTACACCATTGGAGGCACTATCTCCTCTCCAAAGAGTTTGTGATCCTCTCCGATCATGAGGCTTTACGTTTCATCAACGGACAGCATTAGATCATCCCACGACACGCTAAGTGGGTAGCTTTCTTACAAGGCTACACATTTAATCTCAAGCACCTTAAGGGAGCTGATAACCGAGTCGCGGACGCCCTTAGTCGTCTTACTATTTTACTCACCTCTATGGAAGTACATGTTGTAGGATTTGAGCGGGTTAAGGATGAGTACGCCACATGTCCTGACTTCTAGGACGCCTTTTTATCTGTCGAGGATAGCTCCCCCACGACGATATCTGTGTACGTCATCAAGGACGGTTACATGTTTAGGAACGGGAATCTATGTATTCCGTGGTCATCCTTACGACTACATATCATATGGGATTTGCATAGCGGAGGGTTGAGTGGCCACTTCGGTAGAGATAAAACCATTGCGTTAGTCGATGACAAATTTTATTGGCCAAAACTGAAGGTTATGGTGGGTCAGGTAGTAAGTAGTTGTTGCACGTGTCAGGTGTCTAAGGGTAGTAAAACCAATGTAGGATTATATACACCCCTGCCTATTCCCTCCATGCCTTGGGAAGACGTTAGCATGGATTTCGTATTAGGCCTCCTCATTACCCTACGCCATCACGACTCAGTTTTTGTAGTTGTGGATAGATTTTCAAAGATGGCTTATTTCATCCCGTGCAGTAGGACAAACGATGCGTCTCACGTCGCTAAATTATATTTTAAAGAAGTCATTAGTCACCGTGGAGTGCCAAAGACCATAGTCTCGGATAGGGACGTAAAATTCACTAGTTATTTTTGGAAAACTCTTTGGATATTAATGGGAACAAAATTATTGTTTTCTTCCGCCTATCATCCCCAAACTGATGGGAAAACGGAAGTGGTTAATTGGAGCTTAGGAAATTTGTTACGATGCCTTGTGAGTGATCACAAGAGCACTAGGGATATTCTCCTTCCCCATGCCCAATTAGCCTATAATAATTCTAAGAATAGGTCTACGGGTCTGTCGCCGAAGGAGATTGTCCACGGATATAAGACTCCTGTGCCGCTTGACTTGGTGTTGTTGCCCCCAACGTACAAGGCAAGTCAATTTGCACAATCCTTTGCCCAGCACATCCATGATTTACATGCACATATACGGGCCACTTTGACTACACAATACGACTCTTATCAAGCGCACGCTAATTTACATAGGAGAGTATGAAACTTTAAAATTGGCGATCTAGTTATAGTCCGTTTGGTTCCCGAACGCTTGCCAACTGGCACCGTTAAAAAGTTAGCACCAAAGCGCGTCGGCCCTTTTCGGATTGTTAAAAAGTTAGGTGACAATGCTTTCGTTTTGGACTTGCCAGCTAATTGGGGTATCTCCCCCATTTTAATGTTTCGGATTTAACGATGTTTGTGTCACCACCACAAGAGTTGACTTCTTTGTCGTTTTCTTCTCCCACTCTAAATTCTCATGGGTTGGGAGTGGTAGTATGGATGATCTCTCTCCTTCGGTCCCCACAGGTATATCATCGGATGGTAAGTTGCCTTCTTTCCTGCCTACTGCTAATATGTTCCCCAGGTTTCCACGGACGTTTTCCACTCCAGAGATGATACTTGATGCGGAGCCTGTTACCACTGCTGATGGTGACACCCACCGCTTTCTCATCCATTGGCGAGATCGACCCTTTTTGGATGACTCTTGGGTACTCGAGATGGAGCTGCAAAGTTTGGATGCCGCTCTCCTTCACCGCTATCGCTTGGACCACGCAACGGAGATGCGTGGATTTGAGCGGGGGAGGATTGATGGCTTGGCCCCTCCTCCACCATTTAAAGACGATGCTGATGATGATCCGGTTGATAGGGCAATACAACTAAAGGACGTGAGGCGGCACGAGCATGCTAACGGAAGGCTATGCTATAACTTCTGCCCGCGGCGTGCTACATCCACTGCAAAGAATTAGCCTTATTTATTTCATTTGTGAAAACTCTATTTCATATTTAGAATATAAAATTATCCCATGTTTAGTGATAATTTTATATTCATTGCATGTTTTGTTATTTTTAATTTTGAACAATTTTAATGTTGGTGTGCATTTAGCCATTCGGATGGATGAGATTACATCTCCATCATGAATGGTTAAGGCTTGTTTGTAACTCCTATATAAGGAGGCTTTGTTATGAGATAATTAGAAAAAAAGAACCCTAAAATTTTGCCTTGCAAATTTCGGCCAAAGAGAGGAGGCTACACCTAGCCGCCGCCCCCTCTTCCCCTTGCTTGTGGTGTGAAGCCGCCGGCCCCCCTTGCTCCCTCCATCCATTCGGAGGGACTCCGGTGCGGCTTCCTTCGGTGCGACTCCGGGAAGAAGATTGCAATCCCTTCGGTGTGACGCCGGTGGATCCGTGGAGATTGTGATTCTCCCACCATTATCTTGTGTGAAAACTTCATCCTGGTTGGGTAAATTCTTTCCTCTTCCTTGTTTGATTCTCTAAGTAGTTGTGGTGGTTTCGCAATCGTTTTCTCCGCAAAGTTAATTTAATCGCTGCAAGTTTTGAATCGAATTCACCGTTGCTAGGCTTTTTCATTCCGGATCGGGTGGATCCTATTTTCTTGAGCGGATCTTGACCTATAGCCTTGGTCTTGCTCTCTAAAAGGAGTGGCAACCTTTGTGTTTTCTTGGGGAATATTCCAACTCAAATTTCCGATCGTTGTTTTCGAGTCGACCATTCCTCCTTTATTATTTGCGCTGCATTCTTGTGACGAGAACTATTGTGTGTGATAGGTGTTGTGTAGGTGCGGTAGATCTACGACGTATAGTGCATAGGAAAGCGTTAGTTTTGTGGAGATCTCCGACTCGGGATGCACCCTACATCACCCAAGCAGAGGATTGGCTTGCAAGGATCAAGAGGATCATTAGAGCTATCAAGGTTGAGGAGGGACAGAAGGTTATGTTGGCCACTTTCCTACTAGAAGGAGAGGCTCGTTTATGGTAGGATGAGATTGAACTGCATCACTTGGCCGGCAGGCAACGCTCAGAGGTCTCGATGGACGAATTTTCTCGGTTGTTCTTGGCACAACACCTACCAATGCAGCAAAGGATATCGATGGAAATGGAATTTCAACGGTTAACTCAAGGAGATCGTAGTGTGGATGATTACCTGCATGAGTTCACACGGTTGGGAAGTTATGCGGGCACAATCTTTGCCGAAGAAGAGCATAAGCCTAGTAGGTTTTATGCGGGACTACGAGATGAGCTGCGTTATTTGCTCTCGAGTTCTGTGAGTCAGGGGTTTCAAGCCTTAGTCTGTACGGCTCGGTCTTTGGAGATGGACATGAGAAGAGGGCAAGCAAAGGGGACCATGGCTGTGATAATGCCAGTGTTCAAGCCGCCGCATCTGGATAAGTTTGGGTACCGTAAGAGATGGGGAAAGAAGTCCAAGTCTACTGGACAAGCTCCTACTGCGATTGTGACAGAGACATCTGGGTATGGATCTCGCGCTTGTTTTACGTGCGGGAAGTTTGGACACTTCGCACGTGATTGCCGAGTTGGTATTCCAAAGGGTGACAAGAAGACGGGAGCGTCTTATGCGGAGAAAGGGAAGACTGTGGTGGAGTCTTCTGCCATGCACGCGCAGCCCAGTGTCTTCAACCTTGGACAACAAGAGGCCATTAAGAAGGCCAATGTCGTCACAGGTGCGCGCAGTTTTTAATGTTATTTTATACTGTGTGTTGTGCTTGTTTAATTGTGATGTTATAGGGTTTGTCCTTATACGAGAGTATCCAGCGCGAGCACTGTTTGACACAGGTGCTTCCCATTTGTTTCTGTCTGAAGATTTCGTCTTTCGTATCGGGGTACCAATCCGGACCACGACAGACAGTGTAAAGGTGTTGTTACCTAACGGATGTTTTATGTGCGCGGATAAATCTTGCGGTCTTGAGGTCAAGATAGGGAGTCGGGATTTCAAGGTGGAAACATTAGTATTGCCGATTAAGGAATTTGATATAATCTTTGGTATGGACTGGCTTTCAGAGCAGTGTGTCTGTATAGATTGCACTTCAAAAGAGGTCACACTCGGGCAGAATACCGAACAAGAGACCAAGTTCATTGGTATACAAGGGGTGACTGGGATGTTGTTATCTACTCTCCAAGTCGTTAAGGCAGTTCGGAAGGGTGCGGAGTTATTCTTCACACTCGTAGAGGCGGTGGCGCCGAAGGCTAGTGTGAGTGAAGTGCCGATTGTGTCGGAGTATGCTGATGTGTTTCCAAAGTACCTTCCGGGGTTACCTCCCCAAAGGGAAATCGACTTCGCTATCGAGCTGGTGCCAGGTGCAAAACCTGTGGCCCGTTCACCATATCGAGTAGCGCCAAAAGAGATGGCCGAACTGATAGTTCAGTTGCAAGAGCTGTTGGAGCAGGGATACATACACCCAAGTATGTCACATTAGAGCGCGCCTGTTCTTTTTGTGAAAAATAAAGACGGTAGTTTGCGGCTATGTATTGATTATCGCGAACTGAATAAGCAGACAGAGAAAAACAAGTATCTGAATCCACAGATCGATGACTTGTTTGATCAGCTAGCGGGCTCAACCGTCTATTCCAAGATGGATTTGAAATCCGGGTATTACCAATTGCGGATTAGGGAAAGTGACATTCCCAAGACAGCGTTTGGCACACACTACGGTCATTATGAGTTCACAGTGATGTTGTTTGGATTATGTAATGCGCCTTCAGTATTCATGGATCTAAAGCATCGAACGTTCCGCGAATACTTGGATCTATTTGTGATTGTATTCATTGATGATATCCTCGTGTACTCACAGTCGGAGGAAGATCATGCAAACCATTTATGGTTGGTATTGCACACCTTGTGGAGGAATAAGTTGTATGCCAAGTTGTCTAAGTATGAGTTCTTGATCTCGTCGGTGGCTTTTATGGGCCATGTGGTAGGTGGAGAGGGTATAGCGGTGGATCCGGCAAAGATAAGTGTCATTCGTGATTGGCCATTGATGTCTTCGGTAGCCGAAGTCAGGAGTTTTCTTGGACTGGCAGGCTACTATAGACGATTTGTGGAGAACTCCCGGATTTCTTTGCCTTTGACTACGTTGACGAGAAAAGATCAGAAGTTCGTTTAGACGCTAGAGTGCACACGAGCTTTTGAGGAGCTAAAGAGTCGTTTGGCCACTGCGCCCGTTTTTACTTCGCCATGTGGTACAGACGGTTTTGAGATATACAGCGATGCGTCAGGGAGCGGCTTAGGCTGCATTCTCCTGCAGTTTGGCAAGGTGATCGCATATGGCTCACGTCAATTGAAAGTGCATGAACGTAGTTACCCCTTCCACGACTTGGAGTTGGCGGCGGTGATCTTTTCGCTAAAGTTGTGGCGGCACTATCTTTATGGAGTGAAGGTAGATATTTATACAGATCATAAAAGCCTAAAGTATCTGCTCGATCAGAAAAATTTGAATATGCGACAACGGAGGTGGATGGAATTCCTAGGAGACTATACCTTCGACATTCACTATGTTCCCGAAAAGGGAAATGTGGTCTTTGATGCCTTGAGTCGTCGGACTCCGGTGCAGGCAAGTTGGTTGCGGATACATGATGAGCGTCTAATCCAGGAGTTGGAAGCATTGGAGATATCTTGTGTTGAAAGGGATTCTTTGGCCGATGCACGCTTAAACTGGATGGAGGTTCAATATGACCTTGCGGACAATGTTCAGCGGGAAATGGAGTTGGATAAAAGTCTCCAGCGCTATGCAAAGGAAGGGTCTGGTGACCAAATTATCCTGGGATGACTGTTTATTACTAAAGGATGGCCGATTGTGCGTCCCTTGTGCGGGTAAATTGCGAGAAGAATTGTTATATGAAGCACACTTTACAAAGTACTCAATTCTCCCTGGGAGCACAAAAATGTACAAGGACATGAAGAAATTGTTCTGGTGGCCTGGTTTAAAGAAGGACATAGCCGAGTTTGTAGCTCAGTGTCATACTTGTGCTTTGGTAAAGGCAGAATGTCAACGGCCGAGTGGTTTCCTGAAATTGTTGCCGGTTCGCAGTGGAAGTTTGAGGATATTTCTATGGATTTCGTGCACGGATTGCCGAGATCTCAACGCGGGAATGACTCAATCTGGGTGATTGTAGACCGGTTAACAAAGGTGGCTCATTTTCTACCGAACAAGCAGGACGATTCTGTGGAAATGTTGGCAAAGCTCTATGTGGAGCAGATTGTTCGATTACACGGTGTTCCCCGAAGCATCGTAAGTGACCGAGATGGGCGATTTACTTCGAAAGATTGGAGGCTAATCCATCAGCTGTTGGGTATAAAGTTTGCATTAAGTACAGCCTTTCATCCTCAAACGGACGGCCAAACTGAGCGAACCAACAGGACGATGGAGGATATGCTCCGTATGTGCGCCCTGGACTTCGGTAAGAAATAGGAAGATCATCTTGTTATGGTGGAGTTTGCCTATAATAATAGCTACCAAGCGAGCATCGGTATGGCCCTGTTTGATGCTCTGTATGGTCCCAAGTGTCGTACACCGTTAGCTTGGGCAGAAACTGGCGAGTCCAAACTTTTGGGACAAAAGGAAGTCAAGGATGCTAACTCAACAATACGCTCTATTCGAGATTGGATACTAATAGTCTAGGATCGACAAGCCAAGTATTACAATACGAAGCACCGGAACGTGGAGTTCGCGGTGGGTGACTTGGTCTATTTGAAGATTAAACCCTTCAAAGGCGTATCTCGGATTCGGCGGTTGAAAAAGCTAAGTCCGCGATACCTTGGTCCGTTTGAAGTGGTGGAGCGAGTTGGGGCAGCTGCCTATCGGCTAGCCCTTTCATCGGAATTGGGTGGACTACATGATGTGTTCCACATCTCAGTACTACGAAAAGCAGTCAAAGACCCAGCTCAAGTGATTGAGAATGATTGGGTGTCAGTTGAGTATGGGCTAACGACAAAGGTGAGGCCCATTTGAATCGAAGATCGAGCCGAGAAACAGTTACAGAACAAAACGATCAGGAGGGTCAAAGTCCGGTGGGACAATTGTGGCCGAGAAAAGCTAAAATGGGAGCGGGAGCAGACCACTCGAGCTGAGTTCCCCGAGTTATTGGTGTAAACTGTTTGCTCGTTTGTATGGTGTTGCAATATATATGTAAAAGTATCACTTTTTGTGTCATGCTTTCATTTCCTTACTATAGATAAATTTCGGGACGTAATTTATTGTAAGGAGGGGAGGATTGTAACACCCCAGAAATCTCAAACGCCAATATTGGGATTCAGGTTGGTTGACACGGCCTGAGACACGGGCGTGTCTCAGGGCATGTCAGGTGTCCACGGCCTGGGACACGGGCGTGTCCCAGGGAGTGTCCCTCTTCTCGACGAGTACTCGAGAACTAATCATTGAGAGGCGACACGGGCGTGTCACAGGGGCGTGGTTGGCACACAGCCATGGACACGGGCGTGTGCCTTAGTCGTGTCCTGCTCGGGTGATTTTGGAGATCATGTTACCGGGGTGACACGGCCAGATACACGGCCGTGTGCTGGGTGACACGGGCGTGTCAGGCTTGACATGCGAGTGTCAATACCCGTGTTCTAGTTTAAATTCAGTCGGTTGTGCACCGCTTCAGGAACACGGCCTGTGACACGGGCGTGTCACAACCCGTGTTCGGCCCAGGAAAATCAATTTCAGAGCTGATAAGAGCCGTTCATTTTCTTTAACTAAGATCCAATGGTCTGGGCTCTTCCCTAGGTTAATAAGGCCGAGATTCAAGAGGAGAAAGCTCATTTGCATTTCATCATTCTCTTTCTAAAGCTAAGAGAGAGAGGAGAGAAATAAAAGGAAGAAGAAGAGGAATTCGGCCTCCGGTGGTGCTGCGGTGGTCCAAATCGCGAGCCGAGTTCGGATTTGCGAAGGCAAGGCTGCTGCGAAGGATTTCATCCGCCTCAATTCTCTCCACTGATCTGAAGCGAATTCCAAGGGTAACGATTTTCTTCTTGGACATGTGAAGTCCTACTTTCCTGCATTTGCATAGGGAAAATCCTTTCCCGCGAGTGTGCGGTTGGTTGCGGTGTCCCTTGGGGTAGATATGTGAAGTCCCCCTTATTAGAGTCCGGAATCGTCATACGGATCAAGGCATGCTGTGGGAAACCCATATGGACATGCATGTCTGGATTAGTGATGCTTGTTTGCACATCGGAGAAGACTGTGTGATTATTGCTTGTATGCATAAAATCCATGGTGGATACCTGTGGCTTGGTACCGCAGGAAGTACTGGAGGAAGTCTAGGAAATTGTGAGAGTTGGGCTCAACTCTTGTGACCGTGAGTTATCACTTTGTGTGGTGTTTAGCTATTGGGCTGCAAATGTATAAAATGAGGCTTCATGCGGAACAGGCAAGGTGAAACCAACCCGCTCCTTTATTTGTGGCCTCAGGTACGATGTACTTGGTAGTGGCAAGGCGGTTTGAGCAACGGGGGGTGGCTGATCCGTACCTGCGTTATGTAGGCTGGACATGAGAGAGCCAAGGCATTGGGCTTTCGTTAGCAGCATAATGAGGGTCTTGGGCCTGCGTGCCAGACTAAGTGCTCATTGGTGGGATCCGGTGTTTCCATTACACCCGAATGTGCCCTGAGTGCACGGAGTGTCGGGCCGTCGGGCCGGCATTTGTGATATGTATTGACTGTGCTGTCGTGTACGTCATCCGTGGTTTGCTATACACACTGTTGAAAAATGCTATGCAGGGATGGAATTCCGCTGCCCCGTGCCAGGGGCAGGGTCATTATAATTGGTCAGCTGAATGTTGTCCGTTGCCCTGTTTGCCACCGCATGGTGGGTTGGTTCTTGTAGGTGTAGGTGGTGCTGGTCCGAGCGGGACTTAGCGGGCTAAAGCCCAAGCTGTGTTGCTGCCCTCGAAGGCTTTGTTTTGTTTCATCTTGTTCATGTGTGGCCGGCTTGCGTGCCGATGTTTGGAAACCACACTTTTGTTAAGAGAAACCTGTAAGGCCATAAGGCCATTTGCTTTGGTTGTATGCATTCCTATTTTAATATAGTGGACAGTTCTTGTAACCCTTGAGTTCAAGTTTTCAACCGTGAAGCTTCCGCTAGAATGCTCTATGTTAGGATGCGTTGGTATTGATATTATTTAGTAGCATCTTCGCCTGTTTGTGGAATATGGTGTGGGGCCCCGGTCGGACCCACTATTATATTCTTCTTGACGGGTAGAGGTGTTACAACACATCTAAGGAAACAAATGTGAAAACTACAACCGAAAAAGAAACGCGACAAAATGGCTATGGATAAGTCTAACCTATAATATCCTGTGTAGAAGTATAAGCTTCTTCTGAAGAAATCATGTTCAGCTTTCCCTTGCCTTTATCCAATCGCTGAGGCGGTGGAACTGGCAGTAGTACAGGCTGGAGCTGCGAGCACTAGGCCGTATATGCCCTACTTTCCCACACTGGAAACAGCTTCTTGTCTTCTTCTTTCCCTAGCAATGGGCAGCGTCATGCCCTTCCCGCTTATATGTTGAACAAATCAACTCTCTCTTTGAAATCCCATGGATTGCATGAACCTGCTCTTTATTTTGTGCTCCCAACCTTTGGTAACATCTTTTAAAAATATGGCCCTGCCGTCCATAGAAGCTACAAACTACTTTGCTCCTCTTCCTCGAAGCAAAACTAGATTCTCTATATCCTTTACCCTCATCGAACTTCCTCTTGTACTCCCTCGGTACCTTGCCTCGATCCTTAGAATATCCCATAAACTCAACCTTAAGGGAAACTTCCACTATTCCCTCATTCATCTCGAACTGGGAAGTATTGGCGTACTCCTGAATGCCCTTTGGGAGGCTACCCGAGAAACCTTTGACTCTGCACTCTTCAACAGCTAACAATCCCGAAGCCATCCTATTCAATTGGTTGATCTCGCTTTCACTTCCCACCACTGCGGGGGTTTGCTCACTAGGATGTCGTCCAAAGGTGGAAGGCATCACTGCCTTCAACTGCGCTTGCATCACCGCAATTTGTCCTGACAGGGTCTCCATACTCTGGTGCAAATCTACAATTACTGCATCAACTGGCACACCTGACGACTCACCCTCACGCAGGGGTGTCGATCCCATAGAAGGACGCCTTGCCATCCTAATTGTATTAGCACGACTTAGAACCTAGCCCAACTGCTAGAACAAAACTACCCGGCACAAACAACATACTTAAATATGAACTTCGACTGTGAAACTTGCTCTGGGATTTGTTTTTACAATGATGATGTTATGCTTAACCTAAGATGGTTCACCACCATCCTACTAAATCATGTGCCTAGACCATGAATGCATGTATTTGTATTCTTTTTGACTCAAAACCATGTGTGTACATATTTCATCATGCAAATCTTTAGCTTGACACGTTGTGCTTATGAAATCTTATGCTATGCATATTGTGCTATGCATTCTAAAAATGCCTTAATGCATGGCATGGGCGACGTACACATGAAAATGTTATGCATCCCATACTACATAACATTCCCATGCAACAAAAAAAGAAAACGTGTTAGCCGCATTCATGTGGTGAGGTTATGCATCCCATACTACATAACCCTCACATGTTGCCTCCTATGGCGGATCCATATACAAACACATATTATGCATCCAATACTACATAATATGCCCTGTATACTCTTCATGCTTATGAGTGTAGTGTTCGTACTTTAGCCAAGATGTGATGATGACATATCGGTGTGTGTATGATATGACGCTAAACTATCAACGCAAACAAGGGAAAGGTTGCCCGACCAATTGTCAAGCAACCTCCCTTCAATACCAACTGTCACAACACGCATTTTCTCAACGATTAAATCGTATCAGAGCAAAAGAAAATATGCGTCGTGATGCCACGTCATGCAGGGGATAACTGCACACGCTCAGGCAAAACTCCAAACTTTAGATTTAAGGAAAAATTTATAGTTTAATATGAAAGAAAAACAGTTATATTTTAATGGCCATATCCCTCAGCACAATGGATCTGCTAGTCCAAAATATATATTTATATGCAGCGGAAAATACTTTGATTAAGTTGTTTAGTCACCCTGAATGAGCATAAGTGTCCCCGAGGGACGACTCATGGTATGCACGATTCTAGAGGTTAGTAAAGTATATATAAAAAATACAGTCTTTACGCTATTAGGAAAAATAGTGTCTGAGTTTTAGAAACATGACGTGCATGAGATACATATAGTAATGCTTTAGGGTTTTAAAATACCTAATATGCAACCTAGCATAAATCCTTCCCAGAAAACAAGTGAACAACCTCAAATAGGCAAAAGTAGCAGTTTTAGTTCATACCCAACATCATAAGAAAGCCACCAGTGGGCATCAACAACCTGACACGAACCCACTGGTGTACTCTTGTGGAGCTGAACCTAAGGCATTCAAAAAAAAGAACACCTCAGCAAGTAAAAAAAGAAACAAAGGAAGTGGAGCGTTAGGTTCATAAGTAATAAAAGAATGGGGTTTACCAACTCTGCAACAAAAAGCTATCAGTAGAAGAAAAGGCATGATAGTAAGAAGAAATACTATCCAAAGAGCAGTAAAAGTACACCAAGTGTGAACACAAATAGCAACAAGCTCTGCTAAATACCCGCAGCAGCACCAAGGCAAACATATGCCAAAAGAAATAGCCATAAGAAAGGAAAGGAACTAACAGTCCTAAACTTTGTGAATTATTGGCCGTGGTGAAAACCTTGGGTCGGAGTGGGCGGCAGAGCCCTCACCAACAACCAGACCCAAAAACACTCAAGGGTGAAAACAGACGGTGGCAGCTATAGAGTCCACACACCAAACCATACCATCCCCAACATGGCCTAGGTGGTGGTGGCTATAGCTCAGCATACACAATTCACACCTTACAGAGCACACAAAACAATACCATCTGCTATAATCCACGAGTCGTCATGCAAAAACTAGCCGAACACAACCCCCCCTCCTAAGGGAAAAAGTCATACTAACAATCCTAAGGAAACACACAAACCCAAGGCAAAAGCGTCGAGTTCACTTGGCGCAGCATTAAGTGAGCTCCACTCACTCAACGCCAAACCTTACACGACATTGAGTGAGCTTCACTCACTCAGCGCCGAATGCTAGCCTGTGACGGCGTCAAGTCCACTCGACGCGGCATTGAGTGAGCTTCACTCACTCAGCGTCGAACGTTATCCAGGGATGGCGTCGAGTCCACTCGATACGGCGTTGAGTGAGCTTCACTCACTCAGCACCGAACGCTAGCCAGGGTCGGCGTCGAGTCCACTCGACGCGGCGTTGAGTGAGCTCCACTCGCTCAACGACAAAAGACTTAGCCGCAAAAAAACTAGCCTCTGCGTTGAGTGAGTTAACCACACTCAACGCCATACCTAACAGCCAAGGCGTTGAGTGAGGTCCACTCACTCAACGCTTTTGACTTAGAGCAAAAACAGGCTTTGGCATTGAGTGATTCCACCACACTCAACGCCAAAACAGCCACGGCGTTGAGTGAGGTCCACTCACTCAAGGCCAAATGACTTAGCCTCTGGGAAAAACTGCCGCGTTGAGTGAGTCCACCTCACTCAACGCCAAATAGCAACGATGTTGAGTGAGGTTCACTCACTCAGCGCCTAACAACTTAGCCGCAAAAAATTGGTTGTGGCGTTGAGTTAGTTAACCTCACTCAATGCCAAAACAACCACGGCGTTGAGTGAGGTTTGTTGGAGTTACCATGGTGATCTAGAAGCGGTCAAACATGTAATCTCACTGCCAACGCGATATGAGCCTGCAGGGTCGCACATAAGAGCATGTGGATAAGTTGAAGATTGACTGTGTTATTAAAGGTTACCAATCACCATACAGAATGTTGCCAAGGGAAAATCGTCGAGAATCGTCGAGTATCAATCGTCGAGTATCGATCGTCGAGAATCGTCGAGTATCGATCGTCGAGAATCGTCGAGAATCGATCGTCGAGAATCGTTGAGTCTCGATCGTCGAGAATCGTCGAGTATCGTTGATCATCGAGATTCGTCGAGAATGTTCGATTCTCGACGAATGCTGATTGCCGACGATTATTTCCAGAAACCCTAATTTTTGGTGGTCTGCGGATAGCAATTTTTCCTAGGTCAGTTTATCCTTCGGGTATAAATAAGGACTTCGGTTTGAGCAGTAAAGATGAAGAACCCCTCGACCTGACGGAAGTGTTCCGCTGATTGCGCCGACGGAAGTGTTCCGCCGATTCCGCCGACGGAAGTGCTCCGCTTCCGCTGATTCGCTCGCTCCGCCGACTTCTTCTCCGAGGATAGTCGCCGGTGCTTGTCTTCCTGGAGCGGACCTAGCAGTCCGTAGAAGTGCAAGGTGCAGTCAATCTCCCTTCCCATTTTTCGTGCGACGAAGATTGGTGTTCTTCCGCTCGTGTGGATTTCTGCAGAAACGTAGACGCTATTCTACGTGGAACTCGCAGCCGACAAGAACTCATACATTGGAGAGTCTTCGTTGGTTTGTGACTCAACGCCGCCAAGGTAATTTTATTTAGTTTTTCTTAACTTCTTGATTCAACATTCATGGCCCGATCCCAAATCTCTTTTGGGTTGTTCTTGATTTTATTACTTCCGCTGCGTACACAAGTGTTGTGCCATCCTCTTAGAGAAACCCAACAGTGGTATCAAAGCTAGGTTCGGCCATGATTGTTGTTTTGGAAGTTAGGGTATTCCAGTGCATGTAAACCTAGGGATTTAGAAGTGTTCTAAATGTCTAGATTTAATCCTGGATCATCAATTGTTGATGGTTTTTCAAGGGAAATCGGTGGGCCCATAACCCACAGGTTAGGGGCTCTTACCCTTGGAACCCTACCAGGAACGTCTGGGATTTCGTGGTTATTTCTAATTGTTAGAAATTGTTGTCTCCTTAGCAGTAACTGTCCCTCGAGTGGTTAATGAACCCGTATATTATTTTGGATTTTGAATCCAACAATGAGAGACGAGCTTGTCTACTGCTTTAAGTCGAGTTGCCTTTGCCTTTGTCCAATGCATGTAAATCTGAAATTTTGGAAGAGTCCAGATATTCAGATTTAGCCCTTTCTTCTATCAAATGTTGATAGTACCATGTTGTGCACATAAGGGATGCATGATTTTTTTTTAAAATGTTTTTCTGTGGATGTGCACATTGATCAAATGTTGATCATGGTTAATTGTTAACCTATTATCAAAAATCCCTTCATCAAATATTAAGTGTTCGGATGCCTTCCGATGGATGACACTCTTCCTGCCTCGATCGATAAAGTGTGGGCTTGCCAAAGCAAGGTGCATTAATCTATCTTGTTAAGGGTGCGAGCGGATAATTGTGATATCCCACTGTCGACATCGGGTCAAACTTAACCAGGTGACCTCAAAGGTTGAGTGCCTAGAGGCATAGGGTTGGCATCCACCATATGATGGATGCGAATAAGGAGTTATTCACCAACCATACAAGAATTGCATGAGGATGCAATTGGCAAGCGTTGCCTAACTAAATAACCACATCGTGAGAGAAAAGCCAAAGATGACTCATTGTATTGGTGAAATACGGATCTTGTCCACTAAGAGAGTAGCTCGCATGAACTCTCCGATTTGATAGTGAGGGCCATCATTTTGAATAAAATAGTGGGAGTTTTAATTGAAGTCCAAATTAAAAAATAAATTGTATTTTGAAATTTTGGTGCTGATATTATTCTGAATGAATTCTTGTAGAATTCCATGGCAAGTGGTTCACACTCCACTCTATCTCTGAGAGCCATCCTTGAGAAGGATAAGCTCAGTGGGACCAACTACATGGCCTGGTACAGGAACCTGAGAATTGTTCTCAAGCAAGAGCGAAAGCTCTATGTCTTGGAAGAAGAAGCCCCCGAGGTGCTGACCGGGAACTCTTCCCGTACTGATAAGGATACTTATAAGAAGTATACTGATGACGCCTTAGATGTCGAATGCCTTATGCTTGCCACCATGAACTCTGAGCTTCAGAAGCAACATGAGAACATGGGGTGCAAAGAGATTGACGAGCATCTCAAGAAAATGTTTCAAGGGCAGGCTCGTCAAGAGAGATTCGACGTCACAAAAGCGTTATTGCAGTGCAAGATGGGAGTTCGATACTCAGTTGGGACTAACGTACTTAAGATGAATGGGTATATAGAGAACCTTGAAAGGCTGGGTTTTCCTCTAGGTAAGGAGTTGGCCACAGATCTGATCCTGCAATCATTGCCGGACAGTACTAGCAATTTTTCTTTAACTACAACATGAATGAAATAGACAAGACACTGCCCGAGCTCCTAGGCATGTTAGGATCTTGATGATGATTTTCTAGAAGTTAAATTACAACCAGACTAGAATCCTGAATAGGCAAGCGTACCTATCGAAATGCAGTATAGGAAGTGTCGTATTACGATTCGGGGCCTGTTGAGTACTTGTACTCACAAGGAAGAGCTATTATTTTATCAAACGGAAAAGTTGGTTGGATTATACTAGATAATAAAATTAAAGCTTAAGCTAAAGAGAAATTCAAATATGAGAAAGCTAGCACTTGATCTAGAATCCCCTTGGACTAAAATAAATCTTCTTGAAAAATAATAAAATGCGAGTTCTTAATTATACTCACTCGACCGTGGAGGTTCCTAAAGTATAGAAGCGTCTCTCTCGAGCTCATGCTTCTAACTAACCTTAGATTGATCGATTAAGACCTCTCGGCCAGTCGAAACCCCTAAGCTTGCTTTATGCGGTGAACCCCACTATTGGATTTGACTCCAATCCGGAAGATTTACGTCGTCCTCTCTCGAGGAGTGCATTCAACTCCTTTTATCTTTGAGTGATCTCCTCGTATCCGTAACCTCTCGGTCATTTAGGATACGGATCTTAGATCGAAGATCATATCCGCATAATATGAATTCGATGAAATAAAAATCAAAGATAAATTGTAGCGAGAACAATTAAGAACAAGACATTTAATAAGAAGGAGAAAGATCTATTTTATTCCAAGGTTCATCATGATCAAGTGCTAAAAGAAGATTAGCTACTCATCACGATTGGGGAAATACAAAGTGAAGTAGGAAAAGACATGATTGAAATGGAAATGACTAAAATTAAAGTTACAACAAAGGTAAATCTAACTTAGAAATGAGAAAATACAGCAAGGAAATTACAAGACTCCAACTCCCAAAATTCGACCCCTCAGCATCTGAAGCTGTCTGGAATTTATAGAAAAAATTTCTGATTGGTCACGCCCCTAGGTCACGCCCGTGACCTAGGGCGTGTCAGGCTCGGAACCGTCGTCTTGAAAGCCCGGGAACGTTGGAGGAGAAACCGCCAAAATTGGTTAACTGACGGGTCACGCCCCTAGGTCACGCCCGTGACCTAGGGCGTGTCACGGCTGTTTCTGGAAACGGCAGGAAGCTTAAAATGGCAGGAGTAAAAGTTGTCTTCAAGAAGGTGTCACGCCCCCTAGTCACGCCCGTGACTAGGGGCGTGTCAAGCAGGAACGGTCTCTGGCGGCAATGGCTGGAACGGAGGAATAATTGGCTGGAAACGCCCGGGACACGCCCTGGGTCATGCCCGTGACCCAGGCGTGTAATTTTAATCCGACGTGTCAGCGGTCAACGGTCTCTTTCTTGCTGTCACGCCCCGTGTAAATGGTACACGGGCGTGTTGTCATCAGACACGGGCGTGTCAAGGCCGGTCGACGATCTTTGAGCGCGGGTCGACGGGCTCTGGCTGCAGTCTTAAATATGCGGGTCACGCCCCTGTGTCACGCCCAGGTAGGGCGTGTCACAGGGCGTGTCTAGGCAGAAAACTAGAAGATTTTTGTTTTGCTCCAAATAACCTGTAGATTAACCCTGCAAGATTAAAAATGATTTTATTAGAACAAATAGATTTAAATTATAGAAACAAGTTAAAATAAACTTAATATTATAAAATTAATATAAAATATCTAACTATTAATATAGAAAAATAAATAAAAAGATAGAAATAAATAGATTTATCAGATCTGCTGAGATCAACATGAAGAAGGCTAAGCCTGCCAGCCCCATACTGATGGTGCATAAGGGCAAGGGCAAGGCCAAGGGCTCTAAGAAGACGAAGGTGGGACCTAAGTCATATCTTGAGCCCAAGTTTTCTGCACTGAAGAAAAAGAAGAGCACGGTGAAGGAAGGGAAATGCCACCTCTGTGGCAAGGCTGGTCATTGGAGGAGGAACTGTCCTTCTTACATTGAGGGTCTGCAAAAAATGAAGGGAGGTATGACATCTGCTTCAAATATTTACGTTATAGAGATAAACATTTCTGCTCCTTTATCTTGGGTATTGGATACCGGATGTGGTTCTCACATTTGTATAAATGTGGAGGAACTGGAAAGGAGAAGATTGCTGAGTAAAGGGGAGGTGGACCAGCGCGTCGGCAATGGAGCAAGAGTTGATGCTGTAGCCGTAGGGGTTTACCGTCTTTCTTTGCCAAGTGAGCTTGTAATAGAACTAGATAATTGTTATTTCATTCCGGCCATAACTAGAAACATTATATCAATTTCATGCTTGGACATGATTGGATTTTCTTTTATAATTAAGAATAACTGTTGTTCTATATTTAAGAATGATGTTTGTTATGTTGTAGCCCAATTGTTTAATGGTATTTATGTTTTGAACTTGGACCATCTGATCTATAATGTAGAAAATAATAAAAGACTAAGAACAAATGACTCAAATCCTACATATCTCTGGCATTGTCGTTTGGGCCATATAAACGAGAAGCGCATATCTAAGCTCCATAAAGATGCACTTTTAGACTCATTTGATTATGAATCATTTGAGCGATGCGAATCTTGTTTGTTAGGCAAGATGACTAAAGCCCCTTTCACTGGTTATACTAAGAGGGCTGAGGATCTCTTGGGTGTTGTACATAGTGATGTATGCGGACCCATGAGCTCCATGGCTAGAGGTGGGTATTTCTACTTCGTTATATTTACTGATGATTTCAGTAGATACGGATATGTGTATCTTATGAAGTGCAAATCCGAGACCTTTGAAAAGTTCAAAGAGTTAAAGAATGAAGTAGAAAACCAGTTGGGTAAAAGGGTTAAAGCACTCTGATCTGATCGATGTGGTGAATACCTGTGTCATGAGTTCCGTGATCATCTAAAAGAGTCTGCTATTGTATCACAGCTCACTCCACCTAAAACACCACAATATAATTGTTTGTCTGAGAGGAGAAATCGTACTCTGTTAGACATGGTACGTTTGATGATGAGTCATGCAGACTTGCTTATTTCCTTTTGGGGTTTTGCATTCCAACGAAAACGGTTCTGAAGACACCATATGAGATATGGACTGGGAAGAGTACTAGTATGTCGTTCATTAAAATTTGGGGCTGTGAGGCATACGTGCGACGTCAAATGCCTGACAAGATGGAACCCAAATCGGATAAATGTTATCTAGTGGGATATCCTAAGGAAACGAAAGGGTATTACTTTTACCTACCTTCCGAGGGCAAAGTGTTTGTCGCAAGGACTGGTGTCTTCTTGGAGAGAGAATTCTTATCAAGAAAGACTTAAAAGGTAGAACTTGAAGAAGTTCAAGAACCACAAGTAGTGAATGAACCGGAATTTGATTCTTAGATAGGACTACAAGATGTTGTAGCTAGAGAAACTGCTCAAGAAACACAAGTCCTACGTAGATATGGTCGACCAAGATTTGAGCCTGAGAGATATGGATTTCTTGTGTCTCAAATCGGTAATGTGTTGCTTATTGATCATGATGATGAACCAGCAACCTACCAAGAGGCTATGAATGGACCTGACTCCGACAAATGGCTTGAGGCTATGAAATCCAAAATGGACTCCATGTATGCAAACCAAGTTTGGAACTTGGTGGAACCACCTGAAGGGGTATGACCCATAGGGTGCAAATGGGTCTTCAAGAAGAAGACTTACATGGATGGGAATGTACAGACATTCAAAGAGCGACTGGTGGCTAAGAGTTTTAAGCAAATTCATGGTATTGACTATGATGAGACCATTTCCCCTGTTGCCATGGTAAAGTCTATAAGGATATTGCTTACTATTGCTGCATATTATGACTTCGAGATCTAGCAGATGGATGTCAAAACGGCTTTCCTTAATGGAAACCTCCTTGAAGAAGTGTACATGACACAACCCGGGGGTTTTGTATCCCCAAATGAAGCCACTAAAATATGCAAACTGAATAGGTCCATCTATGGACTGAAGCAGGCCTCTCGAAGTTGGAATATTCATTTTGATGAGAAAATTAAAGAGTTTGGTTTCATCAAGAATGAAGATGAGACTTGTGTTTACAAGCAAATCAGTGGGAGCATTGTTGTCTTCCTGATATTGTATGTAGATGACATACTGTTGATTGGGAATGACATTCCTACCCTGAAAGTTGTTAAAAACAACCCAGGTAACTGCTTTTCTATGAAGGACTTGGGTGAAGCGACTTATATACTCGGTATTAAGATCTATAGAGATAGATCGAAAAAGTTGCTGGGTTTGAACCAGAGTACATACATCGAGAAGGTGTTGAAGCGGTTCAACATGCTTGAGTCCAAGAAAGGATTTTTACCCATGTCTCATGGTGTGAATCTCTTTAAGGACCAATGTCGAAAATATTGTGAAGATAAGGACCGCATGAAGTTGATTCCATATGCTTCGGCAATTGGATCAATCATATATGCAATATTATGTACTAGACCCGATGTCTCCTTTGCTTTGAGCATGACTAGCAGGTATCAGTCAGACCCCAGTGAGGGTCACTGGATTGCAGTCAAGAATATCCTGAAGTACTTGAGAAGTACAAAGTATGTGTTCTTGATGTATGGTGGAGAGGAAGAGCTCGTTGTAAGTGGTTACACAGATGCTAGCTTCCAAATTGATAGGGACGATTCAAAGTCTCAGTCAGGGTTTGTGTTTTTCCTTAATGGAGGAGCTGTGAGCTGGAAGAGTTTCAAGCAAGAGATAGTTGCTGATTCTACAATAGAAGCCGAGTATATCGCTGCAGCTAATGCAGCGAAGGAGGCTGTATGGATTATGAAATTCATCGGCGAGCTTGATGTAGTTCCTAGCATTGTTGGTCCCGTAGTTCTCTACTTTGATAAAAAATGGTGCAATTGCACAATCTAAGGAACCTAGATCCCATCAGCGCTCCAAGCACATACTTCGGCGGTTCACTCTTATTCATGAGATTATCGAACGAGGAGATGTGAACATTTGCAGAGTGCCGACTGAGGAGAATATTGCGGATCCACTGACAAAGCCTCTAGCGTAGAGAAAGCATGATGGTCATACTAGATCAATGGGTATATGATACCTTAATTATCAACTCTAGTAAGAGTCTTGTGGGTTGCGTGTAAACAAATATTATGTTGGCTATTTGTTATTTTATTCATATGATTAATTGTGTACCAGAATTTTTCTTTTACAATTAATGGCAAGTTCTTTTATTATGGTTTCTCTATGCTATAGTTAAATGTTAACATAATAAATACCCTTAGAATTTTCGCTTCCATAGGACATCAAGTACGTGACTTGAATGTGAGAGCCTATGATTTATTTGAAGCTTCATTCTTGAAAGGTCCCTGGTCGTTGTATCATCATGGAAACTAAGGGTGATGATGATGCATTAAGACTAGCACGTGCATTGACTAATGACCAGTTCTCACAGGTCATGATATTGTGATATCAAGTCATCACGTGGGTACTTGTTAATTAACAAGTTTTACTAGACAGACCCAACCTGAGACTACTTTGTTGATTGTTATCTAAATGTGTCACGAGTAGGTCTCAATTGACTATGGTGTTGTGGTCCTTTGACCTGAAGACACAACATTCATCAAGTGAGGAAGAGCGTGCTTTGATGCCATCTAAAGTCTTCCTTGAGAAAGGTTGATGATAAGGGTGGTTGTTGGGCACGTTACGAATCATTTGGGTGTTTGTGTGTGAGTAGGTATGGGATTTGTCCTCCTATATGACAGGAGTTGCATCCATGGGCCCCTTGATGGAACTGGACTGAGAAATGTATGGTCATGCTTGGTTGAGTCAATATGTGATATTGGACTCACATTTCTCTGGAAGTCCGTTCTAGATAAAGAAACTTGGATTGAGCTATTATGAGGGTGACAAGTTCCATGCCTCTAGTTCTTTCCGGATGTAAGGGACAAAGGGACAAAGACAACGCTGGAACATTGTTCATAAAGTCTTATGAGTTATGAACTCTTATTATTTGGGTAGCAATGATGCATTGCTAGATGTCGCTCATTGTTTGTGAGGTTTTTGGTTTGATACTTTTAAGATCAAGTGGGAGACTGTTGGAGTTACCATGGTGATCTAGAAGTGGTCAAACATGCAATCTCACTACCAACGCGATATGAGCCTGCAGGGTCGCACATAAGAGCATGTTGAGAAGTTGGAAGATTGACTGTGTTGGTAAAGGTTACCAATCACCATATAGAATGGGGTCTGGCAAATGTTGCCAAGGGAAAATCATCGAGAATCATCGAGAATCGTCGAGTATCAATCGTCGAGAATAGTCGAGTATCGATCATCGAGAATCGTTGAGTATTGATCGTCGATAATCGTCGAGTCTCGATCGCCGAGAATCGTCGAGTATCGATCGTCGAGTATCGTCGATCGTCGAGATTCGTCGAGAATCGAAATGTTCGATTCTCGACGAATGCTGATTCCCGAAGATTATTTCCAGAAACCCTAATTTTCTTTGGTCTGCGGATATCGATTTTTCCTAGGTCAGTTTATCCTTCGGGTATAAAAAAGGACTTAGGTTTGAGCGGTAAAGATGAAGAACCCCCCAACCTGACAGAAGTGTTCCGCCGATTCCGCCGACAGAAGTGTTCCGCCGATTCCGCCGACGGAAGTGCTGCGCTTCCGCCGATTCGCTCACTCCGCCGGCTTCTTCTCCGACGACAGTCGCCGGTGCTTGTCTTCCTGGAGCGGACCTAGCAGTCCATGGAAGTGTAAGGTGCAGTCAATCTCCATTCCCATTTTTCGTGCGACGAAGATCGGTGTTCTTCCGCTCGTATGGATTTCTGCAGAGATGTAGATGCTATTCTACGTGGAACTCGCCGCCGACAAGAACTCAAACATTGGAGCATCTTCGTTGGGTTGTGACTCAACGCCGCCAAAGTAATTTTACTTAGTTTTTCTTAACTTCTTGATTCAACATTCATGGCCTAATCCCAAATCTCTTTTGGGTTATTCTTGATTTTATTACTTCCGTTGTGTGCACAAGTGTTGTGCCATCCTCATAGAGAAAACCAACAAGGTTCACTCACTCAACGCCTAACAACTTAGCCGCAAGAGAAAACCTTGGCATTGAGTGAGTCCCCCTCACTCAACGCCAAAACATCCATGACGTTGAGTGAGATAGACTCACTTAACGCCAAACAGCCATGACGTTGAGTGAGTGCACCACACTCAACGCCAGAAGCCTAACAGTCTTTGCATTAAGTGAGGTACACTCACTCAACGCTTTTGACTTAGCCAAAATTCCAGAAAAAAAACCTGGAGCTAGCCCAACCCCAGCCCACTCAACGCCTACTATCAAGAGAGTTAAATTAATAATTCCCACTCTCTTTCCTACCCCTTCTACCCGGCCACAGCTACCTAGCAAGCTGGACTGAAGCTTAATAAAGCACACCCTACCTTCAGCTACTAACTGGACACCCAACCGAGAACGAAAAAAAGGAGAAATTAACCTAACTCTGGGACGCACTAGAGCTGGACAAAACTGAAGCAAGGAAACACTGCTGCACTAGCTCTTATAAGCAAAACTGAGCTAATTACAGCAATTAACAAGTAAAAGAAAAGGGCAACCTGGCAAGGGCAAGAAGACACTTGCCTCACCGCCTAGATGCAGCAGCTGCTTCAAAAACTCGGCACTAGTGGCAAGATTGGCCACCTAGGAAGGAAGATCTGGACGATAGCAAGCCGGATATGCCTTCATCCAAGAAAACTGAACACTAACCATACCAGAAACCGCCGGCCAAAGCTTCAGCTCCACCACCTCATTACTTCCGCTGGAAGCCAGCAAGCTCGGGAAATGGGGAGAAATGGGGAGGAGGATAACAGCTGGAGCTTTTAATAACCCTCCACTCACTTACTCTAAAGCTAATAAAATATTCTAGCACTCAAATCAATCGGCCAGGCTGTCTCTCCTAAACCGCCATCTCAAGCTAAAATATAAACTATTATATACAACTATATATAATATATAATATATAATACAATATATAATATATAATATATCTATAGATACAAATATATATATATATATATATTTATATACAAACATATAATCTTAAGCTTAAAAGAAAACAGCCACCAAGATAGTTATCGACACCCCGAGCTCAACCCAAACATGCAAATACATACTTACATATATATATATATACATATATATATATATATATATTAAGCTAATCAAACTTAGACTAAAACAAGGCACCAGCCCTACCAAGCTCGACCACACAAGGTCATTCTCAACAAACAGGTAGCCACTACAGGCTAACAAAACAAACGTCGAAACGACGCGAAAAAACACATGATCTAGGATTTCGACAAAACTCGCACCGTAGCTAAACACCCAAGCTACGAAACCAACGGCGAAGTCGAAAACAACATCCGACGATCAAAACTCGGGCAATCACTACCCGAAGCCCAGGCACAAGTACTCCCCGAGAGCCTCACCGAGTCACAAAACCAGACCCGGCTTGCTAGGGAATCTTGCCAACAGACTACAAACAGGACACTTAAGGAACCTAAAGAGCTAAGACCACGCTCTAATAACGGCAAAAGGATGGAAACGCATCATCGTAGCGCCAAATAATGATCAAACAAAACACAGAAAAACCGGGGGCGTTACAAGGCTTCTCTAAATCTGGTACATATTTCTCAGTGTACCCAACAATCTCCCCATGTTATGAGAAGTCATAACCCTTAGTCAAAGATATACATCACTCATAATAAAACACATAAAAATAGATGTATATTCATTTTAGTGCAAAATATTATATAAATAATGTAAACAACTAAAATCAATAGTGAAGCTGATTTTATTTATCAATCAGAAAGTTCTGGGTTTACATGTTTTTCCTTAGAACAAAAGCAAAAAAGTTGCATTGTTCTACACATAAGCCTATCTATCATGTGATTGACTAGGCTCCTTAATTGCAATGTCTTTTCCAGACTTAATCTTTGCCTATACAGTAGGTTCTGTATCCTCAGCAAGTTTCTTCCCTTTGAGATCCTCCTCTTTAGTTCTTCATCCTTTATACTTTGCCTTTCAAAATAGTGAAAAGGCTTGGAGAAGTACCTGCTAGGCTCTAAAGCATTAGCAGCTAACTAACCAGCTTTTGCACTTCTTCTGTATTGAAGAATGGCTTTTTTCCTGGCTTGATACTTATTCCAATTTCGCTCAGAATACCATTTATCGCTATCATAGGTCTTTTCCTTTACAGCCTTCCAGGCAGTCAAAATAATATTCCTGGAAGTGGGGCTCTATTGCTAAAAATCTGGCTTCAACTCAGCCTGTTCTATGAACCTTTTCTTTGATAGCTGTGCTTCCTTCTGAGCTTCCTCGGCAGCCTCTTACATGTTTACTTTTTAAATAATCACATTTTATGCCTCTTGTGGAGGGCTGTACATTTTCTGCACTTCTTGTTGAACCATGTAAAAGTCAGTAGGAGGGTAAATAACTTGTGCTACTTCAGGCTGATCTCCTACAATAAAAGCAGGTTGCACTCCAGACTCAGCAACATTGTCATCATCACACAAAGTACGAAAGCCAAGTGTAGCTCTGATGGAATTAGAGATCCATTTTGCATGATCAGAGCTAGCTTTGACTAACAATCTCTCCCCCTTTATGACTTCTCTAGTTATATGATCTCTTAGATCAGTCTTTTGAAATCTTATCTGATCTGCCAGATATTCTGTACCTACTTGATAGTAAGCTTTGAACTTAGTTAGGTAATCATAAATGGTGTTTTGAGAAGCTCCAATAGCTGTATAGACATCAGCTAGATCTTTTTGTAGTTGCTTTGATATTTCTGTTTTCAAATCTGTTGAAATACTTCCTAGTTTCTTGATGTTTTCTTCATGGGAGTCTTTGAGGTTTTCATTGGACTTGAATTGATTTTCCAAAACATATCCTTTATTGGTGGCAATGTCCTCAACCTCAGCCTTCAGCAGCTGTTGTTGCTCAGCCAAATATACTACAACATTGCCTCCCATATGGAAGCAATCTGTCATGTCTTTATTTTGTAGATTGACTTCAAATCTTATTGATTTTATGTCCTGAGATAGCTGAAACTGCAGTTCTTTATTAGACTCATCCACATACTTATCTAAAGATTGCCTTGGTTCATCTAATTTTACTTTCATTTGACCAGTAATGAACTAAAGTCCATGCTTGGAGCAGGTGTTGGTGTGACTGTTTGCAAGGCTTTCTTGTAGCCTGTGCTCTTTTTCTTGATTTCAACCATTTTTCTCTTCTTAGACATAGTGGCTTCCTCATCATCAGAGTGTTGTGATGAGCTTTCTATATCAAATTTTTCTTTATTAGGTTGTTTATTCAGTAGCTCCTCCCCCTCATTTCTTGGCAGGTCCTTTTCTACCTATGATTGCTCCCCCTCAGTCATTGTAGCTAGTAAATCAGGAAATAGCTCTTCCATTATTACCTCTTGTTGTATCTGTATAGGAGGAATAAGGTTAGGTTGGAAAACAAAAGGTTCTCCCGGAACATCTAGATTTTTGTCCAGGGCCTGTTCTATAAAGGAGATACTTACTTGCTAATTCTGAGTTGTAACTTTTATCTACACATCTTGTGCCTCCTTCTCAGCAATGTCCAGTGCTTCTTTATTTATATCTGATACAATATCTATTACTGTATCAGATGCATACTCACTCCCTAGAGTAGCACCATCAATTCCTTCCCCTTGAGCAGGTAGCTCAGAAAGTATAATATCTTGTGTAATTGGTTTAGGAGTTTCTCCCCCCAGAGTGGAGACTACCTATTGCTCTGGGAGCACACTACTCTCTACTTGATCTTGAGCATCTTTTTGTGGCCTGTCTTCATCTGAACTGAAGACCACTTCCTCTTCAGAATCACTAGAGGATTATGCATGCTGAACAACTTCCTTCTTCTTCTTTTCTTTCTTGGTCTGTTTTTGTGGAGTATAAACCTCCTTGGTTAATACTCTATCCCACCTCGACAGAATTTTGGTGTCCATTCTCCTCATATGGTTGATTTTTGTTCTTGGAAGGTTGCTCATTACATTTGGTATTGCTAAAGCTAGACATAAGCTTATAATCATTCTCAGATTTGGTTTCTTTATTCCTTCTTGTATTTTGTCAAATACTACAGATGCCCAGTTTGTTTTTACAGTGAAGATGACCCTTGTCATTAGATTGAACATGGAGACTGAAACTCTGTCATGTCCACCAGTCTTACACAAAATTACCTTGCCTATGATTTCAGACAGAAAATTTCCTGGTGAATTCATCCCTTTCCTGGTAATGGATGATCCAACTTTGATATTAGGGATTAGAGCGCACCAGCTTAATGCATCTTTTGTCATTGATGGAATGATGTCATCGCCATCCTTAACCTTAGGAAGTTGGAGTGATTTCCAAATCGTCTTCGGTGTAAGTTTCACTCGGGAATCTTGTACTGTGGCTTGGATCTTCTTCTCGTTTATGTCCACAGTGGCTGATGAATAAAATTCCCTTACTTTCTTTTTCAAGATTTTAGTCTTTTCTGAGACCAAGAATTCCAAACCATTCTCTGAAATTAGGGTAATTACACCCTAGATTTCTGGAGATGTTGTCATGAATCCACCACGAACCAGCTCATAGCCTTCGCTCACCTTGTCTTCCTTGATCGGCGCCATTGATGAAAGGGAGAGAGAGAGAAGAGAAGAGAATATCGAAGTCGATACAAGGTGTAGAGTCGAGAAATCTGAAAGCGTAGTGATGACGACTACGGCGCGGAACACCTTGAAGACGGCGCACTGACAAATGACCGTGAAGAGCATCGTCATAATAGGCGTCCTGATCGCAAGCTGATTTATTAATAGTTAATAATAATTGTTATCAAATTATTATTAATTATTAATTCATGCTTTGTGTGTTTATTTTTAATAGTTGCACTTTTATTTCGTGTAATATGTGCATTATGGTTATGATATAAAATCATGATGTATGTGTGTGTTTTATTTTCATGTTTTCATGTTTGGGTTGCATGTAGCCAGTTGGAGTGTTGTTGTTGTAGCCTATATATAGGCATGTACCCCCCTCTATTTGGAGGAGATTGAATGAAAGAAAAATTGAAATCCTAACCTTTTGAAGCTTCCTCCTTCCTCATCTCTTGGCCGAACTTCCTCTTGCTCCTCCTTCCCTCTCCTTGGCCGCCGGCCACCTCTCATCCCCCCTCTCAAATCTCGGATTTCCTCCTCCCTCTCTCTCCAACCCGGCCACCACTCCTCTCCTACCCGAGCCACCATCCACAACTCCCAAGGCCGCCACCTCTTCCATTTCCCTCCAACAAGAGCCGTCCACCCTCCTCCTTCCTCCTACCCGAACCACCACCATCAGGGCCAACCCGAGCCACCTCCTCCTCCACCAAGCCAAGCCGCCACCTCCACTACAACAAACAAAACCGACCCCCTCCCTCATAAATTCCGTCCTAAATCCTAAACAAAATCCTTCCAAACTCATTCTAAAATCATACCATATTCTCCCCACTTACCATAACCAAAATATCACCTACCATAAATTCCCTTAACTCTCCATATTGGGAATATCTCTTTCCATTAATATTTCTAATCCATCACATTTTCTCTCTCTTGCCATACTGGAAGATATTTATTTCCATATTAAGAAGATTTCGACGGGACTTTCCATTTCCGGCGTAACGCGACGAAGGCGGACGAATTTCGCTCCTACCGGCGTGATTCCGGTGGAGCCGTTGAAGAACGATCCTCGCCGAGTGAATCGGAATCATCCATTCTGGTTGGGTAACGAACCTTTCCACTTTTGTGTGTTTCTTTTCTTAAATAATCCTGTGGTGGAATTTCTGGCATTAAATTTTGAAATCATTTAAAATTTCGTGACTAGCTTTAATTGTTTTTGCGTTGTTTTCTTGATTAACTTAATTTTCGTAAAGGGTTTGGCGAACCCTCATTTTCTTTTGTTGGGAGAGATCTACCTTTTCCGAATTCGTGATTATTTTCGGTAGATCTCTTTGGGTACAACCTTCGCTCGTCCGGATCCAACATTGGTCCTTTTAGCTCGATCGGATACAGGCCTATCGCCCTTATTTGATTGCAAAACGGTTTGGCTACCCGTACGCTAGCGTGAAATTGAATGAATGTAATAGCGTGAAGCGGCGTGGAACAATTGTGTGAGCGTAGAATTAGTTCGTGAAGAGATAGTCGTGTGCGTCCGTAATGTTATTTCGGTCCAAACGTGTACGCCTACATCAATTTGGTATCAGAGGGAGGTTCTCGTCAATTTCCTAATTGGCACTCCTCCCCCGCTCAAAATTTAAAAATTCAAATTTCAAATTTAAAATTTCCAGTTTCGAATTTCAAATTTCGAATTTCAAAATTCAAAATTCAAATTTCAAAATTCGAAATTCAAATTTCAAATTTCGAAATTTCAAATTTCAAATTTCAAATTTCAAATTTCAAATTTCAAATTTCAAAATTCAAAATTAAAATTTCAAATTTCAAATTTCAAATTTCGAATTTCAAATTTCGAATTTCAAAATTCAAATTTAAAATTTCAAATTTCAAATTTCAAATTTCGAATTTCAAAATTCAAAATTAAAATTTCAAATTTCAAATTTCAAATTTCAAATTTCAATTTCAAATTTTAAATTCAAAATTCAAATTTCAAATTTCCAATTTCGAATTTCAAATTTCGAATTTCAAAATTCAAATTTAAAAATTCAAATTTCAAATTTCAAATTTCGAATTTCAAAATTCAAAATTAAAATTTCAAATTTCAAATTTCGAATTTCAATTTCAAATTTCAAAATTTAAAATTCAAATTTCAAATTTCAAATTTCTAATTTCAAATTTCAAATTTCAAAATTCCAAAATTCAAATTTTTCTCCAAATTAAAACAAAAAAAAAATTTATAATTTTGTGGTCTGCCAATAGCGGCTTAAATTTCTTATTTTTCAGCAAAACATCAAAAAAAAAAAATTTATTAATAATCTTCATATTTTGTTTAGCAAGAAAATCTATTTTCTATAAGTATTACCCTAGTGGTTAAGCGGGAACAATTCCGGCAATCATAATTTATTTGGGTCAGTTTACTTTTCTTTGCATGTACACGAGTATCGGATCGAGTTTTCTCTCCGGTTCTTACGATTATGGCCTATGACGTTCACGTTTCCCATTTAGACTATTGGTATGATAAATCCATGGTTAAGCCTTCCCCTAGGCAAAGCCACATTAATCTTACCTATGACGGTTTAGGGTACCCTACAAATTTTAGGGATTGGCTTAAGGAGATAGAACTTTATTTTGACTGTCGCGAATGGGATGACCTCCAAACGGTCCACTTCGCCCGAGAGCGGTTAATAGGTCGAGCCCAGTCATTCTGGATAAACGAAGAGCGTCGTGTTGGCAATTATACACACACGTGGTGGGCGATGCGTAGCCTCCTCTCGGATCAATTTGATCCCACCAATCTCCGTACTACTAACGCCAAACCTTTGAGTGAGTATGGTTATGACGCTAGTTTCATACCAACCATTAGGACTGACTATACACCCAATGCCCAGATCAAACGACACATTGTTGAGCGATCTCCGTCGATTATGCCTGTAGACCCTTTTGAGTCTCCCCCTGAGTTGTCTAGTCTAGTTGTTGACTCTCCTGTTGAGTCTAAGGTATTGTCTAGGATCGTGCCCGTCACTGAGGACGAGGCTGTTATCTTTGATGATGATAGCGAAGATGAGGATATTGGTTACCCTAGTGACCTGGATGAGGATTTCACCACTGAGGAATCATCTCCACTCCCCGTTGACGACATTTTGGAGCCTACGATTACTCCTGCTGTGATTACACCTGAGTCCGTAGGCATTTTACCTGATGATGAGAGATTCCTTAGTAGTGACTTAGGAGATGATCTGTTCGGACTCGAGATGGTTCCTCTTAGACAGAGATATTTTGAGGACTGTTCTGATGATCCTGATATATTGGACGTTCCGACTGATTGGGAAGACTTATTGTGGGTGAACGAGTTATCCTTGGATGATTTTAGTGCTATGAGCCCGAACGATATCCCTTTGATGCAAACACTTTTATCTGACGTTCCTAATTTAAAGCGTCCATCGGGCTCAATTCTACCCCTGTCTGAGATTATAATTGATTCTAAATTAAATAACTTGGATAGTGTGTCAGAAGAAATTGTAAGCAAGGAAGTTGCATTAGTGGACGATTTTTTGGATTGTACACCGTGTTTGATTTTACTGACTCATCCCCCTGACCCGTTGACTCGACGTACTGATCATTTAGGACATGAGTATAGTACGATTAATTTCAGGAGTTCTACAGTGCCCCCTGAGTTCATTCTGTCAGTACCCCCAGATGAGGTCTCGTTAGTGCCCCCAGATCCCGTATTATTGTTGTCGACCTATGACCCGACCACTGATTCTGAATTACATGATATATCTAATGAATTGGTAGACATGTCGGATGAATTTTCTGTAAGGGTGAATCCATTGTTTGACTTTTCATATGACTTTAATGGCTTGCAACCGGGTGATCTTTCTTGGACGTTAAACCCGTGTTTCGACATTGAGAATGACTTAGCTCCTCCTTTGGACATGTCCCCTTTGACGGCCTATTACCCTACGAGTCCATCGTTGGTCACACCCTCGGATGTTTTAGATTTTATGTCTGTGGCGACTATTTCCTTTATCCTAATTTTATCCTCCATGAATTTTAAAGAAAATCATTTATCGAATTATATGTTTAGGATAGGGCCGCTTATAGTGCCTCCTGATGAGATTCCCTCAGTGCCACCAGATTTAGTTCCGTTGGTACCGCCTTATGTCGTTCCGTTACCACCGAATGCATTAAGTACGTTTGCGCATGATGATGCTCGCAATGAATTTTATTTATGTAAGCACTGTAGTGAAACGCCAACCACGTTACAACACTCTATTCAAATTCTTGCTAGCTTACAAAAAAGAGCGTCTTACGGTATAATTTGCGATTTTGACTTGGTGCGTCTCGTCCTTGAACGGTTGCTTTCGGGCGCTATAGAAAGTGGGCGAGTTGGCGAGCTGGACCATTTGCGGAATTTAATGACATTAGGAGAACGCGCAGTACTTTTGAGGTTTTTCATTGATTGGGGTGATACCCCTATTTTTAATGTTTCTGATTTAACGCTGTATGTTTTTCCACCACTTGAGTTATTTGCCTGTCCGTTTGGTTCCACTTCGTGCTCTTATGGGTTGGGTAGTGAGATTGTGCCTGGATTGCTTTCTTTATCGGCCTTCACTGGAAGTACGTTTGTAGTTGATGTTGAAATTTTTCTTCCTTTATTGCCTAATGCTTTTCCGAGGTTCCCCAGGACCATCTTTTTGCATTACAGGATACTCCAGGTTGAAGTGATCCCCTCTACTTGTGGCGATGTTGGCCACTACCTGCTTTGTTGGCGTGATCGTCCAGTCTCCGATGTCCATTGGCCGTTTGGATCGGGGGTAGCTCGTTTTGTTGTAGCTCTCCCGCACTGGGGCAGTCAAATCCACTCATCGGTGATGAGTATTTTCGAGCGGGGGAGGATTGATGACAACTACGGCGCGGAACACCTTGAAGACGGCGCACTGACAAATGACCGTGAAGAGCATCGTCATAATAGGCGTCCTGATCGCAAGCTGATTTATTAATAGTTAATAATAATTGTTATCAAATTATTATTAATTATTAATTCATGCTTTGTGTGTTTTATTTTTAATAGTTGCACTTTTATTTCGTGTAATATGTGCATTATGGTTATGATATAAAATCATGATGTATGTGTGTGTTTTATTTTCATGTTTTCATGTTTGGGCTGCATGTAGCCAGTTGGAGTGTTGTTGTTGTAGCCTATATATAGGCATGTACCCCCCTCTATTTGGAGGAGATTGAATGAAAGAAAAATTGAAATCCTAACCTTTTGAAGCTTCCTCCTTCCTCATCTCTTGGCCGAACTTCCTCTTGCTCCTCCTTCCCTCTCCTTGGCCGCCGGCCACCTCTCATCCCCCTCTCAAATCTCGGCTTTCCTCCTCCCTCTCTCTCCAACCCGGCCACCACTCCTCTCCTACCCGAGCCACCATCCACAACTCCCAAGGCCGCCACCTCTTCCATTTCCCTCCAACAAGAGCCGTCCACCCTCCTCCTTCCTCCTACCCGAACCACCACCATCAGGGCCAACCCGAGCCACCTCCTCCTCCACCAAGCCAAGCCGCCACCTCCACTACAACAAACAAAACCGACCCCCTCCCTCATAAATTCCGTCCTAAATCCTAAACAAAATCCTTCCAAACTCATTCTAAAATCATACCATATTCTCCCCACTTACCACAACCAAAATATCACCTACCATAAATTCCCTTAACTCTCCATATTGGGAATATCTCTTTCCATTAATATTTCTAATCCATCACATTTTCTCTCTCTTGCCATACTGGAAGATATTTATTTCCATATTAAGAAGATTTTGACGGGACTTTCCATTTCCGGCATAACGCGACGAAGGCGGACGAATTTCGCTCCTACCGGCATGATTCTGGTGGAGCCGTTGAAGAACGATCCTCGCCGAGTGAATCGGAATCATCCATTCCGGTTGGGTAACGAACCTTTCCACTTTTGTGTGTTTCTTTTCTTAAATAATCCTGTGGTGGAATTTCTGGCATTAAATTTTGAAATCATTTAAAATTTCGTGACTAGCTTTAATTGTTTTTGCGTTGTTTTCTTGATTAACTTAATTTTCGTAAAGGGTTTGGCGAACCCTCGTTTTCTTTTGTTGGGAGAGATCTAACTTTTCCGAATTCGTGATTATTTTCGGTAGATCTCTTTGGGTACAACCTTCGCTCGTCCGGATCCAACATTGGTCCTTTTAGCTCGATCGGATACAGGCCTATCGCCCTTATTTGATTGCAAAACGGTTTGGCTACCCGTACGCTAGCGTGAAATTGAATGAATGTAATAGCGTGAAGCGGCGTGGAACAATTGTGTGAGCGTAGAATTAGTTCGTGAAGAGATAGTCGTGTGCGTCTGTAATGTTATTTCGGTCCAAACGTGTACGCCTACATCATGTAGTTGACAAAATTTTGGCTTCACCTATTTATAGTCTAGGTGACATGGGGAGTTCAAAAGATGCTCCTTAGTAATAATACTAGGTCTCAACAACACTTATATGTGTCGACAGAAAAGATCTAGGTCTCGACACTACTTAGGTTTAGTCGACACGTCTATGTGTCGACATACTTATGTCAGTGTCGACAGGGACTGGTCATGTCTCGACAAAGAGTGTCGACTTTGATTTTTGTGTGTCGACACAAAAATCAGTTAACTTAAAGTCTCGACATAGTTGTGCCGACACCTATTCTTCTGTCGACGCAGATACTGTGTCTGTGTCGACACATCCTTTTTCTTTTGTCGACACAACATACTGAGTGTGTCGACATAATTTGTTTGTGTCGACACAAACATTTTACTTAGACAAATTTCCTGAGAAATATTGTGCTTACATAATCTACTTAGGAATGCTTGTACTGACCTACTCTAGGTTCAACATACCTAATTCAATTTTAAAATTTTTGAATTTAGTTTCATCCAGAGATTTTATAAAAATATCAGCAATTTGACTATTTGTGTTTACAAATTCTAGATTAATATCTTCCTTATCTACATGTTCTCTTATAAAATGAAACTTAATTTCTATATGATTGGTTCTATTGGGAGATACAAGATTCTTAGCAATAGAAATAGCACTTGTAAAATCACAAAATAGTGGAATTCTACTTACCTTGATGTCATAATATTCTTCTACAACTTGGGTAGTCAAGTTGTAGTTCCTGTATGCCCTACTATTATTGCTATACCCAACAAATATCCTCTCTAGGGATTCAGCAGCAAACTTAGTTTTGTAGTGCTTACCATTAACTAGGACATAACACTTACTACCAAAGATTCTGAGATAGGAAATGTTTGGCTTTCTGCCTTTCAAAATTTGATAGGGAGTCATCTTATATTTCTTATTGATGGAGGCTCTATTGAGTACATGATATGCAGTATTTACTGCCTCTACCCAGAAGTACTCAGGGAGAGTAGTGTAACTAATTAGTGTCCTACTTCCTCAATTAGAGCCCTATTCTTTCTTTCAGTAACACCATTTTGTTGGGGTGATCTAGGTGAGGAGAACTCTTGATGGATCCCCAATTCTTTACAGAACATTGTCATACATTCAGACTGAAATTTATTTCCATGGTCACTTCTTATTTTGACCACTGAATTGTTAAATTCATTCTGAATTTGTCTAACAAAGGTCTGAAAAACAGTAGGAGTTTCAGATTTCTGCCTCAAGAAGAAAACCCATGTGAATCTAGAATAGTCATCCACAATAACTAATGTGTATACTTTCCTACCAAGACTATGAATTGGCATAGGACCAAACAAATCCATATGCAAGAGATATAAACATCTCATTGAATCTTTGGTATCTAGTTCATGGAAAGAGGACTTAGTCTGTTTTCCCTTTTGGCAAGCTGAACACACTCCCTCTTTAATGCACTTTACTTGAGGACCATTCCTCACTAATCCCATGCTAAACAGTTGTCCTATAGACTTATAGTTCAAATGAGCTAGCCTCTTGTTCCATTTGACACATAGTGAAGCTTTCTCACCTGCAACGAGGAAAATGGGTGAGTTTTTAAACTCACAATCTAAGTTAAGACAATAAAAATTCCCTTTCCTAGTGTCAGTCAAAATGATCTCTTGATCACTTGACCTCCTTATTTGGCACTCCCCTTTAAGGAAAGAGATGACATAACCTAGATCACTAAGTTGACTTATGCTAATCAGGTTATGTTTTAGACCCTTCACATAAGCCACTTTAGTGATGGTAATTGAATCACTAGAAATGTTACCAAATCCTTTGATGATTCCTTTTTCTGATCCACCAAAGATTTCTTTGGGTCCATTCTCTATGAGTACATAGTCCCTAAAAATTCTTCTTGTTCCAGTCATGTGTCTGGAACATCCACTATCCAAGTACCATATAGGGGTATGGCCACTTGGATTCACCTGCATCAAATAAAGAATCACTCATCCTTAGAACCCAAATTACTTTTGGGTCCTAGATTCTTGTTAGTTTGAAAACTATCATGTTTACCTACAGCTTTTCTGATAGGTAAACTATTCTTGGTTTTAACACTTGTGTTAAACCAGCAATCCATAGCAAAGTGGTCTACCTTGCCACAACACCAACACTCAAATTTGTTGTACCTTCTCTTAGGTACAGACTTCACAAGCTTGTTGCCAGCAGTTCTTTTGAGTGTAGGTGCTGGAGCAGCAAACCCCAAGAATTCCTTTTGAACCTGATGGGCTTGCCTATATAGTGGTCTACTGGTATTTGCACACTTGCCAATGTGATCTCCATACTCACAGTGACCATGAGTAATTTCATGATCATACCTGTTTGTAGGTTGCATCACCTTCCTAAAGAAAAAAAAATAGGGGGCTTAGAGGCTAGTGGCTGAACTAGGGCCTTACCTTTTCCATATGAGTTGGTGGCCCTTGTTCTTCCCTAAAAGCCTAGACCAGTCTTACCTTTTTGAGAAATGAAGTTGTCTATTAAAGGCAAGACTGATTTTGGCTTAGAGAATTTTACCACTAACTCTTTTTCTTTCTGAAGTATTGCCTCCAAATTCTTGATATGATTTTCCTTGAAAGAGATTGTTCCCATCTGAATGACAGTTATGTTCTTCAGTTTGGAACCCTCTTTAACTTTCAAATCAATCAGCTTGGCTGATTCTGATGCTTCCAGCTTAAGAGATTCAATCTCCTTGTCCTGCTCCTTTACAAGAAGCTTGCTTCTCTTTAGAGCTTGCAACAACCCACCATACTCATCAATGAGTTGGTGTATATCCCCTTCAGACTTATAACCATCCACATCTCTTGATGCAGATGTTTCTGATTCTGATCCAGTAAAATAATCAGACTCTAATGGAGAATTGTAATCCTTGCTTGGACCAGGCTGATCCTAGCACTGATCATTTTCTGACAGAGCCATACACACTCTATAGCAATGGTCTTCAACTCCATTTATGGAGTCCAGCATTTGTAGGAATTCTAGTTCCCTAGAATCCTCTTATTTGTAGAACAGCCCAACATATGCTTCTGCATCATCTTCTCCTGATCCTGAAGATGAAGAGTCTGTCCAAATCTTCTATTTCTGAGCAACAAAAGATTTCTCCTTCTTGCCCTTCAGTTGATGCTTCTTCTTGTCCTTAGATTCAGTCCTCTTGTTTGGACAGTAAGCTATGACATGTCCTGGCCTATTGCAACAATAACAAACAATCTTAGAATTAGTTTGTTTACTAGGTTTTGAGGCATACCTGTCCTCCTTAGGAGTCTTCATTTTCTTGTAATACTCATCCTTGGAAAAGGATGATGATGGTCTGGATCTCCACTTCTTGTTTTTCATGAACCTTTGGAACTGCCTTATAAAGGCAGCAAAGTCCTAATCAGAGGTGTGGCTATCTAATATTTTGTTGTCAGGAATTCCTTCTTCTGCCTCAGCATTCCTTCTGGGTGGAGAAAGAGATTTTCTCCTGCCCTTTCTTGTGCCTTCAGCCTTGAAGGCAACTGAGTTATCCTTATACTCAGACCTGTTTCTCTTCTCTTCCTCCTTTATAGCAGTGAGCTGCATTTCATATGATAGTAGCTTTCCAAATAGTATGGGAGGAGGTATATCAGCAAGCTTGGCCACCTCTCTGATTGCACAAATCATTGTGTCCCTGTACTTTGTCAGAGACCTGAGAAACATGTCATTCAGTTCATATGTGCTGAAGACTCTTCCATAGGTCATTAGCTCATTAATTATCCTGAAGAACTTTTTGTAATATTCTGCTATGTTGTCATTCTTGGCTTATCTAAAGCTCTCATATTATTGATTCAGCATAGATTTCTTGTCTTCTCTGTCTTCTTCAGTTCCCTCCATGTAGACAATCAGGGTGTCCCACATTTCCTTGGAGATTTTACAATGCACCAGATTCTGAAATGTGGCATCATCTATAGCACTTACAATAATGTTCTGTGCTCTTTTGTCTAGGGTTGCCAGAATGATCTCATCCTTTGTAATTTCAGAATAGTTCTTAGGGGTTCTAACATTTGCATCCAGAGCTGATACCTTCATTGGAATGAAGGGTCCTTCTTGTATAGTGATGTAGATTCTTAGATAAGAAGCTTTCATAAACAATCTGACCCTTTCCTTCCAAATGCCAAAGCATTCTTTCCTACAGATAAGCATTTTCATAGATCCAAACTCCTTTTGATTCTCATTTGAACCCATTCTTGAAATCTGTTAATTGTCTTGGAGATTCACTCAGACTGTTAGGTCAATCTTTGCGCAACCTTCCTCTGATACCACTTGAAAGACTTATTTCAAGAGACTAGACACCTAGAAGGGTGGGGGTGAATAGGTTCTAATTTTCTTTTGTAATTCAGGCAATTAACTTATTAACACAACATAGAAAATACAATCTACAGTACAAAAATCACAGCACAACAAACAACAAATTTATAGTGCTTCCCCAAGGTATGGGTAAATCCACTTTCCCCCTTCGCCTATCTAGAAAAGAACTGGATTCAGCCCAACTTCCTTCCACTAGCTCAGATCCACAGATCTTATAACTCAGAACCAGATTGTTTCCTATAGCTCAGACTTATACAAGTCTTACCTCAGATTCTTTCCAAGAATCCTACCTCAGGCCTCATCCCTACCTCAGCCTTTATCACTAAGCTTACAACTCAAACTATCACAAGTCCTACACCTCAGGCCCTCAGCCCTACCTCAGCTTTTATAATTATAGGCTTACAACTCAGATCTTACAAAAGATCCTACAAGAAATTAATTGTTTAAGAGATATAAAGATATCACCAGATAGATCTCTCTATAGGTGTGAGCTTCTTGATCAGTTCTTGAATAAACTGAATCTTCAGATTCAACCTGACTTAGTTATTTCAAAGCTTCTTGATAAAACAAAATAAGGTTGAACTCTTCTTGATGTAGAAGTTGATCTCCTATCAGCTCCTTCCTTGAATTCAGAATAAGATCTGAATCTTATCTTGTAGACTGCTCTGGATCTGCCTTCTTAAGGGTTTCCCCTTTTCTTGTTTTCAGATTCTCTTTCCCGAAATAGCTTGATTACTTCCTTAGTTCTGTTGTTGTTCTGGTTGTCAAGGATCAATGCCTTATATAGAGTTTCCTCAAGCTTACCGGCTGATCCAGTTTGTAACAACCTTCTGACAGTTCTGATAAAGTTATAAGACCTGTTGGTTATGACAGTTGTCGAGTCACCAGTCATGACAGCTAATTCCTTAAAGACTTTACAACTCAGCATAACCACTCAGCAAACTGCTTCACATGTGTAGACACAAAATAGAGTAAGTGTCGACACAAGTCTTAATGATGTTGACATAACACTCCATGTGTTGACATAGTTATTCTTCTGCTACTCGACACAGCTTCTATTTGTATGTGTTGACACAAGTTTTGTGTGTCGACACAACTAATCCTGGTCTCGACATAACTGATGCTGGCAGATGGCGTTGAGTGTATGTCCAGCTATCGTTTAGTGTGTGTCGAGATGTCGTTGAGTGTGTGTCAACACAAGTCCTGTGTGTCGACACAAGCGTTTTGACTCAGTATGGTTGTTGTTGTTAGATGGCGTTGAGTGTCGTCCAGATGTCATTGAGTGTGTGTCGACACAAGTCCTATATGTCGACACAATTGCTTCAGGTCTTGACTTAGCTATAGACAAATGGCATTTAGTGTGTGTCGACACAAGTCCTGTGTGTCGACACAAACCTTCTTCAGGTGTCGACACAATTCCTGAGTGTCGACACATGCTTTTCTTCTGATGTCGACATAACTCCTGGGTATCGACACAACTTCTGCTTTAGGTGTCGACACAATTCCTGCCTTAGGTGTCGATAGAATTTTGAATGTCTATACAATTCTGGGTGTCGACACAGCTTCATCTTCATGTGTCGACACAGGCCTTGCTTCTAGTGTCGACACAACTTCTGGGTGTCGACACAATTCTTCACAAGTGTCGACACTTGTACTTAGAAAAATTTCTTGCAAACCTTACACCTGCAAAATGAAACTCAAAAATCAATCAAATACAAATTGATGTATATCATTGAGTAAGATGAGGCTTCTCCAAATCTGGTACATATTTCTCAGTATACCCAACATGAAGTATTATTGAGTGTTTTTTGCTATTGTTCATGCCACTAATACACCAGCTTTATCCTTAAAAGTAGCAATAGATATGTTATTCTCTACTCATGGTTTGACCCTTTCAAGACTACGTCGACAAGGATATGATGGAGCAAGTAATATGCAGGGGGAATTCAGAGGCCTTAAAAGTTTGATATTAAGGGAAAATGAATCTGCGTATAATGCACATTGCTTTGCTCATCAATTACAACTAACACTTGTAGCTATAGCAAATAATGACTGTCGAATTTCTATGCTCTTTACTCCTGTTAGCAGTATTTCTAATATTATTGGAGCTTCATGTCAAAAATGAGATAAACTTAGAGAGAGATTGCAAGAATTACTATAGCGCTGGATAATGGAGAAATTCGTATTGGTCAAGGTTTAAATCAAGAAACAAGTATCAAAAGAGCTAGAGATACTTGTTGGGGATCACATTATACTTCTTTAGTGAGTCTGATACTTATGTTTTCTTCAGTTATTGATGTGCTAGATGACATAAGATTAGATAGATCAGATTAAAAGAAAAGATCAGAGACATTTGCTATTTTAACTTTTGTTCAAACATATGAATTCGCATTCAATCTACATCTAATGAAGCATATTTTAGGAATGACGAATGAATTATCACAAGCATTACAAAAGAGGGATCATAATATAGTTAATGATATGCACTTAGTCAATGTTTCTAAAAAATGTATGCAAAAATTTAAAGATGATGGGTGGTTAGATTTGATAAAAGAAGTTACATTAATTTATGAGATTCATAAGATAGAAATAATAAAAATGGAGGAAAACTTTATAGTTTTTGGAAGATCAAGACGAAAGGTAGAAGAAAGAACTAATCTACCTCATTATCGTTTTGAACTAAAAGATATTGATTAGTTCTTCACTTACATGTTGTATGTGGTGACATAATTCTATTGATATCTTATTATCAAATGTTTAGTTAATTTGTTAATGTTACTTAGCATAATAAGGTGTTCTGCCTTCTTCAAATAGGGAGAGATTGTTGGAAAGATTACTCTCAATCTTCCTAGATTTGAAGTGGCATCACTACCAATTCTAAGAATATATTTTATTTGATGCATAACCACTTTATGACCATACAAGGTATTTGGTTTTTACTCCAATATATTGGTCAAAGCAAAGTTGAATTATACAATAGAGATAGCTTATAGTTCTGAGCTATATCTATAAGACAATAAGAAGATTGCAAAAACTGCTGAGAGTCACAGATCTAATTGTTAAGGTAAATAACGCTGAGAATGAGTGATCTTCTAAGCATTAATGCTGAGAATGAATGATCTTCTCAGCGATAGCTTTGAGAAGATTCAGATATAGTTGGTGAAAGTCGCAGGTCTCAGCAGCAAGTCTAATACCTTTGAGAATGAAGCCAATACTCAGCGGTACAGTTGGCAAGATTAAAATAATGTCGTTGAGCTAGTACTAATTGGCAAAGTCAAAATTGGCACTGGCGCCAAAAGTAGAAATAAACTATTCTATTCACCTCTATGCTTTTACAAGATGTTTTTTGAATCCATCGCAGATTGTCAAAGAGTATAAAGAGGAACTTCTACGTCAATGGAATTGTTCCATTATACAAAACCTAATTTCAAGAACGAGCTTGACGGTGCTCAAAGAGAAAGAGAATAGTTCTTGTTGAAGGCTTTTAGAAGAACAAGAAGAGTCAATTCTATAACTTAAGATTGATCTTATTCCATCTATAAGAAGAAGGAGATCAAGGTGGAGCTTTCCTTAACCTGTGTAAAACCGGATGATCATTTAGTCAGGGACCAACTCCAAATTTTTCCATCAAAGCAAGAATAACGTAAGGTCTCAATCTTCAAAGTCTAAATATAGATTAGAATTATGTTGTAATCTCTTTCAATATATTTTCTGTATGGCCATTACGCCTGAGTTATAAAGCCTTTATGCCTGAGCTATAGGGCTATACTTCCAGCCTGAGTGGAATGATTTTAGTAAAAATCTGAGGTAGGACTTGAGTCAAGTCTGAGGTAGGAAACCTCGAAGGTTTTTGAGCTGTAGGAGTTGGAGAACTTTAAGGTAAGGATTCTTAATAAACCTGGGTGTAAGGTCTATGTGCCTAAGGTAGGGTCTTGGAGGAGACCTGAGAAATCTTGAGGGATTTGTGCTCTAAGCATAGTTAAGTCAAGCTTGTAGGAGGTTACCTAGTCTAGCACATAGTTGGATTGCTGTAAAGGGAAAATAGATGTACCCATACTTTGGGGAACCACTATAAATCTCTGTATTATTGTGTGCTTGCTTTCTATCTTACTTAACTGCTGCAATAAAAAAGAACCCACTAAAACTGCAAGATGATAACTCTAATTTTATCTTTATTTTTATATAGTTTTTATTTAATAATTAATTATTTTATAGTTATATTTTATTAATTAAGTTTCTAATTTATTTCTTTTCTAATTTCAAGTAATTCTGGGCTGCAATTATCAAGTTGAAGCTGACAATACTAATCAGGAGAAAATTTGGAGCAAAACTAGAAAATCACAAATACACACCCCCTAGTCACGGGTGTGACCATGGGGTGTAATCATTATCATAGTCATGCCTGCCTCCAGATATTCAAGAAGTCATTCCATGTCATTTAAAAGTACATGCCCCCAGATCATGGGTGTAACACCCCAAAACTCATTAAGGAATGGATAGAGTTTTAAGGCCAATTTAGTGCCTTATTAGGTTCACACAGCCTGTGATACGGGCATGTACAGGGCCTTGTCGTGCTTGACGTCGACAAAATGCAGTCGAAGATCCTCGGAGTCAAGCCAGTTCGGGCACACGACCTATGATACGGGCGTGTCAAGGGCCGTGTCCTGCTCTATGTTATTTCGGGCTGTGTTGAGTGAGTTAAACGGCCTGGGATACGAGTGTGTCATTAGGCATGTCTCGCACATGGCCTGTGACATGGGCATGTCATATGGCTGTGTCCTTTTCGGGATATGACAGTTTCAATGTCGATTGGGGTACAGCCTATGATACGGGTGTGTTCATGTTTGACACGGGCGCGTCCCAAGACGTGTCAGAGGCCGTGTCCTGTTCTGTGTTTACTGGATTATGGCGAGTGTGGAACACATCCTATGACATGGGCATGTCACAAGCCGTGTTCAGCCTAAGAAAAGTATTTTTAGGTGCGAATCGTGGCCATTTGTTTCCTTCAAATGGGATCCAAGGGTCCAGTTTGGTCCTTGTTGTTATAAGGCCTGAGAATAGGTGGTGAAACCCTCATTTCTCATAAGGCTTTCTCTTTCTAAAGTGTTAGAGAGAGGGGAGATCAAGGAAGAAGGAGAAGGAGAAATCCGGCCGTCGGTGGAGCTTCGAAGCGCCAAATCGCGAGCCGATTCCAGATCCGTGGAGGCAAGACCATTGCGGCGCTTTTCATCTGGCTAGTTTTCTATGGGCCGAAGCGAACCACTAGGGTAACAATTATCTTCTTGGACATGTAAAGTCATCTTACTTTTTGCATAGGAAACTACCTCCCGCGAGTGAGTGGAGAGTGCGAGGTATTCCTATGTTTGGACATGAATAGTCACCGTTGTTTTGTATATAGAGTCCGGAATTGAAGTATGGACATAGGCATGGTGTGTGATGTAACACCCCAAAACTCAAAAGAGGGATGAGTGACATTTTAAGCCAAGTCTGGGACTTGGAGAAGGTGACACAGCCTTAGACACGGGCGTGACCCAGGGCGTGTCAAGGGAGGCACATGGCCTGGGACACGGGCGTGTCCCAGGGCTTGTCCTGCTCGGGCAGGTTGTGGTTTTGTGCTAAGGAGATTACACGGCCTGGGACACGGGCGTGTCCCAGGGCGTGTCTAGCACACGGCATGTGACACGGGCGTGTCACATAGCCGTGCCCTTCTCGGGGGAGTCTTGGATTTTGCATACGGGCCGTGACACGGGCCCTGATACGGGCGTGTCACATGTGATGCGGGCGTGTTAGTGGCCGTGTCAGAAGCCGTGTTCTGGTCGGGAATTTCTGGTGACGACGAATGAGTGACACGGCCATGCACATGGTGGTGTAGCAATCTATGTTAGGCCTAGGTTTTGTATTTTAGGCCCCGATCGTGGCCGTTCGTTTGTTTGATATGGGATCTGACGGTTGGGGGTTGGGTCTGAGGGTTTAAACCGGGGAATAGGGTTTTGAAACCCTCATTTCTCTTGAGTGGTTCTCTTTCCAAAGTTAGAGAGAGGAGAGAGCAAGGAGGATGAAGAAGGGATAGATCCGGTCACCAGCGGAGCTTCGGAGCTCCAAATCGCGAGCCGACTTAGGATCCGTGGAGGCAAGGAGATTGTGGTGCTTTCCATCCGCACAAATTTCTATGGCGCCAAGGAAGAATGATAGGGTAACGATTCTCATCCTAGGACATGTGAAGTCCTATTTTCCTTTGCATAAGAATCTCTCTCACGCGAGTGTGCGATGAGTTGAGGCGTTCCTTGGGGTAGATATGTGAAGTCCCCCTTATGTAGAGTCCGTGTATGAAAACAGACATAGGCATGATGTGTGAAGCCTATCCGGACAAGTTGGTCTGGATCGGTGATGTTGTATTGCATAATAACCGGAGAAGACTCCGTGTGAATGGTTATTTTTCCGATTTTATATGAGGTAGATTGCAACAGGGAGCCTCGGGGACTAACTCCAAGGTGCACCCAGAAAACTGGGAAAATGCGGGATTGCCAACATGGTGGTCGGGGAGCGAACTTGAAAATAACCAAGTTATGTGAATTGTGTGATGGAAACGGGACTCAGGGGAGTCTTGGCCTGCGCATATGGTTTAAATTGTCATTGAGGTATGAGTGCGGGTCAGGAGGAACCGTACCTGATCAATGTCGTTCGGTGGAACCGTTGGCATAAATGAGTGTCTTCGGCGGTCTATGTCTTAAATTGATGAGACCAATGCCAGGAGGACAAAAGGATCATATAGTTGTTCGTCCAAGTGATGGTGGTGAGACGGGAACGTCTATGGCTTAAATTTACGTGACATTGGCCGGTTCACCGTGAATGTGCCCTGAGTGCTCGGGGTGTGTGGCCGTGCGTGCCTGTACCTGTGATGAAGTGTGTGTTTACACTATACCGCTTGTTTATTCTAAAAAAATGCAGGGAAGAGCATCACCGCCCCGAGTTGCGGGTGGGGTCGTTATAATTTGGTCAGCATAGCTGACCATTGCTTTTGTTTACCACCGTGCGGTGGATTGTTGCTTGCAGGTGCTGCGGAGCCGAGTGGCAAATAGCGGGCTAAAGCCCAAGTTGCTGTACCGGCCCTCGAAGGCCAATTTTTTAGTGTTTTTCTTATGTACTCATGTGTGACCGGCCTGCGTGCCGAGGTTTGGAAGACATTTTTATTGATCAAACTTTTGTAAGGCCATAAGGCCAATGTTTGTGTATTATACATTCCTATGGGCTTTTTGTAGTTGGCATTCATGCTTGGCTGGGTTCTTTTATCTTTGCAACTTAATAATTTGCTTCCGCTAGGTACTCTGTGTAGGACGTTGTGATTGGTTGATTGGTCTCAATAAGTAACCAACCGGTCTGTCCATAGTATATGGCGTCGAGCCCCGGCTGGACCTACTGCTATATGCTATGTGACGGATAAGGGTGTTACATGTGAAGCCTACCCGGACAAGTTGGTATGGATCTATGATGTTTTCATTATGCTTGTAGTGTTGGAGAAGACTCAGTGTCATTTGCTTTTCGGGTTTTCTACGCGGTTGATTGCAGAAGGGAGTCTTGGGGATTAACTCTAAGGTGCACCCAAAAATCTGTGCAGAAGCGAAGTTCTGGCATTTTGGTGGCTTGGGAGAGAGCCTTGTGCATAACCTAGTTATGTACTTTTGTTTGATCGATATTCGGGCTTAGGGGAAGCTTAACTCGTGTCGATAACTTGAATTGTTGTGGCGATGTGAGCAACGGTTTGAGTGGATCCATTCCCGCTTTATGTGGTTTGGTTTAAGAGGCATACCGATGGCATAGAGGGCGAGTCTTAGGCTTCGACTAAAATAGACTATTAGATCACGTTATTGCCATCCTAGGGACGGTGGTGGACCGAGTTCACCGAGAATGTCCCCTGAGTGCACGGGGTGTGTGGCCGTGTGTGCCTACTCCTGTGGTGTAGTATTATTTCATTATCCTGTTAGGTTATACCAATAATATGTAGGGAAGGAGCACCACCTCCCCGATTAAGGGGCGAGGTCGTTATAATTTTGCCAGCTTTAGCTGACTGTTGCTTTTGTTTTCCACCGTTGCGGTGGAATGCTGGTTGTAGGTAGTGCGGAGCCTAGTGCCAAATTGCGGGCTGAAGCCCTTATTGCTGAGCTGGCCCTTGAAGGCCAATGAGAACGTTTACTTTTATGCTCATGTATGATTGGCCTGCGTATCAATGTTTGGAAGACACTTATTGTTTAAAGTAAACTCCTATAAGGCCATAAGGCCAAGTACTTTCTGTATTTGTATGCTAATTCCTACTTTGGGTTTTTAGTGGGCATTCATATTGTGGCTTGGGTTCTATTCTTTGCAACAATTAAAATCCTTCCGCTAGAATGTGCTTTGTGTAGGACGTGTATTTTTGGAAGGATGGTTTCATTTAGTAACCCTTCGGTCTGTCTGTGGTATATGGCGTCGGGCCCCGACCGGACCTATTGCTATATATCATGTGACGGATAAGGGTATTATAATTGGTATCAGACTTCCATTTTTAGTCTTGCTTATTGGAATTCGTGGGCGAATTCTTTTAAGGGGTGGTGAGAACATGTATGTGCGTCATCGTTATAACATAAAAAGAACCCATGAATATCCACTTAGGAATGAAAATACACAAGTTTGAGGAACCTACGTGTTCCTATAATTGCTTTTTTCAATTTTGTTCGGTCACTTAATGGTGTTTTGTATGTCTATAGGTGACCAGGAGTGGTGCAGGGCCTTCAGAACACCCGCATTCTGAGGCAAGTAGCACATCGAATGACGTGCCTACAACCCCTCCTTCGATAGAAAGTATAAGACTGGTGGCTGAAGCGGTGCTTACAATGATAAATGCCCAGACAGCAAGGTAGGAGCAGCACCCAACCCCTGTAGTGGAGCAAGAACCGCTTCAAGCGGCAAAACCTAGAATGGTTGAACAAGTGGTGTTAGAGCCATTTATACCTAGAAGAGTGACCAAAAAGTAGCTCAAATATGTTATGGGCTTTAACCCTCCGGTGTTCTCGGGGACTTAAACCCCATCCCAAGCCAAGGATTGGCTTTCCCGAGTAAAGAGAGTCTTGACGGCTATGGAAACGGAGGAGTGGAAGAAGACCACCATAGTCACTTTCATGTTGGATGGAGAAGAGAGGTTATGGTAGGAAGGTTTAGAGCTACATCTCCTGGGTGGAAGGCAAATGATGGACGTCTAGATGGAGGAATTTTCGAGACTATTCTTGGCAAGGTACCTTCCCTCGGCTCAAAGGATCGCTATGGAGAATGAGTTTTAAAGACTGGTGTAGGGAGATAGTAGCGTGGATGAGTACCTACACCAGTTCACACGGTTGGGTTGTTATGTTATCTCCACTATGGCTGACGAGGAGCGTAAGACCAACCAGTTCTATAAAGGTTTGCATGATGACCTAAGGCTACTAATCTCAGGGCCTATGACGCAGGGATTCCTAACCCTTGTAAATACGGCCCGGTCGTTGGAGAAGGATCTGAAGAATGTGCAAGCGAAGAAAGACTCTAGTGCAAAGAGGAAGGAGTTCAAAATGCCGAACTCCTCAAAATCTGTGTTCCATAAGTTGAATAAGAAGGCTAGGACTTCATGTCCAACCCCTTCTTCTTGTGCATCTGGGGCGACTACAGGCCGAACCTCGGTCGCATGCTATAATTGTGGAAAGTCGGGACACTATGCCCAAGATTGTCAGAGCGTACGTCCAATGTCTGAGTGGAAGCCTGGAGCAACTTATGAGGAGAAGGGCAAGGCGGTGGAGTCAATCGCATCACACTATGCTCCAATCCAGCCTAGAGTTTATAACCTTGGCCAGCAAGAGGCCCTAAAGCAAGCTAACATGGTGACAGGTACGACTTAAATTTATAGCAATTTAGCTTTAAATACTTATTACCTTGCGCATGTTAGCTTATTACTGCTTGTGCTAGGATTTGTTTTGATTTTCGATAATCCAGCGAGAGCACCATTCGATACTGGAGCTTCGCACTCCTTTTTGTCCGAACGATTTGTATCGTGCATCAGAGTACCTTCTTCGATGGTAAAGGACAATTTGGTGGTTTTGTTGCCTAATGGGTGTTCAAGTCGCACGGATAGAGTTTGTTGCATAAAGATATAGATTGGGAGTCAAGAGTTCGACTTGCAAGCATCGTTACTGCTGTTAGTTTAGTTCGACATGATATTTGGTATGGACTGGCTCTCGGAGCAGCGGGCATACATTGATTGCAACCGCAATGAGGTCAAATTGGGAATTGATCGTGAGATGACATTTACGGGCTTGAAAGGGGCGAGCAAGACTTTTATGTCTGCTCTTCAGGTGGTTAAGGAAGATCGTGTTGGTGTAGAGCTATTTTTCACACTAGTGGAGGCTTCGAAGCCTAAGCCCAGTTTGTACAGTATCCTAGTTTTATCAAAGTATCCTGATGTGTTCCCTGACGATCTCCCTGGAGTCCCATCTCAGCAAGAGATCGACTTCACTATTGAGCTAGTGTCAGGTGCCAAACCTGTGTCACGCTCTCCGTATCAGTTAGCGCCTAAGGAGATGGCAGAACTGAAAGTTCAAAGTCAACAGTTGTTGGAACAGGGTTATCTGAATCCAAGTACGTCGTCTTGGAGCGCACCGGTCCTCCTTGTTAAGAAGAAGGACAGAAGCTTGCGACTCTGTATTGATTACCGAGTGCTGAATAAGTTAATGGAGAAGAATTAGTATCTGATCCCAAGGATTGATGATCTATTCGATCAGTTAGTTGGGTCATTGGTATACTCGAAATTGGATCTTAAGTCTAGATATTATCAGTTGAGGATAAGAGAAAGTGATATCACCCAGACAGCTTTCAGCACGCGGTATGGGCATTATGAGTTCACCGTCATGCTGTTTGGGCTGACTAATACACCATCTATGTTTATGGATCTGATGAACAGAACGTTCAGAGAGTACTTGGACTACTTCGTAATAGTCTTTATTAAAGATTATATTGGTGTACTCGCAATGTGAGGAGGATCACTTTATGCATCTACATTTGGTGTTAGAGATGCTGAGGAGGAACCAAATGTATGTCAAGTTCTCCAAATGCGAGTTTTGGTTGTCCTCTGTAGCGTTCCTTGGTCACATAGTAAGTGGAGAATGAATTGTAATGGATCCAGCTAAGATATTTGTTATACGGGAGTGGCCTGGGTTGTCTACGGTAGCGCAAGTCCGGAGTTTTCTGGGGCTTGCCGGCTATTACAAGCGCTTCATAGAGAACTTCTCGCGGATAGCGTTACCCCTCATGACTTTGATGAGGAAAGACCAGAAGTTTGTTTGGAGGCCTAAGTGCGCACAAGCATTCGAAGAACTGAAAAGTCGGTTGACCACAACGTCTATTCTTTATTCGCCGAGTGGGACCGAAGGATTTGATATTTAAAGTGATGCTTCGGGAAGTGGTTTGGATTTTATTCTACTGCAGCATGGGAGGGTAATATCTTATGGCTTGCGTCACCTGAAGGTACACGAGAGGAATTATCTGGTCCATGACTTGGAGTTAGCAGCCATGATATTTGCCCTGAAGCTATGGAAGCACTAACTGTACGATATGAAGGTTGATATCTATACCAACCACAAGAGCCTGAAGTACTTGTTGGATCAAATGGACCTAAACATGCGGCAGTGGTGGTGTATGGAGTTCCTGGGTGACTACAACTTGAAGATATACTGTGTGCCTGGGAAAGGCAATGCGGTTGTTGATGCATTGAGTCGCAGGGCTCCCGCGCAGGCCAACTGGTTATTGATACATGATGAGCGTTTGATTCGTGATTTGGAGGCATTGGAGATCTCTTGTGTTGATAAGCAGACTAGTGCTGAAGCACAACTGAACTGGACATAGGTGCAGTATGACCTTGCTGATAGGATTCGGCAAGCTTTTGATGGGGATAACAATATGAAGCAGTTTATGGATGAGGCTTTTGATGGGTCAAATTCAAAATTTAATGTTAAGTATGGACTGTTATGGAAGGATAGTCGTTTGTATGTCCCAAGTGTGGGTAAACTACGGGAGGAATTGATGTACGAGGCTCATCATATTAAGTACTCGAATCACCCTGGGAGCACAAAGATGTATAGAGATATGAAAAATTTATTCTAGTGGCCAGGACTTAAGAAGGACGTGGCAATCTATGTGGCAAAGTGTCAAACGTGTGCCTTGGTGAAGGCGGAGTGCCAGAAGACCAGAGGTTTCTTGAAGTCCTTACCTATCCCAAAGTGGAAGTTTGACGATATTTAAATGGATTTTTTGCATGGGTTGCCAAGGTCGCAGAAGGGAAACGACTCCATTTGGGTAATCGTAGATCGATTAACGAAAGTGTCGCACTTAATTCTGAATAGGAAGGATAATTAAGTGGATAAGCTAGCAAAACTCTATGTAGATAACCTTATTTGACAGCACGGTGTGCCCCGCAGTATCGTGAGTGACTGAGATGGTCGCTTCACGTTCAATGACTGGAGGTTGTTGCAAAAAATGTTAGGAACCAAGCTGAGTTTCAACACAACCTTTCATCCGCAGACGGATGGTCAGACCGAGAGGGTCAACAGGACGATGGAGGACATGCTTCACATGTGCGTCTTGGATTTCGGAAAGTGGTGGGAAGATCACCTGTACATGGTGGAGTTTGCTTATAACAATAGCTATCAAGCAAGTATTCAAATGGCGCCCTTCGAGGCCCTTTATGGTAGAAAATGTCGCATGTCGTTGTCTTGGTTGGAGATGGGTGAGTCGAAGATATACAAACGGCGAGAAGTGGAGGGCACCACTTCGTTGGTACAATTAATACGAGAATGATTGTTGATCGCTCAGGACAGGCACGCCAAATACTATAATGCCAAGAATACGAACGTTGAGTTCGCTGTTGGCGACTGGGTATATTTGAAGATTAAGCCGTTCAAGGGTATTTCACGGGTACGACGCTTGAAGAAACTGAGCCTGAGGTACCTTGGACCGTTTGAGATTTTAGAGCAAATTGGTGTAGCGGCCTATCAACTAAAGTTATCAGTTGAACTGAGTGTTCTACATGACGTATTCCATATATCGGTGTTGCGGAAGGCGGTGCAAGAGCCTTCACAAGTGATTGCGGTCGATTAGGTATCAGTTGATAATGGTTTGACTATGAAGGTCAAGCCCGTTCGCATTGAGGACTTTGAAGTCAAGCGACTTTGTAACAAAGACATCAGGATGGTCAAAGTCCAATGGGAAAACTGCGGTCATGAGGAGCTTTCGTGGGAGCGAGAGAAGACCATGCTTGAGGAGTATGTCGAGTTATTTCACTTAGGTACCATTTAATTTTGTGTATCTCTTCCATTCTGTAATTTCAGGACAAAATTCTTCTAAGAGGGAGAGAGTTGTAACGCCCTAAAACTCATTAAGGAATGAATAGAGTTTTAAGGCCAATTTGGTGCCTGATTAGGTTAACACGGCCTGTAACACGGGAGTGTCTAGGGACGTATCTTGCTTTAGGTCGATGAAATGCAGTCGATGATCCTCGGAGTCAAGCCAGGTCAGGCATATGGCCTGTTACACGGGTATGTCAAGGGTCGTGTCCTGATCTGTGTTATGTCGGGCTGTATTGAGTGAGTTATACGGCTTGGGACACGGGTGTGTCCAAAGGTGTGTCTGGCACATGGCCTGTGATACGGCGTGTCACATGGCCATGTCATGTTCGGGATGCGATGGTTTTAACGCCAATTGGGGCACACGACCAATGACACGGGCGTGTCCATGTTTGACACGGGCATATCCCAAGCCGTGTCAAAGGCTGTGTCCTGTTCCGTGTTTACTTGATTACGGAGAGTGTAGAACATGGACTATGATAAGGGTCTGTCAAAAGCCATGTTCGGCCCAGGAAAGGTATTTTTAGGTACGAAGCGTGGCCATTTGTTTCCTTCAAATGGGATCCAAGGGTCTAGTTTGGTCCTTGTTTATATAAGGCCGGGAATAGGGGGTTATACCCTCATTTCTCATAAGACTTTCTCTTTTTAAAGTGTTAGATAGAGGGGAGATCAAGGAAGAAGGAGAAATCCGGCCGTCGGTGGAGCTTCGGAGCCCCAAATCGCGAGCCGAGTCCAGATCCGTGGAGGTAAGACCGTTGCGACGCTTTTCATACGGCTAGTTTTTCATGGCGCCGAAGCGAACCGCTAGGGTAACAATTTTCCTCTTGGAAATGTTAAATCCTCTTCCTTTTTTCAAGGAAACCCCCTCCCGCGAGTGAGCGCTGAGTGTGAGTTATTCCTTTGGTTGGACATGAATAGTCCCATTGTTTTGCATATAGTGTCCGTAATCAAAGTACGGACATGTGTGTGAAGCATACCAGTACAAGTTTGCCTGGATTGGTGATGTTTTCATTATGCTTGTAGTGCCGGAGAAGACTCAGGCACATTTGCTTTTTGGGTTTTCGACACGGTAGATTGCAGCACGGAGTCTTGAGGATTAACTCCAAGGTGTACCCGGAAATCTGGGCAGAAGCAACGTTCTGCCATTTTGGCGGCCTGAGAGCCAGCCTTGTGCATAACCGGGTTATATACTTTTGTTTGATCGATATTTGGGCTTTAGGGAAGCTTTACTCGTGCCGATAACTTGAATTGTTGTGGTGATGTGAGCAACGGGTTGCGTGGAACCGTTCCCGCTCTATGTGGTTCGGTTTAAGAGGCCTACCGATGGTATAGAGGGCGGGTCTTTGGCTCAGGCTGAAATATACTGTTAGCTCACATTATTACCGTCCTAGGGGCTGTGGTGGACCGAGTTAACCGAGAATGTTCCTTGAGTGCACGAGGTGTGTGGCTGTGTGTGACTACGTCTGTGGTGTAGTGTTATTTCACTATCCTATTTGGTTATACCAATAATATGTAGGGAAGGAGCACTACCGCCCCGATTAAGGGGCGGGGTTGTTATAATTTGGTCAGCTTTACCTGACCGTTGCTTTTGTTTGCCACCACTGCGGTGGAATGTTGGTTGCAGGTGCTGCGGAGCCTACTGTCAAATAGCGGGTTGAAGCCCTTGTTGCTGAGTCGGCCATTGAAGGCCAATGCAAACGTTTACTTTTATACTCATGTGTGACCAGCCTACGTGCCGATGTTTGTAAGACACTTATTGTTTAAAGTAAACTCTTGTAAGGCCATAAGGCCAAGTACTTTGTGTATTTGTACGCTCATTCCTACTTTGGTTTTTTAATGGACATTAATGTTGTGGATTGGGTTCTTTTCTTTGCAACATTTAAAATTCTTCCGCTAGAATGTGCTCTGTGTAGGACGTGTGTTTTTGGAAGGATGGTTTCATTTAGTAACCCTTCGGTCTATCCATGGTATATAGCGTCGGGCCACGGCCAGACCTACTGTTATATGCCATGTGACAGATAGGGGTGTTATAATGGGGGTGACATGGGGCGTGACACCAGACTTTGGCGTGACTCATCGGATGATCTCCAGATTCCATGCTATATAAATTTAAAGTTACACGCCCAAGGTCATGGGAATGACCATCAGGCCAAGGGCGTGACATATAGGCATGATAGCCAGCTCTGGGGCATGACTCAGCCATCAAGAAGATAGTTTTCGCCGCAGGCCGTTGCAAGCTTACTTGCCCTAGGTCACGGGTGTGACCTAGGGGTGTGACCACTTCTGCAACCGCCAGATTACCTTTAGACTTTTTGAGTTCCCTTTGTTTCTAACAACAGTCAAGACATACCCAAGGTCACGGGCATGATCTAGGGGCGTGACCCGCAATTTAACAGATTTTGACGATTTTTTCTAAATGTTCCCGGGATTTCAAGACATCAGTTCCCTACCTTACATGCCCTAGGTCATGGGCGTAAACTAGGGGCGTGACTCACCAAAAAAATCACTATAAATTCCAGATAATGCCATAAGCTGGGGAGGAAGATTTTGTAATTTAATTTTTAGTATTTTTGCATTTCTTTCTATATTTTCCATTTCATAGAGTAGTTTTAAGCTTTGTTTATTTCTAATTTAGGTACTCTTTTATTTATGCAATCATGTCCTTATTTTCTTTCATTTGTAATTTATATATCATGTTGAGTAGATAAACTTCATTTAGCACTTGATCATGATGAACTTTGGAATAAAATAAACTCTATCTATTTATCTCAAAATTATCAAGCTTTCTACTTTGCTCACTTTGATTTATCTTTGAATTTAGTTGTGTCGAATTCATATGACATGAATATATTTTCAATCCTAGATCTGTATCCGAGATTTTTCTAAGAGGTTGTGGATACGAGGAGATCACTCAAAGATAAAAGGAGTTGCATGCACTCCTCGAGAGAGGACATCATAAATCTTCCAGATTAGAGTCAAATCAAATAGTGGGGTTCATCGCCTAAAGCAAGCTTAGGGGTTGCGACTAGCCGAATGGTTTTAATCGAACAACCTAAGTTTAGTCGAGAGCGTATTCTCGAGAGAGGTGCTTTTGTATTTTTGGAATCTCTACGGTCGAAGTAATTAGAAGCTTTCATTTTATTATTTCATGAAAGTTTATTTTAATCCAAAGGGTTTTTAGATCAAGCGCTATTCTTTATTTCATAAAATTACTCTTTATAGTTTAATTAATCACTCTCTTTTATTGAAAAAAATTATTAATTTGTGTGAGTAGAAGTAGTCAATAGACCCAAAAAATTACGACACTTGATATTTTATTTTAAAATATCCTATACAATGAACGATATGTGCTCTTGCCTAAAGTTTATAGAAATTGGGAAATATATTTATCTTAAATTTTACCCATCATGTTTTTGGCGCCGTTGCCGGGGAGTTATTTTTGTTGATATTTTGTAAGCGCAAATTTTATTGATTTTATCATTCTCTTTATCTACCTCAATTTGTCTTTTTAATTTCTTTTTCAAATAACTTCTATTAAGTAAAGGTTGATTTTAATTTTCTTTCAAAAAAAATATTATCTAATTTGGCCGCCAAGGTTGCCGAGCTTCAAAACAAACTAAATCTTTTGGAAATCGCATGAAAGCGCATAATTTTTTGTTATTATTGTGGTTCTCCTTATCGAAGTGAGAATTGCTATCTTTATTATTATTATCAAAAAATTTCTTATGTAAATAATTTTAACAATAATTATAAAATTAATTATTCTCATTTTGATGATTATTCTTTTTCAAATCTTCATGAAAATAATTTCTCTAATTTTACTAATTTTTCTAATTTCATGACAAAAAATTTTCGAGTTTTGACGAGAATAATATTTTTGATTTAAATTATTTTTCGTCCAACTCGGATGTTTATTTTTCTTGTTCGCAAGATCACCAAGAAAGATTTCTGAGTAATGAGTATAATTCTTCAGATCCGAATTTTTGTTCTTCTTCTTCCGCGCCGTAAGCTGCGTCTTCTAATTTTGGGGAATTTTCTGCAAATTCAATTTCTTTCTCCTCCCAAAAATTTATAAACTATTAATACTTGCTCTAATGATTTTTCTCCATCTTCAAATATGTATCCTATGGAGTAACATTAATCTTCATGTACCCCTTAGTTTCTTATACCAAAGATTAAGAAAAATTATTATTTCAAGAATTTATTTCTTATATGGACGCACCGAGTGAATTAGAAAAAAAACTTGTTTCTTCTCCTACTTCTCCCGATTTTCTCCTTCTTATCATAAATTTTCATGTACAAGCTATAAATATTTAGGAATCCAAATTCAAAAAAATATTGTGTCCAAAGATTTTATTTTAAATGAATTTACAGATAATAATTTTATTTAGGTAAATAAACAACCAGAGCTTGATCATATAGTTTCGCAAAAACCTCCTCCTTACAAAAAATTTTCTAACGCGTTTCTTTTTTATTTTTCTTTTACTAATGATTTTTTTGTAGAAGATGAGTCGCTGCAATCATACTTTATCCCTGATCCATTTGCTGCTCTTCTACAAAAATTCAAATCACCTCAGGTATGTATATGTGATTTGAATTTACATTTTCAAGACGACTGCTACAAGAAGAAGAATCAAGACATAAGAGGAGGAGTAGCCGGGGGACCGACTTCGAACTATTCACCTAAGTGTCAATTAATGAGTTGCCCGTACACTTTTAATTTTTATTTTCCATTTTTCTAACCATAACCGTCTAGCTTAAAGACGGGAAAAAGAAAAGTGTTCTTGGGAGACACCCTTTGTTTACTTTTGTTTCTTTAGTTTTCTTGCATTTTTTTCCTAAACATTTTTTTGTTTATCTTTTCCCCCTCCTGCATGGGTTATAAACATTGGGGATAATGTTTATTTTTAATTATGGGGGGTGAGATCTCGTATTGTTATTTTTTATTTAAAAATAATAAAAAAAATATCTTTCAAAAATAAAAAAAATTATAAAATTTTAGAAAAAAATAATTCCTTGGAAAGGGCCGTGTTGGGCTTTCATCCATCAAAATTGCTTAGTATCTTGTGAACACGTCATTGAGTAGTCCTCAGGAAGTCTAAGAAATAACATAAAAATATGTTTTGATTTTTAATCAAGGAAATCATTATTTTTATATTTATTCACATGTAAAATTCCTAGTAATCTAACTTTTACATAGTGTTTAGATGATTTTCAAGCTTTAATTGAATATTGAATTTTTTAGTAGAACTATTGGTCTTGTTGTGTTCCTAGTCAAGTGCACGTGTTAGTTGAATTTTATGTAGAACTAAATATTCAACATATAATTAGATTTTTATTTTTCTAAATGATTGGAAATAGTTTATTCTACTATCATTTTAAAACCGATGAAATCCAAAAATAATTTAGGCGAGTACGTAAAAGTTTACTAGAGAAACATTTCATAAATCTAGAGTAAATGTATTCTTTCTTGATGTCTAGAACTCGCTCTCTAGCGATTCTTAAAACTTTGCATATGTTAAACTTATTAGCATGAATATGATATAGGTGTTGGAGCATGCATTCCACACTTCTTGGTTTGCTAATAACAAAACTCATTTTTATTTGATCATAGCGTGTTTATGATGTGTAGATATAACAGGTCTAACACTCAAATCATTTTTGGCTTGGATTCGGGAGTGCAAAGAGAAGTTAAGGTGATATTTCCTGGATATATCCAGTATCGCCACTAAGAGATAGCTTGCAGGACAGTTACCGCATGATCTCTACGGTGTATAGTTAAATTATATATAGCCTGGCAATATCGATATCACCCAAGCAATAGAGCATGATTGGCCACGACCGGATAATCCAGCAGAATCCTCAGAATCATGGGATTCGTGGCAGGCAGATATGATATCATTGGTAGGCGATACCCAGTATCGCCGGCGATAGCTCCAAAGTATATATTTGGCTCATTTTTTCTATAGAGATCATGAATTTCATAATCTACAGTGTTTTTTCATGTGCAACTTGTCTAGAGAGCTCCAACATTAAAAAAAACTCCATCTTCCCAAGAAGGTTTAAGAGCGAAAAAGCGACGACTCATATGCGACATCTCAAGCAACCTTTGCAAGGATTCGTAGGCATCTTCAATACTTCATTTAGAGGGAGTTATCATTCTAAAAGTTATTCTTTGTAATTCATCATTTCACCATTGTAATCGACAGAGGAAATCGCCGCCTTATACGTGACGTCTAAGTTGTTTCTTAGCTTAGGAGAAAATTGCCGTCTTGTGCATAGCGTCTAGGTCCTTGTGTGACTTAGGGAGATTTTGCCGCCTTATGTGCAGCGTTTAGATCAAGGTGAGATCTAGGGTTAGGCAAGTAGCTAGATCTAGGGAGAGATACGCTATAACCGGCCGGTTCTTGTAGAAGGACCAATGAAATCAAAAGGAGTTTATTTTTCCATAGCCTTAATCTAAATCTTTATAGAGAATCTTTGTACTTTGTTATTTACACTTATTAAAAAAACTATAATCATTTGTGTTCTTATGATTTACTAAGTGTTCATTGTTGATTAAGAAAAATTAGTTTTTAATTTCTGTAATTATTTCATCCAGTAAAAATAGACTAAAAGAAAAATTAGTGTTAAACCATTATTCACCCCCTCTAAGGTCCCATAACAATCCAACACTTGGTATCAGAGGGTGTTTAATCTCAAATAGTTTCATCATCGGGAGTAATGGCGAATAACAATCACCCATTTTCTAAGGGGCAAGGGATTAGTAGACCTCACTTTTTCACTGGCACATTTTATAACTATTGGAAAACTCAAATATGATGTTTTATAATCACCTTAGATATTGAAGTATGGGGCATGATAGAACAATGCTACACTCTGCTTATAATGGTAGTTGAAAGTGTCATTATGGAAAAACCTAAGGACAAATAGGATGACACAGACAAACTAAGATATAAAAGTAACGCTAAGGCAATGATCACTTTATTCTATGGATTAGATAGAACTGAGTTAAATCGAGTGTGTGCATGTTAAATTGTGTATGATATTTGGAATTTACTTGTAATTTCTCATGAAGGTACATCACAGGTGAACAACTAAAAGCTGTTACAGTTAGAGTCAAAATTTGAAAAGTTCAAGATGGAGGTTGATGAATACATAGACTCTATATACACGAGATTCATCAAAATTATGAATGACTCTAAGGTTCTTGGAAATAGTTTTTCAAATGGTGATTTAGTGAGGAAGATTCTTAGATCGCTTCCTCTGAAATTCAATCTGAAAGTGACTGCAATCTCGGAGTCACACGATCTAAAGACTCTTCAAATTGAGAATCTCAATGGGAATCTGAAAACTCATGAGGTGGAACTAAGGATTCAACAACAAGAGTACAATTTAGAGCCAATAAAGAAAGCGTTGGAGTTGAAATCTAAGAAGGATGAGGAAAGTGAATCTGATGAGAATGATGAAGAGGATGAAAGAGTCTAGTAGTCAACCTAAATAACCTAGAGGTGGGTGAATAGGTGAGTTCTGTGTCTATTAGTGGAATAAAAAAGGGTGCTTATATTTGTACACCTTAAATGGCTATTTATAACCCATAGATATTTTTACACATAAAATTATATTTATACTCCGATAGACTATTTATACCCCAATTTGTAAGATATAAGGAGTCCCTCGAGCATTTAGATGCTCAATTCCGGTAATCCATGGTTCTTTTCATAAAGACAATGGGCAAGTCGAGGGAGCAAATAAACCACCTATCCAATAGGCTCGATGCAATCCGGCTCGATAAAACTAGCAAACTAATTTTATTTTTTTTGCAATTTTTACATTTTTGAATTTTGAGCTCCAAATGTTTCTCATTTGAAAAAGTAATCAACATGAAAGTTGCAACTCTCATGTTGACCATTTTTTGATTTGAAGCCGTTTAGGTCTCCAATTTGGGCCCGACAAAAGACACGCCCGGAATGAGTCATCCGTACAGATTTTCGGCGTGACTTATTCGGGGCACAAATCGGGGGTCTAAACTGTCTCAAATAAAAAAGTATTCCACATAAAAGTTGTAGATATCGTCGAGATCTACAACTTTCATGTTGAATACTTTTTAATTTGAAGCCGTTTAAGCCCCTGATTTGGCCCTGAAAAAAGTCATGCCGATCCCAGGAATCCGTACATATGTTCGGCGTGACTTTTTTCAGGGGCCAAATCAGGGTCTAAACTACTTCAAATCAAAAAATGCTCAATAATAAAGTTGTAGATCTCGTCAAGATCAACAAATTTCATGTTGAAAACTTCTCATGAAAATGTACGTATAAGACGCAGTTCAGAGAGAAAGGCGTGAGATGAGGGCTGGAAATGTGGTACAAATATCACAATTTTGAGTTTAAAAAAGAGGAGTTTTATTAAGAAGAATGGTGTGTGAATAACTGTTTATGGTGTACAAATATCAGTGCCCATAAAAAATTGATACAATCAAGCACACAGAAACATAGATATTTTATGGTGGTTCCCCGAGTTGGGTATGTCCACTGTCCTGCCTCGCCTATTTACCACGAAGGGCTAGATTCAGATGCTTCACATTTATCTCAGAATGAAAACAATCTTACAACTCAGAGCCCAACTCATATAACTCAGAGAAAACACTCCAACAACTCAGAGAACACCTCTCCAACAACTCGGAGGCAAGCTTGTTGGTGTTACCATGGTGATTTGGAAGTGATCAAACATAAAGTCTCACTGCCAATTCAATATGAGCCTATGAGTTTGCATATAAGAGCATTGGAAAAGTTGGAATGGTTTGTGTTGGCCTTGCTCATATGTGATATGAGTGAATGACCAAGCCTATGACTTTCTAGATGTGAAAGTTTTTCATTCCGGAACCTATATTGTGAATATGGGTCATCAGATAAGTGGTCGGAAGAATATAAGGGAAATTCGTCAAGTATAGTCGTATGGTTTCGACGAATAGTTTTGAATTCCTCGAGTATAATCGTGATATCTCAACAAGTCTGTTTGAATTTGTTGAGTATCGTAATGTTATCTTGACGAATTGGACTTGGAACGTAGAGTATCGTCATGACAGATTTGACGAGTTGGACCCTGATTTGTCAAATACTATCTTAATACTTGGACGAGTTGCCTTATCTCGATTCGTCGAGTATACTCGTGTTATTTCGACGAATAACTTTTGATTCGTCGAATATGGACGTGAATACTCAAGAAATTTTGTATTCTCCGATTTATTTCCTTTAAGTCTGGTTCGGCATGGTCTGTGGGTATCGGCTGGTTCGGTACTAAGTATATATATAATATATACAGTGAACCGAAGTACTTACGATATATTTTGACCTAATCACGAGTCGACTTCTTCGTCCTCCCGACAGAATAGTTCTGCCAAGGCCATGAATGCCAATCTCTTCGCCAACCGTCTACCGTTCATGTACGTCACCATAAATCAATTACTAAGTGTCATATTCATCACTACCGCCTCTCCTTGAACGGATCTAGTAGTCCATGGAGACGTTGAGGGCAAGCCTTTTTCCGACCTAGATCTTGTGTGACAAGAGTCTAGGGTTCTCCGTGCTCATATGGATATCCGTAGAGGCATGGACACTATTCTATACTCGAAACTCCAGTCATTGCCATTCGTTGGAATCATCCGGAGAACCTTAGTTGAGTATTTACTCAATCCCTCAAAGGAATAATTTATTTTATTACAACGTTGCTTCTTGATCAATGTTTATCGCTAGATTCAAATTTCTTTTGGGTTTTATTTTTCAATTTCCTCTATGCACAAGTGTTGTGACATACAGCATAACCCAACATTGATTTCAAAGCCAGGTTAATGCGATGATTATTATTTCAGAAGTTGCTAAATCTATTGTGTGTAGATCTAGAAATTTTAGAAGTGTTCTAAATGCCCAAATCTATTCCTGGAACATCGGTCAGCGAGACCACCGCCATGGGCACTACCCCTTGGAACCCTATTAGGGGCTCTGACCCTATGACCCTGCCAGGGGCACAGCCCCTTGGAACCTGGCAGGAATGCATGTTATTTCATTGTGATATATTTGTTACTCCTTAATAGTAACTGTCCCTTTTATTGGTTTGTGAAATCAAGTGTGTTAGATTTTGAATCCATATAGAGAGACGAGCCTGTCTACTGTGTAAGTGGAGTTGGTGTTGCTCATGTCTAGTTGATGTAAATCTGAAGATTTAGAAAGGTTCTAGATGTCTAGATTTATCCCAGTTTGTCAAGTGTTGAGGATTTTATTGTGTATATCTAGGATGAATTTGGATTATGATTGCTGCAGTTTTATTTTGTGGATGTGCACATTGGTTAATTGTTAATCATAATTAAGGGTTAATCAAGTTTCTAAAATCCCTTGTGTAATATTAAGTATTCGGATGCATTTCGATGGATGACACTCTTCCTGCCTCGATCGATTAAATATGGGCTTGCCAAAGCATGGTGCATTAATCTATCTTGGTAAGGGTGCGGGCGAATAATTATTATATCCCACTGTCGACATCGGGTCAAACTTAACTAGGTGACCTCAAAGGTTGAGTGCCCAGAGGTAGAGGGTCGGCATGCACCATATGATGGATGCGAATAAGAAGTTATCCATCAACCATACAAGAGTTGTATAATGATGCAATCGGCTAAGAGAGTTGCATTATGAGAGAAAAGCTAAAGCTGACTCATAGTGTTGGTGAAATACGGATCTTGTCCACTAGGAGAGTTGCTTGCTTTAACTCTCTTAATTGATATTGAGGGTTATCAGTTTGATAAAAATAGTGGGAGTAATTTTAATTAAAGTCCTAATATAAATGAAAAAAGTATTTTGAAATATAGTACTTAATTTTTCTTTGCTAAAATTCTTGTAGAATTTCCATGATAAGTGGATCTCATTCCACCATGCCCCTCAAAGCCATCATTGAGGAGTAAAAACTGAGTGGGAAGAAATCTTTGGACTGGTACAAAAACTTGAGAATTATTCTCAAGAGAGAGCGTAAGCTCTGTGTTTTGGAAGAGGGATCCCCTAAAGAGCCAGCCGGGAATGCGTCCCAATCTGACAAAGATGCTTATAAGATTTATCAAGATGACTCCTTGGATGATGAATGACTCATGTTGGCAACCATAAACTCTGAGCTTTAGAAGCAACATGATAACATGGGTTGCAAAGAAATTGACAAGCATCTCAAAAAAATGTTTTAAGGGTAGGCTCTCTATGAAAGGTTTGATGTCACCAAGGCATTGTTTCATTGTAAGATAGGAGCTCGAGACCTAGTAAAGACACACGTACTCAAGATGATTGGGTATATAGAGAACCTTAAAAGGCTAGGCTTTCCTCTAGGCCAAGAGTTGGCTATAGACCTCATCCTGCAATCGCTGCCAGATAGTTATGTGCAGATCGTCTTAAACTATAAAATGAATGAAATATACTAGACACTACCCGAGCTCCTTGGCATGTTAAGAACTACCAAAATCAATATGAAGAAGGTCAGGCTTGCTATCCTCATACTGATGGTACATAAAGGCAAGAGTAAGGAGATGGGTTTCAAATGGACGAAGGTAGGACCTAAGTCATCTCTTGAGCCCAAGACTTCAGCACTGAAAAAGAAAGGCTTGGCGATAGAAGGGAAATGCCACCACTGATATAAGGCTGGTCATTTGAGGAGGAACTGTCCTTCTTTCATTGAGGGTCTGCAGAAGACGAAGGGAGGTATGATTTCCGCTTCAAGTGTTATGTTATAGAGATAAACCTTTTTGATCCTTCATCTTGGGTATTGGATACCGGATGTTGTTCTCATATTTATATAAATGTGCATGAACTGGGAAGGAAAAGATTAACGAGTAAAGAAGTGGTGGACATGCGTGTTGGCAATGGAGCAAGATTTGCAGCTGTCATCGTAGGAGTTTACTGTCTTTCTTTGCCAAGTGGACTTGTAATAGAATTAAATAATTATTATTCAGTTCCTTTCATAACTAGAAACATTATATATATTTCATGTTTGGACATGATTGGATTTTATTTTATTATTAAGAACAATTATTTTTTTATATTTTAGATGATGTTTGTTATGGTATAGCCCAGATGTTTAATGGTTTATATATTTTGAACTTATATCATCAGATCTATAATATAGAAAATACTAAAAGACTAAAATGAATGACTCGAGCCCTACGTACCTTTGGCATTGTTGTTTGGGCCATATAAACGAGAAATGCATATCCAAGCTCCATTAAGATGGACTACTGGACTCATTTGATTATGAATCATTTGAGAGATATGAATGCTATTTATTAGGCAAGATGACTAAATTCCCTTTCACTTGTTTCAATGAGAGGGTTGATGATCTCTTGGATATAGTACATAGTCATGTATGCGGACCCTTGAGTTCTATGGCTAAAGGTGGGTACTTCTTACTTTGTTACATTTAATAATGATTTCAGTAGATACAGATAGGTGTATCTTTTGAAGTGCAAATCTGAAACCTTTCAAAATTTCAAAGAGTTTAAGAACGAAGTAGAGAACCAGCTGGGTAAGAGTGTTAAATCACTCCGATCTGATTGAGGTGGCGAATACCTGAGTCATGAGTTTCGTTATCATATGAAGGAGTGTGGTATTGTATCACAGCTCACTCCACCCAGAATTCCATAACATAATGGTGTGTTTGAGCAGAGGAATCATACTATGTTAGACATGGTACGGTCGATGATGAGTCATGTAGATCTGCATGTTTCCTTTTAGGGTTTATCTTGAGAAACTACTACTTTTACACTAAATCATGCTCCAACGAAAGCGGTCCTAAAGACACCTTATAAGATATGGACTGGGAAGCATCGTAGTATGTCAGATGCCTGACAAGCTGGAACCTAAGTCAGATAAATGTTATCTTGTGGGGTAACCTAAGGAAACTACAGGGTACTATTTCTCCCTACCATCTGAGGCAAAGTGTTTGTCGCGAGAACTGGTGTCTTTCTTGAGAAAAAGTTCTTAAGTAGAAATACTACTAGGGTTGAACTTGAATAAGTTCAAGAACCACAAATCGTGAATAAACCAGAATTGGAACCTGAGCAAGGACTACAAGTAGGTCTAGCTAGAGAGCCTACACAAGAAACACAAGTTCCGCGTAAATCCAATAGACCAACGTTTGAGCCCGAGAGATATGGATTTCTCGTGTCTCAGATAGGTATTGTGTTGCTTATGTATCATAATAAGGAGCCTGTAACCTTCCAAGAGGCTATGAGTGGACCAGACTCCGAGAAGTGGTTTAAAGTCATGAAATCTAAAATGGACTCCATGTATGCAAACCAAGTTTGGACCTTGGTGGAACCACCTGAAGGGGTATGACCCATAGGGTGCAAGTGGGTCTTCAAGAAGAAGACCAACATGGATGGGAATGTATAGACATTCAAAGGGTGACTAATGGCTAAGGGTTTCAAAAAAATTCATGGTGTTGACTATGATGAGACCTTTTCCCCTATTGTCATGGTTAAGTCTATCAGAATTCTGCTTGCTATTGTTGTGTATTATAGATATGAGATCTGGCAGATGGATGTCAAAATAGCTTTCCTAAATGGAAACTTCCTTGAGAAAGTGTATATGATATAACCCGAGGGTTTTGTATCTCCAGGTGAAGCCACTAAAATATGCAAGCTGTAGACATCCATTTATGGATTAAAACAGGCTTCTTGAAGTTGGAATCTTCATTTTGATGAAAAGATCAAAGAGTTTTGTTTTATCAAGAACGAGGATGAATCGTGTGTTTGAAAAAGAACTAGTGGGAGCATGGTTGTCTTTCTGATATTGTATATAGATGACATACTGCTTATCGGGAATGACAAACTGTCCCTACAAGTATTTAAGAACAACCTAGGGAACTGCTTTTCTATGAAAGACTTGGGTGAAGTGACTTATATACTTGGTATTAATATCTATTGAGATAGATCGAATAAGTTGCTGGGTTTGACCTAAAGTACGTACATTGATAAGGTGTTGAAACAGTTCAACATACTTGAGTCCAAGAGAGGATTCTTAACCATGTCTCATGGTGTGAGTCTCTCTAAGGATTAGTGTCCTAAATCTTGTAAAGATAAGGACTGCATGAAGTTGATTCAATATGCTTCGGCGATTGGATCAATCATGTATGTAATGATATATACTCGATCCGATGTCTCTTATGCCTTGAGCATGACAAGCAGGTATTAGTTTGATCTCGGTGTAAGTCACTGCATTACTATCAAGAATATCCTAAAGTACTTAGGAAGGATTAAGGACATGTTATTGGTATTTAGTGGAGTGGAAGAGCTTGTTGTAAAGGTTTACCATGATGCTAGCTTTCAAACTGATAGGGACGACTCAAAGTCTAAGTCAAGATTTATATTTTGCCAAAATAGAGGAGTTGCTAGCTGGAAGAGTTCCAAGCAGGAGACAGTTGTCGATTCAACAACTGAGGCTGAGTATATCGCTGCAGCAAATGCGATGAAGAAGGTTGTATGGATTAGGAAATTCATTAGCGAGTTAGATGTAGTTCCTATCATTGTTGATCCCATATTTCTCTACTGTGACAATAATGGTGCAATTGCACTTGCTTCGAAACCTAGATCTCATCAGTGCTCCAAGCACATACTTCTGTGGTTCCATCTTATTCGACAAATTTCATATCGAGGAGATGTGAACATTTGCAGAGTGTCGACTGAAGAAAATATAGCTGATCCACTTACAAAGCCTCTAATGCAGAGAAAGCATGATGGTAATGTTAGATCTATGGGTATATGATACCTTAAAGATCAGCACTAGTGGGAATCTTGTGAATTGTATGTTTGTCCGTTGTAATAATTCATTTGATGAATAGTGTACTATACATTTAATTTTATATTTATGGTAAGTTCTTTTATTGTGTAATTTTTTTTATTGTGATAGACTAATTTAACGTAATAAATGCCCTTAAAATGTTTGCTTCCAAAGGAGTCAAGTGGTGACTTGAATGCGAGATCCTATGTTATTAGAAGCTTCATTCTTAAATGGTCCCAGGTTATGTGTCATCTTAGAAGCTAAGGGAGATGATGATATAATAAGACTAGAATGTGTGTTGAATGAAGACCAGTTCTCATAGGTGATGATATTATGATATCAAGTCATCACATAGGTACTTGTTAGTGAACAAGTTGTACTGGACAGACTCACCATGAGAATACTTTATGGATAGTCATATGAACGTGTCACAAGTATGGCTCAAGTAGCAATGGTGTTTGTGGTCCTTTGACATGAAGTCACAACATTCATCGAGTGAGGAAGAGCGTGCTTTGATGCTATCAAAATTCCAGTGTTGAGAAAGTTGGATGATAAAAGTGGTTATTGGGTACGTTACGAATCATTTGGGTGTTTGGAGTGTGGAGAGAAATGGGATTTGTCCTCCTATATGACAAAAGTTTCATCTGTAGGTCCCTTGATAGTATGGGACTGAGAAATGCATGACCATGCTTGGTAGAGTCAATATGTGATATTGGGCTCACCAAATTTCTAGAAGTCCATTCTAGATTAGGAAACTAGGATTGAATAATTATGAGTGTGACAATGTCTATACCTCTAGTTCTATCCGGATATAAGGGGCGAAGGGACAAGACAACACTGATACATTGGTCACAATGGCTTTCGAGTTTTAAACTCTAATTGCATGGGGAGCAATGATGAATTGCTAGATGCCGTAAATTATTTGTGAAGATTTTGTTTGATACTTTCAAGATCAAGTGGGAGACTATTGGTGTTACCATTGGTGATACTTTCCTTATTTCTCATTCCTGGTGCCTAAGAGTTACTGGGGTGAGCGGATGTGATAGACACTTAGTCTTTATGACTAATAGTTTCCACAACTTCTATTTTAGGAGGAAACCCAGCAGATAGAGCAGTAACAGCAGGTTATTATGGAGGGCAACCAGGCCATGGAGATAGGGCCTGATATGACGTTACCTTCGGTGCCATCGGTTACGGAGGTGTGATACTTTTGAGAGACATTTGTTTTAGCCTTCGGAAAAAATTTTTGTACTCTGATATTCAAGGAACCGTTGTGGTTCCTATTATTCATGTACTGCGCTTGGACATTTTACTTACTGAGATGATATGAATTATGTACTTTCTTTATGTTGGTTTGGCATGAAAAATATTATGAGAGCTGGCAGAATAGGCATCTTGTAGTACAAGTCAACCCGTGTGTTGGAACCATCACAAGGCGGCTGTTCTGGGCATAAGACTCCCCTCAGCCATGTTTTGTGTTTCGGGAGGGGGGTCTTACAAATGGTATCAAAGTACAACTATCTTGAACTAAAGAAGTCATTGAACAATGGTGCCACCTCCGCTCGGTTTGTCAGTTTGAGGTCAAACTGACATAGCGGAAGAAGTGGGGTGCCCATGTGTAATTCACACTAAGTATGTCTAGTTGTTACCTCATGATTAGCCAACCTGACATTAGGTTTATACCTTTATTCATAGATTCTGTTACATACAAAGTCGACGACGGGCACTCATGTCCCTCCAATCCCTACTCCGTTCTAACAATCAGAGTTGGGGCAGACCCTAATTGAAATCTGGGATGCCTTCGGGTCTCAGCAGGCTCCGGTGTAGGAACAGACCCCGAGCTCTAATTTGTTGAGTACCTTCCGAGCTCTTTCTCCGCCCATCTACTATGGGCTTGAGTCGGCTGTTCGTTCTGAAGAATGGCTAGATACTGTGCAAGAACTGATGGCCAAAATCAAATTCCCAGCCAGTATGGCAGTTACCTTAGTTGTGTCTGTCCTAGAGTCGCGGGCAAAAAGGTGGTGGAAGTCCCTTATGGGCTCCACTTTTCAAGGACATATATACACCAATATCAACTTGAACAAGTTTTCTGAGCCTTTCTTAGAACATTTCGTTCCCTCCACTACTCGAGATGAGCTCGTGGAAAGATTTCTACAGTTTAAGCAGGGAACAAAGTCAGTCATGTAGTATCAACGGGAGTTTTATCTCCTCGCCAGGTTCACTGACTCCTACGATTTGGATGATCATGGGTATGCGAAGCGGTTCTATAAAGGTTTGCGAGATCCCCTAAGGTAAGCGCTTTTGTTTATAGCGAACTCGAGCATGGCAGAGATTATAGATATGGTGAAGAGATTGGAAGCGGACCATTTGGGAGTCCAGGCTAGCAATAAGAGACCCATCGAGGGTGTGATGGAAGCAGGACATAGCTTTAGAAAGAGACATAATAGTAGAGGTGGAAGAGAAAACCAAAGTGGTGGCGGCCGTTTCCATCCAAATTTTAGGATGAAACGTCTGGCCCCGCAACTAACACTACCTCCACCCTCGCAGTTCCAACCTCACCAACAACTAGGACGACCATTCAGGCAAGTCTTCTTTCAATGTAACCAGTCGGGCCACATCCGACGATATTGCCCGAAGCTAGGTAGAAATGTTCATATTGTCCCTCTAGTGGCTCAGTGAGGACGAGGACAGGGCGTGGTCGAGGACCGCATAGAAGGAATCCGGGACCTCCACTGGAGCAAATGTTCGCCCTGGATATGACTCAAGAGAGGAATCCTTTGGACGTGATTGCAAGTTTGTCGTAATTTGTTTAATATGATATAAACATTCGGCCTAAGCTTGCCAAAAATTGTGTAGAAATCTAGTTGAAATTTTATAATTGATACTTAGGCACCATGATAGTTTGTGGAAAACCAACCCACACTCTATTTGATACTGGTGCCACTCATTCATTTTCTCGGCAGACTTTGTGAAAGATTTAATGGGCGTGCAATATTTCGTTGGTATCACTCAGAGAGTATGCCTCCCAAACGGCTCTGAGATGACTTCGTCCGCCAAGTGCAATTTGGAAGTGTATATTGGAGGAAAGTTTTTTTAAACCCCTGCAATGGTGTTGGGTATGCCAGAACTTGATCTTATTTTGGGCATGGCATGGTTGGATTGGCACTATGCTAGAATTGATTGGGTAGTGAAGCAAATCACCTTGAGGTAAGGATATTCTGAGGTAATATTTCAAGGTATTACACTTGTACCCCGAATGTTAGTGTCTTCAATTCAGGCCCTTATGGCCCATATGAAAGCGAAGGAGGTGTATATGATATGTTTTGAACTAAAAGAGATGGTGACGAGCATGAAAGATGTACTAGTAGTGTAGGATTTTCCTGAGGTATTTCCTAATAAGCTGACAGGATTACCCCCACATAGAGAAGTGTACTTTCAGATTAAACTAGTACCAGGTGAAAAGCCCTTCTCTAGGACCCCTTACAGAATGACTCCAAAGGAACTTATTGAGTTTAGAGTTCAGTTGCAGGTGTTAGTAGAATCAGGGTTCATTCTCCATAGCTAATCAATGTGGGGAGTCCCTGTTTTGTTTGTTAAGAAGAAGGATGGATCCTTACTATTGTGCATCGAATACCGGGAACTCAACCAACTAACGGTGCATAACACCTATTCTTTATCCCGGATCGATGAACTATTCGATCAGTTGGTAGGAGCGCATTGGTTTTCCAAACTGGATTTGTGCTCGGGGTACTATCAGTTGAGAATACAAGAGGAAGGTATTCTGAAAATAGCATTTAGCTCGAGATATGGCTTATACGAGTTCACGGTGAAGATGTTTTGGCTCACGAATGCCCCTTCTGTCTTCATGAGTTATATGAATAGGGTGTTTGAGCCGTATTTGTATGTCTGTGTCATCATCTATATCGATCACATTTTGGTCTACTTGAAGACAGAAGAGGATCACGATGAACACTTGACCTTAGTTTTGAAGAAACTGAGAGAGCACTCCTTATTTGCTAAGTTCAATAAGTGCGAGTTCTGGCTCCGAGAAGTTACCTTTTTGGTCCATGTTATTAGTGGTGTTGGATTAGCAGTGGACACAGCCAAGGTGTGTGTTGTGATGGAATGGTCGCCTTTGAAGTCGGCGACCGACGTGGGAAGCTATCTTGGACTTGTTGGGTACTATTGCAAGTTTGTGAAAGGCTTTTCAATGGTATCCCTTCATCTCACTGCCCTGACAAAGAAAGGTGTGCCATATGAGTGGACACCCCAGTGTGAGGCTGCAATCCCAGAGCTGAAGGATTGACTTACCTCCGTACCAATCCTAGCCCTTCCATCCGGGAAGGAAGGATTTCATGTTTACACCGGCGCATCCTATCAGGGTATGTGAACAGTGTTGATGTAGCATGAGCATGTGATTGCTGACTCTTCAAGACAGGCTAAGAAGCACAAGGTGAATTATCTGGTATATGATTTAGAGTTTGGGGGAGTGGTGTTTGCCTTAAATATTTGGAGACACTATTTATATGGCATTCACTACGAGATCTTTTCGGACCATACAAATTTGAATTGTGCTCATACCAAGAAGGAGTTGAATTTGAGGCAACAAAGATGGTTAGAATTCCTATGTGAGTATGAGTTTATGTTGAACTACCACCCCGGGAATGCGAACTCCGTAGCAGATGCATAAAGTAGAAAGATACCAGCATTAAGCCCCGAATCTCATATGATGGATATGGAATTAGCTCGAGTTCTTGAAGAGATGGAGATTACGCTGGTGAGTAAGGATCATTCTGAGACATATATGAAATACTTGGCTGTGTTGAGTATAGTATGTGACATCCGTGAACGGATCAGGGCAGAGCAAGGGAATGAGACTGCTTTGGCCCTTATGCTTAAGAAATTGAGAGTGGATCTGCTGAAGAGTATACTCTAAAGGAAGGCCTCATTCATTTCCGTGGCAGGCTCTATATTACCAAGGGCGGTGGAATTTGAGAAGACATCATGAGAGAGGCTTATTGCAATATGTTTTCAGTAAATCCCGGGATTGCCAAGATATATAATGACTTGCAGAAGACCTTGTTCTGGCTGGGAATGAAAAGGGATGTTAAGTATTATGTTACACACTTTGAGGCTTGTCAAAGGGTGAAGGTAGAGTGTAAGAGCCCGGGAGGATTATTGCTGTCATTACCCATTCCCGAGTAGAAGTTCGAGGATATCTCCATGGATTTTTTCCGTGTGTTACCTCGCTCGTACTCTAGGAATGATTCAGTTTGGGTGATTATGGATTGCTTGACGAAGGTTGCCATGTTCATTCCAATGAGGAAGGAGTCGTATGTTGATATTTTTGTGCATCTCTTTGTGGAGCAGTTTGTGCGGTACCATGGGGTGCCCAAGACAATTGTCTCTGACCAAGATTGCCACTTCACTTCCATCGAATGGAGGGAAGTTCATGCAAATATGGGCTCTCGCCTTACCTGTAGTATGTCTTTTATCCTCGGACGAACGACCAGTCTGAGAGGACCATTAGAACCATGGAATATCTGTGGAGGTTATGAGTGTTGGATATGGGAGAACCGTGGGAAAGGCTCTTGCCGCTAGTGGAGTTTTCATACAACAATAGTTATCAAGCTAGCATCAGAATGGTGCCCTATAAAGCACTTTATGGGAGTAGGTGTAGAACTCCATTATCATGGGTGCAGGATGAAGACCCAAAGACTTTGGGAGTGGAATATATTGATAATATTGATTCCATGGTTAGATTGATATGGGACCGCATGCTAGAGGCATAGAGCCGGGAAGCAAAGTACTATATTACGAAGCATCGAATGGTGGAGCTCTAAGTAGGTGATAAGGTGTTCTTGAAAATCAGGCCACTGCATGGAGTGTTACGTGTGCACGGTAGAAATAAGCTCAGCCCGAGATATGTGGTGCCTTATATTATATTGGAAAGAATTAGCCCTTTGGCCTATCGGCTGGAGCTACCACCAGAGCTGGAAAATTTGCACGACGTCTTCCATGTGTTGTCGCTTCAGAAATCACTTCTATGGCACGATCAATATGTCCCCACCCTAAATGGAACGGTGGAAACTGATAGGTCTATCTGACTAGAGAAAGTGTGGATAGTAGATACCGAGACAAGGAGCTTACGACGAAAGAGTGTTCCATTGGTGAAGGTCCAATGATCTAATCATTGGACAAAGGATTACACTTGGGAGCCAGTGGACTTGATGTTGAAGCACTATCCATAGTTGTTTCCCCAAGTAAAACTTAAAAGTATACCTTGTACTTTTTATGCTTTACTTTCCCCCATGGACTTAGCCTGATTTCGGTGACGAAATCTTTTAATTTATTTATAGGATTTGTAACATCCCATTTTTTTCTAGACCCCTCGCATGTGTTTTGAGTCAAGAGACTAGACTCAGGCTCGGGGTGCACTGGATTTGATAGGTGTCAAGTGCGTTGACTGGTGGGTGGGCGACGAGTGACACTTGACGCATAATAAGAATGGGACTTAGAATAATTTTGGCCAGTAGGGATTCATCAAGATTCATCAAGATTCGGCGATATTTGTCGAGTGATAACGATGCATTGACAAAGCATCGAGTCATACTCGACGCATGTGACAAATTAGACTTGAATAATTTCGGTGAGACAAGTATAATTCGTCGGATATCATTAAGGATATCTGACGAACTCATTGAAAATGATTCTAATAATTCGACGGGATTCATACTGATTCGTCAAAAATCGTCTTGTAAACTCTACGAATTCGTCGAGTAGGACTCGATGAATTCTTCGGAACTACTTTGAAGGGTTAACCGATTCGTCGAGATGATAAAGGTAATTTCTATGATTTGTCGAATATCGCCGAGGATACTTGACAAATTTGACTTGGAATAATTTCGGCAAGGCTGTCTTTGCTGGTTCATACGTGCGGGTTGAACTGGATTTCGAAAAACATGTCAAATGACTCCCTATGACCGGTCTGATCAAATAATACTTATTTAAAGTGATGATGGGTGGTCCAATGATACGGCGACATGTGGCGAAGTAACCTAAACACTAATCCTCTCTTATAAAAAGGAATATGCAAAAATAGCCGTCATCATTCTTCTTATCGATACTGTGTCGTGCCCGATGAGAATGAAGAAGTTATCAGAAGTGCCTGGAAAAACTCCAAACTTCTTTTCCATGAAGAACGATACCGACAGGGAAACTTAACGTGCCGACAAGGATGATAACGAGATCTATGGCCGAAAATGAGGTGAGCTTCCTACCCTCTCCCTTGGTGCTAGATATTTAGTTATGACATAGGAGAGAGGTCGGCTCAAAAGAGTTTGACGTTGGTGAGAAATGATGATCTCTTAGGAAGAGACCACGCTAGGACCTTTATCCTAGGGTTTTATTGTCTTAAACCTCTCCTTTATTCATTATGATGGCGATGGACTTGGTTTCGGGAAGAATGGTTGTATATTGAGTGTTGATAATGGAGTAGGAAGAGCTTATTATAATTTTGTAGGAATGGCTAGAGGAAGAAGACGAACTGATGACGTTCGTTTATCTTAAAATGCGTGCAAAAATCTATTTTCTGTACGCAGCAGACTTCATGCTTGAATTAAGCTATGATCCAAGCACTTTAAGTTCTTTAGATGAACATATAAGTTGTAGCACTCAGAATGACCATTCCAACGGATGGTTGCCCGTTATTGGGAGAGTCATGTAGCCCTAGGAATGTTTAATCAAATTGGATGTGCTGTTTGGGTTCCTTAAGATGATCGTAGTCAAATGATAAATTGGGATTATGTGAATTTATCATATGAATTCATTACTATGATAATCTAATAGTTTTGGATATTGTATAAACAAATGGTTTATTTATGAAATTCGATAAAGATGAATCTTGGTGATAATGCGATGAATGGATATGGGTCTGCAAAGGGTTGTAATACAAGATGCATGAATGTGTGGTCATGTAGAAATGCGAATGGTATGTTAAATGTTTTATGATTTAGAATCTATGAAAAATGTATGACTTGATATACAAGTGCCTACTTAATTATAAAAATGTGGGCTACATGGGAAAATGCCCTTGGCCTTATGACATTGTTGGGGCTGCGGTCCGGAATCGCCCCCGCGCTGCGGTGCTATGCGGTAATGGCTTAACTGGCTGCCCCGTGGATCCGCCCGAGGACCTTTGATATAAAGATTAGTGGCACCGTCCTCCAACAGTCCGGGCTTTTGGTGCGAGTGGTTGCGCTAAGTCCTCTCAATTGGTATCAGAGGGAGGTTGCGGGTTCGAAACCCCGGGGTCGTTTCCGGGGGGGGATTGTTGGGGCTGCGGTCCGGAATCGCCCCCGCGCTGCGGTGCTATGCGGTAATGGCTTAACTGGCTGCCCCGTGGATCCGCCTGAGGACCTTTGATATAAAGATTAGTGGCACCGTCCTCCAACAGTCCGGGCTTTTGGTGCGAGTGGTTGCGCTAAGTCCTCTCAGACATATTGAATCTTGATCCTAGGTATTGAAGGGATGAATAGAGTAGTCCACTACTTAGAGTTGCATCTCCCTACGGGTAGCAGTGTTGGATTAGCAAGATGTATATGGTAGCTCGCCACATGTGTTCATGGGGGCCCTTAAATGCTTTTGAGCACTAGTTTGGGTAATGGTGAGAAGGGACTCGGTTGGAGCCCTTGAATGTTTATTGGATTGGCCAAGTGTACTTGCATGCAGTGTGAATTGACATGCAGTGTCATAATCCAGAGTTGAGGATTGTGTGGTAGGTCTACGGTCTCACCAGTCATCACACCGATGGGAGTTGGCAGATAAACCTTGGGCAGTTGGGCTTGGTCCTCGGTGCTCATTCCTGAGGCTCCTTCCATGCAACGAAAATAGGGCAGTTGGTCTGTGTTCTTGGTGCACATCTACTGGAGACCCCTTTTGAGCCATAAAACACAGAGGCTTCATTGTTATGTTCTTAGCATCGATTAGTACAGAGGCCTAGGCCTGGTAGTATGGATACCCGCCTAGTAGTAGAGACACTCGCTCTATTATCACCGTTCGGCCATGACGGACGATGCCTGAGAGGTTAGGTACCTGCTCAAAAAGTTAGAACTAAAGGACTGTGTCAATATAACAACATAGTGTGTGAGTTGCATGGACACATAATAAATCATCCTGGAATTGCATTACATTGCATTACATAAGATATTTATCATATAAGTCTGTATGAGCACTCTTATATGATGAGTTACTATTATATTAAGTCGATCCTTAACTTATTTATCTGACTGGGCATTTTTATAAGTTAAATTACATTCCTGCTATAGAATCATATGTTATGTGGTTGAATACTTTCTCCTTTATTGAATCGTTAACTATAGAATGATGCTACTACTTCATATATAATATTGATTTGCTACTCTGATGATAAATAAATGTATACCCCTTGTTTGTACTCACAGTTATATAAATATTGTACTTTCCTTCTTTCTCCTGCCCGGTGGGTAAGAGTTGTTGGGGTGAGTGATGCGTGGATTACGGCAAGCGCACCGGTCGCACAAGTAATAAAGTTTGGGAATAAATCCCCGAGTGTCGGTCTCTTGAGGAACACAGTAAGGGATGAGTTAATGTCGAGGCGGACTTGAGATTGAAGTCCTCGGGTCGGATCTAAAAGGGGGGTTTAGATGGTGGTGGAAACAGAAAGTAAAATCTACAAGCTACTCCTATGCAACGCCGCTATGCGATGCTTCGCCAGGCGGGATGGAAGACTAGTCGGGCCGCTATGCACCGAATCGCTCGGCGGATGGAAGAGTAGGCTAGCGGATGAGGTGGAGAGAACGGCGGAAATCCTACTATGCAGGACGCTATGCACTGCTTCGCCAGGCGGGATGGAAACTACACGGGCCGCTATGCACCGAATCGCTTGGCGGATGGAAGAGTAGGCTAGCGGATGAGGTGGTTAGAACGGCGGAATGAGGGTCGTGAGCACCTCTTCGCAACGCACGCCACTAGCAATTGCTAGTGCGGCAAGGGCGGATGGATGGTGGAATGATAAGGCGCACCTCAAGCAATAATAACAAAATCACACAAATCACATAGACATGACAAAGTGCAAGATCATTAACTACAATAAAGTATACTTCATCAATACAAAGAGTTAAACTAAGCTATCAAATACAAGAGGAAGAGGTGTGCGAATCGACCGAATCCGAAGCCTTGTTGAGGGTTCACGGTTGGAATCCCGGGTTGTCAATCCGAGTCCAAGCTCGGTCCTCAACTGCGTCCGGGGTAGAGGAGGCTGTCACTCACTCCCAATGGACCCGTCTTCTTCGTTGAAATGACCCGTAGATTGCGGCTCCAGCTCCTCCTAACTTGATGGAGAAAGCTCGGTCAAAACTCCGCTTGAAGCTTGAGGATGAAGGAGGAGGCCGAGAGGATGCTCCGGCGTTGATTTGGCGTTGTAAGCTTGCCCGGAGACCCTCCCTAAGGTGGGAGATGGAGGAAGACGGCGGAAACCCTCGTTCGGGACGAGAAACGGCGGAAGAATCGCGTGATCCCGGATTGTTCTAAATTAGGGCGGACCTGCGCTATTTATAGAAAACAGATTTAAACAGCGCGCACGATCACAGGCGCACGACCAGTGGTCGTGCGCGGTATGGCCTGTGATCGTGCGATATGGAGGCAGAAAAGTGGGAAAAGAAAGTGTGACTGCGCACGACCGGCAATGCACGAGCAGTGATCGTGCGCGGTATGGCTGGTGATCGTGCGATATGCCGGGACAGAACTTTCACAGGAGAGGTCATGGCTGCGCACGACCGATGATCGTGCGCCAAAGAGGTCGACGGTCGTGCGTGGGTAAAAACGCACGACCATTGACTCCTTTGCCAAGCAGGGTGAAAATCCTACCCCGGACGCCCACGCGATCCCAGAACCTGCAGGAAAACTGGACGGGAAGTCGACATGGCAATCACAGACATAAATATTATGCAAAGCAAAAAGGGAAAATACACACACACACAGAAATAGGCTAAAAGAGTGCACAAGACGTGGAAAACCGTAGCGAACCAAAAGAAGTGCAAATGACGCTAAACGGTGTGCAAAGACAAGAAAATAAGCCTAGATGAGTCCAAAAATAGGTATATAAAGAGGACTCATCACACCCCCAGACTTAACCGTTTGCGCGTCCCGAGCAAACAAAACCTAAGCAGACAGGGAAAATGAACTAGCTAACAAAGAAATTGCAAAACGGAGTACCATGCGAAGTCGCATGCTCGCGTGCATAAAAATAAAGTAGAGGAAATTCTTAAGTATACAAAATATTTTATATTTTTCACAATGCGTAACAAAAAATTTATTATTACTCAAAAGTAGAATCACGGTGAATCATCCGGTCCTACGCAGGGAGAAAGTAGACAGGCCACTAAGGTGAGCATTGCCGAAGACCGGGGCTCAAGATTACCCCCAAAGGAATCCACCAATGTCGGAAACCATAAGCTTGCCCGTTCGCACTCTCTCCACAGCACTAGTCAACTCAAGCGCAAGTCCGTAGGACTTTAGGATAATAATGGGGCTTGGGTTACGGTGAGGAAAACAAGGGTAAACATGAAGGGTATGCACCTAACCCAAATGAGCTAACGTACAAAACTAGTACCCGCTGCCCACAAAATAAACACGGGTGCACCACACCCCCAGACTTAACTTTTGCAACATGGGTGTGTGCACCGCCTACTCCAAATCCAAATCATCTCAAATAAAGATTTTCAATTAAACTTTTTCTTTTTCTTTTTCTTTTCTCTTTTTCTTTTTTAAATCATTTTCTTTTCTTTTTCATCTTTTTATTTTCATAATTTCAGCAGATATAACTTGGAAGCACTTCCACATTTTCACAAATAATAACACCACATCACAACCCAACATGAAAATATAAAACACTAAGCTCGACTTGGGTGTGCGACTAGGATCGGCTATGAGGCTTTGGCGAATATAGTGGAGCTGAATCAAAAGGAAGGGTAGGCACAAAGGGGCTAGCAAGGGCGATGTTAGGAATGGGTACAAAGCTCAACCGGGCCAAAAGGTGGCCTACATCACTCTCACGCTAGACTAACCGTGTACCAATGCTTCAAGAATAGCTTGGGGCAAGTTCTTAGCAACCGAGAAAGATAATCCTTCCTCCCGACTCAAGCAATACGAGTCTAGTGGCGGCTACACACATTCCTACGCTACCGTTTGATTCACACCGGATTCACCAACTTTTGAGTAGAATAAAAAGAATTTACGCAGATAGAAAAATATAAAGCTATAAGCATACAGAAAAATTAAATCTACTCAAATTTCTACACGAGACGAGAGCAGTTGACTAGAAACACAGCAAGGCCAACATTTTACTCCGTCGCACAATCCCAAAATAGCACAGAAATTTTCCAAATCTAACAAAGATACAAGTTCAACTCGTGGCACGCTAACAGTTAAGCTCGCGCTCATGCGGGTGCAGTGGTGTGCGAGAAATGAACTAAACAAAACAATAACTATAAAAGCTTCTAGTATGCACATGAAGGGTGCGCGTGCAAAAGGTAAACTGACTCTCCCCCAGACTTAAACTAAACAACACATCAAATGGTATAGAAATTTAAATCAAAAAGAGCTAAGGGAAGAGGTTACCCAATGCTCAGCTAGTGAGCATACCAGAAGACGCGTGAAAACTAGAAGCAGGCCCGCCATACGAAGAATCACAACCCCGCCAATGCGTAGTTTCCATGAATACCTGCAGGGGTGAGCTCCGCAAAAACAAAAGAAAAATATACCAAAAGAAAATACTAAACTAAGCTAGACATAAAATAAAAATAAAAATGCAGAAAATTTAAGATAAGTACTGGGGTTATTGTCATCCCAGCACGACTTATTCAACAAAAGAAAAGTTCTAGCTAATGGGCCTATGAAATGAAAAGTGCACAGGCAACTGTCCTAATATCCGTGTCGGTAACGGGTACCGATACGGTGATAGAACAGTTACCCCTCTACCTAGATAATAATACCTGAAAAGCTCAGGTAGAGGAAGCAGGAAATAAGATGAGGAGGCGACCTGGTCCTCGCTCATCTCATCACAAAACAAATCCTTGCCTAGCAAGGTATCGTCCACCACAAGCTCGTTGGGGGCGAAGGTGTAGGCAGAGGCTTCAACTGCAAAAGGAGTAGGAAATTCCTCATGCAAGCTGAGGCACTCGCCGACAACCTGAGCGCAAGGCTCAAAGTCAACCCAACTCACCTGCAGGGAATCAACCCGCACAGGCGCAGAAGGAGAAGGGGGGTCAAGGAATAAAGGAGACGAAGAACATAAGGAACTAATCGGGGGAGTGGTCCCGGTCTCACTCCCAGCAGGCTCCAAACAATGATCATCATCGGTGTCATGTGAGTCATGGCGAGGGGAAGCTGAGACCATGAGGTCCTCGGTGGTGGTTTGGACCCCCTCATCCAACAAGGAAGTAGAAACCTCCTCGCCAGCAAGGATTTCCTCATCACACCTCGGTACGTCACGGTGTTCCAAGACATAGTACTCACCATTGATGAGAATAATGTCCTCGTCACACCATGGCGCCTCCTCATATTCCCAATTCCCGCAGGGCACAACATCATCGACCGACTCACTAGAAAGGGGAGTAGGTAATTCATGCAAAGAAAGCGGAGGAGCAACATCATCAGAGATAATATGCGCAGGTTCCTCCGGGGGTGAATCAAAAATAGGGGAAGAAGGCACAAGGAGAGAAGGCGCCGCAATGTCGTCGCACTGACCAGTAGAAAGTCTGATGGGTGTATCCACAGCAGTCCCCCATAGACAAGGTGGTACTGCGGATACATCATCAGAATCAGAAGGAGCGGCCATTTGAGAGGTGGATGAGACAATCCGGATATCCGGTTCATCATCCGCCTCCAACTGGCGCTGAAATTCTGCACAATCTTTCAACACATGGTCGGTGCTATGACAACACAAACACCGTTTTCCATTACTCCTCGGTCCAGGTAGGACCGGAGAGGAATATGAAAAAGATGTAGGCGGAGAAGAGTAGTGACCATAAGACTGGGGTACGGTGTATGAAGTACCATAAGACAACGGTGCTCCATACACTGAACCACGAGAATTATGCTCCCATTCTTCAGTGGGGCACTCATCACTGCTATGCCTATAATCCCCGCACCAACGGCAATGGATATTTGCATAAGAATACATGGTGCAGCAAGAAATAATTCACCACGAGAACTTTCTAAGACAAAAATTAACTACTCGCAAGCAAATAAAGAGTGGAACAGCCTGCTATAGTAAAATAAAAACTAGAAAAGGAATAAAATAAAATAAAAAAAATAACAACTAAAAACCAAAACAAAAATAAAACATGAAATATACAAATGAAAAGGGCAACTATCTCAAATCTTCCTCTCCAAAAACTCAAACGACTGTGTTCCCCGGCAACGGCGCCAAAAACTTGATGCGTGGATTACGGCAAGCGCACCGGTCACACAAGTAATAAAGTTTGGGAATAAATCCCCGAGTGTCGGTCTCTTGAGGAACACAGTAAGGGATGAGTTAATGTCGAGGCGGACTTGAGATTGAAGTCCTCGGGTCGGATCTAAAAGGGGGGTTTAGATGGTGGCGGAAACAGAAAGTAAAATCTACAAGCTACTCCTATGCAACGCCGCTATGCGATGCTTCGCCAGGCGGGATGGAAGACTAGTCGGGCCGCTATGCACCGAATCGCTCGGCGGATGGAAGAGTAGGCTAGCGGATGAGGTGGAGAGAACGGCGGAAATCCTACTATGCAGGACGCTATGCACTGCTTCGCCAGGCGGGATGGAAACTACACGGGCCGCTATGCACCGAATCGCTTGGCGGATGGAAGAGTAGGCTAGCGGATGAGGTGGTTAGAACGGCGGAATGAGGGTCGTGAGCACCTCTTCGCAACGCACGCCACTAGCAATTGCTAGTGCGGCAAGGGCGGATGGATGGTGGAATGATAAGGCGCACCTCAAGCAATAATAACAAAATCACACAAATCACATAGACATGACAAAGTGCAAGATCATTAACTACAATAAAGTATACTTCATCAATACAAAGAGTTAAACTAAGCTATCAAATACAAGAGGAAGAGGTGTGTGAATCGACCGAATCCGAAGCCTTGTTGAGGGTTCACGGTTGGAATCCCGGGTTGTCAATCCGAGTCCAAGCTCGGTCCTCAACTGCGTCCGGGGTAGAGGAGGCTGTCACTCACTCCCAATGGACCCGTCTTCTTCGTTGAAATGACCCGTAGATTGCGGCTCCAGCTCCTCCTAACTTGATGGAGAAAGCTCGGTCAAAACTCCGCTTGAAGCTTGAGGATGAAGGAGGAGGCCGAGAGGATGCTCCGGCGTTGATTTGGCGTTGTAAGCTTGCCCGGAGACCCTCCCTAAGGTGGGAGATGGAGGAAGACGGCGGAAACCCTCGTTCGGGACGAGAAACGGCGGAAGAATCGCGTGATCCCGGATTGTTCTAAATTAGGGCGGACCTGCGCTATTTATAGAAAACAGATTTAAACAGCGCGCACGATCACAGGCGCACGACCAGTGGTCGTGCGCGGTATGGCCTGTGATCGTGCGATATGGAGGCAGAAAAGTGGGAAAAGAAAGTGTGACTGCGCACGACCGGCAACGCACGAGCAGTGATCGTGCGCGGTATGGCTGGTGATCGTGCGATATGCCGGGACAGAACTTTCACAGGAGAGGTCATGGCTGCGCACGACCGATGATCGTGCGCCAAAGAGGTCGACGGTCGTGCGTGGGTAAAAATGCACGACCATTGACTCCTTTGCCAAGCAGGGTGAAAATCCTACCCCGGACGCCCACGCGATCCCAGAACCTGCAGGAAAACTGGACGGGAAGTCGACATGGCAATCACAGACATAAATATTATGCAAAGCAAAAAGGGAAAATACACACACACAGAGAAATAGGCTAAAAGAGTGCACAAGACGTGGAAAACCGTAGCGAACCAAAAGAAGTGCAAATGACGCTAAACGGTGTGCAAAGACAAGAAAATAAGCCTAGATGAGTCCAAAAATAGGTATATAAAGAGGACTCATCAGTGAGCCGATGTGATAACCACTTAGTCTTTATGATAAACGGTTGTTACATCTTCCATTTTAGGAGGAAACCCAGTAGATAGAGTAGCAGCAGTAGCAAGTGATGTTGGAGGGAAGCCAGGCCATGGAGATAGGGCCTGATATGATGATACCTTCGTTGTCGTCGGTACATAGGTGTGAGACTTTTGAGAGACATTTTTTTAGACTTCGGGCAATTTTGTCGTACTCTGATATTCAAGGAACCATTATGGTTCATTTTATTCATGTACAACACTTAGAAATTTTACTTACTATGAAGATATGACTTCTGTGCTTTATTTATTTTGGGTTGGCATGAAAGATATTGTGAGAGCTAGTAGAATAGGCGCCTTCTAGTACTGGTCAACCCGTGAGTTGGTGCTACTGCAAGGCGGCTGTTCTAGGTATAAGACTCCCCTCGGTGGTGTTTTGTGTTCTCGGAGGGGGGTCTTACACAGCAAGGCCATTGTTTGTATCCCTTTCAGTCCCTTTTATTTTCTTCATAACTTTTTCTGAATTTTCTTCAGAGATCGATCAAAATGAGCTTGCTTCCAGACCATCATAGCTTCTATAGACTTTAGTAAAGAACTATCTGAACTAGTACTAGGAAAGTCTTCAGCTGGAATACTTGGAGGAGAAGGAAGATCTGCACTATCCTCAGAGTCATTGGATGAGTCTACCACTAGGGAAATATGACTAATAACCAATCTTGCGGGATCCTGCCCCTCTAGGATAGGAGGATGCACCTCTACATCTCCTTCCTCATCAAAAATGTCAGTAATTTCTTCTTTCTAACCTGGAGGTCCACCTGGCATTGCAGTAATTTTTCTTTGTAGGTTACCCACAAACCTACCAATCTGGGTATTAATAGAAACAGAAGAGTGAATTTGCTCCCCCATAGACATAGCTAGATGAAACTCTGGGAGACTTATGATTATGTTCTCTGTAGAAGCATCAACAGTAGAATCATTTACATTATCAGCAGCCAGCAAATCATCATCGGTGACATCATTAAAAACATCAGCATCCACATTATCATCAACAACTATCTCATTAGCAGCCTCATCGGGCATAACCTCAGTAGTAGAAGTACGATCAATCTTAACAGTCACTGTATATAGATCAACTGTCTCTACAACTGTATCTGGTACCACTGTATATGAAATATCTATCACTGAAGAAGAAGGAACAAACAATGGCACATGAACATAAGTACCCACGTGAGTTTCACCAGACTCCCCCTCAATTCCTGCACTCGAGCTCCCTTGAATTTCATGGGGGAAATGAGGAGGAATCCTATCCTCAGGTATAAGCTCCTCCACTTCCACATGCACTTCTCGGAGACCACCTTGCCTTGGGATCCTTCTTTCCCATCTTTGGAAGATTGAAGAATCAATCTTCTTCAAGTGATAAACTGGTGCTCCTTCTGTCATGTCAAACGTATCTTTGTTTAACTACTTCAAATATAGGTTGAGTATTCTTCAAAAGTTCGGTGCATGGAGACAGTCCTTTATTATACCAAACAATACTTCTCCCCAATCAAATCTCTTTCGACAGATGATTGAGACTGTAATCTTGAACATGTTTGAGGACAGGTAATCAAGATATCCAACTTTACACGAAAGAACTTTTCCTATTATGTCTGAGAGAAGTTTTCTTTCAACAGTCATCCCTTTCCTCTAAACTGTTGTAGTTCCTCTTGACATACCACAGAACAAATGGGCTCTGGTGAAATCAACATCTTCTAATTGATCAGTCACTTCACATTCTGGAAGCCACAGAAACCTCGTGAGGAGGGAAGCCTTCACTTTAACTTTGACTTGTCGGACATTGTTCTTGATGAGAGTGTCCTCACGGCAAAGCTTTGCATTTTGAAAGAACTCCAGAACATCCTTGTCTAACACTTTGCACGGGTGTTCGAGAACAAAGATGAGACTGACCAATTCCAACATGAGAATTACATTTAAAAATTCATCTATGGTAGACGCAAACCCTTTTCGAACTAGCTCTTCCCCTACAAGCAAGTTACCAGTTCCACGGGGATCCATAAAGAAGAGCAAAAATCTAGCATCAATTCGATCGGTGGAGAATATGAGCGCTGCTGTCGCAGAATCTGAAGCGGCGAAGAAATTTTTGACGGGAATCAGGAGTTCTATTTCGACGAAGTGAAATTATTTACCCCGATATCTATATATATATATATATACTTAAAGTTTTAAGGAGAGATAAATAGGCCTGAACCTTAAACCAGGTGACTCTTCAAGTCCAATATAAAAAAATTGTAATGTGTAAAATTCATCGAAATCCCACCGGAGCTAAGTAAGATTTGTTGAATATCACTGAGTCTCGTTGAGGAAATACATGTGGTTTCGACGAATCAGTGTTTTTCCATTAATCCTTCTCGATGAATTTGCCTTTGAAAATTTAAACTTCTTTGAAATGTAATATACTCAGAGATTTTTGAATCTTTATCCATCTTCATGATTCCTTGTTAAGCATGCCCAGATCCATTTTGAAGAATGAAAACTTGGCCTCATCTAGTGGCTTCATGAATATGTCTGTGACTTGCTTATCCGTCGGGACATAACTGAGAATTATGTCTCTGTTCTCCATATGCTCCTGGATGAAATGATATTGGATTTCTATGTGTTTTGTCTTGCTATGAGAGACTAGATTATTTACAATCGCAATCGTACTAGATGAGTCACAAAACATAGGAATCTCCTTGAATTTCAAGTTGTAGTCTTCAAGTTGATTCCAGATCCATAGAAGTTGTGCGCAACAGCTCCCAGCAGAGATGTGCTCTGACTCGACAGTGGTGGTTGCCACATAATTTTGCTTCTTGCTGCTTCATGAAATTATCCTTCTTCCGAGAAATTGGCAAGTTTCGGAAGGGTTTTTCCTGTCATCCCTGCTACCTACAAAATTAGCAACTGAAAACTCATTTAGCTCGACGCAATTACTTCTTAGGTACCAATTTTCAAGATTTGGTGTACCCTTAAGGTATATCAAGATCCTCTTTGTAGCAGTGTAATGAGAATCCTAAGAGTTCACCTGAAATCTAGCGCACACACATGTTGAAAATATTATGTCTAGTCTACTGGCAGTAAGATAGAGCAAGGTCCCAATTATACTTCTGTATTTGGTTTCATCAAAAGGTTTCCCTTTATCATCCTTATCCAGAGACATAGTTGAACCCATTGGAGTCTGCATCGAGGTTGCATTCTCCATTCCGAATTTCTAAAGTAACACTTTGGTGAACTTCGTTTGAGATTTGAAAATTCCTTCTTAGGATTGTTTCACCTGAAGTCCTAAGAAATATTTCAGCTTTCCCATACTACTCATTTCAAACTTCCCTTGCATAAGTTTAGAAACTTCTTCCAAAGGTGGTCCTCCATAGAGCCAAAGATAATGTCATCGATATAGATTTGCTCTGGTAAAATATTGCTTTTAACTTCCCAAAGAAATAATGTCTTATCTATCTTTTCTTTTACGAACTTATTCCTAAGAAGAAAGTTAGACAGCATCCCATACCAAGGTTTGGGAGCTTGCTTTAAACCATATAGAGCCTTATTAAGAAGATACACATACTCAGGGAAAGTTGAGTGGACAAAACCTCGGGGTTGTGCTATGTATACTTCCTCTTTTAGATCGACATTGATGAATGCTGACTTTACATCCATTGGATAGATATTGAAGCCTTTGTGAACATCAAACGTAAGGAACAACCTGATCTCTTCGAGTCTGGCCACTAGAGCAAACGTCTAATCGAAGTCAATCCCTTCTTCTTGTCTGTAACCTTGGGCTACAAGCTTGGCTTTATTTTTTTTAATCAGTCCATTCTCGTCCAGCTTGTTTCTGAATATCCATTTGGTACTGATCTCGTTCTGTCCTTTCGGCCTGCCCACCAACTCCCAAACCTTGTATCTTTCAAATTGGTTGAGCTTCTCTTACATCTCCATAATTCACTTCCTTGTTTTCTTCTTATAATTTCTTTTTCTTAACCTGAGAATTGAAACTAAGATAAAATACTTTGTTAGTAGTACCTCTTCTTTATCAAACTTCGTCGCTTGGCTCTCCAATGATCAAATCAACTGGGTGATCTCTTAGGTGTTTGAACACTAGAGTCCTTCCTATCCTACTAGCAGGTTCTGCCACTACTGTTTCGTTTCCTGCAGGTTGAGGAAGCTCATCATCTTACAGTTCTTATTACACCATATTTGGATTGACGACTTTGACTGAGCTTGGACCATCTTCCTTGATCGCTTCTTCAAAGCATAATTCCTTTAACCTGGCACCTGCATCTATACCATTAACACTAGATGAGCTGCTATGGATCATACTTATCTCATTAAATACAACATTTATAGATTCTTCTACAACCAGGGCTTTCTTGTTAAAAAACTACATGTTTTACTATGGCTACTATAACTTACAAAAATATCTTCAAAACACTTTTCACTAAACTTCATAGGATAGTACTTCCCATTATTAAGTATTAAACATTTATTGCCAAAGATCCTAAAGTAGGAAATAGTCGGTTTTCTGTCCTTCAACAGTTCATAGGGAGTCTTACGATGGATTTTATTTATTAATGCTATATTTTGCATGTGGCAAGCTATGTTGACTGCCTCGGCCCAGAAGTACTCTAGTAGTGAAGCGTCATTCAATATAGTTGTACATGCTTCAATGAGGGTTCTGTTCCATCTCTCTACAACTCTATTTTGTTATAAAGTACGTGGAGAGAAAAACTCATGAAAGATACCTCGACTTCTACAGAATTCTATCATGGCTACTGAGCACTTCTGATTTTGACTACTGAGCAGTTTAATTCATTCTGAATTTGCCTGATAAAATTAGTGAAAGTCTCGAATGTGTCTGACTTGTGTTTTAGAAAGAACACCCATGTAAAACAAGAGTAATCATCAACAAAGACATAATGACTAACGTATAAACTTTACCTCGTAAACTATGAATTGGCATAGGACTGAATAAGTCCATGTGAAGTAAGTATAAACTTATAGAAGAATATTTTTCAGCAATACCCTTAAAGGTAGCCTGTGTCTTCTTACTCATTTGTCATGTATGACATGGACTTTCTTTAAGGCACTTAATGCTGGGGACATCATGCACTAAGTTTTAAGAAAATAGCATACTAATAGTTTTGAAATTTATATGTGCTAATCTCATGTGTCATTGGTCACAAAGAGACGCACTATCTTTTTCCAAAAAGCACACTTATATAGAATTGTCTAAACATAGAAAATTTAAGCAGAAAATATTTCTACTCTGAGTGTCTGTTAAGACTGTCTCCAAATTGGCAAACGATTTTATCAGACACTTGTCCTTGTAGAACTCAACGATATAACCTATATCACATAATTGACTTATGCTTATGAGATTATTATAATACCTCCATCCATCACATGAAATATAATATAGGGTCTAGTCGGTGCCCCACACCATATTCCACAAATAGGCGGCGGGATTACATGTAAATATCAAAGAACTACTCGAATCCTTACTCAGAGCTTTCTAGCGGAAGCTTTAGGGTTGTATGAACTCATACCAAATGAATGTCCACTATATATAAACACAAATATTTATATATATTAGGAGTGTCAATTACAAATACACAAAATTTATGGCCATAAGGCCTTACAGTTATACTTCACAAATGTGGTTTATAAACATCGGCGCGCCGGCTGGCCACACATGAAAATAGTAAAACTTTTCCACTCGGCCTTCTAGGGCTAGCATAACAGCAAGGGATTCGGCCCGCAATTTCCCACTCGGCTCTCCAGCACCTGCATAATGACAATCCACCATAAGGGTGGAAAACAAGGCAACAGTTAGATTTCAGCTTACCAATTTATAACGACCCTACCCCTTTCTCGGGGTAGTGGTATTCTTTCCCTACAGGCATAACATTTTCACAAGTAGATATATCATAAGCATGTGCACTAAAGCATAGTTCAACATATCACAAATGAATGCCTCAACGGCCAAACGTTCTGTGTACTCAGGGCACATTTTTGGTGTACCTATTGCCAGGGTCCCACCACCGTTCAGAGGTCCCAGACATAACGATTAACTTTGAGCATTTTTATAGTCTTTACGGCCCCGGGCCTGATACTTTAGTCTTGACGGCATACAACCTAAGACTCTCATTATGCGAACCTAACGAACGCCAATAACTTAGGCACTCGAGTTAGACAACCATAACGCGGATACGATTCAGCCTTTGCCCGCTGCTCAAATCATCAATTCAATGTCTAGTCTGATGTGGGTCGGCTTCTTCTTATCTGTTCCGCTCGATGGCCTTAAGAGCTCGTAGCTCACAAAAGCCACACTATCTCCCAGAGACTTGATTTACAATCAAAAAGGTATATGGAAGCTATTGCCGGCGATACTCACTGATGCCGGGCATTAACAATAGAACTCACATTCTGTACCAGACCCAGCCAAAACCCTGCAGTAACCTGCAGTGCCAAACACTGGACTTTCACAGCACAAATAACACACCAAGAGCTATCCCCTTTGGCGATACTCACTATCGCCAGGCGATATCCAACAGGTCTTGAAACCGTGGAATTTAGTGGGTATTTTCCTTGAGTGCAACTCCAGTACTTCCTACTGCTCGCAAGTCACATGTACAACCCTGTAGACCCCGTAAATTACTCATTTATACTCGGAGTCTTCTCCGACACACAATATAAACATAACTATCCAACCAAGCATTTCAGATGGGCTTCACACAACATGTCTATTCCGTACTACACATTTCTGGATCTATATACAAGACTCACTAGGGATTTCATGAATCGACACAAAGGAATTCCCTTTGCTTTTCCACCTTTTGGTGAGGGATTCCATGCATATGCCAAAACGACTTCACTTGTCCAAGAAGGAAGATCATTTCCCTTGTAGTTTTCTTCAGAGCCATGGTCGTTATCTTTGATCCAGATGGAATTGATTGTTATAGCTTCCTCTCCGCGGATCTAGCATCAACTCGCAATTCCGATCACAAGCACGCCTTGGATCGATCTCCTCTTGAGCACCTGGACTTTTCCTCCTCTTCCCTCTCTAGAACTAAGCAAGAGAGTGTGAGAGATAAAATGAGAAAGAAATCTAAAGTCCAGCCATTATCTGGAAGCTACTGCCCGCGATAACTCCAACCACAATGCGGTATCACAGGCGGTGACCGCTTTGACCAGCCGTCACCGCTATCCAGAGTTATCGCCCAGCGCTAACTCTCTAGCGCTGCGTGCTAGCACAAGCGTTGATTGGTCTTGCTAAAGGCGTTGAGTTCTACCACGAAGCGCTAGCTTCCTATTGCTAGGAGGTAACAACCCGAGCCCTGTGTCTTTTAATTCACCGAGCTATCACCGGCGATAAGCCTATCGCCGAGCGATAACCTCCCATGACCACTTCTCATTTTTGGGGTATTACAACCCACCCCTCCTTACCAAAATTTTGTCCTGAAATTGTACGCATCTATAAGGAAAACCAGCAACTAATATGTTACAACATATTTTCCTTTCCTAAAAACATTATTACAACATTATTTTACAAACAATTTGGGGTATTCCTCACGCATGTTCTGCTCACACTTCCATGTCAGCTCTTCATGGCGACAGTTGTCCCAATAAACCATGGTTATCCCGAATGTATTATATTGTAGTTTCTTGACCTCCATATCCTCGATCCAAATGGGCCAAACTTTCTTCGTCAGCCGACTATCGACCGGTACTTGATCATCCGGAAATATTTGAGCTGGCTCTTTCACAGCTTTTCGCAGCACCGATATGTGAAACACATCGTGCAAACCACTTAGCTTCGCAGATAGAGCTAACCGATAGGCAGCTTCTCCAACTTCGTGAACCACTTCAAATAAACCAAGATATCACGGACTCAACTTTTTCAAGCGTCGGATCCTAGATACACCTTTGAAGGGCTTGATTTTTAAATATACCCAATCGCAAACCGCAACTCTACGTTTCGGTGCTTGGCATTGTAGTAATTCGCTTGCCTATCTTGGGCTATCATTAGCCGCTCTTTTATAGTGCGTATGGTTAAATTTGCATCTTCGACCTCCTTACTCTTATAAGGCTTTGACTCGCCTGTTTCCACCCAAGCTAATGGTGTATGGCACTTCCTACCGTATAAAGCTTCAAAGGGTGTCATTTGTATGCTAGCTTGATAGCTATTATTGTAGACGAACTCAATCTTATAGAGATGGTTTTCCTATCTCTTCCGAAATCTAGGGCACACATAAGGAGTGTATCCTCCATAGTTTTTTTTGTCCTTTCAGTGTAACCATCCATTTGAGGATGAAAGGTCGTACTGAACTTTTAGTCTAGTTCCCAACCACTGATAGATTGGTCTCCAATCGTTTGTAGTAAAGCCCCTGTTTCGGTCACAAACGATGCTTTGGGCACACCGTGCAATCGTACTATATCGTCTACGTACAACATAGCCAACTTTCCACAAAATCGTCCTTTTATTCGATATGAAGGGAGATACTTTTGTCAATCGGTCAACGATCACCCACTCGACATCGTTTCCGCTCTATGATCTTTGTAGTCCGTGTACGAATTTCATAGGGACCACATCAAACTTCCGTACCGGATTGAGTTCATGCACATCAATGTGCTCTCTAGGTGGATTGAGTATTTCATGAAGCATGCTTCACATATCAATTCCTCACGTAACTTACTCACATTGGAGTGTACCATCGACTGTCCCTTTTTTTAAAAGGCTAGCATTCAAGGGGGACTGGGAATTTAACCCGTCCTCTACATAACGTTTAATACCAATCACGTGTTCCATTGCATGTCAAACCTTGTTCATAAGGTCATACTGTACCTTTGTATAGTTAAGGCACGAATTTGCCGTGGTACACTTGTCATTCTAAGAATTATCTATAATTTCCAACTCTTGGATTAGACATTCATCATGTATTTATACTCCCCTCGCACTTGCCGGAGTTTTATGTCTCCAGGCATCTGCGACTATATATCCCTTCTTGGGAGTGTAATGATTATCAAAGGGATAGTCCCCGAGGAACTCCACCCACCTTTGATGACGCAAATTTATATCCTTACGGCTCTTATGGTCCGTGAAGATGTCCACTTTCACGTCGTCTATGTGGTGATACCACAGTGTATGTTCAAAATCACAGTCGTTAACTACACGTCGTAGACTTGATATTTCAGCTTGTGCACTTTCAACTAGCGTGATCCCTAAGCTTTTACTTTTCCAAACTAAAAAGCACGCAGCCTAAGCTGCTCCATGATGCATCACTATATACCAGCCATCCGAACCACATGGTGAAGTCAATATAAGTGTCATGATCATATGACTCATTAATTCTTCAAAAGCTCGTGTGCACTAAGGCGTGCATTGAACTTCTGATCTTTCCTCGTCAGTGTGGGGAGAGGAAAGGCTATCCACAAATAGTAGCCAGTAAGTCCAAGGAATTTCTGACTTAGCTACAATAGACAACACAGGTCACTCATGTATTGTAATTATCTTCGTAGGATCTACTACAATACCTACATCAGTACCCGCATGGCCAAGAAACCCACCGACGATAGCCAGAACTCGCACTTTGAGAACTTGGCCTAGAGTTTGTTCTTTTAGATGGTATGCCAAACCATTCTTTCGTGATTGTTTAGCTAAATGTACACCAATATGTCGTCAATCAAGATGACATAAATAGGTCCAAGTACTCCTTAAAAGCTTACGGTAATCATTCCATAAATACTGATGTCGCATTCGTTCGCCCAACCGATAGTATCGTGGACTTATAATGATCATAGAGTTTTCCACACGCTAACATGGGGAATGTCATGTTCCAAAATTCTCCACTAGTAATATCCAGACTTCAACTCCAGCTTTGGTTATACAATTGATCAAACTAGCTGATCGAACACGTTATCACTCCATGGAATCAGATACATGTTCTTCTACGACAGCTTGTTCAGTTCTCTATAGTTGATGTAAAGATGCAGGCTACCATCCTTCTTTTCTTTTCCCTAAAGGGGTCGGTGCACCTCAAGATGACACCCTTAGACTCCAATTGCCTTATCTTAGCAATTCATATAATTTAACTATTCATTTTGTCATCTCCTCTAGCTATTCTTGATATGGTGAGCGGGCTACAAGTTTCATATCTGGAACCACCGTAATAGTGTCGTTGGTCTCCTGTGGGGGCATCACATATGGAGGTCATTAGGAAACACATTTGTATAAGACGTAATAATAGAAGCATCACTGAACCGGTCTTTGGCCTATTGGTCGCTATAGGCATGAATAATTACTCTGTGCACAACCAAACAATTTTGACAACTTGGAGAGTAGACATCAATATCTTACTCGATCCTCGCATACAAGCAAACTTAGTCCCTCGTTCGGTGATCTATCCTAGTGTAACTTCCATAAAAGTGTAATCTATACTAGTACGCTGCTCCAAGAGCTAGTCCATACCTATGATCACATCAAACACAACTATTGTCAGTACAGACGCTTCTACGTCATGATATGACATCATAACTACATCTTAACATATCACTTTCTACACATATTCACTCTTTTTTACTACGGCAATGTCATTCCACTCTTATCTGTGATACAAAGATAAGCACACAGGGCATATATTAAGCCTTAATCAAATGACTTCCTGATTATTCATCGCAACATGTTTATATATGCAAAACAAGTATTGTATACATCATTACTTACTAGGAAATGTACGGTACATAATTATAGTTATTTATGTACATATATTAGACATTCCCTTTTTGTTTGGTGTCGTCTAAGGTCCACTTCGGCATTCTCAGGCTATATGTCCCTCTTTGCCACATGAGTTGCAAGTGCTTGGAATTCGCCCTATCACTTCTCCAACCTTAGATTTCTTAGCCCTTGGCGCATCACAATGAATTCTCGGGCAAGATGTCCTACCTTATCACAAGGAAAGCAAACATATGGACCACACCTTTTCTTTGTTCCCATGATTGTGGAAGAGACCGATTCCAATATATGTAACTTCTACTTCCACTTGCAAGAGTTTGATTTTGAAACATTTGCAAAGTTCGGCACGTTGAACTATTTCTTTGCCCTGAACTTTCTCAAGTCCACTTCCAAAGACCTAGTAGTTATTACCAAGGCATAGAATCCAATTAACTTTGGACCCACCAATAGAAGTCGTAGTTCATCGCGCGGACCATCATAAAATCTATTGGTTTTAGTCTCCTCGATCTCAAACATAAACTCTACATATTGTCTCAGCACAACAAATGCATGAAAGTACTCTTCGACCGTGTACGGTCCTTGAATCAGACACAAATTCAACGACGGGGTCGATGCTCTTCCCATTGCAATCTGCACTCAAGTACACCAATCGTCATGGGACTCACCACCGGAACAAAGGGTTTTACATGTCCCTCATGTTTGTCCTTGATCATTGCGAAGACCATGTAAGCTATTCTATGAACCGTCTCTATAGAAGGAGGAGGTGTTGGCACCTCAGTTAACACATTACTCCCCATCGAGTGCTGGGGTTCATGATGCCCCTCATTACTTCTAATCGCCTATAATCTTGAAACACACAATTAAGCAACAAAAATATTGCAAAAAGCAATACCAGGAATGCACAAGTTCCCCAAATATGTGTATTTTCATTCCTAAGTGGACATTCTTGATTTCATTTATGTTATAACTGTAAGCACTTACTCGTGCTCGCCACCACGCAAAAGAATTCGACCATGAATTCGGAGGAGGAAGACCAAGACAAGCTGATACCAAATTGTAATACCTCCGTCCGTCATATGAAATTTAATAGAGGGTCTGGTCGGGGCCCCACACTATATTCCATAAACAGACGGCGAGATTACTTGTTAATAACAAAGAACAACTTGAATCCTAACTCAGATCATTCTAGTGTAAGCTTTAGGGTTGCATGAAATAAAACCAAATGAATGTCCACTATATATAAATCAAAATATATATATATATATATCAGGAATGTAAATTACAAATAAACAAAAGTTATAGCCTTAAGGCCTTACAATTATACTTCACAAATGTGGTTTACAAACATTGGCATACAAGTCGGCCACACATGAAAACAATATACATTTTTCGCTCGGCCTTCGAGGGACAACATAGCAGCAAGGACTTCTGCCCGCTATTTCCCAGTTATCTCTCCAGAACTTGCACAGGGACAATCCACCATAAGGGTGGCAAACAAGGAAACGGTCAGCATTCAGCTAACCAATTTATAATGTCCCTACCCCTTTCCCGGAGCAGTGGTATTCTTTCCCTGCAGGCATATAATTTTCACAAGCAGATATATCACAAGCATGTGCACTTACGCGCAGTTCAACTTATCACAAACGAATGCCTCAACGGTCAAACGTTCCGTGCACTCAGGGCACATTTCGGTGTACTTGTTACAAGGGTCCCACAACCGTTTAGAGGTCCCAGACATAACGGTTAACTTTGAGCATTTTTATAGTCTTTATGGCCCCCGGCTTGAGACTTTAGTCTTGACAACATACAGCCTAAGACTCTCATTATGCGAACCTAACGAATGCCACTAACATAGGCACTCGAGTTAGACAACCATAACGTGGATACAGTTCAGCCTTTGCCCGTTGCTCAAATCATCAATTCAGTGTCTAGTCTGATGCGGGTAAGCTTCCCCTTATCCATTCGGCTCGATGGCCTTAAGAGTTTATAGATCACAAAAGCCACACTGTCTCCCAGAGACTAGCTTTACAATCAAAAAGGTATCTGGGAGCTATCATCGACGATACTCACTATTGCCAGGCATTAACAATAGAACTCACATTTTGTATCAGATCCAACCAAAACCCTGTAGTAACCTGTAGTGCAAGAAACACTGGACTTTCACAACACAAATAGCTCGCCAAGAGCTATCGCCATTGTCGATACTCAATGTCTCTAGGCGATATCCAACAGGTCATGAAACAGTAGAATTTAGTGGGTATTTTCCTGGAGTTCAACTCCAGTACTTCTTTCTACACGTAAGTCACAGGTACAACCCCCAGTCCCCATAAATTACTCGTTTATACTAGGAGACTTCTCCGACATGCAAAATAAACATCACGAATCCAGACCAACCTATCCAAATGGGCTTCACACAACATGCCTATTTCGTACTACACATTTTCGGATCTATATACAAGACTCACTAGGGATTTCATGAATCGAAGAAAAAGAATTCCCTTCGCTTTTATACCTTTTGGTGGGGGATTCCATGTATATGCCAAAAGAAGGACTTCACTTGTCCAAGAAGAAAGATCGTTACCCTTGTAGTTTTTTTCGGATCCATGACCGTGATCTTTGATCTGGATGGAATTGATGGTTGCAGCTTCCTCTCCGTGGATCTAGCATCGACTCGTGATTCCGATCACAAGAACACCTTGGATCGATCTCCTCTTGAGCTCCAGGAATTTTCCTCCTCTTCCCTCTCAAGAACAAAGCAAGAGAGTGTGTAAGAGAAAATGAGAATGAAATCTCAAGTCCAGCCTTTATCTAAAAGCTATCGCCGCACGATAACTCCTACTGTTGCGCAGTATCATAGGCAGTGACCGCTTTGACCAGCCAGCGCCGCTATCTAGAGTTATCATCGCGCGATAACTCTCTAGTGCTTCGCACTAGCACAAGCGTTGAGTGGTCTTGCCAAAGGCGTTGAGTGTTACCGTAGAGCGCTAGCTTCCTATCTCTAGGCAGTAATAGCCCAAGCCCTGGATATTTTAATTCACCGAGCTATCTCCGACGATAAGCCTATCACCAAGCAATAACCTCCAATGACCACTTCTCATTTTTGGGGTGTTACAATTATGTTATAATCCTTTAACATAAGCCACTTTTGTGAAGAATACTATACCGATTGTAATTATACCATAGCCTTTAGTGATTCCCAGGTCAGTCCATCCAAAGATGACTTTTGGACCATCTTTGACTAGGGTATATTCTTGCAATAGGCTTCTAGTCACGGTCGTGTGCGGAGAGCATCCACTGTCCAAATACATAATTTAAGTTTTATTGTCCTTTGGACATACCTGCATTCATGAATCATTTACCCTTAGGAACCCAAACAAATTTCGGTCCTTGGTTCCTTTTTATCTTAACACCATTGGGAACATTAACATTTCGAGTGGTCGTCTCGCAATGTTAACTAGTGGAGTTTCATATTTTATTAGATAAAACCAACAATCCATGGCAAAGTGACAAATTTTACCACAACACCAACAATCAAACCTATTGTACCGTCTCTGGTACTCCGGCTTTACCTATTGAATGAGAGGTCTAGTAGGGGCTACCGACTTGGAGGAAAAATCCTCATGAGTACAACATACACACGGCTTCTTTGTCTCCTTTTCCATGGGGACAATAATTTTTGCTTTCAGAGATTTTCTTAAAATTTGGTCCATGAACATGGGGACCATAATCTTTAAGAGTTATTTCTTTATACGGTGACTTGAAAGCATGAGCACCAAAGTCTCGGGGATTGGTCCATCCTTGGTAGTGCTTTTTAGGCTCCACATTAGTTTGCCTAAAAATGTAACTATAGGATGTCTCAAAGTCGTAATTATTTGCGGGAAAGATTACCTTCTTAAAAGAGTGTTGACTTTGAGGTGCTTTCCTTTTGCCTTTCGTAGCAGCTCTCTTAGTACCCTTACCTTTCTCATCTATGTTGCCAAGGCCACTACCTTTCTTAGGAGCAGACAATTCATCAATGAGAGGAAGAATGGTCTTTAACTTAGTGTAACTTTCAACAAGTTTCTTCTCCACCAAGAGCTTTTCTTCGAGCTCATCTAAGAATTTCTCCTTCTGACTTAATAGTTTAGCAGAGCATTTTAATTCCTCTTTCAAGGAGTGAACTTCATCTTTAAGAGGAGTTTATTCTGCAATTTCCTCCTTCAGACATGACTCCACTGCCTTGAGAGAAGTAATCTCTTTTGATTGTGTTTTAACTACCTTGCGAAAATTGTCAAAGGCTCTATAAAGTTCTTGATGCTGAGCCATCAAGTCAGAATCATCTTCCTCAGAAGAATAGTCTTCATTACCATTAGTTGAAGTTTCAGATTCAGAGAGCATAGTGTGAGTGTTTACCTTCCCGTTGAATTTGGAGTTGCCTACTTCCTCAACTGATTGAGCCATGAGCCCGAATTAGGCTTCTTCATTTCCAGAGCTTAACTCACTTTAGTCACTATCGCTAAGAGTGTCTGACTTCTTTGCAACGAAGCTCTTCTCTTTCTTCCTCTTACCTTTAAGGATCTCTTCTCTTATTTCTTGGATCATTCCTTCTTTTTATATGGACACTCCACAATCACGTGTCCTGGCTTATTGCAACAATAACAAACTATGTCTAAATAAGAATGTTTGTTCGGTTTAGACTTGTACCTGTCATCTCTATTGTAGATTTTCTTGGACAGATCACCATCACGATGTGATATTCTTAAGTTAGAGAAGGAGGACTTATTTTTCATTTGCCTCCTCTTGCTAACAGTCTTTTGAATTGCTTTGAGATTAGCGAGAATTCTCCATTATATAATTCAGAGCCTTGCGTGCTTGGTTCAGAATCTCCTTAGGAATCAGAAGCTCGTGTCCTTACTAGTGACATAACTATATATTTTCTTGACCCTTCGGCCTTCATAGCTACTGATGGTTAAAACTCGCGGCTCCTCGGGTGGTGGGTTAGGTTATAAAGTGAAGTGTTTATTTAAGAAGAGAAGCGAGGCGCACGGATTTATTTTATATAAAAAAGGTTGAAACTGAGTTTTAACGAAAGGAGGCAAGTGCACCTATCGTGTGTAGTATAGCATATTCCGGTGGGGAATATTGGGGTCGTATTGTTCTCTGGGACGGGTTGACAATTTCTACTCTTTCCCTGGAGAGACTATTATTTTACCGATAATATTTTGTCGGGTGATTTAATTATCTAAGGCGGATATAAAAAATACAGAAAATAAAAACAGAAAAAACCGATGAAGAAATAGCGCATCGGTACTGAATAGAATTGAACTAAAATAACTTTTAATAACTAGAGATCCTAAATTTCAAATTAATTAAAGAGTGACTTGTCTGTGGAGGCTCCAAAAGAATGAGCTCACCTAGCTATAGGGATATCGCTCACCTGAAAATTAAGACTATTCGACTGATCTCTCGTCCAATGAAGGATTCCTCTTAATGCATGCATTACGCTAAAAACCTCATTATTTGGTGGGGAACCCAATCCGAGAGAATTACGCTTCTCCTCTCTTGAGAATGCACGCAATTCTCTTTACCCAAGGGTGATCGATCCATACGCACAACCTCTCGGCAAGCTAGCGTATAGACAACAGAAATAGAGCCCACATATCGATATGTGGTTCTACGCATTGTATACCCAGGGAAAACCTTAAGTGCTTTAATTAAAGAGAAAAAGAGGACCTTTAATTTTTTAAAGCAATTTTATCTGTCCCAATGCTCTTCGATACTGAGGGCTAAGAGCAATTAGCCACTCATTGGAATGGGAATAGCTTAAGAAAAGAAAATGCATAATTGAAATGCAAGTCCTACTCAAACAAGTAGGCGGGAAATTAAAGCAGTAAAAGTGCAAGTCCTACTCAAACGAGAAGGCAGCAAATTAAAGCAGTAAAGAAAGCGATAAAGTGCGAGTCCTACTCAAATGAGTAGGCAGGAAATTAAAGCGATAAAATGACAAGTACTACTCAAATGAGTAGGCGGGAAATTGCGAGTCCTACTCAAACGAGTAGGCAGGAAATGAAAAGCTGAAAATGCTATCTCATACACGCACGCACTCTACTTGAAAGAAACACACACACTCTACATAAATAAAACACACACACACACACTCTCTACATAAAATAAAAACACACCCACTCTACTTGAATAAAAGCACACCCACACACTCTACATAAATAATGAAAGCGATAAAAGCTAACTCATACACTCACCCACACAAGCAGAAATGCGAAAAATGAAGTGTTTGAAAAATTAAAACAATTTCATTTGTACCGCTAGAACGTGCTAGAAATGCATAAAAAGAGAAAATATAAATTAAATAAGCAAAAAGTTTGGAAAATTAAAAGCAAAAACAAAGTTTTCTAAAAATTAAAACGATTACATATTCATTCTTATAATTTCATAAAAATGCTTAAAAAGTTGAAATAAAGCTAAAAGGAACAAAAAGTTTTACAACCTAAAAATAAACTGAGTTAAAAGAAAATAAAAAACACTTTAAAAACGATTTTATAAATCTATAAGAATGAACAAAAACACTTAAACAAAACACTAAATCTATCATAACAACTAAATATAAGAAAAAAAAATACTAAAACAAAAACTAAGTAAAACAAAAGTATGAAAACATAAAAGAAAACACAAAACTAAAAGTTAAACTCATACACTCACACACACTTAATAAAAATAAGAGGTAAAATATTACTCAAAGTGGGGCACTTTAATGAAATTTCATACAAGGTAAGGAGATAAAAATCTAAACATTTTATTAATACAAAAACAAGGTTACAAAAAAACTAAAACAAACACTAAAAATAGTTCAGCACAGCATTTCAATTCCTCATTTAAGGAGTGAACTTCATCTTTGAGAAGAGTTTATTCAGCAATTTCCTCCTTCAGACGTGATTCCACTGCCTTGAGAGAAGCAATCTCTTTTTATTGTTTTTTGACTACCCTGCGACATTTGTCAAAGGCTCTCAAAAGTTCTTGATGCTGAGCCATCAAGTCAGAATCATCTTCCTTAGAAGAATAGTCTTCATGACCATTAGTTGATGTTTCAGATTCAGAGAGCATTATGTAAGTGTTTACCTTCCCGTTGAATTTGGAGTCGCCTACTTCCTCAACTGATTGAGCCATGAGCCCGAATTAGGCTTCTTCATTTCCAGATCTTGACTCACTTTAGTCACTATCGCTAAGAGTATCTGACTTCTTTGCAACAAAGCTCATTTATTTCTTCCTCTTACCTTTGAAGGATCGCTTCTCTTCTTTCTTTGATCCATCCTTCTTTTTATATGGACACTCCGCAATCACATGTCCTGGATTATTGCAACAATAACAAACTATGCCAGAAAAAGAATGTTTGTTCGGTTTAGACTTGTACCTGTCATCTCTATTGTAGATTTTATTGGACCGATCACCATCATGATGTGATCTTCTGAAGTCAGAGGAGGAGGACTGATTTTTCATTTGCCTCCTCTTGCTAAGCAGTCTTTTGAATTGCTTGGAGATTAGTGTGAATTCTGCATTATACAATTCAGAGCCTGGCTTGCCTGGCTCAGAATCTTCTTGGGAATCAGAAGCTCGTGTCCTTAATAGTAACACAACTTTATATTTTCTTGACCCTTCGGCCTTTATAGCTACCGACTTCTCTTTACTTGAAGTCTTACTGCTTTGCTCCTCCTTCTTCCTTGTGTTAATTTTCTAATCATAAGAAAGGATCTTCCTGAAAAGGTTTTGGGGATCAATCTCATTTAGCTTTCGAAATTCTCTAATTGCCACCACCTTGGTGTCCCATTCTTTTGTTTGGGATCTTAGAAATTTGTCGTTGAGCTCGCCATTAGTAAATGTACGACCATAGTTTCTGATACCGTTGATGATCTTAAATAATTTTTCAAAGTTGTCAGCGATTGTATCGTTAGATCCTTGCTTGAATGCCTCATATTCTTTATTTAGTAGAGATCTACGATTATCTAACTTCCTTAGTTCCTTCCATGAGAATAAAGAGATAGTCCCATATCTTCTTTGCAGATTAGCAGTGGAATAGTTTTTGCAGCATTGAGTCATCCACTACACTTACTATGATATTCTTTGCCTTTTTATCCAAGGAGACTAGAGCTATTTAATCCTTGTTTAAATCCATCATTTTCTTGGGAACTTTGATGTTGGGATTCAGGGCAAAAGGTTGAGCTAGAAAATGAGGGCCTTCTTCAATAATCTAAAATATGCGGGGTTCAGCAGCTTCCATGTAGAATCTGACTCTCTCCATCCACATGGGAAAGTTCTCCTTAGTGCACACCGACAACTTCATCGAAGACATATCCTTGCTTTTGTCCATTGTAGCTAGCGGTATCTCTTGATAATTAGATTAGAGATCTTGTTCAAGGTGTTAACCTTATATCAAACAACACCCCTCTCATACTAATTGAAAGTGTCTTGTAGTCAACCTCAATAACCTAGAGGAGATGAATAGGTAAGTTCTGCATCAAGTAGCGGAATAAAAAATTAGTACAATCAAGCACACAAAAACATATAGATTTTATTGTGGTTCCCCGAGTTGTGTATGTCCACTGTCCCGCCTCACTTATCTACTACAAAGGGATAGATTCTGCTACTTAACCTTTATCTCAGATTGAAAATAATCTTATAACTCAGAGCCTCAACTCCTACAACTCGGAGACAACGCTACTATAACTCGGAGAACACCTCTCCTACAACTCGATTCAAAAACAAGGATCTACAACTCGGAGGCAAGACCTCCTACAACAGTATAAAAGGATTTACATAACAAAAGATTAAAAGAAATCTTCTTTTGATCTAATGTCTTCAATCTTTTTTTTCCTCTGAAAAGTCGATCTTGAAATCCTTGAGGAAATATAGAACTTGAAATCTTTGAAGTCTTGATCTTAACAAAAGGATCAACTAAATCTGAGCAGTATGTGAACATTCAGATATCAAAGATCTAGTCAACACACTAGAAGAAGAACGAATTATGTGGAACATCGTTGACGGCTAAGAGAATCGTGAAGAATGATATCGTATGCCGACGGGAGCTTTTTCTTAAAATTTCTTGATTTGGAATTGTAAATGCACGATTAGGGTTGATCAAAATTCACCCTATGTATTAATAAGAGCTCCTCTTCTTCTAACGGCTAGATGTAACGCGTCCCCTATAATGACCATATAATATGGGTCTGGTCGGGGACCCACAATATATAGATGGAACAGCTTTAGTATTATAAAGTAATATAAAAGAACAACGCATCTGAAAACTCATAACACAAAACAGCAGAAACCCACAACCACTTGAAGTTATCCACTATCACAGGAGTATCAAAACGGCCTTAATGCCTTACACATACAAATGTCAAAAAACATAAACATAAACAAACAGAGTAATGTGCTTTAGAACTCCTAAGATAACTTGGCATTCCAGCTGGATTACAATGCATTATGCATAAGCATTCATCAACTTAAAAGTACAACAAAGGAGAACACTTCATAAGGCTTAGGCCTTTTTGTCCGGCGAACTTTCTCTAGTATCTGCACCTTGCCCTGTAAAATTGTTGTAACATGGGTCTGCAAAGGCTGACCTCAACTGTGGAACCAGCACATCTCCTCCCGGCAGTCCTTAGCGGACCCCTGGGCACTCCATGGCCCTGCAAGTCAGAACTTCGTATACAAATATATATACATAGATATTAAAGAAATAGGTTGGGATGTCACAAACATCAAACATATTTCTTGGTTGAGCACTTAATAAAAATGGCCTAAAATGTAGCATGTATGCAAACCAAGGTTTCACCCAAGGCACCCTATAGCGCATGAATCTTAAATATCATCACGCATCATCACATCACATCACATGGATACTTCCATTTTCCCTAACGAAATTCAAGCTGCCACACAGAACTCTTGTCTAGGCCCCACCTGCTTGTGGGTCTCAAAACCCGGGCTTGCCTATAAGCTATGACTTCTCACGTCAAGATTTCATCACACCAATAAACCGATGAAAGGAACCCTTTCTTGACCCCACCCTCTCATTGGATTCATTGCCCGGGCTTGTCAAAAGCTTGGCGTTCTCGTCAATTTTTCAGAAGTGGACTTGTCTCGTCGGGACACTCTCCACACATGACTTATACGTCATGGCCTAGCCAACCAACCACAGAGATAAAGTCGTGCCTTCGCACATCAATCAATGAACATAGCCTTTCCCACCATAATCCACCATTCGTTCTCACACGAAATAAAGGGTGGGGCAAACATCATAAATGACATCTTGCCGCAAATGGATTTCTAGCAAAATCCTTAATGTTCGTTATACAACATCACTGAGTCGGACTAACGGTCGCGACTACGGCTTCACCCACAATGCCTAATCCACTAACGGGGCGCATTTCTTGTCACAACCCACATTTTCTCAACGATTAAATTGTATCAGAGCAAGAGAAAATATGTGTCATGATGCCACGTCATACAGGGGATAGCTGCACACGTTTATGCAAAACTCTCGGGCTCTAAATTTAAAGGAAAATCATAGCTTAATATGAAATGAAACCGGTTATATTTAATGGTCGTATCCCTCGGCACAGTGGATCAGCTAGTCCACAAATAAATAAAAAATTTATACGCAGCAGAAAATATTTTAGTTAAGTTGATTTGACACCCTAAATGAGCATAAGTGTCCCCGAGGGACGACTCATGGTATGCAAGACTATAAGGGTAATATAGTATATGTAAAAAGAGAATCATTACGCTATAAGGAAAAGCAGTATCTTAGTTTTTAAAAATATGAAGTGCATGAGATACATATAGTAATACTTTAGGGTTTAAAATACCTAAACATGCAATCTAGAATAAATCCTTCCCATAAGACAAGTAAACATCCCTAAAAAGGTAAAAAATAGCAGTTTTAGTTCATACACAGCATCGCAAGTAAGCCACCAATGGCCATCAACAACCTGACACGAACCTACTGGTGAGTATGCATGTCCGTACAGAAAGGAAAATAACTACCTCACAAGGATGAAGATCGACAACCTCAATTACAAAGGAGGCTGTCAGCAAAGCCCACCAAAAGAACTAGCAGCTTAACCGGCTACAACCTGGACCTGAGGCATTCAAGGAAGAACACCTCAGGAAAAATAATCAAAATAAATAGAGCATTACGCTTATGAAAAAGTAAAGAAGGGTTTACCAACCCGGAAACAATACATGTTATCAGTAAGAGGAAAAACATGACAGTAAGAAAGAACACTGTCAAAAGGGCAGGAAAAGAAAACAAACCAAGTGTGAGTATAAAAGCAACTTGCTCTGCAAAAAGAACCTGCAGCAGCTATAAGGCATATAAATACATGAACCAAAGAAATAGCCATAAGCCAGGAAAGGAGCTAACAGTCCTAATTTTGTGGGTTATTGGTCGGGGTGTAAATAAACTTGGTTCGAGGTTGGCAGCACAGCCATCACCAATAGCCAGACCCCAAAAAAATATGCTCAAGGGTTAAAATAATTGGTGGCAGTTACAGGGTCCACTCACCTAACCCTGCCAACCCCGTACGACCGGACTGGTGGTGTCCAAAACTCAGCACACACAATTCACCCCTCATAAAGCCCACAACAACACCCCACCAGCCATAACCAAAGAGTGGCATGAAAAAACAAACCGAACTCACAACACAACCCCTCCCCCCCCTTAGGTAAAATCCATCCTAACAGCCCTAAAGGAAAACACAACCCCAGACAAAAAAAATGTTGTGTTCACACGATGGGCTGTTGAGTGGGTGACACTCACTCAACGCCAACACAGTCCTTGGCGTTGAGTGAGGTCCTCCCACCCAATGCAAAAAACTTAGCCGCAAACGCTAGCTATGACATTGAGTGGGTTCACCACACTCAACGCCAAACAACCACGGCATTAAGTGAGGTCCACCCACTCGATGCCAAACCACTTAACCACAAGAGAACACATTGGCGTTGAGTGAGTACCCCTTACTCAATGCCAAACATCCATGGCGTTGAGTGAGGTCGACTCACTCAACGCCAAACGGCCACGGTGTTGAGTGAGGTCGACTCACTCAACGCCAAATAGCCATGGCGTTGAGTGAGGTCGACTCACTCAACGCCAAATAGCCACAGTGTTGAGTGAGGTCGACTCACTCAATGCCAAACAGCCACGGCGTTGAGTGAGGTCGACTCACTCAACGCCAAAGAGCCACGATATTGAGTGAAGTCGACTCACTCAACGCCAAATGACTTAGTCGCAAAAATTACCATGGCGTTGAGTGAGTGCACCACACTCAACGCCAGAAGCCAAATAGTCTAGCCGTTGAGTGAGGTACACTCACTCAACGCTTTTGACTTAGCCTAATCCTCAACTATCCCAACCCCAGCCCACTCAACGCCACTCATCCAGAGAGTTGGAAATTTATTCCAACTCTCTCTCCTACCCCTTCTACCCGACCACAGCAGCCCTAAACTTAAGCTTATAACTAAATTATGCCTAACCCTGACACCAGCTATTAACTAGACACAGGCCGAAATAAATAAGAGAGAAGCTTGATTTAAATCTAGAAAATAATGAAGCAGCACATGGCTGGAATGAAGGAAAATGTCAACCTACTGCTCTAACTTCTATGGAGGAAATAAAGAGAACAGAGTTATTGCACATAAAATGAAAACAATGTAAGAGTTAGAAATAATTTTGCACGGGCAAGGGAGCCACTTTCCTCACCACCAAGATGCAGCAACGACAAAAAAACTGGCTCTGGCGGCAAGATCGGCCTCCTACGAGTCAAAAACTGAACTTTAGAGGAAGAAGAGGAAGCCAAAACCCTAACTCCTAATGACAGCCCTATATCAAGCAAAACTTACCTAGGAAGGAATATCTGGACGAGAGCAAGCTAGATCCGCCTTCACCCGAGAAAACCGAGGACTAAAGCAACAGGAAACCGCCGGCCAAAGCTTCAGCTCCACCGTCTCCTTTCTTCCGCTGGAAGCCAGTAAGCTCGGGAAATGGGGAGAAATGGGGAGGACAAGAATAGCTGGAGCGTTTAATAAATCCTCCACTCACTTACTCTATAGCTAATTAAAGATAAACTAGCCTAAGCATTTGCTGACTACATATATAAATTTATATATAGCCATCGACCACTAGCTGACACTTAAATAAAAACAACGATTCATCAACCAGCCAACTCATACTCTTATGTACATATATATATATAATATGCATATATATAAACTTATATATATAAAAAGAGCCACATAGTTATATATATATATATATATATATATATATATATATATATATATATATCATGCACATATATATACTTATAAAAAATTAAAGCTATCAGCACCCAAGATTACACACAAACATATATTTACATACATATATATATATATAAATAATTGGCTAAACAAACATAGCCTAAAACAAGCACCAGCCTTACCAAACTCGATCACACAAGGCCATGCACAACAAACAGGTAGCCACTACCGGCTTACAAAACAAACGTTGAAACGACGCAAAAAACAAATGATCTCGGATTTCGACAAAACTCGCACCGTAGTTAAACACCCAAGCTACGAAAACAACGACGAAGTCGAAAACAACATCCGACGAACACAACTCAGGCTATCACAACCCGAAGCCCAGGAACAAGCATTCCCCGAGAGCCTCACCGAGTCACAAAACCAGACCCGGCTTGCTAGGGAATCTTGCCAGCAGGCTACAAACAGGCCACTATAGGAACCTAGAGAGCCAAGACCATGCTCTAACAATGGCAAAAGGCCGAAAACGCATCATCGTAACGCCAAACAATGATCAAACAAAACATAAAAAAACCAAGGGCGTTACAGCCCCCCCCCCCTAAAAGAAAGTTTCTCCTCGAAACTTTACACATAACACTTCTATCACGAAGGAAAAAAGAAATAGCTAAGCCAGAGCTATAAAAGAGAGCACAAAACATACCAGGCACAAGGTCCGGGAAAAAGATGAGGGTAAGCCTTCCTCATCGCAAACTCTAGCTCCCAAGTTACGCTTTCCACATCCTGGTTCCTCCACAAAATCTTAACCATAGGAATGGTTTTCCTCCACAACACGTGATCCTGAGCATCCAAAATGCGGACAGGCACCTCCACATAAGAAATATTCGGCTCCAACTAAGGCACAGAATCCAAAACCTGCCTGCCACTCTGCACACATTTCCGCAGCTGACTGACGTGAAAGACATCACGCACGCCAGGAAAATTTGCGAGCAACTCCAACCTATAAGCTGATACACCAGCCCGCTCAAAAATCATAAATGGCCCCACATACCTCGGGTCCAACTTCCTGTTCTTGCCAAACCTCTTGACTCTAATCATCGGGGAAACCTTTAAGAACACCAAGTCCCCCACATCAAATTCCAAGCTAGATCTATGCCGGTTGGCGTTCTTCTCATATCTCTCCTGGGTTATCTGAAGCTTCTCCCAGACAAGCTTCACCGCAATTTCCATCTCTTCGAGCGCCTCTGGACTCAACAGCGGTCCGTTGCCAACCTCAAGCCAAAACAAGGGAGTCCTGCAGCGCCTCCTATACAATGCTTCAAAAAGAGCCATTTGCAAGCTTTCTTGGTAAATGTTGTTATACGCAAACTCCATATGCCACAAATGCTCATCCCACGCTCCTCCGTGGTCTATAATATAGCATTGGATAATGTACTCCACTATCTGATTGACTCGCTCTGTTTGGTCATTTGTCTGCGGGTGGTAAGCAGTAGAATATCTCAAATCCGTACCCAAACCCTCTTGCAGGCTCTTCCAGAAGAGCGATGTAAACCGGGAGTCTCGGTCTGAAATAATACTGACTGGCACACCGTGCAACCGGATGACCTCATTCAAATATAGCTCAACTATCTTACTCATCGGATAATCGATCTTAAACGGTACGAAGTGAGCACACTTCGTCAATCTGTGCACTATCACCCAAACTGAATCATGCCCCTAGGAGATCTCGGTAAGCCTGTAATGAAATCCATCGAGATGCTCTCCCACTTCTAAGTCGGAATCTCCAAGGGAGTCATCTTGACACCAGGCCTTCCATGATCATCTTTCACACGCTTGCAAGTGTGGCACTCAAAAACAAATCTTGCTATGTCTCCCTTTATCCCATACCACAAGGCAATCTGCTGTAAATCATGATACACCTTAGTAGATCCTGGATGGTAGGCAACACTAGATCCATGGGATTCCCTGCACACCATCACCCGGATATCTCCAACGGCAGGGATGCAAAACCGGCAGCGGTACCTCAAGGTACCTGCATCATCAATAGAAAAATCTGGCAATTCACCTTTCTCAGCTCGAAGATACAAATGCAGAAGACTGGGATCATCCTTCTAATGTAGTCTCGTAAGCGCAATCCATGAAGGTTCTGCCACTGCAAAACTACTCTACAAATCGCAGCTTCCCACAGAATTGCCCATCAAAAGAAACTCCTTTACTAAAAGCTCGGCAGAGAGACCAAAAATCTTCCCTGGCTTCCGAATCAGGGCATCGGCCACCACATTGGCCTTGACCAGATGATACTAGATCTCAACATCATAGTCGGCCACATACTCAAACCATCACTGCTTGCGCAGATTCAATTCCTTCTAGGTGAAGACGTACTTTAAGCTCTCGCGATCAATAAAAATCTTGCACTGCGCGCCATAAAGCAGATGTCTCCACAACTTCAGCGCATAGATCACGGCCGCAAACTCCAGGTCATGCGTAGGGTAGTTTCTCTCATTAGCCTTCAGTTACCTCGACCCGTACGCAATCACTTTCCCGACTTGCATCAACACGCAACCAATACCAACATGCGATGCATCCACATAAACATCATAATCCACACCCTCAGTAGGCAGGGTCAAAACAGGGGCACTGCACAATCTGTCCTTGAGCTCCAAGAAGGCTTCCTCGCACTTCTCACTCCAGACAAAAGCTGCATTCTTCTGGGTCAATCTAGTCAAAGGTGCAGCTAGGGTGGAAAAACCCTCCACGAATCTCCAGTAATAGCCGGCTAATCCCAAAAAGCTTATAATCTCCTTGGGTGTGCCCGGCCTACTCCAATCCATCACAACAGCGATCTTTTTTAGGTCAACTGAAATCCTACTCTTATTCACCACGTGTCCCAGAAATGCAACCTGAGGCAACCAAAACTCGCACTTGCTATACTTGGCAAATAACTTGTGGTCCCTTAAGGAAGATAAAACCAAACGCAAATGCTGGTCATTCTCCCAAGCATTGTGGGAATAAATCAGGACGTCATCGATAAACATGACCACAAACTTATCCAGGAAGTCCTTGAACACGCGATTCATCAAATCCATAAAGGCTGAGGGTGAATTTGTCAAACCAAATGACATAACAAAAAATTCAAAATGCTCATGCTTGGATCAAAAAGCAGTCCGCGGAATATCGGACTCATGGATCCTGAGCTGATTGTATCAAGATCGAAGATCAATCTTGGAGAATACTGTGCTACCACGCAACTGATCAAACAAATCGTCAATCCGTGGCATAGGGTACCTGTTCTTGATTGTAACCTTGTTCAGCTCTCTATAGTCGATGCAAAGCCTCATCAAATCGTCTTTCTTATTTACAAACAAAACAGGCGCACCCCAAGGCGACGAACTCGGCCTGATAAAACCCTTTGCCAACATCTCATCCAGCTGGATACGCAAATCCTCCAGCTCTCGCGGGGCCATTCGGTGTGGCGCCTTCACAATAGGACGCGTACAAGGCTCCAAATCAATAACAAATTTGACATCTCTATCGAGTGGTAGACCGGGAAGATCGTAAGGAAACACATCAGAGAAGTCACACACCACAGGAATCTCCTCCAAACGCGGCACACTAACAATTGTCCCTACTAGAGAGACCAAACAGGAAAAGCAGCCAGAATCAAGCAACTTCCGAGCACGTACTGTAGAAATGACTGGAGACTCCTGGCGCAGATCAGCATAAATGCTCCCAGGCTGACCATTGTCCTTAACGAAGTCCAAGCGCTTACCCTCGTAGTCGATAACCGCATCATACCTGGATAACCAGTCCATGCTTAAGATAACATCGAAGTCCTCAAGGTCGATCACCTTCAAATCAGCCTTCTCTAGAAAATTTCCCAACAAAATTGGACAATCCTAAATACCCAAGTCTGAAATCACAGAATCACCGGAAGGGAACTTGACGCAGAAGGCACCACCAACACGATCTAGGCCCAAATGGAACCGCTCCACGAAGGTTCTAGCCACAAATGAGTGGGTAGCGCCGGAATCGAAGAGAACGCGCGCCCAGCAGTTCTTTACCTTTAATCTCCCTATAAGATAACCCACACAACTAAAGAAAGAAAAAGTTAAACTATACAAGAAACAAAACATTCAAGCTAGGGAGAAATCTAACCTGAAATGACTTGAGTTGAGGTCAGCACTTTCTCTGAAGAAATAACATTCAGCATCCCCTTTCCTTTATCCACATGCTGAGGCGGGGGAAATGCCTGAAGTGGAACTGCTTGGAGAACGGGCTGGACTTGTGGGCACCTTGTCTTGAGATGACCCTTCTTCCCACACTAAAAACATACTTTATCTTTTAACCAGCAACGTGCAACATCATGCCCCTTCTTCCCACACAAGGTACACACAAAATCCCCCCTGGGAGCTCCATAAATCGCATGAACCTGCTCCTTTTGTGCTGCCAACCTCTTGAAACATTTCTCCACGGGATGGCTCGGCCAACCACAGAAGCTGCAAACCACTTTGATCTTCTTTCTAGAAGATGCACCGGGTACCTGGGGGCTCTTTCCTGCAATAGCTTACCTTTTATCATTTCTCACCTGTTTCCCTCTTTGCTTAGAATTATCGATGGCCTCCACCATTAAAGTAGTTTCTACCGCACCAGCATAACTCACTGCTCAATGAGAAACAGCTAACTGCTAAACATCACTTCTCAGGCCACCGAGAAATTGCTTAACTCTATCCGCTTCGGAACTCACAAGCTGGGAGAAAATCGGCTCAGTTTGCTGAATTCTATCTCGTACTCCGCAACTATAAACTGCCTCTGCTTCAAATGTAGGAAATCATTCATCAGGCGGTCGCGCTCGATCGAAGGCAGAAACTTCCTTAGCAACAGTTCCTTGAAGGTCTCCCAAGAGCATCCCTCTCTCAAGCTCTCCTTCTCTCTCAGCCACCAACTCGTTGCTAATCCCATAAGCTGAAAGGCGGCGATCATCACCCTCTGATCGGGGGTAATTCCAGAATAGGAGAACATCTCCTTGATGGCTATAAGCCAATCATCCAAAACCATGAAATCTGCTTTCCCATCATAAGTAGGTGGTCCAAGTCGCTATAAGTGTGATATGAATGTCATCTCCGGGGGCAACACAGCAGGAGGTACTAGGGGAGCAGGAGGAACGGGAACAGCTACGCCTACAATAGGGTCTGGCACTCTCGGATGCTTTCCTGCCAAAACTTCTAACAGAGACTAGATCTGAGTCTGCACACCCACCAACTGCCTGGATAAGGCTCATTACTCTGCCGCAGACTTTCAATCAACGCCTCGCTTTGCGCTCCCGAAGACTCACCCTCAGATTGGGGAGTCGATCTCGTCGAGGGATGCCTCGCCATCCTATAATCGTATCAGCATGACTTAGAACCTAGCTAACCTGCTAGAACAAAACTACCCGGTACAGACAAACATACTTGAATATGAACTTCAACTGCTAAACTTGCTCTTGGATTTGTTTTTACAATGATGATGTTATACTTAACCTAAGATGGTTCACCACCATCATAGTAAATCATGTGCCTAGACCATGAATGCATGTATTTGTATTCTTTTTGACTCAAAACCATGTGTGTACATATGTCATCATGCAAATCTTTAGCTTGGCACGTTGTGCTGATGATATATTATGTTATGCATGTTGTGCTTTGCATTCTAAAAAAAGGCCTTAATGCATGCCATGGGCGGCATACACATGAAAATGTTATGCATCCCATACTACATAACATTTCCATGCAATGAAAAAAAGAAAACGTGCTAGCCGCATTCATGTGGTGAGGTTATGCATCCCAAACTACATAACCCTCACATGTTGTCTCCTATGGTGGTCCATATACAAACACATATTATGCATCCCATACTACATAATATGCCTCGTATACTTCTTCATACTTATGAGTGTTGTGTTCGTACTTTAGCCAAGACGTGCCGATGACATATGGTGTGTGTATGGTATGACGCTAAACTATCAATGCAATCAAGAGAAAGGTTGCCCGACCAATTATCAAGCAACCTCCCTCTGATACCAACTGTCACGGCCCGCATTTTATCAACGATTAAATCGTATCAGAGCAAGAGAAAATACGTGTCATGATGTCACGTCGTGCAGGGTATAACTGCACACGTTCAGGCAAAACTCCCGGACTCAAAATTTAAAGGAAAATCATAGCTTAATTTGAAATGAAACCGGTTATATTTAATGGTTGTATCCCTCGGTAATGTGGATCAGCTAGTCCACAAATAAAAAAAATATTTATACGCAGCAGAAAATACTTTGGTTAAGTTGATTTGACACCCTAAATGAGCATAAGTGTCCCCGAGAGAAGACTCATGTATGCACGACTCTAAGGGTAATATAGTATATGTGAAAAGAGAATCTTTACGTTAAGGAAAAGTAGTGTCTTAGTTTTTATAAATATGAAGTGGATGAGATACATATAGTAATGCTTTAGGGTTTGAAATACCTAAACATGCAACCTAGCATAAATCTTTCCCAGAAGACAAGTAAACAACCCTTAAAAGGTAAAAAATAGTAGTTTTAGTTCATACCCAGCATCGCAAGTAAGCCACCAGTGGGCGTCAACAACCTGACACGAACACACTGGTGAGTATGCATGTCCGTACAGAAAGGAAAATAACTACCTCACTAGGATGAAGATCGGCAACCTCAACTACCCAGGAGGCTGTGAGCAAAGCCCTCCAAAAGAACTAACCGCTCAACTGGCTACAACGTGGACCTGAGGCATTCAAGGAAGAACACCTCAGAAAAAATAATCAAAATAAATAGAGCATTAGACTTATGAATAAGTAAAGAAGGGTTTACCAACCCGGCAACAATAAATAAAGCTTTTACAGTTTTATTTTTATTAGTTCACTGCATCGCACACAACTGCACCCACATGAGCGCGTGCTTGGCTGTTAGTGTGCTGTGAGTTAAAGTCATTTCTTTTGTATGATTTTGGAAAATTATTGTGCTGGCATAGGATTGTGAGACAGAGTAAAATGTTGACTCATGTAGTGCTCCTAGTCGAGTGCTCTCGTCTCGTGTAGAAATTTGAGTAGATTAAAGTTTTTGTTATGCTTATTGTTTTATATTTTTCTATTTGCGTAAAGACTTTTTATTCTACTCAAAAAATCGTGAATCCGGTGTGAATCGAATGGTAGTGTAGGGATGTGTGTAGCTGTCACACGACTCGCTTTGCTCAAGTCGAGAGGAAGGATCATCTTTCTCGGTGGCTAATAACTTGCCCCAAGCTACTCTCAGAGCATTAGTGCATAGTTAGTCGAGCGTGAGTGTGATGTAGGCCATTATTTTGGCCTGGTTGAGCTTTGTACCATTCATAACGTCTTATCCTCGCTAAGCCCCATTATGCCAACCCATTTTTTTGATTCAACTCCACCGATATTTCACAAAGCCTCATAACTTATCCTAGTCGCACACCCAAGTTGAGCACTAGTGTTTTATATTATCATTTTGGGGTATTGATGTGGTGATATTCGTTGTTTAATTTGTGGATGTGCTCTAGATTTTATATCTGTTGAAATTGTGGATATAAAAAATGATTTGAAAAAAAAAGAAAAACATTTGTAAAAAAAGTAAAAAGAAAAATTATAATTGAAAATCATATTGGAGATGTGGTTGTATTTGGAGTTGGTGTTGCACACACCCATATGTTAAAAGTTAAGTCTAGGGGTGTGGTGTACTTGCATATATTGTGGTTAGCGGTTGGATTAATTTTTTTTATGCTAGCTCATTCGGGTTTGGTGCATAGCCTTCCTATTTATCTTTGTTTACCTCACCGTAACCCAAGCCCCATGATTATCCGAAAGTCCTATGGATTCGCGCTTGAGTCGAACTAGTATCGTGGAGAGAGTGTGAACGGGCAAGCGTATGGTCCCCGACATTGGTGGATTCCTTTGCAGGTGATCCTGAGCCCCGGTCTTTGGCAAAGCTCACCTTAATGGTCTGCCTACTTTCTTCCTACGCATGACCGAAAGATTCACCATGATTCCAGTTTTAGTAGTAATAAAATTTTGACACGCATTGTGAAAAGTGTAAACTATTTTGCATATTTAGAAATTTTCTCTATTATATTTTTATGTGTACGATCATGCGACTTTGCATGGTACTCCATATCACAATTTATTTGTTAGCTAGTTTATTTTCCCAATCTGCATAGATTTTGTTTACTCGCTACACGCAAACAGGTAAGTCTGGGGGTGTGATGAATCCTCTTTATATAGTGATTTCGGACTCATATGGGCTAGTTTTCTTTCACTTACACTTCACTTTTACTTCGTTATCGTATATATTTCATCTAATCTTTTTTTCCATAGGAAGTGCGCATTTAGGCCCGTGGTTGTGTATTTTTTGTACTTTTATTGATTGTACTCCTTTTATGATTGCCTGGAATATATGCACATATCAGTGATTCACTTTTCCTTTTGGCACAGGGGTCGTGTGCGTGTTCCGGGGCTATTTGGAAACAGGAATACTGCGTACGATCATCGGATCTATTGCGCACGACCATTGGTCGTGCACCACTGATCATGCGCACTATTCTTTGTTTCCTAAGTTCTGCTTGGGGCTAACACACGACCACTGGACACAGTGTGCACGACCATCGGTCGTGCGCAACTGATCGTGTGTATTGATTCCATTTTTCCTGGAGTTCTGTCTGGGGTAATCGCACGAACATTGGACATAGTGCGCACGACCACCGGTCATGCGCCACTGCTCGTGCACGTTATCCCAGTTCTTCTTTTGATTCTGCCATGCCAGAGCACATGATCACTGGACATAGTGCGCACGACCACTAGTTGTGTGCCTGTGATCATGCGCATTATTTTATTATGCTGTCTATAAATATGCTGGTTCCGCCCTAATTCAGAAATTGCCATTTTTCATCTCCAAGGAAGGGTTCCACCGTTCCCCTTCATCTTCCACCATAGGGAGGTGCTCCGGGAAAGCTTTCACCACCAAATCCAAGCCGGAGCTTCCTCTCGGCCTCCTCCTTCATCCTTAAGCTTCAAGTTAGGTTTTGATATTGTATCCAACAAGCAAAGGGAAGCTTAAAACTTTTTCTGCAATCGTGACACAAAGAAGATGGGTCAATTGGAAGGTAGTGACATCCCTTCTCTACCGCAGACGCAGTTGAGGACCGTGCTAGGACACAGATTGACAACCCTGCGATTCCTTCTGTGAACTCTCAGCAAGACTTCGGATTCGGTCGATCTCTTGACTTGTACTTCATTTCTTGTTGTATATGTGTGTTAAAACTTCATTGGTAGATGTTATTTCACTTTAGCTGTATGCTTTATTAGACTCATGTCAATGTGATTCTGTATTGCTTTACTTCTTTAGTTGCTTGTGAAGCGCCTTTATTTCCATCTGCGACAATCCATTTTTGTCATTCTAGCAATTGATAGAAGCATGTGTAGCGAAGAGGTGCTCTCGACCCTCATTCCGTCGTTCTAACCACCTCATCCGCAAGCCTACTCGTCCATCTGCCCAGTGATTCAGTGCATAGCGGCCCGACTAGTCTTACATCCCACTTGGCGAAACATTGCATAACGGCATTACATAGGAGTAGTTGATAGTGTTTTATTTTCCTTTTATGCAACAATCTAAACCCCCCTTCGTTAACTCCGACCTAAGGACTTCAATCTGAAGTCCTCCTCAAAAATTAACTCCACCTTACTGTGTTCCCTCGAGATCGATACTTGGGAAAATTCGCCCATTTTATATTACTTGTGCGACCGATACACTTGCCATTCAAACGCATCAGTATCAAAGCTACTCAATGCCAAGGTTTCACTGAATGTTGTTTCACTCAATGCCATGTTGAGTGCATTCAACACACTCAATGTTTTTGCCTTAGCCTCACAGACCACTCAACGCCAAGTGAACTTCACTCAATGCCGTGTTGAGTGCATTCAGCGCACTCAATGATTTTGCCTTACCGCCAAATTATCACCCGACACACTCAATGCCAAACTGGTGTTACTAGATGAATTTGTCGAGATTACTCGACGAATTTAACTTAGTCCAAAACATCACTCAACGCCAAGTGAACTTCACTCAACGCCATGCGTGATATTCGTCAACTGAAATCCTAATACTCGACGAATACAACAACACTCAACCCCAAATCTTATACTCGATGAACTCAACGCCAAATACTCGACGAATACAGCAACACTCAACGCCAAGTCTTATACTTGATGAACTCAATGCCTAATACTCGACAAATACAGCAACACTTAACGCCAAGTCTTATACTCGATGAACTCAACACCTAATACACGACGACTTGGACTTGACTCAATGCCAAGCATTTCTCGCCAAATTTCAACGATACTCGACGAATTTGACTTAGGCTAAGAATAATTTTCAACGGTTTTGACTTTTGTCAAAATCAGCTAATTTTACTAGACTAATCAGCCATATAAGACAAAATAAACTAAAGCTAACTGCTAAACTTGACGAAATACACCCACTTCCATACATGTCGAATTAATCTAGGGCAAACCTATATTCAACGGATCTATACCGAGATTAATCAGTCAAACACAATGAAACACAAATCCCACCGGGTAAATCTACCATATACAGCAGGAAGGTCTTGGCCGAACCCTACCCTATTCCCAAATTCTAAGAAGGGAAAGGAAAATAACAGAGAATGCAAGGAATGAAAGCTTGGAAAGGGGACACCACTTGCCTCAATCTTGCCAAAATCCTGCCGCACAACCACTCCTCTTCATGGATCTGGTCGCAAGAACACCCAAGCAACAATTCCTGAAACCTCTCAGGATAAAGGAGGGTCAAAAATAAATTCCTAACACCGAAACTTTCACGAAATGGGAAAAACTTACCGCACAAACGTAGATCTTGGTGAGAGCAATCCGGGTCTACTCTTCGGTGACGATTTCGTGCATCGGAGCTCCTACAATTGACGGTCAAAGGCTCGCATGGACCGTCACTCTCGCTCTTCCGCAATACAATCCAACGGTTTTAAGAAAGATGATGAATTTGGTTTCCATCTTATCGCAAGGCAATTTATAGGGGATAAATTATATAATATATTATTATTATTAAAACGTCCAAATGACCAAAACTCGCACTAACTCGGATTTCTACGAAAATCGCACCGTAACTAAATATCATCGTTGTAAATCCAACGACGAAGTCAAAATTGAAATCCGACAAACCAAACTCAGGAAAACACTCCCCGACTAAAAATACCAAATATCCCAAAAACGCTTTGTCCTGTTCCAAAACGAACCCCGACTCGCAAGGGAATATCAAAACATAGGAGAAATTAGCCAAGCTAATTCTCCCAAACCAAAACCTTGGATACCAACAAGAAAAAGTCACGCTCAGTCAACGGTACCCAAAAACTACGCATCAACGTAACGCCCTAACGTCAAAATATGTCACTAAAGGTTTTAAATAAACCTTGAAAAATTAGGGGCATTACAGCGCCTTCAAGTCCTCTCCATGGATCTGGCCTCAGATCGACAAATTGAGCCTCGGAGCTGCGTCAAAGGTGGAAGATACCCTTCTTCCTCCACCTCCAAACTCTCCCAAAACCCTAACTCTCACTCGAGAGGGAAGAAATGAGAGAAAGCAACCTTTTAGCCCTACTTAAGCCTCTTGGACAGAGTGTCCAGGGCCATAGGATTATATCCAAGGAAGGATTGGACGGCCTAAACTCAGCCGTTATAAAACTGCTCCCTCATGCTACTGTCAGGCATTAGCTACCTACCGTGCCACGATAACTTCCCAAGCCATCCTCTCAAAATAATGTAGTACTACCACCAGTGGTAGTAATACCACCACACAGTAGCTAACTCAATGCTTTCATCTCGACGAATTTGACTCGACGAACCGGGCTACCGTCGAGCGGTAATTAGCTAACATGGCGTGCTATCACTCGATGCCTTCGTCTCAATGCCTTGGTCTCGTCGAAAGAAGATTACCGCCGAGCGATAACTACTTACCGTCGCATGATAGCTCCCAGAGCCTCGAGTTCTAGAAAACTGGAGTGTTATACTAGAAATCCATTCCATACAGAGAAACCACGAGTTACTATACATGGCGATCGGGATGAGCCGTAACGAAAATTTTAAAACAGAAAATTAAAAACATAAATATTATTCATTGAGTATCATCGAGTATATATGGGTATACTTGTCGAACTGCTTTGAATCTCGACGAAAATGACTTAGACTATTCCAGACAAATCTATTTGAGAACTCGGCGCAATCCTAGACAGACTCAGCAAATTTGACGAATATCGACTCGCATACTCGACGAATTCAACGAGTATCGACTAGCACACTCGACGCTTTGTACTTGGCCGATTCTCAATGATGCAGGAAAAAATCGCATAGTGAATTCTTATGAATTCGACAAGTATCAATAGGTATACCCGACGAATTCGACGAGTATCAACAGATAAACTCAACAAATTTGATGAGTATACTTTACGATACTCGATGAATTTTACTTTAAGAAAATTCTACCAATTAGACAAGTATCAGTAGGTATACCAAACAAATTCGACGAGTATCAATAGATAGACTAAACGAATTCGACGAGTCTAATCTACGATACTCGATGAATTTTCCTTAAAGAAAATTCTGTCTATCCTGTATTCAGCAACACTTCCTTCCTTGAATCTTTTAATGTACTTGAACTAGAAGTACACTCCAATAAAGATATTACATGTGGGTCAACACATTGGAATATACAATGAGGGATTACATTGTATAATCTTGTGTTTCATGACCCACTGTAACCGGACATTAGGGTACTTAGAAATAGAGTCCTACAAGCACATAACTAAAAACACGCAATCAAGTAAAATCTCAATTCATCTTAGTTCAAGGGACACTTCTTCAAATTAGGGTTATTGTGGATATAATAACCAACAAAAGATGAGGAGAGCTTGTTCGTTAAGAAGTTCAAGAGGTTTATGAGAAATCCTGAAAGAAGAAATTCTTTCAGAAAGTTTTTCAATAAGAAAGAATCTGGATATAAGAAAGGAAAAGTAAAAGCTGATGTAGCTGATGATGAAGAACTTCCACCACCCAAATGCTCTCACTGCAAAATAATCGGACATATCAGGATCAAGTGCCCAAAATATATGAAAGAGGTGTAGGAGAAGAGGCACAAGAAGAAAGACAATAAGAAAATTCTAAAGTCTGAAACGTAGGATGACGTCATATCTTAGGAGTCGAGTGGATCAAGTTTAGAAGTTGACATGGAGGCCAACATGTGTTGTATGGGAAAGAGCATCTCACTATCTGATGATGAGTGTAGTGTCCAGAGTGACACAGAGGTAACTCCTGAATCTTATGATGAATTATATTCTAAATTTCAAGAAATTTGTAAATATTTTTATAAAAGTTTAAAAGATATTGTGTTACTTAAGTCTGAAAACAAAATATTGCTAAAAGAAAATAAAAAACTAACCACTGAATTAAAAGTACCTGGCAAGGAGAAATTGACTTTTAAAAAGGACCATCACTCGTTGACAAGGATACTCGAATTAAAAAAGGATCTTACTAAGTCTCAATCTCATGTTGATTCTCTTACAAAGGAAAAAGGGGCCTTAGAATGATCTCTAATATATTCTCAATCTCAAGTAGAAGGTGCTAAGAAGGCCTTTATAAAGTGGTGCAGTATATTAGTCACTGAAAACACCGCCTTGAAAGCCCGATTTTGTGATTTAGAAATGGCCTTTAAAATGTTTGGAGTGGGCAGAAAATCAATGAATATAAATTAGGCGAATCAATGTTATAGTTCGACAAAATTTGGGCTTTATTACAATTCTGGAAGCTATCGCCCGGTGATAGCCACCATCGCCGGCGATAGCAAACATTTCACAAATTCAACTTTTTCGAATAAAAACAGTAAATCTACTATCACAGCTACTTCTAGCAAGAATTCTAAAAACATTTTGAAAAATACTTCAACCACATTTATCATGTGTGCCAAATGTAATAAGTTTGGTCACACCACACACACTTATAGGAAGATAGACCACTGCTTTGTTAAACATGTCTGGGTACCTAATAATTCCACCTATACTATGGGAGGAACTACTTGGGTAACCAGATCTTTACTCTCATCCACTTTTTAGGTGTGTTGGTAGGCTAAGGACAAGGAAGATGTGTGGTACTTGGACTCAGGATGTTTGAAACACATGACCGGAAATAAGTCAAAGCTCCTTAGCCTATAAATGATTAAAGGTGGAGTAGTTACTTTTGGCGACAATTGTAAAGGAAGGATCATTGGCATTGGATTAGTAGGTAATGATTTCTTTACAATATCAAATGTTTTGTATTTGAAAAGTTTAAAAAACAATTTAATTTCTATAAATCAGTTATGTGATATAGGTCTAAATGTTTTATTTGACTCTTCCACAAACCTTTGCAAAATTTTTGATTCAAAAACAAATGATATTGTTCTTACTGCACCAAGGTCTCAAAATGTTTATATGATAAATTTGCATGATCTATCGCATTCGTCTTTAAAATGTTTTATGTCCAAAAATGAGTAGTTAGATATATGACATAGACGACTTGGTGTAACACCCTCATCTGTCACATATAATATAATAAAAGGTCCGGCCGACCCCCACGCCTATTCCATGAACAGTAATTGGAGTTATGTATTGAAACCATAATGCATAAGAGCATCCTAACTTAGAGTGCATTCTAGCAGAAGTAAATTAAGCTTGTATAAAGAACTCAACCATGAGATAGTCCACTATCAAAAAACAGGAATGATAAAACAACTACACAAATAGTAGTGGCCTTATGGCCTTACACAATTTTCATAATAATTAATGTCTTACATACTTCGGCACGCAGACCAGCCACACATGAAAGGATAAATAAAGACGGGAAATTTGCTTTGGCCTTCGAGCGCTGGCTTAGCAACCATGGGCTTTAGCCCGCAATTTCACCGCTCGGCTCATCTACACCTGCACGAGGACATTCCACCCAAAAGGTTGCTAACAAAGCAACAGTCAACATTAACTGACAAAATTATAACATATATATACATTTGCAAACAGCTCGTACAACTTAAGCACCATTTATCAAAGACGTTGGTACGACTGATGACACGTCCCGTACACTCAGGGCACAAATACGGTATATTGAGATTGAAGCCCCACCTCCGTCCCCAAGACAGTAACTTTGAGCATTTCCAGTATTTATGGCCCGAAGCCTAAGACTCACCAGATGCTACGGCATAGTCGTGCTGAGATTCACGCAACTGACTCACTCTAAGCTGATCGTCATAAGGTTGGGAATAGTTCAGCTCTTTCCCATTGCTCAATTCTTCGGGTGCAACAAGCAACGGTATGGGTCAGCCTCCACTTTATGATTCACAACAGTGCATATCTCTTATATGTACTAAGGCTAGCTCTTACGACTATCATTGCTATGCCCCTCAGACTCCCAACTCATCACAATGGCCCCCAGGTCTCCAAGAGATAGGCCTAAACCACAATGGCCCCCAAATCTCCAAGAGACAAGCCTCAATAATCACATTAGACCCTAGGTCTCCACGAGACTGGTCGCACAAACAAATTATCACTGGGATCAACTGTCGGCGATAGAGCTACCGCCGCGCGGTAGGGTCAGACTATCGATTCTTCCCCTTCAAATAGGTGTTTTTCTTAAAGTCCTTCCTCTGTACTCTCTCTGCAGTAACCTACACACCCCGAGACTCTTAAATTTACACGCTTACCACGGAGTCTTCTATAGCATACAAAATAATCATCACCAATCCAGAACAACTAGTCTGGATGGGCTTCACACAGTATGCCTATACCGTACCTCGATTCTGGATTCTAAATGCAAAGACAATGGGGATACAATCAATCTACCCATCGGGAGAACTACTTCCACATGTTCGTGGAGCGTCTACCCTCACATGCCAAAACAAAGGACATTTTATTTCCAAGAAAGAGGATCATTACCCTTGAAGTTCATTTCGGCGCCATAGAAGAGATTCTTTCCAGATGGCAATAACCGCTACGTCTTTGCCTCCATAGATTCGGGCTCGTCTCGTAGTTCAAAGCTCCAAAACTCTAATAGTGGCGTGATCTCCTGCATCTGAATCTCCTCCTCCCTGCTACAGCCGCTCATAACAAACCCGGAAAGTTAAAATGCCACTTCATAGTATTTTAAATAGGGCTACCGTCGTACGATAGAAAGCTACCGCCATGCGGTACCCTCAAACAATGTCTTGTTATGCAAGCCACCGACTAAAACCTTCAATCATACGCTAACACGCGTCCGCGTCATAACTTCTTTGCTACCTCCCTGCGATATCTTATTATTGTCGTGCGATAGCTGGTTTGTCTCATAAGCGGCACAGAAACGACAAAAGCCTAGCTACTTCCAGTGCAAACCCTACCGCTGGGCGGTAGCTCACCGACAGCTTTTCCAAATAAATCAACCTTATTAACGCCGCACGATAACAACCTAGCACCACGCGGTAGATGATGTGTCGCGTCAACACGCCGCTCTCAACGCCTGATGCTACTGCCACACGGTATCGCTACCGCCACGCAGTACCTACTTGAGAGCTCTACCAAATAAATTTGCCACGCTACCGGCAGCGATAACCCTACCGTCGGGCAGTATCTCACAGAAATCCTTTCTCAAGAAACTTGGGGCGTTACAAATCCCCCCACTTAAAGAATTTTGTCCCAAAATTATATATGATAAGAAAACATAGGTGTATCAATACTACAAAAATATACCTCAAATGAATAGCTCGGGGAACTCCGCCCTCATGGTTTTCTCCCACTCCAAAGATAGTTCCCCTCAGCCATAATTTTCCCAACGGACCTTGACCATCCTGATAGAATTATTCTGAAGTTGTTAGACTTCCATGTCTTTGATACGAATGGGTTAGACCTTCATTGTCAACCGACCATTAATTGGCACCTAATCAACATCAACCACCTATGTAGAATCCAACTCAGGCTCGGGGTGCACTGGCAAATGTGCCAAGTGTGTTGGGTAAAGTGTTGGGCTGAGTGATACCCAAAGAATCAAAAGGGGATTGCCAAAGGGAAAGGTACAAGGGAATTCTTCAGATATCATCAAGGATATCCTACAAATTTGTCGAGTAATGATAGATAAAAAGGTCAAGGGAAATTCATCGGATATCATTGTTGATATCCGACGAATTCGTCGAGTTTCATTTAAGGAATTTGGCGAGATGAAAAAATGGAAGATTGACCAAGGGAATTCATCGAATATCACTAAGGATATTCGACAAATCGTCATAGATCACGTTAAATTCGGCGAGTATAGAGAAATTCAGCGAGAATGACTTATGGTCGATTTGTCGATACTACATACCGAGACTCGCCGATTCATCGAGTATCAGGAAGGATACTCGATGAATTTTCCTTGGCGATTTGCGGCCCTGGCTAGGTTCGTTGGCTGGTGCATGTGGCTAGACCAGGTTTTGATATGCGTGCGGCTTGGATTTCTTTGGACCGGTTGTTTCATTAGGACTTGATATGGGTAATAATGGGCGGTTCAATAATACGACGACACGTGGCAAGTAAAGTTAAACCTAATAAAGTATTATATAGGAGAATAAGCTGAACCCTAGCCGTCATACTTATCTTGTCGAGCCTTGCTGTGTGAAAACAAACGGGAGCGAAGGAAGAGAACAACCAAGTCTCCGGAGTTCAAATTTTTGAAGGCCGACTTCTCCCTTCCATATATGAAGCACGACACCAACAAAGGAGAAGGATGCCGCAACGATGAATGACGAGGTCCATGACAAGAAATGCTGGAAATGAGGTGAGCTTCCTACCTTCTCCCTTGGTGGTAGATCTTTATCTATTTTTAGGAGAGACGTCGACTCAACGGAGTTGGACATGCGAGGTGAAGATTTCCTAGGAGAAGGCCGGCTAGGACTTGAGTCCTATGGATTTAGAGTCTTCAACAATTCCTCACTTCAAATGAAGTTGGGGGACTTGGTTCGTGAAGAGTAATGGCCTTGTGAGGGTTAATAAGGGTGGATGAATTTCTGGAAGTAATTTTGCACATATGGCTTGATGAAGAAGATGAACCGATGTCGTTCGTTTTTCTTTAAGATGCGTGCAGAAATCTATTTTCTACACGCAGCGAATTTCGGGGCTGCTTTCAGGCATGTTTCAGACAGATTATGACCTTGGGATGAACATGAAAGTTGTAGCCCTCAAAAATAACTTTCCAACGGATGGTTACACACCTTCATCAAATTTTGGCAGCTTCGGTAATCCTTGATTGAAGTTGTTGTCCTTAAGGTCTCCTGAATGTATGATTCTCGGGTTTGAGCAAGAACCAAGTTAGAGCTTGGTAGAGGTGTCGTAGCATGTAACAATGATATTGGATGAATCATGTTAAGTGTAACTGTGACGAATGAACACTCGGGGTGATGTGTTTAATAAATCTCTAAGCGTAAGGTTGAGGAGTCGTCTTTGTGGAAATGATTGGAGGAGTTTGATAGTAAATTGATTGGGATATATAACGTGTAAAGGATGGATGGATTGGTTGATTGATCATGTAATGCCCCAAAACTTAAAAGAGGAACGGGCGGCGTTTGAGCCAAGTTTGGGTCTTGGTAAGGTGAACACGACCTGTGACACGGGCATGTCACTTGGTCGTATCGTGCTCGGGTCATCGAGGCGAGGTTGACGATCGTTGAGGGCTGGGAACACGGCCTGGGACACAGGTATGGCCAATGGCGTGTCAAGCACACGGCTTGTGACATGGGCGTGTCACATGGTCGTGTCCTCTTCTAGAAGTTTTGGTTCTGTGTCGATTGAGGGACACGACCCGTATCACGGGTATGTACTGATTGACACGAGCATGTAAAATTTGACACAGGCGTGTCTAAGCCCATATCCTGTTCGGGATGCGACGGTTTCAGCGTCGATTAAGGCACACGGCCCATGACACGGGCGTGTCCATGGTTGACACGGGCGTGTCCCAAGCCGTGTCACAGGTCATGTCCTGTTCTTGATTTCCTGGTTTACGGTGAGTGTGGAACATGGCCTTGGACACAGGCATGTTGCAAGCCGTGTTCGGCCTAGAAATTTTATGTTCAAGGCGAATCGTGGCCATTCGTTTCCTTATTTTGGGATCCAAGGGCTCAGGTTGGTCTATTTTGGGATTTAGGCCGGGAATAAGGTTTTCAAACCCTAATTTCAAGTGAGCATTCTCTTCATAGTACTTTAAAGAGGGGAGAGCAAGGAGGAAGAGGAAATCCGGTCACTGGAGAAGCTTCAGAGCCCCGATTCTCGATCCGAGTCCCGATCTGCAAAGGCTAGGCCGATACGGTGCTTTCCATCCGACTAGATCTTCATGGCTCCGAAGAGAAATGTTAGGGTAACTATTCTCTACTTGGACATGTGAATTCCTCTTTCCTTTTTGCATAGGAAGCCCACTCTTGCAAGTATGCGGTGAGTTTGAGGTGTTCCTTTGGGTATACATGAATAGTCCCCGTTGTTTTGTATGTAGAGTCTGGAATCGAAGTACGGACATAAGCATAGTGTATGAAGCCTGCCCAGACAAGTTGGTCTGGATTGGTGATGTTTCATTATGCATGAATAGCCGGAGAAAACTCCGTGCCAATGATTGTTTTCAGGTTTTTCTGCACGGTAGATTGCAGCACGGAGTCTTGGGGACTAACTCCAAAGTGCACCCGAAAAAGTGGGCAAGAATTTGAATCTGTCATCTTTGGTGGCTTGGGAGCCATCCTTGTACATAACCGGGTTATGTACTTTTGTCTGATCGATTTTCGGGCTGCGGGGAAGCTTAACTCAGACCGATGATTTTTATTATTGTGGCGGTGTGAGCAACAAGTTGAGTGGATTTGTACCCGTTCTACATAGTTTTGTTAAAGAGACCTAAGGTATATGGTACTTATCATTGGCATAGATGGAGGGTCGTAGACTTAGGCTGGAAAGTCCAAAATGCTCACGAGATTTGTCGTCCTAGAGGCGGTGGTGGACCGAGTTCACCGTGTAAGTGCCCTGAGAGCACAGGGCATGCGGCCGTGTATGCCTACGCCTGTGGTGAAGTGTCCTTAAATTGTACTTTTTCTATCCCGTTTGTTTATACTAATGCATTGACGAGAAGGAGAACTGCCACCCCAAGAAAAGTGGTGGGGTCGTTATAATTTGATCATCTTTAGCTGACTGTTGCTTTTGTTTGCCACCGTGCGGTGGAATGTTGCTTGCAGGTGCTGCGGAGCCGAGTGGCAAATAGCGGGCTAAAGCCCTTGTTATAGTGCTGGAACTCGAAGGACGAAGTGTATTGTTTACTTTATTCTCATGTGTGACCGACCTACGTGTCGTTGTATGTAAGACACATTTTATTTAAGTAAACTTTTGTAAGGCCATAAGGCCCAATACTTGATGTATTTGTACGTTCATTCCTCTTTGGGTTTGTTAGTGGACATTCATGCTTTTGGTCGGGTTCTTTCTTTGCAACTTATTTAATTGCTTCCGCTAGAATGTACTCTGTGTAGGACGTGTCATTGGAAGAATGGTTTCATTTAGTAACCCTTCCGTCTGTCCGTGGTATATGGCGTAGGGCCCCGGCCGGACCTACTGCTATATATTATATAACAGATAGGGGTGTTATAATTTGGTATCAAAATACCGGTTCTGGTCATGCTTAAATGAATTCGTGGGCAAATTCTTTTAAGGGGTGGTTAGCATATGTGTGTGTGTCATCGTTATAACATAAAAAGAACCCATGAATTTCTACTTAGGAATGAAATTACATATGTTTGAGGAACCTGCGTGTTCCTATAATTAATTTTTACAATATTGTTCGGTCACTTAAAGGTGTTTTGTATGACTATAGGTGACCAGGAATGTTGCAGGGCCATCAGAATGTCCAGTTTTTGAGGCAAATAGTGCACCAAATGTTGAGCCTGCAACACCTCCCTCGGCAGAAACAATATGATTGGTGGCCTAAGCGGTGTTCGCTATGATCAATGCTCAACCTGTAAGATTAGTGCAGCAGCCTGCCCCTGTTATGGATCAAGTATAGCTTCAAGCGGTGGAACCGAGGAGGGTGGAGCAAGTGGTAGTGGAGCCATTGATGCCTAGGACAGCAACTTAAAAGCATCTGAAGCATGTTATGGGCTTCAATCCTCCGGTGTTCTCGGGGACGGAAACCCCAACCCAAGCTGAAGATTGGCTCTCCCGGATTAAGAGAGTCATGACCGCTATGGAGACGGAAGAGTGGCAGAATTTGACTATAGCCACTTTCTTGTTGGACGGCGATGCAAGGCTATGGTGGGAAGGTTTGGAACTACACCACTTAAGGGGGAGACAACTCACGAACATCTTGATGGAGGAGTTTTCGAGACTGTTCTTGGCAAGATACCTCCCCTCAGCTCAGAGGATCGCATTGGAGAACGAATTCCAGAAGTTGATACAAGGAGATAGTAGCGTGGACGAGTACCTCCCCGAATTTACATGTTTGGGTCGGTACGCAATCGCTACATTGGCCGATGAGGAGCAAAAGACAAACTGATTCTATGAAGGTTTGAGGGATGACTTAAGGCTACTGCTCTCGGGGCCTATGACGCAGGGTTTTTTAACCTTGGTCAACACGGCCCTGTCTTTAGAGAAAGATATGAGAAATGTACAGGCGAAGAAAGACTCTAATGAAAAGGGGATGGAGTTCAAAAGGCCAAAATCCTCAAAATCTGTGTTCCGTAAGTGGAATAAAAAGGCTAGGACTTCGGGCCCAGCCCCTTCTTCTGGTGCATCTGGGGCGACTACAGGCCAAACCCCAGGTGCATGCTATACTTGTGGAAAGCTGGGACACTATGCCTGAGATTCTCAGAGCGAACGTCCAAAGTCCGAGAGGAAGCCGGGAGCAAGCTACAAGGAAAAGGGGAAGGCGGTGGAGTCAACCGCATCCCATTATGCTCCAACTCAACCAAGAGTCTACAACCTTGGGCAGCAGGAGGCCATAAAACAAGTGGATGTGATAACAGGTACGGTTTAAATTAATAGCAAGTTAGCTTTAAATACTTGTTACCTTGCACATGTTAGCTTTCTACTGTTTGTACTAGGCTTTGTGTTGATTTTCGATAATCCGGCGAGAGCACTCTTTGATACGGGAGATTTGCACTCCTTTTTATCCGAAGGATTTATATCGCGCATCGGAATACCTACTTTGATGGCGAAGGACAAATTGGATGTGTTGTTGTTGAATGGGTGTTCAATGTGCGCGGATAGCATCTGTTGCGTAAGGATATAGATTGGGAGTCAGGAGTTTGACTTGCAAGCGTCGTTACTGCCGCTGGTAGAGTTCGACGTGATTTTTGGTATGGACTTGCTCGTGGAGCAGCAGGAATACATCGATTGTAATCGTAAGGAGGTCAATTTGAGAACTGGTCGTGAGATGACTTTTGTAGGCTTGAAAGGGGAGAGCAAGACGTTGATGTCTACTCTTCAGGTGGTTAAGGCCGTTCGTGTCAGTGCAGAGCTATTCTTCACACTCGTGGAGGCTACGAGACAAAGCCTACTTTGGACAGTATCTCAGTGGTATCTCAGTATCCTGACATGTTCCCGTATGATCTCCCTGGAGCCCCGCTGCAGCGAGAGATTGACTTCACAATTTAGCTAGTGCCAAGTGCCAAACCTGTGTCACGCTCTCCGTATTGGTTAGCGCCTAAGGAGATGGCAGAACTTAAGGTTCAACTAGAAGAGTTGTTGGAACAGGTTTATGTGCATCCAAGTTCGTCGCCTTGGAGCGCACCAGTCCTATTTGTTAAGAAGAAGGACGGAAGCTTGCGTCTCTGCATCAATTATCGAGAGCTAAACAAGTTAACGGAGAAGAACAAGTACCCGATCCCAAGGATTGATGATCTGTTCGATCAGTTGGTTGGGTCATCGGTGTACTCAAAATTATACCTCAAGTCCATATACTATCATCTCAGGATGAGGGAAAGTGATATCCCCAAGACTGCGTTCAGCACGATATATGGGCATTATGAGTTTACAGTCATGTCGTTTGGGCTGACTAATGCGTCATCAGTGTTTATGGATCTGATGAATAGAACGTTCAGAGAGTACTTAGACCACTTTGTTATCGTCTTCATCGATGATATATTGGTGCACTCACAGTGCGAAGAGGATCACTTCAAGCATTTGCATTTGGTGATGGATACACTGAGGAGGAACCAACTATACGCAAAGTTCTCCAAATGCGAGTTTTGGTTGTCCTCGGTTGCGTTCCTTGGTCAGGTAGTCAGTGAAGAAGGGATTGCGATGGATCCGGCGATGATAGTTGCGATACGGGAGTGGCCTGTGTTGTGTTCGGTAGCGGAAGTCTGGAGTTTTCTGGGTCTTTCCGACAACTACAGGTGCTTCGTAGAGAACTTCTCGTGGATTGCATTACCCCTCCCGACTTTAACGAGGAAAGATCAAAAGTTTGTGTGGTCTCCAGAGTGCACGCAATCATTCGAAGAATTGAAAAGCCGGTTGACCACGAAGCCTATTCTATGTTTGTCGGTTGGGACCGAAGGCTTTGAGATCTATAGTGATGCTTCGGGCAGTGGTTTTGGTTATGTTCTACTCCAATAAGGGAGAGTGATAGCTTATGGCTCGTGCCAGCAGAAGGTGCATGAGAGAAATTATCTGATCAATGACTTCGAGTTAGCGGCCGTGATATTTGCTCTGAAGCTGTTGAGACATTACCTGTACGGGGTGAAGGTCGATAAATTTGCCGACCACAAGAGCCTTAAATACTCGTTAGGTCAAAAAGATCTAAACATGCGGCAGTGGAGATGGATGGAGTTCCGGGGGGACTACACATTCAAGATTCACTATGTACCTGGGAAAGGAAATGATGTTGCATATGCATTGAGTCGCAGGGCGCCTGTGCGGGACAACTGGTTGTCAGTTCATGATGAGCGGTTGATTCAGGAGCTGGAGGCATTAGAGATTTCTTGTGTGGACAAGCAGACTAGTGCCGAAGCACAGCTGAACTGGACAGAGGTGCATTATGACCTAGCTGGTCGGATTCGGCAGGCGCTAGAGTTGGATAGCAACATGAAGCAAATCATGGATGTGGCTTTGGATGGGTCAAATTCCCAGTTTGATATTGTTGATAGATTGTTATGGAAGGAAAGTCATCTGTGCGTCCAAAATAGGGATAAAATGCGGGAGGAATTGATGTACGAGGCTCATCATACCAAGTACTCGATTCACCCAGGGAGCATGAAGATTTATCAGGATATGAAGAAGTTGTTCTTGTGGCCAGGATTGAAAAATGGCGTGGTACTTTACGTGGCAAAGTGTCAAACGTGCGCCTTGGTGAAGGCGGAGTGTGAGAAGACCTGAGGATTCTTGAAGTCATTGCCTATCCCGGAGTGGAAGTTCGACGACATTTCTATGGATTTTTTGCATGGTTTGCCAAGATCGCAGAAGGGGAATGATTCCATCTGGGTGATCATAGATCGTTTGACGAAGGTGTCACACTTCATTCTGAATAGGAAGGATGATTCGGAGGAGAAACTGGTGAAACTGTATGTGGATAACATTGTTCGACAACACGGTGTGCCCCGCAACATCGTGAGCGACCGAGATGGACAGTTCACGTCCAATGACTGGAGGCAGGTCCAGCAAATTTTAGGAACCAAGCTGAGTTTCAGCACAGCCTTTCATCTGCAGACAGATGGTCAGACCGAGAGAGTTAACAGGACGATGGAGGACATGCTTCGCATGTGCGTCTTGGATTTCGGGAAGCAGTGGGAAGATCACCTGTACTTGGTGGAATTTGCATACAACAACAGCTACCAAGCGAGCCATTCAAATGACGCCCTTCGAGGCCCTTTATGGTAGAAAATGTCGCACGTCGTTGTCATGGTTAGAAACGGTAGACGAAGATTTTCAAGAGGTAGGAGGTGGAAGATACAACGTCATTGGTACGAACCATTCGAGAATAGTTGCTAATCGCTCAGGACCGACAAGCTAAATACTATAATTCCAAGCATCGGAATGTGGAGTTTATTGTTGGCGACTGGGTGAATTTGAAGATCAAGCCGTTCAAGGGTGTCTCACGGGTACGGTGCTTGAACAAGCAAAGCCCGAGGTACCTTGGATCGTTTGAGGTTCTAGAGTGGATTGGCAAAGAATCCTACCGACTGAAGCTATCAGCGGAACTTAGTGGTCTACACAACGTATTCCACATATCGGTATTGCGGAAGGCGGTGCAAGAGCCTTCGCAAGTGATCACGGTCGATCAAGTACCGGTTTAGGTTGGGTTGATGATGAAGTTCAACCCCGTATGCGTTGAGGACTCGGAAGTCAAGCAACTGCGTAACAAGTACATCAGGATGGTCAAAGTCTGATGGAACAACTGAGGTCGTTAGGAGCTTTTGTGGGAGCGAGAGCAGACCATGCTCGAGGGGTATCCCAAACTCTTCTTCTCAGGTACCGTTTAAGTTTGAGTACTTATTTTTCCTTTCTGTAATTTCGGGACGATATTCATTTTAGGGGGGAGAATTGTAATGCCTCGAAACTCAAAAGAGGAACGGGCAGTGTTTGAGCCAAGTTTGGGTCTTGTTAAGGTGAACACGGCCTGTGATACGGGCATGTCACATGGCCGTGTCGTGCTAGGGTCGTCGAGGTGAGGTTGACGATCATCGAGGTTTGGGAACACGGCCTGGGACACGTTCGTGTCCCAAGGCATGTCAAGCACACAGCCTGTGACACGGGCCTATCACATGGTCGTGTCCTCTTTTGGAAGTTTTGGTTCTGTGTCGATTGAGGGACACGACCCGGATCACAGGCGTGTACTGATTGACATTGGCTTGTCGAAGTTGACACTGGCGTGTCTAAGCCCGTGTCCAGTTGGGGACGCGACATTTTTAGCGTCGATTAAGGCATACGGCCCATGACACGGGCGTATCTATGGTTGACTCAGGCGTGTCCCAAGCCGTGTCATAGGCTGTGTCCTATTCTGAATTTCCTTGTTTATGGCGAGTGTGGAACATGGCCTTGGACACGGCCGTGTTTCAATTCGTGTTCGGCCCAGAAATTTTATGTTCAGGGTGAATCGTGGTCATTCGTTTCCTTATTTTGGGATCCAAGGGCACAGGTTTGTCTATGTTTGGATTTAGGCCTGGAATAGGGTTTTCAAACCCTCATTTCAAGTGAGCATTCTCTTTCTAGGACTTTAGAGAGAGGGGAGAGCAAGGAAGAAGAGGAAGAGGAAATTCGGTCTCCGGAGAAGCTTCGGAGCCCCGATTCTCGATCCGAGTCCAGATCTGCGAAGGCGTGGCCAATACAGTGCTTTCCATCCGACTAAATCTTCATGGCGCTGAAGAGAAATGCTAGGTTAACGATTCTCTACTTGGACATGTGAATTCCTCTTTCCTTTTTGCATAGGAAGCCCACTCTCACGAGTACGCGGTTAGTTTAAGGTGTTCCTTTGGGTAGACATGAATAGTCCCCGTTGTTTTGCATGTAGAGTCTGGAATCAAAGTACGTACATAGGCATGGTGTGTGAAGCCTACCCGGACAAGTTTGTATGGATTGTTGATGTTTCATTATGCATGAATAGCCGGAGAAGACTCTATGCCGATGATTTTTTTCGGATTTTTCTGCGTGGTAGATTGCAGCAGGGAGCCTTGAGGACTAACTCCAAGGTGCACCTGGAGAATTGGGCAGAAGCGTGAATCTATCGTCTTTGGTGGCTTGGGAGCCATCCTTATATATAACCGGGTTATGTACTTTTGTCTGATCGATTATCGGGTTGCGAGGAAGCTTAACTCGCGCCGATTATTTTTATTGTCGTGGCAGTGTGAGCAACGAGTTGAGTGGATTAGTACCCGCTCTATGTGGTGTGGATCCGTACCCGCTCTATGTGGTTCGGTTAAAGAGACCTAAGGTACATGGTACTTACCGTTGGTATAGATGGAGGGTCATAGGCTTAGGCCGGAAAGACCAAAATTCTCACGAGATTTGCCATCATAGAGGCGGTGGTGGACCGAGTTCACCGTATAAGTGCCCTGAGATCATGGGGCGTGCAGTCGTGTATTCCTACGCCTGTGGTGAAGTGTGCTTAATTTGTACTTTCGCTATCCCATTTGTTTATACTAATGCATTGCAGGGAAGGAGCACCGCCACCCCAAGTAAAGTGGTGGGGTCATTATAATTTTGTCTGCTTTAGCTGACCGTTGCTTTTGTTTGCCACCGTATGGTGGAATGTTGCTTGCATGTGCTGCGGAGCCGATTGGCAAATAGCGGGCTAAAGCCCTTTTTGTAGTGTTGTCCCTCGAAGGCCGAAGTGTATTGTTTACTTTATTCTCATGTGTGACCGACCTGCATGCCGTTGTATGGAAGACACATTTTATTTAAGTAAACTTTTATAAGGCCATAAGGCTCAATACTTGATGTATTTGTACGTTCATTCCTCTTTGAGTTTGTTTGTGGATATTCATGCTTTTGGCTGGATTATTTCTTTGCAACTTATTAAATTGCTTCCGCTAGAATGTACTCTGTGTAGGACGTGTCATTGGAAGAATGGTTTCATTTAGTAACCTTTCCGTCTGTCCGTGGTATATGGCGTCGGGCCCCAGTCAGACCTACTATTATATGCTATGTGATGGATAGGGGTGTTACAGATCCTCAGGTGAACGGGTGGTTTGACGAGTTGGGTTGTACAGATGAACCTATTATGTGAATCGGTAAGGATGCACTTGATAATAGTAATACGATGAATAATGATGTAAACAGGTATTAGATGAATTGGTACACGCTCATGTGATATATAATGAAATGTGTTTAGTAGTCCACTGCTTTGGGGTGTGTCTCCTTACGGGTAGCAATGTAGGGTATGAATTGCATGTGTGTTTTCCACACTGACATGATGAGTGGACTCGGTGTGGAGCCCTTATGTGTTGTTGAGCATGAACTGTGAAATGGCTAAGACATCCCGAGGTGCTCAAAGGGAAGCCATCCCGAGGTGAACATAGGGATGTGGATTGTGAAATGGCATGGAAAAGTGAAAATGTATGCGGTGTGAGTGGGCACACAGTATCATAATCCTGGGTTAAGGATAGTGTGGTAGGTCTACGGGCTCGCTAGTCGTCACACAGACGGGAGTTGACGGATACATTTTGAAGGTTGGGCCTTGGTCCTTGGTGCTCTTTCCCGAGGCACCCTTCGTGCCAGTGGATGGTTGGCCTTTGTCCTCTACTGCTGTTTTCCCAGAGGAACCTTCCATGCCACGATGATAGTCCAGTTGGGGTGTGTTCTCGGTGCACATCTACTCGAGACCCCTCAGAGTCGTAATACGCATGTGAGCTGCGATGTTGTTCTTAGCATTTAGGCATATGGAGGCCTAGGTTGAGCAGTGTGGATGCCTGCCTAGTAGTGGAAATGCCTGCTCTACTATCACCGTCTAGCCACGACAGATTAAGCCTGAGAGGTTAGCTACCTGCTCGAAAAGTGGAAACTTTAAGTCTGTGTCGACATAGCAAATTGCATGTTGTTAGCATGGGTGAGTCATCATACTGCATTCATATCATTTCATTACATCGCATTAGATCCTTATCATATGAGTTTGTATGGGCACTCTTATATGATAAGTTACATTATTGTTAAACTGACGCTTAACTTATATGTTTATATGGTCATTCATATAAGTTAAGTTACTTTCCTGTTTTAAATCTATAAGTTTAGATGGATTGATATAGCTTGTGTAGAATTGCTAGAATAGAATGTTGATAATATTGTATTACATTACTTCTATTTCTACTCATGACATATATACTTACTCCACCTGCTTTTGCTATAGTTATATAAATATTTTATACCCTTCTTCCTTTCTCTGCCCGATGCCGAGGAGTCGCCAGGGGAGTGGATGTGATAGCCACTTAGTCTTTATGACTAACGATTGCTACGCCTTCCTTTTTAGGAGGAAATCCTGCAGATAGAGCAGCAGCAAGTTACGCAGGATGGAAGCCGTGCCAGGACGACAGGGCCTGAAGTGACGATACCATCGATGTCATCTGTAACTGATGTGAGTTCAGAGAGACTCATTTTGTAGCCTATTTGGGAAAGTACTCTGATATTATATAAGCCTTGGTTGCTTCTTATTTTTATTGTACTTATGGACTATTATACTAGTATGCATTTTGACTTCTATTTTATATTCTTTATTCTGGGCTGGCATGGATGATATGTTTAGCTTGCAGGATAGGCGTCTTATAGTATAGGTTAGCCCGTGTGCTAACGCTACCGCAAGGCGGTTGTTCTAGGCATAAGACTCCCCTCGTGTCGTTTCTTGTGTTTAGGGAGGGGGGTCTTACAAATGGTATCATCTTGCAACGATCCTGAACTAAAGAAGTCATTGAACAATTGGCCACCCCCATTTGATTAGTCAGTTTGGGGACAAACCAACTTAGAGGAAGCAGTGGTGTGCCCATATATAATTCACACTAAGTATGTCCAATTTTGACCTTACGATTAGCCAACATGACCTTAGGTTTATACCATACTTGTAGATCCTAGTGCATATTGATCCAGTGGGGGGCACTCCCGTCCCTTCCGTACCCACTCAGTTCCAGCAGTCAGAGCTAGGATAGATGCTCACGGCTATTTTGGACGCCTTTAGGTCTCATTAGTCCCCAATGTAGCAAAACAATCCGGGCATAAACTGGTTGAGCACGTTTTGAGCTCTCTCCCCTCCTGCCTACATCGGGACAGAGTCAGTCGTGCGTATGGAAGAATGGCTCGACAAGGTGGAAGATCTATTGGTAGGAATCTGTTGTCCAACCAGCATGGCTATGATATTTGCATTGTTTGTCCAGAAACTGCATGCCAAGAGGTGGTGGAAGTCCCTCATGGACTCTACTTTCCAAGGTTGAGTATACACAGATATTAGTTGGAATGAGTTCTCTGGGGAATTCTTAGAGCACTTCATCCCCTCGTATGCCCGAGATGAACTTGAAGAGAGATTCTTGCAGCTAAAATAAGGATCAAAGTCGGTTACAGAATACCAAAGGGATTTTCAACATCTAGCAGGGTTTGCTGACTCCTATGAGTTGGATGACCGAGGTTATGCTAAATGGCTCTGCAAAGGCTTTGCGGGATCCCCTGAGGCAAGCCCTTTTGTTTATAGTAGACTCGATTTTAGCTGAGATCATTGAAATGGCAAAAAGGCTGGAGGCAGATCATTTGGGAAGTAATAAGAGACCTGCTAAGGGTGTGATGGAGGCCAGTCCTAGTTATAGAAGGAGGCGGGATAACCAGGGAAGAGGAAACAATAGAGGCGGAGTTCGCTTCCGTCAGAACTTTAGAGTGGAGCGTCTGACTCCGTCGCCAACACTACCTCCTCCAACGCAACAAATTTATCTGCATCCAAGGGAGCAGTATGAGCGAGTCTGCTTCCAGTGACACCAACCGGGCCACATCTGACATCACTGCCCACAGCTAAGTTGGAATGCTCCTCCTGCTCTCCCTCTAGCAGCTCTATAAGGTCGGTGACACATGCGTGGTCAAGGACGAGGACCACGAGGAACAAACCATGGGCCTACTTGGTATCAGGTGTTTGCGCTGGACATGGCGCAAGAGAGGAATCCTCAACAGGTGAGTGCAGGTATGTCGTGATTTGACTAATATGTTATAAGAATTTCCTTTCGATTGCCTAGAAAATGCTAGGAGTCTAGCTTTGAGTCTTTATAATTGATACCAAGTCACCGTGATGGTTGGTGGGAAACCAGCTTATACGCTATTCGATACAAATGCTACACTTGTTTGTGTCGGCAGACTTCGTTGAAGGCCTAGAGGGAGTGCAATACTTCACTGGTATTGATCGGAGAGTACGCCTCCCAGATGACTCTGAGATGACTACAATCGCCACGTGTGAATTGGAGATACTTATTGGAGGAAAGACCTTCGAAACCCTTTCCACAGTATTAAGAATGCCATAATTCGACCTTATTCTGGGCATGGCATGGTTGGATTGGCACTATGCTAGAATTGATTGTGTAGAGAAGCGAATTTCCTTGTGACATGGGGACTCTGAAGTCATTTTTTCAAGGTATTAGATTCACACCTCGTATGATATTATCTTCAATTCAGGCCATAGAGGCCCACATGAAGGGGGATGAAGTCTACATGGTTTGTTTCAAGTTGAAAGAGATGACAGTAGATATGAAAGATGTGTGAGTGGTGCGGGACATCCCTGAGGTATTTCCCGAGATGCTATCGAGATTACCCCCATGTCGAGAAGTGAACTTTCAAATTAAGTTAGTATCGGGTGACAAGCCCATCTCTAGGATCCCTTATCGTATGGCCTTGAAGGAACTCGCCAAGTTTAGAGTTCAGTTACAGGAATTAGTAGAGTCTAGGTTTGTTCGTCCCAGTTCATCACCCTGGGGAGCTCCTGTTCTATTCGTTAAGAAGAAGGACGGAAAGTTGCGGTTATATATAGATTACCGAGAGCTCAATCGTTTAATGGTTCGGAACACCTACCCGCTACCCCAGATAGATGAGTTATTCAATTAACTGGTGGGGGCGCACTGGTTTTAAAAGTTGGATCTTTGCTCAGGGTATTAACAACTGAGGATACAAGAGGAAGATATCTAGAAAATGACATTTAGCTCCAGGTATGTACTATATGAGTTTAGCATTATGCCTTTTGGGCTCACGAACGCCCCTTCAACATTCATGTTTATGATGAACAAAGTTTTTGATCCATACCTAGATGCCTTCATCATCGTCTTCATCGATGACATCTTAGTATATTCGAAGACAGAAGAAGATCATGTTGATTAGTGGACACCCCAGTTTCCTTCTTAGGTCACGTGATCAGTGGTGTTGGATTATCCGTAGATCCGGCTAAGGTGTGTGCTGTGAAAGAACGGTCGCCTCTGAAGATAGCAGCCGATGTTCGGAGTTTTCCTTGTAGTTGTTGGATACTATCGCAAGTTCGTGAAGGCTTTCTCAAAGATAGCCCTCCCTTTCACTGCCCTTACAAAGAAAGGTGTGCCATATGAGTGGACACCCCAAAGCGAGGCCTCATTCTAAGAGCTGAAGGATAGACTTACCTTCACACCCATCCTATCCCTCCTATCTGGGAAGGAAGGATTCCAAGTCTACACTAACGCATCATATCTAGGGATGGAGGCAGTGCTGATGTAGCACGGGCATGTGATCACTTATGCTTTGAGACAACTGAAGAAGCATGATGCTAATTACCCAGTTCATGATCTGTAGTTGGGGGAAGTAGTGTTCGTCTTGAAAGTTTGGAGACACTATCTATATGGCATCCACTGTGAGATATTTTTGGATCATAAGAATTTAAAGTATGTTCATACTCAAAAGGAGCTGAATCTGAGACAGCGATGGTGGTTAGAATTTTTATATGATTATAAATTTACCTTGAACTACCACCCCAGAAAAGCAAACTCCATGGCCAATGCTTTGAGCAGAAAGGTACCATAATCGAACCCTGAGTCTCGATTGATGAGTATGAAATTAGATCAGATGCTTGAAGGGATGGAGATCACCCTGGTGTATAAAGATCTTTCTAAATAGTATACGAAGTACCTAACCGCGATGAGCATAGTCTGTGATATTCGGGACGAGATACGGACAGAGCAGGGAAGGATGCATCTCTGGCCCTAGTGTTTAAGTCAATTGAAGATGGATCTACTGACGAATATTCCCTAAAGGATGGCCTCATTCACTTCCATGGCTGACTCTACATTTCCAAGGGTGGAGAAATACGGGAAGATATATTGAGAGAAGCACATTGATCCAAGTATTTGGTGCATCCCGGGATTTCTAAAATGTATAGTGATTTGCGGAAGACCATGTTTTAGACGGGAATGAAGAAAGCAGTCAAATATTATGTTACGCACTGTGAGGCTTGTCAAAAGTGAAGGCGGGGTGCAAGATCCCTGGGGGATTTTTACAGTCATTGCCCATTCCTGTGTGGAAGTTCGAGGATATCTCCATGGACTTCATTCATGGATTTCCACACTGACGCACTTGGAATGATTTAGTTTGGGTAATTGTGGATCTCTTGATGAAGGTAGACAGGTTTATTCCAATAAAGAAGGAGGCACATATGGACGTTTTTGTGTGCCTCTTTGTGAAGTAGTTTGTACGGTACCATAGCGTGCGAAAGAAAATTGTTTCTGACCGAGATGGTCGTTTCACATTTAAAGAATGGAAGGAAGTACAGGAGTATTTGGGTTAATGCCTTACCTTCAGCACAGCCTTTCATCCTCAGACGGATGGTCAGTCAGAGAGGACCATCAGAACCTTGGAAGATCGGTTAACATTGTGTGTGTTAGATAGAGGAGTGTTGTGGGAAAGGCTCTTACCCCTGGTAGAATTTTCATATAACAAAAGTCATCAGGCAAGTATCGAGATGGCACCCCATGAAGCCCTTTATGGGAGAAGGTGTAGGACTCCCTTATCATGGGTGCAAGATGAAGACCCAAAGGTTTTGGGAATAGAGTACATTGATGATGTTGATGCTACAGATAGACTAATATGGGAACGCATGTTTGAGGCTCAAAGTCGGCAGGCTAAGTATTATAATGAAAAGTATCGGGTGGTGGAATTTCAAGTGGGTGACAAGGTGTTCCTTAAAATCCGGTTGATGCATGGAGTGTCTCGGGTGCATGGTGTGAAGAAGCTCAGTCCAAGATACATTGGGCCTTATGCCATATTGGAAATGGTTGGCCTTTTGGCCTATCGGTTGGAGCTACTGTAACATCCCATTTCCGGCTAGACCCCTAGGAGTCGGTTGGTCGAGTCAGAACCCCAGGGAGCACAAAAAGTGAAAATAAAGCGATCAATTTTTCGGGTCACGGGTTGGTCACGCCTGTGACCGACCCGTCACGCCCGTGACCTGGGCGTGACTACTTCGACGATCGTCGATCTCCACGAGACGATCGCCGAACGTGCTGTCTGGGCATGTCACGCCCGTGACCAAGGTGTCACGCCCGTGACTATGGGCGTGACCCCATCGACGATCGTCGATCGGCGTGAGACGATCGTCGACCTTGCTGCCCGGGCATGTCACGCCCGTGACTTAGCTGTCACGCCCGTGACCTAGGGCGTGACCAGCCTTCGGCGACCGTCGAGCTCAGTTCGACGCTCGTCGACCTCGAAATATGCCATTCGGGCCTGTCACGCCCGTGACCCAAGGTGTCACGCCCGTGACCATCATCGACGATCGTCGATCTCAGTTCGACGATCGTCGAACCCAGGATTGACTATTCGGACCTGTCACGCCCGTGACCTACGTGTCACGCCCGTGACATTGGCCGAAACGACGGTTCGGGCCCGAAATTATTCCAACACGCGTGGTATTAAATGCTGGTGTGGGAAGTTACACCAGGAGTAACTACCGGCCGTTTTTCTTCTGAAATTTTATAATAAATGAGGAAAAGGTGGTCCAATAGAAAACCGCCAGCTGTACACACCTGTTCAGTTCCGCCGTTTCTTATCCCTTCACCGTAACCGAAACGTTAAGGGGGAAACTTCATGGCCATAATGGTTTTACCATTTCATATTCCCACTTCCTGAGTTATAAAAGCCCACTTAGGGAAAGAGGAGAAGGTTACACGCTCAAGTAATCAGAACAGACCCTTGTTCTTGCTGTAGGAGAAGTCCAGCAAACGCCACCACCGCGCCATGGCACCCCGACGTTCTTCTCGCCTTCAAACCGCGAACAAGGTCCTCCTCTACTCTTTCTCTTTCATGGGTAGATCTTAGGATTCTTAGGAAGGAGGTTCGCGCTCAACGGAGCCGGATCCATCTCTCGTTTTCATGGAAAAACCATGAAAAAGGTATTTTGAGTTCGCCGGAAACCGCCACCTCCGGCGGCCAAACCACCGCCGACCGCTAGCCATCGCCTCAACGGAGGTGGTGGTGGTGGTGGCTGGCCAGGGAAGTGACCGGACGGCCGGCAACGGATCACGGAAACGTTACAGGAAAAATGGCTTCCTGGTTCTGGTTTCGGGTTCTGAAGAAGATGAACAGTAGATTTAATATATAATACATAGATTATTATATAGTACATAATGGAAAAGAGATTATTTGAATGTATTTTTGAGGCGTACGATAGGTCAGACCAGTGGTGCTTTTTACTGGTTTTGAGGTGGGCGAGGCCCAACCCACCGCTTCCGTTTGCCACTACGGAGGTATCCTGGGAGGTAACGGCTCCGAAAGGGGGAACTAAAGGTCTGTGTGCACAGAGTCGGGTGTGTGAGTTGCACTTGCATGTTTCATCATACCCACTAGCATGTCATAGCATAATCGATTCATTAAACCTTGACACCTAAAGTATAAGTGGTATGGGACGCTTATACATTAGGACCTGCAAAACGACCCCTTGGTCTATAAGCTTGTGTGGGCAAGTTTATAAATCAAAGGTTAATTTCAATATATAACAACCATTGCTGTTTGATAACCGACACCCCAACGTATAAGTGGTATGGGACACTCTATACGATGGGAGCCTTGCAAAAGATCCCTTTGCTTATGTGTTCTCGCATAAGCGAAGGTTTAAATTCATATAATTGCTTTTCTTACTGCTAGACCTATTACAACAATCATATTAACTGCTCACCGAATACACCTTGCTAGATTAGTTTCCGCTGCCATCTGTTTCATGATTATCTCTACCATCATGTCCTTCCCTTTCTTCCTCTCCGCTCGGTACCTAGGAGCCATGGGGGAAGGGGTAGGGGATGATAGGGCTTAGTCTTTATGACTAACGGTTTTCGAACCGCATCATTTAGGGGATCGTGGAGCCCAGCATGGAGGAGCAGCCCCAGAGATCGGTGCGCCTGGAGATGGGGCAGTCTAGCTCCGGAGTTCACACAGCCGGGACCGTGAGTCTCGACCTTGAGTAGTTTACTGTTTCGCTTCCGCATGAGAGACTTGTAGCGAGGATATTTTGTACCGGGCATAAGCCCGTATTTATAGTACTCTGATGTTTCTGTGGACACTCCCTTCGTGGAGTTTTATTATATATATGTGATTTTTATTATTGTGGACTGCATTGCTCTTACTTCAATAATTGTGCTACTTTCTGTGATCGAAATTGGCCGGCAGAATCGGCGCCTTGTAGTGATGACCCTTCGGGACGTGAAGGTGTCACCGCAAAGCGGCGGTTCTGGGCCTAAGACCCCGGTGGTTGAAAAAGAAAAAAAAAGGGGGTCTTACAAGTGGTATCAGAGGAAACATCGATCAGAAGGAAGTAGCAGTCCACAAACCCTAGGTCACCCCCGCTCGAGTTTAGTTTGCGGACAAACTAAGCAGCGGAAGCAGTGGTGTGCCCATATGGGATCACATATAATTTGTCCACCTTTATGTAGTATTTGAACGTTTTCTCAGCGTGTGTTTTTGTTACGCAGCCTCCAGCACGGACTACGCCTCAGGGTGGAGTTCCACAGGCTCAGGATGTTGCACCACCCCCACCAGCCCCCACTCCTTTCCTTCAGTCAGACATGGGACAGACCCTGACTGCCATTCTGGAGGCCTTCAGGGCCCAGCAGGTTCCGGCCCCGCAGCCAAATCCGGGGGCCAACTGGCTAAGCATCTTCCGAGGACTGGCTCCCCCGTCCTATTTGGGGACAGAGTCGGCTGTTCGGACGGAAGAGTGGCTAGATATCATGTATGAGATGCTGACCGGGATTCGGTGTCCATGGGAGGAGAAGGTGGCTCTGGTTGTCTCCTGCCTGGAGTCCCATGCCAAGAGGTGGTGGAAGACGCTGTTGGACACGACCTTTGCTGATAGGGAGGTTGCGGAGATTACTTGGGAGGAGTTCAGGGCCGCACTGCTGGAGCATTTCGTTCCGCAGTCGGCTAGGGACGACTTGGAGGAGCGGTTCTTACAGCTGAAGCAGGGTACTCGGACCGTGGTGGAGTACCATCGAGAGTTTGACCATCTGGCTCGATACGCAGATTCCTACCAGCTGGACGAGGCAGGGTATATCAGGAGGTTCTACAAGGGCCTACATGAGGACTTGAGGGAGGCTCTGCTGTTCGTATCTGATGGGCCCATCTCCCGGATCTTGGAGATGGCCAAAAGGATTGAGGCAGATTGGCACGCCACCCGGGGTCGGAAACGGCCAGCAGAGGATCAGGGACGAAGAGGAAGGAATGACCAGCGGCGGGGTGCAGTACCAGAGGGAAGGAGGACAGAGGACCAGCCTCGTCAGGACGTGAGGCCGGAGCCGAGGGAACAGGTGGTATTGACCCCTCCACCCCTTCGGATGCAGGAGATGCCGAGACCCGGGGGAATGGCGTATCCCCCAGAGTGTTACTTTTGTCATCAGATTGGGCACATTCGGAGGAACTGCCCCATGAGGGGGGCACCACCTCCAGCACATCAGGGCGGCCCACCAGCTCAGCATTACGGAGGCCGAGGACGCGGCCGCGGTCGAGGATACCAGGGGGAAGATCGTAGACAGGGAAGAGAGCAGGTATATGCCTTGGACCTTGCACAGCCGCGGAATCCAGAGCAGGTCATCGCAGGTATGCCGAAATGCTTCTTTGTTTTCATAGAATTTCCCCTTTAAGTTGTTAAAACTTTGAATCGCACTAGATTGATAGCAAGGAAAGTAAAAACTCATTATAGAACCCTAAGATATCTAATCACCCCAGGTATAGTCTTCATCAGCGGCAAGCCTGCCCGCACGCTGTTCGATACTGGAGCTACTCACTCCTTTGTGTCGGAGTCGTTCGTTGAAGGACTGGAAGGTGTGGAGCGGTTCGCAGGCTCGAAGATGAGGGTGCGACTACCGGATGGATCTGAGCTCCTTACCACGGATCACTGCAATATGGAGGCGGAGATTGGTGGAAAAGCGTTCGAGGCTCCAGCGACGATTTTGAAGCTGACGGACTACGACCTGATCCTGGGCATGGTATGGCTGCACTGGAACTATGCCCAGATTGACTGCCAGGCAAAGAGGATCACCGTGAGACACGGGGACTCTTTCATTACCATTGAAGGTATAAGACCTGTCTCTCGTATACTCTTATCTTCGGTACAGGCCGTCAAGGCCCATCTACAGGGAGAGGAGGTCTATCAGATTCTTTTTGAGATGGCGGAGGTTAAGGAGTCGGTGACAGACATCCCGGTGGTGCGAGATTTCGCTGACATCTTTCCGGAGAAACTGCCAGGACTACCACCACACCGAGAGCAGGATTTTCAGATACAGCTTGTGCCGGGGGCCAAGCCGGCGTCTAGGGCCCCTTATCGGATGGCCCCAAAGGAGTTGGCAGAGTTTCGGACTCAGTTGCAGGAATTAGTTGAGGCAGGTTTTGTTAGACCGAGTTCCTCGCCATGGGGAGCTCCGGTTCTGTTCGTGAAGAAGAAGGATGGGACACTCCGCCTGTGCATCGATTATCGAGCACTAAACAGGCTGACCGTCCGGAATACCTATCCGCTCCCACGGATAGACGAATTATTCGACCAGCTGGAGGGGGCCCATTATTTCTCGAAGCTGGACTTGAGATCAGGATACTACCAGCTGCGGATCCAGGAGGAGGATATCCCGAAGACGGCCTTTAGTAGCAGATATGGCCTGTATGAGTTCACCGTGATGCCCTTTGGGCTCACGAATGCTCCGTCGGCATTCATGAGTCTCATGAACAGGGTTTTCGAAGCCTACTTGGATGTGTTCGTCATAGTATTCATAGACGACATCCTGATCTACTCTAGGACGGAGGAGGAGCACACTCGGCATCTGGCACTGACCTTGGAGAGGTTGCGGGAGCATCGCCTTTACGCCAAATTCAGCAAGTGTCAGTTCTGGTTGAAGGAGGTGGCCTTCCTAGGCCACATCATCAGCGGAGCCGGGTTATCAATAGATCCAGCAAAGATTCGGGCAGTTCGCGATTGGCCGCAATTGAAGACAGCCACCAATGTGCGAAGTTTCTTGGGACTTGCCGGCTATTACCGGAAGTTCGTGGAGGGGTTCTCTCGGATTGCCCTCCCCCTCACATCTTTGACGAAGAAGGAGGCACCTTTCGTTTGGACCCCGCAGTGCCAGGCGGCTTTCCAGGAGCTGAAGGATCGACTCATCTCAGCACCTATTCTGGCCCTTCCATCCGGAAGGGAGGGATTCCAAGTGTATACCGACGCATCATACCAAGGGATGGGAGCGGTGCTGATGCAGAACGGACATGTCATAGCATATGCCTCCCGCCAGCTGAAGATCCATGAGAGGAACTACCCGGTGCACGACCTCGAGATGGGAGCGGTCGTTTTTGCTCTGAAGGTCTGGCGTCATTACCTTTATGGAGTCCACTGCGATATCTTCTCCGATCACAAGAACTTGAAATACGTGGACACTCAGAAGGAGCTGAATATCAGGCAGAGGTGTTGGGTGGAGTTCTTAGCAGATTATCAGTATGAGATGCACTACCACCCAGGGAAGGCAAACGTGGTGGCCGACGCGTTGAGCCGGAGAGCGGCCACTTCCGAAGCTGGGCCCCAGGTTATGTCTATGGAGCTGGTCCGGTCATTCAGAGACATACAGATATCCCTAGTGTCCGAGGATGACCCAGATCTGTATAGGGAGTATCTGGCATCGATAGTGGCCATAGACGATATTCGGGATCGCATTCGGGACGGACAGAGGACAGATGCGTGGGCGGAGCCGATGTTCCGAGCTTTGGAGGAAGGTTCGACAGGAGATTATTCCCTGAGAGATGGTTTGCTCCACTTCAGAGGCAGAGTATATATACCCGCAGGAGGCCAGATCCGAGAGGATATTCTGACGGAGGCGCATTGCAGCCGGTACTCCGTGCACCCGGGGATCACAAAGATGACCGCTGATCTGAAGAGGACGATGTTTTGGCCGGGCATGAAGAAAGACATTACGTACTTCGTGACCCATTGCGAGGCGTGTCAGTTGGTGAAGGCGGAGTGCAGGAACCCCGCAGGACTGTTGCAGCCACTCCCGGTGCCGGAGTGGAAGTTTGACGACATAGCGATGGATTTTATACATGGTCTTCCCCGGTCTCGGACAGGGAACGACTCGATTTGGGTGATTGTCGATCGTTTGACGAAGGTGGCCCGCTTTATACCGATCAGGAAGGATGACTCGGTGGGAGTGCTGGTACGGAAGTTTGTGGAGCAGTATGTCCGATATCATGGCGTGCCCCGGACGATAGTGTCGGACCGCGATGGACGGTTTACATCCAGGGAGTGGCGGTCAGTGCAGGCATATTTGGGCACCCGGTTGACTTTTAGCACGGCCTTCCACCCTCAGACGGACGGGCAGACCGAGCGCACCAACCGGACCTTGGAGGACTTACTACGGCTGTGTATACTGGACCGAGGGGAGCCGTGGGAGAAGATGTTACCGTTGGTCGAGTTCTCCTACAATAATAGCTACCAGTCCAGCATCAGGATGGCGCCGTATGAGGCCTTGTATGGAAGGAAATGTAGGACCCCGCTTTCTTGGGTTCAAGACGAGGATCCGAAACTGTTGGGATCGGATTTTGTGGAAGATACCGAGGCTCAGGTGAGACTGATCAGAGAAAGGATGTTGGAGGCGCAGAGCAGACAGGCCAAATACTATGACGCCCGGCATCGTCAAGTGGAGTTTCGGGTAGGGGATCGAGTGTTCTTGAAGATCCGACCCATGCACGGAGTCTCACGGGTGCGCGGTCGGAGGAAGAAACTCAGCCCTAGGTATATGGGCCCTTACCGGATCCTGGAGCGGATCGGACCCCTAGCCTACAGGCTAGAGTTGCCACCGGAGCTGGCAGCTCTACACGACGTCTTCCGCATCTCTTCGCTGAGAAGGGCTCTACTACGCCCGGAGCAGCGGACTTTGACCACCGAAGGGCCGGTAGCTTCAGACCGATCTGTTCACTTGGAGCCGGTTCGGATCGACGACAAAGGAGTGCGGATCTTGCGGCGCAAGAAGATCCCCTTAGTCAAGGTTCTGTGGAGAAATCACGGTCAGGAGGAGCACACCTGGGAACCGCAGGATCTGATGAGGCAAAGATACCCGGAGTTGTTCAGTCAGGTACATCTCACCACCTCTCGGTATATTATAGACTGCCTTTTTGTTTTGGAATGATAAGACTAGATAAGGAAAATCCAGGACCTAGGCATGCGCACTTAATCAGAAAGGTAGGGGCTAATCTTTTGTTTATTGGGGAGATTGTGTTAGTTATCAAACGAACAGTCGCTTGAACCCAATAGAAAGATCGTATGGGATGTTACAAGTTTAATTTATTCCGATAAGAAATTCCCATAGGCTCAACCTTAATTTCGGGGACGAAATTTTTGTTTTGTTTATTGGGATTTGTAACATCCCATTTCCGGCTAGACCCCTAGGAGTCAGTTGGTCGAGTCAGAACCCCAGGGAGCACAAAAAGTGAAAATAAAGCGATCAATTTTTCGGGTCACGGGTTGGTCACGCCCGTGACCGACCCGTCACGCCCGTGACCTGGGCGTGACTACTTCGACGATCGTCGATCTCCACGAGACGATCGCCGAACGTGCTGTCTGGGCATGTCACGCCCGTGACCAAGGTGTCACGCCCGTGACTATGGGCGTGACCCCATCGACGATCGTCGATCGGCGTGAGACGATCGTCGACCTTGCTGCCCGGGCATGTCACGCCCGTGACTTAGCTGTCACGCTCGTGACCTAGGGCGTGACCAGCCTTCGGCGACCGTCGATCTCAGTTCGACGCTCGTCGACCTCGAAATATGCCATTCGGGCCTGTCACGCCCGTGACCCAAGGTGTCACGCCCGTGACCATCATCGACGATCGTCGATCTCAGTTCGACGATCGTCGAACCCAGGATTAACTATTCGGACCTGTCACGCCCGTGACCTACGTGTCACGCCCGTGACATTGGCCGAAACGACGGTTCGGGCCCGAAATTATTCCAACACGCGTGGTATTAAATGCTGGTGTGGGAAGTTACACCAGGAGTAACTACCGGCCGTTTTTCTTCTGAAATTTTATAATAAATGAGGAAAAGGTGGTCCAATAGAAAACCGCCAGCTGTACACACCTGTTCAGTTCCGCCGTTTCTTATCCCTTCACCGTAACCGAAACGTTAAGGGGGAAACTTCATGGCCATAATGGTTTTACCATTTCATCTTCCCACTTCCTGAGTTATAAAAGCCCACTTAGGGAAAGAGGAGAAGGTTACACGCTCAAGTAATCAGAACAAACCCTTGTTCTTGCTGTAGGAGAAGTCCAGCAAACGCCACCACCGCGCCATGGCACCCCGACGTTCTTCTCGCCTTCAAACCGCGAACAAGGTCCTCCTCTACTCTTTCTCTTTCATGGGTAGATCTTAGGATTCTTAGGAAGGAGGTTCGCGCTCAACGGAGCCGGATCCATCTCTCGTTTTCATGGAAAAACCATGAAAAAGGTATTTTGAGTTCGCCGGAAACCGCCACCTCCGGCGGCCAAACCACCGCCGACCGCTAGCCATCGCCTCAACGGAGGTGGTGGTGGTAGTGGCTGGCCAGGGAAGTGACCGGACGGCCGGCAACGGATCACGGAAACGTTACAGGAAAAATGGCTTCCTGGTTCTGGTTTCGGGTTCTGAAGAAGATGAACAGTAGATTTAATATATAATACATAGATTATTATATAGTACATAATGGAAAAGAGATTATTTGAATGTATTTTTGAGGCGTACGATAGATCAGACCAGTGGTGCTATTTACTGGATTTGAGGTGGGCGAGGCCCAACCCACCGCTTCCGTTTGCCACTACGGAGGTATCCTGGGAGGTAACGGCTCCGAAAGGGGGAACTAAAGGTCTGTGTGCACAGAGTCGGGTGTGTGAGTTGCACTTGCATGTTTCATCATACCCACTAGCATGTCATAGCATAATCGATTCATTAAACCTTGACACCTAAAGTATAAGTGGTATGGGACGCTTATACATTAGGACCTGCAAAACGACCCCTTGGTCTATAAGCTTGTGTGGGCAAGTTTATAAATCAAATGTTAATTTCAATATATAACAACCATTGCTGTTTGATAACCGACACCCCAACGTATAAGTGGTATGGGACACTCTATACGATGGGAGCCTTGCAAAAGATCCCTTTGCTTATGTGTTCTCGCATAAGCGAAGGTTTAAATTCATATATTTGCTTTTCTTACTGCTAGACCTATTACAACAATCATATTAACTGCTCACCGAATACACCTTGCTAGATTAGTTTCCGCTGCCATCTGTTTCATGATTATCTCTACCATCATGTCCTTCCCTTTCTTCCTCTCCGCTCGGTACCTAGGAGCCATGGGGGAAGGGGTAGGGGATGATAGGGCTTAGTCTTTATGACAAACGGTTTTCGAACCGCATCATTTAGGGGATCGTGGAGCCCAGCATGGAGGAGCAGCCCCAGAGATCGGTGCGCCTGGAGATGGGGCAGTCTAGCTCCAGAGTTCACACAGCCGGGACCGTGAGTCTCGACCTTGAGTAGTTTACTGTTTCGCTTCCGCATGAGAGACTTGTAGCGAGGATATTTTGTACCGGGCATAAGCCCGTATTTATAGTACTCTGATGTTTCTGTGGACACTCCCTTCGTGGAGTTTTATTATATATATGTGATTTTTATTATTGTGGACTGCATTGCTCTTACTTCAATAATTGTGCTACTTTCTGTGATCGAAATTGGCCGGCAGAATCGGCGCCTTGTAGTGATGACCCTTCGGGACGTGAAGGTGTCACCGCAAAGCGGCGGTTCTGGGCCTAAGACCCCGGTGGTTGAAAAAGAAAAAAAAAGGGGGTCTTACAGCTACCACCAGAGCTAGAGAATTTACATGATATATTTCATGTGTCGTCACTTTGGATGGCACTGTTGCGGCCCGATGAACATGTCCTCACCACCGACCGACCATTGACAACTGATAGATCCGTCTGACTAGAGCCGGTGCGGATAGTGGACACCAAAATAAGGAGCTTGCAGCGAAAAAGTGTCCTATTGGCAAAAGTGTTATGGTCTAATCACGGGAAGGATGAATTTACTTGGGAGTCGGTTGACTTGATGCGGGAGCACTACCCGGAGTTGTTTCCCCAATGTAAATTTAAGCAGCGCATTTTATTTTCATGCTCTTGCTTCCCCATAGCCTTAGCCTGATTTCGGGGATGAAATCTTTTATTTTGTTTATAAGATTTGTAACGTCCCATTTTGCGCTAGGCCCCTCACACGAATTCTGAGTCAAGATACTTGACTCAGGATCGAGGTGCACAGGCAAAGTGTCGAGTGCGTTGGGTAAAGTGTTTGGCTGAGTGATACCCAACGAATCGAAAGGGGATGGCCTAAGGGAAAGGGCCAAGGGAATTCGTCGAAAATCATCATGGATATCTATCGAATTTGCCGAGTAACGATGGAGAAAAAGGTCGAGGGAAATTCATTGGATATTATTGTTGATATCCGATGAATTCGTCAAGTTTCATTTAAGAAGTTTGGTGAGACGAAAAAATGGAAGATTGACCAAGGGAATTCGTCGAATATCACTAAGATTCGACGAATTCGTCGTAGATCACGTTCAGTTCAGCGAGTATGGAGAAATTCGGCGAGAATGACTTATGGCTGATTCGTCGATACTACATGTCGAGACTCGCCGATTCATCGAGTATCATGATAGATACTCGACAAATTTGCGTTGGCGATTTGCGGTGCTGGCTGGTGTATGCGGATGGACTGGGTTTCGGGATGTGTGCGGCTTGGATTTCTTTGGACCGACTATTTCATTAGGACTTAATATGGGTAATAATGGGCGGTCCACTAATACGGCGACACATGGCATGTAAAGTTTAAACTAATAAAGTATTATAAAGAAGAATAAGCCGAACTCTAGCCTTCATACTTACCTTGTCGAGCCTTGCTATGTGAAAACCGACGGGAGCAAAGAAAGAGAACGACCAAGTCATCGGAGTTCGGATTTCTGAAGGCCGACGTCTCACTTACTTCCGTGAAGCACGACACCAACGAAGGTGAAGGATGCCACAATGAAGAATGTCGAGGTCCATGGCAAGAAATACCGGAAATGTGGTGAGCTTCCTACCCTCTCCCTTGGTGTTAGATCTTTAGCTATTTCTAGGAGATACGTTGACACAACGGAGTTGGATATATGAGGTGAAGATTTCCTAGGAGAAGGCCGGCTAGGATTTGAGTCTTATGGATTTAGAGTCTTCAACCTTTCCACACTTCAAATGAAGTTGGGGGACTTATTTTGTGAAGAGGAATGGCCTTGTGAGGGTGAATAGGGGTGGAGGAATTTATTGAAGTAATTTTGGACATATGGATTGATGAAGAAGATGAACCGATGTCATTCGTTTTTCTTTAAGATGTGTGCAAAAATCTATTTTCTACGCATAGAGAAATTCGGGTCCGCTTTCAGGCATGTCTCGGCCAGATTCAGATCTTGGGCTGAACATGAAAGTTGTATCCCTTTAAAAGACCTTTCCAACGGATAGTTACATGTCTTCATCGGATTTTGGAAGCTTCGGGAATCGTCGGTCGAAGTTACTGTCCTGCAGGTTTCCTTCATGTATAATTCTCGCGTTTGAGCAAGAACCGAGTTAGAGCTTGGTAGAGGTGTCGTAGTATGTAACAATGATATTGGATGAATCATGTTAAGTGTAACCGTGGTGAACGAACACTCGGGGTGATGTTGTTGATAAATCTCCAAGCGTAAGGGTGATGAGACGTGTTTATGGAAATGATTGGAGGAGTTCAATAATAAATTGCCTTGGATATATAATGTGTAAAGGATGGATGGATTGGTTGATGGATCCTCAAGTGAACAGGTGGTTTGAGGAGTTGGGTTGTACAGATGAACCTGTTATGTGAATCGGTAAGGATGCACTTGATAATAGTAATACGATGAATAATTATGTTGACAGGAATTAGATGAATTTGTGTACGCTCATGTGATATGTGATGAAATGTGTTTAGCAGTCCATTGCTTAGGTTCGCGTCTCCCTACGGGTAGCAATGTGGGGTATGAAGTGCGTGTGTGTTTGCTGAACTGACATGACGAGTATATAATGGACTTGGTGTGGATCCCTTGCGTGTTGTTGAGCATGAACTGTAAAATGGCTAAGACGTCCCGAAGCGCTCAAAGGGATGCCATCCTGAGGTGAACATAGGGATATGGATTTTGAAATTGCATGGACAAGTGAAAATGCATGCGGTGTGAGTTGACACGCGGTGTCATAATCCTGGGTTAAGGATAGTGTGGTAGGTCTACAGGCTCGCCATTCGTCACACCGATAGGAGTTTATGGATAGACTTGGACGGTTAGACCTTGGTCCTCGGTTCTCTTTACAGAGACACCCTTCGTGCCAGTGGATGGTTAGCCTTAGTCCTCTGGTTTTGTGTTCCTAGAGGCACCTTCTGTGCAACGATGATAGTCTAATTGGGTTGTGTTCTCGGTGCACATCTACCAGACACCCCTCTGAGCTATAGTACACACGTGAGCTCTACTATATGGTATCCAAGTCTACACATGAGGTATCCAGCATCTGATGTTCGTACGGCAGTATCTACAACTCCTTTGCGGGATTCGTAGCAAGAAATTATATATTCTGTCAAAGAAAGCCCTTCGCATAAATTGCTTTGAATGGGTAAATATATCATTTGTCCTTGAGGATCCGACATTAATCCTCTCATACCTACTAATTGGTGTACTTGAGATGCATTTCCCCTATCCCCCGAAAAGGACATTAGATGGACTGGATTAAAAGGATCAGTCATCCAAAAATTAGAATTCATTTCTTGTCTCAAATATTCACTTGTAGCATACCATATCTTGATGGATTAGCCTAATTTTTATACCACGTGTACATTCCCATAATGATAGTTTTTTCCTAAAAGAAAAGTTTGTTGTTCAGCGTCTTGAACTAACCATCCCTTAGAAGGTATTGTTAAAAGATCATCAATTCCCAATGAAATAGATATAGCAGTGGCTTCCTTGAAACCCAAAGTCTTTACTTGATCCAGGATATGTGATGTATATGGCATTCTGAAATGATCCAGGATATACTCTTCTAACTTAACTTTATTTTGTTTTCCAGAAATTTTGCAGAAAGGGTCAAAAAATCAAAGTACACGCCCGTGACCAGCACTACAAGCCCATGACCGGCCGTGGTACTTTGATTCCTGTGGAAAATTGCGGTATGCAATGGAAAAACCCGGGCACACCCGTAACCTTTCCGCACGCCCGTGTCGGTCCTATAGCTTTCAACCCGTTTTAAACAGTTGCTATCGACATCAAATTCTGCCAGGTGTCCAGTAACGCCCCCCCCCCCCCCCCCGACACTCTTGTGACCCCACAGTCACGCACGTGACCAACACGTGGACTTCTTGAAGCTTCCAGAACCAAGCCAGCTGACCGGATTTTCGGCTTCACCGGCACGCCAGACCCAATACGCCCCCCAGTCACGCCCGTGACAAGGGCATGTAATCTGAAATTTTTGTCTATAAATTTAAATTTTCTGTATGTCCCAAGGGTTCAAATTTTGGAGCCATTTTTCTGTTGGAGTCATGCTTGGTTCCTTTTTGAGCTATGTAAGGAGATTTTCTCCCCCTTTCTTTAGTGTTTGCTTTAGCTTTTTATAACTCTACTTTAGTCATTAATAAAATATGCTAGTTTTTCTCTCCTTATGTTATTTTGGAATGCATCTGAGTGTCCCACTTTCAGTGATCTTTTGTATCTTTGATTTTCTCTTTAAAATGGGCGTGTGTGTGTGAGTTAGATTTGTAATTTTTATTTTCTCAAGTTATCAAATTTGCTTATTTTAGTTTTAGGTTTTCTCAGAGGTGTTAATTGTTATGCTAGATTTTCTCATCTTGTCCCTTAGCCTTGTTTAGGTTTAGCTTTTTAGTACTTTATTTTCATTTTTATGATTTTATAAAAGTGTTTTCAAAGTGGTTTTTATTTATTTTTTTTACTTAGTCTTTTTATTTTATTTTTAACTTTTTGTTCATTTACTTTTATTTCCACTTTTTAAGAATTGTTATGAAATTATAAGAATAAAAATCTAATCGTTTTAATTTTTGTAGCACTTTGTTTTTTACTTTAATTTTCAAAACCCTTTAGCTCCTTTAATTTTTATTTCCACTTTTAATGCATTCTGTTAAGTTCTAGGAGTAGAAATGTAATCGTTTTAATTTTTCGATCACTTTGATTTCCTCTTCTATGTGTGTGTGTGAGTGTGTATGAGATTAAGTTCATTTTGATCTTTCAAACTTCATATAGAGTGTGTGCGTGTATGAGTTAATTTTTATTACTTTCTGTTATTGCTTTCTTTATCGCTTTCTTAATTACATAGTGTGTGAGTGTATGAAATAGTGATTATTGCTTTCTTTCAATTACATAGAGAGTGTGTGTGTGTGCATTTATTTCCCGCCTACTCATTTGAATAGGACTTACATTTATTTCCCGCCTACTCATTCGAGTAAGTCTCGCTTTCTTTTCCCGCCTACTTATTTGAGTAGGACTTGTAATTTGCATTTATTTCCTGCCTACTCGTTTGAGTAGGACTTGTAATTTCTATTTTTAAAACTTAGCTTTTTATTTATGATTTTGTAGAGTGTGTGAGTTCCCTTTTTTATTAGTCTTACAATTTCCTAACATTTCGTTATTTTATGACCTTTCCTTATAATCCTTTAACGCATAGTTTTGAACTCACGCCTCATCAAAATCATAAGCCGTCCCCATTTCGATGAGTGGGTAATCGTTCTTAGCCCTCGGCATCGAAGAGCATTGGGACATAAAAAATCACTTTAAATAATTAAAGGTCTTTTTCTCACTTAAATTAAAGGACTTAAGGTTTACCCCGGGTATACGGCGCGTAGAACCACATATCGATGTGTGGGCTCTATTTCCGCTTTCCAAACGCTGGCTTGCCAAGAGGCCGTGCGTATGGACCGATCACCCTTGGGTAAAAAGATTTGTGTGCATACCCTCGAGAGAGGAGAAGCGTAATTCTATCGAATTGGGTTCCCCACCCAATAACGGGGTTTTTAGCGTAAAGTGGGCATTAAGAGGAATCCTTTGTCGGATGAGAGTTCGGTCGAATAGTCTTAATGTTCAGGTGAGTGATATCCCTAAAGATAGGTAAGCTCATATTTGTGGAACCTCCACGGCCAAGTTGTCTTTAATTAATTTGAAAACTAAGCTCTATAATTATTAAGAGTTATTTTAGTTTCAATTCAATTCGATGCCGAGCATTAATCCTTCATCGAATTTTCTAAGTCTTTTTACATCTCCCTTTTATAACCGCTTTAGTTAACTAAAATCTGACAACCCTATTTTAGATAAGATAATAGTCTCTCCGGGAGGAGTAGAAATAATCAACCCGACCCGAGAAAAATACGACCTCGATATTCCCCCAATATCCTATATTACTCGAGAGAAGTGCACTCTCCTCCTTTCGTCGCGCGAAATCTTATCTCAGCGTGCTCATAGTCTAAATTTGAGTTGGGCTTTGTGTGCATCAAGTTTTTGGCACCGTTGTCGGGGAGAACGCGTTGTTATTCCGAATTCCGGAGTCTATTACATTTACCTTTTTTCTAAAATTTTAAAAAAACCTTAAAACAAAAAAAAAGAGAAAAGTTAATTATTTAAAATATATTTTAGGGTGTATGACCCTTGGACAACACTCGGAGTCTGAAAATTTTGATTTCAATCTAAGATCGAGCACTCCCTTATGCGTATTTGATCTCAATGCAGGAATCCCTTTTTAGACCTCGAAGAATCTATCGGAGAACCCTCTCTCGTAGTTATGGTCGACACTGACCAAAATGCAGTCGCGGAGCGTACAATGTCTTATTACGCCTGGCCTAACCTAGATGATACTGGGTCTAGTATCATTCGCCTGACCATGGTGAACAATAATTTCGAAATAAAATCTTGCGTTATTCAAATGATCCAAACTGTCGTGCAGTTCGATCGACTGCCGGATGAGGACCCGAACATACATTTATCTAGTTTTTTAGAAATCTACGACACTTTAAAAATTAATTGCATCACTGATGATTCAATTCACTTGCGCCTTTTTCAATTTTCCTTAAAATCCAAAGCTAAGGCATGGATGAATTCCCTCCCACAAGGATGTATCACCACTTAGGCCGAGCTTGCGGAACGGTTCTTAACAAAGTATTTTCCTCCCGCAAAAACTGCAAAGTTGCGGGCAGATATTTCTTTGTTTGTGTAGAGCGATCCCGAGTCTCTATTTGAGACTTGGGAGGTGTTAAAAGAATTCCTCCGCAGGTGTCCGCACCACGCGCTGCCATTATAGTTGTAGGTGCAAATATTTTACAATGGTATTAACTATCAGACGCGTCAAATGATTGACGCAGCTTCCAGGGATACTCTAAATAACAAGACCCCCGAGGCTGCCCAAGCTCTTATTGAAGAAATGGCCATGAACGTCTACCAATGGAACGTCCTATGGGGATGACCCAAGCAGGCGGCTGGGCTCTTCGAAGGGGATGACACTGCTCACTTATCACTTTAAGTTGAAAGGCTGGCGAAGTAGGTGGCAGAGTTGTCTGTTTCCTCCTCCACTCCACCTTGGGCGCTTCCCCCTAACGTCAGCGTAGTCGAATAGTTCTTAGACTACAAAAGAAATTCAAGTCGGCCTTCCTTCAACCCCAACAACAACCCTTATAGTACCCACTATAATCCGGGTTGGAGGAACCACCCCAACTTCTCATGGAGCAACGTGAACAATGCGTAGCGCCTGCCTAACTCTTTTGTGCCCGGATTTCCGCCGCCTCACCCTCTTCAAAATCCCTCCCCGATGGAGTAAAATTTTTCTACATACATTACGTCCAATGAGTCAAATATCTGGAATACCACCAGATTGCTAAAAAATTGAGAACTACAGGTTGGACAGCTGGCGAGAATGATGTCTGAGCATGCGCTCTCGGTACAGTCGGGGAACATGAAGCCCAATCCTTGGGATAATATCAATGTTATAACCCTCCATAGTGGAAAGGAGGTGGTCGATCCAAAATGAATCGATCCGCAGGTACATATTTCACCTCTGACCCCTCTTCCCCCTTCTTCGGCTACGCCACCCTTACCAATTTTAAACGATAAGATTATTTTAAAAATTACCTTGCCGTATCCACATATGTTAGATAGTGAGCGCAAGGATGAGCAGTACAAAAAATTCATTTTATTATTAAAACAAATTCAAATTATTGTTCCCTTCTGCGAGGCAATCTCGTAGATGCCTAAGTATGTGAAATACATAAAAGAACTTCTATCTAATAAACAAAAATTAGAAAATATTTTGCATCTCTCTCTCAACGTAGAGTGCTCAGTGGCTCTTACTAATAAATTGCCCCCAAAACAAAATGACCCGGGAAGGTTTTCCATCTCGTGCCTTTTTGGCAATTTACTATTAAAATACGCACTAGCAGATTTAGGCGCGAGCATTAATCTGATGTCGTTCTTGCTTTTTCAAAAATTAGGTTTGAGCACTCCGGCTCCTACTAAAATGTGTATCCAACTAGCGGATCGCTCGGTTAAGTTTCCCGTTGGGGTAGTAGAGGATGTACATGTTCGAGTTGATAAGTTTATCTTTCCGATAGACTTTGTCATCTTAGACATCAAGGAGGACACCGATGTACCAATTATACTCGGTTGCCCTTTTCTCGCCACCTCCTGTGGATTAATTGTTGTGAGTAACGGTCGTCTCTCTTTTGGGTAGGAGATGATGAGATTACTTTCTCTATTAATCCCTCAATAGGAGATTCTTCATCGAGTGATGACTTTTGTTATAATTTAGATACCTATTTCGGAGATTGTTCTTCCCCTATTTTTGAGTCTACCTTTTTAAACGACGATATTTTCTCGCTCAAAAACTTTAACTGAGTAGAGGATGGCTCTACAAATATGTCTTTCGAACTATTTGGATTGAAAGACATTAAGATTAAAACCTCAGTAGAAGAACCGCCTAGCCTAGAACTAAAACCCCTACTGGAATCTCTCAAATATGCCTTTTTAGGAAAAGGTGATACCCTTCCCGTTATCATTTCTTCACATTTGAGCGATTCGGAGACTTCTGATTTATTGGAAGTTTTTCTTAAACATCACCACGCATTTGCATGGCAAATTTCTTATTTAAAGGGGATTAACCCCTCTTTCTACACTCATAACATTTTCCTTAATGATAATTGCCGCAAAACTATTCAGCCGCAGTGACGTCTTAATCCAAACATGAAAGACGTCATTAAAGCCAAAATTATAAAATTATTAGATGCGGTATTATTTATCCTATATCAGACAGTGTATGGGTTAGTCCCGTTTATGTCGTGCCCAAGAATAGCGTGTTGGGTATTATTTCAACAATAACCTAGATTTGTATGAAGTCACCCTTGAACTAAGATGAATTAAGTTTAATTTGATATCCTGTTCTAGTTATGTGCTTGCAGGACTTATTGCTAAGTGTAGACCAATGTCAGTCTACAATTGGTCATCAAACACAGGACCATACAATGTAATCCCTCATTGTGTGTTCCATGGTGTTGACTCACGTGTAGCCTCTCTATTGGGATACACTTCATTTTTAAGCACTGGGATTGATGAAGGAAGACATGTTGAAGTTTGGATTGAAGAAGTAAAATTTTCTTGAAGCTGAAAATTTTCCAAGTGTTTTACTCGAGTAAAATTATAGTATTCGAGTAGAAACCTTAAAAACACTTGAGTAGGTTTTGTCTGAAACTCGAGTAAAGGAAGTGGTTCTCGGGTAGCTTGAATCTAGCTCTCGAGAATCCAAGTCCAGTAATCGAGTAGACCTTCTCTCGATCTCGAGTGTTTAGCTTTTAGTTCTCAGAAATTTTGTAAGTTAAACACTCAAGTAGTTAAGTCTAGTACTCGAGTTGTTAAGCAGTTATTTTGAGTGATAGAAGTATAGTTCTCGAGACAATTCTAACCTCACTCGAGTAACAAATCCATGTACTCGAGTAGTTTGTTTAGTACTCGAGTAGTCCAGTTTGAGTACTCGAGTGATCAACATTTTATTCATGAATTTTCTCTATGTCCAGTTCTCGAGAAGTTCAATTTCATCTCTCGAGTAGTATCTCTAGCACTCGAGTAATCATTACTCCACTCGAGTGACTTCAGACTTTATTCCACAATTTCCAGAAATAGTTCTTCTCGAGTAGTCATGGCTATCCACTCGAGAGCTAGTCATATCACTCGAGTAGTATTGCTCTCACTCGAGAAATGTCGTTCAGATTTTCTGAAATTTTCTCTAAGTCTCTGTCAAATCAATTTTTGAATTCTATGATGTGACTTGTCCACGTGGCCGTCATTAATGAAAAATCTAACCGTTAGGGAGATCTTATAAAAGTTCGTGTCATTATGACTAACCCTAAGAATAAGAATAATATCATCAAGCGCCTATATTTTGTCATTCTAAGAATTCTGGATCGGCCGACATTTTCATCTTCTACAGAAGCCGCCGCACATCTTGAAGATCGCCAAGGGCATTTCCAATTCAGATCGACTTGGAGATCAAGAGATTTTTCAATCTTCCTCTTCTCCTTGATCGTGTGAGTCTAGTCGTGAGTCTTCTTCTACATATTTCTGATAAAGCCGAAAAGTTCAAGAAAGAAGACCTAGGGAGATATTTCTAGATCTGAGAAAAGAATCATTGTTTGTATTTTAAGATTTCATTTTATTATTGTAGGAGATTATTCTCTGAGTGTAGGAGCCTCGTTCTCCGAGTTGTAGGAAGTTTTCATCTTTCGAATGTAGATCCCATTTTGGAACGAGATTGTAGGAACTTTGTTCCGAGTGGTAGGATCGTTTTGATTCGAGATTAGTGGAGTAGCCAGTGTAGTGCTTTGCTAGATCGGTGAGTGGAAAGTGTACGTAACCAAGGCTGGGGAACCACTATAAATCTTGTTGTCGTCTGTGATTGCTTGATTATTTTCTGTGGATAGATCGATAAATTTTTATTTCGCAAAAAGATGCACTACTCACCTATTAACCCCCCCCCCCCCCTCAAGGTGATTTAGGTAGACAACTAATAATATCAATTGGTATCAGAGGGTCGTTGTTCGTCTAAAGGTTAACACCTTGAACATTTATCCTCCTAGTTGTCTTTGAGTTATTCAAGCATGGACAGAGCCAAGGATTTTGCCAAGCTTCCCTTTTGCACAAAGGCCAACTTTCCCATGTGGAAAGAGAGGATTAAGTTTTTCATGGAAGTTGTGGATCCAAGGATCTTCATGATATTTGAATAAGGTCCTTATGTTCTTATGACTTTCTCCACTATAGATCCTACAAAGAAAGTCCCTAAGAAATTGATGGATCTAGACAAAGATGAGATTGCACTTGTCTCGTTAGAAAAAAAGGCCAAAAATATTATAGCAAGTGCAGTCGATGACTCAATGCTGCAAAACCCGATTCACTGCCAATCTGCTAAAGAAATGTGGCAGTCCCTCGTCACTTTGATGGAAGGTAAAGAAGAAGTTTGGGATGACGGAAGATCCATTCTGAATCAAAAGTATGAAGCCTTCCGACAAAGTCCCAAGGACACTATTGCAGACACATTTGAAAATTTCTTCAAGATAGTTAAAGGCCTAAGAGTATAAGGCCGATTCTTCACAAATGGAGAGGTAAATGACAAATTTATAAGGTCCCTGACTAAGGAGTGGGATAATAAAGTCTGTGCCATCTGGGAGTTTGGCAAGCTGGCAGAGACAGATCCTCAGAACCTCTTCGGAAAGTTGATGTCTTATGAGCTGCAGATCAATTCTAGAAAAGCTGAAGAAGAGAAGAGTCGATTCTCATCCAAGGAGATGTCTGTCGCACTAAAGGAAGACACTTCAAGGAATTCCAAGGCTGCCTCTCCTGCCCCAGCAAAAGAGGATAGTGAAAAAGAAATCTCGGAGCCAAGTACCTCAGGCTCAGAACTATCTGAAGGAGAGTTCTCTCTACTCTCAAGACAGTTCAAGAAATTCTTGAACAAGAAGAAGCACTGGAAAGGCAAGGATGCCTCATTCAGAAGATCACCTCACGATAGTGATCGCAATAAGAAAGGCTCTAGTAGCCAAGATAGGTATAACTCTAAATAGAACAAACATATTTTTGCTGACATCATTTTTCACTGTTGTAATAAGCCAAGTCACATCATTGCTGACTGTCCCCACAAGAAGAAGGAGGGTGGAAAAAGAGAGGAGAAGAAATCCTCCTACCACAAGAAGAGAACAGAAAGAAGCTCGGTAGCCAAAAAGGGCAAAACTCTCAGCGACTCTGACTCATTTGAGTCAAGTGAAGAAGAGGAAGCCTACTTTGGGCTCATGGCACATACTGATGAAGAAGAAGAACCTCAGTTCACTGGGAAGGTAAACTCTCACACTCCTCTTTTTGAATCTGATGGTTCTTACCATGAAAATGAGGAAAGTTCTTCTGACGATGAGTCTGAACTCATGGCCCAATATAAGGAGTTGATCAAAGCCTACGAAAAATATCGTAAAGTAGCAAGAGCTAAGGCTAAGGAGATCAAATATCTAAAGGCTGGAGAGACCAATCTGAGAGAGGAAATTATAATGATGGACTCAAGCACCTTGATCTGAAAGGGAAGATCATCAATAAGGCTCTCAAGCACCTTGATCTGAAAGAGAAGATCATCAAGGGATTGGAAGAGCAACTTGAAGCTGAAAAGACACTTGTTGAAGGTTTCTCTAAGCCCAAGATAGTTCTTCCTCTTGTTGCTGAGTTCTCTGCTCAGGCCAATGGTGCTAGCATAGTGATGGCGACGACGGCCCTCAACAAGGTGAAGACGATGATGGCGCGCTTACGGATTCCATTTCTCTGCCTCCAAATAAAGTCTGGCGGCGCTGTGACGATCATGTGGAACGGCGCCAGAATATCCGCCCGCGGCGCAAGCCCATTTTTTAGTTTATTAATAATTATTATTAATAAATTAATATGGAGAATTAATATAGTTTATTATCTATTTTATCGCGAGATTAATATTTTTATTTCATGTATTAATTTCATGTAGATGGAGACGTATAACCATCATAGCTATTTTATTTCATGTATGGACTATAGTTATTTCATGTCATGATGGGTGTTATTAGCCATCATGAGTGTTTTCATTTGTATGGAGGAGATGGAGTGGTGTAGCCTATATAAAGGCATGTTTGTTCTCATTTTAGGTATTGAAGATGAAAAATTGAAACCAAAATTCAAGATTGAATTTCCCCCTCTTTTCCTTTTCCCCCTTAGGAAATTTTCGGCCCTCCTCCTCTTGCTCCCTCTCTAGGCCGCCGGCCACACCTCCTCCCCTTCTCTATCTCGGCTCCCTCTCCTTCTCATCCTCTCCCTTTATCTCCAAGGAAATCCGACCCTCTTCTTGCCTCCACAATTTCGGCCACCACCATAGCCGCCAACCTCCATCTCCTCCTCTTCATTAGGCTCGGCCACCACTATAGCCGCCAACCTCCATACCCCAAACCCGTCCATTCCCCTTTTCCCCAATCCAACATCCGACTACCCTCAAAGGCCCCAACCCCTTGGTGTAAACATCGGCCAAGATCAAAGGTGTTTCCTCCTTTGTGGTTTGCCTCCACCGGCGTGAAGCGACGAAGGCGAGCAAGATTATCATTCCCTTCCGGCGCAACTCCAGCGGATCCGTTGAGAGACGATCCAAGTAGAGAAATAATTGGAATCATCTATTCCGATTGGGGTAACGAAACGTTTCTACTTCCCTTGTGATTTCCTTCTTGAATATTCTTGTGGTGGAATAATCCGTAGCGTTACGTTGAATCGTTGAAACCCATCGTGGTTGATTTCCTATTGTATTGCTTTTCTCTTGTTATGTTATTTGATCCTACGGGTTTGGCGAACCCTCGTTTTATTTTCGTTGGGAGAGATCTACCTAATCCGAATCGAAGCTTAATCGGTAGATCTCTTTTGGTACAACGCTGCTCGGTCGGACGCAATATTCGTCCATTTAGCTCGATCAAATATTGGCCTCATAGCCCTTATTTGATCCCTACCGGTTTGGCTACCCGTTGGCTAGCGTTAATTGATAGATTTATTTGTGTGGTATTGCGTAGGGCGAAGTTGCTAGAATAAGATTTAACCATAACGAGTCGAACGTGAGTGATAATAGGTTTAATCCATTGATCTTCGGATATCCCCCGGTATCCCTACATCAATTTGGTATCAGAGGGAGGTTATTGTCGATTTCCTAATCGGCACCATCCTTCTATCTTTAGGTAGGCTAATTTAGTAGGCTAATTAATTAGAAAATATAAATTATCTTGAAATGCAATGAAGTTCCCAATATAACTCTCCAAAATTTCAAGTTTTGAAATTTCAAATTTTCAAATTTCAAATCTCAAATTTCCAATTTCGAAATTTCAAATTTCAAATTACAAAATTCAAAATTCAAAATTCAAATTTCGAATTTCGAATTTCAAATTTCAAAATTCAAAATTCAAAATTCAAAATTCAAAATTCGAATTTCGAATTTCAAATTTCAAATTTCAAAATTCAAAATTTAAATTTCAAATTTCAAAATTTCAAATTTCAATTTCGAATTTCAAAATTCAAATTTCAAAACTTTTAAGTTTCATGAAAACTAGTTTTTCTACATATTGGTCTGCAAATAGCGGCATTAAAATGTCAACTTTTCTCAAAATTAAAAATTAAAAATTTCTGGAAATTCTTCATATAATTTTCAGTATTAAAACAAAAAAAAAATTATTTTTCCATTAAGAATTTGTTTTATTTAATTAATTTGAAAATTTAGTATTTGGTGTGCCAATAGCGGCCTAGATTTTTATTTTCTTAATAAAAAATTCCAGAAAATTTTTTTTAATAATCCTTATATTTTTCCAGCAAAAACCCTATTTTAAAATGTTTAAAACCTTAGTGGTTAAGCGGGAACAATTCCGTCTTTGATAGAGTTAAGTGGTCCAGATCTTATTTCCCTAGCACATGCACTTTCCGGGTGTATTTTCACCTCCGGTTCGCGCTAGGATGGCTTACGATGTCCATGCTACTCGTTCCCACATCTACCCTCCCACAATTAGTATGACCCCCACTTATGACGGTTTAGGAGGTCTACGTGTTTTCTTAGATTGGGTTAAGGATATGGAGTATTACTTTGAGTGGTACGATTTGAACAACGCGGATATGGTGCGAATAGCTAGACTTAAGTTGATAGGAAAAGCTAAACTATTTTGGATAGTGGAAGAGATTCAAATAATAGTTAAGTATGGTAGATCACGTCTAAGTTGGGATAGCATGAAGGCCATATTGAAGGATGAATACGCCTCTCCGTACCATCGTACGCTAGCGTGTGAGTCTCCTCCTAACTTACCCAAGTTAGTCGTTGATTCTCTCTTGAAATCTGAGGTTGTGATTACAAGTGTACCCGTCACTAAGGACGAGGTTATTATTGATGACAATTTGAGTGACGATGAGGAGATTGGTTACCCAAGTGACTTGGATGAGGATTTCTCATTTGAGGAACCACCCCCACTTCCCTTCGACGACATTTCACAGTCATCCCCTCTAACCGTTGTGGAACCTTTTGATGATCCTAAGTCGATTGATATTTTGTCTGAGACAGAAGAGTTACAGTCTGCTGATGATCTTGAGTTAGTAGTTATGTTGGCTGAGACAGTAGAGTCGTCCGATGTAGAGAGCTTACATGTTACTGAGTTAGATGATGACTTGCTTGGACCCGATGTTATATTGGTTGACCCTGGCTTATTAGTTGTTCCTACGATATTGGACGAGTCACCTTGGGATGGTTGTTCAGTCTGGGATAATCTTAGTGTGATACATCCGGGAGTTAGTTCTTTGACGATATCCTCGCCGCTTGGGATTCAAGCTAATTATAATACTCCCTTGGATTCGATTTGTCTATCCCCTATTTTCGACGATGTCCCTACCTCATGGGAAGAATTATGTTTGGAAGAATGTCCTAGCGAGAGAGTTTTATTTCTAGAAGACGTTATTGGAGTGGAACCGGATAAGCATTCCCTGATGCTAACCCCGTTGCCTGATATGGAATATGAACTTAACTCTCTCCCGTCTGTCGTGCTACCAACTCTTTCTTCTAACCCGATCACTGAGTTGGAATTACACGAATTACCTCATGAATTGGAAGACACGTCGGATGAGTTTTCCGTATGGGTGAACCCCCTGTTTGAGTTTTCCTATGATTATATTGGTTTGCAACTGGATGCTCCTTTCTGGACGTCAAATCCGTGTTTTGGGATTTCGAGTCGGACTGCTAGTGATCCCTTGGCTATAGTGCCTTATGATGTGATGTCGCCTCGACACACTTATCTGCCAAGCCCGATCGCACGCATTTATCCTCCTCCATTTGTTGACCCTATCATGCACACATCCGTGATGGAATATGGGTACTTTGAGTTAGGTCACTCGCACTTCCCTTCATTTCTGCAAGCGTCCACGTCTATATTTGGTGATGAGTGTTTTCCGTTAGTTTTTATTCATGACGTTCTAAAATTTAAATATAAGTCTACTTGTATTAGTGAAGAGCGGCTTACCTTGGCATATCTTCGTGCCAAGCGTTATTATTTTAAGTATCACATTAGAGCTGCGAAGTTTATGCCTCTAAAAATCATCTTTGCTTTTAAGGCCCCCATTCCCCCGGACTTAAATCCTTTATGTTTTGCATATGGGGTCAGTCACGTTGCACATGGTTTCACACCACACCGTAACCCTTTCTCTCGGTACTATTTAAATGAATTTTTCACTGTGGTAACATTTCATGAGTTACCCGCTAGTTTGTCGCCGAATCTCACTCCGGATTATGCTAATTATGATTTCTTCTTATGTACGCACGATCGTAATGCGCTAGCTATACAAATTATCTCATATCATTTTATTGCTAGCTTACAAAAAAGAGTGTCTTACTTTAAGAGTGATGATTTTGTTTTGGTGTTTCTCGTCCCTGAACGGATGCCTTCGGGCACTTTAGAAAATTGGCGAGTTGGTAAGTTGGACCCTGTATGGATTTTAATAACGTTCGGAGAATACGCATATCATTTGGAATCTTTCACTGATTGGGATTTTTCCCTTGTTTTTGATGTTTTTGATTTAACGCTATACGATTCTCCGCCACTTGAATTTCATATCTCTCCGTGTGGGTCCACTTTGTTCTCTTTGGGTATGGGTAGTGAGTTTTTACTTGGATTGTTTTCTTCACCGGTCTCCTCTGGAGGTACGTTGGTTGATGATGTTAAAGCTTGTTTTCCTTTATTGCCTAATGCTTTTCCAAGGTTCCCTAGGGACATTTTATTGCATGACAGGATACTCCAGGTGGATGTGCTTTGCTCTCCAGGTGGTGACGTGTGCCGCTTCATGGTTCTAAAAGTTGATGCCTCCCCGCACCGGTACTCATCGGTGATGAGTAATTTTAAGAGGGGGAGGATTGATGGCGACGACGGCCCTCAACAAGGTGAAGACGATGATGGCGCGCTTACGGATTCCATTTCTCTGCCTCCAAATAAAGTCTGGCGGCGCTGTGACGATCATGTGGAACGGCGCCAGAATATCCGCCCGCGGCGCAAGCCCATTTTTTAGTTTATTAATAATTATTATTAATAAATTAATATGGAGAATTAATATAGTTTATTATCTATTTTATCGCGAGATTAATATTTTTATTTCATGTATTAATTTCATGTAGATGGAGACGTATAACCATCATAGCTATTTTATTTCATGTACGGACTATAGTTATTTCATGTCATGATGGGTGTTATTAGCCATCATGAGTGTTTTCATTTGTATGGAGGAGATGGAGTGGTGTAGCCTATATAAAGGCATGTTTGTTCTCATTTTAGGTATTGAAGATGAAAAATTGAAACCAAAATTCAAGATTGAATTTCCCCCTCTTTTCCTTTTCCCCCTTAGGAAATTTTCGGCCCTCCTCCTCTTGCTCCCTCTCTAGGCCGCCGACCACACCTCCTCCCCTTCTCTATCTCGGCTCCCTCTCCTTCTCCTCCTCTCCCTTTATCTCCAAGGAAATCCGACCCTCTTCTTGCCTCCACAATTTCGGCCACCACCATAGCCGCCAACCTCCATCTCCTCCTCTTCATTAGGCTCGGCCACCACTATAGCCGCCAACCTCCATACCCCAAACCCGTCCATTCCCCTTTTCCCCAATCCAACATCCGACTACCCTCAAAGGCCCCAACCCCTTGGTGTAAACATCGGCCAAGATCAAAGGTGTTTCCTCCTTTGTGGTTTGCCTCCACCGGCGTGAAGCGACGAAGGCGAGCAAGATTATCATTCCCTTCCGGCGCAACTCCAGCGGATCCGTTGAGAGACGATCCAAGTAGAGAAATAATTGGAATCATCTATTCCGATTGGGGTAACGAAACGTTTCTACTTCCCTTGTGATTTCCTTCTTGAATATTCTTGTGGTGGAATAATCCGTAGCGTTACGTTGAATCGTTGAAACCCATCGTGGTTGATTTCCTATTGTATTGCTTTTCTCTTGTTATGTTATTTGATCCTACGGGTTTGGCGAACCCTCGTTTTATTTTCGTTGGGAGAGATCTACCTAATCCGAATCGAAGCTTAATCGGTAGATCTCTTTTGGTACAACGCCGCTCGGTCGGACGCAATATTCGTCCATTTAGCTCGATCAAATATTGGCCTCATAGCCCTTATTTGATCCCTACCGGTTTGGCTACCCGTTGGCTAGCGTTAATTGATAGATTTATTTGTGTGGTATTGCGTAGGGCGAAGTTGCTAGAATAAGATTTAACCATAACGAGTCGAACGTGAGTGATAATAGGTTTAATCCATTGATCTTCGGATATCCCCCGGTATCCCTACATCACATAGGCCATGTGGGTGCTCCTAGTAAATATTCTAAGAGAAATAAAGCCCAAAGGATAAATAAGGAGGCTAAGAAGGCTTTGGCCAAGGAAAAAGGGAAAGCTCTGCTAGAAAAAACTTCATTTAGGAAAGTTATCTTTCCGATGAATAAGTTTGATCTGGACTCGTCCTATGGTCACTTTTCTAGGCCTACTTATGTAGAGCCCTAGTCCCGTTACCAAAGATGGACCCATCCCCGAGACTTTGGCGAGAGTTTCTTCAAGGCACCTTATGAGGAGATCAATCTTCAGAACTACGGACCTTATGATCGTGGTCACAACATCGAGAAAGCTCCAAGGGTTAAACTCGTTGTAGAAAAGCCTACTAAGGATAAGAAGTCATGTGAATGTCATCATCATGAGGCTTCTACCTCCAACTCTATTTCCCCTGCTAGACCACAATCTCAAAAGGTCAAGCAGGAAATTGTTAGGCAAAGATATAAGAGATTTGACTGTTGGTGCTGTGGCCGAATTGGTCACTTTGCAATTGATTGTTGGTTTAACTCCAGAAACTATGTAACTCCTCAGATTAACAATATGAGAAATACCGCTCATAATGCTAATACATGTAGAGGGAGCAAGTTAACTAGAGACCAAGGACCCAAGCAAGTTTGGGTTCTTAAGGCAAACTGACTTGTGATTGCAGGTATGTCCAAAGACCACCAAAACTCCAATCTGGTACTTGGAAAGTGGATGATCTTAGCATATGACACGGACTAGAAGCCTTCTCCAAGATTACTCTCCAGTCCTGAAATGACCAAAAGTCATATTTGGAGGCTCCGATAGAGGAATTACGAAAGGCTACAGTATGATTACCAATGGTAGTGTATCCTTTTTCGATGTAGCTTATGTTGAAGGATTGGAAAACAATATCATTAGCATAAGTCAACTTTACGATAAAGGATACATCGTAGAATTTCATGCAGACAAGTGTTTGATAAAATCGGTTGATAATTTCGAAACGATTTTTTCAGGCACTCGTAGTAGAAATATCTTTTGTTTGAATTTCATTTGTATAGACTCTTCTACACAAGTGTGTCTTTTGGAGAAAGATAGCGCGTCTCTTGGTGACCAATGGCTCAAGAGATTAGCACATATTAATTTCAAAACTATTAATAAATTATTTTCTCTGAATTTAGTACGTGATGCCCAAAATGTCAAGTGCGCTAAAGACATACCATGTCACGCATGCATAAAAGGCAAGCAAACAAGAGATATCTTTAAAAGCATTATTGGCAAAGACTCTAATCGATGTTTACACCTACTTCATATGGACTTGTTCGGTCCACTGCAAGTTAGAAGTTTGGGAGGTAAGGATTATACATTGGTTATTGTTGATGATTACTCACGTTTTGTGTGGGTGTTCTTTCTGAAACACAAGTCAGATACCTTTGACATCTTTACAAATTTTGTCAGGCAGATCCAGAATAAATACAACTATTTCGTAGTCAAAATCTGAAGTGACAATGGAACTGAATTCAAGTCTGGGTCCATGACAAATTTTTTTGAAAGCCTAGGTATCTTTTATGAGTTTTCCTCTCCTCGTACTCCTCAGCAAAACATAGTAGCTGAGAGAAGGAATAGAACACTTATATAGGCTTGCAGGACCATGTTGAGTGATGCCTCACTATCGGAGTACTTTTGGGCTGAAGCCGTCAACACTACATGCTATGTGCAAAATCGAACACTCATAAACAGGAATCATTATAAGACACCTTACGAGCTTCTAAAAGGCAAAAGCCAACCATTTCATATTTTAGAATCTTTGGCTGTAAATGCTTCGTTCTTAACAATGGTAAGTATCATACTACTAAATTTAGTGAAAAGAGCTTTGAAGGTATTTTCATAGGATATAGTAGCCATAGTAAGGCATATAGGGTTTTTAATAAGAAAACCCTGGTTGTAGAAGAATCTATTCATGTTGTATTTGATGAGACGAGCTTGCTGCAAAGCAACTCTTCTAGTGTGTTTATTGAATATGCAGGTTCAAAGATAAAAGAACTAGACTTGGATGAGGTGACAGAAAAGAAAGATGAAAAGTTCATCAAGATCACCACTCCAACCCCGATTGGAGAGGTTTATGATCAAGATGAAGAAATCATTTAAGTTGATGAAGTCACTCCTGTGGTTGAAGAAGCTCCAGATGCAATGAACCTCGAGCTCAGACATTTGAAGGATCACCAAATTGATCAAATCTTCAGAGATCCTTGGGATGGTGTTAGAACTCGTAGAGGTAATACTAATGAGAATTTATATTTGAGTTTTCTTTCACAGGTTGAACCAAAGAAGTTTGAGGAAGCAAACTCGGACGCATCATGGATTATGGCTATGGAAAAAAGAGCTAAATCAGTTCAAGCGGTGTCAAGTATGGAAGCTTGTTCCTAGACCCACAGGAAATAATTTCATCGAGATGAATTGGATCTATAGGAACAAGATGGACGAGAATGGAACAATTATAAAGAACAAGTCCAGACTCGTCGCTCATGGATACATACAAGAAGAAGGAATTGACTTCGACCAGACATATGCTCTAGTGTAAGGCTGGAGGCAATCTAGTTGTTCTTATCATATGTTGTACTTAAGGGCTTCACCGTCTATCAGAGGGACGTGAAATCTGGCTTCCTTAATGGTGACATAAAGGAAGTAGTGTATGTGGAACAACCCCCAGGTTTCGTTGTTTCTAACTTTCCTAATCATGTATTTCTTTTATCTAAAGCTTTGTATGGATTGAAACAAGCTCCTCGATCTTGGTATGAGATGATATCTTGTTTTCTTCTTGAGAACAAGTTCACAAGAGAAAAAAATAGATAAGACATTATTTCTCAGGGAAATTAAAGGCAAGATTTTGTTAGTACAAACCTATGTTGACGATATTATTTTTGGCTCTACTGACGATAACCTCTGCAAAAAGTTTTCAAAACTTATGCAAGGGAAGTTTGAAATGAGTAGTATGGGAGAGCTAAAGTATTTCTAAGGATTTCTGGTGAAACAATCTAAAGATGGAATTTTCATCTCGCAGACATTCACCAAGGAGTTGATTAAGAAATTCGGAATGGAGAATGCAACCTCTATGAGGACTCCAATGGGTTCCGCTGTGTTTCTGGACAAGGATGAGAAAAGGGAAACCTTTTGATGAAACCAAGTACATAAGCATAATTGGATCCTTTCTCTACCTTACTACCAGTAAACAAGACATAATGTTCTCTATATGTATCTGTACTAGATTCCAAGTGAACTGTAAGGAATCTCATTATGTTGCTGCAAAGCAGATTTTGAGATACCTTAAAGGTACACCGAATCTTGGCTTATGGTACCCAAGAATTAATGATAGCAAACTAATTGGTTTTTCAGATGCAGATTTTGCAGGTAGCAAAGATGATAGGAAGAGCACTTCCTGGACTTGCCAATTCCTAGGAAGAAGGCTCATTTCCTGGAGTAGTAAGAAGCAGAATTGTGTTGCTATCTCAACATCTGAGCCATAGTATATCTCTGTAGGAAGTTGTTGTGCACAGCTGATATGGATAAAGAACCAATTTGAAGACTACAACATGAAGTTTCAAAACATCCCTTTGTTTTCCCACTCCTCCAGTGCGATTGCAATAGCAACCAACCCAGTCTCTCACAGCCGTACAAAGCACATAGAGCTAAGATACCACTTCATCCTGTAGCATGTGGAGCATGGGGACATAGATCTACAATATGTTCCAATAGATAGGCAGATTGCAGACATATTCACGAAGCCCCTGGACGAGACCAAGTTCTCTTTCTTCAAAATTGAACTTGGTATGCTCAACAAAGAGGAATAGACCAGGAGGACTCATTTCATAGCTCATAAATCAAGGATAAGTAAAAAAGTTGGAAAACCTCTAAGGTTGAACTTCATTTCTCGAGAAAGGGTTGACTACTCGAGTACTTGGCGAAGACTACTCAAGTACTATCTTGAATTCTCGAAAACTATAAAATCTACTCGAGTGCTACCACTCGAGCACAGCACTTCCTATTGATAAGAAGAAAGATGTCACTCGAGTATTGTCATACCGCCACTCGAGTACCGTCATCCCATCACTCGAGTACTGAAGATCCACTTGAGAAATGAGCCGAAAATTTCTGGATTTCTTTCAAAACTTCATTTTCGAAACTCTAAGGTATGTCAAGCTTAATTACATTCTTAATAATCATTACTAGGGTTATATAAATAGGAAATGTCGGATTTCAAAGTTCTACACAAATCCAAATCCTCTATCTCTTGAAATACTCTTCGTATTCCGCTACTGTGACAGAGCACGCCGCCATCGCCATTTTCTTCCAGTCCATCTCACGTAGTTCTCTGAAGGATATGGCGTTGTTGTCGAAGGTCGGGATAGGCAGTGAGTTGGTTGTCGCTGGCATAGCAAAAATTTCTGATGACTTCGGGAATTTACTAATTCTTCTGGACATAGCAGGTCTGACGTTTATTCTACAACAGCAGTGTAAGATACTCTTACCAGAGGTTGAAGAATTTTTCAAGAACATTAAAGTGAAGAGGAATGGGAAGATCCTTAAGTCCAAGGTCAAAGGAATCAAAATCAAACTCACCAAAACCTCTGTTTCTCAACTCCTTCGGATGCCAGTGGTTGATGAAGAAGATGACGTCACAGATGAAGACAGTGATCGAGCTTGCACTTTATGTGGAATCTCTACTGCAGCTACTTCCATTCTCTGTCCAGAACTAAATCCTGAAAGCAAACTTCTAATGGTACCATTGGGAAAATTCTCCTATGCAGGACATGTTCGATAAGCTTCATTACAAATGATATATTCGACATCATGACAGCTACTATCTGCAGAAAACGATTTCAGTTTGGTATGTTGATTTTGGACAAGATAAGGGAGAGCATTATGGCTCCAAACTATGCAAGGATTATCTCTTTGATGTGGCATGAGATCAATCCTGATGTGTTTGATTTATCCAAGGGAACAACCCTTTACCATATAAAAAAGGTATCTATTTCTTCTATTCAAAGCTGGGAATTGAAGTTGTTGAACCCAGCCCAAGCTGCTAAATCCCATGAGCAACTGCTGCAGAGGACAAGACCCAATCTCCCTCTCTACCTTATGTTGCTGGCACATCTGGTGTAACTTCTGAGGGGGAGCCTGCTCCTTCTGTTCAAGAAGAAAGAATTCCTACTCCACCTGCTACTGCTTCTATCCCTCCAACCACTCCAGAGGACATTCTGTCAGATGCATAAGTTCAAGAAACAATCCTTTCTACTTCAGAAGATATCAATAAGATGATTGAAGAGCTCAGCTCAGATGAGCCTCTTCCTCCCCTCCAACAGGACCATGCTAAAGAACCATTCTTAGAACCATCTCCAGTACCATCTCCCTCTCCTATTCATTCTCTAGTATCCCCTGTTGATCCCTCCCCTACTACAGAGATAGAACAAGAAAAGACTACTTTGATTTCAGATGAGAATGAATAGTCTCCAGAACCTGTTGAATCTCCTTGAAGTGCTTAGATTTAACTCTTCCCACCTTCACTGGTGAGGAAGGAGATGTTATGATTCACACTACCAGAGATCAGAGCTAAGTAGTTGTTGAAGATATTCCACCATGGACTGCTCCTCCTCTTCCTCCAGGTGTTCCAGTTGCTTAAGCTCCAACTCCTACTGCTAGTGATATTCTTAGGAAGATAGAACAGACGTTGACAAAATAAAGAAAGTATTTTGATGATTCACTGAAAGTTGTTCAAGATAAAGTTTCTGATCTAGAAAAAGAAATGAGTTGAGGATTTGCAGAGATTTAACATAATATTGATCAACTGAAGCATTTATTCAAGATAGGTGGAAAAGAATTGGACCACACTATTACCAGTGTTGGTCAGGTAATGGATCAATCAATTACTTTGGCAAATAATAAAATTCAATTAGAAAAGAAGGCCCAAAACACCTCATGAAGATCTGTGAAGAGGTGGGTACCTTCAAAGATGATGTCATAAGCAAGCTAGGTATAGAAGTCAGAAAGGGGGAGGATCTTGTAAAATAATATTTAGAAAAATTAGATGCCAATAAGAAAACTCTCTGGGAAGAGAAGGTGAAAGAAATTCATACTGATGTAAAAGCCCAGATTCAGTCTGTGAAGTTTTATACTTATGATACTACAGTATGGATGCATAATAAGATATTTTCTAAATTCCAAGCTGATCCAAACATTATCCCTCATCATTTAAATCCCCCTGCAAAACCTCAACAAGCTCCAATGCATGCTCCTCACCCTCTTATTTATCCTAGGCCTGAAGGGGAAGCTCCTACTCCAGATTCATATGCTCAGGTATGGGTTTCAGTCATACCTCAAGATCTACCTGAAGTTCAGATCCCCAAAAGAAGAAAATATGGAGATGGAGCTTCTGCCAGCAGATCATTTCCTAATCCAGTGGCAGAGAAAAGAAAAGCTCAAGAATTTGCAGAAATCTAGTGTCCAACTTCTAAAGCTTTGATACTTGACACTCTCAAGCTAGTAATGGACTATAATGAAAGCAGGAACCTTTATTACAGCTCTTTTGAATGGGAATTATATGAGCAGTCTATGACTAAAAGAAGGATTTATGATTGAGAATATGGGAGAAACAATCCAAATACACCTCCAAGACCTTCCAAGTATCATCCCAAGCAATTCAGATATTAGAGAAAATAATGGGAGAAGCATGACATGCAGCAACAACAACAATAACAGCACCATCAAGGCTAAGAATGAGGAATAGTTCAAAGTGTATGTATTGGATTTGTGTAGATCTGAAATTTTTAAACATTTCCATTTATATAAATCCTTAGTTTTGATGATCCATTCTTTACCTTTAATTTGTGTGCATGTCATTCTGTTTTTACCTTCTATAGCTAGTTCTTTTATTTTGATATAATTCACCTTAGTGTAGAGGGTTCTGACTTTTACAAATAGGGGGAGATTGTTGGGTATTGTATCCACAATAACCTAGATTTGTATGAAGTCACCCTTGAACTAATACGAATTAAGTTGTATTTGATATCTTATTCTAGTTATTTTTTTGCAAGACTTATTGCCAAGTTTAGACCAATGTCAATCAACTGTGGGTCATCAAACACAGGACCATACAATGTAATACCTCATTGTGTGTTCCATGGTGTTGACTCACGTGTAGCCTCTCTATTGGGATACACTTCATTTTCAAGCACTAGGATTGATGAAGGAAGACATGCTGCTGTTTGGATTGAAGAAGTAAAATTTTCTTGAAGCTGAAAATTTTCTAAGTGTTTTACTCGAGTGAAATTATAGTACTCGAGTAGAAACCTTAGAAGCACTCGAGTAGGTCTTGTCTGAAACTCGAGTAAAGAAAGTGGTTCTCGGGTAGCTTGAATCTAGATCTCGAGAATCCAAGTCTAGTACTCGAGTAGACCATCTCTCGATCTCGAGTGTTCAGCTTTTAGTTCTCAGAAATTTTCTAAGTTAAACACTCGAGTAGTTAAGTCTAGTACTCGAGTAGTTAAGCAGTTATGTCGTGTGACAGAAGTATAGTTTTCGAGAAGATTCTAACCTCACTCGAGTAGCAAATCCATGTACTGAGTAGTTCGTTTAGTAATCGAGCAGTCTAGTTTGAGTACTCGAGTGATCAACATTTTATTCCAGAATTTTCTCTAAGTCCAGTTCTCGAGAAGTTCAGTTTCACCTCTCGAGTAGTATCTCTAGAACTCGAGTAATCTTTACTTTACTCGAGTGACTTCAGACATTATTCTAGAATTTCCAGAAATAGTTCTTCTCAAGTATTCATGGCTATCCACTTGAGAGCTAGTCATAGCACTCGAGTATTATTGCTCTCACTCGAGAAATGTCATTCATATTTTCTGAAATTTTCCCTAAGTCTCTGTCAAATCGATTTTTGAATTCTATGATGTGACTGGTCCACGTGGCTGTCATTAATGACAAATCTAACCGTTAGGGAGATCTTATAAAAGGTCATGTCATTATGACTAACCCTAAGAAGAAGAAGAATATCATCAAGCGCATATATTTTGTCATTCTAAGAATTCTGGATCAGCCGACATTTTCATCTTCTACAGAAACCACCGCACATCTTGAAGATCTCCAAGGGCTTTTCCGATCCATATCGACTTGCAAATCAAGAGATTTTTCAATCTTCATCTTCTCCTTGATCGTGTGAGTCTAAGTATCTCTGAACAGATCTAGCCATGAGTCTTCTTCTACATATTTCTGATAAAGCCAAAAAGTTCAAGAAAGAAGACCTAGGGAGAGATTTCCAGATCTGAGAAAAGAATCACCATTTGTATTTTCAGATTTCATTTTATTATTGTAGGAAATTATTCTCCAAGTGTAGGAGCCTCATTCTCCGAGTTGTAGGAAGTTTTCATCTTCCGAGTGTTGATCCCTTTTTGGATCGAGATTGAAGGAACTTTGTTCGGAGTGGTAGGATCATTTTGATCTGTGATTAGTGGAGTAGTCGAGTCTAGTGCTTTGCTAGATTGTTCAGTGGAAAGTGGACTTACCCAAAGTTGGGAACCCACTATAATTCTTGTTGTCGTCTGTGATTGCTTGATTATTTTCTATGCATAGATCGATAATTTTTTATTCCGTAAAAAGACGCACTACTCACCTGTTCACCCCCCCCCCCTCTAGGTGATTTAGGTAGACAACTAATAACATCAGGGCAGTCTTACCATAGTGAAAAATAAGCATAATGAACTCGTCCCAACTCCTACTATTACGGGTTGGCGGGTGTGCATTGATTACAAAAAACTAAATGATGTCATACGTAAGGATCATTTTCCACTAACATTTTTAGACCAAAATCTGGAGTGTTTATCCAGTCATCCATATTATTTTTTTCTTGATGGTTTATAGGGGTTTTTCTAAATCCCCATTTCCCCCGATAACCAAGAGAAAACAAAATTTACCTGCCCGTTTGGCACCTTCGCATACCGAAGGATGCCATTTGGCCTCTACAATGCGCCAGCTATATTCAAAAGATGTATGTTGGCAATCTTTGGCGAGCTGGTAGGAGACATTATGGAAGTCTTTATGGATGATTTCTCTATTTTTGGATGCTCATTCCCGTATTGTCTTTGTAATCTAGATCGTGTCCTTCAGCAATGCGAGGACGCGCATCTCGTTTTAAATTGGGAAAAGTGCAACTTTATGGTTCGAGAAGGTTTGGTTCTCGGCCATAAGATTTTGTCTATGGGTATGGAGGTCGATAAGGCCAAGATAGAAATTATAGAAAAGCTTCCCCCGCCTTCTAACGTAAAATCTATTAGGAGTTTCTTAGGCCACGCAGGCTTTTATAGACATTTTATTTAAGGCTTTTCTAAAATAACAAAGCCGCTTACTCACCTCCTGTAAAAGGAACCACATTTTGTGTTTAGTTGCGAATGTGAGTCAACTTTTAATTTTATAAAACAAAAACTTATCAATTCACCCATTTTAGTGTCGCTCGATTGGACCCTTCTGTTCGAAATTATGTGTGACGCTAGTGATATTGCCATAGGTGCCATTCTTGGCCAATGCATAAACAAATATTTTCATCCTATTTATTACGCTAGCAAGACTCTCACTTTCGCAGAAGGGAATTACACGACAATGGAAAAGAAACTTTTAGCAATCGTTTTTGCATTTTATAAGTTTCGCTCATATATAACGCTATCTAAAGTTAACATATTTACCGACCACTAAGCCTTAAAATATTTATTAGCTAAAACGGACGCCAAGCCCCGCCTTGTTCGAGGGTCCTCCTCCTATAAGAATTTGATTTGGAGATCCGGAATAAGAAGGGCGCGGAAAATTTAGCCGCCGATCACCTCTCCCGTTTAGAAAATCTGGGTGCGACAGCGCTCGTCGAATCTGAAATAAATGACAGATTCTCTGAGGAACGCCTCCTAGCCATTAATACTATTTCGACCTCCTCGCATTGGTTCGCAGATTTCGCGAACTATTTAGTTGTGCAGGGGCTCCCAAAATACTTTTCGAGCCAGCAAAAGAAGAAATTCTTTTCTGACTTGAAAAGTTTCTTTTGGGAGGACCCTTTTATTTTTCGTATCTGCACAGACCATGCAGTTCGAAGATGCATCGCGGGTGTGGAGTGCACGCAAATAATTTGGCACTGCCACGAGGGTTCGGCTGGTGAGCATTATCAAGCTAACCAAACCGCGTGGAAGACAATAGAGGTAGGCTTCTTTTGGCCCACTTTGTTCAAAGACGCTCACAATTTTGTGCGCTCCTGCGATAGCTGCCAGCAGTCGGGTAATATCTTTCATCGTGACGAGATGCCCAAAAAAAATTTTAAACTGCGAAGTCTTCGAATTGTGGGGCATCGATTTTGTTGGGCCCCTACCTCCATATTTTAAAAATAATTATATTTTATTGGTGGTCGACTACGTATCGAGGTGGGGTGGAAGCGCAAGCTCTCCCCACCAATGATGCGTGAGTCGTCGTTACCTTTCTTAAAAAACTATTTTCTCACTTCGGCACACCTCGAGCTATTGTGAGTGATAGGGGAATGCATGTCTGTAATGCCCAAATGGCTAAGACGTTAGCTAAATATGGAATTACACACAAACTTGCCACCCCCTACCACCCGCAAACAAGTCGTCAAGTTGAGGTAGTAAATCGAGAGATTATGCGTATATTAAAGAAAACTGTTTCGCATAATAGGAAAGATTTCTCTGTCAAACTCGACGATGCATTGTGGGCATATCGTACGGCATATAAAACCTCAATTGGTTGTACGTCGTTTCGATTAGTCTATGGAAAAGTGTGTCATTTATTCGTAGAACTAGAACATCGCACTCGTTGGGCTTTAAAACTCGTAAATCTCGATGCTAACTTAGCCGCTCAAATTAGAATACTGTAACTAGACGAGCTCGATGAATGGCATGCAAACGATTACGAGAGCAATAAGTTCTATAAGGAGCATTCTAACTTTTATCATGATCGAAAAATCAAGCCCCAAAAAACTTTTTCTCCAGGTGATCTTGTCATTTTTTATAATTAACGTCTTAGGCTTTTTCCGGGTAAACTAAAATCATGATGGTCCGGCCCCTTCAAAGTTGAAGAGGTTTGGTCATATGGGACTGTACTTGTCTCCCACCCAGAAAAAGACTCATTTAAAGTAAACGGTCATCGTTTAAAATTATATATAGTAGGCGATCCTGTGGGCAGTAATATCAAAACCATAACCCTCCTCGAAATATAAACCCGCCAAAATAGTCAAGCACATGACTATAAATAAAGCGCTCCTGGGAGGCACCCCATGTTTATCTTTTTCCCAATATCTTTATTTTTTTTCCTTTGGTGTTTTGTTCTTAACAATGTAGGGTTTCTAGACGGGCCTCGCCGAACACGTTTCAGGGAAGTTTCTACCCTCCTTTATTTTTATAGGTAGTGCATTTTCATCTCTTTTCATTCCTCATACTTATCTTGCAACATTGGGGACAATGTTGGAATTAAGTATGGGGGTGTTTTTGTGCTTTCTTTTCTGCACTTTTATTTTTTGCACTCCTAAAAATTTGAAAAATACAGAAATGAAAACAAAATTAAACAAACAAATTTTTTGTTAAAAAAAATGAAAACTCCAAAAACATTTTCTTTTATCATCAAAAATGTTAATTTCAAAAAAAATTATTACAAAACAAAAATTCCAAAAATTATTTAGTTTTACTTTGTAAATATTCTTTATAAACATTTTCTGTAAATATTTTTATAAATATCTTATTCACTTTCCCCTCTTCCTTTCTCTCTCATCTCTGTGAATAATTTCTCTTTCCTCTCTTATAGATATTGTCTTAAAATCTTAAAAATACAAAAAAGTATAGAAAACAAAAAAAAAAGTTCAATATATATATATATATATAATCTTTTTAACATTTTTAGTATATATATTAAGAAATAAGTTCAAAAATCCAAAAAAAAAGATAATAAATCAAAAATACAAAAAAAAGATGATAACCCTAAAAAACAAAACAAATTGTTTAGTTTTAAACAGTTGGGTACATTAGAAACTGTGTACCTGATTTGGAGAAGCCTCACTTAACTCAATGATATACATCATTGTGTATTTGATGAGATGTTGAGTTTCAATGTGCAGGATAAAGAAATGTAGTAAAATATTCTAAGTACATGTATCGACACTTGTGAAAGAAATGTGTCGACACCAGGAGCCAGATTGTGTCGACACACAGGACTTGTGTTGACACACAGAAATTCAGTCTACAGCAATTGGGTCGACACACAGGACTTTTGTCGACACACAGAAATTCACTCTACAGTAATTGTGTCGACACACAGGACTTGTGTCGACACATAGAAATTCCGTCTACAGTAATTGTGTCGACACACAGGACTTGTGTCGACACATAGAAATTCAGTCTACAACAATTGTGTTGGATCCCTAGTTGGATTTGGGTTAGGTTCGCAAACTTAGGCTGAGTGTGACCCAACTTTGTATAGTTAGGGTCATGAGTAGTAGTCCTTGAGTTTAGGCTTAGTCTTGATTAGTGTTACCTCCTTGGGCAAGCCAGAAGTGGACTTTAGAGAATCAGTTTTAGCAGTTTTTAGAAGACAGTAATCAGTTCGAAATTCTTCGAACTCAGCTCGACGATCGTCGATCTATGATCGACGAACTCAGAGTTAATTCTTTAAGCTGAGCTCTACGTTCTCAGAGCTCAGGTTACCATTAGTTTTCTTCTATCAGTTTCTCAGCTCGAAAAACTCAGAGTGCATATTTGGTAAGTTATTCCCAGTTAACAAATCTCAGAGAACAGGTCAACGAACTTGAATTCCCTTGTCGAGGATCTTTGATCTCAAGTTGACGAATTCTGTTTTGCGTTCGGAGTTTTCTGTGTTGTTCCAGAATGAGTCCTTCCCTCTTCTATTCCTTATTGGCAATATTATTCTGAGCATTTAATGCAAATATTCTTCTGAATATAACCGTTATTTGGCTGCATTAAATGTGGTATTCTTCAGAATAAATAATTGTTTATTCTATCAAGAACAGTTGGGGAAACTCATCGATGCTATTATTCCATCCATTTTCTATTCCCCCTAGCAGCCAGCATTTATGGGAAGATTTCAAAAATTAAAAGAGAACTTTTCAGTAGTGGAATAAAAAGCAATTCTCTTCTTCGAGAAAAACAGACAAGAAAGACAGTTACAGAAACAGGAAGAGAAATCGAGAAGCACTGAACAGGAAATTCTGAACAAGCACTCGACGCTCTCAACGCTTTCTCATTCTCTACCATCATTGTAGATTGAAGAAGAATAAAACATCAAGATCAAGAGTCTTCTTCAACCTCTATTCTAGAAATCCTCAGAGACACTCTAATCACCATCTGTTACTGGATTTCCTGGATCTTGGCAGATCAAGCTAAAGACCTACTCACCCTTTAGCAAAGATCTGTTCTTTCAGAAATAGTCTACCTCTCAGAAGGAGCTTTGACATCACAAGAATCCACACATTCTTCTCAGTTATACTTGAGAAAAAAGAAGACTTCCATCAACATTTTCCATCCCATTGTACAGGGTTATAACTCCCTTCAAAAGTTAGTTTGGTTGACAAGTCTCCCTCTAAAAGACTTGAAGTTGGTTTTTAGGCACCTGATCAAAAGCCTGAAGGGTTTCCTGATCTACCTAAACCAGATCTTGTGGTAGCAGTCACCTGATCAAAACCTGCTAGTGGATTCCTACCAAGGGTGGTAGAAGAGTGGATGTACCCAGGTTTAGGTGAACCACTATAAACTTCTTGTGTCGTCTGGTTGCTTCTTTTCATTTGTTTTTACTGTGCTTGTGATTGCTGAATTGTTTAGCTTAGTTTTTCTTATTCCTTAACTATTATATGGTATCACTATATTTACTCTGATATAATCTAAAAAGAGCCAAAAGTGTTAATACTCTATTCACCCCCCCCCCCTCTAGAGTAATCTGACCTAACATCCTCCTTTCAATTGGTATCAGAGGTTGTGTTTGTTTGGTTATACAAGTTAACACTTGAACTAAGATCTAGTTAGATCAGATTTTCCTCTTCCCAACTATTCTCTATCACAATGGCACAAAACAAGGATTATGCAAGCACCAGACCTCTAGTATGCAACCTGAATAAGTTTGCCATCTGGAAGGCAAGAATTAAGTTGTACATGAATTCTATTGATGAGGATATATTTAACTCTATCTTGATATGACCTCTTACTACAGTAACTTCTTCAACTTCTACTTCAAGCACTCATGTCGTTCCACCACCTGAGTGGACAGATGCCCAGAAGAAAGCCAAGATTGCCGATGCAAGAGCCATGAACATCTTAGCTCAGACTATGTCTGATAACATTTTTCAGAAAGTGGCTGAGTGCACTTCAGCCAAATCCATCTAGGATTCCCTAAACTAGATGGTGGCTGGATCTACTGATGAGAGAAAGGACAGAAGATCCAATCTCATCTCCCAGTATGAAAACTTCAAGAAGGAAGAAGTTGAGTCAGTCAGTGACATGTTTAATAAGCTAAGCTCAATTATCAGTGAGCAAAGGACCTTAGAATAGGAAATTTCCCTGACTGAAGTGAATGAAAAGATCCTTATGTACTTCCCCAGCACATGGGATTCAAGGATCTGGCCTATCAAATAAGCCAGAAGCATGATTGAGATATCAACTGAGTCTCTCCAAGGAAAGGTCAAATCATATGAGCAACTGATGAAGACCAGAGAAGTAGAAGCTGAAATAAACACTTCTACACCAACTAGGAAGGAGCATAATATTGCTTTCAAGGCTGCTGAGGACTCTGAAGGGACTCAAGTCAATGAAGAACTGATGAGTCTATTTGCCAAAAGATTTTTCAAATTGGCAAAGAAGGACTTCATAAGGAAGTCATCTAGACAAGATGACAAACCAAGGTATGACAAAACACCTTCTAAAGAAGTTGTATATTTTGGTTACAGGAAGCGAGGACACTACATCTATGAGTGTCCAGAAGCTCATAAGAAAGATAGGAGAAGAGAAAAAGAGTCAAGAAGAACTCATCACAGCAAACCCTCCTCATTTAAGCACAATAGGAAGGAAAAGGGTTTTGTTGCTGAGACCTGGAGTGATACAGAAGAAGAGTCATCTTCTTTCAGCTCCAGTGATGATGAAGAAGAGCAAAAGGCAAAATAAGTCTGCCCAATGGCAATTGATGCATACAACAGCAAATCAGATGCTGAAGATTCAGATAATGAAGAATCAATATCTGCTGAAGATCAGGTAATTACTTCCTATGATTTTGAATCAGAAGAATTTAAATCTGAGTTTAAAAATCTTTGCTTAGACTTAATAAGTTATGAGAAGGAAATCAAACTTCTTAGAGAGAAATTAACTGAATAAGATAAATATATTGCTGAAAATACAAAATTATCACTTGAATTAGATTCATCTAATGAACAAATAGTTTTTCTAAAAATTGAACTAAGTAAGGCCAAAAAATTAGAGGAATCTCTAAATGGCAGAAGCATGAAATTACTAGATATAACCAGTACCTTAAATGCTAGGACTAATAACTACAAACTAGGACTAGGTGCCTCATCTATTGAACCACCTCTAATTCAAAAGAATAATCTATCAAAACCTGTAAATTTCATTTCTGATAAAGGCAAGAAGAACACTAAACAGGTTAACAAGGTTAATGAAGTTCTAAAACAAATGGAATTAAAACAAAAATCCAAGAACAAAAAAAACAGTAGATATAATAATGTTCAGCGGTTTTCGTCGAACTCAGATCAATGAAACGTGAACAGTTCGTCGACCTCAGAACGACGAACTCTGAACACAAACCATAATGATAAAAAAAATTTGATCTACGATCGAGAAAACCAGTATGGTTCGTCGACAAGAGATCGATGATATTGGTGCCCTGAAAATGAATACTTTCCTTCTTCAATCAGAGATCGTAGATCTCATTCCAATTCGTCGAGCTCAGGTCGACGAACTCACAAAAATTCGTCGATCCCAGGTCATAATTACATCAACTTAAATTCTAACAGAAACTGTAACATTAAATCTAACCAATATAGGGAGAATATCAACCAATTCACCAAATGGATAATTCCTCCTAGAAGATTTCACCCCTTAGGTTATAAGAACCAACCTGAATGTTCTTTCATTTCCAGTTTTCATTTGAGAAGAAACAAGGACCCAAGATTACCTGGGTAAAGAACTTTAAATTTTTTTCATTGCAGGTAAAGAACTATCCTATCACTCAAAATAAGTGGTATCTTGATAGTGGGTGCTCTAAGCATATAACTGGATGCAAGGACAGCCTCATCAACTTCATGGCTAAACCTGGTCCAAGAGTCATCTTTTGAGATTCAAGTTTTAAACAGACTGAAGGCTATGGAGACTTCAAAAGTGGAGATGTTACTTTCAAAAGGGTGGAGTATGTTAATGGTCTCGAGCATAACCTCATATCCATAAGTCAGTTATGTGATTCAGGTTATCAGGTTTGCTTTTTTGAAACTCAATGTATTATTTCTGCAAACAATCAAACTGTTTTAACTTGAATTAGACAAGGTAACATATAGTTAGTAAACATTTGTAACACCCCTATCCGTCGCATAGCATATAGCAGTAGGTCCGGCCGGGGCCCGACGCCATATACTACGGACAGACCGGTTGGTTACGCGTTGAAATCAATCAACCAATCACAGCGTCCTACACAACACCTAGCGGAAGCAATTTATTAGAGTTGTAAAGAATAAAGAACCCTGCCAAGCATGAATGTCCACTACTCAAATCCATAGGAATGTATATTACACAAAACGGAATAAATAGCCTTAAGGCTTTACAAGAGTTGCTTAAATACAAGTGTCTTCCAAACCTCGGCACGCAGGCCGGCCACACATGAGTACAAGAGGTAAAACACTCAAAACAAGGCCTTCGAGGGCCAGCACAGCAACTTGGGCTTTAGCCCGCTAATTACCTCTCAGCTCCGCAGCACCTGCAAGCAACAACCCACCGCACGGTGGTAAACAAAGGCAACGGTCAGCAATGCTGACCAAATTATAACGATTCCGCCCCCAAACCGGGGCGGCAAAGCTTCTTCCCTGCACTTGTTAGCAAAACACGCAACACAGCCAAACAAGCATCTCAACATAGGTGCACGCTCTCACGGTCGTACACCCCGTGCTCTCAGGGCACTTACTCGGCGAAGCCAGTCCGAACCCCGTCCGGTCCTCGACTCCACCACCACCCCCAGGATGGCAATCTTTGTGAGCATTTATTCTTCTCAGCCGCAGCCTAGACTCGATCTCCAAATCTCGGTAAGTCCCACGTAAACTTTAGGTCGCTTTAACCGAGCAGGTGGAGCGGGTAGAGGGCTACTAGTCCGTTGCTCACTCCGCCACTGCCATTCGGCCCTTTGGCGCGGACTAAGCTTTCGCCAGTCCCAATTAACGATCAAACACGATACATAGCCCCGCTAAGTACCCGGTTGGCTCCCAGGCCACCGTTATGACAGAACTACATTTCCGTCCAAGATTTCCGGGTGCACCTCGGGTTTCATCCCCAAGGCTCCCTACTGCAATCCAATCATGATACATAGCCCCGCTATGTTCCTGGCTGGCACCCAGGCCACCGAGATGGCAGAACTTCATTTCCGCCCAGATTTCCGGGTGCACCTCGGGGTTAATCCCCAAGATTCCCTGATGCATTCTACCGCATAGCAACCCGAAAACAACCACAACGCTCGGAGTCTTCTCCGGCTAAAATATACATAGCAAAACATCACCGATCCGGAACACACGTCCGGGTAGGCTTCACACAACATGCCTATGTCCGTACTACGATTCCGGACTCTAACAAGGGGGACTTTACATATCTACCCCAAGGAATACCACAATCTCACTGCACACTCGCGGGAGAGGGGTTTTCCCATGCAAAGGAAGAAGAGCTTCACATGCTCAAGAAGAGAATCGTTACCCATTCGCTTTTCCGCGGCGCCATCGAAAACTATGCGGTTGGAAAGCACCGCAACGGCGTCACCTCCGCGGATCTGGACTCGGATCGCGATTCGGAGCTCCGAAGCTCCTCCGGCGGCCGGATCTTGGTCTCCTCCTCCAAACTTGCTCTCCCCTCTCTCTAAACTCTTAGAGAGAGAATGGCTAAGGGAAATGAGGATTCCCAACCCTAAATCCCGGATAAAACCCCTCAGGAACAGCCCCCCACCGTTGGATCCAAAGCCAAGGAAACGAACGGTCAAGATTAGATCTGAAATCCCAAAAACTGGGCTGAACACGGGTTCACACACGACCGTGTGCCTGGCCGTGTAGCTCATTCGCCGTCTCGACCAAGATTGAAAACCAGCACACGGCCTTTGACACGGCCTCCGACACGCCCGTGTCGCCTGCGACACGCCCGTGTCGGGACCCGTGTCACGCCCCCCGTGTGCAATTTAACAACACTTCGCAGTCAGAGAGGTACACGGCTTGGTGACACGGCATCAGACACGCCCGTGTCAAACTAGACACGCCCGTGTTCGTGCCCGTGTCATTTACCGTGTACCCAGCCGCACAGCCCAGGTGTGACACGGCCTGGGACACGCCCGTGTCCTAGGCCGTGTTCCACCACACGACCATCGTCGACCTGCACTGGTCGACGACACGGCCAGCTCGACGGCTCGAGCTCGACACGCCCGACACGGCCTCCGACACGCCCGTGTCGGGGCCCGTGTCACCAGCACCAGAAAAATCTGACTTGGCCAAATTTGATTCTCGTCGCTCCTACAACATTTTGGGGTGTTACAATTCACATTTTGGTATCAGACTACTGGTTTCGGTCAAGCTTAAATGAATTCGTGGACGAATTCACTTTAAGGGGTGGTGAGCACATGTATGTGCGTCATCGTTATAACATGAAAAGAACCCATGAATGTCCACTTAGGAATGAAAATACACATGTTTGGGGAACCTGCGTGTTCCTATAATTGCTTTTTGCAATTTTGTTCGGTCCCTTATTGGTGTTCTGTTCGATTGTAGGTGTCCGAGAGTGGCGCGTGGCAGTCTGAATGCGCACTTTCTGAGAAAAGTAATGCACCCAGCGATGTGCTGGAGACCCCTACGTCTTTGGAAACCATAAGAAGGGTGGTCGAAGTGGTGTTCTCTGTGAGCAACGCACATCATGGGAGTAATGTGCAACCATTTGTCCCTTAGATGGCCCCAACATCGGGTGGTATGCTGGAGCAAAGGGCATTTGGGGGTCAAGTAGAGCAGCAGAGGAGCATGACTGTGGCGCAGGGAGCGCATTCAATGGACGCATATTTGCAGACGTTCCTTATGGTAAGGCGCTACCCAGGCTTTGAATGGGAAAGCGAGCAATCTATAGTGGATAGATTTTATAACGGTCTGCGCAGCGAGTTGCGTATCCTACTGCTAGGACCAAAGTTATTGGGATTCCGAGCTTTGGTGGAATCGGCCAGAGCGTTCGAAGTGGAGTTGGGGGAAACTCACCGAGTACCGGTGAATAGGGTACCAAACCTTACAGATCCTATAAGGACTGCGTATCGAAAGATGCCGAGAGAAGAGGCTGGGTCATCTACTACCCAAACTACCGTCAAATGTTATTCTTGTGGTAAGAAAGGGCACCTCGCCAGAGAGTGTTGGGAGAGTGCTCAGAAGACAAGGAAAGTTTCGGCAGGAACAGTCGGAGATTCGGTGGCCAAGCGGACAACCTCAAAATCTGGGTACCGTAGGTGGTACAAGAAGGCTAGGAGGTCGGGTCTAGTCCCTTCCTCTAGCACATCCGGAGCGACTACAGTCCAAACCCTGGATGAATGCTTTGTTTGTGGAAAGCCGGGGCACTATGCCCGGGACTGTTGGTTCGGACGCCCAATGTCCAAAAAGAAGTCGGGGGCAATCTTGGAGGAAAAAGGAAAGGCGGTGGCGTCTACCGCACCGCTATTTACTCTGGCACAACTGGGAGTGAACATCCTTGGCCAGCAGGAGGTCATAAGGCTGACCGTTGGGAAGACAGGTATGGTTTAATTGATAGCAATTTAGCTTCTTATACCTGCTACCCTTTTGCGTGTTAGCTTAGGACTGGAGGTTCTAGGCTTTGTTTGGATTATTGGCAATCCGACGAGAGCATTGTTCGATACGGGAGCTTCGCGCACCTTTTGTCCAAGGGGTTTATATCATGTATTGAAGTACCTTCTTCGATGGCAAAGGACAAATTGGATGCGTTGTGGCGTTACGGATGTTCAATGCGCGCGAAAAGAGATTCTGTGTTGCAAGGTTACGGTTTAGGGGTCAGGGATTCGACGTGCAAGCGTCGTTACTGCCATCATGGGAGGTTTGAAAGCCTAAGCCTACATTGGGTAGTATCTCGGGTGTACCCGAATATCCTGATGTGTTTCCCTGGAGTCCCTCCGTAGCGAGCAATCGATTTCGCGAGTGAGCTGGCGCCAGGTGCCAAATCTGGGTCATGCTCTCCTTATAGGCTAACGCCTAATGAGTTGGCAGAACTGAAAGTTCATTTTGAAGAGGGTATGGATCAAGGTTTTGTGCGTCCAAGTTTGTCGTCTTGGAGCACGCCGGCCCTCTTCGTGTAGAAGAAGGACGGGAGTTTGCGGCTCTGAATCGTTTATGAAAAACTGAGCAAGTCATTAAAAGAGATCAAGTACCCGATCCCAAGTATTGGCGATCTGTTTGATCAGCTGGGTGGGTCATCGGTGTACTTAAAGTTGGAACTTAAGTCTGGTTACTATCAGATGAGAATCAAGGAAAGTGTTATCTCAAAGATAGCGTTCAACACAAGATATGGGCATTTCGAGTTTACGGTCATGTCGTTCGGGCTGACTAATGCGCCATCGGTGTTCATGGACCTGATGAACAGAACGTTTAGGGAGTACTTAGACCGTGTTGTGATCGTCTTTATTGACAACCTATCGGTGTGCTCGCAGTGCGAAGAAGATCACTTCAAGCATCTGCATTTGGTTTTGGGGATGCTAAGGAGGAACGAGCTATACGCAAAGTTCTCCAAAGGCGAGCCTTGGTTATCTTCAGTGTCGTTCCTTGGTCACTTAGTCAGTGGGGAAGAGTTTCGGTGGATCCGGCGTAGACTGTTACAATACGGAAGTGGCCTGTGTGTCTTCGGCAGAGGAAGTCCGGAGTTTGCTGGGGCTTGCCGGCTTTTACAGGCACTTCGTGGAAAACTTCTCGCGGATAGCGCTACCTCTAACGACTTTGACAAGGAAAGATCAGAGTTTTGTGTGGGCGCATGAGGGTGCGCAAGCTTTTGAAGAGCTGAAGAGTCGGTTGACTACGGCGCCAGTGCTTAGTTCGCCGAGTGGGACCGAGGGCTTCGAGGTTCTTAGTGACGCTTCGGGTAGTGGTTTGGGCTGCGTGCTGTTGTAGCATGGGAACTTGATAGCCTATGGTTCGCGTCAGCTAAAAGTGCATGAAAGGAATTATTCGGTCCGCGACTGGGAGTTGGCGGCCGTGATATTTGCGCTTAAGCTGTGGAGGCGCTACTCGTATGACGTTAGGTCGATATTCATACCGACCTTAAGAGCCTGAAATATCTGTTGAATCAATAGAACCTGAACTTGGGGCAGCGGAGATGAAAGGAGTTCCTGGGGGACTATACGTTCAAGATTTATCATGCACCCGGTGAGGGCAACGCAGTGTGGATGCGTTGAGTCGCAGGGCTCCCGCCCAAGCCAAATGGTTGTTGGTACATGTGAAAGGATAGTTCAGGAATTGGTGGACGGAGGTTCAGTATGACCTAGCTGATCGTATTTGGCAGGCCATGGTTTGTGTAGCTGCATGAAGGAAATCATGAGTACGGCTCGTTGGGTCGAAATCCCGAATCGACGGTTATAGGTGGGCTACCAAGGAAAGACCATGGTTTGTGCGGCCCAAGCGTGGATAATCTGTTGGTGGAGTTGTGATACGTCATATCAGGTACTCAAATCACTTAAGAGGCACGAAGTTGTGCCGGTATCTGAAGAAGTGCTCTGGTGGCCAGAACTTTAGAAGGTCGTGGCACCATAGGTGGCAAGGTGCCAGCCTTGCGCCTTAGTGATGGCAGAGTGCCAAGTGCCGGGGGATTCTTGAATCCATGCCTAGTTCGGAATAGAAGTTCGACTGGACTGTGGGCATGGTTTGCCAAAGTCATAGTGAATTAACGACGCAGTTTGTGTGATCGTAGTTGTGGTGACACTAGTGTCGCACTTCATTCTGCATAGGAAGGATGACTCGGTGGAGAAGTTGGCAAAGTTGTATGTTGACAATATTATTAGACTGCATGGTGTGCCCCGTAGCATTGTGAGTGATCGCGATGGGCGGTTCACGTCAAATGATTGGAGGTTGGTGCAGCAGATGCTGGGAACAAAGTTAAAGTTCGGCACAGCTTTCCATCCGTAGACGGATGGGCAGACCGAGAGGGTCAATAGAACGATGGAGGGCATGCTCCGCATGTGTGTTCTAGACTTCGGGAAGCTTTGGGAGGACCACCTGTTTTAGTGGAGTTCTCGTACAACAATAGCTACCAGGCGAGTATCCAATGGCGCCCTTTGAGGCCCTATATGGTAGAAAATGTCGCACGTCGTTATCCTGGTTAGAAACGGGTGAGGCAAGGTTGTACAAGAAGCTGGAGGTGGAGAGTGCTACCTCGTTAGTGCGGATCATTCGGGAGCGCTTGTTGATCGCTCAGGACCGGCAGGCGAAGTATTACAATGCCAAGCACCGGAACGTGGAGTTCACGGTAGGCGATTGGGTATACCTTAAAGTGAAGCCGTTCAAGGGGGTTTTCGCGGGTGAGACGCTTGAAGAAGCTCAGCCCAAGATACCTTGGACCTTTTGAGGTTATGGAGCGAGTCGGCGAAGTTGCGTACCATTTGAGGTTATCGGAGAAATTAAGTGGATTACATGATGTGTTCCACATTTCTGTGTGCGGAAGGCGGTGCAAGAGCCTTCGCAGGTGATCGCGTTTGACCAAGTGCCGGTAGACGAGGGGTTGACGACTAAGGTCAAGCCCATTCTTATCGAATTTGTGGAGGTCAAGAGACTCCGTAACAAGGAGATCCGGATGGTTAAGGTCCAGTGGGAATAATTGCGGGTGTGAGGAGCTCTCTTGGGAACGGGAGCAGTCTATGCTCGTGGAGTACCCGGGATTGTTCCGCTCGGGTACTGTTTTGCGTTAAGTCCTGTTTTTCCTATATTAATTTCGTGGACGAAATTCTTTAAGGGGGGTAGAATTGTAACACCCCAAAATGTTGTAGGAGCGACGGGAATCAAATTTGTCCAAGTCAGATTTTTCTGGTGCTGGTGACACGGGCCCCGACACGGGCGTGTCGGAGGCCGTGTCGGGCGTGTCGAGCTCGAGCCGTCGAGCTGGCCGTGTCGTCGACCAGTGCAGGTCGACGATGGTTGTGTGGTGGAACACGGCCTAGGACACGGGCATGTCCCAGGCCGTGTCACACCTGGGCTGTGCGGTTGGGTACACGGGAAATGACACGGGCACGAACACGGGCGTGTCTAGTTTGACACGGGCGTGTCTGATGCCGTATCACCAAGCCGTGTACCTCTCTGACTGCGAAGTGTTGTTAAATTGCACACGGGGGGCGTGACACGGGTCCCGACACGGGCGTGTCGCAGGCGACACGGGCGTGTCGGAGGCCGTGTCAAAGACCGTGGCTGGTTTTCAATCTTGGTCGAGACGGCGAATGAGCTACACGGCCAGGCGCACGGCCGTGTGTGAACCCGTGTTCAGCCCAGTTTTTGGGATTTCAGATCTAATCTTGACCGTTCGTTTCCTTGGCTTTGGATCCAACGGTGGGGGGCTGTTCCTGAGGGGTTTTATCCGGGATTTAGGGTTGGGAATCCTCATTTCCCTTAGCCATTCTCTCTCTAAGAGTTTAGAGAGAGGGGAGATCAAGTTTGGAGGAGGAGACCAAGATCCGGCCGCCGGAGGAGCTTCGGAGCTCCGAATCGCGATCCGAGTCCAGATCCGCGGAGGTGACGCCGTTGCGGTGCTTTCCAACCGCATAGTTTTCGATGGCGCCGCGGAAAAGCGAAAGGGTAACGATTCTCTTCTTGAGCATGTGAAGCTCTTCTTCCTTTGCATGGGAAAACCCCTCTCCCGCGAGTGTGCGGCGAGATCGTGGTATTCCTTGGGGTAGATATGTAAAGTCCCCCTTGTTAGAGTCCGGAATCGTAGTACGGACATAGGCATGTTGTGTGAAGCCTACCTGGACGTGTGTTCCGGATCGGTGATGTTTTGCTATGCATATTTTAGCCGGAGAAGACTCCGAGCGTTGTGGTTGTTTTCGGGTTGCTATGCGGTAGAATGCATCAGGGAATCTTGGGGATTAACCCCGAGGTGCACCCGGAAATCTGGGCGGAAATGAAGTTCTGCCATCTCGGTGGCCTGGGTGCCAACCGGGAACATAGCGGGGCTATGTATCATGATTGGATTGCAGCAGGGAGCCTTGGGGATGAAACTCGAGGTACACCCGGAAATCTTGGACGGAAATGTAGTTCTGTCATAACGGTGGCCTGGGAGCCAACCGGGTACTTAGCGGGGCTATGTACCGTGTTTGATCGTTAATTGGGACTGGGGAAAGCTTAGTCCGCGCCAAAGGGCCGAATGGCAGTGGCGGAGTGAGCAACGGACTAGTAGCCCTCTACCCGCTCCACCTGCTCGGTTAAAGCGACCTAAAGTTTACGTGGGACTTACCGAGATTTGGAGATCGAGTCTAGGCTGCGGCTGAGAAGACTAAATGCTCACAAAGATTGCCATCCTGGGGGTGGTGGTGGAGTCGAGGACCGGACGGGGTTCGGACTGGCTTCGCCGAGTAAGTGCCCTGAGAGCACGGGGTGTACGGCCGTGAGAGCGTGCACCTATGTTGAGATGCTTGTTTGGCTGTGTTGCGTGTTTTGCTAACAAGTGTAGGGAAGAAGCTTTGCCGCCCCGGTTTGGGGGCGGAATCGTTATAATTTGGTCAGCATTGCTGACCGTTGCCTTTGTTTACCACTGTGCGGTGGGTTGTTGCTTGCAGGTGCTGCGGAGCTGAGAGGTAATTAGCGGGCTAAAGCCCAAGTTGCTGTGCTGGCCTTCGAAGGCCTTGTTTTGAGTGTTTTACCTCTTGTACTCATGTGTGGCCGGCCTGCGTGCCGAGGTTTGGAAGACACTTGTATTTAAGCAACTCTTGTAAAGCCTTAAGGCTATTTCTTCCGTTTTGTGTAATATACATTCCTATGGATTTGAGTAGTGGACATTCATGCTTGGCAGGGTTCTTTATTCTTTGCAACTCTAATAAATTGCTTCCGCTAGGTGTTGTGTAGGACGCTGTGATTGGTTGATTGGTTTCAACGCGTAACCAACCGGTCTGTCCGTAGTATATGGCGTCGGGCCCCGGCCGGACCTACTACTATATGCTATGCGACGGATAGGGGTGTTACAACATTAAATCTGCTAGTTAAGAAATTTGTCTAGTTAATCTTGTTAGCAATCAAAATGATTTGTGGCATAAAATATTTGGTCATGTAAATTGGAAAAATATAGCTAGGCTTTCTAAAGACAATGTTGTTAGAGGATTGTCTTCTTACCGCTATAAGAAGGAAAGTCTCTATAGGGTTTGTCAGTTAGGCAAGCAAACTAAATCTAGTTTTAAATCATTAAACAAAAGTGACTCACCTAGGATATTGTACTTACTATATATTGTTGGGTACATTGGAAAATGTGTACCTGATTTGAAGAAGCCCAACTTAGCTCAATGATATACATCAAGGTGTATTTGATGTTGTTTTGAGTTGACATGTGTAGGTGAAGAAGTATTAAAGAATGCAGAAAAATATTCTAAGTCCACGTGTCGACACCTGAAGAAAGTGTGTCGACACTTCAGAATATTTGTGTCGACACTTCAGAATATCGGTGTCGACACAGAGAAAGATAGTCGACCACATATATGTCGACACTGGGAAGCAGTGTCGATACATAAAGAAAATCGTCGACCTCAGCACTGGGAAGCAGTGTCGACACAGTGAAAGATAGTCGACACCCAGAGAAAGTTAGTCGACCAGTGAAAGATAGTCGACTAGTGAAAGATAGTCGACCAGAGAAAGATAGTCGACCAGAGAAAGATAGTCGACTCACAGAAGAAGATAGTCGACCTCAACTGTGTCAACACAGGGAGGATGTGTCGACACCTTGAGATTGAGTCGACACATATTGGTAGAAGTCGACTATGCTTGTGTCGACACCAGAAGACTGAGTCGACACATTTTGGCAGAATTGAAGATTGCTGTGTCGACACCTGAAGGCTGAGTCGACACATACTGAGCTCTGAATCTACAACAACTGTGTCGACACACAGGACTTTTGTCGACACACTGCAGAGTCAAGACCAAGTTATTTTCTGAAGAAGCTGTGTCGACTTAAAGGCAACTTAGTCGACATCATCAAAGACTGTGTCGACACCAAAGTCACTTGTGTCGACACAGATAGACAGATTGGTCTCGACACTTTCTGACAGACTGTCTCGACATTTTGCTGTCCAAGGCTAAGGTACAGGAACTGTTTGAAGACTTGACATCTGTGGGTTGCCACTGTTTAACTGAAGCTGTCAGACCTGTCAGAAAACAGTTAGAAACCGGATCAGCCGGTTACCATGAAGAAAGTCTATAAATAGACATATTCAGAAGAATATAAACAGATAAGAAGATCTAAGAAGAAGAAAAAAAAAGGGATTACGATCCTATTGAATTTTCAATTCAAGAAAGGGCTAAGCTCTAAAGAAGATCTTCATTAGAAGATCTAAGAAGAAGAAGTCTGAAGTATCAGAAAAGGTGTTGGATAGAGAGGGATCCAGCCATCTTGAAGAAGAAGAAGGAAGCCATCAGTGGTTTCTCAAGAAGCTGTTTGGAAATCAACTCAGCTAAGTTCAGATTCAAGAAGCTTTGAAGAAAGCTCAGTTTCAGTTGATTTCATCAGCTGATCAAGAAGTGTCTTGTCCTCTTCTCTCTCAACAAAGGCAAGACATTAAAATATCTTTTCTAAATTTCTGTAGGATCTGTTTACATAGATCTGAATTGTAAGCCTGTGTTATAAAGGCTGAGTGTAGGAGAGGTGATCTCTGAGTGGTAGGGCTATTTGCCTGAGAGTAGGAGAAGGTTTTTCTCTGAGTGGTAGGCCTTGAGGCAAGGCTGAGGTAGGGTTGTTGAGCCGGAGTTGTAGGAACCTATCCAGGTTCTGAGCTGTAGGATCTGCGGATCTGAGAATAGTGGAAGTTTGGCCGAATCTAGCATACTGCTAGATAGGTGGAGGGGGAAAGTGGATGTACCCAAACCTTGGGGAACCACTATAAAACATTGTGCAATCTGTGATGTTTCAATTTCTGTGATTGCTGTGCTGGATGTTTTATTTCTACAATTGAATTCTGCCTAGAAGTATTAACAAGCAATAAGAACCTATTCACCCCCCCCCCCCTCTAAGTGTTTAGGTTGTCTTGAAAGTAAAACTATCAAGTGGTATCAAAGGCAGGTTCCTCAAAAAGGACTTAACAGTCTGAGGTAGATCTGAAAGGCAGAATCATGATTCAAAAAGATGGGCTCTGGTGAGAATCATAAGGAGCTAGGATCTATGAAATTACCCATATGCAAGAAAGAAATTTTTGGAATTTGGAAAGAAAGAGTCAGATTGTTTATGGAGGCATCTGACCCAAGGATTTACATCACAGTACAGGAAGGCCCCTTCATTCCAATGAAGGTATCAGTTCTTGATGCAAATATCCAAACTCCAAAAAGTTATTCAGAAATGACCAAGGATGAAATCATCTTGGCAACCATGGATAAAAGAGCTCAAAACATTATTGTTAGTGCCATAGATAATTCAACATTTCAGAATCTGATTCACTGCAAGACCTCTAAAGAGATGTGGGACAAATTGATTGTCTACATGGAGGGATCTGTAGAAGTAAGGCAGGACAGGAAATCTATGCTCAATCAGGAGTATGAAAGTTTTAGACAAGGAAAATCTGATAGCATAACTGAGTGCTACAAAAAATTCTATAGAATTGTGAATGAGCTTATGTCCTATGGAAGAGTCTTCAGTACTTATGAACTGAATGACAAATTCTTGAGATCCTTAACAAAGGATTGGGACACAAAGATCTGTGCCATAAGAGAAGTGGCTAAATTGGCAGAGATCTCTCCTCCCACCTTGTTTGGAAAGTTGCTATCCTATGAAATGCAACGTATGGTGAGGAAGGAGGAAGAAAAGAATTCAAGAGGAGAGCATAGAGAAAAGATTGTGGCATTCAATGCAGAAGCCACTAGAAAGAATAGGAGGAAATCACCATCTCCTCCTAAGGAAGTTGCAGAAGATAGTTCTGAAAATTCATATAAGGGTTCAGAAAGCTGTGATTCAGATGCAGACTTTGCTGCATTCACAAGGCAATTCCAGAGATTCTTGAATAAGAAGCAATGGAAGTCTAGGCCTTCCACATCACAGCAAGTTGATGACTATTATCAGAAGAAAAGGTCATCAAGGAAAGAGAAGAGCAGATCAAAGCCCAGCAAAGCCACTACTTCAAAGATTGTCTGCTATTGTTGCAATAGGCCTGGACATGTAGTGGTTGACTGTCCTGATCAGAGAAAGGAGTCTTCAGACAAGAAGAAGACTCATCAGAAAGGCAAGAAGGAGAAATCCTTTGTTGCAAAGAAAGATAAGAGTCTAATAGACCAGTCAACTTCAGAGTTAGAATCTGAAGCTGAAGCATATATTGGACTATATACTGCATCTAAAGAAGAGGAGTTTCTGCAGTTACTAGACTCCATCAATGAACAAAAGGATCATCAGTGTATGGGGCTGATGGCAGGATCAGAAGAGGACATATGCCAGAATCAGTCTGGTCCTAATAAAGTAAAATGTCCTTCTATTACATCTGTTTGTAGTACAAGTGAAGAATCAGCTACATCTGCATCAAGAGATGTAGATGCATCTGAATCTGAAGGAGATGTCTATCAATTGATAGACAAGTATGGGGACTTGTTGCAGGCCCTTAAGAAAAGCAAGAACCTGGTAAAATCTTAGGCTCAGGAAATTGCTGAACTAAGGGTTGCTACAACTAAGTTAGAGAAAGTTATTGATCAAAAATTAAATGAAATTGCCAAGCTGAAGAATATAACTATTATTCAGATGGGCACAATTAATTATACTAATGATCAAGTGAAGAGTCTGGAGGCCAGACTTAAAATTGAAAGGGATTTAGTGGCTAGTTACTCTAAGCCAAAATCTGTCTTACCCTTGATAGATGAATTTGTCACTCAAAAGGGTAAGGCTGGATTAGGATTTAAAGGTAACTCCAGGGCTGGCAGATTCAAGAGGAAAGGCAAAGCTCCTGTTCAGCCACTAAACCTTTCAGTCCCCATAAAGTTTAGTAAGGTGGAAGTGCCTTCTAACAAATATGATCATGAAGATATTCAAGGTCATATTAAGACTAATATTCTGAAGAACAAGGGTGTAAATGCAAGCAGGCCTACCCATGGTCATAAACCAAATGGTTTTAAGAAATCAGTAGGTGAAGTTGCTGCAGCACCAGAAATGAACAGAAATTCTTCTGACAAGGATGTATCTAGATCTAGATACAATAAGTTTGAATGTTGGTGCTGTGGCAAGAGAGGCCATTTTGCACTAGACTGCTGGTATAACACAAGTGTTATAAAGAACAATAGTCTACCTGTTAGAAGAGGTTATGGTAGCTTTATTAATGCTAACCTGAACCAAGAACCCAAGACTTACTTGGGTTCTAAGGGTAAGTAATTCTGTGTTGTTGGTGAATCCAAGTAACCATGCCCCTATATGGTACTTGGATAGTGGTTGTTCCAGGCACATGACTGGAACAAAGGGGCTGCTGAAGGAGTATTCATCTGTCAAAGATGGACCTAAAGTGATCTTTGGTGGATCTGAAAAAGGAGTCATCAAAGGGTTTGGTAACATTTCTTCTAACCTAATTACTATCACTCAAGTGGCTTAAGTAAAAGGTTTGAAACATAATCTAATAAGCATAAGCCAGCTAAGTGATTTAGGATATGACATTTCATTTGTTAAAGATGGATGTCATATCAAAAGGTCAAGTGATCAAAAGATCATATTGACTGGGTATAGGAAGAGAAATGTATATTGTCTTAATTTTGAATGTGAGAATAAGGCTTCTTCCATCTGTCTTGTAGCTGATGAAAATGCTTCTCATTGTGTTAAGTGGCACAAGAGATTGGCTCATCTAAACTACAAGACAATTGGCCAACTCTTTAGCAAAGAGTTAGTGAGGAATGGACCTCAAGTTAAGTGTATAAAGGAAGGGATATGCCCAGCTTGTCAAAAGGGCAAGCAGACAAAATCCTCCTTTCAAAGCCTTGAAAACAAGGATTCTGTGAGGTGCTTATACCTCCTGCATATGGATCTTTTTGGTCCTATGCCAGTTCACAGTCTAGGTAGGAAAGTCTACACTTTTGTGGTTGTAGATGACTATTCTAGATTCACATGGGTGTTCTTTCTAAGACAGAAATCTGAAACCTCAAGTGTATTACTTAATTTTGTAAAGCAAATTCAGAATGAACTGAATAGTACAGTGGTCAAAATCAGAAGTGACCATGGTACTGAGTTTCAATCTGAAAGCATAACAAAATTGTGTAAAGACATTGGGATTTTCCAAGAGTTCTCCTCACCTAGAACACCTCAGCAAAATGGAATTGCTGAAAGAAAGAATAGAACATTAATTGAAGCAGGTAGAACTCTGTTGAGTGACACCTCTCTCCCAGAATATTTTTGGGCTGAGGCAGTTAACACTGCTTGTCATGTAATCAATAGGGCTACTATCACCAAAAGCCTCAAAATGACTCCCTATGAGATTGTGAAAGGCAGAAAACCAAATCTATCTTACTTTAGGATCTTTGGTTGCAAGTGTTATATACTTAACAATGGCAAGTCATATTTGACTAAGTTTGCTGCCAAATCCCAGGATGGGATATTTGTTGGTTACAGCACAAATAGTAAGGCCTATAGAGTCTTCAACTTGATTACTCAAGTTGTTGAAGAATCTGTGCATGTTGTGTTTGATGAAACAAGATTAATCAACTGTGAGTTGTCTTATAGATCAAATGACTCAACAGGTATAAGCAAAAGTATGGACAAGCTCTCCATTACTGAAGTATCAAAGGAAGATGGAGCATTGGAAAATGAAGGCTTCTGTCCAGGAGGAGAACAAGACACTATAGAAGCTGATGAAAACCAAGAGATTCAGCTAAATGAAGGAGCTGGAGATGTTCAACCAGAAGGGAATCTTCCTCCAGCTACAAGACATTTAAGAGATCATCCAGCTGATCAGATAATAGGTGATCCAAGACAGGGGGTGCAAACTAGAAGCAGAAATCAAAACACAGGTCTACATTCAAGTTTCCTGTCACAAATGGAGCCTAAGAAGTTTGAAGAAGCTATCCAAGACCAGCACTGGATTGATGCTATGCAAGAGGAGCTGAATCAATTCAGAAGGTGCAATGTCTGGGAGCTTGTTCCTAAACCAAGATGCCACAACATAATTGGCACAAAATGGATCTATAGGAACAAGCTAGATGAAAGTGGAATAATAGTGAAGAATAAAGCAAGATTGGTTGCAAAAGTATACAGGCAGGAAGAAGGGATTGACTTTGATCGAACCTTTGCTCCAGTAGCAAGGCTGGAGGCAATCAGAATGTTTCTTGCCTATGCAGCCTATCAAGACTTCAAAGTATACCAGATGGATGTGAAGTCAGCATTTTTGAATGGAGATCTTAAAGAAGAAGTATATGTAGAGCAGCCATCAGGTTTTGTAGATCCTCTTAAACCTGATTTTGTTTATAAGCTTAGGAAAGCTCTGTATGGGTTAAATCAAGCTCCAAGGGCTTGGTATGAAACCCTGTCTACTTTTCTCATTGAGAATAAATTCTCAAGAGGAAAAATAGACAAAACTCTATTCCTTAGGGAATCCAAAGGTAAGATCATCTTAGTCTAGATATATGTTGATGACATAATCTTTGGATCTACTCAAAACAACCTTTGTAAAAAGTTTGCCAAACTTATGCAAGGGAAGTTTGAGATGAGCAGTATGGGGGAACTTAAGTTCTTCTTGGGACTCCAAGTAAGACAGACTGATGATGGCTTGTCCATATCTCAGTCTAAGTTCACCAAAGAATTGATTAAGAAGTATGGTATGGAGTCATCCTCCACCATGAGAACTCCTATGGGAACAAGTATGCCCATATGCAAAGATGATGCAGGTAAACCTGTTGATGAGACTTTGTATAGAGGAATAGTTGGCCCACTACTATATCTCACTGCTAGTAGACCAGATATTATGTATGCTACATGTGTCTGTGCTAGGTACCAAGCCTGTCCTAAAGAATCCCATTATACTGCAGTCAAAAGGATCCTGAGATATCTTAAGGGCACACCTAATCTAGGTCTTTGGTACCCTAGGAATAGAGATTTTCTACTAACAGGCTATTCAGATGTAGATTTTGTAGGATGTAGAGAGGATAGGAAGAGTACTACAGGTACTTGTCAATTCCTGGGAGGAAGACTAATATCATGGAGTAGTAAGAAGCAGACCAGTGTGGCAATTTCCACAGCTGAGTCTGAGTATGTTGCTGCTGGAAGCTGCTGTGCACAACTATTATGGATGCAGCATCAACTTAAGGATTATGGTATTCAAGTAAGTAGAACACCTCTTTTGTGTGATTCTAAGAGTGCAATTTCTATTGCTAATAATCCTGTTTCTCATAGTAGAACTAAGCATATAGAAATTAAATACCATTTTCTTAGAGAACATGTAGAAAAAGAAGACATCTCATTGGAATTTGTGAAAACAGATTATCAAATAGCAGATGTGTTTACTAAGCCCCTAGATGAGACCAAATTCAATAAATTTAAAATTGAATTAGGTATGTTAACCATTGATTAGTATAATCACAAAATCATCAACAATGAAGTTGAAGTGGTAACAAGACATTCAAATGATATAAAGACACATTGAAGTAGTACCAAGTACTTTGTAGTACTTATAAGTTGTGTTGAACAAACAGAAATTGGCTAAGTAAGATGGTGTCGACACATTCAGTAATAATGTGTCGACTCAGGGTAGTAATGTCGACAAGTCAGAGATATTGTGTCGACACAGAAAATATGTGTCGACACTTAAGAATCTTATTGTCGACTTATCCAGGAATGTAGTGTCGACTTCACCAGGATAGTGGTGTCGACACTTATAGATTTTGTGTCGACACTTATACTAAGAGTCGACACAGAATTTTTGATGCTCTACTATATATCTCTGGTGTCGACATATCTACAAATTGGTGTCAACACATAATAGACGGACTTGAAGTCGAGACAATAGAAGCTTGTGTCGACACATTCCATCTGTGTCGACACTTATAGTCTGTTTTTGGCGGTTGTTGATCTTCTTTAAACAGAAGGTATAAATAGGTCAAAAACTCATTCTGTCGACATGCTTACAAGGTTTTCAAGACTGAAACCCTGTGTCGACATTCTCCCTCTCTCTCACTTTCTCTCATCTTTCAAGCTTTCTCGACTGATCTATGGCGCCAAAGATTGAAGATAATATAAATGAAGGATATGAGTTGGTGCGCCAGGCCTTTGCTGCTGCCCCACCAGATGTTCATTGGGTTATCTCTCTCCTCTCCGACTAGGGATTAGAATTTCTGGTCTCCGAACCATCTAAGATATGGAAGAAGGAGGTGCATGAGTTCTTTACTTCTGCATCTGTAGATTCTGAAAGTCACGAGATAAAATCCACAGTTCATGGGTCAACAGTGGAAATTACTCCAAGTAAGTTAAGAACAATTCTTCAATTACCTATAATTGAGAATGAAGAGGACGTCCCTGCTTCTAAATCAAGGGTGGCTCTTCAATGGTGTGGATTGGATTCCACCATGAAAATTGGAGCTGCTTTCAACAGGAAAGGAATGAATCAACAGGGCAAGTTTCTGTCTGAGGTGGTTGGCAAAGTAATTCTGTGCAAGCCAGGTGGACATGATAGGATTTCCGCCTATATGTTCAGCCTCATGACCAGGATTGTGTTTACAATTCCAACAGATTGGTCCACTGTGATCTTTGAAAAGATTAAGGAAGGAATCAAGAAGCCAAATCTGGCTAGAATAATGAGTATATACCTAACTAAGGAGATTCCTGATGTTATGCAACAACTACCTGGAACAAAAATTAATCACATGAGAAGGATGGACATGAGATTGTTTTCCAGATGGGATAGGGTGCTGACCAAAGAGATGCCTGAAGTGGAAAGGCAGGATTCACCTGAGAAATCCCCAGGTCATGCTACCAGTACTGAGCACCCACAAGAAGAGCAAGTAAGACAAGAGGTTGAAGATCAGCCTGCTTCTACACAAGTTCAGGATGCCACTGTACCTGCAATTCAAGGAGAAGAAGTAAGAATACCAGCTCAGCAAGTTAATTCACCTACACAGGCTGTATCTACTCATGACCAGGTACAGGTGCAGGGGGAGCTGGTGTATTTTCCTACAAAAGACGTTTCTAATATTTCTATTTCTGCACAGGTCCAGGGGAAGCAAGTGTCCTCACCTTCCCAGGACATCACCAATACTAAACAAGTACAGGGGGAGAAGCTGTCTGAGCAAGTGCAAGAGGAAGCTCAAATTGATTTATCTCAAGATTTGAATACTGCAGATGTTCCAGCCCAGAAGGAATATACTCTAGATGAGTTATTTCCAAATGATGAAATAGTTACTGATAGAATGGAAGTGGAGCAAGCAATTGGGGGGGAGCCTGTGCATGTTGAGGCTGAACAACATGGTACTGAAGCAGATGTTCCTCCTCCTCCCAAAGTGAGAGTTCAAATTGATAGTACTTCTGATTCTGAGAATGAAGAAGCCAGGATGGCTAAGAAGAGAACACTTATGGTCTTCAAGAGAAAGAGCAAGAACTATAAGCAGGCTCTACAGCCTACAGCACATCACACTTGATGCGGTGGGCCCAGAGCCGCCCCGCTCTGACGGCAGTCATAACCTAGCCAGAGGAGCACGTCCAGCGACACACAGCCGGGCTGCAGCCCAAGCACCCCACCCATGACCGCACCTATTCTCAGCGCGGCGGGATGTTGAGGCGAGGTCTCGAACCCAGCACTTTTTTGATGCGGTGGGCCCAGAGCCGCCCCGCTCTGACGGCAGTCACAACCTAGCCAGAGGAGCACGTCCAGCGACACACAGCCGGGCTGTAGCCCAAGCACCCCACCCATGACCGCACCTATTCTCAGCGCGGCGGGATGTTGAGGCGAGGTCTCGAACCCAGCCCCCTTGATAAAGAGCTTTCCTAACAGCTCTCATCACCAACTGAGCTGCAGCTCAGTTGGTGATGAGAGCTGTTAGGAAAGCTCTTTATCAAGGGGGCTGGGTTCGAGACCTCGCCTCAACATCCCACCGCGCTGAGAATAGGTGCGGTCATGGGTGGGGTGCTTGGGCTGCAGCCCGGCTGTATGTCGCTGGACGTGCTCCTCTGGCTAGGTTGTGACTGCCGTCAGAGCGGGGCGGCTCTGGGCCCACCGCATCAACACTCATTCTGAATTTGATTATAACAAGTTTATGGTCGATTTACAAGTGAAATTGGATGAACACAGAGTGGCTATTGAAAAATATGTTGATGAGAACAACATGTCCCTGCAATTTGACTTGGCTCAGGATATAAAGTCTATTCGATTTGAAGTCAATATGCATAAGAAGGAGATGACAGATTGCTTCCTTAAGGGAGGTAATGTTGTGGTATATTTGGCAAAATAACAGCAGTCCATCATCCCTAAAGTGGATGATATTGCTTTAAAGCAAAGCTATGTTTTGGAAAATCAGATAAGGATGAATGACAATTTAACTGAATCTCATCAAGGGATCATTGATGAATTGAAAAAGACTATTCCAGGCCTGCCTGCAGCTAGAGCAAAGGAAATGGAAGAATTTGATAAGAAATTTCAAGCTGCTATTAATTCTGTTAAAACTGCTATCACTACCTCACAAAAGGACATATCTGACAAGCTTCTAAAGTTAAAACCATTTTTTAAAGAGGGTGTGAATTATCTGGATGGACAAATCAGATTTCAGAAGGAAGATCTAAGAGATCATATTACTAGAGAAGCCATAAAGGGGGAGAGGTTATTAGTTCATGCAGGCTCAGAGCACACCAAATGGGTGACCAATAGTATTCGAGCCACATTGGGATATCCACCTTTGTGTGATGATGCTATGGTGGCTGAGTCAGGAATACAAACAGGTCTACTTGAAGGCAATCAACCTGAGGTTGCCCAAGTCATTTACCCTCCTCCAGATTTTGATATGATTGATCAGCAAGTTCAAGGAATGTATAGTCCTCCAATGGAGGTTAACAGGGTTGTTATTGGGAAAGTAGATAAGCCTGGGGCTACTTTGAAAGAACAGCAAGATGCTCTACTATCTAAGAAAAGATTTAGAGAGCAGGCTGAACTTAAGCCATACTTTGAGCAGTGGAGTCCTACTTCCAGAAACATTATACTCACTGCATGGAAGGCTGTCAAAGACCAAGTACATGAAAGAGGCAAGTGGTTCAATGAGATGGAATGGCAGAAGTATGAAGCCAGACAAGAGGCAATAGTACAGTTTAGAAGAAAGGCCAAGCTGGGTAGGCTGCCACCAGATGCTCAGGAGCCGAGCAAGTACTTTCCAAAGCCCTTTCATTATTTTGAAAGGCAAAGGCTCAAGGAAGAAGCTCTGAAGAAAGCTGAGCTAAAAGGCATGAAACCAGCTGAAGATTCTGAAGCTCCTGTGAAGGCTCAAATCTAATCTGGCAAAGGTATTGTCATAAGAGAGCCTGATCAGTCTTAATTTTTAGTTCTTTCAAAGTGTTTTGTTATGTTTTGATCATTAAATGTAAAACTCTGTATTCAAACATTATCAAATTATAAATAAAATGTTGTTTGGTATCATATAATGTTCATTCTGTGATGGATTGTTTTTATTTTGTTTATATTAAGTATTCCTGTTATGTCATATATCATCAGTTTATACTTTTTATAAATGGTGTATATCATTGGCTATAAGGGTTATGACTTCTACAAATAGGGGGAGATTGTTGGGTACATTGGAAAATGTGTACCTGATTTGAAGAAGCCCAACTTAGCTCAATGATATACATCAAGGTGTATTCGATGTTGTTTTGAGTTGACATGTGCAGGTGAAGAAGTATTAAAGAATGCAGAAAAATATTCTAAGTCCACGTGTCGACACCTGAAGAAAGTGTGTCGACACTTCAGAATATTTGTGTCGACACTTCAGAATATCAGTGTCGACACAGAGAAAGATAGTCGACCACATATATGTCGACACTGGGAAGCAGTGTCGACACATAAAGAAAATCGTCGACCTCAGCACTGGGAAGCAGTGTCGACACAGTGAAAGATAGTCGACACCCAGAGAAAGTTAGTCGACCAGTGAAAGATAGTCGACTAGTGAAAGATAGTCGACCAGAGAAAGATAGTCGACCAGAGAAAGATAGTCGACTCACAGAAGAAGATAGTCGACCTCAACTGTGTCAACATAGGGAGGATGTGTCGACACCTTGAGATTGAGTCGACACATATTGGCAGAAGTCGACTATGCTTGTGTCGACACCAGAAGACTGAGTCAACACATTTTGGCAGAATTGAAGATTGCTGTGTCGACACCTGAAGGCTGAGTCGACACATACTGAGCTCTGAATCTACAACAACTGTGTCGACACACAGGACTTTTGTCGACACACTGCAGAGTCAAGACCAAGTTATTTTCTGAAGAAGCTGTGTCGACTTAAAGGCAACTTAGTCGACATCATCAAAGACTGTGTCGACACCAAAGTCACTTGTGTCGACACAGATAGATAGATTGGTCTCGACACTTTCTGACAGACTGTCTCGACATTTTGCTGTCCAAGGCTAAGGTACAGGAACTGTTTGAAGACTTGACAGTTGTGGGTTGCCACCGTTTAACTGAAGCTGTCAGACCTGTCAGAAAACAGTTAGAAACCGGATCAGCCGGTTACCATGAAGAAAGTCTATAAATAGACATATTCAGAAGAATATAAACAGATAAGAAGATCTAAGAAGAAGAAAAAAAAAGGGATTACGATCCTATTGAAGTTTCAATTCAAGAAAGGGCTAAGCTCTAAAGAAGATCTTCATCAGAAGATCTAAGAAGAAGAAGTCTGAAGTATCAGAAAAGGTGTTGGATAGAGATGGATCCAGTCATCTTGAAGAAGAAGAAGGAAGCCATCAGTGGTTTCTCAAGAAGCTGTTTGGAAATCAACTCAGCTAAGTTCAGATTCAAGAAGCTTTGAAGAAAGCTCAGTTTCAGTTGATTTCATCAGCTGATCAAGAAGTGTCTTGTCCTCTTCTCTCTCAACAAAGGCAAGACATTAAAATATCTTTTCTAAATTTATGTAGGATCTGTTTACACAGATCTGAATTGTAAGCCTGTGTTATAAAGGCTGAGTGTAGGAGAGGTGATCTCTGAGTGGTAGGGCTATTTTCCTGAGAGTAGGAGAAGGTTTTTCTCTGAGTGGTAGGCCTTGAGGAAAGGCTGAGGTAGGGCTGTTGAGCCTGAGTTGTAGGAACCTATCCAGGTTCTAAGCTGTAAGATCTGCGGATCTGAGAATAGTGGAAGTTTGGCCGAATCTAGCATACTGCTAGATAGGTGGAGGGGGAAAGTGGATGTACCCAAACCTTGGGGAACCACTATAAAACATTGTGCAATCTGTGATGTTTCAATTTCTGTGATTGCTGTGCTGGATGTTTTATTTCTGCAATTGAATTCTGCCTAGAAGTATAAACAAGTAATAAGAACCTATTCACCCCCCCCCCTCTAGGTGTTTAGGTTGTCTTGAAAGTAAAACTATCACATATGAACCTTTTTGGCCCTATAGTTGTACAAAGCCTAAGAGGGAAATCCTATACTTTAGTGATTATAGATGACTTTTCTAGATTCACTTGGGCATTCTTTCTGAGATATAAGTCAGATACTTTCAAGGTTCTTACATATTTTCACAAGAGCATACAGATTGAGTACTCTACTCCAGTTGCATTGATCAGAAGTGATCATGGTACTGAGTTTGAGTCTCTTCTTATACAAGAGTTCTGTAGGAAAGAAGGTATCAGACATTGCTTCTCAGCTCCTAGAACACCTCAACAAAATGGGGTTGTTGAAAGGAAGAATAGAACACTAATTGAATCTTCATGCACATTAATTATAGATGCTTATTTGCCCCTATCCTTTTGGGCTGAGGCTGTAAACACAGCAAATTATGTGCTGAATAGAAGTCTTATACACAAGCTTAAGAATAAGACTCATTATGAGATATTGGAAGGGAAGAAACCTAAAGTCACCTATTTTAAAGTATTTGGTTGTATATGTTATATTCACAACAATGACAAGAAATATATTAGAAAATTTTAAGCAAAGGCTGCAAGTGGAATTTTCCTAGGATATTCCCAAGTCAGCAAAGCTTATAGGGTGTTCAATAAATCATCTTTAAAAATTGAGGAATCTGTGCATGTAACTTTTGATGAAGCTAATATACATTGCAAGGAGAAAGAAATTTCTACCAATGAGTTATTGCAGGTAACTCACTTGTGTGAGAAAATGGATGAACTAAACCTTACACCAAAGGTTATATCACATCCTCCTCCACAATATGATGAAGAAAGTGAAGAAGAAACTGTGGAAGCAGTTGAACTTCCTCCAACAGCAAGTGTAATTCCACAAGAGGAATTCATTCCAAATGTTGTTGTTGAACCAACTCCACCATCTTATCTTGTCACATAAAGGGATCACCCTAGATCTCATGTGATTGGAGACATGTCAGTAGGTGTACAGACAAGGCATCAACTCAACCATGATGTGATGCATGCCTGTTTTCTCTCTCAAGTTGAGCCTCAATCCATAACTAATGTAGAGCAAGATCCCCACTGGATTATTCCAATACAAGAGGAGCTCAATCAGTTTGAGAGATGTAGAGTTTGGGACGTGGTTCCAAGGCCTAAAGGCTATCCAGTAATTGGGACCAAGTGGATTTTCAGGAATAAGCTTGATGCTCAAGGTGTGATTGTAAGAAACAAGGCTAGGCTTGTTGCTCAAGGCTATAGGAAAGAGGAAGGGATTGATTTGATCAAACTTTTGCACCTATTGCAAGCCTAGAGGCAATAAGGATTTTCCTTTCTTATGCTGCATTCAAGAAATTCAAAGTCTACCAGATGGATGTAAAAAGTGCATTTCTAAAAGGAGAATTAAAAGAAGAGGTTTATGTTGAACAACCTCTAGGTTTTATCTCTTCATCTAATCCCACTTATGTTTTTAGATTGCATAAAGCTCTATATGCTCTAAAGCATGCTCCAAGAGCTTGGTATGAAATCTTAGCTAGCTTTCTTTTAGAGCAAAAGTTTTCTAGAGGCATGATAGATAGGACTTTGTTTTTCAAGCATCATAATGATAAAATATTTTTGGTACAAATATATATGGATGACATAATATTTGGCTCTACAGATCCCAAACTATGTACAAGGTTTTCTAACCTTATGCATTCCAAGTTTGAGATGTGTAGCATGGGTGAGCTCTCCTACTTCCTTGGCCTCCAAGTGAGGCAGACTCCTGATGGCATTTTCTTATCTCAATCCAAATATGATAAAGAGCTGATTAAAAGGTTTAAGATGGTTTATGCCTCAGCTAAGAAAATACCTATGGCTACAAATATTGTGGTTGATTCTAATGAACAAGGGAAATCTATTGATCAGAAATTGTATAGGTCCATTATTGGGTCCCTTCTATATCTCATAGCAAGTAGACCTGATATAATGTTTATTACATGTCTTTGTGCTGGGTTCCAGGTGAACCCTAAAGAATCTCACTTAATTTTATTTAAAAGGATTTTAAGACATATAAAGAGTTGCCCGGATCTAGGACTCGGGTATCTAACTGAATCAGAATTTGAGTTAACTGGATACTCAGATGCTGACTTTGCTGGATGTAGAGTTGACAGGAAAAGCACTTCAGGCTCATACACGTTTCTTGGTGCTAGACTTGTCTCCTGGTTTTGTAAAAATCAGACATCAGTGTCTACATCAACTACAGAAACTGAATATATAGCAGCTGGCAGTTGCTGCTCACAGATTCAAAGGATACAAAATCAACTCCTGGATTATGGTTACAACTTAAATAATTCAACTCTATTTTGTGATTGTACCAGCGTTATATCTATAGCACAAAATTCAGTGCATCATTCTAGGACAAGGCATATAGATGTTAGACATCATTTCATAAGAGAATGTGTGGACAAGAAGAAAATTAATATTACTATCATTCCCACTGATTTTCAAAAGGCAGACATCTTCACCAAATCCTTGGATGAGAAGAAACATTTATCCTTTATGAATAAGCTAGGCATGATGAATGGTGATACCTTAATTTAATTTTGTGTCTGTGGTCAAAGAACTTACCAAAATTCGTCGACCTGAGATCGACAAACTAAGGGAAGCTCTTGAGATATTTCGTCGACCTGCGATCGACGAACTCTCTGTGGAAGTCATTTGTCGTCGACCTGAGATCGACGATATGGCTTCAGAAAAGTTTTCATTGACCTGAGTTCGATGAAAAGTTTTCCCCTCTTCAAACTGAGATCGACGAACTCTTTTAACTATAAAATATTTCGTCAACCTCAGATTGAAGATTTCTCTTATTTCGCAGGAGGGAGTTTGTCGGTTCATATTCTGAAAAACCTTATAACAAGGTTTTCTTCAACCTCCATCCCGCGCTTTCTATTCCCTGGCACTTGATCTTTTTGCTTTCGTATTGCAGGACACTAATGGCAATTCCAGCAGGAGCTCTTTCCAGCATGAAGTTCGATATGGGTTTCGACATCGATTTTGATTCTTTTCAGCATTCAAACCAGATCTTTAAAGATATTCTGCAGTTATTCGAGGAACTCAGTTTAAAGACCCTAATGTCTACCAGAATGAAGATTGCTGGTTCTGAAATAAGAGAGTGATTCTATACTTCATCTACCCCAGATGCTGACATGATGGTTGGATCTATATCGGGTAACGTTGTTTCCTTAACACCAGATACCCTTTTTGAAATATTTGGTCTAGTTAACGGTGAATAAGATATTGAACTTGAATCTTCTGAATATAAGGAAATGTTGACTTTGATGGGTTACTGTGAAGACACTCCAAATAAATTACTGAAGAAGCATCTATCTGCTGAATATAAATTCCATGTAGATGTAGTTAGTAAAGTGTTGCTGGGCAAGCATACAGCCCATGATCACATTACCAGGTAGCAGTTCTTAGTGATGAGTACTGTGGTAAATAAGAAAGCTGCTAATTGGGACAAAATTATGTTCAATCTGGTTAATAAGAAGAATAATAAGAAAGAAGTTTGCTTTAGAAGTATTCTTGGAATCTTCCTTAATGTCAAGGCCGCTGAATCCCTGGTCGCCCCGACCATATTAATCAACAACTCCAAGAGGCTGACCTGCTCCTTGTTTAGCAGGTGGGATAGGACTATCTCAAAGCCATCCAGAGCTTCCTTCTCTAAAACCTCTGAGAGTACTAGGGCAGTACCGGCCACTCCCCACCCTGTAGTAGAAAGTTCGATTCCCCCTCTTGACCAAACCCTTTCATCATCCCTCCAACAAACTTCCTCAGTTCTAGAATCTGAGCATACACCTCTTATTTCCCCATTCACCCTTCTTCTCCAATTCATCAACCTACACCTCCTCAGTCCCCTATCATTTCATCCCCAGTGCATCAACAACAATAACTTCTAGATCAATCTCAATATCCAGATTCTATAACTCCACCTCCATCCCCCCTTCCATCTCATCTTCAAAATCTCACTTCTCTGCCCTCTTTTAACCTTCTTTCATCTCCAAGCAATTCCTCAGATGAACCAATGTTAGATTATCATCCCTCATCATCTTCCATCATCAATCCATCTATCTCTACTCAAACCCCTCTAGAATTCTCAGATTCATCTTCTCCCTCCATCTCTCTCATCTTAACATCCCTCACACCCTTTCTCAAACAGTTGATAGCAGAGGCTATTTCACCTCTTAATATGTCTATCTCTACCCTTGTTGCTCAGCTTTATACCTTCTCTGTCCCATCCTATTCTATCAGGAACCTGGCTCCAGTAGCCACTGAAACCAGGTAGGGGGAGATACTCAGTGAAGAGGTTACTCCAGCAACAGTGGCAGATACAGCAGTAGCAGAAGTAGCAGATACAGAAGCAGTAGAAGAAGCAGTTACAGAATGTGTAGCAGAAGCTGATCTTATTGAGTTTTTGGATACTAAATTAGAGAGTAATTCTTTGGAAATTCTTTATGGAGATTATCTCATTGCTCCAGAATTTGACCTAGATTCTGTTCTAAGATCATTTAATCTTTTTTACAGCAATTGTCTTCCTTTTGTATCCCTTCATGGATGTACAGATATTGTTTGCTACTCAGCTCCCATCAGTTCAGAAAATATGTAGCAGATATAGAAAAGTTTTGAAGCTCCTGAGCCTGAACTCATCTTAGTTCCAGAGGCTGAGCTTTTACAGGTGGCTGAGGATGAATCTTCTATGCCCAAGGCCTTTTCTCCTCCCACTTTTGTCTTCTTTACCTCTCCATTGCCTGATATGGATGAGATTTTTGCTATGGACATGGATCTAGAAAATGTAGAAGACCCTGCTGAAATCATTCCACCTCCAGTAGTTTCTCCTCAAATTGTCCCTCTTTAGCCTAGAAAGCTAGTTCCAAATAAATTCATTGCTGAGATTGATGCTTTATATGACAATCCTCAACGATCTTATGATGAAGGTCAATCTGATGACTCAGATTCTGATGACAGTAGAAAGAAAATTTCTAAGAAAAGGAAAGCCCCTTCCAAGGCTATTCCAAAGCCAAATCCAAGTATTGATACTCCATACTATATTTTGAAAAAGATTACTCCCTACCCTAGTATGCCCTAGTGGATGTGGTTGTCTAAGAATGACCAAAAGGCTAGAAATAAGAGAAGAATGTACTCTCCTCCACCTCAAAATTTTAGGAGAGGTCCTCCTCCTCCTCCTCCCTCTTCAGGTTCCTCAGGCAATTCATCTCAGAAGCCTGCTTCCATGACAAAGACTTATCAGAGACAACCAAGACAAAACTATCAACAGTCCTCTTCAAGAAATTGACCTTCAGATTCTTCAAAAAAATGTTCCTACTATAGAACCAATGCAGGATTCTAGTCCAAAAAGGCCAGAATCTCCTCCAATTCCTTTTGTTGATCCAGAACAGGAGACATCTGCCAGGATGGCCAGATTCCATGAGCTTATAGGACTTTCTCAGATTAACAAAGCATAATAGGAAAGATTAGTCCGTCAAACTCGACGATGTGTTGTAGGCATATCATACGGCATATAAAACCACAATTGGTTGTACGTCATTTCGATTAGTCTATGGTAAAGCGTGTCATCTATTCTTAGAACTAGAACATCGCGCTCGTTGGGCTATAAAACCCGTAAATCTCGACACTAACTTAGCCGCTCAAAATAGAAAAATGCAACTAGACGAGCTCGATGAATGACGTGCAAACGACTACGAGAGCAATAAGTTCTATAAGGAGTGTTCTAAGTTTTATCACGATCGAAAAATCAATCCCCAAAATCCTTTTCTCCGGGCGATCTTGTCCTTTTTTATAATTCACGTCTTAGGCTTTTTCCGGGAAAACTAAAATCACAATGGTCTGGCCCCTTCAAAGTTTAAGAGTTTTGGTCATATGGGACTGTACTTGTCTCCCACCCAGAAAAAGACTTGTTTAAAGTAAACGGTCATTGTTTAAAATTATATATAGTAGGCGATCCTGTGGGCAGTAATATCAAAACCATAACCCTCCTCGAAATATAAACCTGCAAAAATAGTCAAGCTACACGACTATAAACAAAGCGCTCCTGGGAGGCACCCCATGTTTTTCTTTTTCGCTATTTTTTTTCCTTTGGTGTTTTGTTCTTAACAATGCAGGGTTTGTAGACGGGCCTCCCCGAACACGTTTCAGGGAAGTTTCTACCCTCCTTTATTTTTGTAGGTAGTGCATTTTCATCTCTTTTCTTTCCTCATACTTATCTTGCAACATTGGGGACAATGTTGGAATTAAGTATGGGGGTGTTTTTGTGCTTTCTTTTCTGTACTTTTATTTTCTGCACTCCTAAAAATTTGAAAAATATAGAAATGAAAACAAAACAAAACAAACAAAATTTTTGTTTAAAAAAATGAAAACTTCAAAAACATTTTCTTTTATCATCAAAAATTTCAATTTCAAAAAAAATTATTACAAAACATAAATTCCAAAAATTATTTAGTTTTACTTTGTAAATATTCTTTTTAAATACTTTTGTAAATATCTTATTCTCTTTCCCCTCTTCCTTTCTCTCTCATATCTGTGAATAATTTCTCTTTCCTCTCTTAAAGATATTTGCTTAAAAATCTTAAAAATACAAAAAAGTATAGAAAACAAAAAAAAGAGTTCAAAATATATATATATATATATATATTTCGAATTTTTAATATATATATATATTAAGAAATAAGTTCAAAAATCCAAAAATAAGATAATAAATCAAAAATACAAAAAAAAGATGATAACCCTAAATAAAAAATAAAAAAATTTGTTTATTATGAAACTGTTGGGTACATTGGAAACTGTGTAACTGATTTGGAGAAGCCTCACTTAACTCAATGATATACATCATTGTGTATTTAATGAGATGTTGAGTTTCAATGTGCAGGATAAAGTAAGCAGTAAAATATTCTAAGTACATGTATCGAAACTTGTGAAGGAAATGTGTCGACACCAGGAGCCGGATTGTGTCGACAAACATGACTTGTGTCGACACACAAAAATTCAGTCTATAACAATTGTGTCGACACACAGGACTTGTGTCGAAAGACAGAAATTCAGTCTACAACAATTATGCTGACACACAGGACTTGTGTCGACACACAGAAATTCAGTCTACAGCAATTATGTCGACACACAGGACTTGTGTCGACACATAGAAATTCAGTCTACAGCAATTGTGTTGGATCCCTAGTTGGATTTGGGCTAGGTTCACTAACTTAGGATGAGTGTGACCCAACTTTGTATAGCTAAGGTCATGAGTAGTAGTCCTAGAGTTTAGGCTTAGTCTTGATTAGTGCTACCTCCTTGGACAAACAAGAAATGGACATCAAAGAATCAGTTTTAGTAGTTTTCAGAAGACAGTAATCAGTTCGAAATTCTTCAAACTCAGCTCGATGATCGTCGATCTCAGATCGACGAACTCAGAGTTAATTCTCTGAGCTGAGCTCGACGTTCTCAGAGCACAGGTCGACGCTTAGTTTTCTTCTGTCAGTTTCTCAGCTCGACGAACTCAGAGTGCAGATTTGGTAAGTTATTCCCAGTTAACAGATCACAGAGCACAGGTCAACGAAACTGAATTCCCTGGTCGACGATCTTTGATCTCAGGTCGACGAATTCTGTTATGCGTTCGGAGTTTTCTGTGTTGTTCAAGAATGAGTCCTTTCCTATTCTGTTCCTTATTAGCAATATTATTCTGAGCATTTAATGCAAATATTCTTCTAAATATAGCCGTTATTTGGCTGCATTAAATGTTGTATTCTTCAGAATAAATAATTGTTTATTCTATCAAGAACAGTTGGAGAAACTCATAAATGTTATTATTCTAGCCATTTTCCATTCCCCCTAACAGCCAGCATTTATGGGAAGAGTTCAAAAATTCAAAGAGAATTTTTCAGCAGTGTAATAAAAAGCAATTCTCTTCTTCTTCGAGAAAAATAGACAAGAAAGACAGTTATAAAAACAGGAAGAGAAATCGAGAAGCACTAAAAAGGATATTCTGAACAAGCACTCGACGCTCTCAACGCTTTCTCATTCTCTGCCATCACTGTAGATTGAAGAAGAACAAAACATCAAGATCAAGATTCTTCTTCAACCTCTATTCCAGAAATCCTCAGAGACACTCTAATCACCATCTGTTACTGGATTTCCTGGATCTTGGCAGATCAAGCTGAAGACCTACTCACCCTTTAGCAAAGCTCTATTCTTTCAGAAACAGTCTACCTCTCAGAAGGAGCTTTGACATCATATGAATTCACACAGTCTTCTCAGTTGTACTTGATAAAAGAGAAGACTTCCATCAATATTTTCCATCCCATTGTACAGGGTTATAGCTCCCTTCAAAAGTTAGTTTGGTTGAAAAGTCTCCCTCCAAAAGACTTGAAGTTGGTTTTTAAGCACCTGATCAAAAGACTGAAGGGTTTCCTGATCTACCTAAACTAGGTCTTGTGGTGGTAGTCACCTGATCAAAACCTACTAGTGGATTCCTACCAAGGGTGGTAGAAGAGTGGATGTACCCAGGTTTAGGGGAACCACTATAAACTTCTTGTGTCGCCTATTTCCCCTTTTCATTTGTTTTTACTGTGCTTGTGATTGCTGAATTGTTTAGCTTAGTTTTTCTTATTCCTTAACTAATATATGGTATCACTATATTTACTCTGATATAATCTAAAAAGAGTCAAAAGTTTTAATACTCTATTCACCCCCCCCCCCCCTTAGAGTAATCTGACCTAACACCCTCCTTTCAAATTGTGTTCGACACACAAGACTTGTGTCGACACATTCTTCTGAAGCTGTGTCGGGAAAATAAAGAAGAGCTGTATCGAAATTCTATGAGCTATATCAACATCATCAAGAATTGTGTCAACACATGTTCCATTTGTGTAGACACATATGAAATTTTGTCTCGACACTTTCTGCTGAGGTAAAAGTGACAAAGTTTCAGATGTCAGGAGTGAAGACTTGACAGCTGTCATAACTGACAAAGCTGTCATATTTGTAAGAAGGTTGTTATAAACTGGATCAGTCGGTAACCTCGGATGGGATCTATATAAAGACCTATTCTATCAAAGGAAAAAAAAGAATAACTGAGTAGATGTTTCATCTTAAAATCAACAAGTCTCTGTTAAAGAGAAGGCAGATCCTGAACAAGTCTGTAAGAAGAATTCTGAGTTACATCTGAAAGAAGAGAAGAGCTGGATTGTGGATCGACTCTAACTTTTAAAGAAGGATCAATCTTACTTTGTTTAGATTCAAGAAGCTTTGAATAAGCTAAGACAGGTTGGATCCTAAGGAGACAATTCATTCAAGAACTGATCAAGAAGTCTTCATCCATTCATCGTTTTCTTGGGTGAAGAAATAACCATTCTCTCAATCAAATATTGTAAGATCTTTTATATCTGAGGTAGGATTTTTATAATCTGAGTTGTAGGCCTGGTTATAAGGGTTGAGGTAGGGCTTACTAGCCTGAGTGTAGGAGTGTGGACTCACTCTAAGGTAGGATTCTCTGAAAGAATTTGAGTTGTAGGACTTGCTAAAATCTGAGTTGTAGGAACCATTCTAGGTTCTGAGTTGTAAGATCTGAAGATCTGAGAAGAAAGAAGGGATTTAGGTCGAATCTAGTATACTGCTAGATAGGCGAAGGGGGAAAGTGGATGTACCCATCTCTTGGGGAACCACAATAAACCTGTGTGTATGCTGTATTGGCTGTGTTTGTTTTAATCTGTGCTATGATAGTTGTAGCATAGGTTGTCTAACTGTGATATAATTTATCAGCCTAAATAAAATAAGAATTGAACCTATTCACCACCCCCCCCCCTCTAGGTGTTTAGGGTATCTTGAAACCAATTCTTTCAAGTGGTATCAAAGGGAGGTTCCTCAAGAATAGACTTAACAGTCTGAGTTGATCTCCAAGGCAGTTATCAATTAGCCAAAATGGGTTCAAGTGAAAATCACAAGGAACTTGGATCCATGAAGATTCCCATATGTAGAAAGGAAATCTTTGGCATATGGAAAGAGAGAGTCATATTATTCATAGAAGCATATGACCCAAGAATGCACATCACAGTTCAAGAATGGTCATTCATTCCTATTAACATTTCAGTTCTTTATGCTAACCTCAATACTCCAAAAAGTTACTCTGAAATGACTAAGGATGAGATCATCTTAGCCACTATGTACAAGAGAGCACAGAACATAATAGTTAGTGTTATAGATGACTCCACTTTCCAAAACTTGGTTCATTGCAAAACCTCCAAGGAGATGTGGGACACTTTGATTGTCTACATGGAGGGGATAGAATAAGTAAGAGAGGATAGAAAGTCTATATTAAATCAAGAATATGAAAGTATTAGACAAACCAAAACAGATAGCATAACTGAGTGCTATAAGAAGTTTTTCATAATCATTAATGAGTTGATGACTTATGGAAGAGTCTTCAGCACATATGAGCTCAATGATAAGTTTCTCAGATCACAAACCAAAGACTGGGATACAAAGATATGTGCCATCAGGGAAGTGGCCAAACTTGCAGATACATCTCCTCCAACCCTCTTTGGAAAATTGTTATCATATGAGATAAAGCTTATACCAGAAAGGAGGAGGAGAAAAGCAATAGGTCTGAGTACAAAGAGTAATTTATGGCCCTCAAGGTTGAAGCCACAAAGAAGGACAGGAGGAAGTCTCCATCTCCTTCTAGGAAAACTGTTGAAGTTAACTCAGATAATTCTGGCAATAACACATAAGACAGCCCCAATTCTGATGAAGACTTTGCTGCCTTCACAAGGCAATTCCAAAGATTCATGAGAAAAAAATAGTTAAGAACAAAGCCATCCTCCTCTCAATCCAAGGATGATTACTACCAGAAGAAGAAATCTTCTAAGGAAGATAGATATGGAACTAAACCAAGCAAACTAACTTCTTCTAAGATTGTTTTCTATTGTTGTAACAGGTATGGACATGTCATAGCTGACTGCCCTTATAAAAGAAAGGGATCTAATGATAAGAAGAAGCATCAAAATAAGGGTAAGAAGGAGAGATCCTTTGTTGCCCAGAAGTAGAAGAGTTGGACTTACTCCTCATCATCAGAATCTGGAGAAGAGGCTGAAACTGAAGCCTATATTAAATTGTTCACTACTGAAGAGGATTCTGTAGAGACTGAATTCTTACAAATGCTGGACTCTATAAATGGGATTGAAGATCATCATTGTAGAGGGCTAATGGCTCTGTTTGAGGAAGATCAGTGCCAAGATCAGTCTGCTCCCAGTAAGGTATATAATCTATCTTCAATTCTTGATTATTATACTGGACCAGAATCAGAAGCATCAACATCAAGAGTTGAGGATGATTCTGAATCTGAAGGGGATGTGGATCAACTAATTGATAAGTATGGTGATCTGTTGCAAGCTTTTAAGAAAAGCAGAATCCTTGCCAAAAAGCAGGCTAAGGAAATTGCCTCTTTCAAGTTAGCTTCTTCAGAATTAGCAAAATTGATGGATCTGAAATTGAAGGAAATAAGCCAACTGAAAAAAATCACGATCATTAGAATAGAAACAATTACCTTCAAAAACAATCACATCAAGAATCTTGAAGTTAGACTTCAACGAGAGAGGGATCTTGTGGCTAAATTCTCAAAGCCAAAGTCAGCCTTACCCTTAATTGATAAATTCATTGCCCAAAAGGGAAAAGAAGGATTAGGCTTCAAGGGAAGAACAAGGGCAGCTAATTCCAAAAGGACAGGCAAAGCACCAGTTCAGCCACTAGCTTCCAAACCCTCTATTCCTTTAAGTAAAGTGATGCAACCTACTAACAGGTATGAACATGACATCACACATTGTCATTGTGAGCCTGGTGATCAGGATAGCAAGTGTGCAAATGACAATAGGGCAGCCCATGAGCAAACACACCATGTTCTTCAAGAATCATCAGTGTTTGATGCACCAGCCCCAACACTTAATAAAAAGACTGATGTTCCTATAGAATTGAGGACTGCTAACAGCAATGCTGTTAAGCCTGTACTTAAAAGAAGATACAACAGATATGAGTGTTGTTGGTGTGGCAAAGTGGGTCACTATGACATTGATTGTTGGCACGATACTAATGTCCAAAACAATGCTAGCTTACCTATCAGAAAGGTTGCAGGCAAGCCTGTCAAATTTCAATGTAACCTGAACCGAGGACCCAATAACTATTGGGGCTCTATGGTTAGGTAATTTCATTTGATGCAGGTGAGTCCAAGTGACCTTAACCCAATATGGTACTTGTACATTGGATGTTCCAGGCACGTGAATGGAACTAGAAGTATGCTAAAGGACTTTACTCCCACACTTGATGGACCCAAAGTTATCTTTGGTGGATCAGAAAAGGGAGTAATCAAAGGTTTTGGTAAAATTTCTAATAGCTCAATCATTATCACTCAAGTGGCATATGTGAAAGGTTTAAAACATAACCTAATAAGCATAAGTCAACTAAGTGATCTTGGTTATAACACTTCTTTTATTAAGAATGGGTGTTAGATTAGAAGGTCAAGTGACCAAAATGTTATCTTGATAGGCTATAGAAAAGGAAATGTCTATTGTCTAAATTTTGTGTGTGAGAATAAAGATTCTCCTGTTTGCCTTGTTGCAAATGAGAAAGCTTCTCATTGTGTCAAATGGCACAAGAGGTTAGCTCACCTTAACTATAAGACTATAGGTGAACTCTTTAGTAAAGAGTTAGTGAGGAATGGTCCTCAGCTTAAGTGCATCAAGGAGGGTGTATGTTCAGCTTGTCAAAAAAGAAAACAAACCAAGACCTCCTTCGAAAGTCTTGATACCAAATATTCAGTGAGGTGTTTGTACCTCCTGTATATGGATTTATTTGGTCCTATGCTAGTTCATAGTCTAGGTAGGAAAGTCTATACCTTTGTGTTTGTTGATGACTTTTCCAGATTTTCCTGGGTATTCTTTCCGAGTAAGAAATCTGAAACCCCAGTTGTCTTCCAAACATTTGTTAAGCAAATACAGAATGAACTCAACAGTTCTGTGGTTAAGATTAGAAGTGATCATGGGACTGAGTTTCAGTCTAAATACAAGACAAAGTTCTGTAAAGAACTTGGGATTCATCAAGAATTCTCATCACCAAGAACTCTGCAGTAAAATGGAATTGCTGAAAGAAAAAATAAAACACTTATTGAGGCTAGTAGAACACTACTAAGTGACACATCACTCCCAAAATATTTCTAGGATAAGGCAGTAAACACTGCTTGTCATGTTTTCTATAGAGCTTCCATCAACAAAAGCCACAAGAAGACTCCCTATGAGATTCTAAAGGGCAGAAAACCAAACTTATTCTACTTTAAGATCTTTGGTAGCAAGTGTTATGTACTTAATAATGGAAAGTCTTATTTAACTAAGTTTGCTGCCAAGTCCAAAGAAGGGATATTAATTGGGTACAGTAATAATAGTAAGGCATATAGGATGTTGGGTACATTGGAAAATGTGTACCTGATTTGGAGAAGCCTCACTTTGCTCAATGATATACATCAAGGTGTATTTGATGTTATTTTGAGTTTATATGTGCAGGTTAAGAATGTGCTAGAATGCAAGAAAAAGATTCTAAGTCCATATATCGACACCTGAGGAAGCTGTGTCGACACTTCAGTAAGATTGTGTCGACACTTGGAAATGGCTGTGTCGACACTTCAGTGAGTTTGTGTCGACACCGGGAGGCAGTGTCGACACACAGAAGATTATAGTCGACATCAAATGTGTCAACACCGGGAGGCTGTGTCGACACACAGAGGCAAAGTCGACAACAACTGTGTCGATACCTAGAGGCAGTGTCGACAAACGCTATGTTCTGAGTCTACATCAACTGTGTCGACACACAGCTGAGTCTAGACCAAGTTGATTGCTGATGAATGGTGAAGTGTTTGTGTCGACACAAATAATTAGTGTCGACACATTCTCTAGATGCAGTGTCAAGAAGCTGTGTCGACATCAAGGCAGCTATATCGACATCACCAAAGGCTGTGTCGACACTTAAGTCACTTGTGTCGATAAATATTGACAGATGGTCTCGACACTTTATGACAGTCAGTCTCGACGCTTTGCTGACAGAGACAAAGGCTCAAGAACTGTTTGAAGACTTGACACCTGTGAGTTACAACAGGTTTACTGAAGCTGTCAGACTTGTCAGAAGTTAGTTAGAAACCGAATCAGCCGGTTACAATGGATGAAGTCTATATATATAGATGGATTGAGAAGAAGAAAGGAGTTGATAATACACAAAACTAACACACCTATTGTGAGATTGATCTCTGATTAAGAAAGTACAAGTCACAAAGAAGAAGATCTTCATGAGAAGATCTAAAAAGACGTTTTGAAGTAGTTTTCTATTCAGATTCTGTCTAAGTTTAATTCAATCAAGAATTCAGAAGTATCTTCAAGAGGTTTTGATAGAGAGAGATCCAGCTATTTGAAGTCAAGAAGGAGACATTCACAGGTCTCTCAAGAAGAAGATACTAAACTAATCTTTCAAGAAGATTCAGATCTATTTCTGGAGTCTAAGAAGGAAGCTGCCAGTCAGGTATATTCACAGGAAATCAACCCAACTAAGTTCAAGTTTAAGAAGCTTTGAAGAAAGCTAAGATCAAGTTGATTTCAGCCATCAGCCTCTTCAAGAAGCTGATCAAGAAAGTTCTTATCCCTTCTCTCTCAATAGGGGTAAGAGATTATAAAATTCCTTATCAAATTCTTGTAGGATCTATTCATAGATCTGAGTTATAAGCCTATTTTATAAAGGCTGAGTGTAGGAGATTTATTCTTTGAGTGGTAGGGCTGTTTATGCCTGAGTTATAGGAGAAGGTATTATCTGAGTTATAGGCCTTGTAGCAAGGCTAAGGTAGGGTTGTTTATGCCTGAGTTATAGGAGAAGGTATTCTCTGAGTTGTAGGCCTTATGGCAAGGCTGAGGTAGGGCTTGTTAGCCTGAGTTGTAGGAATGTGGAGACATTCTGAGTTGTGGGAATCCTTCTGGATTCTGAGCTGTAGGATCTGAGGATCTGAGATAAAGGAAGAAGTTAGGCCGAATCTAGCATACTGCTAGATAGGTGAAGGGGGAAAGTGGATGTACCCAGACCTTGGGGAACCACTATAAATATGTGTGCAATCTGTGATGTGTGTATGATTGTGATTATTGTGATGTGTTAGCTGTAGAAATATCTGATTTACTCAAAGAACTGTAGTTATTTTCTGCCTTAAGTTAAATCAAGGAAAAGTACCTATTCACCCCCCCCCCCCTCTTGGTGTTTAGGTAGTCTTGAAAGTAAAACTATCAAGTGGTATCAGAGGGAGGTTGCTCAAATAAGGACATGACAGTCTGAGTTAGATCCCTAAGGCAGAATCAAGAATCAAAAAATGGGTTTTGGAGAGAATCACAAGGAACTAGGGTCAATGAAATTACCCATCTGCAGGAAAGAGATTTTTGGAATCTGGAAAGAAAGGGTTAGGTTATTTATGGAGGCCTCTGACCTAAGGATATATATCACAGTACAAGAAGGTCCATATATCCCAATGAATGTGTCTATTCTAGATGCAAATCAAAGAACTCCTAAAGATTTTTCTGAAATGACTAAGGATGAGATTATACTGGCAACTATGGATAAAAGAGCTCAGAATATCATAATGAGTGTCATAGATGATTCTACTTTCCAAAATTTGATTCACTGCAAAACCTCCAAGGAAATATGGGACACTTTGATTGTCTACATGGAGGGTTCTGAAGAAGTTAGAAAAGACAGAAAGCCTATGCTCAATCAAGAATATGAGAGTTTCAGACAAGGGAAGTCTGATAGCATATCTGAATGCTACAAGAAATTCTACAGGATAGTAAATGAACTGATGTCCTATGGAAGGGTCTTCAGTACTTATGAGCTGAATGTCAAATTCCTAAGATCCTTGACAAAGGATTGGGATACCAAGATTTGTGCCATTAGAAGAGTGGACAAACTAGCAGACATTTCTCCTCCAACCTTATTTGGAAAGTTGTTATCATATGAAATGCAACAAATGGCTAGGAAGGAGGAAGAAAGAAATACAAAAGGAGAGCATAGAGAAAAGTCAGTGGCCTTCAAGGTTGAAGCCACTAGAAAGAGCATGAGGATGTCTCCATCACCTCCTAAGGAAGTTGCTGAAGTTATCTCGGAGAATTCAGACAATCAGAACTCATATAGCAGTGATTCAGATGCAGATTTTGCTGCCTTTACAAGGCAGTTTCAGAGGTTCTTGAAGAGGAAGCAGTGGAAGTCAAGGCCCTCCACATCACAGCTAGTTGATGGCTACTATCAAAAGAGAAAATCATCAAGAAAGGAAAGGAGCAGGTCTAAGCCCAGCAAAGCTACAACATCAAAAATTGTTTGCTATTGCTGCAATAGGCCGTGACATGTGGTGGCTGAGTGTCTAGAAAAGGGGAAAGAGTCAGCAGATAGAAAGAAGACTCAACAAAAGGGCAAGAAGGAGAAATCCTTTATTGCTAAGAAGGAGAAGAGTCTTACTGATCAATCCTCCTCAGATTCAGAATCTAAAGCTAAAGCATACATTGGACTCTATGCAGCTAGTGAAGAAGATGAGTTTATGCAATTGCTGAACTCCATATATGATCAAGAAGACCATCAGTGCATGGGACTGATGGCTGAATCAGAAGACAACAAGTGTCAGGATCAGCCTGGTCCCTGTAAGATACAAAGTAATTCTAGAATTTCTGATTATAGTACTGGTTCAGAGTCAGATTAGTCTTCATCAATTGATGAGGATGGATCAAAATCTGAAGGAGATATTCATCAGTTGATAGATGAATATGGGGACTTATTGCAGGCACTTAAGAAAAGCAAAAACCTTGCAAAAACTCAGGCTAAGGAAATTGCAGATCTTAAGATGACTGCATCTAGTTTAGAGAAAGAATTGGATCAAAAATTGAATGAGGTTGCCAAGATGAAAACTATATCTGTTATTCAGATGGGTACAATCACATATAAAAATGATCTAATTAAAAGTCTGGAAGTCAGACTTCAAAAGGAGAAATATCTAGTGGCTTGTTACTCTAAGCCAAAATCAGACTTACCCTTAATAGATGAGTTTGTTGCTCAAAAGGGTAAGGCGGGATTAGGCTTTAAAGGTAACACCAGGACTGTCCAATTCAAGAGAAAAGGCAAAGCATCAGTCCATCCAGTAAATTTTAAAGTGCCTGTAATGTTTAGAAAGGTACAAGTGCCTTCTAATAGATATGATCTTGAAAACATTCATGGTCATAATAAGACAGATATTCTGAATTACAAGGGTGTTAATGCCAATAAGTCAGCCCATGTTCATAAACCCCATGGTTATAAGAAATAAGTGGGTTTAGCTGCAGCAGCACCAGCACAGAACAGAAATTTTTCTGCCAAAAATATATCTAGACCTAGATACAACAAGTATGAATGCTGGTGCTGTGGCAAGACAGGCTATTTTTCCTTAGACTGCTGGCATAACATAAGTGTCAGGAAGAAAAATAGTCAACCAGTTAGAACAGCTGCTGGTAGTTTTGATATGAATGGTGCTAACTTGAACCAAGGACCCAAGACTTACTTGGGTTCTAAAGGAAAGTAATTCTGTATTGCTGGAAAGTCCAAGTTGCGATGCCCCTATATGGTACTTGGACAGTGGATGTTCCAGGCACATGACTGGAACAAAGGGGCTGCTAAAGGAGTATACACCTATCAAGGATGGGCCTAAAGTAATCTTTGGTGGATCCGAAAGAGGAATCATCAAAGGATTTGTACAACAGGTATAAGCAATAGAATGGACAAGCTTTCCATTACAAAAGGCTCAACTGCAGATGAAGTATTGGAAAATGATGGCTACTGTCCAGGGGGAGTACAAGACTCTCTAGAAGCTGATGACAACCAAGAGGTGCAGCATAATGAATAAACCTGAGGTGTTCAGCCAAAAGGAAGTTTACCTCAAGCTGTAAGACATCTAAAGGATCATCCAGCAAATCAGATAATTGGTGATCCAAGATAAGGAGTGCAAACTAGAAGCAGAAATCTGAATACAATCCTGCACTCAAGTTTTCTATCTCAACTGGAGTCAAAGAAATTTGAAGAAGCTATCCAAGACCAACACTGAATTAATGCTATGCAAGATGAGCTTAATCAGTTTAGAAGATGCAAGGTCTGGGAGTTAGTTCCTAAACCAAAAGACCACAACATCATTGGTACAAAGTGGATTTTAAGGAACAAGTTGGATGAGAATGGAGTTATTGTGAAGAACAAGAAAGATTGGTTGCAAAAGGATACAAGTAGGAAGAGGGAATAGACTTTGATCAAACATTTCCTCCAGTAGCAAAACTGGAAGCAATCAGGATGTTCCTTGCCTATGCAGTATATTAAGGCTTCAAGGTATACCAAATGGATGTGAAATCAGCATTCCTAAATGGTGTTCTAAAAGAAGAAGTCTATATAGAGCAGCCATCAGGTTTTTGTAAATTCTCTTAAACATGGTTATGTCTATAGACTTAGGAAAGCATTGTATGGGTTAAAGCAAGCCCCAAGGGCTTGGTATATGTAACATCCCTCAGACAACTAGACCCCTAGAGATATTTTTGTCATGACTAGGTCATGACAAAGCCCTTAAAAGTCCATAAAGGCCAAGTGAGCCTAGGAATGAGGATGAGACCACTATGGTCTACACATAGTAGATTTCTGAACCTTGGTTTAAGGTTATCATGGGGCTTCACCAAGACTCCAAGACCCCACCCATACCTTCATAACCCTAGTAAGGGGTCAATGGGTCACTAAGGACCCATGGAGGGCAGTCAAAGGAGCTAAGTTGACCAAAGTCAACTCTAACCCTAATTGGGTCAAATTGACCTCCAAGGGCCAATACAATGTCGTCTTGCCATAAAAGTTATGACGTTAAGTGAGCTGAGCTCACTCAACGCCATAGAGTAAATGGCGTTGACTGAGCTCTGCTCACTCAATGCCGTCTTGCCATAAAAGTTATGGCATTGAGTGAGCTGAGCTCACTCAACGCCATAGAGTAAATGGCGTTGAGTGAGCTCTGCTCACTCAACGCCGTTTTGCCATATAAGGTATGGCATTGAGTGAGCTGAGCTCACTCAATGCAATAGAGTAAAAGGCATTGAGTGAGCAGAGCTCACTCAACGCCATAGATTGAACGGCGCTGAGTGAGCTCAGCTCACTCAACACCATTATACTTAGACAATTTCTGGCAAAACTTCAGCCTGTTGGTTGGTTTGGCTAAATCGGATAACACGCCCGTGTTAGCTTAGACATACCCGTGTTCAAAAGTACACACTCGTGCCCAGTCGTTATACTTCAGTCATCATAGCCCGGCACAACCAGAGCAGGTCACAGGTAGGACACGCCCGTGTCACCATGTGACACGCCCGTGACAGCACTATTCCCGGTTAATGAAGAGAGAGAAATAAGGAGTTTATGCCATGCATGGCCTGAGAGGTCAAGGGCCCACTCTCTTGCTAGAATTGGGACTCATCCTTCCCCTCCCCAACCACCCTCATTCAATTCACTAATACTAAGAGATTTCAGCCAAATGATATTTGACTTCTTTTAGCCATGCAGATCATGCTTCATCCCCCACCCACCATGGCCGCCAACTTTGACTAGAGACCAAAAATGGCCAAGCTTCCTACAACCACCTAACACCCTCTTTTTCATCTTAAAAGCTAAGCTGAACTCCAAGGATCAAACTCCACACATTATCTGAAGGATCCAAGGAGTTCATTGTGCTGTTACAGAAATTTGACCACCACCACCAATGGCCTCCCAGTGATCGACACAACTTCAGGCCGCCAAAAAGGTCCTCCTCTACTCCTTCTATGGGTAGATCTTAGGAGTATTTTAGGTTGAGAATCGGGCTCAACTGAACCCGATCATGGTGAAGTTTTCCATGGTTTTTCCAAAAAAAGGGTGGTCGGGTTCGCCGGAAAACACCCCTCCGGCGACTATGCCGCCGTCCGGCGATAGCCCCCACCTCAACGGAGGTGGTGGCGGCGGTGGCCGGTCGGGGAGGTGGCTGTGTAGCCGGGAAAATGCCTTGGATTAAGCTCCAGGTTCGGCCAATCATGGCCTTTGGCTGGATGAAGAAGACAACTCAGCATCCATCAGATCTTGCTTCAAGATCTGTGCTGCTTATTTAATTCTTTTCTTTTAAATGAGTTTTCTGTATTATGATAATAATCATCTTTGAAAATTAATGAAAAATACTTAGAGGCTCTTTATGAGGAAATAGTCAACATGAAAGTTGTAGCCAGTGAAGTCTAGTTTAATTTAAAATTTGTTTAAACCCATTTGGGTAAGTGGTTTGGCCACAGCACCCATTTTGGTGGGACCTAAACATAGGGCTATCCTGATATTAAAATGGGTGCCCACTCTTCATCCCTTATCCAAATGACCTGAAATTTGGGCAGGGGGTCGACTCTAGCTAAACCTAGGGTTTGTCCAAAAATGGGAATTTTAGGAGATACTTTCTCTAAAGTTTTTATTTTTATTTAATAATACTAGGATATTTTAATTAAGTGGGCTAATGATCTCCAACCCCTCCAAAATTTTGTTGAGTGGTCCCTGGCATCATGGTATGTCTCTGTATAAAATTTCACTTTAATTGGATGTGTTTTGAATAGGTAATGACCTAACCCTAATTCTACCTTAATGAAGGGTATTTGGTCAAAGAGTGCGCTTTGGGTTTTGGATGGTCAAATAACCTCAACAGAGGCTGAGATTTTGACCACTGACTTGGCATGACTTTTTGCACCTTCCAATGAAAAATTGAGAGTATTGGAATTGATTTGGCCCAAGATCCTAGGTCAAACCCTAAGGAAGGGTTTTGTACCTTGTGAAGGGCATGTGGCCAAGACACCTTGTATGACCATGAAATTTTGTAGGGAGGATACTAGGGTAAGTAAAACCCTCTGGTGAATAGATTAAGGTATTTTGGAAAGTTTAGGACCCAAAAAACCCTAACCCTAGTTTAGGGCACAAATATGGTAGGGTTGGAATAGGCTAGTTAAACTCCTTAAACAAAGATGAAATTTTGGTAGAGTGGTCATAAGGATATTATGAACCTCTGGTAATTTAATTAGAATTTTTGGGATAATAATTGTAGTACTGCTTTTGTAACACAAGGGGATGCCCTAATTAATAAATTGATCATATTGGTCTCTCTACCCCTTGGGAGGTCATGAAAGTTTGGCAGAGAAAGTTTTAAGTATTTATAGACATTTATAAATTTTATGAGAATTCTTGAATACATATTTGAGGTACTTACTTCACAAGCTTGGTAAATGAGGAAATTGTTCAATAATTTATTTAAGGCTCTTTACTGATAAATAAATTATGAAAATCGGCCCAAATCATTTATATGCCATTAAAATTATACTTGAATTTTCTATGAATTTTTGGAAGTAATATAGCCTTACATATCTCTTTAAATGAATTATTAAGGAATAAATTGAAATAAGAAATGGGGGACAAAACCTTACTGAAAATTTTTGATATTTTGGAGGGTAAGCTGAATACTTATTTTGAATATCATATAAAATCAGTGGAATGATATCTTGTCTGAAATTGGTACATCATGTTCATTATTGGAATTTTTAGTCACTACAATAATTAAGTAAATTATTAAATAAATAGGAAAATTGTGGATCTCTGGATTTAGGACTTAAAGTTCATAATGGACCTCCAATAATTATTATAGGAGTACTGGATGATTATTTGATGTACTTCCCATTTTACATGGCATTTAACCTTAGTGGTCTGCATATAGTAAATCTGCAGAAAATATGTGGAGTATAAAGTTGGGCACATGTGTCGGGATTAGTGGATATAGGTTTGGATAATTTAGAATGAGTTCATCACTCGAGTTAGGATAAGCAAGGGTTGGGTTTTGGCTAAATGTTAGATGGTGCTCGGGATCGAAGAAAGATCGTCTGACCCGTAGGAGGATTTGTCAAAATACTAGGGTTAGTCCGGGGAGCTTTAGCTCGGTTATTGATTATGACGGACGGGATAGTCTGGGGAGTTTTGGCTAAATTATTGACGGACGGGATAGTCCGGGGAGCTTTCGCTCGGTTGTTGATTATGACGGACGGGATAGTCCGGGGAGCTTTGGCTCGGTTATTGGTTGGACTCATTACTATTCTATGTGCATAAAAGGTATAAGGTGGTGGGTATTCGGTATTGGAGGGTCGATGCACTGATGCCAATACGTCGACTCGGCAAGTGTGGTTAGCACTTCGCCAACAGAAATCCGGTGCGCCAGCCAGCAAGAGTACGCAGGAGTCCGCTTTGTTCACCAAGCATTGAGGCGTACGATAGGTCTGACCGGTAGTGCTTTACAGGTTTAGAGGTGGGCGAGGCCCAACCCACCGCTTCCGTATGCCACTACGGAGGTATCCTGGGAGGTAACGGCTCCGAAATGGGGAACTAAAAGTCTGTGTACACAGAGTCGAGTGGGTGAGTTGCACTTGCATGCCCACATCATGGCATAATTGAATTTCACAGTATAACCATTGCATATAACCTAACACCTAATGTATAAGTGGTATGGGATGCTCTATACATTAGGCCCTGCAAAATGACCCCTTGGCTTATAAGTTCACGCGAGCGTGCTTATAAGTCAAGGTCCTCATTCTGTACTATATATTTAAGCCTGCTAGTAAAACCGACACCCTATCGTATAAATCGGTATGGGACTTTTTATATGATAGGAGCCCTGCAAGAGATCCCTTAGCTTATGTGAAATCACATAAGTTAAGGTTACTTTCTTATTCAAATTTTTAATCATTATTACCATCTTTTATACCTTAGAACTGCTAGTTTAGTTCCGCTGCCATCTGCTATTTGATATTCTCCACTTTCATGTCCTTCCCTTTCCTTCTCCCCGCTCGGTGCTTAGGAGCCATGGGGGAAGGGTTGGGGGATGATAGGACTTAGTATTTTATACTAACGATTTTCGAACCACATCATTTTAGGGGACCATAGAGCCCAGCATGGAGGAGCAGCCCCGGAGGTCGGCACGCTTGGAGATCGGATAGTCTAGTACCGGAGTCCGGACAACAGGGACTGTGAGTCCCGACCACTAGTAGTTATATTAGTTGGCTTCCGCGATGAGAGACTTGTAGTTAGGACATGATGTACCGGGCATAAGCCCGTGATTTCTGTTATATATTCTATCTATGGAAACTCCCTTCGTGGAGATTATTTTTCTATTCATGTGTGGCTTATGTGGACTTGCTTATTTATTTGCTGCAGTTGTGATCGATTTGGCCGGCAGGATCGGCGTTTTGTAGTGACGACCTTCCCAGGTACGAAGGTGTCACCGCAAGGCGGCGGTTCTGGGCTTAAGACCCCGGTGTTTTAAAAGAAAAAAAATGGGGGTCTTACAAGTGGTATCAGAGGGAAACATATCGATCAAAAGGTAGCAGTCCACAAACCCCGGGCCACCCCCGCACGAGTTTAGTTTGGGGACAAACTAAGCAGTGGAAGCAGTGGTGGGCCCATATAGGGGATCACATGAAATTGTCCACTTTTAGTTAGATATGTGTGATTACTTATAATTGACTTCTGTTACGCAGCCCCCAGCACAGTCAACACCACAAGGCGGAGTCTAGCAGACTCCGAATGTTGCACAACCTCCCCCGGTCCCCACTCCATTCCTACACTCAGAGATGGGACAAACCCTGACAGCTATTCTTGAAGCTTTCAGGGCCCAACAGGTTCCGGCTTCGCAGCCAAACCCGGGGGCCAATTGGCTGAGCATCTTCCGAGGACTCTCTCCTCCATCTTACTTAGGGACAGAATCGGCTGTTCAGACAGAGGAATGGCTAGACATTATGTACGAAATGTTGATCGGGATACGGTGCCCCTGGGAGGAGAGGGTTCCATTGGTGGTCTCTTGTTTAGAGTCCCATGCCAAGAGGTGGTGGAAGACGCTACTTGACACGATGTTTGCCGATAGGGAGGTTGCGGCAGTTACCTGGGAAGAGTTCAAGGACGCGCTACTGGAGAATTTTGTTCCGCAGTCGGCTAGGGATAAGTTGGAGGAGCGGTTCTTACAACTGAAGCAGGGCACCCGGACAGTGGTGGAGTACCATCGGGAGTTCGACCATTTGGCTTGATACGCAGATTCTTACCAGCTGGACGAAGAGGGGTACATCAAGAGGTTCTATAAGGGCCTGCGGGAGGACTTGAGGGAGGCTTTGTTGTTTGTATCCGACGGGCCTATCTCTCGGATTTTGGAGATGTCAAAGAGGATTGAGGCTGATTTGCACACCACTCGGGGCCGGAAGCGGCAAGCAGAGGATCAGGGCCGGAGAGCGAGAAATGATCAGCGGTAAGGTGCTATATAAGGTGGGAGAAGGATAGAGGACTAGCCTCGTCAGGAAGTGAGGCAGGAGCTGAGGGAGCAGGTGATATTGGCCCCTCAGCCTCTTCAGATGAGGGAGGCACCAAGACCCGGGGGTATGGCATTTACCCCACCAGAGTGCTACAACTGCCATCAGATAGGACACATTTGGAGAAACTGCCCCATAAGGGAAGCACCTCTACCAGCACCCCTGGCTGCCCTGCATGCCCAACAGTTTAGAGGACGAGGACGTGGTCGAGGACGTGGTTTCTAGGGTGCAGATAGTAGGCAGCAGAGGGAGAAAATTTATGCACTGGATTTGGCTCAACCCCGGAACCCGGAGCAAGTAATCACTGGTCCGTCAGAAAATTGTAAACTTATTTCCTCATGACATTTAAATTTATATAGAAGTGATAATCTAGGAAAGAAAACCATAGCTAGATTCTAAGACATTTAACTTCCCCCACCCCCAAAAAAAAATTTCATCAGCGGCAAACCCGCTTATACGCTATTTGATATGGGTGCTTCACACTCGTTTGTATCGGAAGCCTTCGTAGAAGGGTTGGAAGGAGTGGAGTGATTCACGGGTTTGATGATGAGGATACGATTACCCAACGGATCAGAGCTGTTCACCTCTGCCCACTGCAACATGGAGGCGGAGATCAGCGGAAAGAGATTTGAAGCCCAAGCGACGATCATAAAGATGCCAGTCTTTGATTTTATCCTAGGAATGACATGGTTGAACTGGAATCATGCTCATATTGACTGCATGTCCAAGAGAGTTACCGTGAGACATGGGGATTCCTACCTCGTCATCGAAGGTACTAGATCTATTCCCCCTCTCATATTGTCATCTATACAGGCTGTCAAGGCTCACTTATAGGGGGATGAAGTATATGAGGTGATATTTGAAATGGCTGAGGCCAAGGTCTCCACCTCAGATATTCCGGTGGTACGAGATTTTGCCGACGTATTTCCAGAGAAACTGCATGGGCTACCCTGCACCGGGAGCAGGATTTCCGGATACAGCAAGTGTCGGGGGCTAAGCCGGCAGCTAGAGCCCCTTACCGGATGGCCCCAAAAGAGCTGACAGAATTTCGAAGCCAACTCCAGGAATTGGTGGAAGCCGGATTTGTCCGACCGAGCTCTTCGCCATGGGGATCCCCGGTCTTGTTCGTTAAAAATAAGGACGGGACTCTGAGATTGTGCATCGACTACCGAGTACTAAACCGGTTGACAGTCTGAAATACATATCCTCTGCCAAGGATAGATGAGCTATTTGACCAGCTAGAAGGCGCGCATTTCTTTTCCAAATTGGATTTAAGGTTGGGTTACTACCAGCTACGTATCCAGGAGGAGGACATTCCAAAGACTGCTTTCAGTAGCAGATATGGGCTATATGAGTTTACCGTGATGCCCTTCGGGCTCACAAATGCTCCGTCGGCATTCATGAGCCTCATGAATCAGGTGTTTGAGGCATATTTGGACGTGTTCGTCATCGTGTTTATCGATGATATCCTCATTTACTCAAGGACAGAGGAGGAGCATACACGGCATCTAACACTGACCCTGGAGAGACTACGGGAGCACAAGCTTTATGCGAAGATCAGCAAATGCCAGTTTTGGTTGAAGGAGGTGGCTTTCCTAGGCCATATCATCAGTGGTGCTGGGTTGGCAGTGGACTCGGCCAAGATTAAAGCATTTCGGGATTGGCCACAGTTGAAGACGGCCATAGATGTGTGGAGTTTCCTAGGACTCGTTGGTTACTACCGGAAGTTCATAGAGGGATTCTCTCGTATCGCCCTTCCACTCACATCTCTAATAAGGAAAGAGGTGTCCTTTATCTGGACCCTATAGTGTGAGGTGGCTTTTCAAGAGCTAAAGGGACGACTCACTTCAGCTCCTATACTTGCCCTCCCTTCAGGGAAAGAAGGATTCCAGGTCTACACCGACACTTCCTACCAGGGCATGGGTGCAGTGCTAATGCAGAATGGTCATATGATAGCTTATGCTTCTCGGCAGCTGAAGAAGCATGAGCAGAACTACCCAGTCCATGACTTAGAAATGGGAGCTGTCATTTTTGCACTGAAAGTCAGGCGGCACTATCTGTACGGTGTCCACTACGACATATACTCTGATCATAAAAATTTGAGATATCTGGACACGCAAAAAGAGCTGAACATCAGACAGAGACGATGGGTGGAGTTTTTAGCAGACTACCAGTACGAGATGCACTATCACCTGGTAAAGGCGAATGTGGTAGCAGATGCACTGAGCCGAAAGACCGCAAACCCCGGAGTAGGAACACAGTTGATGGCCTTGGAGTTGGTTCAGATGTTAGATAAGATGCAAATATCCCTTGTATCTGAGGATCACCCTGAGTTTTACCGGGAGTATCTATCGTCATTAATTGCCACAGATGACATTCGAGAACGGGTCAAGGATGGACAGAGGCAGGATACCCAGCTAGAGCCGATATTCCGGGCCTTAGAAGCAGGCACTGTGGGAGATTACTCGCTGAGGGATGACTTAGTGTGCTTCATAGGACGGGTTTATATACAAGAGGGAGGCCAGGTCCGGGAGGACATCATGATGGAGGCTCATTGCAGTCGATATTCGGTACACCCGGGGATTACGAAGATGACTGTAGATCTGAAGAAGACTATGTACTGGCCGGGCATGAAGAAGGATATCACCTACTTCGTGACCCATTACGAGGCATGCCAGTTAGTGAAAGCAGAGTGCAAAAACCCCGCATGATTATTATAGCCACTCCTAGTACCAGAGTGGAAGTTCGATGATATTGCCATGGGCTTTATACATGGACTTCCCCGATCGCGGACAAAGAATGATTCGATCTGGGTGATCATCGACTGGCTGACAAAGGTAGCCAGGTTTATTTCAATCAGGAAAGATGACTCGGTGGGTGTGTTAGTCCGAAAGTTTGTGGAGCAGTTCGTTCGTTATCATGGCGTGCCCAAGTCGATTGTGTCGGACCGGGATGGACAATTTACGTCCAGGGAGTGGAGGTCAGTGCAGACTTACTTGGGCATGCGACTAACATTCAGTACAGCTTTTCATCCCCAGACGGATGGACAGATGGAACGCACTAACCGGACTCTGGAGGATTTGCTACGACTTTGCATATTGGATCGCGGTGAACCTAGGGAAAAGTTGTTGCCACTGATCGAGTTCTCGTATAATAACAGCTACCAGTCCAGTATAAGGATGTCTCCTTATGAGGCGTTGTACGGACAGAGGTGCAGGACTCCGTTGTCATGGATACAGGACGAGGACCCTAAGGCATTGGATTCGGAGTTTATCGAGGACACCGAGGCTCATGTGAGATTGATACAGGACAGGATGCTAGAAGCAATGAGCCGACAGGCTAAGTATTACGATGCTCGGCACCGTCAGGTGGAATTCCGGGTGGGAGACCAGGTGTTCTTGAAGATCTGACCAATGCATGGAGTTACTCGGGTACGCGGACAGAGGATGAAGCTCAGCCCAAGATATATGGGGCCTTATAGGATCCAGGAGCGGATCGGTCCCTTGGCATACAGGATGGAGCTGCCACCGGAGCTGGCAAGTCTGCACGACATGTTCCATATATCCTCTCTTAGGAGGGCTCTACTATGCCCGAAGCGGCAGATTTTGACTACGGACGGGCCGGTAGCTTCAGACCGGTCCGTTCACTTGAAGCCGGTTCGGATCGATGACAAAGGAGTACGGATCTTGTGCCGCAATAAGATCCCCTTAGTCAAGGTTCTGTGGAGGAACCACGGTCAGGAGGAGCACACCTGGGAACCTCAGGACCTGATGAGGCAGAAATACACGGAGTTGTTCAGCCAGGTATACCTCACCACGTACTATAAATTACCTTCTTGTATTAAACAGGTAGGACTAGATAAGGGAAATTGAGAACATAGGCATGCACACTCAATCAAGGAAAGTAGGGGCTAATCTTTTGTTTATTGGGGGATTGCCCTCGATTATTGAACAAGTAGTCGTTTCGACTCAATAGGAAAACCATATGGGATGTTACAAGTTTATTTCATTCCAGTAGAAATCCCCGTAGGCTTAACCTCAATTTCGGGGACGAAATTTTTGTTTTGTTTATTGGTATTTGTAACATCCCTCAGACAACTAGACCCCTAGAGATAGTTTTGTCATGACTAGGTCATGACAAAGCCCTTGAAAGTCCATAAAGGCCAAGTGAGCCTAGGAATGAGGATGAGCCCACTATGGTCTGCACATAGTAGATTTCTGAACCTTGGTTTAAGGTGATCATGGGGCTTCACCAAGACTCCAAGAGCCCACCCATACCTTCATAACCCTAGTAAGGGGTCAATGGGTCACTAAGGACCCATGGAGGGCAGTCAAATGGGCTAAGTTGACCAAAGTCAACTCTAACCCTAATTGGGTCAAATTGACCTCCAAGGGCCAATACAACACCGTCTTGCCATAAAAGTTATGGCGTTGAGTCAGCTGAGCTGACTAAACGCCATAGAGTAAATGGCATTGAGTGAGCTCTACTCACTCAATGCCGTCTTGCCATAAAAGTTATGGCGTTGAGTGAGCTGAGCTCACTCAACGCCATAGAGTAAATGGCGTTGAGTGAGCTCTACTCACTCAATGTTGTCTTGCCATATAAGGTATGGCGTTGAGTGAGCTGAGCTCACTCAACGCCATAGAGTAAAAGGCATTGAGTGAGCTGAGCTCACTAAATGCCATGGAGTGAACGGCGCTGAGTGAGCTCAGCTCACTCAACTCCATTGTACTTAGACAATTTCTGGCAAAACTTCAGCCTGTTGGCTGGTTTGGCTGAATCGGATAACACGCCCATGTTAGCTTAAACACGCCTGTGTTCAACAGTATACGCCCATGCCCAGTCGTTATACTTCAGTCATCATAGCCCGTCACAACTAGAACAGGTCACGGGTAGGACATGCCCGTGTCACCATACAACACGCCCGTGACAGCACTATTCCCGGTTAATGAAGAGAGAGAAATAAGGAGTTTATGCCATGCATGGCCTGGGAAGTCAAGGTCCCACTCTCTTGCTATAACCACCTCCCCCGGCCATGGCAGCAACTTAGAGAAGAGAGCAAAAGTCTTTGGGACTCATCCTTCCCCTCCCCAACCACCCTCATTCAATTCACTAAGACTAAGAGATTTCAGCCAAATGATATTTGACTACTTTCAGCCATGCAGATCATGCTTCATCCCCCACCCACCATGGCCGCCAACTTTGGCTAGAGACAAAAAATGGCCAAGCTTCCTACAGCCACCTAACACCCCTTTTTCATCTTAAAAGCTTAACTGAACTCCAAGGATCAAACTCCACACATTATCTGAAGGAGCCAAGGAGTTCATTGTGCAATTGTAGAAATTTGACCACCACCACCACCAATGGCCTCCTGGCGATCGACACGACTTCAGGCCGCCAAAAAGGTCCTCCTCTACTCCTTATATGGGTAGATCTTAGGAGTCTTTTTGGTTGATAATCGGGCTCAGCTGAACCCGATCATGGTGAAGTTTTCCATGGTTTTTCCAAAAAAAGGGTGGTCGGGTTCGCCAGAAAACACCCCTCCGGCGGCTGTGCCGCCGCCCGGCGATAGCCCCCACCTCAACGGAGGTGGTGGCGGCGGTGGCCAGCCGGGGAGGTGGCTGTGTGGCCGGGAAAATGCCTTGGATTAAGCTCCAGGTTTGGCCAATCATGGCCTTTGGCTGGAGGAAGAAGACAACTTAGCATCCGTCAGATCTTTCTTCAAGATCTGTGCTGCTTATTTAATTCTTTTCTTTTAAATTAGTTTTCTGTATTATGATAATAGTCATATTTGAAAATTCATGAAAAATATTAGAGGCTCTTTATGAGTAAACGGTCAACATGACAGTTGTAGCCAGTGAAGTCTACTTTAATTTAAAAAAAATTTGAACACATTTGGGTAAGTGGTTTGGCCACAGCACCCATTTTGGTGGGACCTATACATAGGGCTATCCTGATATTAAAATGGGTGTCCGCTCTTCATCCCTTATCCAAATGACCTGAAATTTGGGCAAGGAGTCGACTCTAGCTAAACCTAGGGTTTGTCCCAAAATGGGAATTTTAGGAGATACTTTGCCAAAAGTTTTTATTTTTATTTAATAATACTAGGATATTTTAATTAAGTAGGCTAATGATCTCCAAACCCACCCAAATTTTGTTGAGTTGTCCCTGGCATCATTGTATGGCTCTGTATAAAATTTCACTTTAATTGGAGGTGTTTTGAATAGGTAATGACCTAACCCTAATTCTACCTTAATGAAGGGTATTTGGTCAAAGAGTGCGCTTTGGGTTTTGGATGGTCAAATAACCTCAACAGAGGCTGAGATTTTGACCACTGACTTGGCATGACTTTTTGCACCTTCTAATGAAAAATTGGGAGTATTGGAATTGATTTGGCCCAAGATCCTAGGTCAAACCCTAAGGAAGGGCTTTTGTACCATGTGAAGGGCATGTGGCCAAGACACCTTGTATGACCATGAAATTTTGTAGGGAGGGTACTAGGGTAAGTAAAACCCTCTGGTGAAAAGCTTAAGGTATTTTGGAAAGTTTAGGACCCACAAAACCCTAGCCCTATTTTAGGGCACAAATATGGTAGGGTTAGAATAGGATAGTTAAACTCCTTAAACAAAGATGAAATTTTGGTAGAGTAGTCATAAGGATATTATGAACCTCTGGTAATTTAATTAGAATTTTTGGGATAATAATTGTAGTATTGCTTTTGTAACACAAGGGGATGCCCTAATTAATAAATTGATAATATTGGTCTCTCTACCCCTTGGGAGGTCATGAAAGTTTGGCAGAGAAAGTTTTAAGTATTTATAGACATATATAAATTTTATGAGAATTCTTGAATACATATTTGAGGTACTTACTTCACAAGCTTGGTAAATTAGAAAATTGTTCAATAATTTATTTAAGGCTCTTTACTAATAAATAAATTATGAAAATCGGCCCAAATCATTTATATGCCATTAAAATTATACTTGAATTTTCTCTGAATTTTTGGAAGTAATATAGCCTTACATATCTCTTTAAATGAATTATTAAGGAATAAATTGAAATAAGAAATGGGGGACAAAACCTTACTGAAAAATTTGGATATTTTGGAGGGTAAGTTGAATACTTATTTTGAATATCATATAAAATCAGTGGAATGATATCTTTTCTGAAATTGGTACATCATGTTCATTATTGGAATTTTTAGTCACTACAATAATTAAGTAAATTATTAAATAAATAGCAAAATTGTGGATCTCTGGATTTAGGACTTAAAGTTCATAATGGACCTCCAATAATTATTATAGGAGTACTGGATGATTATTTGATGTACTTCCCATTTTACATGGCATTTAACCTTAGTGGTCTGCATATAGTAAATCTGCAGAAAATATATGGAGTATAAAGTTGGGCACATGTGTCGGGATTGTTGAAGTTAGAGATCGGGCGGTCTGTCGGTCTGGCTTGGCGGGTTATTGACCGGGCGGTCTGGCAGTTTGCCTTCAGCGGTTTGGTTGCTGTGTTGAGGTCTGAGGTCCAAGCGGTCTAGCGGTCTGTTACTGGCGACTAGGAGACCGGGCGGTCTAACGGTCTCACATGGCGGCTTGTCTCTCTCTCTGGCAGTGGCCGAGCGGTTAGCCCTTCTGTCTAACCGCGCGGCTTGTTCCGGTCTGTTGTTCTAGCCGCCCAGATTTTTGTATAGTTTTAGTCCCACATCTCTTATTTGTATTCTCTCTTCTCTCCTCCATTCTATATAAGGGAGGCCATACCATTGTAATAGATACCTTTTTCTGATAATAAAATTTCAGTTATACCATTTCCGGCTTGTCTTAGTTCGCTTCTCACATGGTATCAGAGGAAACGATCCTTTCCTCCTGATTCTGTGCTCCTCTCTGTCCGCGCGACTTGCTTCTCCAGCTTGCGCCCTGTCCGCGCGGTCTCCTTATCGTGGCCCTCTGTGTGCGCGACCTGTTGCCTTGTTCACTATGATCTGTCGTCTTGTTCGCCGCGACCTATCGCCGTGTGCCTTGCCTCCTCCTGTTTGCTCTTTCTCTAGTCGTCGCGACCTGTTGTCTTGTTCGTTGCGATCTGTCGCCTAGTTCGCCGCGACCTATCGCCGTGTGCCTTGCCCTCTCTTGTGCTTCTATTCGAGCGGACTGTCTGCTTGCCGCTCGACTTCTTCCCCTCTGCTTGATACTGCGGCTTGGTCGTGGTCTTTCTGGCCGCTGGTGTTTGACATCCTGACCGCTGTAGTTCCTCTTCTGCCTATCCGCGCGGCTTGTTTCCTAACCGCGCGGCTTCCTGTTATTTGCTCTTATGGCTCTTTCTGATGCTTCCACTGCCACCACTCCTGGCGCCACCCCTGTAGCCAATCCGGCTCCGCCTCTACCTCATACTCCTTCCGGGAACCTTGGCATCGTTTCCAAGCTTGTCAGCTCCAACTACCCGGATTGGAGCGTCTCTTTCACCTTTCTCCTTCGCTCGCAACGCAAATGCCACCATCTCGTTGATGACCCTCCTCCTACCACTTCACCTCTCTTTGATGACTGGGATGCGAGTGACGCTCTTGTGCGTACTTGGCTCGCTAACAGTCTATCCGATGAGTGCCTTCCCGTCATCCGTCATGATGAGACGGTGAAGGCCGCCTGGCTTCATCTTGCTGCTTTGTATTCCAAAGGGGCTCAGACGTCCCGCATCTATACGTTGTATGCGGACCTCTTTGCCCGGCCTACCTTGTCTCATACTGCTGCCTACCAACAAGTTCAAGCTCTTGGGGCAGAGATTCTTCAGAATCGCCCCTTTTCTGTGGATCTGGCTCAACAACACAAGCACTTTCAGGAGCTTCTGGTTGTGTGTTATCTGCTCCGTCTTCCTGACACTTATGACATGATCCGCCAACAAATTCTGGGTGAGGCGGAATCTCCTACTTTAGATGCCACTGCTGCTCGCATCGCCGCTGTCACCTCTCTCCTTCAGCGCCCGCTTCTGCCCGCTCCTTCTCCTCTAGATAACTATGCTCATCAAACTCAGCGGAGTGGCTCTGGTAGCTGCAGTCATCAGTCTGGCAGACGTCCTTCTTCCCGCTACCTCTGCTCTCACTGCGGCCGCACCGGACACACTCTTGACCGCTGCTGGACAAAGCATCCCCATCTTCGCCACTCGGGTGACTCTTCCGCCTCTTCTTCCAAGACGTCTGCTTCCGTGGTCACATCATCAGGTAGTGCCCATGTGGTCACTCAAGGTAAATGGCTTATCGACTTCGATGCAACTAATCATATGACGGGCAATCCTCAGTGCTTCTCTCTCCTCGAACAGCATGATCAGTTGCCCCCGGTCCTCATTGCAGACGGTTCTTCCTCCCCGGTTCATGGGTCGGGAGTGGTTCATGTTACTCCGTCCCTTCGGCTAGAGGACACTCTCTATGTGCCCAAGTTTCCGTGCAATCTGTTGTCTGTTACTTCTTTGTGCAAGCAGCTTCAATGTTCTGTAACGTTTACTCCATCTTCTTGTTCTTTTCAGGATCCGAGCTCCCAGCAGACGATTGCTACTGGGACTGAGAGCGGCGGCCTCTACTTCCTCGACAACGTTTCCGCTTTGTCCGCCTTCTCTTCTTCTTGTACGGATCTTCTCCAGTGGCATCTCCGTCTCGGTCATCCTCCACCACGGCTTCTACATCAGCTTCTGCCCCACCTCCCTCCCTCCAATACTCCTCTCCACTACGAAGCATGTCAACTTGGCAAGCATCATCGTTCCTCCTTCCCGCCAAAGCAAGGTCGGGGCTCTACCCGTCCGTTTGATCTAGTCCACTCTGATATCTGGGGACCTGCTCCTACCCTTACTATTGGTCGGGGTAGTTCTTATTTTGTAAGCTTTATTGATGATTTTTCTAGATGTACTTGGGTGTATCTCTTACGAGATCGCTCTGAACTTTTTAATGTATGGACCTCCTATTATCATTTAATCAAAAATCAGTTTGGTGTTGGTATTAAAACTTTTCGCTCTGATAATGCAAAAGAGTACTTAAGTCATGCTTTTACCTCTTTCTGTGTGCAACATGGCGTTATTCATCAGACAAGTTGTGTCTATACATCCCAACAAAATGGGGTGGCGGAACGCAAAAACCGTCACCTCCTCGATGTTGCTCGCACATTAATGACTCAAATGCATGTCCCTCGCTCATATTGGGGCTATGATGTTCTTCTTGCCTGTTATCTCATCAATCGCATTCCCTCCTCCGTTCTCAAGGGAAAATCCCCTTTTTCCATCCTTTATCCAGGCAAGGAGCCTTTTCCTCTCCCTCTCCGAATCTTTGGGTGCACTGCTTTTGTGCATGCCCCATCTGCCACCCGTGATAAGCTCTCCCCACGCTCCACCAAATGTGTCTTTCTGGGGTACTCGGCCACTCAGAAAGGCTACTGCTGCTTTGATCCTGTTCTTCGTAAGCAGTTCGTCTCTGTTGACGTTACCTTCTTCGAGAATGCCTCCTACTTCTCGGATGACTCCTTTTCTCTTCCCCCCACCTCTAATTCTCCTGTTATTCTGTTCGTTCCCTCGTCTCCTACTGCGATATCCGCTCCTCCGTCTCCGCCCACTCCTCTCCCTCCGCCTCTCTCTCCGCCTCCATCTCCCTCATCTCCGCTGCCGTCACTCTCTCCTCCCGGGCCAGCTCTCTCTGCCACGGATGCTCTGGATGCCGAGGAGCCCGCCGACCTGGATCTTCCTGTAGCTCTTCGCAAAGGGGTGCGGACGTGTACCCTACACCCCCTTGCTGCTGTTGTTTCATATGATCGTCTTACCCCTTCTTGCAGGGCCTTTGCACTGGCTATCTCTGCTACTACCACACCTCGTTCCTACCAGGAGGCCCTTGTCATTCCTCACTGGAAGCTGGCCATGGATGAGGAAATGGCGACCCTCACAGAGCGGGGTACCTGGACTCTTGTCCCTCCTCCCTTTGATACAGATGTTGTTGGCTGTCGCTGGGTCTTTGTAGTCAAATTTGGCCCAGATGGAACTGTGAACCGTTACAAAGCTTGCCTGGTGGCTAAGGGCTTTACTCAAACCTATGGGGTTGATTACTTTGACACCTTCTCTCTCGTGGCTCGTCTCAGCACTATACGGGTCCTTCTCTCTGTGGCGATCAACAAAGACTGGCCACTTTCCCAGCTGGATATCAAGAATACCTTCTTTTATGGTGATCTTCAGGAGGCCGTCTACATGGAGCAACCTCCAGGGTATGTTGCTCAGGGGGAGACACAAGTATGCCGGCTACAGAAGGCAATTTATGGCCTCAAGCAGAGCCCTCGAGCTTGGTTTGACAAGTTCAGCGACATCGTGGCGGCCGTTGGTTTTGCTCGCAGCGCTGCTGATCACTCTCTATTTATTCGCAAAACCTCTTTGGGACTGGTGGTTCTTGCAGTATATGTTGATGATATTCTTCTCACTAGTGATGACCAGGAAGGGGTAGCCTTGACAAAGTGGCATCTTCGCCAACATCTAGTCACGAAAGATATGGGTTCTCCAAAGTACTTTTTGGGGATCGAAATCTCTCGGAAGCCCAACTCTTTAGTCCTCTCTCAGCGTAAGTATGCTCTTGATATTTTAAAAGAAGCAGGATTTACTGGGGCCAAACCTGCCCGATGTCCCATGGCTGTTGGAGAAGACAAAACCTGGACAGATGGTTCGCCTCTTCTTTCAGATACTTCGCGGTACAGGCGTCTAATTGGTAAGCTCATATACCTCACCGTGACTAGGCCCGACATTTCCTATGTTGTGGGCAAAGTGAGTCAATTCATGCAAGCTCCCAGGGAGTTCCATCTACAGTCCACCTTACGGATCTTGGAGTACGTCAAAGCAGCCCCTGGGAAAGGATTGCTCTTTCAGAAGAATGATCATCTGAGGGTTGAAGCTTACTCAGATGCGAGTTACGCTGATGACAAAGGGGACCGCAAGTCTACCTCCGGTTTCTGTACCTTTCTTGGGGGCAATCTGGTAAGCTGGAAGAGCAAGAAGCAATCTGTTGTCTCCAGGTCCAGTGCTGAAGCAGAGTATCGGAGTATGGCATCGACCACTTGCGAGCTAAAATGGCTACGGGCTCTCATGTTGGATTTAGGAGAGGTCTACAACCATCCTCTACCTATGTTCTGTGATAACAAGGCTGCTATATACATCTTTAAAAATCCAGTCTTCCATGAGAGAACCAAGCACATTGAGGTCGACTGTCATTTCATTCATGAAGAGATTCTGAAGGAACAAATTTGCACTCCCTTCGTCACGTCTGAAAAAGAGCTGGCTGACATCTTCACCAAGCCAGTATCCGCCTCGTTTCTTCATATATGTGACAAGCTGGGCATGATCGACATATATGCTCCAGCTTGAGGGGGAGTGTTGGAGTTAGAGACCGGGCGATCTGTCGGTCTGGCTTGGCGGGTTATTGACCGGGCGGTCTGGCGGTTTGCCTTCAGCGGTTTGGTTGCTGTGTTGAGGTCTGAGGTCCAAGCATTCTAGCGGTCTGTTACTGGCGACTAGGAGACCGGGCGGTCTAACGGTCTCACATGGCGGCTTGTCTCTCTCTCTGGCAGTGGCCGAGCGGTTAGCCCTTCTGTCTAACCGCGTGACTTGTTCCGGTCTGTTGTTCTAGCCGCCCAGATTTTTGTATAGTTTTAGTCTCACATCTCTTATTTGTATTCTCTCTTCTCTCCTCCATTCTATATAAGGGAGGCCATACCTTTGTAATAGATACTTTTTTTTGATAATAAAATTTCAGTTATACCATTTTCGGCTTGTTTTAGTTCGCTTCTCACAGGGATTAGTGGATGTAGGTTTGGATAATTTAGAATGAGTTCATCACTCGAGTTAGGATATTCAAGGGTTGGGTTTTGGCTAAATGTTAGATGGTGCTCGGGTTCGACAAAAGATCATCTGACCCGTAGGAGGATTTATCAAAATACTAGGGTTAGTCTGGGGAGCTTTGGCTCGGTTGTTGATTATGACTGACGGGATAGTCCGGGGAGTTTTGGTTAGATTATTGACGGACGGGATAGTCCGGTGAGCTTTGGCTCGGTTGTTGATTATGACGTACGGGATAGTCCAGGGAGCTTTGGCTCGGTTGTTGACGGATGGGATAGTCCGGGGAGCTTTGGCTCGGTTGTTGGTTGGACTCATAACTATTGCATGTGCATAAAAGGTATAAGGTGGTGGGTCTTCGGTATTGGAAGGTCGATGCACCGATGCCAATACGTCGTCTCGGCAAGTGTGGTTAGCACTTCGCCAACAGAAGTCTGGTGCGCCAGCCGGCAAGAGTACGCAGGAGTCCGCTTTGTGCACCAAGCGTTGAGGCGTACGATAGGTCTGACCGGTAGTGCTTTACTAGTTTAGAGGTGGGCGAGGCCCAACCCACCGTGTTGGTACCCTAGTTTGGATTTGTGTTAAGTCCTCTCATTTAGTTTCTTGACCCAAGATTTATCTATGGTCAAAGGTTAGCTAATAGGTTAGATTCCCTTAGTTGTAAAATTGCTTATCCAAATGAAAATTTGGTTAAGTCATTTTTTGTTAGACTATAGTCGAACGCCGCTCGACCATCATCTATCGACTGGTCAACGATCATCTATCAGTTGGTCGACGTTCGTCTGTCTACAGATCGTCTTTCTCTGAGTTAGTTCAACTCTCGACGATCTGCGGTATCTGCCTTGACGATCGTCGAACCCCGCTCGACTTCTTTTGTTAAGACAGATTTCTTGATAGTTCGACTATCTTCCTTGATAGTTCAACTATCTGATAGCTCGACTATCTGTTTTGATAGTTCGACTATCTGCACTGTGTTGATAGTTCGACTATCTGTTTGATAGGTCGACTATCTTTCGGTTAGTTCAACTATCTGTTTTGATTGTTCAACTATTTGATGGCTCGACTATCTAATCTGATAGCTCGACTATCTGTTCTGTGTTGATAGTTCGACTATCTGTTTGATAGGTCGACTATCTTTCGGTTAGTTCAACTATCTGTTTTGATAGTTCAACTATTTGATGGCTCGACTATCTGTTCTGATAGCTCGACTATCTATTCTGTGTTGATAGTTCGACTATCTGTTTGATAGGTCGACTATCTGTGTGGTAGTTCAATTATTTGTGTTGATAGTTCAACTATCTGATAGCTCGACTATCTGTTTTGATAGTTCGACTATCTGTCTGCTTTTTGATAGTTCGACTATCTGTGTGATGGTTCGACTATCTGTGTGAAAACTCGACTATCTGCCTTGATAGTTTGACTATCTGTGTCGTTCGACTATCTGTCTGATAGGTCGACGATCTCCTAGGGTCGTTCGACGTTCTTTTTGTCTGCCTTTAGTAAAGTTATATTATTTATTTCTTATCTGCTTGGCATATTTTATTAAAGTATATTTCATTGATGTTATGCAATCTTTTCTCCATTCTTTATGCATAAGTAAATCTTTATCTGACAAAGTGGTTTGTCTTATTAGTTGAAATATATTTTTTGCTTTATCTGACAGGCTGTCCTTTATAGCCGTTAGACTCAAAAGTATTCTCTAGCCGTAAAGAGCTCTTTCTGATGTGACTTTTTCTAACACTCTTTTATCAGATTGATTTGCAGCTTCTTAGAAAGCTTTATCTTTTTATAGGATATTTGTCTGCAAGATATATTTTGCTTTGTGTTATTTGCAGCCCAGTTTGCAGATTCCAGAAGAAGACAAAGTTCAAACTCAGATTAGAGCCGTTGCAAAGGCTCATATATAAAGTGCCTTCTAAAGACAGAGAACGATATACAAACAACAACAACTCAAAAATACAAGAAGTTTTACTCACAGTAGCATAGAAATCTACAGCTCTCAGAAATTCACATTCAACTGAGAAGATCAAATCTCTTCAGCATTCTTCTTCATCCTGAGTTCATCCTGCTCACAGGAATACATTCACTCAGAGGCTTTTAGAAGAAGAAGAAGAAGAAGAAGAAAGGAAGCTGATTGAAGAAGAACACCTTTTCCAAATCAAGAGTCTTCTTCAAGCTTCTCCTTCAGAATTTCTAGACAGTTCTCTGTCAAGAGTTCAGAAGAGTTCCTGCACCCTAAAGCAATACTTCTTCCTAGATATTTAGCCTTGACTCTTTAGAGCTTTCTAGCTCTGTGCAATCCACTAGCTTCTCTAATCTGTTTTAACAATAGAGAAGAAACTTTCACTCTCTCAACCTCCTGTATAAAGGGTTATTACTCCCTTCAAAAGTGAACCTTGGTGGCAGGGCACCTGATCAAAAACCTGTGTTGGATTTTGAGCTCCTGATCAAAAGCTCAAAGGGTCTACTTGATCTACCTGAAGCAGATCAGTTGGTGGCAGGGCACCTGATCAAAAACCTGTAGTGGATTCCTTCCAGGGTGGTAGAAGAGTGGACGTACCTATTTAGAGGGAACCACTATAAAATTTCTTGTGTCGTTTGTGCTGCTTATTTAATTTATTGCACTGTGGTTGTGAGTAGAAATAACTAGGATTGCTAGTTGCTATGATAGGATCAAAGCTCAACTATAATTACAGTTGCCCTTCTCTATTGCACTTCACTTTGTGTTAGGCTCTAGGGTTTAAAATATCTATAAACTCATTCCGCAAATTAACTCTAAGGGAGTTGAGTAGGGTGTCATAATTTTTGAATACTCTATTCACCCCTCCTCTAGAGTTGTATCTATCATCACTTTCAATTGGTATCAGAGGGAGGTTGACTGACTGTACAGGCTAACACCTGAGTCACAAGATCCTGATAGATACCAAGCTTATAGATATTCACTTCATGGCCCAGTCCAAGGATTACTCTAGCACCAGACCTCCAGCTTGCAACTTAGCTAGGTTTAGCATCTGGAAGGCAAGAATCAAATTATACATGAACTTTATTGATGAAGACATTTTCTCTTCTATTTTGACAGGACCTCCAACACCTCCTACTGCAGGCACTGCTACAACATCTACAAATCTCAGTGCAGTGCCTCCTCCAGATTACAATGATGCCTACAAGAAGGCAAAGATAGCTGATGCCAAAGCTATGAATATTCTGGCTCAGACTATGTCTGATGAAAACTTTCAGAAAGTGGCTGATTGTACCTCTGCAAAAGCCATGTGGGACTCACTGAATCAGATTGTAGCTGGTTCAGCTGATGAAAGGAAGGACAGAAGGTCCAACCATATATCCCAGTATGAAAACTTCAAGAAGACTAAAGCTGAATCAGGTTAAGCCATGTACACCAGGCTCAGCTCAATCATCAATGAGCTGAGAACTCTTAATAAGGAGATTACATTGACAGAGGTCAATGATAAGATACATATGTGCGTCCCCAGTACATGGGATCTTAGGATCTGGCCTTGAAAGTTCACCTAGTGTCAACTACCTTCACCTATGGGGGGGGGAATAGGTGACTTGCAGCGTATTTGCGGAATTAAAAGTGTACCTGCAGAATCAAAACAAAACACACAGCACAGAGACTAACACATGCAATTTATAGTGGTTCCCCGATATGGGTACGTCCACTTTCCCCCTTCGACCTATCTCCCAATCCAGGGATGACTCGGTCACTTCACCAACAGGATTGAAATCCAATCCTTGCACTATCGGAAGGAACCCTTCCACACGTAGGAGTCAACACTCCCACAACATGGGTTGCACCCAACCCTACAACTAGAGACCAATCGGTCCTATACAAAGAATTGAAAATAGCTTGTAAGAAATACAAACAACATATGGAGACTAAGGTGTCCCTCTTCGTTCGACGACGTGTTCTTGAAGTCAACGAAGAGTCCACAACCCTAGATCTCACTTGGAGAGAATCTCCCCGAGATCGGCGGCGGTGACGAGCGGTGGCAAGTCTCTCGGTGTTGGCGGCGGTAACTGAAGACAGCAGTAAAGCACTTGGAGATTCAATCTTCTTAGCGAAGTCGGCAAGGTCTTCCAACGGTCACACTAGGATCGATCGTCTCGATTGATTCGGACTGGGATGGATTTCCCTATCTCAAATCAAGAGACAAAAGATCTCTGGTTAGACACGTGAGATGCTATGCAAGACTTGGCTTCTATCACTGTGGATCTGGAGAAGATCGAGATCAGCAATGGTGATCACTGTACGAGCGGCGGCGACGGAGAAGATTCGCGAGATTAGGGTTTGACGGCCGCTGCCTTTCGTATTCTATATCCCGTTGTCATTACTGTACACCAATACCTGTGTATTTATACACTAGGTCATAAAGATGACCGTTGTGGGCCCCTCCAAAGCAAAGACCGAAGTCCGGTTCGAAATACCGCTTTAAACCTGGACCGGTCCAGGAAATGTTGTGAAAGTGTAGGATAAGATCAATCCTAACTCTAGAGGGGGGTGAATAGAGTTATTTAAAATAGTTTTGCAAATAAAAACTTGAGTGGAGAGAAAGTTTAGATTTACTTAGTGTATGGTGCTATAGCAAATAATCAGAGTAAAAAGAAATTCACAGCACAAAGCAAAACACAAAGAAACAAGCAATCCAGACGACACAAGGAGCTATAGTGGTTCCCCAAAATCCTGGGTAGTCCACTCTTCTATCACCCTTGATAGGAATCCACTTCAAGATGAGTTGATCAGGTGTCTTGAGCACCAGAGAGTTTTTGACCAGGTTCTCACAAACCAAAGGAGCTGATTTTGACCAGGTTTCAGCAAAACCAAAGGTAACTTTTGAAGGGAGTTAAAACCCTGTACAGAAAGAAAAAGAAAAAGGGTGATGTTGTCTTCTCTATCAACAAGTAGAGAGAAGCAAAGTGGATCTGTAGATGTTGTCAAAGCTCCCCCTGAGATCAAGAAGAAGTTCAGGAAGGAGAGCTCTGCACAAGGGTGACAGGTCTTCAAAGATCTGATTTGCTCCAGTAAGGAATGATCCAAGAAATTTGGATGGTTGTGTCTGAAGCAATCAGAATTCCTATGAGTGAGCTTTCAAAACAATATCACAGAGAGAGAGCAGCTGAAGTCCTGTATTGTTGTTCTGTATATCTCTGTCTAGCTGAATGAATAAATATATCTGAGTCTTCTTCTTCCTTTTTCTTTGATAGCCGTTGGCAGTCAGCATTAAATGCTTTCCTTAAATGTCCATGCCTCAAAGGAAATGTCAGGCAGACATTCCTTAGAAAATTCCTTGAGCCATGCACCAGATATGCTGTAACGGCCAATAAATCTTCAGCATTAATTGTCTGACAGAAGGAATTTGAATTCCTATTCAAAACTGATGGAAGTCTGGAAAGCGTCGAGCTCACAGTAAAACGTCGATCTGAGCACGACACACGTCGACCAGAGAGGTTTTCTGTAAGCACAACTGGGTTCGACGGAACGTCGAGCTGAGGTCGACTCCACGTCGAGCTGAGGTCGACTCCACGTCGAGCTGAGGTCGACTCAGCGTCGAGCTGAGATCGACTCTGCGTCGAGCTGAAGTCGACTACGCGTCGAGCTGAAGATTACTCTAACTAGCCTATGTGACCTTTATAACAACAAGGAGGTCACAACACAAAATCCCTATAGAAATATAGTCATCCTGATCCAAATAGTAATAGGGTGTTCCAACAATCTCCCCCTATTTGGATTAGAATTACTATTTACATGAATTTAGGGATTCAAAGAGAAGTAAAGCAAAAATACAATACAATACAACCAGACATATGACAGAATAAAAAGCAGTAAATATATAACACTATATAGCAGCAGTAATGTTTAAATGTCCTGTGTCCAGCAGATAGAAAGAATTAAAACACCTTACTTTACTTTTCCTGTGGGGCTTTGTCTTTGTCACCTTTCTTGAAGATAATTTCTCTGTTAGGATTTGAAGCCTCCTTCTTGGATCTGTAATCATCAGCTGCACCTAAGGATTTCTGATCTCTTGCACTAGGTGGTACAGCTGCAGGATGGAGTTGCATATATCTGTCTGAGTCAAAGAACTTCTTTGAATTATATTTCTCCAATTCCTCTCTCCTTTGGTCTGACATTATGTTGATGTGAGAGGTGTCCAGACCTCTTTCTCTAGCTTTGTTAATCTCATTTAGAGCAGCCATCTCAGTCATTCTAGCTTTCCAGTAAGCTGGAGTTTTGGTGGGATCTTCAAAAGGTATTGCTGGTTCAAATCTGTTGGAGGAGAGTTCTTGAGTAGTTCTTGGGGTGAGGTCAGCTCTAGGTCTGTAAGGATAGGGACCAGAGGTTGGATCAATGGATCTTCCCCTTTGATAAGGTTGAGAACCTGATCTTCCTCTGGACTGCCTGCCTCTGTTGTGTCCTCTTTGCTGATATCCCCTTTGCTGACTATCTCCTTGGGATCTTCTTGCTTGATAAGTCTTTCCATGTAGAGATGATGGGGCTGGATTGGAAGATAGACTTACACCGGCACCTGCATCTAGAGGAGGTGGAGGTGGAGGCTGATGGACAGGCTTGGTGGGTCCTTCATTGAATTTTCTTTTCTGTTTCATTGCCTTTCTTTGATTTTGAGAATACTGCATCCATGGCTCTGTAATTTCACAGTTGTATTTGATGTAGTAGGGGATGTCATGGTCTGTGGCTCTAGCCATTGGAACTCTTTTCATAGCTTTTGATCTTGCTTTCCTCTTCCTTGCAATGGTTGCAGAGGAGTCATCAGAATCAGTAGCAAACTCATCTTCTGAACTCTGAGAGTCATCATAGGGATCTATGTACTTTCTTTTGGAGATCGGAAAGGTGATGGAGGCTGGGGCTGCTGAGGAGGTGACTGGAGGAAGATCTGCTGTCAGTGGGGAGGAGGAGTCTACCACTGCAGGAGAGGGAATAGCCTCAGGAGCCATAGAGACTGAAGAGGCTGGTTCCTGAAGGCCTGGTTCCTGAGGGCCTAGTTCCTGAGGGCCTTGGGAGACATGGGTCTCAACTGCATCAGGTGTCTCAATTACTTCACCTGAAGTTTCAGCAGCTACTATTATTTCAACTTCATCACTAGCAGGAGCCACTGCTACCACTGCTACATCAGGGATCATGGTCTTCTGAAAAGGGATAATAGCCCTAGACAGGTCTTCTTGAAGCTGTTCTGAATTTTGAGGAGGAGCCTCAGATGCTATCTGAACTTCTACTGCTGAGACTGTCTCTGAACAAGTCTGTACAAACTGAACTGATGAAGGATGCAGCTCTTCTTCTGCTGACATCTCCCCCTGCCTAGAATCAGTGGCAGCTGACTCCAGGCCCCCAGAAGAAGGGCATGCCAGATGAGAGGAGAGGGAGGAGACAGAGGCAGAGAGAGTTCTCAGGGAAAGAAGGAGAGGATTCAGCTTGGCATCCAAGAGGGAGGAGAGCCTAGGGGCCAAAAGGTCAAAAATCTGATTGGCCAAGGGCAGGAGAGTTACTTGCTCAAGTGGGACTTGAGTAGAGGTAGAGGGAGAAGCAGAAAATGTAAATGTAGAAGATGTTGAGGGTGGTGCAGACAAGGGAGGGGTAACTGGTTCATGGATGGAGGAAAAGAGCAGTTCTGAAAAAGTTAATGAATGGTGGAAGTCATGAGGAGAGGAGGTAGAGGCATCCATGAAGGAGTCTTCATGAATGTCAAAGGAGAAGAGGTCCTCATGAGATGAGGAATCCAAGCTTATGGGAAGGAAAGTTGTGTGTGGTGGAAGGGAGGATGCAATAGTGGAGATGGATGAAGGTATGGGTTGAGTGGATGAGAGGATTGTGGTTGAGGGGATGAAGGTGGATGGGAGGGAGAGGGAGGGAGATGGCAAAATCCCTGCTTCTGGACCAGTGGACTGAGGGAGAGTGACCTCTACAGTCCTGGTGTCTGCAGAAGTCCTCATTGCTGCTGCTGCCCTGGGATTCACAATTTTTCTGTCCCACTTGCCAATCAGTGCATAAGTGAGCCTCTTGGAAGCATTGATGTGCTTCTTTGAGGACACAAGCAGCTGGGGGCAGCGGTGGTTCAGAATCAACCCAAGAACCCTTCCAAAGTGGACAGAGTTCTTATCCAATTTCTTCTTAATCATTTCAAAAACAATCAATCCCTTGTTGGGATGTTTCTTATCCAAGATTGCAGCCATAAGGCAAAACTGATGCATAGTAATGGCATCATGTGCAGTCCTCTTTGCACAGATTACTTTGCCTGTGATGTCTGCTAACAACCTATACTCAATAGCTAGGTTAACTTTTAGGAGTTTAGAGGGGTTACCAGCAGCATGCCCCATCCTGTCCAGCATCAAAGCATACTCTTCCACAGAGAGTTCTATTCCATCATCTCCAGCAGCAAAACTGAAAACTTCTGAGATGATTTGAGGTGAGATGGCTACCTCATTCCCTGAAATTTTCCCGGTCAATGTATTGTTATCTGAGTTAACTGCTGTAAGAGTCCATTCTTTGATTTCCGACTCTGGAAGAGGGATCCTGGTTGTCATAAAGTTGACCAGGTGCTGCTCCTTGAAAAGTTCCAGAATATCCAGAAAGTACTGTGGTGATCCATCAAATGAGTCGAAGTCGATGTCGAAGCCTAAATCGAACTTCATGGCCGCCAAAGCACCTGCAGTGATTGCCATTTTCCTGCAAAAAAAATACCTTCCAAGATCAAGAGTAAAGGATTTGGAGGGAGAAAGCTTGAGCAGAAAATATGAAAGCGCAACTGCGAACGACGGAGAAAAAATGATTTTATACTTAGGGTTCGACGCAGAAATGGAAAGAACGTCGAGCTCAGTTCGACGCTCTAAGGCTCTAGGAGAACTGAAATGACTCAACAGCGTGCAGCTTAGGTCGACGTTCGATGTTTGGGCTGATGCTATACGTCGAGCTCAGATCGACGTTGAACGAAGACGTCGACCGGAGAGAGAGAAACTCAAGAAGCCAGGGAGCTGTGAACTTAGTTCGACGCTAGAAGTTGAGTTCGACATTCGACGCTTTTGAGGGCGACGGACCGTCGATCTCCGTTCGACGCAGCGTCGAGCTTAGTTCAGAGCTCAGAAAAACCACTCAGACAGGGAAATTTTGAAATGAAATTTTTCTTATTCCTGTTAATTATGGGTTTCAAAATCTTGGAGTTTTAATTTATGCTGTCTCCATCTAGCATTCCCAACTGATTGAGGAAGAAGAAGTGCTTCTTTTCATCCAAGGGCTTGGTGAAAATATCTCCTCTTTGTAGTTCAATGGAAATGTATTCTAGTGCAATTTTCTTCTTTTCTACATTATCCCTTAAGAAGTGATGTCTGATCTCTATGTGCTTGGTCCTACTATGGAGAACTGGATTTTGAGCAATTGATATTGCACTGGTATTATCACAAAAGATTTTAGAGATCTCTAAGTTGTAGCCATAATCTAGGAGCTGGTTTTGAATCCACAAAATCTGTGAGCAACAACTGCCTGCAGCCATGTATTCAGCTTCAGCAGTTGATGTGGACACAGAAGTTTGTTTCTTACAGAACCAGGAGACAAGTCTATCACCAAGGAATTGACAAGTTCCACTGGTGCTTTTCCTGTCTACTCTACATCCAGCATAATCAGAATCTGAAAATCCAGTTAGATCAAATCCTGAGTCATGTGGATACCAGAGACCTAGATTAGGACAACTTTTTACATACCTAAGAATCCTCTTAACTAATGTGAGGTGGGACTCTCTAGGGCTTACTTGGAATCTAGCACAAATGCATGTGGCAAACATTATATCTGGTCTAGTAGCTGTTAGATAAAGTAATGAGCCAATGATTGCTCTATAGCTTGTCTGATCAACTGGTTTTCCAGATTCATCAGCATCTAAAACAGTATTTGTAGGCATAGGTGTTTTCATAGAGGATGCTTCAGACATTCCAAATTTCTTAACCAGTTCTCTTGCATACTTGGTTTGAGAAATGAAAATGCCATCCACATGTTGTTTAACTTGCAATCCTAGAAAGAAAGCAAGCTCACCCATGCTACTCATTTCAAACTTTGAGTGCATAAGTTGTGAGAACTTTTTGCATAAGTTTGAATCAGTAGACCCAAATATGATGTCGTCTACATAAACTTGTACTAGTAGGGTATGGGACCTATGGGTTCTAACAAAGAGAGTTTGGTCTACTCTACCCCTTTTAAAATCATTTTCCAACAAAAAACAAGCTAAGGTCTCATACCATGCTCTAGGGGCTTGCTTGAGACCATATAAAGCTTTATGCAGTTTAAAAACATGATCAGGAGAGGTTGGAGAGATAAAACCTGGAGGTTGCTTTACATAAACCTCTTCCTTGATGTCTCCATTGAGAAAGGCACTCTTGACATCCATCTGATATACCTTGAATCTCTTGTGAGCTGCATATGCAAGAAAGATTCTTATGGCCTCCAACCTTGCAACTGGTGCAAAGGTTTGGTCATAATCAATTCCTTCTTCTTGGCAATATCCTTGTGCAACAAGTCTTGCCTTGTTTCTCACAATTATTCCTTGATCATCCAACTTGTTCCTGAATACCCATTTGGTTCCAACAATTTGCTGGTTCCTTGGTCTTGGTACTAATTCCCAAACTTTATTCCTTTCAAATTGATTCAACTCTTCTTGCATTGCAATGATCCAGTTTGGATCTTGCTCTGCATCTTGTATGGTTTGAGGCTCAATTTGAGAAAGAAAGCAAGTGTGCATAATATTTTGATTAACTTGATTCCTTGTTTGCACACCTACTGAGATATCTCCAATTACTTGAGACATTGGGTGATCTCTTGTTGTTGCAAAGTCAACAAGGGGTGTTGATGATGCACCAACCTGTGTTGTTATTTCCTCTTGTGGAACAACAACTGGTTCTTCACTTTGTTGACCATTTGAGCTTTCCAAACCCTGAGATTCCTCTTCATTGTCACTGAGTTCAGTGTCTTGCTGAATTGTTGAAGGTAATGACCCTTTTTCTGTGATGGTAAGCTGCTTCAGATTTTATGAGATTGAATGTTCCTGCAAATTGCTTATGGTAGAAGTCTCCTTCTCCTTATAAGACATGTTAGTTTCATCAAATGTAACATGCATGGATTCTTCAATTTTATTTGAGCACTTGTTAAAAACCCTATAAGCCTTGCTAGTCATGGAGTATCCCAGAAACACTCCTTCATCAGCTTTGGCTTCAAATTTAGCTAGGTATTTCTTGTCATTATTGTGAATGAAACAAATGCAACCAAAAATTTTGAAATAATTTACTTTAGGTTTTTTTCCTTTGAGTAACTCATAGGGAGTCTTACCCTTTAGTTTGTGTATCAGGCTTCTATTCAAAACATAGTTGGAGGTGTTCACAGCCTCTGCCCAAAAGGTTAGAGGGAGGTGAGCATCTGTCAACAATGTTGTGGCAGATTCAATAAGGGTTCTGTTTTTCCTTTCAACTACCCCATTTTGTTGAGGAGTTCTTGGAGCTGAGAAAGTGTGCCTGATACCTTCTTTCTGACAGAACTCTAGCATAAGAAGAGAATCAAACTCTGTCCCATGATCACTTTTGATCAGGGCAATGTGAGTATTGAACTCAATCTGTATGCCTTTGAGAAAATCTGTCAAAATCTTGAAGTTATCAGACTTCTTCCTCAGAAAGAACACCCAAGTGAATCTTGAGAAGTCATCTACAACTACTAAAGCATAAGATTTCCCTCCTAGGCTTTGTACATTAATTGGTCCAAAAAGGTCCATGTGCAATAAGTACAAAATTCTAGGTGAGTCACTCTTATTAAGTGACTTGAAACTGTTTTTAGTTTGCTTGCCTAACTAACAGGCCTTGCAAAGTCCTTCCTTCTTGTAGGGACCAGAAGGTAGTCCTCTAACAAGGTTGTCTTGGGATAACTTAGCAATGGTTCTAAGGTTCACATGTCCTAGTCTTTTATGCCAAAGTTCATTAGGTTTGCTAAGGGAGTTAAATAAACATATATCTACTTTAGATGAATTGAAATCAACTAGGTATATGTTATCTTGTCTATTACCAATTAAAACAATGTTGTTGTTTAATGCAATATTGCATGCTGAGTTGGTAAACCAAACCTGATAACCAGCATCACATAGCTGGCTGATGCTGATTAAGTTGTGCTTTAGTCCTTCCACATAGGCCACTTTCTTGAATGTAATTGACCCTATTTTGACTTGGCCATAGCCTTTTGTTTGTCCAAAGTTTGAATCTCCAAAGATTACTTTGGGTCCATGTTTGGCTTTGAAGGACACAAGGTTCTCCTTGTTGCCAGTCATGTGCTTTGAGCACCCACTGTCCAAGTACCACTGCTGGTTCTCACTTGGATAGGTCTTTACATGCACATATAACAAATCAATTATTTTTGACCCAGTTTACCTTGGGCCCTTTTTGATATCCTCTAAATTCTGAAATAAAAGACATCTCAGGTTGACTCTTATAGCCTACAGGATGATATCTCCTAGGAGGTATGATCCATTCAGCATAAGGGTTAAAGTGATGAGATGTGGAGCTGGAATTGAATTTTGAATTAACCCTTGAGAACTGAGTTTTGCTCTGAACTCGGCTCGACGCACGTCGAGCTTCGGTCGACGGACTCAGGTGAGTGCGTCGAGCTCCATTCGACGGCGAAGTCTTGCTTTGTTCAGAAGGTAGAAGGCGTCGATCTGAGTTCGACGTTTTCTTGCGATTCCGTCGAGCTCTGGTCGACGTCCGTCGAGCTTCGTTCGACGTTTTTTGTCCAGTTTCTTGGGTTAAGTCAGCATTCTTCCTAGCCACTATCAAGACTCCTTTACCTTTGTCACTGGTAAATTTGATTGGAGTTGTCAGCACTATGGGTTGGCTGGATGAAGCACCCAAGCCCAGTGTACCATTCAATCTTGAGTTCACTGTACTTGTGATGTCCATTAATTTGATACTTCTCCCATTAAGGGTTTCTTCAAATTGTTTGGCCTTAGATAGCTCACCTTTCAGTGAAGCTATCTCCTCCCCACACTGCTTCAACTCTTCTAAGAGTCTAAGATTATCTGAGTTAATGGATTTGCATTCAATTAATTGTTCTCTGAGAGTTTTAATCAACTTTTGAGATTCAATCAAGTCAATGCACATAGATTTGAACTCAGATTTAAATTCATCAGAAGTAAAATCAAATGAATCTATTACCTGATCCTCAGTAAGTTCCTGATCAGATAGGTAGTCAGCATCAGGCTCTGAATCAGTGTTCTTTTGAGATGCACTGATGGCCATCATGCAGAATCCTTTTTCTTCTGCATCATCCTCATCATCACTAGAGCTGGATGATGAATCAGACTCATCTGAGTCACTCCAGGATTCAGCCACAAATCCTTTTCTGGTGTGCTTGCTGTTGCTGGAGGAAGGCTTGTCATGGTGCTTCCTTGACTCCTTATCCTTCCTTTTATCTTTTCTTTCCTTCTTGTCCCTTCTGTCCTTATCTTGATTTTCTGGACAGTTGGGGACAATGTGTCCTGGTTTCCTGCAGCCAAAACAGATAACATCTTTATTAGTAGATCTGTCATACCTTGGCTTGTCTTTGTCTTTGGATGACCATCTTCTGAAGTTCTTTTTATTCAGCTTATTGAACCTTTTGACAAGTAGGCTCATAAGCTCTTCATCTCCCAACACCTTTTCTTTAGGTTGTTCTTCCTGTGCCTTGAAGGCAATGGTTTTCTCAACCTTTTCAGTTGGTGTGGATATCTTCTGCTCTTCTTCTCTCTTCTTCATGAATTGCTCATAACTCTTGAGCTTTCCTAGAAGAGCTTCTGTGGATAACTCACATACATTCCTTCCATCTTTAATTGACCAGATTCTTGAGTCCCAAGAGCTAGGGAAACAAGTCAGTATCTTGTCATTTATCTCAGTGAGAGATATGTCCTTTTCTAGTGATCTAAGCTCACTGATGATTAGACTCAGTCTGTTGTACATGTCAGCAACTGACTCAGACTCTGCCTTTTTGAAGTTCTCATACTGGGTGATGAGGTAGGATCTCCTATCCTTTCTTTCATCTGCAGAACGTGATACAATTTCTGAAAGTTTTTCCCAGATCTCTTTGGCAGTATTGCAATCAGCTACTTTCTGGAAAATGTCATCTGACATGGTTTGAGTCAAGATGTTCATGGCTTTAGCATCTGCTGCATTCCACTTTCTTATGTCAGCATCAGTTCCTGAAGGAGGAGGAACAGCTGATGTACTTGTTCCTATGGGAGGTCTTGGACAATCTGTCAACACAGAATTAAAAATGTCTTCATCAAAAGAGTTCATGTAAAGTTTAATCCTTGCTTTCCATAGTGCAAACTTAGAGAGATTGCACATAGGAGGTCTGGTACTAGAAAAGTCCTTGTTTTGTTCCATGAGTTTTAAAGATAAGTAAAACTAAAGGAAATAACCCTTTTGAGAGAAATGATCTTATCAGAGATCTTTTGATCCAGGTGTTAGCCTGTATGAATGATCAACCTCCCTCTGATACCAATTGAAAGTGCAGGATAAGATCAATCCTAACTCTAGAGGGGGGTGAATAGAGTTATTTAAAATAGTTTTACAAATAAAAACTTGAGTGGAGAGAAAGTTTAGATTTACTTAGTATATGGTGCTATAGCAAATAATCAGAGTAAAAAGAAATTCACAGCACAAAGCAAAACACAAAGAAACAAGCAATCCAGACGACACAAGGAGCTATAGTGGTTCCCCAAAATCCTGGGTAGTCCACTCTTCTATCACCCTTGATAGGAATCCACTTCAAGATGAGTTGATCAGGTGTCTTGAGCACCAGAGAGTTTTTGACCAGGTTCTCACAAACCAAAGGAGCTGATTTTGACCAGGTTTCAGCAAAACCAAAGGTAACTTTTGAAGGGAGTTAAAACCCTGTACAGAAAGAAAAAGAAAAAGGGTGATGTTGTCTTCTCTATCAACAAGTAGAGAGAAGCAAAGTGGATATGTAGATGTTGTCAAAGCTCCCCCTGAGATCAAGAAGAAGTTCGGGAAGGAGAGCTCTGCACAAGGGTGACAGGTCTTCAAAGATCTGATTTGCTCCAGCAAGGAATGATCCAAGAAAGTTGGATGGTTGTGTCTGAAGCAATCAGAATTCCTGTGAGTGGGCTTTCAAAACAATATCACAGAGAGAGAGCAGCTGAAGTCCTGTATTGTTGTTCTGTATATCTCTGTCTAGCTGAATGAATAAATATATCTGAGTCTTCTTCTTCCTTTTTCTTTGATAGCCGTTGGCAGTCAGCATTAAATGCTTTCCTTAAATGTCCATGCCTCAAAGGAAATGTCAGGCAGACATTCCTTAGAAAATTCCTTGAGCCATGCACCAGATATGCTGTAACGGCCAATAAATCTTCAGCATTAATTGTCTGACAGAAGGAATTTGAATTCCTATTCAAAACTGACGGAAGTCTGGAAAGCGTCGAGCTCACAGTAAAATGTCGATCTGAGCACGACACACGTCGGCCAGAGAGGTTTTCTATAAGCACAACTGGGTTCGACGGAACGTCGAGCTGAGGTCGACTCCACGTCGAGCTGAGGTCGACTCCACGTCGAGCTGAGGTCGACTCAGCATCGAGCTGAGATCGACTCTGCGTCGAGCTGAAGTCGACTACGCGTCGAGCTGAAGATTACTCTAACTAGCCTATGTGACCTTTATAACAACAAGGAGGTCACAACACAAAATCCCTATAGAAATATAGTCATCCTGATCCAAATAGTAATAGGGTGTTCCAACATGTTGGAAATTTGCCCAAGTCAAATTCGGCGAGAATCGTAAGTGATTCTCGACGAATCGGCAAGAATCACTTACGATTCTCGCCGAATTCTACTTGGCTAATTCTTGCATCACGGGTTGTAGAGGCCGGGGAGAATCGGCGGGAATCACATTAGATTCTCGCCGAATCGTCGAGAATGCAAAGACATTCTCGACGAATCAGCGAGAATCACTTAGTGATTCTCGACGATTCTGCCTTTAGAGAATTTTCTGGCTACGTTGAGTCAGCTGGCCTCAACCGGCGAGAATCATCTAGTGATTCTCGACGACTCGTCGAGAATCACAAGTGATTCTCGACGAATCGACGAGAATCACATAGTGATTCTCGACGATTTACACTTGGATGATTTCTCCTCTTTCAACCCATGAGCTGGTCTTTGGCCCATCCTTGCTCCATGTCTGCTCTTGCTTTATCATAGCCCTGTACTTGAAATTAAGTACACCCCAATAGAGAGAGTACACGTAGGCCAACACACTGATCTGCTCAACGAGGGATTACGTCGCGCAGACCCGTGTATATTGACCCACTGCACCCTGACATTGGTGTGTACTTAGCGTGGAATAACTGCAAGCACAACTTAAAAGGAATTCATCAAATACATAGTGAATTCATCTTAGCTTGATAAGAGGCTTCCTCAAATCCAGGTGATTGTGGATACAATACCCAACAATCTCCCCATATTTGACGAAGCCAAAATACTACTAAGCTAAGATGAATTTCAACACTTAAGACAAAATATGCATTAACCAACAGAGTGAACAATAAACATAATTAGATCAATGTGAGAGTCAAATAATAAACCACACACATGTATATATAAATATGAATATCCACACAGAAATGTTCACATGATCACATGATAAAGAATGTTTAAATGTGATAATTCCAAAAGCTAACATCCTAAAGATCTTTGTCCTTAGCTATGTCTTCTTTAAGTTGCTTAGCTAATAACTTTCTGCTTTGACGCTCAAGATACTCCTTGGGCTTTGGATAGTATCTCGGAGGAGTGGCTTTATCTGCCACGGTGTTGTTCCTGAAAAATATGCTACGTTTAGCTTCAAATTCTTTATGCCGCTCCCATTCGTACTGACTATATACATCATTTCGATTTATTTGCCCCCTCTGTAGTAACAAAAATGTGTCCAGGATAATACTCTTTGATACAGGACTCCATTTTTCATTCCTCACATCATCCTCCTGCAATCTTATCTTCTTTTCAGCTTGCGTTTCCCTAGAAGTCCCTTATTGAATTTTTCTCTTGTCCCTGGCTCTTGCTATGGCATCTTGATCAAACCAGCTTCTTCGTTCAGCCCTTTCAGCAGCTTTCTTTGCCTCGGCTTCGCTCATTGGTACTTCTTCAGTCCTTATTTCACCCGCACCAGTACCAGCAGGACCCACACCCTCAAGCGGAGCGACAGGAACATGTATTCCCGATGCCTCTGTTACCAGCCAGTAGGCCGTTTCAAATATGTACCTATTCGAATTATCGAATTTGTATTCGTCAATTATTATTTATTAAGTTGAATAAAGGTGCAGTTATGATTTGGTAGTTTTGAAAGGCATACCTATTGGTCTGATCGAAGTTTAGAAGTACTAACTCTTGAAGCCCCGCCATCTTAGCGTTATATGCTTCCTCCCCCTTTTTGGCTTCGGCGGCTATGGAGTTTGCATAGGAATGCAGAGATGCATCAATGTGCTTGACAGTTTTACTGAATTCGTCCAGCAGAGATTTCTGATTTGCGTTCAGCATTACTATGTTGGCATCAAATTTTTGTATGGTCTGTGCCACAACATGAACATTTTTATTGACTACTATCAGGTCGTTAGTATTCTTCTTCAGTCCTTTCATGAGAAGAGATACGGCGGTGCCTGCCTCTGTATATTTTTCATCAAATTTCTTCTCCATCACATCTAGTTTGTGGTTGATCTGAACCACATTCTTAAGCATGAGATCCTCAGAGTCCCGCAGTCTCTTTAGCACTTTGTTGTGGGATTTCTCAAACGTATCCTTGAGCTCATCTAGCATTCCTTGGACCAAATTAACAGCGTGATTTGCTAGGTTTGCTTGAAGTGGAGGAGCAGGAGGCAGACCCTGGTCAGGCTCCCCAGTAGAGGTACTGGGAGAGCTGTACACTATAATCGAGTCCACAGGGGGAACAAAGGGTTGCTGAGAGGGCTCCCCTGCATTCCTGCATCCTACCTCTCAGGATCTTGTTCTTTAGATGAACCAACAGCATCCTCCTGAGGATCCACCACTTTCTCCTTCTCAATTACTTATTCCTCCATCTCAGTCTCCAAGTGCTCAGGCTTTTCTGCAAAGTTGTGCATGTCTTCCTCTACTTCTTCTTCCTCCTCCACATCAGCCACCTCATCTCCCAGGTCATTCATTTCTTCCTCACCTTCCTCTTCCTCTTCCACATCTGCTACTTCCTCCTCACCGTCCTCTTGCACAGTCTCCACAGCATCTTTAGCTATCTGAGAAATATCAAATATGATGTTTGCAGAAGAGTGTACAGGCTCCCCCTCAGTTCTTGCAATCAGCGCGTCAGGAACTTCACTGGGTGCTGCCATAGAGTGTGCTGGAGTACTGGTGTCCTCGGCCGGAGATGCTTCCTCTTAGTGTATTTCCCTGGCAACTTGCCCTATTCGCCGCTCCCACCGGTCGAATATGCTTACGTCCATCTTTTTCAGATAGTGCAACGGCACTCCTTTGCTCATGTCGAATGTATCTCCGTCCAGCTGATTCAGATAGAGGCTGATGATTCTGCCAAAGCTGGGGGTACGGAGTGTATATTTAATTCTTTCAAAGAGCATGGCTCCCCAATTAAACCGCTTTCGGCAGACGATTGCCACCAGAGTCTTGAACATTTCTCCTGAGATGTGGTCGTGGGATGCAGGTTTGCAGATTAGAGCCTTCCCAACGATGTCAGACAGCAATTTTCCCTCCTCGTTCATGTCTTTCCTTTTGATTGACCTGGTCCCCCTGGCCAGTCCACAGAAGGATAGGGTCCTTGCTCTATCATCTTCCTCCAGGTAATCTTCTTCTTCACAACTGGATAGCCGCAGGCATTGGGTCAGTTTCCTGGCGGATAACTTGACCTTCTTCCCAGCAACCTTGCTCTTGATGGAAGTGTCTTCGTGACGGAGCTTGGCAGTTGCAAAGAACTCCAGGACTTCCTTATCCAAGATCTTGCATGGGTGCTCCACCACGAACGTCAGTCCTGCTTCCTCGAGCATAATGATTATGTTCTGGAACTCGTCCGAGGCCTGCGAGAATCCGGTTCTCACGAGCTCGCATCCAGTGGTCAGCCCAGCAGAAGTCCGTGGGGCCATAGCAAACTAGAAGAAAGGTAATACCAATTTCCAAGTCTAAGGATCTCCGAAATCAAGAGAGTGAGAACAAATCGACACAGAGCTCAACATATGGTAGGGGACAAGTAGGAGATTACCTAGTGCGGAGAGGCAGTGAAGGTTCCGGAGAGTCGGCGAGCCTGGTTGCGAGAGAGATGCCGATCTGAGGCGATGCTTGGACGAACCCCTGGTTGCGAGAGGAAGACTTCAGAAGTGTCGTTGGATCACCACGCAGCGCCGAAGGAGGAACCCGCTGGGAGGTGTCGTTGGACAAGAGCTTGGAAGGGTCTCGGCGAATAGCTGGAAGGTGAAGAGTCGGCGGGATTTAGGTTAGATCGGCGAGATTTAAGGTGATTTGGCGGAATTTGAAGAGTCGGCCCGAGGAGTCGGCGGGATTTAAATTGAGTTAGCTGGAATTTGACGAGTCGTCGGGATGTAGGTTGGGTCGGCGGGATTTAAATTTAGTCTGCCTGATACTACTTGAAGGTTCCATTGTATAACCGGGTTTATGCGTCTATTAATGTCTGAAGCCTTCGTTCGACGATACTATGGTGGAATTTAGTATGAGGGAAGTCGCTGAGATTCCAAATTTATGTCGTTGTCAAGGGTAAGAAAGTCTTAATAGGCATAATGGTTTCTTAATCCAACCAAGGGGTTCAAGATTTTCAAGGGCGGACTTGTGGCTGACAATGTCAAGCTAATCACTACTAATGTAACTGAAGGTTATCTTACGCTTATACTTCTTCCCTAAGTGACTGAGCATACGTGAATAATTTTTCTATATGACCATCCAATATCAAAAGAAGTGAACTCATTATAAGGTGTGGATATGTCAACATACATAAATATAGATATGGAATTGTTTATGCTTTATGACTCAAACATTTACGGCTAATTGCAGTTACCTGTGATAACAAGATGTAACATTCACATTACCAGCACAGAGTATATCAGGAGGTCAGTATGCCTGTGCCTATAGTGAAGGCACTGCTCCCATTCTTGACACTTTTTCCACGTCATTCTTGGAGCATCTCCTGTCCGGTTCCCATCAGGATTGCGGGAACCCAGACCACCCTGCAGGAAAGAGTTATCTTGCCTTAGGAACCCAATAAGTATTGGGTCCTAGGTTCCTGTCAGCATAATAGTTGAAATGCCTCCCCTCAGGAATCCTGGTGGGAGGACTAACATTTCCTCGAGGATGTGGAAGTCCCCTTGCCTTTGACAAAGAAGTGTTGTGCCAACAATCTAAAGCAAAATGACCCACCTTGCCACAACACCAACAATCATAAATGTTGTATCACCATTTGTGACCTGAACGGGTGACTGAGGTAGTCATAGTTCTAGGTCTAAACGGGATAGAGCGGGATATGCTACCAGAATTGTCTCTTCCACCGTGACTATTGGAAGGGTGGAAAGAATGGATATGGCAGGCATCATGAGGCCTGGGAGGTGGTGCCTTCCTTTCAGTCAGCCCCCTTCTGAGGACCCCATGAATCCCAACAACATGATTTCTAACCCCCCTCCTTTCCTGAGTCCTAGGGAGGTGAGAGGCGCATTGTGAGCTGATGCTGGCGGATTCATGACGAGTTGGGGCTGTGGCTGAGAATACAAAGGGCTTGGTGGAAGCCTGAGGTATTTTCCTCTGGGTGCCCATGTCAGCTCTGGCACTGTGGGTACTTCCACATGAGGGCTGATCATTCTTGCAGTGACCAAGGTTGTTCCTATGGTCATACCTGAATGCATGATGTGTGCCCTTCCTGCTCGGGGTGGGGGGTCTGAACACAGTTTCCCCATTTCTCCATGAATTGACAATTTGGGAGATCCACCCATTTTCTGCTTTTCTTTTTATAGCATCTATCTTGAAAAAGTTAGAAACAATCCTCTTCTCAGTCTCTAGACGACTCTCTAGATCCGAGATCTTTGAGTACTTTACCTTGATGGATTCCAATTGGAGATTCATCAAGGTCCTCAGCTGAGCAATCTCCTTAGCTTACTCCTCCACAAGTAAGTTGCTTCTCTGAAGGGCACTCTCAAGAGAATCAGGATTTTCACTCCTTTGATTGAGGCTATCCATATCCCCTGAATCTCTGGAGGGACTACCCTCTGAATTATTCCTGTCTTCAGGAACTTCAAGAGGAGAGGGGCATGAAGAAGAAGTTACCTGCTCCTGGCTTTGCTGTTCAGGGTTACCGTGATTATGGGCAGATACTGTTGAGTCAGCTTCATCAGAACTGCTTTCCTCAACTTCTTCTTCAGTCTCTGACAAGGACACAGGAGCCTTGATACTGATAGATTGATCATGCCCTTCATCTTCTGAAATGAGGACCCCTACATAGGCTTCATCCTCTTGTTGACGGCAGGTCCCTGTTTTCTCAGATTCCTCCATGAGGCCTGAGATGGTTTTCCACATGGACTTGGCTATCCTACACTCGTCTACTCTAGAGCGAGAAGGTCCATACCAGACATCAGTGATGATCTGACGAATCACCTGGTCCAGGTTGAATAGAGAGAGCTCTATCTCTGACATCTCTTTGGGACACTTGGGTATTTGGAGATCTTTCTCCGAGCTGGAAGCCTTCATGGGGATGAAGGGACCCTCTTCCAGAATGAGTGATGCTCGAGGGTCGATGGCCTCCAGATGAAACAGTACTCTCAACTTCCATACAGGATAGTACTCCTTTGTACATGAGGGGAGTCTTAGAGGACGGGCATCACAATCCAACTCCATGCTTGAGTCTGAGCTTCTTGTTGACACTCGTGGCAGGATTCTACTCAAGGTGTTAACCTTTTTGATGAGTAACCTCCCTCTGATACCACTTGAAAGTTCACCTAGTGTCAACTACCTTCACCTATGGGGGGGGGAATAGGTGACTTGCAGCGTATTTGCGGAATTAAAAGTGTACCTGCATAATCAAAACAAAACACACAGCACAGAGACTAGCACAGGCAATTTATAGTGGTTCCCCGATTTGGGTACGTCCACTTTCCCCCTTCGACCTATCTCCCAATCCAGGGACGACTCGATCACTTCACCAACAGGATTGAAATCCAATCCTTGCACTATCGGAAGGAACCCTTCCACACGTAGGGGTCAACACTCCCACAACACGGGTTGCACCCAACCCTACAACTAGAGACCAATCGGTCCTATACAAAGAATTGAAAATAGCTTGTAAGAAATACAAACAACGTATGGAGACTAAGGTGTCCCTCTTCGTTCGACGACGTGTTCTTGAAGTCAACGAAGAGTCCACAACCCTAGATCTCACTTGGAGAGAATCTCCCCGAGACCTGCGACGGCGACGAGCGGCGGCAAGGCTCTCGGTGTTGGCGGCGGCAACTGAAGACAGCAGCAAAGCACTTGGAGATTCAATCTTCTTAGCGATGTCGGCAAGGTCTTCCAACGGTCAAACTAGGATCGATCGTCTCGATCGATTCGGACGGGGATGGATTTCCCTATCTCAAATCAAGAGACAAAAGATCTCTGGTTAGACACGTGAGACGCTATGCAAGACTTGGCTTCTATCACCGTGGATCTGGAGAAGATCGAGATCAACAATGGTGATCACTGTACGAGCGGCGGCGACGGAGAAGATTCGCGAGATTAGGGTTTGACGGCCGCTGCCTTTCGTATTCTATATCCCGTTGTCATTACTGTACACCAATACCTGTGTATTTATACACTAGGTCATAAAGATGACCGTTGTGGGCCCCTCCAAAGCAAAGACCGAAGTCCGGTTCGAAATACCGCTCGAAACCTGGACCGGTCCAGGAAATGTTGGAAATTTGCCCAAGTCAAATTCGGCGAGAATCGTAAGTGATTCTCGACGAATCGGCGAGAATCACTTGCGATGCTCGCCGAATTCTACTTGGCTAATTCTGGCATCACGGGTTGTAGAGGCCGGGGAGAATCGGCGGGAATCACATTAGATTCTCACCGAATCGTCGAGAATGCAAAGACATTCTCGACGAATTGGCGAGAATCACTTAGTGATTCTCGACGATTCTTCCTTTAGAGAATTTTCTGGCTACGTTGAGTCAGCTGGCCTCAACCGGCGAGAATCATCTAGTGATTCTCGACGACTCGTCGAGAATCACAAGTGATTCTCGACGATTTACACTTGGACGATTTCTCCTCTTTCAACCTGTGAGCTGGTCTTTGGTCTATCCTTGCTCCATGTCTGCTCTTGCTTTATCATAGCCCTGTACTTGAAATTAAGTACACCCCAATAGAGAGAGTACACGTAGGCCAACACACTGATCTGCTCAACGAGGGATTACGTCGTGCAGACCCGTGTATATTGACCCACTGCACCCTGACATTGGTGTGTACTTAGCGTGGAATAACTATAAGCACAACTTAAAAGGAATTCATCAAATACATAGTGAATTCATCTTAGCTTGATAGGAGGCTTCCTCAAATCCAGGTGATTGTGGATACAATACCCAACAGGCCTATCAAGGAGGCCAGAAGTGCAAATAAAATCTCAATTGAAGCTCTCCTTGGCAAGCTCAAGTCTTTTGAGCAAGTGCTGAAGACCAGGGAAGCTGAGGCTGAAGCAAAGACTCTAACTCCAGCAAGAAAAGAGCAAACTCTTGCTCTCAAAGCTGCTGATGCTTCAGAAGGAAGCCAATCCAATGAGGAATTGATGGCACTCTTTGCCAAAAGGTTTCTCAAGATGGGAAGAAAAGACTTCAGAATAAATCTTCAAGATATGAAGATAAACCAAGGTATGACAGATCTCCTGCTAAAGAAATTATTTGTTATGGTTTCAGGAAACCTGGACACATTCTACCAGAGTGTCCAGAGGAAAAGAGCAAAGAAAAGAGAAAGGAAAAAGAACATCACAAGAAACACTCCAAGTCCTCCTCCTACAAAAATAAGAAGAAGGAGAAAGGATTTGTTGCTGAGACCTGGAGTGATTCTGATGAGGAATCTTCCTCCTCAAGCTCCAGTGAGGATGAGGAAGAGAAGAAGGCAAAGGAAATCTGCCTTATGGCAATTGATGCCTGTAGCAACCACTCAGCTGCAGAGAGTTCTGATGATGATGAAGAAATGCCCACAGAAGATCAGGTATTATCTTCATATGACTTTTCTTCTTCTGAATTTAAATCTGAATTTAAATCCCTTTGCTTAGATCTAATTAGTTCAGAAAAGGAAATTAAGGAACTTAGAAATAAGTTAGTTGAATCAGAATCTATTTCCATTGAAAATGCTAGGTTAGAAGCAGAACTCACTAAGTCTAGTGAAGAAATAAAGTTTCTTAAAAATGAACTAGCAAAGTCCAAGAGATTAGAAGAATACTTAAATGGTAGAAGCCTTAAACTGCTAGAAATCACCAGCATGACAAACACTAGGTCAGGCAATAATAAGCTAGGCTTAGGAGCTTCATCATGTGAACCCCTAATTATTCTTAAAAATCATCTTTCAACTCCAGTGAACTTTATTTCATCTGATGGGATAAAGAACACTGAGCAAGTAAGACAGGTTAATCAAGCCTTAAATAAAGCTAAGAGAGAAAAGAGAAAACAAAAGTTTAAGGAAATACAAAAGTCGTCGAACGCTGCTCGACGATCGGAGGCTCAATGGTCGAACGAAGCTCGACGATCTGAGCATCGATCGTCGAACATAGATCGATGATCTCAATATGAATTTCAAAATTACAACCAGAACCTTAAAAACCCAAATGTGAATAGAAACCCTAGCTTTGTGGACCCATTAACTGCATGGAGCATCCCACCTAGGAGATCTTACCCTTTAGGATATAAACTCCAACCTGCTTATTCTTTTATTTCTAGTTTTCATTATGTGAAGAATAATGGACCCAAGGTTACCTAGGTCCACAATGTCTAATTATCTATTCTGCAGGTGAACACCTATCCAATTACTAAAGACAAATGGTATTTGGATAGTGGCTGTTCCAAACACATGACAGGAAACAAAGAAAATCTGTCAAGATTCAAGGCCAGGCTTGGACCAAAGGTGATCTTTGGGGTTTCTAGCTTTGGTCAAACTGAAGGATATGGTAGGATTACCATTGGAGCAGTAACTTTCAAAAGGGTTGCATATGTAACTGGACTGAAGCATAATCTTATCTCAGTAAGTCAGTTATGTGATGCAGGATATCAGGTATCTTTCACTAACACTCTCTGTAATATTACTTTAAATAGTAATGTTGTGTTAGTAGGTATTAGACAAGGTAATATTTATTTAGTAGATTTTAATTCAATCCAATCTGAAATCTGCCTATTTAATGAAGTAACAAATAACAACACCTTATGGCATAGGAGGCTTAGCCATGTTAACCTCAAGAACATATCTAGGTTATCTAAATACAACCTTGTCAGAAGTGATCATGGTACTGAGTTTGAGTCTCTTCTCATGCAAGAATTCTGTAAGAAAGAAGGTATCAAACATAGCTTCTCTGCTCCTAGAACTCCCCAACAAAATGGTGTAGTGGAAAGGAAGAATAGAACCCTGATTGAAGCTGCAGGAACACTGTTGGTAGATGCTAATATGCCTCTCTCCTATTGGGCAGAAGCTATTAGCACAGCTAATTATGTTCTGAAAAGAAGTCTTATACACAAGCTTAAGAGTAAAACTCCTTATGAGTTGCTTAAAGGAAAGAAACCTAAAATTAATTATTTTAGAGTGTTTGGTTGTGTAGTATACATTCATAACAATAACAAAGAATACCTTAGAAAGTTTGAAGCAAAAGCTTCAATGGGAATCTTTCTTGGATATTCCCAAGTAAGCAAAGCTTATAGGGTATTTAATAAATCAACTTCTAAAATTGAGGAATCTGTGCATGTGTCCTTTGATGAATCTCAGATGTTTTACAAGGAGAAGGAAACTTCTCCTTCCTCAAGTTCATTGCAGGTACCAGAATCCAATAAAGATGTCACTCAAAAGATTCTCCATCTATCAACTCTTCATATCACTGATTCAGACAGTGATGAAGACTTTGTAGAAGCTGCTGCTGTACCACCAACAGTTGATCCAATTCCTCCTGAGGTATTAATCCCAACTATTGTTGAAGATCACATCCCACCTGCTGATGTTATCACACTTAGAGATCATCCTACATCTCAAGTGATTGGAGACATATCAGCTGGTGTACAAACAAGACATCAATTAAGACAGGATGTGATGCATGCTTGTTTCCTTTCACAGATTGAGCCTCTCACCATAAAAGTTGCTGAGCTAGATCCCCCATGGATCATTGCTATGCAAGAGGAGCTCAATCAGTTTGAAAGATGTAAGGTATGGACTTTGGTTCCAAGACCAAAAGGCCAACTGATCATAGGCACCAAGTGGGTGTTTAGAAACAAGTTGGATGCAAATGGAATTATAATAAGGAATAAAGCTAGGCTTGTAGCTCAGGGCTACAGATAGGAGGAAGGTATAGATTATGACCAAACCTTTGCTCCTGTTGCAAGGATAGAGGCAATAAGGATTTTTCTAGCCTATGCAGCCTATATGAAGTTTAAGGTTTTTCAGATGGATGTCAAAAGTGCATTCCTAAATGGTGAGCTAAAGGAAGAGGTATTTGTTGAACAACCTCCTGGGTTTGTCTCTTCAACTCAGCCCTCACATGTTTTCAAGTTGCAAAAAGCTCTTTATGGACTTAAACAAGCACCCAGAGCCTGGTATGAGACTCTAGCTAGTTTCCTGTTAGAGCACAACTTTATTAGGGGTGTAAGTAATAGAACCCTTTTCGTTAAGCATCACAAGAACACCATCCTGTTAGTTCAAATCTATGTGGATGATATTATTTTTGGCTCCAATGATCCCAAACTATGCAAAAGGTTCTCTGACCTGATGCACTCTAAGTTTGAGATGAGCTGTCTTACTTTCTTGGTCTCCAAGTAAAGCAAGATACTGATGGCATCGTCATCTCCCAATCCAAATATGTCAAGGAATTGGTAAAGAAGTTTGGGATGACTGATGCTTCAGCAATGCATACACCCATGACTACTAATGCAGTTATAGATTTTGATGATCAGGGTAAGCCTGTTGATCAGAAGAATTATAGGGTCATTGTTGGTTCCCTATTGTATTTAACTGCAAGTAGGCCAGATATAATGTTTGCTACATGCCTATGTGCTAGATTTCAGGTCAGCCCCAAGGAATCTCATTTGACTCTTCTCAAGAGAATTTTGAGATACTTGAAGGGATGCCCAAATTTAGGGCTATGGTACCCAGCTGAATCAGAATTTGAGTTAATTGGATACTCTAATTCTGACTATGCTGGTTGTAGAGTTGACAGGAAAAGTACCTCAGGAACTTGTCAGTTCCTGGGAGAGAGATTAGTCTCTTGGTTCTGTAAGAAGCAGGCTTCTGTCTCAACTTCAACTGCAGAGGCTGAATATATAGCAGCTGCCAGTTGTTGTTCACAGATCCTGTGGATTCAAAACCAGCTTTTGGATTATGGGTGCACACACAAGAACACAAAAATCATGTGTGACAGTACCAGTGCTATCTCTATTGCACAAAATCCTGTGCACCACTCTAGAACCAAGCCCATTGAGATTAGACACCATTTCCTGAGAGATTGTGTGGAAAAGAACAAGATCAGCCTTGAGTTTATATCCACTGACCTTCAGAGAGGTGATATTTTCACCAAGCCTTTAGATGAACAGAAGCATCTGTTCTTTCTACATCAACTAGGCATGATTAATGGAAAAGACTAAGTGTGACGTTTGCCTTTATTGATATCTGTTTGAAGATCGTCGAATGGCGATCGACGATAGTCGATCAGGTTGAGCCGATCGTCAACCTACGGGCGACGACAGCTTATTTGTTTGTGAAGATAGAAATAGTCGAACGATTGATCGACTATTATGCTTCAGGAAACGATCGTCGAACGACCGTTCGACCATCGTCTCCAGTATCTTTTAAAATAGACCGACGATTGCGGTTTTGATTTAAACTGATGGTCGATCTAGGTTAAGAGATCGTGCTTGTTATAGTCGACAGAACTCATCTTTTCGTATGACGTCTTTCTATTTGAGCTCTGCCTCGCACTTTCTCCTCCTTGTCTCTCTCGTCTTCTCCAACAAATCGATGGTGATTGGTCCAGCCCTTCTGTCTGCGATGAAGTTCGACGCTGGCTTCAGCGTAGACTTCGACTCTTTCAGTACCTGTGATTCTGAGATAATAGAAATCCTCTAGCTCTGCAAAGAACAAGGTTTGGAAAAGCTTATGACAACAAGAATCAAGATCAACATAACAGAGATTAAAGAGTGGGTTTTCACTTCATCTTCCAATGACGAATCGATGACTGGAACGATTGGCAGCGAAGAGGTAATTCTGACTCCCGTCATTTTAACTGATATTTTTGTATTACTGAATGGTGAAGAAGATTATGAACAAGATACCCAAGAGTTTGGAAGGATGTTAATCGAGTTAGGACATGCCGAAGGAATTCCTTCTAAGTTTTTAAAAGTTAATTTTCCGTTAAAGATAAAGTTCTTGGCTGAACTCGTTGGAAAAGTGCTTCTGGGCAAGCACTCTGCTCATGATAACATCACCAGGCAGCAGTTTGCCTTGATGTGTGCCATAGTAAATAAGAAACAGATCAATTGGGCAGGGATTATGTTTGATTTGATAAGAAAGAAGAATGTCAAGAATGAAGTAACCCTAGAGAGGGTACTTGGGATATTTCTAAAAGAGAAATACTCCCACCTGTTGGTAACAGTTTCAACAACTATTAATTCTAGTAAGAAGATGGACCCAACACTATTTGTTAAGTGGAAAAGAAGTTTTCAGGAGCCTTCTCCAGTAGGGGTAGCTCCAGTTGTGTCTGAGAGCATAAGGACTATTTCAGTCACTCCCCACCTACCTGAAGCAGGCTCATCCATTCTTTCCATTCCATCCACTTCTACTACATTCCCATCTACCTCTACGGAAGTAACATCGACATCTGCATTACCATCTACATCTACTACCACTCTTCTTCTTGACTCTTCTTTTATTCCCCATACTTCATCTCCAGCATCTCCCATTCCTACATATCTAGCTGGGACTTCTATTTCTAGTTTTGATTTGTTAGGATCTGAGAGAATTCTAACCCCACCTCAGTCACCACTTACACCTCCATATCACACTGACTTTCCCTCATCCACTCCTCAATCACCAGTTCACAACACATCTCATCAGGAAACTGCCTTTCCTGATGATCTTCCATCTTCCGTTGTTCCCCCATCCACATCTATATCTCCAGCACTCATACCAAATATCCTGGAGTTAATTACTCCTTCAATCAAAACCATGATTTAAGAAGCAATTTCTCCTCTTGTATCCTCCATTTCCTCCCTGACTGTCTCTATCCAAGCCCTCTCCAAATCTGCTGAGCCCTCTTCTTCTAGGGGCCTGGTTTCAATTTCCACTGAAATCAGGCAGGGGGAGATGTTTCATGAAGATGCCTCTGAACTGCCCCTGGCCTCTCTTCCAGCAGATCCTCCAGCAGATACTCAAAGAGAAACAGCACTTACAGAAAAAGAGATAGTAGCTCAAGAATAAACAGTACCTCAACTTTCTGAAAAAGAGATTTCTGATGCTATAATGAAAATAGAATTTGTTGTCAAAGTCTGCTTAGAAGAATACTCCACTCCTATAGTTGCTCTATTCCTGGAAGGAGTCATCACCTCCTATCTAGATGATTTATGGGAGGTAGGAAGTCCTGAAGGTATTTCCCTTTCTCAATTTACTGACTTGTTAACTGACATGTTAACATGTCAATATCTTGAAGGTATGATGCTAGCTCATTTAGAGGATCTGTGTGTTCCTGTTGCTACAGATCAAGTGCAAGAAGATCAACGAGATCTAGAAATAATAGAACTAGCTACTCATCAACCTGCTCAAGAACCAGTGCAAGAATCTGCTAATAAAAAGCCTGTACCCTCTTCTCCAGCTCAGGTAGCGGTGAATGATGAACTGGTCCTCATGACAGTTGAAGCTGAGATAGAGAAAGTTTCAGATATTCAGGAAGAAAAGTCTACAGTCTGGGATGACATCCCAGGACTGGATCTAGACACTCTTCTGGCACAGGATGCCTTGGAAGAAGAGATAGAAAAAGCTGCTTTAAAGGATAGAGAAAAATCTGTGCGAGAAGCTGTTGATCCCTATGATCATCCTCAATCATCTGATGATGAAGATGACTCTGATGATTCAGAAAGAACCAAGAAAAAGAAATTTGCCAAAAGAAAAAGAAAAGCTGCTGCTCCTCCTCTACCTAACCCTGATCATGATATACCATACTATATCTTGAAAGGAATAGATCCCAAGTCAAAAGAATATCAGCACTGGATGGGATTCTCCAAGAATCAGCAAAAACAAAGAAAGAAATCTAAAAGATATGACAGTCCAGCTCCTAAATGGAATTCTAAAGGACCTCCTCCTCCTAGTGCAGGAGTGTCTGGAAATGTTGCCAGTCCCTCTGCTCCTCCTTCTAGATTCACTTCTTCCCAATCTTATCAGAGGAAAGGAAATCAAAGCTACCATGGCAAGTCTCAATCTGGACATCAGAGACAGGAAGCTGAGTTACAAGAACAAGTGAAAGAGGTAATTTACCTAAAGCCAACCTTTTCTCCTCCTCCTTCACCACAGAAAAGGACATTACCAGATAAAGAAAGCAAAATTATATCTTCCAGAGAATCTGATCAGAAAAGGAAAATAGATGCAAAAGGCAAAAGAGTTATATACTCTGAGAAATCAAGTAAAAGATATGCTGAATTTGCTCCTCCAACATCTTTAGTTATTCAAGAAAAGAAAGAGCCAGCTACAAGCTTGTTAGAACTTTCTACTAAATTCGGAACTGTAAATCCTCTAAATCCAGCTGATGAAAATGAGTATGAAAGCTTAGAGCTTAATCCTGACTTCAAGATGGCCAGATTCCTTGAATTGGTTGGATCAGCTCAGATTAGAAAAGCAAGAGCTGAAGGAAAAGATGTTAAAGGCTTAACTACTATGTCCAAATTCAGAAAGAAAGAACTTGATAGATTCCAAGTAAGACCTGAAGTTTTTGATGCTACCAAATATATAGAAAAATATCCAGAAGCAGCTGTTCCAAGAACAGGAGAAACCAAAGTTATTGGAGAACAAGAACTGAAGACATCAAAGAAGGAAGCTCTAGATCCTCTCAGAAAAATCTCGTTTATTCCTGACTCTTTTATCTCTAAACCAGAGTCTGATGCTGTTTAAGTTTTATTGTCAATCTGTTTATATTAACTGTTTGATTGATGCATTTGATGCTTAGATGTTGCTTTCCTGAGTTATTTTTTTCGGTAGTTTTTGAGAGACTTAACCCAAATAGGGGGAGATTGTTGGTACCCTAGTTTGGATTTGTATTAAGTCCTCTCATTTAGTTTTTTGACCCAAGATTTATCTATGGTCAAAGGTTAGCTAATAGGTTAGATTCCCTTAGTTGTAAAATTGCTTATCCAGATGAAAATTTGGTTAAGTCGTTTTTTGTCGACTATAGTCGAACGCCGCTTGACCATCGTCTATCGACTAGTCGACGATCGTCTATCAGTTGGTCGACATTCGTCTGTCTGCAGATCGTCTTTCTATGAGTTAGTTCAACTCTCGACGATCTGCGGTGTCTGCCTTGACGATCGTCGAACCCCGCTCGACTTCTTTTGTTAAGACAGATTTCTTGATAATTCGACTATCTTCCTTGATAGTTCAACTATCTGATAGCTCGACTATCTGTTTTGATAGTTCGACTATCTGCTCTGTGTTGATAGTTCGACTATCTGTTTGATAGGTCGACTATCTTTCGGTTAGTTTAACTATCTGTTTTGATAGTTCAACTATTTGATGGCTCGACTATCTGTTTTGATAGCTCGACTATCTGTTCTGTGTTGATAGTTCGACTATCTGTTTGATAAGTCGACTATCTTTCGGTTAGTTCAACTATCTATTTTGATAGTTCAACTATTTGATGGCTCGACTATCTGTTATGATAGCTCGACTATCTGTTCTGTGTTGATAGTTCGACTATCTGTTTGATAGGTCGACTATCTGTGTGGTAGTTCAACTATCTGTGTTGATAGTTCAACTATCTGATAGCTCGACTATCTGTTTTGATAGTTCGACTATCTGTCTGCTTTTTGATAGTTCGACTATCTGTGTGATGGTTCGACTATCTGTGTGATAGCTCGACTATCTGCCTTGATAGTTCGACTATCTGTGTCGTTCGACTATCTGTCTGATAGGTCGACGATCTCCGTGCTTCGGTCGACGATCTCCGAGGGTCGTTCGACGTTCTTTTTGCCTACCTTTAGTAAAGTTATATTATTTATTTCTTATCTGCTTGGCATATTTTATTAAAGTATATTTCATTGATGTTATGCTATTTTTTCCAGGCAATCTTTGCTCCATTCTTTATGCATAAGTCAATCTTTATCTGACAAAGTGGCTTGTCTTATTAGTTGAAATATATTTTCTGCTTTATCTGTCAGGCTGTCCTTTATAGCCGTTAGACTCAAAAGTATTCTCTGGCCATAAAGAGCTCTTTTTGATGTGACTTTTTCTAGCACTCTTTTATCAGATTGATTTGCATTTTCTTAGAAAGCTTTATCTTTTTATAGGATATCTGTCTGCAAGATATATTTTGCTTTGTGCTATTTGCAGCCCAGTTTGCAGATTCCAGAAGAAGACAAAGTTCAAACTCAGATTAGAGCCGTTGCAAAGGCTCATATATAAAGTGCCTTCTAAAGACAGAGAACGATATACAAACAACAACAACTCAAAAATACAAGAAGTTTTACTCACAGCAGCATAGAGATCTACAGCTCTCAGAAAATCACATTCAACTGAGAAGATCAAATCTCTTCAGCATTCTTCTTCATCCTGAGTTAATCCTGCTCACAGGAAGACATTCACTCAGAGGCTTTTAGAAGAAGAAGAAGAAGAAAGGAAGCTGATTGAAGAAGAACACCTTTTCCAAATCAAGAGTCTTCTTCAAGCTTCTCCTTCAAAATTTCTAGACAGTTCTCTGTCAAGAGTTCAGAAGAGTTCCTGCACCCTGAAGCAAGACTTCTTCCTGGATATTCTCTAAGCCAGGGGGAGCCTTGACTCTTTAGAGCTTTCTAGCTCTGTGCAATCCACTAGCTTCTCTAATCTGTTTTAACAATAGAGAAGAAACTTTCACTCTCTCAACCTCCTGTATAAAGGGTTATTACTCCCTTCAAAAGTGAACTTTGGTGGCAGGGCACCTGATCAAAAACCTGTGTTGGATTTTGAGCTCCTGATCAAAAGCTCAAAGGGTCTATTTGATCTACCTGAAGCAGATCAGTTGGTGGCAGGGCACCTGATCAAAAACCTGTAGTGGATTCCTACCAGGGTGGTAGAAGAGTAGACGTACCTATTTAGAGGGAACCACTATAAAATTTCTTGTGTCGTCTGTGCTGCTTATTTAATTTATTGCACTGTGGCTGTGAGTAGAAATAACTAGGATTGCTAGTTGTTGTGATAGGATCAAAACTCAACTATAATTACAGTTGCCCTTCTCTAGTGCACTTCACTTTGTGTTAGGCTCTAGGGTTTAAAATATCTGTAAACTCATTTCGCAAATTAAATCTAAGGGAGTTAAGTAGGGTGTCATAATTTTTGAATACTCTATTCACCCCCCCCCCCCTCTAGAGTTGTATCTATCATCACTTTCACACCGCTTCTGTATGCCACTACGGAGGTATCCTGGGAGGTAACGGCTCCGAAAGGTGGAACTAAAGGTCTGTGTACACATAGTCGAGTGGGTGAGTTGCACTTGCATGCCCACGTCATGGCATAATTGTATTTCATAGCATAACCGTTGCATATAACCTAACACCTAATGTATAAGTGGTATGGGACGCTCTATACATTAGGCCCTGCAAAACGACCTCTTGTCTTATAAGTTTGCGCGAGTGTGCTTATAAGTCAAGGTCCTCATTCTGTACTATATATTTAAGCCTACTAGTAAAACCGACACCCTATCGTATAAATCGGTATGGGACTTTTTGTACGATAGGAGCCCTACAAGAGATCCCTTAGCTTATGTGAAATCACATAAGTTAAGGTTACTTTCTTATTCAAATTTTTAATCATTATTACCATCTTTTATACATTAGAACTGCTAGTTTAGTTCCTCTGCCATCTGCTATTTGATATTCTCCACTTTCATCTCCTTCCCTTTCCTTCTCCCCGCTCGGTGCTTAGGAGCCATGGTGGAAGGGGAGGGGGATGATAGGACTTAGTCTTTTAGACTAACGGTTTTCGAACCACATCATTTTAGGGGACCACGGAGCCCAGCATGGAGGAGCAGCCCCGGAGGTCGGCACGCTTGGAGATCAGACAGTCTAGTACCGGAGTCCCGACAGCAGGGACTGTGAGTCCCGACCACTAGTATTTATATTAGTTGGCTTCCGCGATGAGCGACTTGTAGTGAGGACATGATGTACCGGGCATAAGCCCGTGATTTCTGTTATATGTTCTATCTGTGGACATTCCCTTCGTGGAGATTATTTGTCTATTCATGTGTGGCTTATGTGGACTTGCTTATTTATTTGTTGTAGTTGTGATCGATTTGGCCGGCAGGATCGGCATTTTGTAGTGAAGACCTTCTCGGGTACGAAGGTGTCACCGCAAGGCGGCGGTTCTGGGCCTAAGACCCCGGTGTTTTAAAAGAAAAAAAATGGGGGTCTTATAGTATGAAACCCTGTCTACTTTCCTTATTGAAAACAAATTCTCAAGAGGTAAAATAGACAAAACTCTATTCCTAAGGGAATCTAAAGGTAAGACAATCTTTGTTCAGATCTATGTAGATGACATAATTTTTGGGTCTACAGAGAACAACCTTTGCAAGAAGTTTGCCAAACTTATGCAAGGGAAGTTTGAAATGAGCAGTATGGGGGAACTTAAGTTCTTCTGGGGACTCCAAGTAAGATAGACTGAAGATGGCTTGTCCATATCCCAGTCTAAGTTCACCGAGGAGTTAATTAAAAAGTATGGTATGGAATCATCCTCCACCATGAGAACTCTTATGGGAACAAGTATGCCTATATGCATAGATGATGCAGGTAAACCTGTAGATGAGTCTTTGTATAGAGGAATAATTGGCTCTCTATTATATCTCACTGCTAGTAGACCAGACATTATGTATGCTACATGTGTCTGTGCTAGGTACCAAGCATGCCTTAAAGAATCACATTATACTGCAGTCAAGAGAATTCTGAGATATCTAAAGGGCACTCCTAATCTAGGCCTTTGGTACCCTAGGAATGGAGATTTTCTACTAACATGTTATTCAGATGAAGATTTTGCAGGCCGTAGAGAAGATAGAAAAAGTACTACAAGTACATGCCAATTCATGGGAGGAAGGTTGATATCCTGGAGCAATAAGAAGCAGACTAGTGTGGCAATATCCACAGCTGAGCTGAATATGTTGCAGCAGGAAGTTGTTGTGCACAGCTGTTGTGGATTCAGCATCAGCTAAGGGACTATGGTATTCAAGTAAGTAGAACACCTTTATTGTGTGATTCTAAAAGTGCTATTTCTATTGCAAACAATCCTGTTTCACATAGTAGGACTAAGCATATAGAGATAAGATAGCATTTTCTTAGAGAACATGTAGAAAAAGAAGACATCTCATTAGAATTTGTTAAAACTGATTATCAAATTGCAGATGTATTTACTAAGCCTCTGGATGAAAATAAATTCAATAGATTTAAAATTCAATTAGGAATGCTGACCATAGGTTAGTTTACCAAAAATTTGCTAAGCAAAATGGTGTCGACACATTCAGTAATAAAGTGTCGACACAGAGAAGTTATGTCGACAATTCAGGGAAATTTTGTCGACACAGAGAAAATATGTCGACACCTAAGGGACAAAGAGTCGACATATCCAGAAATGTAGTGTCGACACAACCAGAGTAATGGTGTCGACACTTCCAGATTTTGTGTCGACACTTGTAATAAGAGTCGACACAGAATTTCTGATGAACTACTAAGTATCTCCTGTGTCGACATATCATCAATTGGTGTCGACACATAGTAGTCAGCTCCGTGGTCGAGACAATAGAAGTTTGTGTCGACACTTTTCAACAGTGTCGACACTTTTAGACAGTTTTTGGATGCCTTTTGACCTTCTTTGATTAGAAGGGTATAAATAGGTCAAGAACATATTCTATCGACACGCTCACCAGGGTTTCGAGACAAAAACCTTGTGTAGACAATCTCTCTCCTCTCCAATCAAGCTTTCTCTTCATTCCAATGGCGCCCAAGGTTGAAGACTACATCAATGAAGGATATGAGTTGGTTTGGCATGCATTCGACGATGCTGCATCAGAGATCAAACAGGTCATTTCACTTCTTGCAGACAACGGATTAGAATATCTTGTCTCTGAACCTACAAAGATATGGAAGAAAGAAGTATTCTAGTTCTATACTGCAGCATCAATGGACTCAACAGGATTGAAGATCAAATCCACTGTACATGGAGAAAAAGTCAAGCTATCTCAGAAGAGGTTGAGCAAGATTCTCCATCTTCCTAGAATATATGATGAGGATGAGGTCCTAGCCTCAAGGACCAGAGAGGCTCTTTAATGGTGTGGATTGGATCCAACCTTAAAGATAGGAGCAGCCATCAACATGAAAGGCATGAATCATCAAGGGAAATTTCTATCTGAAATAGTAGGAAAAGTGATCTTATGTAAACCAGGTGGCCATGTAGGATATCAGCCTATATGTTAAGCCTTATGACAAGGATAATCTTTAAGATTCAAAACAATTGGTCTGCAGTACTGTTTGATAAGATAAAAGAAGGAATCAAGAAGCCAAACTTGGATAGGATCATGAGTCTGTACCTGGCTGGAATAATTCCAGAGGTGATGCAATAGATTCCTTGATCAAAGATAAATCACATGATGAGAATGGACATAAGGTTATTCTTAAGTTGGGATAGAGTTCTTTCAAAGGAGTTGCCTAATGTGGACAGGAAAGAGCCTGCAGCAAAATCCCCAGTGCATGACATTTCAGAGCATGGTCATGAAGATGAACAAGAACAGGAAGCATAAATTAGAGAACAAGTTCAGGATCAGACTGAGACTACCAAAGTTAAGGAAGAGACTATATCTGCACAGGTGCAGGGGGAGCCAATTACTGCACAGTTGCAGGGGGAGCCACATTCTGAACAGGTCCAAGCGGAAGAAAGAATCAACTTATCAGAAGACATAGTTTCTCAATCTGATCTTGATATTTCTGGAGGGTTTGCTGCTGCTGAGAAAGTACTATATCCTGCTCTCACACAACAAGAATTCACTCTTGAAGAGTTGTTTCCTGATCTTGGAGAATCAATAGATAAAATGGAGACCCTAAGATTTGAGGGGGAGCAAGTAAGGGTTGAGGGGGAGCAGTTTAATATTGAGGAGGAGCAACATGGAGCTGAGAAAGAAATTTCTTCCACTCCTCAAGAGAGAGTTAATATTGAAAGTTGTTCAGAGTCTGAGTATGAAGAAGTCAGGGAGGCCAAGAAAAGAAAACTAATGGTATTTATGAGAAGATGTCAAAGCTATAAGAAGGCTCTCCAAACAACTACTTCACATTCTACTCTAGAGATTGATTACAGCAAGTACTTGGTTGACTCACAAGTAAAATTTGATGAGCAGAGATTGCTTCTAGAAAAATATGTGGATGAAAGCCAAAAGGTTCTTCAATTTGATCTAGCAAAAGAGATAAAGTATATCAGATTTGAGGTCAATCAGAATAAAAAAGAGATGACAGATTGTTTCCACAAGGGAGGCAATGCTGTGGTATTTCTTGTCAAGCAACAAGCAGAAATAAAGAAGCAAGTGGATGAGATTGCAGTCAAACAAGGCTATGTCCTTGAAAATCAAATAAAAATGAATGACAATCTGACTGAATCTCACAATGAGATAGTCACTGAGTTAAAAAATACTGTTACCGGAATGACTGATGCAAGGGCTAAAGAAATGGAAGACTATGATAAGAAGCTACAGGCTGCCCTAGATTAAGTTAAAACTGTCATCACTGCATCTCAAAAGTTAATTAATGACAAGCTTCAAAAGTTAAAGCCATTCTTTAAAGATGGTATCAATTACCTGGATGGGCAAATAAGATTTCAAAAAGAGGACTTAAGAGATCATATGACCAGAGAAGTCATAAAGGGGGAGAGGGTGTTAGTCTATGCTGGCTCTGATCATGCCAAATGGGTAACCAACAGCATAAGAGCCACTCTGGGATATCCACCCTTGTGTGATGATGATAATATGGCTGAGTCAGGTGTGCAAATAGCTCTACTTGGAGGTGATCAACCTGAGGTTGCCCAAGTCATTTACCCACCTGCAGATATTGAAATGATCAACAAGTTGAGTCTATGTACAGCCCTCCTCTACCAGTTACTAATGTTCTTATTGAAAAGGTAGATATGCAAGAAGCTGGTCTGAAAGCTCAGCAAGATGCTCTATTATCAAAGAAAAGATTCAGAGAGCAAGCAGAACTAAAGCCAGACTTTGAGCAGTGGAGCCCCACTTCAAGGAATATCATATTAACTGCCTGGAATGCTGTAAAAGATCAAGTACATGAAAGGGGTAAATGGTACAATGAGCAAGAATGGCAAAAGTATGAAGCCAGGCAGGAGGCCATACTTCAACACAGGAGAAAGGCTAAGATGGGAAGCTACCTCCTGATGCTCAGGAACCTAGCAAGTATTTCCCCAAGCCCTTTCATTATTTTGATAGGCAAAGAATCAAGGCTGAAGCACAAAAGAAAGCTGAGTTGAAAGGCAAGAAGCCTATTGAAGATAAAAAACCTACTGTGCAGGCTCAGATTAAATCTGGCAAAGGGATTGTCATCAAGGAGCCAATCCAGCCTTAGTCTAAGTTTTACTAGTTTTTGTCCAAGAACTATGTAATTGTTAGTTTGTTAAAGAAATCAATGTAAACAACTTGTAACAAACATTTTTGAGTTAATATACAAAACATTGTTCTGTGATCATTCTCTTTTACATCTTTATTCTGTGATGTAACAATGATATGTGTTTTGTTATAAAGTACCATGTAATATAATGCTTATATACATCATCATATTTATTTTCTAAGTGGTGTATATCATTGGCTAAAGGGTGATGACTTCTCCAAATAGGGGGAGATTGTTGGGTACATTAGAAAATGTGTACCTTATTTGGAGAAGCCTCACTTAGCTAAATGATATACATCAAGGTGTATTTGATGTTATTTTGAGTTTATATGTGCAGGTTAAAAATGTGCTAGAATGCAGGAAAAAGATTCTAAGTCCATATGTCGACACCTGAGGAAGCTGTGTCGACACTTCAGTAAGATTGTGTCGACACATGAAAATGGATGTGTCAACACTTTAGTGAGTTTGTGTCGACACCAGGAGGCAGTGTCGACACACAGAAGATTATAGTCGACATCAAATGTGTCGACACTGGGAGGCTTTGTCGACATATAGAGGCAGAGTCGACAACAACTGTGTCGACACCTGGAGGCAGTGTCGACACACGCTATGTTCTGAGTCTACATAAACTGTATCGACACACAGGACTTGTGTCGACACACAGCTGAGTCTTGACCAAGTTGATTGCTGATGAATGGTGAAGTGTTTGTGTCGACATAAATAATCAGTGTCGACACATTCTCTAGAGGCAGTTTCAAGAAGCTGTGTCAACATCAAGGCAGCTATATCGGCATCACCAAAGGCTGTGTCGACACTTAAGTCACTTGTGTCGACACATATTGACAGATGGTCTCGACACTTTATGACAGTCAGTCTAGATGCTTTGCTGACAGAGACAAAGGCTCACGAACTATTTGAAGACTTAACAGCTGTGAGTTACAATAGGTTTACTGAAGCTGTCAGACTTGTCAGAAGTTAGTTAGAAACCGGATCAGCCGGTTACGATGGATGAAGTCTATATTTATAGATGGATTGAGAAGAAGAAATGAGTTGATAATACACACAACTAACACACCTATTGTGAGATTGATCTCTGATCAAGAAAGTACAAGTCACAAAAAAGAAGATCTTCGTGAGAAGATCTAAGAAGACGTTCTGAAGTAGTTTTCTATTCAGATTCTGTCTAAGTTGAATTCAATCAAGAATTCAGAAGTATCTTCAAGAGGTTTGGATAGAGAGAGATCCAGCTATTTGAAGTCAAGAAGGAGACATTCACAGGTCTCTCAAGAAGCATATACTAAACTAATCTGTCAAGAAGATTCAGTTCTATTTCTGGAGTCTGAGAAGGAAGCTGTCAGTCAGGTATATTCAAAGGAAATCAACCCAACTAAGTTCAGATTCAAGAAGCTTTGAAGAAAGCTAAGATCAAGTTGATTTTAGCCATCAGCCTCTTCAAGAAGCTGATCAAGAAAGTTCTTATCCCTTCTCTCTCAACAGGGGTAAGAGATTATAAAATTCCTTATCAAATTCTGTAGGATCTATTCATAGATCTGAGTTGTAAGCCTATTTTATAAAGGCTGAGTGTAGGAGATTTATTCTCTGAGTGGTAGGGCTGTTTATGCCTGAGTTGTAGGAAAAGGTATTCTCTGAGTTGTAGGCCTTGTGGTAAGGCTGAGGTATGGCTGTTTATGCCTGAGTTGTAGGAGAAGGTGTTCTTTGAGTTGTAAGCCTTGTGGCAAGGTTGAGGTAGGGTTTGTTAGCCTGAGTTGTAGGAATGTGGAGACATTCTGAGTTGTGGGAATCCTTCTGGATTCTGAGCTTTAGGATCTGAGGATCTGAGATAAAGGAAGAAGTTATGCCAAATCTAACATACTGCTAGATAGGTGAAGGGGAAAGTGGATGTACCCAGACCTTGGGGAACCACTATAAATCTGTGTGCAATCTGTGATGTGTGTATAATTGTGATTGTTGTGTTGTGTTAGCTGTAGAAATATCTGATTTACTCAAAGAACTGTAGTTATTTTCTGCCTTCGGTTAAATCAAGGAAAAGTACCTATTCACCCCCCTCCCCCCTCTAGGTGTTTAGGTAGTCTTGAAAGTAAAACTATCACATGGTCTACAACTTGACTACTCAAGCTGTAGAAGAATCTGTCTATATAGTCTTTGATGAATCTAAGCTAATCATGAGTTGTCTAACACTTTTTCTAGCTCTACGGGTTTGAAAAAAAAAGATGGATAAGCCAACCATTAGTGAAGACCAACCTGCAAGACAGGATGAGGAAAATGATACATGCTGTCCAGGTGGAGTACAAGACCCACAAGCTGATGATAAAGACAATGAAGTATAGCTTGGTGGGACAATGGAGAAAATCAAGTTGTGGACAGATTCCCTCCAGTAATTAGACATCTAAGGGATCATCCAGCACACCAAATCATTGGTGATCCAATACATGGTGTTCATACAAGAAGCAAGAGCATGAACACAGTTCTATGTACAAGCTTTCTATACCAGATTGAACCCAAGAAATTTGAAGAGGCCGTACAAGACCCAAATTGGATTGATGTCATGCAGGAAGAGCTGAATCAATTCAAAAGATGTAAAGTCTGGGAGTTGGTTCCTAAACCAAAGAATCACAATATCATAGGGACTTAGTGGATCTACAGGAACAAGTTAGATGAAAATGGCATTATAGTCAAGAACAAAGCCAGACTGGTAGCAAAAGGCTACAGGCAGGAAGAAGGAATAGACTTTGACCAGAATTTTCCCTAGTGGCAAGGATGGAAGCAATAAGGCTGTTCCTTGATAATGCAGCTTACCAAGGGTTTATTGTATTTTAGATGGATGTAAAGTTAGCATTTCTAAATGATGACTTAAAACAGGACGTTTATGTTGAACAACCTTCAGGTTTTGTAGATCCTCTTTATTCTAACTATGTTTATAAGCTTAAGAAAGCTCTATATGAATTGAAATAAGCCCCTAGGGCTTAGTATGAAACTCTGTCTACTTTCCTCATTGAGAACAAGTTCTATATGGGAAAATAGACAAAACTCTATTCCTAAGGGAATCAAAAGGCAAGATCATCCTAGTCCAGATATATGTTGATGATATTATCTTTGGATCAACTAAAAACAACCTTTGTAGAAAGTTTGTCAAACTTATGCCAGGGAAGTTTGAGATGAGCAAAATGGGTGAGCTGAAATTCTTCTTGGGACTCCAAGTTAGACAAACTAAAGATGGCTTGTTCATATCCTAGTCTAAGTTCACCAAGGAGTTAATTAAGAAATATGGCATGGAGTCAGCCTCCACCATGAGAAATCCAATGGGGTCAAGTATGCCAATAGGCAAAGATGAGGCAGGAAAACTTTTAGAGTAGTCTGAAAGGTAGAGATAGATCTTATGTTTACTCTAGAGATAAATATATATAAGGAGAAAAGAAATCACAGCACACAAATAAAGAAATAAAGTAAGCAATACAGATGACACAAGGATTACAGTTGTTCCCCAATCAACCTGGGTACGTCCACTCTTCTACCACCCTGGTAAGAATCCACTATAGGTTTTTGATTAGTTGTCCTACCACCATAAGATCTTTTTCAGGTAGATCTAGAAACTTTTTAGGCTTTTGATCAGGTGCCTAAAAACCAATAGGTTTTTGATCAGGTGCCCTATCACCAAAGATTTAACTTTTGAAGGGAGTAATAACCCTGTACAAGAGAGGTTAAAGAATAATAGATGACAGTCTTCTCTTTACCAAAGCAAATGAGAAGACTAGTGGATTATTGATGATATAAAAGCTCCCCCTGAGATGTAGAATAGTTCAGGAGTGGAAGCTTTGCTTCAGGGTGTAGGTCTTCAAGTTGATGTTGCTCTCCAACAAGCTTTTATATTGATATTGATTGATTGTCTCTTGAATGCCTAGAGTAGATGAAGAAGATGAAGTTGATTTGCTGTAAGAAAACTTGTAGTTGAGTTCTTCTTTTGTGAGAGAAAAAAACTTCTTGAATTTTCTCTCTCTATCTCTTCTATTCTGTCGAGTGCTGTATTACTTTTCTTATTCTCTATAAGATATAATATCTGTATATTTAATGCTTGAAGAATTTAAACATTTGAATTCTTTCTATCTTGGAATGGCTAAATTAATTCTCGAGAATGGAATCTGCCTTGAGAAATCAATTGGCATTTAGTCTCTGTAATAAGCCATATTTTATACTGTCATTGAAACAGCTATATTTGATAAGAATATATAGCATTAAATCTGAGAGCTATAAATGCCTGCAGTTAAGCCTTAATTAAATCTGCAAGATGTAAATAAATCTATCTTAAAAACGGCACAGGAAATCGCCAAACTAAATTTTAAAGCTTCTTCAAACTGGGTTCAGAGATTGTTGATCTCTTCTCAGAGATCGTTAAGCTGAGTTCAAAGATTTTGAACTTCATCTGAGTTTTACAGTTTTCTTTGAGCTGAGCTCAGAGATCGTTGATCTCTGCTCAGAGATCTTTGAACTGAGATCAGAGATTTTCTTCCAGTAATTTTCTGAACTTCAAATCTGAACTTCTCTGGAATTTTTCTGAATGAGCAGACCTGGAAGTAATCCTATAACCCATTACTATACATTTTGGGTCAATCTAATATTCCTAATAGTGATCCTGACCCAAATCAGAACTAAAGTTCCAATAGAGTCTTTGTATAGAGGGATAATTAGCTCCCTTCTTTACTTGACTGCTAGTAGACCAGAAATCATGTATGTTACATTTGTCTGTGTTAGGTATCAAGCTTGCCCAAAAGAATCTCATTATTCTGCTGTTAAGAGAATTTTGAGATATCTTAAGAGCACACCTAATCTTGGCCTTTGGTACCCTAAGAATAGATATTTTCTTCTAACAGGTTATTCAGATGCAGACTTTGCAGGATGCAAAGAAGATAGGAAAAGCACCACAAGCACATGTTAGTTCCTAGGTGGAAGATTGGTGTCATGGAGCAGCAAAAAGCAGATAAGTGTGGCTATATCCACTGCTGAGTAAGAATATGTAGTTGCAGGCAGTTGCTGTGCTCAGTTATTATGGATACAACATCAACTTGAAGATTATGACATCAAGGTAAGTAGAATTCAATTATATTGTGATTCTGCTAGTGTCATATCTATTGCTAGAAATCCTATTTCACATAGCAGAACTAAGCACATAGAAATCAGGTTTCATTTCATTAGAGATAATGTTGAAAAAGAAGACATAAGTTTAGAATTTTTCAACACTGATAATCAAATTGCTGACATATTCACCAAACCTCTATATGAAACTAGATTCAATTGCTTTAAAATTGAATTAGGTATGTTGAACCTGGAATAATCTGATAAATCAAGAAAATCAAAAGGTATATAGAATTTCTAGGTTTCTAGAAAAATCTATAAATTTTGGCTAAGTTAAAAAATTTGTGTCGACACAACAAGGCGTTTGTCGACACTATAAACTAATTATGTCGACAAAAGAAAACTCTATATCGACAACGCTATAAAACCTTGTGTCGACACAAAAAGTCTATGTCGACACAGCGCTGTCGAGACTTTAGATTCTCAGTAGTGACCTAAGTAGTTTGTGTCAACACTAGCAACTAAGTGTCAACATATAAGATTCTAAGTTTAGGCGCGTCTTTTGGTCTTCCTTTTCCTAGAATCCTATAAATAGGAGAAAGTAAAATCATGTCAACTGTACGATTTAGAACGAACAACAACGGTGCCAAAGATGGAAGAGAACATCTGTCACAACCCGCATTTTCTCCAAATTAAGAATTATCAGAGTAAGAGAAAACACGCGTCATGATGCCACGTCAGGCAGGGGATAACTGCTGACGCTCAGGCAAATCCAACTACAATCTTTATGCAAGAAAATCATGTGCTTAATGAATAGAAAATCAGTTATGTTTAGAGTCCGTATCCCTCGGCTCAGTGGATCATCAAGTCCACAAAAGAAAACTATATTTAAACGCTGCGGAAAATTACTTTAATTAGGCTTTACACCCTAAAGAGCGCATAAGGGTCCCAGGAGAACCACTCATGCTATGCAAGACACTACACTTAGTTTATATAATATATAAAAGAAAACGGTTTTCGTACGTGATTTGGAAAATAGTGATTAAGTTTATAAAAACATGCTGATCATGAGCTTCATTTATAATAGTATTTATAGTTTAAAAATAACTAGCAACCTAGCATAAAACCTTCTCAAAGCAAGTAGACTATCTCCAGAAAATAAATGGTAACAGCAATAGTATATATCTAGTACAAGGTAAAAACTACTAGTGGGCGCCAACAACCTGACACGAACCCACCAGCACACATATATGTCTGTAAGAAAGTACTGAAAACAACCTCACAAACAAGGTAAACAAAACTCCAAAGTCCGGGAGTCCACCAACAACAACACCTCCAACTAGCCACCAGACTGGCTACAGCTCGGAACCTGGGGTATTCCAAAAGAAAACAGAATACCTCAGCAAGCAAAAATCAAGGTAAAACTGCATGAAAGAGTCAACCAAAAGGACAAAAATAACAGAAAACATGCAGTAGAAAGAGTCACAACTGTCCAAAACAGGACAACAAGAAATGCACAACGTGCAAAGAAACAGCAACGACCCAGCCCAGGAACAACATCCTGCAGGGCCTACTAGACTACCAAGAGTCAGAATGCTGCAAACTACCAAAGAAGAAACTTCTAACACCCTAAACTGCGGGAAGTGATAGTAGCAAAACAACAACGAGGAACCGGATCGAAGGCAAACGCAGTCCCCCAATCCACCATGTCCAAGTCAAAAGCTCGAGGGTCAACACGTGAAAACACAAGGGACCTTCCACCTGACATGCCCCGCCCGTACCTGGAGCAAGAAATCCATGGGTGGCCTTGGCTATATCACACAACTCCACCCCCATAAAGAGCTACAACCACCACTACTATCCACGACCCACGATTCGGCCTTTAGGAAAATAAAGAAAACGGCCGACAAGGAAAACCCAGAAATACAACTGGAAAATCCACTCGGAAACGAGATACAAGGTAAAGGAAGAGTGTTGAAATAAACCAACACGACTAGGCGTTGAGTGAAACGCACTCAGTGCCTACCTAAACTTTGGCCTTGAGTGAGCTAGCCTCACTCGCCGCCAAAATTATACCACTACCCACAAGCCCACTAAAGAAAACGGAGCTCAACGACAGTCGAAAGACCAAGGCAGAAGATCCAGAACTCAAGTAATTGCCTGCCACTTGAGTATCTAAACTCCCACACTCGAAACCATCTAAATTCGCCTATCAAAAGAAAATATGCAAAGCGCACGATCAGTGACGCACGATCAGTGGTCGTGCGCACTCATCGGCTGATGATCGTGCGAAACGAACCTGGAAACCAGACAGAAAACCTAGCAACTGCGTACGATCAGTGTCGCACGATCAGTGGTCGTGCGCACTGTCGCCAGCGCTCGTGCGATTGCCCGAGACAGAACTTTGGAAACTGAAATATATACGCGCACGAACAGAGGCACACGACCAGTGGTCGTGCGCCCTAAAGGTTAATGACCGTGCGCGGCAAACCTGTACCGTTTGGAATTTTCCGAACGACACCGGAACGCGCACACGACTCACGCCACTGCAGAAGCAGTAGACAACTATCAACGTCGCACGCTATTACCGTATAAACTATGCCTAACCATTCGAATAATACCATAACGAAGGAAATTGGCAACCACACCCCCCCCCCTCCTAACTCTCCCTCTCGGCTACGCCCGAACCAGAGCATCAATCAAAATTAAAGGAAAACAACGGCTTCACGCCGACAATTTGGATTCCAAACATCACAGCATAGGGGGGGTTTCAGTAGGAAGAACTAAGCCCTATAGTTAGCAAGAAGACGAGAACAACAAGGCCTCTAACCTAGGCTAACCGGGATTTCAATTTCAGCAAATAAAATCAAAGAAAACACTTGGCAAGGGCAAGAATACCACTTGCCTCAAATCTCAGCGAAGCTTTGGACTGCTTTCCTCCTCTTCGCACGGATCAAGACGGCCGCAACACCTAGAACAAAGACTCGGCCATTAATGGCGGAAAACTTCCAAAACTGAAAATTCCAATCCTTCCAAAACTCCACGAAAATCGAATTTCTTACCGCAGGAATGAAGGTCTCGACGAGAGCAATCCGAATCCACTCTCGGAATCGAATTCCGTCCACAAACGCTCCGGGAATCGGCGTCCGAAGGAAGGCTCGGCGGTTACTCGTTTCTCTCGTACAAGGGGCCGGCGGTTTTCTTTTTACGGGGAAGAAGATGATGGCTCTATTCATTCTAAATATATATATATATATAATTATATAATTATATAATTAATTACAAAATTACATAAAGCACCAAATCGACGCGAAAACCGATTCACCTCGGAATTCGACGAAATTCGCACCGTAGCTAAATACCCACGCTACGAACACAACGGCGAAGTCGAAATTAACTTTCGACGAACAGAACTCGAGTTATACCCAAACAAAGCCAAACACAAATATACCCCCGAGAGGCCACACCGGGTCACCAAAACGACTCGGTTTGCTAGGGAGATCTTGCCAACAGGCTACCAAACAGGGCACTCAGTTCTAAGGAGCTAAACCATACTCCACACATGGCACAAGCCACGGAAACGCGTCATCGTAACGCCAAACGAGAATAAAAATAATCGCTGAAAAGACGGGGCGTTACAGTCACTCCCCCTAAAAGAAAGTTTCGTCCCGAAACTTTACGCACAACCCTCCTACAAAAGAAGGAAAAAGTAACAAACAGAAGTTACAAAGGGAAACATACCGATCAAATCAGAGAAACAGGTGAGGGTACGCCCTCCTCACGGCCGACTCTAGCTCCCAAGTCGCGCTCTCCAAATCCTGATTTTTCCATAGAATTTTCACCATCGGTATGGACTTCTTTCGCAGCACACGCTCCTGAGAATCCAAAATACGAACTGGCACCTCAACGAAAGAGAGGTTGGGCTCTAACTGGGGCACAACATCCAAGAGTTGCCCACTGCTGCGCACAGACTTCCGCAATTGGCTAACATGAAAAACATTATGAACACTAGGGAAGTTCGCTGTCAAATCCAATCTATATGCAGACACACCAATCCGCTCCAAGACCTCAAACGGGCCCACATACCTTGGGTCCAATTTCCGATTTTTACCAAATCTCTTCACACCAACCATTGGAGAAACCTTGAGGTATACATGATCCCCTACTGAAAATTCCAAAGCAGACCTACGCCGGTTGGCGTTCTTTTCATACCTCTCCTGGGCTAAACGAAGCTTCTCCCGAACAAGCTTCACGGCGACTTCCATCTCTTCTAGAGCATCAGGACCCAACAAAGGCTTCTCACCAGCCTCAGCCCAAAACAACGGAGTCCTACAGCGCCTCCCATACAAGGCTTCGAACGGAGCCATCTGCAAGCTTTCCTGATAACTGTTATTGTAAGCAAATTCCATGAGTCGCAGACGCTCATCCCACGCTCCACCGTGGTCTAAAATATAGCACCGGATCATATCCTCAACAATCTGATTGACCCGCTCCGTCTGCCCATTGGTCTGAGGGTGGTACGCAGTAGAATACCTCAGATCCGTACCCAAACCCTCCTGCAGACTCTGCCAAAAACGAGAAGTAAACTGGGAGTCTCGATCAGAAATGATGCTAACTGGCACACCGTGGAGTCGGATGACTTCATTCAAGTACAACTCCGCTATCTTCTTCATCGGGTAATCAATCTTATAAGGCACGAAGTGAGCACACTTCGTCAATCTATCCACTATAACCCAAACAGAATCAAATCCTCTCGGGGATTTTGGCAAACCCGTAATGAAGTCCATAGATATACTCTCCCACTTCCAAGTCGGGATATCTAGTGGAGTCAACTTACCACCAGGCCTTCCATGATCGGCCTTCACACGCTTGCAAGTGTGACACTCAGCAACATATCGGGCTATATCTCCTTTCATACCATACCACCAAGCAATTTGCTTTAAGTCACGGTACATCTTCGTAGATCCTGGATGGTAGGCAACGCTGGAACCATGAGCCTCTCTGCAAATCATTCTCTTAATGTCCCCAACAGCGGGAACGCAAAACCTGCCGCGGTACTTCAAAGTACCCGCATCATCAATAGAAAAATCTGGCAACTCTCCCTTCTCTGTCCTGGTAAAAAGGTGCAACAGATCCGGATCGTCCTTCTGATGCAATTTAGTCAAAGAAATCCAGGACGGCTCTTCCACTGATAAGCTACTCTGTAAACTACAGCATCCCACTGAAATATCCATAAGGAGGAACTCCTCAACTAATCGATCGGCGGAGAGGTTAAAGATCTTTCCCGTCTTTCGGCTCAGGGCGTCGGCCACCACATTGGCCTTGCCCGGATGATACTGGATTTCCACATCATAATCCGCCACATACTCAAGCCACCGCCGCTGACGCAGATTCAACTCCTTCTGCGTGAACACGTACTTCAGGCTCTTATGGTCAGTAAAAATCTTGCACTGAGCCCCATAAAGTAACTGCCTCCACAACTTCAACGCATAGATAACCGCTGCAAACTCAAGGTCATGCGTAGGATAATTCTGCTCATGAGTTTTCAACTGCCTTGACCCATAAGCAATTACTTTTCCATCCTGCATTAATACACATCCCAGACCTATATGCGAAGCATCCACATACACATCATAATCCACGCCCTCAGTAGGAAGGGTCAGAACGGGAGCAGTACACAATCTCCTCTTTAACTCCTGAAAAGCTTCTTCGCACTTCTTGCTCCAAACAAAAGCCACATTCTTCTGAGTCAGCTTCGTCAATGGTGCGGCTAGAGAAGAGAAACCCTCCACGAATCTCCTGTAATAGCCAGCCAACCCTAAGAAACTTCTGATCTCCTTAGGAGTATTCGGTCTACTCCAATCCGTCACTGCTGCAATCTTTTCTGGGTCAACCGAGATCCCATCCTTGTTCACCACGTGGCCTAGAAAAGAAACCTAAGGCAACCAAAATTCGCACTTGCTCAACTTGGCGAATAACTTGTGGTTCCTCAACTCTGATAGGACCAAATGCAAATGCAGCTCGTGCTCCTCAGCACTGCGAGAATAAACCAACACGTCATCAATGAAGACCACAACGAACTTGTCTAGGAAATCCTTGAACACCCTGTTCATCATATCCATGAAGGCTGATGGTGCGTTGGTCAGACCAAACGAAATCACCAGAAACTCAAAGTGCCCATGCCTCGACCTAAACGCAGTCCATGGAATATCTGCCTCACGGATCCTGAGCTGATGATAGCCCGAACGAAGATCGATCTTGGAGAACACCGTGCTACCACGCAACTGGTCAAATAAATCATCGATCCTCGGCAGAGGGTACCTGTTCTTGATAGTGACCTTGTTCAACTCTCTATAGTCGATGCAAAGCCGCATCGACCCATCTTTCTTCTTTACGAACAAAACAGGAGCACCCCAAGGCGACGAACTCTGCCTGATAAAACCTTTAGCCAACAACTCATCTAACTGAATTCGCAACTCCTCTAGCTCACGAGGGGCCATCCGGTACGGCGCCTTAGCAATAGGACGCGTACCCGGCTCCAAATCAATAACAAACTCCACATCCCGCTCAGGAGGGATACCAGGAAGATCATCAGGAAAAACATCGGCGAAACCACGAACAATAGGAATCTCCTCCAAGCGTGGCACGCTAACAACGGTTCCAACCGCCGAGACTAAACAAACACAACAATCAGAAAGAAGCAATCTCTGAACACATACCGCAGAGAGAACAGGAGAATCCTGACACAGATCAGCATACACGCTGCCGGGCTGACCATCGTCCCTGATGAAGTCCAAGCGCTTTCCCTTGCACTGAATGACCGCATCATACCGAGAGAGCCAGTCCATGCCCAAAATGACATCGAAGTCCTCTAGATCAATCATCTTCAGATCCGCCTTCGTAAGAAAATCCCCCAACAAAACCGGGCAATCCAAAATACCCAAATCTGACAACACAGATTCACCAGAGGGAAACTTGACACGGAAGGAATCCCGAACACGATCTAGAGACAATCGATGACGCTCCACAAAGGCTCTAGCCACGAACGAGTGGGTAGCGCCGGAGTCAAACAGGACACGCGCCCAGCGGTTCTTCACCTTAAATTTCCCTAGAGGAACGCACAAAGCTAAGGAACTAGCACAACAGTACCGCAAACAATCTAGCAACTAAACTACCAGGCTAGAATGAAAATAACAAACAACTAACCTGAGATCACCTGGGTCGAAGTCTGAGCCTCCTCGGAAGAAATCACGTTCAGCTTCCCTTTTCCCTTGTCCACATGCTGAGGTGGAGGTAATGCCTGCAATGGAACTGCAGGAAGAGCTGACTGGACCTGAGGACACCTCGACTTAACGTGACCCTTCTGCCCACACTGGTAGCAGACTCTTTCCCTGGACCAACACTGGGCTGCATCATGCCCGGATCGCTTGCAAACTGAACAGGAGACCTCTCTCCCAGGAGCACCCTGAATAGCATGAACCTGCTCCTTCTTCTGAGCTGCCGCCTTCTTGAAACACCTCTCAACAGGATGGCCTGACCGGCCACAAAAACTGCACACCACCCTGCTCCTCTTTCCCGGAACAGCATCGGGTACCAGGGGTTTCTTCTCCTCTACCAACTTCCTCTTATCCTTCCTCAACTGCTGGCCTCTGCTCTTCGCCGTCTCAATGGCCTCAACCTTAAGAGCAGCCTCTACAACTCTAGCATATGTCACTGACCCATAAGCACTGGCCAACTGCTGCACCTCACTCCTCAAACCACCGAGGAATTGCTTAACTCGATCAGCCTCCACGCTGACCAATCCAGGGGCAAAACGGCTCAACTTACTAAACTCTACCTCATACTCACCCACCGTGAGCTGCCTTTGCTTCAGATAGAGGAAATCATTCATGAGGCGGTCACGCTCGACCGAGGGTAAGAACTTCCTCAACAGCATCTCCTTGAACACCTCCCACGAGCATCCAGCCACTAAGCTCTCCTTCTCTCTCAGCCACCAACTCTTAGCCAATCCTTTAAGCTGATAGGCGGCTATCATCACCCTCTGATCATCTGAAATCCCAGAGTACGAGAACATCTCCTCCATGGAGATCAGCCAGTCGTCTATCACCATGAAATCTGCCTTCCCATCATAAGTGGGAGGGCTCAGCCTCTGAAACTGCGAGATGAAGGCCATCTCTGCTGGCACCACCACTGGAGGCCTCAAGGGTGCAGGAGGAGGAGGAACAGCTAACCCCCCTGCAGGAACTTGCGCACCCTGAGCCTGCCCTGCCACAACTGCCACCAAAGACTGAATCTGGGCTTGCACTTCCTCCAACTGCCTCCCCATAGCTTCGCTACTTTGACGCAGACCCTCGATCACCGCATCGTTCTGAGCTCCAGAAGATTCACCCTCAGACAGGGGAGTCGATCGGGTCGCAGGACGCCTAGCCATCCTAAAAATCAATATAACGCAAATCAGATCCAAATCCCACGACTAGAACCGACTAACAGTACAGACAATACATATATAGATATAGACTTAAAGCTGCTAAACTTGCTCTGAGAGTTTATCTTCTTCACAATAATTAGATGATATGCCCTAACCTAGGATGGTTAACCACCACCTCACTAACTCTTGTGCCTAGATCGGATGCATGAAATTATGTTAGTTTGAAAACTTATGTGTGTACATATGTCATCCTGCAAATCTTTAGCTCGGCGCGTTGTGCTTATGCAATGATATGATATGCATGATTGTGCTATGCATTCTAAAAAGGCCCTAATGCATGATATGAGCGGCGTACACATGAAAATGTTATGCATCCCATACTACATAACATTTCCATGCAACGAAAATGAAACGTGCTAGTCGTAGTCATGTGGTGAGGTTATGCATCCCATACTACATAACCCTCACATATAGCCCCTATGGTGGATCCATATACGAACACATATTATGCATCCCATACTACATAATATGCCCCGTATACTTCATGTTATGCTATGAGTGTAGTGTTCGTGCTTTTGCCAAGACGTGCTGATGACATATCGGTGTGTGAATGACATGATGCTGAACTACTAACAGCATCCAAGGAAGGTTGCCCGACTAACTTATCAAGCAACCTCCCTCTGATACCAACTGTCACAACCCGCATTTTCTCCGAATTAAGAATTATCAGAGTAAGAGAAAACACACGTCATGATGCCACGTCAGGCAGGGGATAACTGCTGACGCTCAGGCAAATCCAACTACAATCTTTATGCAAGAAAATCATGTGCTTAATGAATAGAAAATCAGTTATGTTTAGAGTCCGTATCCCTCGGCTCAGTGGATCATCTAGTCCACAAAAGAAAACTATATTTAAACGCTGCGGAAAATTACTTTAATTAGGCTTTACACCCTAAAGAGCGCATAAGGGTCCCAGGAGAACCACTCATGCTATGCAAGACACTACACTTAGTTTATATAATATATAAAAGAAAACGGTTTTCGTACGTGATTTGGAAAATAGTGATTAAGTTTATAAAAACATGCTGATCATGAGCTTCATTTATAATAGTATTTATAGTTTAAAAAATAACTAGCAACCTAGCATAAAACCTTCTCAAAGCAAGTAGACTATCTCCAGAAAATAAATTGTAGCAGCAATAGTATATATCTAGTACAAGGTAAAAACTACTAGTGGGCGCCAACAACCTGACACGAACCCACCAGCACACATATATGTCTGTAAGAAAGTACTGAAAACAACCTCACAAACAAGGTAAACAAAACTCCAAAGTCCGGGAGTCCACCAACAACAACACCTCCAACTAGCCACCAGACTGGCTACAGCTCGGAACCTGGGTATTCCAAAAGAAAACAGAATACCTCAGCAAGCAAAAATCAAGGTAAAACTGCATGAAAGAGTCAACCAAAAGGACAAAAATAACAGAAAACATGCAGTAGAAAGAGTCACAACTGTCCAAAACAGGACAACAAGAAATGCACAACGTGCAAAGAAACAGCAACGACCCAGCCCAGGAACAACATCCTGCAGGGCCTACTAGACTACCAAGAGTCAGAATGCTGCAAACTACCAAAGAAGAAACTTCTAACACCCTAAACTGCGGGAAGTGATAGTAGCAAAACAACAACGAGGAACCAGATCGAAGGCAAACGCAGTCCCCCAATCCACCATGTCCAAGTCAAAAGCTCGAGGGTCAACACGTGAAAACACAAGGGACCTTCCACCCGACATGCCCAGCCCGTACCTGGAGCAAGAAATCCATGGGTGGCCTTGGCTATATCACACAACTCCACCCCCATAAAGAGCTACAACCACCACTACTATCCACGACCCACGATTCGGCCTTTAGGAAAATAAAGAAAACGGCCGACAAGGAAAACCCAGAAATACAACTGGAAAATCCACTCGGAAACGAGATACAAGGTAAAGGAAGAGTGTTGAAATAAACCAACACGACTAGGCGTTGAGTGAAATGCACTCAGTGCCTACCTAAACTTTGGCCTTGAGTGAGCTAGCCTCACTCGCCGCCAAAATTATACCACTACCCACAAGCCCACTAAAGAAAACGGAGCTCGACGACAGTCAAAAGACCAAGGCAGAAGATCCAGAACTCAAGTAATTGCCTGCCACTTGAGTATCTAAACTCCCACACTCGAAACCATCTAAATTCGCCTATCAAAAGAAAATATGCAAAGCGCACGATCAGTGACGCACGATCAGTGGTCGTGCGCACTCATCGGCTGATGATCGTGCGAAACGAACCTGGAAACCAGACAGAAAACTTAGCAACTGCGCACGATCAGTGTCGCACGATCAGTGGTCGTGCGCACTGTCGCCAGCGCTCGTGCGATTGCCCGAGACAGAACTTTGGAAACTGAAATATATACGCGCACGAACAGAGGCACACGACCAGTGGTCGTGCGCCCTAAAGGTTAATGACCGTGCGCGGCAAACCTGTACCGTTTGGAATTTTCCGAACGACACCGGAACGCGCACACGACTCACGCCACTGCAGAAGCAGTAGACAACTATCAACGTCGCACGCTACTACCGTATAAACTATGCCTAACCATTCGAATAATACCATAACGAAGGAAATTGGCAACCACACACCCCCTCCTAACTCTCCCTCTCGGCTACGCCCGAACCAGAGCATCAATCAAAATTAAAGGAAAACAACGGCTTCACGCCGACAATTTGGATTCCAAACATCACAGCATAGGGGGGGTTTCAGTAGGAAGAACTAAGCCCTATAGTTAGCAAGAAGACGAGAACAACAAGGCCTCTAACCTGGGCTAACCGGTATTTCAATTTCAGCAAATAAAATCAAAGAAAACACTTGGCAAGGGCAAGAATACCACTTGCCTCAAATCTCAGCGAAGCTTTGGACTGCTTTCCTCCTCTTCGCACGGATCAAGACAGCCGCAACACCTAGAACAAAGACTCGGCCATTAATGGCGGAAAACTTCCAAAACTGAAAATTCCAATCCTTCCAAAACTCCACGAAAATCGAATTTCTTACCGCAGGAATGAAGGTCTCGACGAGAGCAATCCGAATCCACTCTCGGAATCGAATTCCGTCCACAAACGCTCCGGGAATCGGCGTCCGAAGGGAAGGCTCGGCGGTTACTCGTTTCTCTCGTACAAGGGGCCGGCGGTTTTCTTTTTATGGGGAAGAAGATGATGGCTCTATTCATTCTAAATATATATATATATATAATTATATAATTATATAATTAATTACAAAATTACATAAAGCACCAAATCGACGCGAAAACCGATTCACCTCGGAATTCGACGAAATTCGCACCGTAGCTAAATACCCACGCTACGAACACAACGGCGAAGTCGAAATTAACTTTCGACGAACAGAACTCGAGTTATACCCAAACAAAGCCAAACACAAATATACCCCCGAGAGGCCACACCGGGTCACCAAAACGACTCGGTTTGCTAGGGAGATCTTGCCAACAGGCTACCAAACAGGGCACTCAGTTCTAAGGAGCTAAACCATACTCCACACATGGCACAAGCCACGGAAACGCGTCATCGTAACGCCAAACAAGAATAAAAATAATCGCTGAAAAGACGGGGCGTTACAACATCAACGAGGGTTATGAGCTGGTTTGACAAGCTTTTGATGATGCAAATCAGGAAATCAAGGAGGTAATTAATCAAATCACAATGGCTGGATTAGAATATCTTGTGTCAGAACCAACCAGAATATAGAAGAAAGAAGTTCTTGAGTTCTACTCGAATGCTCCTCTAGTTTAATTGGCACCAAAATCAAATCCACAGTTCAGGGTCGGAAGGTCAAGGTCACAATCAAACGTCTAAGGAAAATCCTTCATCTTCCCAAAATCAAACAAGAAGATGAACTAGATTCTTTGATAACAGCTAGTGCACTAAACTTATGTGGCTTATCTCCATCCACCAAGATTGGAGCAGCAATAATTCGGAAGGGAATAAACTTCCAAGGGAAATTCCTAAAGGTAATTTTGTGTAAACCTAAAGGATATGATAGGATCTCAGCCTACATGTTCAGTCTCATGACCAAGATTATATTTAAAGTAAAGACTGAATGGGCTGCAGTTATGTTTGAGAAAAATAAGGAAGGGATTAAGAAGCCCAATTTGGGTAGATTACTCAGGCCTTATCTAGCTACTTGTATTCCAAAAACACTAAGCCAGAAGTCTGGTACTAAGATAAATCATATGTGGAGAATGGACTAAAGAATACTGTCCAGGTGGGATAGAGTGTTTACCAAGGATGTCTCTATACCTCAGAAACTCATGAAAATGGTTCAGAAGAAGAAAACTCCAACCAAGATAGCTGAATCTTCCAGTGATTTCGAGGACGAAGTTGTCTTCAGCTCAGATGAAGATGGACCAGAAAGCACAAGAAAATATCCTACTCTTGAAACTGGCACTGATGGTAAGTTGCATGGGGAGAACATTCCTGCAAGCAATATCTCTGTGGATCAGTTCCAGGAGGAGACTATTCGAGTTCCAAATCAACAAGTGTTATCAACTTCAGGGGGAGATAATGAGAAAAATACAAATGTCCAAACAGCTGAATTGGACAGTGAAACAGCAAATATATCAATAATGGAGGCGGTACAGGACATAAATCAAGCTGCCAAAGGCACTGTGAATGAAGCACAGGACGTGCTCATGAATGTTATTGATCAACATAACCAAGACAAAGTTCGTGAGAATGAAATAACCATGAAAGAACACTTTGATTTCCAGGGGGATCCATCTGTTGAGGATGAGAAAGTTATTCCTATAGTTCAGATGCAACAATAGGTAACCCTAGAAGAGTTATTTCCTGACTTACAATGAACAAGAACTGAGGGGGAGGTTCCAAGAACTGAGGGGGAGATGCCAATCATTGCCTCTAGTCCAAAAGAAACAGTGGACATAGTTAGTTCATCTAATTCCTTTGAAGATGAAGAAGCCTCTGTTATAAAGAAAAGGAAACTTGTGGAGCTCAGGAGGAGGAGCTCAGGAGGAGGAGCTCAGGCTATAAGAAAGCCTTGAAGACTGCCCCCACAAACACCAGCTCCTATAGTAGACTTCAGTTCACTTTTGGTACAACTGTAATTGAAATTGGATGTGCAAAGAGTTGCTCTTGAAAAATATATGGATGTGAATAATAAAGATCTGTAATTTCACTTGGCCTAGGATATCAAATCCATTAGGTTTGAATTAAACTTGATAAGAAGGAAATGACAGATTGCTTCCAAAAGGGAGGTAGTGTTGTAGTCTACTCTGCCAAGCAACAATAGGAGGTCAAGACTGTAATAGAGGACATTGCAGTCAAACAAGGTTATGTCCTGGAAAATCAAATCAAAATGAATTAAAATCTAGTAGACTCTCATAATACTATTCTAACAAATCTCGAGAGTAAAGCAACTTATATAAAGGAACAATTGGTTACAGTAAAGTCTAATTTTGATAAACAAATCAAAGAGGATTTAACTGCTATCCAAACCGCCATCCAGGTATCTTAAAAAGAAATCTCCGATCAAATGCAGAAGTTCAAAGCCTACTATAAAGAAGGAACAAATTATCTAGCTGATCAGGTAAGATTTCAGAAGGATGTTCTAAGAGACCATATAGAAAGAGATGACATAAAGGGGAGAGAGTATTAGTCAGAGCAAGCTCAGATCATGCTAAATGGATAACCAGTACCATCAGAGCAACTCTTGGTTATCCACCCCTTTGTGATGATGACAACACCGCAAAATCAGGAATTCAACCTGCTTATATTGAAGGGGTTCAGTAGTAAGTAGCCCAAGTCATTTATCCACCTCAAGACTTTGAAGGAATTCAGCATGCAGTACAACAAATATATAGTCCTCCAATGGAGGCATAGAATATTATTATTGAAGAGATAAAAATGTCTGCAACTGCATTACAAAGAGAAAGAGAAGCACAAAGTGTAAGGGATGCTCAGAGAGAAGCTCAGCTATCTAAGAAGAGGTTTAGAGATCAGGCAGAATTAAAGCCTTATTTTGAACAATGGAGTCCAACATCCAGGAATATTATTCTGACTACTTGGCATGCTTTTAAAGAGAATATGCATGATAGAGGCAAGTGGTATTCTAAACAGGGATGGAGCAAATATCAGGAGCGGCAAGATGCCATATACCATTTCAGAAGAGACCTTAGAGCTGGGAAGATGCCTGTAGACTCTGTGGAGCCTAGCAAGTATTTCCCAAAGCCGTTTCATTACTTTGAAAGACAAAGGATCAAGGCTGAAGAGATCAAGAATAAGGATATTAAAGGGAAGGAGCTGGCTAAGGACACTGGAGCTTCATTACAATCTAGGATTCAGTCTGGCAAAGGAATTGTCATTAAGGAACCTGATCAATCCTAGGGAGATTGACTAGGTTTAGGTCTATGTAATAGTTTTGGTCTAAATCCTTGTTATTATGAATTGCTGAACATATATAAATGAATTTTTTAGTTTAGCCATGATTTGATATAGTATACTTAAGTTCATATGATGCATGATTACTATATTATAACATATTTCGATAATATTATTACATGCTATGTCTTCTTATGGTAAACCTTGTCTTTGAAATGACTGTTTACATCTTAATCCCTGTTTTATTATAATTTCTGTATATCATTGACTAAGGGTTACGACTTCTCCAAATAGGGGGAGATTGTTGGGTACATTGGAAACTGTGCACCTGATTTGGAGAAGCCTCACTTAACTCAATGATATACATCATTGTGTATTTGAGAAGATGTTGAGTTTCAATGCACAGGATAAAGAAATGTAGTAAAATATTCTAAGTACATGTATCGACACTTGTGAAGGAAATGTGTCGACACCAGGAGCCAGATTGTGTCGACACACAAGACTTGTGTCGACACACAGAAATCCAGTCTGCAGCAATTGTGTTGACACACAGGACTTGTTTCGACACACAGAAATTCAGTATACAGTTGATGATTACAATTATGGTAGATTTTTATTGTAATAATTGTAATCATGTCCGCTGTTTTCTACCTCTTTATTCAAGTAATTGCACTAAATAATTGAGAATTGGTATTGTCATGAATAGTAGAGCATAGTTTAGAGTTTTTTACTATTTTATGTATTGAACTTCTCCCTTACTATGTCATTTTTCTAATGCAGGTACGACTAGCCAGTGGAACTAAAAGTCTTGGAGCAAACAGGGAGTTTACGGGGCCAACAGGACTGATCACAGGAGAAGAATTGCTCATACACGGGTAGGAACACGGCCGTGTGCCTACCCGTGTTCCATCCCAGCTGAAGCAATTTTCCAGCCCCCGTGTCTGAAGAACATGAAGAACAACACGGCCGTGTTCCAGAACACGGCCGTGTCAGTACCCGTGTGATCCAACACGGCCCATGATCAAACACGTCTTTTCGTGCAGAACTGCCCTGGAACTGCTGACACGGCCTGCAACATGGCCGTGTCGGCACCCGTGTTCGACCATGTTTGCTATTGGGACTATAAAAACCTGGAGAAAATGTTATTCTGCACTTTTGGATTATTTTGCTTGGAGATTTTTCTGGAGAACGAAGTGGAGTACCCAAGAGAATGAAGGCTTGAAGGAGATATTTGTATGCATTTATTCTTTAATTTATCTCATTTAATCTTGTATCTCTCTTGGTAATCCAACTTTATTTATCTTTTAATTTTCATGAACAATGTGTTTGAACAAGTTAGTAATCATGTATCGTTTTGTTTAGTCAATTTCATTGTATTTTATTCGTATATGGGCTTGCAAACATTGAGAATTATCCTTATTATGAATGATTATTTATTTTTACATGAATTCCAAATGTCTAGATTGAGAAATTGGATTGTTTGGATGATGGTTAAATCTTCATATTTATGTGTTATTTCTCTTTGTAATTCAAAACTCATGATCGAGAGATATGTTTCTTGGAAAATTAGAATACGAATGAATGGAATTATGATATTTTAGAGATAAAGCTTCATGAATCTATGTATTAGATAGGGTATTTCATTCAATAAACATTTGAGTATTGTAAATTGTTCGAGAGAAAATTTACTTAACTTAACTTAGATTTTAAATTGCTCGAGAGAGAATTTGATAATTAGTTTAACCCTTTACAATACAATGAATTTGATTCTTGTTATTTCATGATTACACAAAGTGATTATGTTTCATTGAATGCTCTTAACTTTCGACTTGAAATTATTTTTGTAACTCTCCAATACAATTTTATCCGAATAGTCATAGTTAGGATTAATCTATGTTAGAACGCAATTTAAGTTTAGGTATGATAATAGAGTGAGAGTGAGTACGAATAGTTGAAATGACCCTGTGGAATACGATACGAGATGTAGAATTCTCTATACTATGATTGATAGGTGCACTTGCCTGAAAGATAATTCAATCTAGCTTATGCCCATCTACATAGTTATGATAAAATGTAGAATGAATCCGCATCAAGTTTAGACTTAGCGAAAAATATTCATCAAGTTTTTGGCGCTGTTTGCCGGTTCATAGCCGTGTGTAATATACACGGCTGTCCACCCCAGCCATGTGCTCACCGTGTCGATACGACGAAATTTAAGTGTTTCAAGTCAGAGAAGTACATGGGTTTCCACCAACCCGTGTTCTTGGCCGTGTCCGATCCAGGGTTGACCACACGGGTAGGGGACACGGTCGTGTTGTTGACCGTGTCCAACTGACACGGGCAGTTTCCCGCGATTTGACCACACGTCCCTTGAAGACCGTGTTTCCCCGCGCAGAACGATTCCTTAACACGGTACACACACACGGCCGTGTGTGCACCCGTGTTCGGCTTCTTTTATAGGGGGCAGAATTTTTCATTCTCTTCATCACTCCCACTTTCTCCTCTTCCCATTCCTGCATCCATTCCAGCCGGGAAATCAATCTTCTTTCTCCAAAATTCGTGGAATCACCTCGTTTCTTCTTCGCGCGCAAACATAATCGGTAACACTCCTGGGTTATTTCCATCCAATCTCCTCTTGTTCATTTCTATTTCTATTCTCCTTCTGAATTTACTTTAGATTTTTTTATTTATTTATTTTCAGATCCTGGCATCATCACGTAGCCAAGGTGGTCGCCGATGTCGCCCGGATCTTCAAGCATTATCTACTGAGAGGCGCGACGTCGCTCAACCACTAGTTTTTCACAGATCCTATCCATACAAACCGTTATAATCGCTTACAAGCCAAGAAATATCAGGACATACGAATAATAGACTGGGATGTCCTAGAAACTATAGGTCTAGCGGCTACTGTGAGGGATTTAATTTCTGTAGTAGGGTGGCAAAAATTTTTGAAATAGAAGAGTTAGGTTTCCGCGAGCTCACGCTCGAGTTTTTATCCACCTTCTATTAAACCTTCGACCCTCCATGACCGATGATGAAGACCAACAGAGGGAATATCTCATTTCGGGTGGGGGGCACCTTCTACACGCTTTCTCTCATCCAATTTACACAACATTTAGGAGTGTACGAAGAGGTCTTCCTCTTTAGTGATGCTACTCGACTAATTTAATAATCTCCCGAGTCGCGACCAGGCGGGCGATGTTGGCGCCGTCTCTCTTTGATACCATGCCCTACGAAGCCAAGAGGTCTAAGGCCTCAAAGCTGGTCTTCCCCGCCCGCCGTTCATTACGTTCATCATTTGCTTAGCCATACTCTGAGTGGCCCGGGGCGAAAGCTCCGGCGTAGTTAGCTGACAGGACATCCTTTATCTCCAAAGCATGACAGCCCGTTACCCCATCCACTTGGGTTATATGCTTGCTCACTTCATTCTGCATCAGGCGGAGAACTCCCGCGTCGGGTCCATCTGTGTAGCCCCTTATATTACGCGCTTGGCCAAGAATATGGGCATCTTCTCGCCTCTTCCCCCGATGACGGTGGTAGCAAGGACTATGCCCATTACCATGGCAAGTCTTCGCTCCGTCCGCCTCGTTTCAGCACGCCAGGGCCGGGGTGGGATTACTTACACCATTGCGAGTCGTGGACGCCATGTCCACGACGACGACGAGGAGATCGATCCAGACCTCGATGAGCCTCTCATTCCACCTGCCCGCTCGACGCATACTCAGGGGGAGTCATCATCTGCCCAGCCTCAGCGACAGTCTCGATTTGCTCAGGAGCTGCAGCATTTTTATGACACTCAGTTGTCGCCGCGCCTTCAGCGTATCGAGGAGCAGCAGCAACGGACTGAGGACGTCATGTATCAAATCCGGCAGCACATGGGGATTACCAGCCCACCGCGACCAGCTCCTCGTCCATCTCACCCTCAGGATGATCCGACTGATCAAGATGACACACCAATGTATTTCTGATACATCTGGCTTTGCATATCTGGCTTTGTAGTGCTATATCATTATTATTGTTTTGATCATTTTGTATGGTCGGTATATCTATAAAAAAAAAAGTTTTTTTCAGATTTTGCGCCTGTTCCGTGCTGTGATGCTTTATATTCATGCTCATCAGTTCTTTATGTAGTGCAACTTCTATCCCCTTGTTTTAATTTTTGTTTGCAATGAGGACATTGCAACTCCAGTCTGGGGGTACGCTGTATTTTTATAATTAGTATTGACAGTGGATAACATGATTACAGTTACTTATATTCTATTTATCATAATACTCTATATTTCTTTATACACCCCCTCGAAAAATTTGATTACTTCTCTTTAAGCTTTCATTACTTCACTCATTGGGAATATAACTATCTAATTTTACTTTCGCACGCTGATTAAACCAAATTCGTGTTCAAATTTGTTGATTAGTAACTATGTATAGAAATTCATTAGATGACTTTTCTCCATATAATTTGTTTAAAAAGATTGTCCTTTATATTATTAACTAATAATCACTCCATTTTAGAAAAAAAATATTTATCTATTCTAAAGTGAGTCGATGAGTGTAATATTTTGATAATTTTGTATTAGTAGATCAACAATAACAAAAATTTTCTCTATTGGTGTCTAGAACTTACTAGCGATCCTCAAAACCTTTTGCACATGTTAATTAGTAAAGGTGGAAATGACTTAGGCCTCCTTTTGGATAGATTGAGCCGTTCAATCCCAAACCTTAAACATTATACCCTTGCTCACCCAATTTGGACCTTATCCCTATATTTTTGTAATACTCCACCTCTAAAATGCACCAAGGCCAATTCTCGTCTAGTAGCACACCTATCATTAAATCGTCATGAAATGAAGTTGTTTTTTATGGTTTGTATTTCTTTCATAGTGATATGTGGCCTGAGTGAGCGTGTACACCTGCACCCATTCGAATGATCCCTACTATGAAGTCCCTAAAAGAAAACGAAAAAAATAACATAGTGATATGTGGCCTGAGTGAGTGTACACTTGCACCCATTCGGAATGATCCCTACTATGGACCCTTGTTAAGAAAAGAAAAAAAAAATATAGAGTATCCTTCCTCAAAAATAAGGGAATATAATACGTGCAAAGTCTGGGGGTGCTCATAAAATATCAATGTATGTTAAAGTCTTTATCATACAAAGGGCTCAATTGTGATCTAGGTGTGAAAAAAAACATCGAGTTCTTTCTTTGCTTACCCCACCTATAATCACCTATCCTAAGCCAAAACAATACACCACCATACAAGTCCTAAGGATCCAACTTTACTAATTCTCATTAGTGTTATGGAGAGGGTGTGTAAAGGAAAGTGTATGATTATCAATAGGGAGATTTTTAATTTTTGAAAGACTAATGCATATGTTATTAAGATTATTCTTTTCTCCTTACAATAGTAATAGATAACTATAATCCTAATTCTAAGGAAGAGCGAAAAATAGTTAAGATATGTATTGGAGGAATTTTTAAGAAAAAGTTATATTTAGAAAAGTCTGTTATACTATTTCCTATACAATTACAGCATCAAATTTTTATTCGAATTCAAAACAATCAGTGTGCGGAAGAAGAATTATGTATTGGTAACCCAATTGTTTGAATTAGTTTGCTTAGGGACAAGCAAACACTTAAGTCTGGGGATGTGTGATGATTACAATTATGGTAGATTTTTATTGTAATAATTGTAATCATGTCCGCTGTTTTCTACCTCTTTATTCAAGTAATTGCACTAAATAATTGAGAATTGGTATTGTCATGAATAGTAGAGCATAGTTTAGAGTTTTTACTATTTTATGTATTGAACTTCTCCCTTACTATGTCATTTTTCTAATGCAGGTACGACTAGCCAGTGGAACTAAAAGTCTTGGAGCAAACAGGGGAGTTTACGGGGCCAACAGGACTGATCACAGGAGAAGAATTGCTCATACACGAGTAGGAACACGGCTGTGTGCCTACCCGTGTTCCATCCCAGCTGAAGCAATTTTCCAGCCCCCGTGTCTGAAGAACATGAAGAACAACACGGCCGTGTTCCAGAACACGACCGTGTCAGTACCCGTGTGATCCAACACGGCCCATGATCAAACACGTCTTTTCGTGCGGAACTGCCCTGGAACTGCCGACACGGCCTGCAACACGGCCGTGTCGGCACCCGTGTTCGACCATGTTTGCTATTGGACTATAAAAACCTGGAGAAAATGTTATTCTGCACTTTTTGGATTATTTTGCTTGGAGATTTTTCTGGAGAACGAAAGTGGAGTACCCAAGAGAATGAAGGCTTGAAGGAGATATTTGTATGCATTTATTCTTTAATTTATCTCATTTAATCTTGTATCTCTCTTGGTAATCCAACTTTATTTATCTTTTAATTTTCATGAACAATGTGTTTGAACAAGTTAGTAATCATGTATCGTTTTGTTTTAGTCAATTTCATTGTATTTTATTCGTATATGGGATTGCAAACATTGAGAATTATCCTTATTATGAATGATTATTTATTTTTACATGAATTCCAAATGTCTAGATTGAGAAATTGGATTGTTTGGATGATGGTTAAATCTTCATATTTATATGTTATTTCTCTTTGTAATTCAAAACTCATGATCGAGAGATATGTTTCTTGGAAAATTAGAATACGAATGAATGGAATTATGATATTTTAGAGATAAAGCTTCATGAATCTATGTATTAGATAGGGTATTTCATTCAATAAACATTTGAGTATTGTAAATTGTTCGAGAGAAAATTTACTTAACTTAACTTAGATTTTAAATTGCTCGAGAGAGAATTTGATAATTAGTTTAACCCTTTACAATACAATGAATTTGATAGTCTTGTTATTTCATGATTACACAAAGTGATTATGTTCATTGAATGCTCTTAACTTTCGACTTGAAATTATTTTGTAACTCTCCAATACAATTTTTATCCGAATAGTCATAGTTAGGATTAATCTATGTTAGAACGCAATTTTAAGTTTAGGTATGATAATAGAGTGAGAGTGAGTACGAATAGTTGAAATGACCCTGTGGAATACGATACGAGATGTAGATTTCTCTTATACTATGATTGATAGGTGCACTTGCCTGAAAGATAATTCAATCTAGCTTATGCCCATCTACATAGTTATGATAAAATGTAGAATGAATCCGCATCAAGTTTAGACTTAGTGAAAATATTCATCAACAGTAATTGTGTCGATACACAGGACTTGTGTCGACACACAGAAATTCAGTCTACAGTAATTGTGTCGACAAACAGGACTTGTGTCGACACATAGAAATTCAGTCTACAGCAATTGTGTTTGACACACAGAACTTGTGTCGACATATTCTTCTGAAGCTGTGTCGAGAAAATAAAGAAGAGCTATGTCGATATTCTATGAGCTATGTCAACATCATCAAGAATTGTGTCGACACATGATTTATTTGTATAGACATATATGATGTTTTGTATCGACACTTTCTGCTAAGGTAAAAGTGACAAAGTTTTAGATGTCAGGAGTGAAGACTTGACAGTTGTCGTAACTGACAAAGCTTTCACATCTGTCAGAAGGTAGTTATAAACTGGATCAGCCGGTAACCTCAGATGGGATCTATATAAAGACTTGTTCTATGAATGGAAAAAAAAGAGAAGAACTGAGTAGCTATTTCATCCTGAAATCAACAAGTCTCTGTTAAAGAGAAGGACAATCCTGAACAAGTCTGCAAGAAGAATTCAGAGTTACATCTGAAAGAAGAGAAGAGCTGGATTGTGGATTGACTCCAACTTTTCAAGAAAGATCAACATTACTTTGTTCAGATTTAAGAAGTTTTGAATAAGCTAAGACAGGTTGGATCCTAAGGAGTTAGTTCATTCTAGAACTGACCAAGAAGTCTTCATCCATTCATCTTTTTCTTGGGTGAAGAAATAATCATTCTCTCAATCAAATTTTGTAAGATCTTTTATAGATCTGAGGTAGGATTTTTGTAATCTGAGTTGTAGGCCTGGTTATATGGGCTGAGGTAGGGCTTGCTAGCCTGAGTGTAGGAGTGTGGACTCACTCAGAGGTAGGATTCTCTGAAAGAATCTGAGTTATAAGACTTGCTAAAGTCTGAGCTATAGGAACCATTCTAGGTTTTGAGTTGTAATATTTGAAGATCTGAGAAGAAAGAAGGGAGTTAGGCCGAATCTAGTATTCTTCTAGATAGGCGAAGGGGGAAAGTGGATGTACCCATCTCTTGGGGAACCACAATAAACCTGTTTATATGCTGTGTTAGCTGTGTTTATTTTAATTTGTGATGTGATAGTTGTAGCATAGGTTGTCTAACTGTGATATAATTTATCAGCCTAAATAAAATAAGAATTGAATCTATTTACCCCCCCCCCCCTCTAGGTATTTAGGGTATCTTGAAACCAATTCTTTCAGAAACAAATAAATCAAATATACCATTCTTAGCCTCTTTGCTCTCCAAAAATATTGTTACGAGTTTATTTATAAGCGAATTTTATTAATTTGTATTTACTATTCGATAATTAATTAGAGATTGATAGATTTAGATATCCGAGATTAAGTTTTAAAGAATATCTTATGTTTTTTTCTTAAGATAGGGTACTTGTTATAGGCACTACTTCTAATTTATCTAAAATAGAGGCATGTATATTATGTTAGAAAAAAATAACTATAGACTTCAATTATTTTTACTTCAAGCTTTTTGAAACAAAGGAATGTTTAATTTATCAAAGTATTTTTTATTAAAATCTAGTTTTCTCTTTGGAAAAAAAACTCATCTCCCCATATTTATCATGCCTTACTTGACATGATAAAATTTTTATCCTTTGAAGAACCTATTTCAATGGGAATAAGATTTCATTCCATAAACATATGCATTCATATTTTAAATGATTATATATTACGGAGTAAGATGATAAAATTCATTACTCTTATACATATACATTGGGTTATATGAAGTTGTCCAAAAATTTAAATGTTATGGAAAATAAGATTTCATTTTCCTAAACATGTACATTCAAAGAAAAATCCTTTAGAGGTTTCAAAAAAATATCTCACCTCTAAAACCAATGCCCTCTTCATAAACCAAAACAACCCCCTTAGCCATATTCAATGATTCTAGACTTAATACAAAATATTTTTGAGAGCATAATTTTAAATTGCATTATTTCCTTTAAACTCTTATAAGCTAAAGTTTCTATAATTCCAGTTTATTTTTGTTAAACTAACGATTATAATTTCAGTTTTCTATTTGATTATATCAATAAGTCTTTTTGGCCAAAACATTTTTTCTATTTAAATCATTTTCATGGAGTAGGACTTAACTCTTATACCTCTGATGTTTATTTATATCTTTCTTTTAATTAATTCAAGTGGTAGCTAAATTTTTGATTTCTTTTAATTCCTTATAAGTATATCTCCAACTTTTGCTCTAGAATAGCAAAAGCTTAAGTATGGGGGTATTTAATGAGTTGTAAATATTCATATTTTTATGTACTTTATTTAGATAGTTTTAGTTTATTTTCATTGTTTTTAGTTATTTTTATTAAATTAAATGTAATTTTTTTGTATATACTCTTCTAACTTAGCTTTATTTTGTTTTCTAGAAATTTTGCAGAAAAAATCAAAAAATCAAAGTACACGCCCGTGACCAACACTACACGTCCGTGACCGGCCGTGACACTTTGATTCCAGTGGAAAACTACCGCCTACAATGGAAAAACCCAGACATGCCCGTGACCTTTCCGACATGCCCGTGTCAGTCCTGTAGCTTTCAACCCATTTCAAACTGTTGCTGCCGACATCAAATTCTATCAGGTGTTTACTCACGCCCCCCCCCCCCCCCCCCCCCCCACATGCCCGTGACCCCACAATCACCCTAGTGACCAACACGTGGAATTCCCAAAGCTTCTAGAACGAAGCCAGCGGACCAGATTTTTTGCTTCAATAGCATGTCAAACCCGACATGCCCCCCAGTCATGCTCGTGACTAGGGCGTGTAATTTGAAATTTTTGTCTATAAATTGAAATTTTGTGTGGCGGGGTATGACGGGTCATGGCTGGTCGTCCTTGAGCATGGTTCCACCTTGCCACCAAGTGTCACTATAATATTATACTGTCCAATCATTACTTTATTTAGGTCTTGATTAAAAGAACTGGGTATAATAGGTCAATTGGTGCTCATTCCGAAAATCCGGTTCAACCCGTACATATGAACTAGTAAACACTGTTTTTAGACCAAAAAATACTCTAAGTCCAAAAGAGTTGAGTGGTGTTGAGACCACTCAACGACGTATTGAGTGGTGTTGATACCTCTTAATGTCATGTTGATTGGCAGGTTTTCTAAGTCCAAAGCGTTGAGTGGCGTTGAGACCACTCAATGTCGTGTTCTGTCCTCTCAATGCCTCAGCATCCAAAAAGTTTCTAAGCCAAAGGCGTTGAGTGGTGTTGAGTCCACTTAATGTCCCATTGAGTCCACTCAATGCCTCAGCATTCATAAAGTTTCTATGTCAAAGGCGTTGTATGGCGTTGAGTCCACTCAACGCTGCGTTGAGTGGCGTTGAGTGGTTTTGAGACCACTCAACGCTGCATTGAGTGGCATTGAGTGGTATTGAGATAACTCAATGTTGTGTTGAGTGGTGTTAATACCACACAATGCCATGTTTAGTGGCGTTGAAACCACTCAACGTCGTGTTGAGTGGCATTGAGAACACTCAACGCCGCATTGAGTGGCATTGAGACCACTCAACGCCAACAAATTCCAGAATATTTTCTAAGTTTAATTCGTTGAGTGGCAGTGGGACCACTCAATGCACTTAATGCTTCGTCGAATTGTGTCGAGTTCACTCGACTCACTCGATGCTTCGTGAGTCTAAGTCAATTCTATTAACTCAAAACACAGGCGAGGTGCCTAGCGCGAAATGGGATGTTACACAAAATAGGGTGGTCGAGAGGAAAAATAGGACTCTTCAAAAACTAGCTCGTACTATATTATCTGAGTACAAATTACTTAGATCATTTTGGGACGAAGCTATAAATACTGCTTGCTATGTTATTAGTCATGTTATGCTTCGACCATTTTTGAAATTAACACCCTATGAATATTATTTTCAAAAGAAACCGAATGTGTCTTATTTAAAAGTTTTTGGTTGGAAATGTTTCATTTTGAACACTAAGGACGCATTAGGAAAATTGGATGAAAAATGTGAGGAATGTATATTTATTGGTTATTCTTCAACTATTAAAGCTTATAGAGTCTTTAATAAGAGGACAAAAATACTTGAAGAATTAATTCATGTCAAATTCGATGAACTTCCTTCTTATGTAGAAACTAACTCTAGAGGTAATGATGAAGGACCACTTTCTCCACTAAAGTCCGTTGATGATGAAATACTTGGAGATCAAGAAGAAGATAAAGAAGAAAGAGAGGGAGAAGAAGTGGAAGAATATGTGCCTCCAAGAGAACTAAAATTTTCAAAAGATCATTGACAATATTTGGTCATTGGAGAACCATCAAGAGGGGTAAGTGCTCATTCTTCTTTACATGATTTATTTGCAAACCTTTGTTTTGTTCCCAATATTGAACCAAAAGATGTTTCAACTGCTTTAAATGTTGAATCTTGGTATTTAGCTTGGTAGATGAACTTAGTCAATTTAAATGTAATAAGGTTTGGAATCTTGTTGAAAGACCTTCTGATCATCCTATTTTAGGATTTAAGTGGATATTCAAAAATAAATTTGATAGTGAGTCTAGGATCACTAGAAACAAAGCTAGACATATAGCAAAAGGATATTCTCAAGTTGAGGGGAAAGATTTTGATGAAACTTTGCACCTGTAGCATGTTTAAAATAGTTAGAATTTCTCCTACATTTGCTAGCTTTAAAAGATTTAAATTGTTTAAAATTGGATGTAAAAACTGCTTTTCTTATCGGGTATATTAAGAAAGAGATTTATGTAGAACAAACTCCAGGCTTTGTTGATGAAAAACTTCCTGATCATATATATAAGTTAGAAAAGGCCCTTTATTGTTTAAAGCAAGCACCTCAAGTATGGTATGATAAATTAACTTTATATTTAATTAATGAATGAATACAAAATGGGTAGTGCTAATTGTATACTCTTTATTAACCATGTTCATGATGATTTAGTAGTTTTACAAATTTATGTTGATGACATTATTTTTGGAGCCACTAATGAAGAGTTATGTAAAGATGTAGTAAGAATTATGAAAGATGAATTTGAAATGAGCATGGTAGGAGAACTTATATATTTTCTTGGCTTTCAAATTACAAAAAGACATGATGGTATTTTTATTTGCCAATCTAAATATATCCATGAAGTTTTAAAAAGATTTGGATTTGAAAATCTAAAACAAGCTAAAACTCCTATGAGTGTTTCTTTGACATTATTAAAAGATGAAAATGGAGTATCTATTGATCATACAATATATAGAGGGATAATAGGATTAATTTTATTTTTAACTGTATCTAGACCTGATATTACGTTTGTAGTTTGTTTGTATGCTAGATTTCTAGCTAATCCTAAAGAGTCACATTTAAAAGTGGTTAAACGTATATTTTGATATCTTATTGGTACTTCTAGAATAGGTTTGTTGAATCCACATAACGATACTTTTATTTTACATGGTTATTCTGATTCAGATTATGTTGGATGTTCTTTAGATCATAAGAGCACTAGTGGCACTTGTCACTTTCTAGAACCATCACTTATTTCCTGGTTGAGTAGGAAACAGAATTCTATTGCTCTATCCACACCTGAGGCCGAATACATTACACTAGATAGTTGTTGTACACAAGCTCTTTGGGTAAAACAAACTTTAGAAGACTTTTGAATAAATCAATAAACCATAGAACAAAGGTGTGATAATAAAAGTGCAATTAATTTAACTAACAACCCAGTTCATCACTCTAGGTATAAACATATAGATGTTCGCCATCATTTTATTAGAGACCACATAAAAAAAATTCAGTAAAGGTTAATTTCATCATCACAAATTCACAGCTTGCGAACATTTTCACAAAACCACTTCTAAATTCCTATTTTTCAATGCTAAGACTAGAATTTGAAATCTTAAACATTTGAAGCAGATGAATAAACATAAATATTATGAAAAAAATTAATTAAAAATTAATCAAAAAAATTTAATAATAAAATAACCAACATATTAAATCATAAATGTACTTAACAAAACTTAGAAGTGTCACATCATAGTTTATCATAATTATTATAACACCAGCTTATCACAGAAATCAGAAAACTAAATAAACTACACTATCGTCAGGCGATATCGGCTATCGCCTGGCGATATCTTCTTGAAGTCAAATTCAGTACAAAATATCAAAAATCTTTGTTGTCACCAACATTGGTTTCTTCCTGCTCTTTAATTGAGCTCTGACTATTGCTCCTTGTTCGGCAAGGTCGACGCATTGCTTATCGTGGAGGCTCCATGACCAGATTTTCCCATTCCGCTGCCTCTGCCAGAGTTGGCTTTAGTTTGAGGCTCTTCGTCAGAAACATGATGAATTTTTGCATACCTATATGGTGTGTCTTCACCTTTATCTTATGCTCCTTGAATGACTCTCACAAGTAATCTAATCATTCTTGAAGTGATCCAGCTCTTGGTAATGGTGGATTTCTAATGGTTGATGAAGGTTCACTACAATGTGTACGTGACGAACGAGCACTAGTATGTGTAGTACCCGTATGGAAAACTGTAGGTGCCCAATCGTCAAAGTAAAACTCCAAGTCAATCCAACTGTACTTCTTATATAGGATTAATTAGATGAGAGCCCTCATCTATAATGTGTTTTATTTTTCTCCAACTAGGATTTTTTTAGTCTATATGTGTAACGGATGATAGACAGAATCAATTCCGCCACATCAAATGGCTACCTCTCCAAGATCATGTACGTCACATAACATAATTGAGCAGTTATTTTTCTTGTGTCTACAGATTTGAGCATAATGGTATTTCTCAAAATTTCTTGCACTAAACGTGCATCCGGGTTGAGTGTAGCCATCAACAGGATTAGGTTTTTCATGGAATTTCAATGTAAAACCATGATAGGAAGAGTCCAATCTCTATCCTTCCTGTAGTTTTCAACTACATCTAGTATGTAGTCCCACTCATATCATAATGAGTTATTTCAACTATTTTCCCTTGGACTTTCGATCTCACTCCCCCATTCAATTTAGTGAAATTAGGATCTCTTAAATGGTTGTAGAATTATCTAATTAAAATCGATGAGAACATGTTTGGAACAATAACTGACATTATACCTGCCATTGCGAGTAGATTATGTATGTGTGCATGATGAACTTGATCGAATTCAATGACTTTTCCTACTCCGATGTTTACATTCCCAGTTCCAGGAAATATTTGATAAATGGAATGTAAATCACTTCTTGTACTCCTCCTGGCTTTAGAACTTGAAGACATTCCTGAAAAAAGTATCAAATGTTAATTTTATACACTGCCACAATATCGCCGGGCGATAGTGACTATCTCCCGGGCGATATCAAAAATCATTCAAAACAAAACTAAAACTTGAATTCATCAAATCAACATCATTACTTTCCCATAAATACAACCACATGTAGATCAATTCATCAAGATTTTTCTTAACATTTAAAAAAACATAAACTACTATTCATCATCTTCTTTTCTAAAAGATTCATTTTTGTTAAGAAATCTACTCATCCAAACCCTTGATCTAAGTTTTTTTATACTTCATATTACTAGATCTATGTTTACACTTCATATTACTAGAACTATGTTTACATTTCATCTATCAAATGGATCTATGCCCTCTTCACTAAAAAATTACAATTTTCAATCTCATTCCTAACTCTAGACAAATCAACCTCAAATCTGAAAATTTCTCACTTAAACTTTCATGAAATCTATACAATCCTTCCTCAATATGTTTAAATCCACAAATCCTAAAGAAAAGAAATAAAAACTACATAAAAATACCTTGATTTTGAGATTTTGCTTACGTCTGAATAGGCTTTTGCTCGAGAGTTTCACGATAAAAAGCTCTAACCGCTGCCTTCCTTCTAGATCTAGAAACTTTTATATTTTATGCTATCGCCGATCGGCAATATCCAATATCGCCTGGCGATAGCCCAAAATTACTAAACTACCCTCTCTGATTAGATCTCCATATTTTTATGACTGCCACTATTCTTTTCATCAACATATTCTTACTTTATCTCATTTAGGCATTGTATAATGTGTATTCTATTATATTAGGTTACCTCTAGCATTGTTCACCTATTCAAACTTTCAATATCATTTTGACTATTCATGACTCCTACTGTATTTTAATTGTGCAATTGTTTTTGCATGCCTCAAAATATGAGAAAAATTTTGTTTGTGATAATGCTCTCTCACATACAATTATGAAAATTTTATGTGTTTATCTTTATTGAATATATGAATTATGGGTGTTATACCATAACCACTAGAATTCCAGAAACTCTTACTTTATCCTTGTTTTCTTTGCACAATTCAACTTTAATATCATATATTGTCACAAGTGAATTCGGAGTCCTTTGTCACGCCGAAACAAAAAAATATTATTATTAAAAAAACTAAAAAAAACAAATAAATAAATCAACATCTTTGTCGATCAATTTTAAAAAATCATTGATAAGGAACCTCCACCAAGCACTACTCACCCTCCTGATAAGTCTTCATAAGAATTGTGAGGTTGAGCACCTTGGAAAGAATTGTAAAGTGTCTTGTGTAATATCTATATGGCTATTCATTCATTCTATATGCAATGGATTCTTGGATACAAGTACGACTTTTTATTTATATTTCTATGTTATGATTGTACATTTCACTTGTTCAATATACGTTTTAAGTTTATACATATGTGTTTTTCATCTAACTCTAACATGTACACTACATTATAATCTATAACATTTCATCTCATTAGAATTGGACCAAAAATAATTATAATTCTTTTATTCACTAGTGTTTGTGAGAATGACATAACTGGATGAATTTGGCAATGTTTGTCTTCACTAACACTCCTCGTTATTTTACAATGTTTCACATGTTCTACACTTGCTTTTCAATTTATGGTTTTTCCTATTTTGCATCTGCAAACACTCTCACATTTACTTTTTTTCTCTTCTTTTCATGACATGTTCCATTCTTACCATTATTTTGATTATACAAAAAGGGGGAGAATTTTTTGAGAAACCATTCAATAAGATAAGTTTATATTACATTACTACCTGGTTCGTAAATAAAATTTTTCATTCCTGAATACTTCTATTTATGGAGAGTAAACATGTAAGGAGAGCGTAACATCCAAGCGGAGTTTGTGCACATGCAAATGCATATTGTTGAAGCTAAAATTTGACCTCAACGAGAGTTCGAAAATAGGGGTGTCGCCAACACCTACTCCTCCCAAACCCAGCCCCCTGACTTGAAATGAAGAACCAAAAGCAAACCCTAAGCCTCTGCTGGGAGGTCCCTCCACTAACCCGGAAGATCTTTGAGCGCTTCCCCTCCAAAGCCAATTGCTGGGCTAGGAGGACCTCATAAAGCACTAGATGATTTATAGAATGATAAGAAGCTTGCCTTCTGAAGAACTCCATGGGTCTTTTTATAGGTTTTCCTAGTCAGGTCTGCAAAAAGCGTACTTCTGCTACCCTAAAATTACTAAAATGCCCTTGGGCTGGTCTGCCAATAGCCAAACTCCGTTGTTCTAAGGAGCTAAATGCAGACCAAGGGGTATTTAGGTAATTTCAGGTCTGGGTCCCAGCTGCCGGAAGCTCTTCCTGCTGAGCTCTATGGGAACCCTGCTTGCTCTGAGCGCGAGCCTTCCCGCCTATCCCAAGCGGGAGCCAAGGGGAGAAGAAAAGGGGCGTGAACTGCCTCCTCGCCTCCCCCCCCCCCGGGCGAGAACATATCTTAGTCGAATCCAAACCTAGCTGAACGAGCGTCGAGCTAAGATTGGCGAACTCTAAGCTGAGCTCGACAAACTACTTACCTGAGGCGCGAACCTTCTCGTCTGCCTAAGGCAGGGAGATCTCTAGCCCTGACCTAACTCGACGAATACCTAGCTGAGCTCGACGAACTCCAAGCTGAGCTCGACGAACTCCGAGCTGAGCTCGATGAACTCTGAGCTGATCTCGACGAACTGATTACCCGAAGCGCGAACCTTCTCGCCTGCCCAGGGCGGGAGCTCTCTGGTCCTAACCTAATTCGACGAACGCCGATCTGAGCTCGACGAATGCCGAGCTGAGCTCGACGAACGCTTAGCTGAGCTCGGAAAACTGCTTACACGAGGCATGGACCCCTATCAGCGAAAGATTTTTCATATTGTGGCTAAGATCCTTCCAAAAGATTTTTCATATCAGCGAAAAAAGAATTTTTTCTCTGACTTGAAATATTACTTTTGGGAGGACCCCTATCTTTTTCGCATATATGCAGATTCCATTATACGTAGATGTGTATCAGTGAAGGAGGGCTAGAAAATCTTGGAGCAGTGTCATTTAGGCCCTAAAGGTGGTCACTTTGGAGCAAACCGCTCAGCTAAATAGGTTCTTGATTCCGATTTTTATTGGCCCCATCTATTCAGGGATGCCCAAAGGTATGTACTTTCATGTTATTCTTGTCAAAAAAAAAAGGTAATATCTCTAAATTACATGAAATGCCACAAACGTTTATCCTTGAATGTGAAGTGTTTGATGTGTGGGGGATTGACTTTATGGGACCGTTTCAAATTTCTTATGGGAACAAATATATTTTTGTAGTTGTAGATTATATATCAAAGTGGATAGAGACGCAAGCTTTCCCTACTAATGTTAGTAGAGTAGTAATTCAATTTCTAAAATCCTTTTTTGCACGATTTGGCACACCGCGTGCTCTTATTAGCGATAGGGGTACACATTTTTGTAATCTACAGTTAGATAAAGTCTTACAAAAATACGGGGTCACACATAGGATAGCCACTCCTTATCATCCTTAAACTAATTGTATAACCCTGTATCCGGCCGAGCGGGACCCTCCCCAAGTGGCGGACTTCGGGGGCGCTATGAGCAGCAAGTTGGTGAGACCCCGTTCGAGGACGTGCGAGCACTCAGGCATGCATGCAGAGACTTTATATGCAAAGGCTTTTTACAGATATATGCTTAATATTATAATATATATTATATATGTTATAATATATATGTATAGAGAGGTTAAGAAAGAAAAAAGAGAGGTAGGGCAAAAAAAGAGGGGGAGATTGGATTGCTGGAGCAGAAAAAGAAAAGGCAGGGCAAGGCCTTCCCCCTCACACGATCTCTCCCGTCTCCGGCCAACAGGGGCAGCCCGAGCCTTGCTTCCCCCTCTCCTTGTCGTCGCCGCCTAGGGCAAAGCAAGCCTGGCCACCGGTTTCCTTCCTCGTCGTCGCCGCCTGGACTGAGCTCGGCCCTCTCTCTCCCATTGCCGCCTAAGAAAAGAGCAGGCCCGAGCCTCAGCTCCTCTCCCGGTATCGCCTGCAGCCCAATCCCGACCCCAGCTACTCTCCCATCGCCGGCCAGCAGGGGTACCCGAGCCCTATGTTCCTTCACCATCGCCGCCGGCTGGAGCAAGGCCAGCCCGAGTCCTAGCTCCTTTCACCACCGCCTCACAGCTCATGCATATCCCTCTCGCATACAATAAGGCTCGGCCAACAAAGTGTGTAGATTGAGATTCACTTCCTCTCCCAACAAAGGATCGGCCACCTTAAAAAGGAGCAGGAAGAGAGGGGATTTATTTCTTCAGCAAGGATCGGCCACCACAAAAAGGAGCAGGAAGAGAGGGGATTTATTTCTTCAGCAAGGCTCGGCCCCCACAAAAAGGAGCAGGAAGAGAGGGGATTTATTTCTTCAGCAAGGCTCGGCCAAGAAAATGGAGATCGGGTTTATCTCAGCTAGGAGCTCCCCTCCAGTCATCGAGCCTCTTGCAAGACGTTCAGTTACAGCTTTGCCAAACACGCATCAAGGGTAACGAAGTTTCTTCTCGTGTAGGTGAAGCCCTTAATTAGCATATTTGCATGGAAGCCCCTCTCCACCGATGAGTGGGATAGGGGCGCTCTCCGACAGGTTGACGTGTACGTCCTCGCAGTTAATCGCATTTAGTATACGGAAGCGTGAGTATGGATTTAGGCATGCTGTATGAAGCCCATCCGGACGTGTGAGCCGGATTAGTGATGTTATGGGGTTCTCGAAGAAGACTCCGAGGAAGTTGTGTATTATCTATTTGTAGGGAATGCGCACCATAGCCCCAAAAAAGGGGTGGGTGCAATGTTATTGTTTCGCTTTTAGTCAACCGATGTTTAGCTCATCGCCGCTTGTCGAGACGTTTGTGTACAGGTGTTGCAGTATAAAGCGGGAAGCAGCGAGCTTAAGCCCAATTTTTTGTCAGCCCTCGAAGGCCTATTTTTGCTTATATTGTCGGCCTGCATGCCGAAGTATGGAATTTATATTCTTGTAAATTTTAAAATGCCTGTGATGCCTTATGTATATTATTTGTCTTTTTCTTCTTAGGCGAGCGGTGTTCTCGTGAACCGCTCGCCCCATGGGGACCTCGAGGTAAGGTTACTGGGAAGTCCTTTAGGGTCAGTTAATAGCTTTTCAGAACAACGTAGTCACGTTATTGGTGGCCCAATTGGGGGCTGCGTAAAGTAGAACTATTCGGCGAGATTATGCCATTGGTAGGGAGGATGAGGAACATTTTACATAGACCTAAAGAGACATCTTTAGTTAAGAGAGAGTTGATCTTGAGATCCTCCTAAGATGTTTCGGTTGGCCAAGAGAGCCCTCCAAGGGTGTCTTAGCTCAGTCTTTGGCTTGGGAGGTGAAGTGCTCAGTGATCTTCCGGATATGAGGTGGGACCTCCACGCTGAGACCTTGGGTCTGTCCCTTGTGTTCCTAGTCCTGAGCCTAGATCGTTTACTTGAGTGTAGTAGGTGCGCGGTCACCCCTCTTTTGGGGATTGAACTCCACAAAGACCGAATTTTTGTTTGAACATTATGCTGCGGTGAGCATGGAGAGTGACCAGCTGAGAAGAACTCAGACGAATGTCATGGCTTTAAAAGAAGAACCAAGTGACGACCAGGGTCATGCTTGAACATTATATATAGGATTTGCACCTATTTGAATCACTTCTCTCCCTGATAGTAGGGGGTAAAATTGTATATTCAAATTCAGGTTCTACTATAATGTTTTTTACCGATTCGTTGTTTTTGCCTATGTTAAAGCTGATGGAGAGCTTGGAGACTTTTGCACTACCCCGAGCCTGGCTCAGTCCCAAGTAGACCCGGTGCCTATCTCCTACTAGCTGGCAAGTCCGTAGGCTCGCTTGTGGGGACAAGAGACCCCGAGTACTGCTCGGCCCTGGGTAGACTCGTTGCTCAGGCTCTCATCAGTTGGGCAGGGCGATAGGCACACCTGGGGGGAAAGGTTTGTCTCTTGTAGACTTGGTCTTTGGTTCTTGCTGACTTTTTCACTACCCTGAGCCTGGCTCGGCCCCAGGTAGACCCGTTGCCTAGCTCCTACTAGCTTGCAGGTTCGTAGGCTTGCCTATGGGGGTAAGAGACCTCGAGTGCTGCTTGGCCCCGGGTAGACTCGCTGCTCAAGCTCTCATTAGCTGGGAAGGGTGGTAGGCACACCTGGGGGGAAAGGGTTGGTTCTTGGAGACTTTTGCACTACCCCGAGCCTTGCTCGGCCCTAGGTAGACCCACTGCGCAGGCTCTCACTAGCTGGCAGGTCCATAGGCTTACCTGTGAAGGTAAGGGACCCCGAGTGCTGCTCGGCCTCGAGTAGACTCGAAGCTTAGTCTCTCATTAGCTGGGCAGGGCGGTAGGCACACCTGGGGGGAAAGGTTTGGTTCTTTGTGACTTTTACACTACCCCGAGCCTGGCTCGGCCCCAGGTAGACCCGCTGTGCAGGCTCTCACTTACTGGCAGGTCCGAAGGATTGCCTGTGGGGGTAAGGGACCCCGAGTGCTACTCGGCCCCAGGTAGACTCACTGCTCAGGCTCTCATTAGCTTGGCAGGGCGGTAGGCACACCTGGGGGGAAAGGTTTGGCTCTTGGAGACTTGGTCTTTGGTTCTTGGTGACTTTTGCACTACCCTGAGCCTGGCTCGGCCCCAAGTAGACCCGTTGCGCAGGCTCTCACTAGATGGAATGTCCGTAGGCTTGCCTGTGGGGGTAAGGGACCCCGAGTGCTGCTCGGCCCCGGGTAGACTCGTTGCTCATGCTCACATTAGCTGGCCAAGGCGTTAGGCACACCTGGGGGGAAAGTTTTGGTTATTGGTGACTTTTGAACTACCCCGATCCTGGCTCGGCCCCAGGTAGACCCGCTGCGTAGGCTCTTACTAGCTAGCAGGTTCGTAGGCTCGCCTATGGGGGTAAGGGACCCCGAGTGCTACTCGGCCCTGGGTAGACTCGATGCTCAGGCTCTCATTAGTTGGAGAGGGCGGTAGGGATACCTAGGGGGAAAGGTTTGGCTCTTAGAGAATTGGTCTTTGGTTCTTGGTGACTTTTGCACTACCCCGAGCCTGGCTCGGCCCCAAGTAGACCCGCTGTCTGGCTCCTATTAGCTGGCACGTCCTTAGGCTCGCCTGTGGGGGTAAGGTACCCCGAGTGCTGCTCGACCCTGAGTAGACTTGCTTGATCAGGCTCTCATTAGCTGGGCAGGGCAGTAGGCACACCTAGGGGAAAGGATTAGCTCTACGTGTACAAGAGAATACAAAATTTATGGTTTTGTTATTTCACAATGTCATGAGAAATTGTATACTGATTGTAAAGAATAGTATAATGACAATTCAATAACATTACAGGTATTGAGTGGTTCAAAAAGATCAAAAGGGGCATGGAGAGATTAGTGTTCTAAGTGCAATTTTGAGATTCTCTCAAAAATTTTCTTTGGGTCGGCTCCCACTCGCCGGACACTTGGGGTTGGACATTTCTTTCCTAGCTTGTACCAACCTCGAAAAGAGCGGGGATTGTGTACAACCTCGTATCCGGCCGAGAGGGACCCTCCCCAAGTGGATGACTTGGGGGGGCTATGAGCGGCGAGTTGGTGTGACCCCGTTCGAGGACATGCGAGCGCTCAGGCATGAGTGTGAAAACTTTATATGTAAAGGCTTTTTACAGATATATGCTTAATATTTATATATATATATATTATATTATATATATGTTATGATATATATATATATATAGAGAGAGAGGTTAAGAAAGAAAAAAGGGAGGTAGGGCAGAAAAAGAAGGGGAGATTGGATTGCTGGAGCGGAATAAGAAAAGGCAGGGCACGGCCTTCCCCCCCCCCCCCCCCTCCTGATCTCTCTCGTCATCGGCCTATAGGGGCATCCCGAGCCTTTCTTCCCCCTCTCCTCGTCGCCACCGCCTAAATTAAAGCAAGCATGGCCATCGGTTTCCTTTCTCGTCGCCGTCGCATGGACCAAGCTCGGCCCTCTCTCTCCAATCGCCACCTAAGAAATGAGCAGGCTCGAGCCTAAGCTCCTATCCCGGCATCACCTGCAGTCTGATCCCGACCCCCAGCTCCTCTCCCCTCGCCGGCTAGTAGGGGCTGCCCGAGCCCTATGTTCCTTCACCATCGATGTCGGCTGGAGTAAGGCCAGCCTGAGTCCTAGCTCCTTTCACCACCGCCGCATAGCTCATGCCTCTCCCTCTCGCATACAGGATCGGACAACAAAGGGTGGAGATCGAGATTCACTTCCTCTCCCAGCAAAGGCTCGACCACCACAAAATGGAGCAGGAAGAGAGGGGATTTATTTCTTCAGCAAGGTTCGTCCACCACAAAAAGGAGCAGGAAGAGAGGGGTTTTATTTCTTCAGCAAGGCTCGGCCACCACAAAAAGGAGCAGGAAGAGAGGGGATTTATTTCTTCAGCAAGGCTCGACCAAGAAAATGGAGATCAGGTTTCTCTCAGCTAGGAGCTCCCCTCCTGGCATCGAGCCTTTTGTAAGACATTCAGTTGCGGCTCTGCCAAACACGCGTCAAGGGTAACGAAGTTTCTTCTCGTACAGGTGAAGCCCGCAATTAGCACTTAGAACATTGTTATTATGTAGATTTTAAATAGTGCAAATTGAGGGCTTCACCTGAGAAGGGAGATTTTAAAGTCAACGGGCACCGAGTAAAACTTTATTATGGAGAGTTTCCTCAAGATTTCACTCGCCAAGAATCATGCCTCCTACTAGACATGGATTAAGTGTACTTTAGTAAAAAATTTAAGTTTGTATTATCTTAAGTAAAATTTTAGTTAAATTTTAGTACAAAAACATTAAAAAAAATAACTTAGACAGTAATTCCATTTCAAAGGAGCACACGGGTTTGCACTCGCCCGTGTGCCCAGCCGTGTTCAATTTAAAGCCTTAGTAGGTAGTATTTTTCCCGAGCACCACACGGGTACCTACCCAGCCGTGTCACATTAGATCACTTTCTCTCGTATTCATCCTGAGCACCACACAGATAGCTACCCAGCCATGTGTGAACCCGTGTGGTGGATAATGAGTTCGACGATTCAATATTCCCGAGTAGGACATGGGTCCACACACGCCCGGGTTACAACCCGTGTGTATAGTAATCAGTTCGACAATGCAATGATCCCGAGCAGGAAACGGGTCGACACAAATGCGTGTTGTTGACCGTGTTCGCCTCGCTGCTTTCCCATCAGTTTGACCACATGGGTACACACATGTGCGTGTTGTTGACCATGTTCGCCAGGCGCGCTGCTTTCCCATTAGTTTGACCACACGTCATTTTGAGACCCCTGTAGTGTGTGGTTATTGATTAGTGAACACGGGTACACACATGGCCGTGTCATAACCCGTGTGCGAAATATTATATAAGGTTGTGTATAATGCTGGTAGTCATCTTCCTCCTCTCCATTCCTTGGTTAAAACCCTAGCTTCTAGCACCCCTTCATGCCACGAACTCAGTTGGGAATTTCTACTTCAAACTTCGTGGATCCGTCTCCTCTTATCTCGATCTATATTCCTAGGTAAAATTTCTATAATTTTCTTATTTTTCAATTCCTATTTCCTCATTCATTCTCTCATTCTTCTTCTTTCACTTCTCCTTCTTCTCTTTCTCATTTTTTTTATTTCTAATTCTCTCTCTCATTCTTCAAAAATCCAAAACTATTTTTAATCGTTCAACTTATCTACAGATCATGTCGACGGGACGATTGCAAGGGGGACGTCGTCGTTTGAATCTCACAGCGTTATCTACGGAAGGGCAACTTCAATACTACGCACCTAGATTTTATGGATCTTGCACACATTAATTGTTTTAATCGCCTCCAATCCAAGAAATTTTAGGATATTCGTACTATCGATTGGATTGTTTTAGAGGAGATCCATTTGGCTGACGAAGTACGAGAGTTTGTTTCTGTACAGGGGTGGGAAAATTTTTTTAATATTGATGAGTTGGGGTTTAAGGAACTTACATTAGAGTTTATATCATCTTTCTACCTCAATCTCAGGCCAACCTTCACCTAGTAGACCAACACGCAGGAAGGGATTATTTATTTCGAGTTTCAGGCACCACTTACACTCTTTCTCTTGTCGAGTTCACCCAGTATTTAGGGGTGTATGAGGACTCTTTTTTCTATAGTGTTATATATTCTGACCTTCACCTTGATCTCCCCTCTCGTGACCACGCTGCCAATATTTTGTCTCTGCTTGCTTTCGATCTATCCCTATATGAGGCCAAGAGGTCTAAGGCCTATAAGTTGAGTTCTCCTACTCTTCATTACATCCATCATCTACTGAGTCATACTTTGAGTGGTTGGGGCGAAAGCTCTGGTGTAGTGAGTAGACAGGATATTTTTTACTTCTATAGCATGTCTTCGCGACACCTTATTAACTTGGGATACATGTTAGCACATTTTATTCTTCATCAGGCCGATAATTCTTGTATTGGGTCAATCTGTGTATTATAGTACGTTTTGTAGTCTAAACTATTAGGGTATATTTTCTTATTTTTTATGCGCTAATCATGTCTTATAACTTTTTTTTATCCTCCTTATGTATATATTATTGTCGCTAATTCTTTCTTGTCTTTTTGCAGGATTCAAGAATTTTGGCCAAAAATGACCTGACACGCCCTCCCTGGGCATGTCACGGGGTATGTGACTCGATACCGAGGAAGCCTGCTGACAGAGCCAAAACAACAGAAAAAACTGCTGGCACGCCCTTATGACACGCCCTCCCTGGGCGTGTCAGAGGGCGTGTCACCCTCATCCTGAAGCCTGTTGCCGCATTTAAAGTTTTTTCGCCTCTGCACGTCAACAGTACGGACACGCCCCCCTACACGGGTGTGTGCCTTTTTATCTTAGCCTCATAGATAGGCGCATTAGGATCAAGCGCTGATAACTCAGCACACAAGCTCTTCATTTTCAAGAAGTATTTTGAGATGGAGAGGTCTCCTTGAGTTGCTTTAGAAAACTCATTATCCAGGAACTGTAGTCTAGCTACATTATTCCTGTTGAACAACCCATCAAGGGAAGTCCAATTTTCAACAGCAGATTCACATCCAAGATGTAATCAAACAGCTCCGGTTAAACAGCCCGTTTGAGAGTAAACTCTGCCTTTGCATTAGTATTCCTCCAAACTCTCACCTGCTCAGTAGTTCCAAACTCAACTGTAATTTCCACCTGGTCATCACCACCGATGACCTCCCACGGCTCCTCACCCAAGAAAACAACTTTTCATGCATGACTTCCACTTCTTGAAGTTAGTTAGCGTCAAAAGCTCAATTCCCAGACCCCTTGAATAACCTCCGTTCATTGTAGAAAATCTGATTAAGTTCCAAGAAGCCCAGAGCACAATCAAACGTTGATCACCACTCAATCAGACGTTGATCACCACTCAAGCAACTGAACCTTCCTCTGATACCATGTTGAATTTTCTCAAGAAGCTCAGCAAGATAGTCTAAACATCAAATTAATATCTTCAGAACTATCCAGATCACAACTTGACCAAGCATAAACCAGGAAGTAAACTCAATCAACCAGATGTAGAGACAAAGACAAGCAGCTCATGTATATATCAATCGTCTTTACAGAGCGAGGTATACATTGCGAGACATGATTTCGCCAGTACACTAAGGAAAGCAGGAAAAAACAAGTAACCAATTCGGGCGGACAGAACACTGGAGACCGCCGAGACCGCATGTCCGCAGAAGTTACAGAGACCACCAGAACAGCTACTGAAGCTGAAATAAACAACGGAATCTGCCGAGACTGCGAGGTCGTGCAAACACACCGTTATTCACTAAACTACTGTTGTTGATGAACTGTAGAACAGATCGCCTAACCGCCGAATCCAGCGGACAGGTTATTGAACTTGGAAGATTGAAACAGAGAGAAAATTGGTAAACAGCCGAAAATAGTCCGTAAAATTCACTGAGCCTGACCGAAGTCAAAACCAAACACCTGGCTTCACAGTACCATCCGCGCCACATGCAAACAACAACCAGTTAATTCTGCGCAAACCATGCGGATAGGAAAACTGAGTCCGCAGCACTTAAACCGAGTTAAACTTACTGTTCACTCTGTTACAAATGAAGTTCTGAGGGGGTCCTATTTATAGGCAAGGTGAGGAGTGTGGTCATCACCCTATGAGATAGGCTAACCGCCCCTTGATCCTAGCTATCACCGTCAGTCCTCCGAGTCCGGATTGTCCGCATTACCAATGCCGGACTCGCGAACAGTCCGCTAACCGCCAAGCATAAGATCGTCGCCATAGCAGACCACCTAGCTAGAGGCCAGTCCATACAAGGCAGTCTGCCCAGTCTGCAAGGACAAGGTCGGACATCAGACAAAACCGTCAAGTACCAAGGCGATATGACAGTCCGCACAGAGTAGCGAACACTGCACCAATCCGAAGAACAAGTCCACGACCAACAGGCTGACCTCCCGGTCACAGCAGACTTAGCAAACTCTTCGAAAACAGCATCAGTCCGCAGCATAAGTCTACGACCAACAGGCAGACCGCCCGGTCACAGCAGACTATGCGGACACCCTGGACTTGTCACAGTGAGTGACCAAGTCCACAACCCGCAAACTTAAGGCGTGAGCTCAGCGGACACCAAGTCAGATCGCCAGCTCCAAGGCCAGTCAACGAGGAATATGGCTCACCACCTCAACTCGAGACAAGACCATCGCCGATCTCGCGGACTCCATAAAAATAGTCTATGTAGTCCGTGAAGACCACAGACTCCAACCTGCAAACTTCCAACAGCAGCCAACTGCCGAACTCACACTCAGTCCGCGTAGTCCGTGGATTTCAACCCGCACATCAGCCACAAGAACTCCATAGGTCGCCAACACCAGACCGCCAGTCTGCACCATCAGTCGGAGCGGTCAGTCTGCCCAGGCCGCCCGGACTGCCCGATCACCCACTTTTACTTCACAAATTTCAACAATAACTCGCTCATCCAACCGGTTTTCCCAGAGCTGTAAGCGGCAGGAAGCTCTCCGGGTCTACTCACCCGATATTGGCAGAAACTCGTGATTTAGGGCTCAACAGCACTGCCCACACCTTCCTGGATGTTGGCCCTGCACCAGGAGAAACTCTCGCACGACTTCCACCCACAATCCAGCCACGACCAGCATCTTCCAAACAGCCAGCCTCGACGGCATCCCCGGTGCATCTAACGACTGGTCCTGCTTCATTTTCTAGCCACGATCTCTTCTCTGATAGTTCAGGACAGCTCAGCCATGGCAGCTCCTTTGAAGATTCCGACAATTTTCTTCGATAAGTATAAATATGATGTTACTGTTTGTTAAAGGTTGGAGTCTTTGTCGATGTTGTCAATGTTGAGAAGGAAAATTGTTATGTTTGCTGTTGTCGATTGTTAAGAAGATGAATAGTGATACTTTGTGTTGAGGCAACTGTGAAGTGCTGCTATTGTTTTCGATTAGGTTGTTATCAATGAGATTTATGCTTGCTTCCTGAGATCACAGTGTTTCCTGATTTTCTTTAGACAGATAATAGAATAGTTTTTATTTTGCATGCTTGGTGAAATCTGTTGGAGCCTCTGCAGTGTTTGTGAGATTTCGTGGAGCCACTTGTGTGGCAGTGAGTGAATTTCCTCCTTGGCGCTCGTGTGCAATAGCGACCGTCCTCGGAGCGGGAGATCGAAGGTGACGAGTAGTTCCTCGCGGGATCTCCGTCGACTTCAAATAAGGAAATACTCCTCTTTTCGTGGGTAACTTGTTTTTTCCCCCTCCTTTGCGTGTGTTTATATTCTCTTAGGATTTTAGGCTCTTTCTAGATTTTTCGTTTGGGTTTTGTAAGCGAACGCTACGTCGAAAAATCGAAACGGAAACGTATTTGGAGTTCACTATTTTCGTTTTGCTACGACAAAGAGACGGAACGAAAGTTGTGAATCTTCTTTCCCCGGATTTTTCCATTCGAACTATTTTCCAAGAAAATCCATTTTGAAGCAAAATAGTTTGTTTATGCTTTACAAAAAAAAGTAAAGTTGTTTTCCTTCTTAATGTTTGTGCAAAGCCCGCTCAAAATTTTTTGCCAAAATTCATCGCTTGCATTTAATGTTTTCTGGAAAAAGCTAACAGACGCACAAACCCTACGCGTCGTCCTGCATCATGCAACCATCTTGTCCTCATAGAAGGAGTTTTGCCCCCCCCCCCAAAAGGTAAGAGCAGAGGGCAGTGGTCGGAGTCCAATCTTATGAGATGACAAACATAAACAAGTAGAAGTAAATCAAGGTCATACGAGTTAAGAAACATACGATCAAACCAACCTCACATCTGAGCTGCATCAACTTTGTTGTTATAGCAAATGAATCAAAGAATGCTAAAATTGAGCTCTTGAAGGTCCATAAACATAATCCACTCTTCCATATCTCGCGATCCATGGGAATACAGAAAAGGTCGTCCCCCTTTTTATCTTGCCTACACAAAAGACAATTGAAATCGCCCCCACAATTGTCGGCGAGTCTGAGGCTATATGGCTAGAAAGAAGCGTACCAACAAAAAAAAGTAGACCTTTTTTGTTGGAAGAAATAATAGGGAAGGAAAATAAAATTGATGCATATTATTCATCCTCATAGGGAGTATATAAGGCATTACAAGAAGACATATATCACTGATAGCCGATGTGGGACAAAACACCGGATCTAATACATAAATACTAATAGACCTACATATTACTATAAAACTCATAAACTCCAACAAAGCAATATACAAAGAGTTGGCTAAATAGGAAGCAGTAAGTGCTGCAACAAAAAAATCTTTGTTCAAGAGATCAGGGAAGCTTAAATCCTCCTCAGAACAAAGAAGTTCCCTTTCTCCAATTCTTTCATTTCTCTAGCAAATATGTTAAAGAGGAAAAAGTAATCCAAAGCATCTGAAGCCTTCTGTTTGAGCATCTAAAGCTCCTAAGCCAGATTCATTCTATTTATGTTCTAATCAAGGTACTCCGAAGTTCCCTTTAAAAGAATTTTATTGGTGCCTCTCAAAGCTTTTTGTTAGGGGTTATTTTGACTCCAACTACATTTTGGATTGAGGTGTGACGATAGGCAATCTTTGAGCAAATCAACAGGCTTGGACATTCTTGCAATTTGGTAGGAGTAAATCTGGTCAGGTGGATCAATGGCCGCAGGCTTAGAGGGGGAGTTTTGGGTTGACAAGCCACAATTTCTATAGACACTTGTCCTACTTAGGGAGAGTACTCCAGTAGCAGAAAGTTTTCTATATTTATCTCTAAATAGCTTGGATTTACTTTGCAACACTTTTATTTCTCATTGAAATTAACTACCTGTGGTTGATTTATTTTCTAATCACTCAAATACTCCATTTACCTCCTCTAGAATAACTGTGAAGCCATAACTTTTAAATATACATGTGGAGCAATTTATATATTTATGAGTGTTTTTTACAAAAAAATATTGAACAACAGTAAGTTCTTAGACACATTACCAAACTGAACCTTTCGGCTGGCCTAGAATGATGTGTAAAGCCTCAAATGTTTGAAACTGGTGAGAAAAAAGAAATAATTTATTTTAAACTATAGAAAACTGTTAAGGTACTTAGTGCAGTGAATGTTATTACTATTTTTATTACTTTACATTGTTTGAAATAAGTATTTGTGCTTTACTGAGTAAGCCTTTGGCCATTGGTTTAATATTACAAGTTGGGTCCTAGACTTTGTAAACCTGGTTGCACTAGGATTACTGTCTTAGATTTAAATTTCTTTGCCTGAGCAAATGAGAATAATTTTAACTTTTCTTTTTTTTCATTAGTGTCCAAGCAAAGGGTTGAAAATCTTAACAAATATGGGAAGAAACTTGTCAGGGTACTGCATTCAACTGGTTCTAAAAATCTAGTGATCTTATGCCATGGATTCTGTTCCACAAAGGTAAAGTACGTTGGAGAATCTATATTTGTTTATGAACTTGTTGGGTTTCTCTATGAGGTTGGCACAACGCTTGTGCACACAGCGGAAGTAATAAAATCTAGAATAACCAAAAGAGATTGGATCGGGCCATGCATGTTGAATCAAGAAGTTAACACAATAAGCAGGCAAAAATTACCTCTTCGGTGTTGAGTCACAACTCAACAAAGATGCTCCAAGTGTGATTCCTTGTCGGTGGCGAGTTTTACGTGGAATAGCGTCCACGTCTCAGCAAAAATCCACACGAGCGGGAGAATCCCGAGCTTCATCGCACGATGGATCGGAGGAAAGTCGACCGCACCTTGCAACTCCACGGACAGCTAGGTCCGTGCCAGGAGAGGCAATACCGACGACGATCGTCGGAAGTGGGAAGGTCAGTGGAGCAGACGCGGCGGCGGAACACTTCTGTCGGCGGTGTTCGGGATTCGGCAGGTCGGAACAGCAGCGGAACACTACCGTCGGTTTCTGATCGGCCGCAGGATAGGTCGCTGGAGAGGAGGTGGTCGGCGGAGCGAACAACCGGCGGAGGAACGTTTCCGTCTTGCGGAATCGGGAGATCGGCGGATCTGGAGATTCGGCAGAACACTTTCCGTCGGCTCGACCCGTCAACAGGAAAAATCCCGATGAATGATGATCTCAATCTCCCCAAAACCCTAAGTGTCCTATTTATACCAAAGGCATAAACAGTTCATAGGAATCGCTATCCGCAGGCCACCAAAGATAGGGTTTCTGGACCGTTCAGTGAGAATCACCTCCAGATCCGGTGAGAATCAGTCGGCGAGAATCGGTCGCAGAATCGGCGAGAATCAGACGCAGAGTCGGCGAGAATCGAACAGTTCGATTCTCGACGATTATGCCTTAGCCGGCGAGACATACACGACGACTCCCGTCGATTCTCGTCGATTTTGCCATAGTCGACGAGTCATACTCGACGACTCCCATCGACTCTCGACGATTTTCCCTTGGCAACATTTGCCTGACTCCCCATACAGTAGGGTGATTGGTAACCCTTACCAACACAGTTAATCTTCCAATTTCTCCACATGCTCTTATGTGCGACCCTGCAGGCTCATATCGCGTTGGCAATGAGATTACATGTTTGACCACTTCTGGATCACCATGGTAACTCCAACAGTCTCCCACTTGATCTTGAAAGTATCAAACCAAAAACCTCACAAACAATGAGCGGCATCTAGCAATGCATCATTGCTCCCCAAGAAATAAGAGTTCATAACTCATAAGCCTTCATGACCAATGTATCAGCGTTGTCTTTGTCCCTTTGTCCCTTACATCCGGAAAGAACTAGAGGCATGGACCGTGTCACCCTCGTAATAGCTCAATCCAAGTTTCTTGATTCAGGACGGACTTCCAGAGAATGGTGAGTCCAATATCACATATTGACTCAACCAAGCATGGCCATGCATTTCTCAGTCCAGTTCCATCAAGGGGCCTATGGATGCAACTCATGTCATACAGGAGGACAAATTCCATATCTTCTCACACACAAACACCCAAATGATTCGTAACATGCCCAATAACCACCCTTATCATCAACCTTTCTCAAGGAAGACTTTAGATGGCATCAAAGCACCCTCTTCCTCACTTGATGAATGTTGTGACTTCAGGTCAAAGGACCACAACACCATTGTCAATTGAGACCTACTCGTGATACGATTGAATGACAATCCACAGAGTAGTCTCAGGTAGGGTCTGTCCAGTACAACTTGTTCACTAACAAGTACCCACGTGATGACTTGATATCACAATATCATGACCTGTGAGAACTGGTCATCAGTCAACACACGTGCTAGTCTTAAGGTATCATCATCACCCTTAGTTTCTATGATGATACAACGACCAGGGACCTTTTAAGAATGAAGCTTAAAATAAATCATAGGCTCTCACATTCAAGTCACGTACTTGATGTCCTATGGAAGCGAGCACTCTAAGGGTATTTATTATGTTACAATTTAACTATCACATAGAAAAATCACAATAAAAGAACTTGCCATTAATTGTAAAAAGAAACATTTAGGTACAAAATTCATCAAATGAATAAACAATAAACAGCCAACAGAACATATGTTTACATGCAACCCACAAGACTCTCACTAGAGTTGATCATTCAGGTATCGTATACCCATTGATCTAGTATGACCATCATGCTTTCTCTGCGCGAGAGGCTTTGTCAGTGGATCCGCAATATTCTCCTCAGTCGGCACTCTGCAAATGTTCACATCTCCTCGTTCGACAATCTCACGAATAAGATGGAACCGCCGAAGTATGTGATTGGAGCGCTGATGGGATCTAGGTTCCTTAGATTGTGCAATTGTACCATTGTTATCACAGTAGAGAACTACGGGACCAACAATGCTAGGAACTACATCAAGCTCGCTGATGAATTTCCTAATCCATACAGCCTCCTTCGCTGCGTTAGCCGCAGCGATATACTCGGCCTCTATTGTAGAATCAACAACTATCTCTTGCTTGGAACTCTTCCAGCTCACAGCTCCTCCATTAAGGCAAAATACAAAACCTGATTGAGACTTGGAGTCGTCCCTATTAGTTTGGAAGCTAGCATCCGTGTAACCACTTACAACGAGCTCTTCCTCTCCACCATACACCAAGAACACATCCTTAGTCCTTCTCAAGTACTTCAAGATATTCTTGACTGCAATCCAGTGATACTTACAGGGGTCTGACTGATACCTGCTAGTCATGCTCAAAGCAAAGGAGACATCGGGTCGAGTACACAACATCGCGTACATGATTGATCCAATTGCCGAAGCATATGGAATCAACTTCATGCGGTCCTTATCTTCACAAGATTTTGGACACTGGTCCTTAGAGAGATTCACACCATGAGATATGGGCAAAAATCCTTTCTTGGACTCAAGCATGTTGAACCGCTTCAACACCTTTTCGATGTACGTACTCTGGGTCAAACCCAGCAAATTCTTCGACCTATCTCTATAGATCTTAATACCGAGTATGTAAGTCGCTTCACCCAAGTCCTTCATAGAAAAGCAGTTCCCTAGGTTGTTCTTAACAACTTTCAGGGTAGGAATGTCATTCCCAATCAAAAGTATGTCATCTACATACAATATCAGGAAGACAACAATGCTCCCACTGATTCGCTTGTAAACACAAGGCTCATCTTCATTCTTGATGAAACCAAACTCTTTGATTTTCTCATCAAAACGAAGATTCCAACTTCGAGAGGCCTGTTTCAGTCCATAGATGGACCTATTCAGCTTGCATATTTTAGTGGCTTCATTTGGGGATACAAAACCCTCGGGTTGTGTCATGTACACTTCCTCAAGGAGGTTTCCATTAAGGAAAGCCGTTTTGACATCCATCTGCCAGATCTCGTAGTCATAATACGCAACAACAGCAAGCAATATCCTTATGGACTTTACCATGGCAACAGGGGAAAAGGTCTCATCATAGTCAATACCATGAATTTGCTTGAAACCCTTAGCCACCAGTCGCCTTTTGAATGTCTGTACATTCCCATCCATGTCAGTCTTCTTCTTGAAGACCCACTTGCACCCTATGGGTCGTACCCCTTCAGGTGGTTCTACCAAGTTCCAAACTTGGTTTGCATACATGGAGTCCATTTCGGATTTCATAGCCTCAAGCCATTTGTCGGAGTCCTGTCCATTTATAGCCTCTTGGTAGGTTGCTGGCTCATCATCATGATCCATAAGCAACACATTACCTATTTGAGACACGAGAAATCCATATCTCTCAGGCTCAAATCTTGGTCTACCAGATCTACGTAGGACTTGTGCTTCTTGAGTAGGTTCTCTAGCTACAACATCTTGTAGTCCTATCTCAGAATCCAATTCTGGTTCATTCACTACCTGTGGTTCTTGAACTTCTTCAAGTTCTACCTTTTCAGTCTTTCTTGATAAGAACTCTTTCTCCAAGAAGACGCCAGTCATTGCGACAAACACTTTGCCCTCGGACGGTAGGTAAAAGTAATACCCTTTCGTTTCCTTAGGATATCCCACCAGATAACATTTATCCGATTTGGGTTCCAGCTTGTCAGGCATTTGACATCGCACGTATGCCTCACAGCCCCAAATTTTAATGAACGACATACTAGGACGCTTCTCAGTCCATATCTCATATGGTGTCTTCAGAACCGTTTTCGTTGGAGCACGATTCAGTGTTATTGCAGCAGTCTCTAAAGCAAAACCCCAAAAGGAAACAGGCAAATCGGCATGACTCATCATCGAACGTACCATGTCTAATAGAGTACGATTTCTCCTCTCAGATACACCATTATGCTGTGGTGTCTTAGGTGGAGTGAGCTGTGATACAATACCACACTCTTTCAGATGATCACGGAACTCATGACTCAGGTATTCGCCACCTCGATCAGATCAGAGTGCTTTAACCCTTTTACCCAATTGGTTTTCTACTTCATTCTTGAACTCTTTGAACTTTTCAAAGGTCTCGGATTTGCACTTCATAAGATACACATATCCGTATCTACTGAAATCATCAGTAAATGTAACAAAGTAGAAAAACCCACCTCTAGCCATGGAACTCATGGGTCCGTATACATCACTATGTACAACACCCAAGAGATCCTCAGCCCTCTCAGTATAGCCCGTGAAAGGAGCTTTAGTCATCTTGCCTAACAAACAAGATTCGCATCGCTCAAATGATTCATAATCAAATGAGTCTAAGAGTCCATCTCTATGGAGCTTGGATATGCACTTCTCGTTTATATGGCCCAAATGATAATGCCAGAGAAATGTAGGGTTTGAGTCATTTGTTCTTAGTCTTTTATTATTTTCTACATTATAGATCAGATGGTCCAAGTTCAAAACATAAATACCATTAAACAATTGGGCTACAGCATAACAAACATCATTCTTAAATATCGAACAACAGTTGTTCTTAATTATAAAAGAAAAACCAATCATGTCCAAACATGAAATGGATATAATGTTTCTAGTTATGGCCAGAACAAAATAACAATTATCAAGTTCTATTACAAGCCCACTGGGCAAAGAAAGACGGTAAACCCCTACGGCTACAGCAGCAACTCTTGCTCCATTGACGACACGAAGGTCCACCTCCCCTTTACTCAGCAATCTTCTCCTTCCCAGTTCCTACACATTTGTATAAATGTGAGAACCACATCCGGTATCCAATACCCAAGATGAAGGAGCAGAAAGTTTTATCTCTATAACGTAAATACTTGAAGCAGAGGTCATACCTCCCTTCATTTTCTGCAGACCCTCAATGTACGAAGGACAGTTCCTCCTCCAATGACCAGCCTTGCCACAGTGGTGGCATTTCCCCTCCTTCACCATGCTCTTCTTCTTCATCAGTGCAGAAGACTTGGGCTCAAGATATGACTTAGGTCCTACCTTCGTCTTCTTGAAGCCCTTGGCCTTGCCCTTGCCCTTATGCACCATCAATATAGGGCTGGCAGGCTTGGCCTTCTTCATATTGATCTCAGCAGTTCTCAATATGCTTAGGAGCTCGGGCAGTGTCTTGTCTATCTCATTCATGTTGTAGTTCAAGACAAACTGCTCGTAACTGTCCGGCAACGATTGCAGGATCAGATCATTGGCCAACTCTTGACCCAGAGGAAAACCCAGTCTTTCAAGGTTCTCTATATACCCAATCATCTTGAGTACGTGAGTCCCTACTGAGTCTCAAACTCCCATCTTGCACTGAAACAATGCTTTTGTGACGTCAATCCTCTCTTGACGAGCTTGCCCTTGAAACATTTTCTTAAGATGCTCGTCAATCTCCTTGCACCCCATGTTCTCATGTTGCTTCTGAAGCTCAGAGTTCATGGTGGCAAGCATAAGGCATTTGACGTCTAAGGCATCATCAGTATACTTCTTGTAAGCATCCTTATCAGCATGGGAAGAATTCCCGGTCGGCACCTCGGGGGCTTCCTCTTCCAAGACATAGAGCTTTCGCTCTTGCCTGAGAACAATTCTCAGGTTCCTGTACCAGTCCATATAATTAGTCCCACTGAGCTTATCCTTCTCAAGGATGGCTCTCAGAGACAACGTGGAGTGCGAACCACTTGTCATGGAATTCTACAAGAATTCATGCAGAATAAATCAACACCAAAATTTCAAAATACAATTATTTTTCTTAATTTGGACTTCAACTAAAACTCCCACTATTTTATTCGAAATAATAGCCCTCACTATCAATTCGGAGAGTTCATGCGAGCTACTCTCTTAGTGGACAAGATCCGTATTTCACCAACACAATGAGTCAGCTTTGGCTTTCCTCTCACGATGTGATTATTTAGGTAGACAACGCTTGCCAATTGCATCCCCATGCAATTCTTGTATAGTTGGTGAATAACTCCTTATTCGCATCCATCACATGGTGCATGTCAACCCCATGCCTCTAGGCACTCAACCTTTGAGGTCACCTAGTTAAGCTAGACCCGATGTCGATAGTGGGATATCACAATTATTCGCTCGCACCCTTACCAAGATAGATTAATGCACCTTGCTTTGGCAAGCCCACACTTCATCGATCGAGGCAGGAAGAGTGTCATCCATCGGAAGGCATCCGAACACTTAATATTTGATGAAGGGATTTTTGATAATAGGTTAACAATTAACCATGACCAACATTTGATCAATATGCACATCCAAAGAAAAACACTTCACTAAAATCCTCATGCATCCCTTATGTGCACAATAGAACACTATCAACATTTGATAGAGGAAAAGGGATAAATCTGAACATCTGGACACTTCCAAATCTTCAGGTTTACATGCATTGGACAAGGCAAAGACAACTCAACTTAAAGCAGTAGACAAGCTCATCTCTCCTTGTTGGATTCAAAATCCAAAATAAAATCGAGGGATTGTTACTGCTAAGGAGACAACAATTTCTAACAATTAGAAATTTCCACGAAATCCCAGACGTTCCTGGCGGGGAACCAAGATTAAATCTAGACATTTAGAACACTTCTAAATCCCTAGGTTTACACGTACTGGAATAACCTAACTTCCAATACAACAAACATGGCCGGAACCTGCCTCTGATACCACTGATGGGTTTCTCTATGAGGTTGGCACAACGCTTTTGCACGTAGTGGAAGTAATAAAATCTAGAATAACCCAAAGAGATTGGATCGGGCCATGCATGTTGAATCAAGAATTTAACACAATAAGCAGGCAAAAATTACCTCTTCGGTATTGAGTCACAACTCAACAAAGATGCTCCAAGTGTGATTCCTTGTCGGTGGCGAGTTTTACGTGGAATAGCGTCCACGTCTCTACAGAAATCCACACGAGCGGGAGAACCCCGAGCTTCGTCGCACGAAGGATCAGGAGGAAAGTCGACCGCACCTTACAACTCCACGGACTGCTAGGTCCGCGCCAGGAGAGGCAATACCGACGACGATCGTAGGAAGTGGGAAGGTCAGCGGAGTAGATGCGGCGGCGGAACACTTCTGTCGGCGGTGTTCAGGATTCGGCAGGTCGGAACAGCAGCAGAACACTTCCGTCGGTTTTCGATCGGCCGCAGGATAGGTCGCCGGAGAGGAGGTGGTCGGCGGAGCGAACAACCGGCGGCGGAGCGTTTCCGTCCGGCGGAATCGGGAGATCGGCGGATCTGGAGATTCGGCGGAACACATTCCGTCGGCTCGACCCGTCAACAGGAAAAATCCCGATGAATGATGATCTCAATCTCCCCAAAACCCTAAGTGTCCTATTTATACCAAAGGCATAAACAGTTCATAGGAATCGCTATCCACAGGCCACCAAAGATAGGGTTTCTGGACCGTTCGGCGAGAATCACCTCCAGATCCGGTGAGAATCAGTCGGCGAGAATCGGTCGCAGAATCGGCAAGAATTAGACGCAGAATCGGCAAGAATCGAACAGTTCGATTCTCGACGATTATGCCTTCGTCGGCGAGACATACACGACGACTCCCGTCGATTCTCGTCGATTTTGCCATAGTCGACGAGTCATACTCGACGACTCCTGTCGACTCTCGACGATTTTCCTTTGGCAACATTTGTCTGACTCCCCATACAGTAGGGTGATTGGTAACCCTTACCAACATAGTTAATCTTCCAATTTCTCCACATGCTCTTATGTGCTACCCTGCAGGATCATATCGTGTTGGCAATGAGATTACATGTTTGACCACTTCTGGATCACCATGGTAACTCCAACAGAACTAACATATACCATTTATGTACAATGACATAAGAATTTTTTCAGTCCGCTATTATTCTCTCATGCTGATTATTTTCAGTGGTTTTTTTTATTTCTAATTGGGGTTGATTTACATGAATAATTTCATTCCAAATTGAAGTGATGTAAACTCTTGAAATCGGTGTAAGATATAGATGTTTCATAATACAATTTTACCGCCCAAAAGGAACTGTGCTTTTACTAAAAAAAATTTAAGCTGATTTTTTATTCTCTACAGATTTAAAAACAAACAAATTTGTTAGGAGGGACAAAAGTCATTTAAAAGACATGCTTTGGATAGGATATAGAAGAAATGGGTGCTTGTGTAGCCTTGTGCATCTCCCTTTGGAGATGGAACTGGATATAAAACCAAGAGACAGGATTAAATATGTATTGCGTCTTGTTTACTGATATCTGTTTTTCTTCAATATTTGAGGCTTATAATAGGCTACTTATTTTGTTCATTGACATATCCTGGATCATTTTATCTCCTTTAACTTGCATTACTTTTGTTATGCTTCTTCACACATAGACACAAAGACACAGAGATAGAGACACATAGAGACACTGACACAAAGACACATAAATACACGCAAAGACACAAACACAGACACAAGTACAAACACACAGACACATACAGACACAGACAAATATAGACAAATACAGACACATAGACACACAGACAGATACACAGACACACATTGACACAAACACACATTCACACAGACACACAAACACACAGATAGGGGTGCAAATGGTTTGGTTTGGGCTGATTTGGACCGAAAGCGAAATCAAACCGAAACGGGTCGGTTATTTTTTTCCCCAAACTGAACCAAATCTAAACCGATTAGTGCGGTTCAATAATTAGTGCGGTTGGGACAGTTTTTTTGGGAGGTTTTCAGTTTTATTAGAAAAAATTTTAAAACACAAATGATATTATTATTTTTATATTATATGATGCATAAATATAATTAAAGATTGTGATAAGCTAATCTTCATTTTAAATTTACTATTTGCATATTTGTTTCGATCAAATTATGAGTCAAGAATATTATATTTGACAAAATTTCTAAGAGAGAAAAACATTCCATAAGTAAGAAAATATTAGGAAATTTTGAATATTTTAAAAAATAGTGAAACTACAAAATGCATTTAAGACAAATATTGGTATTAATTCTGAAATGTCGTGAAAATAAATTCCAAACATTTAAGATATCTACATTGCTTCTCATTTCTCAATCATCATTCTAGAATTTATCATTCACAAAATTAACATATAAATTCAATGCGATAAATTTATTAACATACACATATAAGCAAAGTTGACATAATTGAGTCTTGGGAGTTTGAGGGAAATACTAAAGAGGTGTGAAAAAACTTAATTTGACTTTTGTGAAGGTTGGCTATATGATTAGAGTATCAACGTTAATGTATTTATGTATTGTTAATTTATTTCGGTTCAGTACGGTTTTATCGGTTTTTGAATATTGAAAACCACACCGAACCAAAATAAGGGTGGTTATCCTAAATGAAAAACCACACCTACGCCGAACAGAGCGGTTCAGTGTGGATATCGGTTTGGTTTAGGCGGTTCGGTCAGTTTGGGGGGGTTTCGATTTTTTGTGCACACATCTACACACAGACACAGACAGATACATAGACACAATTACAGATAAACGCAAACACATACATAGACAGACACAGACATGAAGACAGACATACAAACGCATACAGACAGAGACATACAAAGACAGTCACAGACAGATACAGACATAAACAGACAAACAGATACAAACCGACATATACACATACACAGATACAGACACAGACAAATAGACAGACAGGGACTGACAGAGACAGAAACACAAATAGATAGATAGAGACACACAAACACACAAACACACACTCACTAGCAGAAGGGGCACAATACCTTCAACTAATGCAAGTATTCTCATTGCGCACTATCTGCTTGCAAGAGTACCTTCAACTAATGCACATTTATCACACACACATAATTATCACACACACACAATTATCACACACGTACAGTCATCAAACATGAATAGTTATCGCACACACAGTTATCACAGGCACAACATGGAGATCTTATCGAACACCACCACAAATCCACAACAAAGAAGGGAATAATAGAAGAGTAGAGGTATGAACGTCTCAAACCTCTCTTGTCATTCTCTCCTAATGTAACGAACGATAATGGTGTTAAACGAATCACTATCACAACATAAATAGAGTATGACATAAGCAGTAGCTGAAGGAGTACTAGTGGAAGGCTAACAACCATGAAGAAGACCACAGAACATACAAGTAATATGAGAAGATAAAAAACAACCACATAGATGGCACGATGACCCCACAGTTCAAGTACACAATCTATAGAAGTTCCAGGGCTCATAAGTAAACATGCTAAGCCGGATAAACACTAATATACAAAATACTGTAAATCTATATACCTACGAAGCTGTAACAATATGACTAATGAAGTTGCTAATAGTAGTAACAATCCTTTATAAGTCGTTTATCTTTACGTCAAGTCCGCGTCATATCCCTTGGAACACATGAGGGTGTTAACCAATTGTGAGGGTTAGCAAATACTATACGTAATTACTAAGTGGTTCCATCTGTCGCCCTAAGCTCCTAATATGCTCAAGGGAGGCAGAAAACTGACCTGAAGTAAGTGTTAACACAATGCAATATATATCTATGCTATATTAAAAGGAAAAAATATCTTTTGATGAAACATTTAACTTTTTGATTTTACCCTATTTATTACAAAATTTAAATTTCTTTAATTTATATGTTTTCTTTAATTTTAAAAAACATGCTCTCATATAGGCAAAGTTCTTTACTTACAATAAAAAATATGCTCTTCCTGTCGCTTGCAAACCCCAATGCGCTGTTGCGCGAGTATAGTACTCAGGGTTTTGCGAGCGGCGGGAGCGCCATCGCGTCGGGGGCAATGTCGTTGCTAGGGTACTGTCGTGTAGGGAATTGGGGTTCCCCCGTTCACTGTCGCAGTTTGCCGTAGTGGCGGAGCCCAATGCCTATCACTCGGTTGTATATATATATATAAACAATATGAACAATATGAAGAATTACATAATTAAAGGAAGTGCAGTAATATAATATAAATGGAGTGTGGTATAAATAAATATTAAGTAAACACATCATTGTTTTTATTCTAATGGTGTCTGCAACACACACACACACTTGTAGTGTAATAACTAATATAAGTAACGAATGTTTATTTAATCAAACAATCATATAAAGATGCTCATACAAGTTTTTATGATTGAGAGCATGCATAATCTAAACTACTGCACAATATAAATTACACAATCAAGTATAAACACAATTATGATCTATCGTTAAATCCAATGCAATGCCAAACAAATATATCCTCGCAAGATGTGTGTCATAACCCATAATTAACCCAACCCATATTAGTCATACTATGCAAGCACACATAGCACCATCATCACACCCAAGCACACCCAATCACTCACACACACAATATTATTATCGACATATAATCATCATGAAAAGTGTCGAGACACCGGCACCACACACACACACACACACACACACACTATATCGACATAGAATCATCATGCAAAGTGTCAAGACACCGACACCAGATCATAAGGGGAGCTCTCCATTTGTTTGGAGGGGAGCTGCTCGTTGGAGGAATACCTTGCCACAGTGTAGGTTTCCACAAAGGTGTCAGTATAGAGAGTGGTCGGATTTAGGAGGAGGCATCAATTTGGAGCTTGTTGGCGGTCGACTTTAGGAGGCTACTGGAGATCAGAAGGGAGAGTGGATGTCTCGGCTTGGAGAGGAGATCTTGATTGCTTGGTGAAGATGGTGAGATGTGCGTGAATAATGGTTGGTGAGGGATGAATCGGCTAAGTATGTTTCTAAAACTAACATTACAAGAAAATTTATATAATAAATATTAAGTTTTGGAGGCCCACTTCATCTTTCATTCAATTGCTTGTAAATTACTCTAGGAAACTCAGAATATACCACAATTGGGCTCGTTACAACTGTGTCGTCAATGCATAACCATTGAAATGATCCAAGATTAATTTTTAGCTTGTTAGTTCCTTGTATACTTCCCGGAGTGTTTGCAGCCCAATTTGACTTAAATGTCAAAGCTGCTCTAATGATGTCTAAATCGCATGCAAACAACTTTGTTGTGTTTGTATTGTTGTTACGAGTCTTACGAAGTTGACAGGGGTCAATTCGGAGGTCGTTTTCTCGATTTCACCTTTTCAGGCAATTTCATTAAAAACCGTGTTTGCATTACAAATTCTCCGATACTCATAGGAATTGACCGTAGACGGTTCCGTTGACTTGCGTTGACTTTACGTGTCTATCAAAACTAACTGAGATAAATTTTGAGGCCATTTACTCAATTTCACATATTCGAGTCGCCGCGTAGCTCGCCTCATCTTGTTTCTAACAACTTCTATGATTCTCATCAAAATGAAACGAAACGGACAACGCTGAGTTTGTACGTGTCATATGAATTTAATGCAACTGACTGAGATTAATTCCGAGTTAGTTTACCCAAAAAGTCATTTCGGTGTCGTCACATATCTCAAAACAACCTATTTTGCGAACTTCATAAATATGCATCAGAATGCGATGAAACGAACGTCATTGAGAGCGTATTAATCTTACGAGTGCAACACCACTAACTAGAATCTATTTTGAATTCATTTTCTCAAAAAGCCTGTTTGGGGCACTATAACTCAAGATTTAGGGTAAACTAGATGTAGTCGGTTCACTGGGCCAATAAGGTCTCATTGACCCTGAATAGGCTCATCAAAAGAGATCGATTGAACCAACTAGGTCTCCTAAAGTGGTTCAATTTCTTGTAAAAAAATTTTGGGATGCTACAAATCTAGTAAAACAAAGAGAATTTTTTCCCCCAAAAATGTGAATGGAGTAGGGGGTTTCAAGATGAGAGTAAAACATACTCATTTTAGATAGCCTTAGATACTTCACACAAAATTTTTTAGCTCATATATATTTTCTAATGGTCACGATTTATCCATAGGATTTAGACTATGAGTTCTCTCATCTTGTAGAGTTTTACTAAGTAAGAGTGACATATTGATTTCAACAATAACTACATAAGTCTAAGTTGCTTAAATTGAGATTTAAATTCAAACACACAAAACACAAGAAGGTATTTCGCAGAGGCGTGGTGTGGATGTCATTATTCTGACCAATAATTTTTCATAAATATCACGACGCATCAGGCTATCACTACTAACCTCTATCGCAGTATGAGTTACATAGACCAACAAATTGTCAACCCCCTCTAACTTGTTTACACCTTGCATGTGCCGGATCTCTAAAGCACTAGATCCCCACTACAACTTCCATTAACTGGTGTCAGCATCAACATATATCATGTCTTCCAAAAGTCTCCAACACACATCCTCGGTGAAAATTACTTATTCTACAAGATTATTACTACATAAACAACTCAGTGCATTGGCTCAATTATTGTGCATTTGTGAGGACAGAAGACTTAATTATAAGTATCAATATACCTCTCTCAATTGTATGATAAATAAGGTGGATAAACCTAGACAAATTCTATCAAGATTAATATATATATAGTGACAAAATATATTTTGTCACTAAAAACGCATCTTTAGTGACGAAATATAATTCGCCACTAAAGATACATTTTTAGTGACGAAATAAACAATTGGTCATTAAATATAAATTGTTAGTGACAAAATATATATTCTGTCACTACAAAATAAACATATTATAATTAAATATTTTAGACCATTCGTATTTCATTCGGAATGGGGCCTAATTCTATTTCCCCGCTATCGATCCCTAATTAACCGCACTTCACTACAACATTTATATTTATTAGCCACGTTTATTTTGCAACGCTTGTGCAAGTGTGGCAATTAAATTTGATATTTGCGACATTTTGTAAAAAAAAATGTGGATATTGATGTATTTTTTGCCAAAGTTTTTTCATTTGGCGGCAAGGGCATAGTTTGTGTGGGAAACAAATTTGAGAACATTTTAAACCATATTTTTAAATGTAAAGGTCAGTAGGTCTGGCTTTTTAATAAAAAAAATTCATTCTCTCCCAGGTTTCTAACCTAACACCCTCGCCATTCTCTCTCATTTCTACCGACCGACAGCCCTTGCGACTCTCGCCTCCGATTTGTCCCGATCGACAACCCCCTAGCCACTCTCACCGCCGATTTGTGTTGATCAACACCCTCCTCGCTCACGATTGGCAGGTTTTCTTCTCCCTTCCTCGAGGTGCAAGCTCCTTGCCTCTCCCTTCCCCGAAAGGCCCCTATCCATTGGTAAGTATATCGATCTCTTCTTCTTTTTTGTGATCTGAAATGACATATAACTTTGAAGCAAACGCGCGTAGTTTCCACGAGAAGCATATTCCAATTCAAGTTTTTAGGCACAACGGACACAATGGGTGTTGGATTTAGGGGTTTTTCTCCTCTCAAATGGAACAATATCGTCATTACAGGTGCGATTTGGGCCATTGATGGCTAGGATTTTCTTATCTTTCCCTTTTGGATTTTCTTGAGGGCTTGTTAGAGTTGTTGGTCCTTCATTTTGCAATGCTTAGAGACAGATATTTAATTTTGTTTTTATTTGGTAGAGTCTGATATAAAATTGTGCATTTGGAGCCAAAACTATCACATTCATTTGAATCTTGCTGGAAGGTTAGAAATTGAAAATTTCTTAGCTAACTAGTTTGTCTAAGCTACACAGTAAAATTAGGAACTGTGCATATAATATTTTTTGTGATCCCATATATTTTTGTATATATGCCTTGTTTTCCTACACAGATGTTCATTGATGTTTCTATATGGTACCACATAAATCAATCTATGTTTCCATGTGCATATGGATAGTGTTTGTGGGATGGTGATAGTATCAAATTTGTCCACTTAAGACTAGCTCTGGAGCATTTGGGAAGAGTTATAATTTCACCGAAAGTTCGAACTTAGCTGAAATGGTTTTAGCTCTCTTATTTTTCACTTCGCCCTTCTTAAACTCCAATCAAATAGGCCTATTTTTATGCACTACTTATATCTAAAAGTATATTGTGCATTCATGAAAAGACAGTCTACTTCAAGCACATCACCTCATTTTGGACATTCTGTATCAAAGTTTTCTGGCGCTGGACTCTTATATGAGGGCAACAACATACAGAAGAGACCCAATGTTGCAATATTAATTGAAGAGGTAAAATAGGAAGCTAATAATTATGATCTTTATCTTTTGGAGCAGACTGCTTCTGAAACCAAATATTTGTCAAAACGGCAAGGTCGTGGTTCAGAACTCAATGGGGATTATAATTTAGCTCACTATAACCATCCACCAAAGTCGTGTGAACAAGAATATGATACGTTGGTAGATGGCGGAGAGACAACCTTTACTCTATTTGCTTCCTTACTGGAATCTGCTCTTTAAGGTTTGTACTTTTCTTCCAATTCATTTTGAAATTTCATTATATCAACTTTAGAAAAATGATGATTAATTCATTTGGCACTGGTGTTTACCTTCAAAATGCTTATTGGATATTATGTTTTGTATGGTATTTTGTGCATTTTGTTCATGTTTTTTTGCTAGGTGTCATGATCATTGGTTTGAGTAGTTATGTTGAGGTAAAAAATACAGAGCACCCAGACATAATTGGTATGCTTTGAATCTTGATCTCTCTTCTTAATTTCTCCTAAATAAATTTTCTCTTCTTATAACTCCCTTAATCAAACAACTTTATTTTGTCTCCCTGAATATGCTATTTGTGCTTAGCAATTTTTAACGTACTTGTTGACACCCATCAATCCCTTTTCCATGGATCTTCTTAGTGAGGTTATATGTATTTAATCTTGGTTATTATATGATCATAGGTTTTATTTTCCTGCATTTATTCTGCTCCTATATTTCACGACATAATGGGATGATGTGTATGAATTTCGATAACATTTCATTTCAAGCCCTGGATCATGGTCATTATATTTTGGGTGATCAATTCCATGAGGTGTTTTATTGTGGAGGAGGGGGTTTAAAAGCCCTAGAACATTTTTACTTTTGAAGAAGCCATTCCTTCAAAGTGTTTTAAAGTGTTTAGTTTTGCTTAATTGTTAGTAATGACTATTTGGACATGCAAAAAACTTCCTTTGTGTGGTATTGACCAATTAGTAATGGCTATTTGAACCAATGTAAGCATTTTTTGTTCAAGCATGTCGGCGGATTCATCTCATTTATGTCCTTGCAACTACTTGGCATGATGTTTCTACTGGAACTATGTTTACTGTCAACTCAATACTAATGTGTCTTGCTTAAATTCTAAAAAAAACTTTGGCCTTAAAATTTAAGCAGGCTATGCCAAATTATTACTATTTTCCTATTTATTTGTTGAATATGCCTTTTCCTTTAATGGACACAACTTATAACTGGACAAGTCCTCTATATGGAACCTCTAAAAAATAATTGGAATGAGTTTCGAAGGTGAAGAAGCCCCTGGGCAAAGGTATGCCATTCATGGTAACCTAAAATGTTTTAGTGGAAAGCCATTTGTATCACTTCTGGATCCTTTATGTAGGTTTACAGTTACAATTGTTGGTATAGGAGATGTTGATTCTTGCAGCTGGCCTGGTTCAAAAAAAAATATCAAAAGGTAAATGGATGAAGATTTGATGCTTGGGTTTTTTTTTATACGGGTAACTCACTTCAATGATGTAGGTGCATTTAGACGGAACTTCTTCTACTTCTCACCCTGGAAGAGTTTCTACATGGAAAATTAAGCCTGCTTTGACTCTCAAATTATTCATCTGTTGTTTGTTTATACATTCATGTTACTTGGCTGAAATACAAACATATTAATGTGCAGCATGGAGTATTATTTGTTGAAAGCATTCTATAAGATTGCTTCCATAATTGCATACAGTTGCAAGTCCATTGCTCTCCTTGTAGGACAGTGCAGAAATAGTACTACTTGCTTATAGTTATGGTAGAAATTTTGTCAGTACATTGTTTTTTGTGCTTCATAATCGGCTTTTCTTTGAAAAGACTGAGTAATATTTATTAATTTTTCTGTTCAAGCAGTGCAAGACATATCAGTTTATTGAGACAGATCCCGAAGAAATGGTGCCTATGAGGAGCTTGGAGGGGATGAAGAAATCACAATATACTTGTTTATCATAATATATTTATTTATTTTGTGTTACATGTAAAGAAAGAATTATGTAATATTTATTTATTACAAAAAAAAATTATGTATTGAGGTTAGTAGAGTTAAAAGCCCTAATGGTATGTACTAAAGGGTTTGGGCTATCTCCCACCTTTTTTTACTTAATAAATTTAAAAGAAAAATCTCTTTTCTTTCATGAGATTTTCTTATAAAATGAATATTTTGTTTATTGTTCTGTTTAATAATTGAAATAAATAATTTCAGCAATATTATGTCATTATTGCATTACACAAGCAGTGGTTTGATAAATTTGGTAACTAAATATATTTAGTGATGAAAAAAGTAATCATTAATAATGTATATTTAGTGACGAAAAATAGTTGTCACTAATAATATACATTTAGTGACGAAACTAGTTATCACTAAAAATGTACATTTAGTGACAAAAAATAATGGTCACTGAAAGTACATTTAATGACAAAAATTAATTGTCACTAAAAATATAAATTTAGTGACGAAAATATTTTTTTTGCTAAATACTTTTTGTGGCGCGCATTTTGCAACCACCTTATGACAGATTAAATTTGGTTGCTAAATGTTTTTAGTGACCAAACCGCAAAATTTTGTGACCAAATTTTTTGTCACTAAAAGCCAATTTTCTTGTAGTATATATATATATATACAGACGAGTGATAGTGCGTGTGGGGCCCCCATGGCCACGCGATTGTCGCCGACCCGTGGAGGCAGGCTTGACCCTTCTCCGGCGAGTTTCGCCCGCCCCCGGCGGGGCGGGCTTCACATTTTTTATTTTTTATTTTGTAATTTTTTTAAATCTAAAAATACTATATTTATATATTTTCTTCTTATAAATATTTTAATTTTTTTGTAAATTATTATTATTTAAAATTATTAATGTTTTTAATAGATTTTTATTTAAAAAATAAAATATTTAAAAAAAACTATTAATACGTTTGTGGGTTGTGCAGTTAAGGTTATCATCAGCATCCTAACCGGAGGCTACTAGCCCGGCGAGTTCGTTAGTGGTTGTTTGGAGGCAAGCGGGCAGGGCCACTACAGGCGGTGGCCCTGCCCAGTTATCATGACCGGTCTCAACAAAAGTCAGAGTGCGCTTTGGGGCGAGTCGTGATGCCACAGGCATGGGCGGAAAGAACATCCATGCCTGTTAGGCGAAAGCAAAGATACTGAAAATTATTTTTAAAATAATTAATTTGAAAGAAAACAGTTTGTTTTTATGTGGAAGTTTTTGAAATATGATGGTGAAAATTTAATGCACATGTGTTTTAATAAATTCATGATTCAAGGTGCTGATACAATTTTTCATGCAATGACCATCTCAGATGAATGAACATGCAAATAATATTAAATTCTGGTGCAAATAATATTAAATTCTGGTGCATATAATATAGTCTAGCAGTTGTCCATGATTTACTGACAATAATTATTACAAAAAAGAAATGTCTGACAGTAAAAAAAATGAAACATAAACATAGAACCTGAGCTTGACGCAGATCGAGCTCAGGAAGTAGGCAGCGCGGGCACGAACACTAAGACAAATCCAAAATAAGAAGTAAAAGCCTCAGAACATTGATAATATAAGCAAGGTAAAGTACAAAACTAGTAAGGGAAACAAAAATTTTTGTGTACAGTTTTCATGAAGCAAAACTAACATGACAAGAAAATAAATGAGTTAAACAAAAATAAGATAAATTATTAGACTACTCCGGAGTATAACATATAATTGATCATGTAATATCATAAGCTGTAATCAATGAAGTGTGTATGTGTTTTTAGTGGGTGTACATGATACACAATCAAATTCAAATGCAAGTCTTATTAGAAAAATTTTTGCTTGTCGTGACCATGCAAGCAGAGAGATGCACCAATTAAACACTATCTTTCAATGTTTGCTAAAAATATTATTGAGTTAAAAGATTCATATTTAGTGATTCCTAGCATTTCAAGATAAGTTACTAATTTATCGATTCAGATGTACAAGAGTAGATTTATAAACACGTCAAAGGAGAAATCGAGTTATGGAACAATATTCTCTCAATTCTTAGAAATGACATAAGAAATAGAATTCGGTGACAGTAAAGAAACTACATAGATAGATTATATTTTTCGGTGTGTTCAAGAATTCATGATTGGTAGGATTACTATACATCATTTTCTAAGATACCAAATATTTGTTTAGATTATTCCATTTTTAACCACAAATATCCTCCAAATAAAAATATGTATGATCCGAAAATTTTATAAAAATTCACAAACCATCCATTTGTTTATTAACCATAAATATTATCAATTATCATTCTTTTACTTAATACTCATGTCCAATAATCTATCGTTCTTTCAATTATATATTAATTGAGCACATCACTCATATAAGCAAATATCCAAACAAAAATTATCTAGGATCACCAATTTATGTAAATCCAAATATATCAAACCATAAATATATAACTTATCAGATTGAGCATTTAAGATAACAATTCATTTAACATATCAATATATATAAGAATACAATCATAAAATCAAAGAACAGATGCATTAAATTAAACTCAATGATCTCTTCTTGCCTTAAGGTGAAGCTGAAACTGACAGTGGCAGCTAAGCAGCACAAACAAAATTAATAATCCTATTTAAACCTAGTAAGAACAATAAAATTGATAGCAAAATTCACTACGCTAACACATGCATTCTGTGATGCGGAATCTAAAACAAAGAGGGTTAGAGAATTACCTCCCTCAAAGGCGAGGGGAGAGGAGATTACCATGCGGAAACGGAGACTTGGAGGCACTTGGCTAGGGGAAACCCTAAATGTAAGAGGACTTTGAGAAATCCAACCACTTGAATCGAGGAGAGGCACCAGAAATCATGAATACAAAATGGTTAGATGATTATAAGAGGGGAAAAAGTCATGAAACACAAGATATATGAAATTTAAAGCACAAATAATTTCAAGAAAGATTAAGACAAAACTGAATAAAGGTGATGGAGGAGAAATCTTACCCCAAAAAAGTCAAATCTAGCCCCAAAGGAGTGAGGGAAGGAAACCCTAGGCATCCCTCTCACAAATCCCGACCAAGACTATGAGGAAGAAGGATGGAGGGGGCAAAAGGCTGTTGTCGTCTGAGGAAGAGGAAAAGAAGAGGTTGTTGTTGCCCTTTGGAGAAGGAAGAAGGGCCTGCTGTCGACTAAGGAAGGATAAGAGGAAACATTGTTCGGTTGGGGCTAAGCAGAACTTGTCAGCCCAAGCAGGATGAGGAGGCGACCACGGTAGGGAAAGGCGTAGGAGATGGGAGCGGCAAGATCAGGAGCCAGCACGAGGCGGAGGCAAGCAAAAAATCAGGAGCGCGAAGCGGGGCGTGCGTATAGGAGACTAAAGCCCCTGGCCGACGTGTTTAATGAGGTGGGCTGGCTCGATTTAGGAATTAGAAGGAGGGATTTATGTTAATTACAAAAATTTCAATCAAGAAACCCCCTACTTTTATTTTTATAAATATATGGGTTGTTATATTCTCCTCTACTCATGAAGTTTCATCCCAAAACTTTCAAGAATTCCTCAATTGGGCTCTTTTGGCAAAGATTCAGATGACATACATTCCAACAAGGTTTGCAGATCAAGGCATGAAAGCTAACTATGGATATACTGAAATAGAAGTAGATCAATTTGGAGACTAACCAAGATCAAAAGAATAGTTGTGGATACTTGCTACGCATATCAGATTCAATTTCTCAAACGTACTCCTCAGACTGGGTACGGAAGATCGGTTTCATGGATCACATGGATTTCTTCAATTAGCTCGAAATTGAGGGGTAAGACTCAAGAATTTGAGAGCGAAAATTTTTTGCACAAAGCGAAGATAAAACACCAAAAAAGGGAAATGATGTTGAATGTTGATTGAGTGCTGACAAAAGTAAGTTAATCTGGAGATAAATGAGCACAAAACAACGATGAAGTAATTCAACAGAACAATTTACAAAAGGCTTTTTTTCCTTGTACAATTGGAGAAATATGCCTAAAATTTCATTGCTTGTGATGTTGACGCTTAGGAGCTAACTAGAAGGAGATACTAAATGAACGAATAAGATTGATAGTCAGGCAAGACAGAAAGGGTTGAATACGAATATTGGGGACTTAAGACAAGAGATTCTAATAGGTTTCCTACTGCCAGGTACATAAATCATGTAATAATTACAACATTTTCATTGCACAACTCTTGGTAATGATCATGCAAATGCAACCATGAGATCATGTGTGATTGAAAGAAAATAGTAAATTATGTGTATACAATCATTATTATTATTCTTAGCTGGACACTTGTGCAATGATTTATGTTATGAATGCAAATGAATGAATACACATATCATGTTAAGAGTACATTTCACTTAACATGTCATGCATATTATGATACTAATGTCAACGCACTTGAAAATATTAAACTGTCCATATCCATTTAATATTCGCAAATAGTGTATATCCTAGTGAAAATTCATATGCACAAAAATGTTAAGTTTTCCCATAACACCTTAACATTCGTGTGCATACTACTCATCCTTATGAGTGAGTGTGTGTGTGTGGTTCAGCAGCGAACAACAGATAATGACAAGGTGAGTGAAGGAATGATGCATGCATATATATTTATATAATAAAATTCAAAATAAGTGATAATTACAAAATATTTTATCTTTAGAAGTAAACCTAGCTCTGATACCAACTGTCACGACCCGTCTCAACAAAATTCAGAGTGTGCTTTGGGGTGAGTCGTGCTGTCACATGCATGGGCGGAAAGAACATCCATGTCTGTTAGGCGGAAGAAGAAATACTGATAATTAGGTTTAAAATAATTTATTTGAAGGAAAATAGTTTGTTTTTATGCGGAAGCTTTTGAAATATGTCGGTGAAAAATTAATGCACATGTATTTTAATAAATTCATGATTCAAGGTGCTGATACAATTTTTCATGCAATGACCATCTCAGATGAATGAACATGCAAATAATATCAAATTTTGGTACATATAATATAGCCTAGCAGTTGTCGATGATTTTCTGACCATAATTATTACGTAAAACAAATGTCTGACAGTAAAGGAAATGAAACATAAACATAAAACCTGAAGCTTGACGTAGTTCAGGCTCAGGAAGCAGGCGACGTGGGCACGAACGCTAAGCAAATCCAAAACAAGAAGGAAAAGACTTAGAACATTGATAATATAAGCAAGGTAAAGTACAAAACTAGTAAGGGAAACAGAAATGTTTGTGTACCAATTTTCATGAAGAAAAACTAACAAGGCAAATAAGTAAATGAGTTAAATAGAAATAAGATAAATTATTAGACTACTCTGAAGTATAACATATAATTGATCATGTAATATCATAAGTTGTAATCAATGAATTGTGTAGGTGTTTTTACTAAGTTCACATGGTTCACACTCAAGTTCACATGCAAGTCTTATTAGAAAAATTCCTGCTTGCCTTACCATACAAGCAGAGAGATGCAAAAATTAAACACTACCTTTCAATGATTGCTTAAGATATTATTGAGTTAAAAGATTCATATTTAGTGATTCCTAGTATTTCAAGACAAGTTACTAATTTATCGATTCAGATGTACAAGATTAGATTTACAAATACGTCAAAGGAGGAATCGAGTTATGGAACAATATTTGCACAAGTCTTAGAACTAGACAGATATAAGAAATAGAATTTGATGACTCTAAAGAAACTAGATAGGGAGATTATATTTTTTTTGCGAGTTCAAGGATTCATGATTATTCACGTTCATTGACAAAAATGGGTCAAGCTTTATTGACAATCGGTTATTAGACCCTCTATAATGTCGAGAGGGCCTTGTGGAAACAAGGGCTCTCTCATAGTCGGTGAACCAAACCATAAGCTCCATTAACAAAAAAAGCTCTAAAAGCAAGAAAACCTAGATAGATTTATAGTCTAGGGGGAGGGGAAGGAAATCATCGAATTCCTTACATGATACCCAATCCCATTATGGATTGTGTAGAGATCTGGTGAGGTGTAGATATTTAGTAAGGCACAATGCAGTGGATACGTTAGAGGGAAAATAAGGGTTGTTTGGATTTGATCTGACTGGAAGTGGCTTGTTATGGAAGGTATGGGGTTGTATATGAAAAGAAGGGGCTGGGAGGGGTTGTAGCCGGCTGGGAGATGGTTGGATGAGCAGCTGCACGCAGGAGAAGGTGGCTGGATGGGCGGCTACAAGCAGAGGGCTAATCGGTTGTTGCTAGACAGTAGGTAGGGGTTGGCAGCAAGGTGTTTGGAAGGTGGTAGGGGAGGCTATAGGCAGAGGGTTGGACGGTTGTTGTTGGACAGCAAGTAGGGGCTGGCGGCAGGGTGTTTAGGGGGGGTGTATGGGTGGTTGTAGGAGAAGGACGATGATGGTGTTGCTAGACAGTAAGGCGACTGCTATTTGGGAAGGGATTGGAGGGATGGGTAGGGATGTAAAGTGGTAAAAATAAAGGATATAGGTAGTATATACCTTTGGGAGGGAGGAAATCACCTAGGGTTTCACAGAGTCGGCACCGTGGAGGGATCACTGGATTTCAGGATTCTTCACACCAAAATCTTCCATAGCCTCTAAGCAGCCCCCTGTACATCTATTTATAATAAAGAGATATTAGAGTATCTCACAATCAATGACTATGATTGGTATGAGATGGGGTAGCCCGAATACCTTAAAATAAAAAATGAAATAACAATATAATATATGAAATCAACTACAAGCGATGAGCTGAACACATCTGTGGAGTCGGATCATCGATGCGGATACGCCATATATGGTAAGTATCTAATCAATCCCGAGTAGGCCCAAAACTCATCCTCTACTGCAGGTCTGCATCTTCATTCCACATCATTCTCCCCGACTTGAAAGAATTCATCTCCTGATGAATAAAGTTCGGAATTCTCTTGGCGTATGCCAGGTAAGACTCGATGAGGTCCACCAGAGGTCGCCAAAGTGTTGTCGATGGTAAAGTATTATCACCAATGATACTGATGTGTCTGACTGACTGGTGCGGCTATGCATGCATGCGCCACGATATCAATAATGTTCTCAAGAATCCACTGAGGTGTTGGAAGTCCCAGTGCGATCACTGGTGCAAATGGTAAATCTATAGACGACTGACTCAAAATCGGGTGGGGATTAGAAGTAGACTGGGTGCAGGGATGAGGATGTAGAAATGTATGCTCAAAAGGCTGTGGGGGAGTGAGCTCAAAAGGCTGTGGAGGTGTTGGCTTAAGAGGATCTCCACAAAATGGTTCCACATGCTGTAAGGCTTATTGTATGATATTAAGTCCTCAACATTAAATATGGGACGGATACTCATACTCGTCGGGATTTCAAGATCATAGATATTTGCTTCGATCCATCTCATGATTGTGTAGGGTTCCATTTTCCTAACGCTTAAACTTTTAGCAGGCCTCAAACGGAGCCTCACAATACGGATTCTCACCATCACCCGCTCACCTTCATGAATTACCTACCCTTACCAATGAACATCTTCATGTGTTTTATGAGATTTATTAGTAGTATCTATTTTCCATCGGACCAACTCATGACACACACACAAATGCTGAAAAAAACAACTTAACAGACACATGCAAATGATAAAGAAACAACTCAACAAACTCATACAAATGATAAAAATGAAACACGACAGACAAAACACGCTCTCTATCAGGCTGCCTAACAATGAACTGGCAATCTAAAAAATGAGGTGACTTATCAGGAGGCTCTCTCGGTGGAGTGTAAACAAACTCATCTAGTGTGCGATGAGTATCCAGGTGACCGTGTGAGACATAAACACTCAAATACGAGCTCGTAAAGATCCAAATGTCTCTCAGGGAATGTAACATAACTAGGGGCTCACAAGGAGGTATGTATGAAAAGGCATAGCGAATGCAATATCCACCTGAGTGAAAATCAAGTATATTGACTAGAATATGTGATTCTAGAGTGTGGTGAGTGTCCCTCAAAAGAAAGAGCTCATCTAGTGGTTTAGCATGTGATGTGTCCAAAAATTCATCAAGATTCTGATGTGTCATAAGGTAGGTCCTCAAAATATCAGGAGTATGCTCAAGTGTACTCAAAGAAGGCCCTACATATGTAATGCTCCACTCAAGATCCATTCTCCGGGGCTAGACTAGAGATGATAATGAAAGAGACGCCAATAACTCGAAACTCATAGACGAGTGGCTTACATGAATCTCATTCTCACCAGGATGTGGCGGCTCATCCGGAGGGTCAACAGGGGGCTCGTCATGGAATTTGTCAATATGGTCATTATCCTCTAGATGAGTACCATCACAAGGGGTAATTTCCCCACACATGGATGAAATAGCTAGTACGAGATCAACACCAAGCTCTTGGACCTTGGTCGTGATGTAGCTCGGGACATTAACAAGGGGAGAACGACATAGATCTACTCTCAAGAATGGGTCTATATGTGCGGTGCCCATAAATGAGACCATGGTAGGGGTGCTAATTAACCCAGGGCATGATAGAAGGAGGGGTGTATGTGGGGGACACATCACTATTGAATCAATAAGTTGCTCAAACTCACTGTCAGTCGGGGTCACAAAAAATGAGTCAGAAACAAATGACCGACCACTCACCGGACTAAGCACGTCACTGGGGTGAGAGAAATCCGTATCAGTTATCATTTCTATCGTGCCTTTCTGGATAATGGTAGGCATCGTGGTGACCTCAGTATGGGAGGTACTCGTACTACGAAGATAAAGGTATGAATCTAATCGACTAGCTCTTATGGATCTCAAGGACTGCTCATTATGAAGGGCGAGTTGATATGTCTACTCAAGGGAATTTGTGATTTAATAAGCTAACTTTGTACATATGTTAGAACGAAGTCCAGATCGAAATCAAGAAGTGGTCATAGCTAGCTCCTCTCAGATATCATTCTTTATAACTAACTCATCAAAACGATCCATGTACTCAGTTACAGACATGGATCATTGCTAAAGGGAAAATAATTGCTCGAGCAAGCGATTCTAATATGATGAAGGAAGATACCTCTGACACAATATATGCTTCATATCCACTCAATTAGTGATATGATGAAGATGATCATGCTCGCAGGTCTTCTCAATGCTATACCAATACGCTCTCGCCTTATCTAGAAGACTAAGTTTCGTAAACTTGATGCACCGCTCACAAAATAACTCAAAATGATTGAGATAATACTCAATATCCACTAGCAAATAATTGAAAGACTCGGGACTCGAAGATCCGTCAAAATAAGGGGCGTTAGTACAAAACTGCCACTCGAGATCTCTCTCGTAATAATCATCCCTAATGTAATCATGTCATGTCGATGGATCAACACGATCTGTTCGCGTGGAGGGATATGAATGATGACAATCATCATACTGATCGTCTCTAGCATAATGAGGTCATATTGGTGAATTAATACGATCTATAAAAGTAGTGTGCTGCGATCGAGAATAATCATCGTAGTAACGTGAGGATTTCCATGAAAAGGCTCTATGAGAGCGTGTGTAAGTGGACTCGGGATCCCCAACTAGAGGAGAGAAATATTGGTGATACCTAGCCATGAAGAAATCTATGGACTCTATATCTGTGTATCACAAGAGTGCAAGCAACCTGGCTCTGATACCCAATTGATGCAGGATGAATCTATTGGTGGTGGACGTATTGTTGTCCTAACTTTACATGTAATGCAAAGCCCGACAGATAATTAAAATTAAACAATAAATAATTTAATCTCATGCACATGATTATAGCAAAAGCATAATAATTCATTTAAGCAAGCGGATTAGGCTTTCCTCCATGTGGAGGGCCAAAGCAAGAGCGTACGGCGAATAAACCCTGCAAATCACAATAATAATCTAAAAAAAACAATTACTATTCCGGAGATTGAAACCAACATAAAATCCAAAACCTCATATATTAATATTGAGTATTCAAGTTTCGTACAACAAATAAATACTCACAAGCATGAGGGCTGCTTGAGGTATAGAGATATAGTGAGGCATGGCACGGTGGAGATGTTCCGGAGGGGAAATAGGGGTTATTTTGACTTGATCTAACTGGAAGTGGCTGGTTTTGGAAGGTGGGGGATTGATATGGAAAGTAGGGGCAGGGAGGGGCTGCAGCCGGTAGGGAGATGGCTTAATGAGCGGCTGCAAGCAAGGGAAGGTGGCTGGATGGGCGGCTGCAGGAAGAGGACTGATCGGTTATTGCTGAACAGCAGGTAGGGGTTGGCGGCAGGGTGTTTGGAGGGCGGTAGGTGAGGTTGTAGGCAAAGGGTTGGACGATTGTTGCTGTAAAACAATTAGGGGCTAGCGATGGGGTTTTTAGGGGGTGTATGGGCGGCTGTAGGCGAAGTATAGTGCGGCTGTTGCTGGACAACAGGGCGGCTGCTATTTGGGAAGGGATTGGAGGGGTGGCTAGGGATGTAAAGAGGGGAAAATGAAATATATAGGTAGGAGATACCTTGGGGAGGGAGGAAATTTCCTAATCATCGTCATTTAGGGTTACACTGAGTCGACACCGTGGAGGGATTGTCGGATTTCAGGATTCTTCACACCAAAATCTTCCATTGCTTCCAAGCAGCCCCCTACTCATCTATTTATAATAAAGAGGTATTAGGGAATCTCACCATCAGTAGTTATGATTGACCGGAGATGGGGTAGCTCGATTACATCAAAATAACAATATAATATATGAAATCGACTGCATGCGACCTGCCAGACACATCTGTGAAGTCGAATCATCGATTAAGATATGCCATATATGTTAAGTAGCTAATTAGCCCCAAACGGGCCCAAAACTCATCCTCCGCTGCAGGTCTGCATCTCCGTTCCACATCACAAATTCTCTGATACTCATTGAAATATAGCGTAATTGACTTATTTAGACTCGTATAGACTTTATGATTCTAATGACGCTAACTAAAATCGATTCTGAGTTTTTCTTGTCAAAAAGTCATTTGAGATGTCACGTAGCTCGACACGACCTGTTTTGGTCAACTTCATAAATATGCATCGGAATGCGACAAAACAAACATCGTTGAGTTCGTATTAATCTTACGAGTGTAACGCCTCTGACCAGAATCCATTTTGGATTCCTTTGTCAAAAAGTTTGTTTAAGTTATTATAGCTCGATGTTTAGCATAAAATAATTAAAATTGGTCTTCGGGCCAACAAGGTCTCACTGGTCCCAAAGTGGATCATCAAAAAAGGTCGATTAAACTAGCTTGGTCCCCTTGGTGGTTCAATTGGTCATGTCAGAATTTTGGGATGTTACATCTTGCCACTTGTCCGACGATAGTAGTCCTCAACCATCTCCATAACATTTTAGCGCCTGTGTTTCTCCCTGCAAATAACATCATCAACGTCTCAAGCAAACTCATCGCTGACGACTTAATCCTTCGTCGATGCCAGCATCGATCCAAAATTTCTTCCTGTGCCCCTTTCTCGAGCCATCTACTGCTCCCAGTTTTCCATGATCTACAAACAGTAGCCGCCCATCCAGATCCAGATTTAGCCCACGCTCTCTCCTTCCGATCTTCATCAATCCGCCTTCTGTGATTTCTACTATTTCAAGCCCTGTCCCATCTGCGTGAGAATCCGATTAAAAATGGTCTAAATTTTAGTTGTCCCACTCCTCTGACTGGTTGTTTGATAATATCATTCTAATTTGATTATATCATTTGTTGAAATTTTATTTTATTTATGTCTGCAGACATACACTCGAACCCTTCTCCATTTTATTCATGGCGGGTTGTTGAGGTCGGGCCTCTATCCCTTGACCTCCTTTATGAGGGATTTTATTCATCTCCTCATACCCAAATAGTGCAGTTGGGTATGAGGAGATGAATAAAATCCCTCATAAAGGAGGTCAAGGAATAAAGGCCCGACCTCAACAACATGCCATGAATAAAATGGAGAAGGGTTGGAGTGTACGTCTACAAACATAAATAAAATAAAATTTCAACATCATTCTAATAGAGATAAGAGTAAGACAAGAGACTAGCATCTTAGAGAATCAATTTGGTTTATGCCAAGGAGGTTGACCATGAAAGTTATATAGCTCTTGAGGAGACTCATTGACAACTATCCGAAAAAAACAAGATTTTCATATGTTGTTTATTGATCTTGAGAAGGCTTATGATAGATTTTTAAGATAGGTCTTATAGAGAGTGTTAGAAAAGATAGATGTAAATGTATTGTACATTGATGTAATCTAAGATATGTATATAAATTTAGAGATGAGGGTGAGCACATTTGGAGGATTAATACTTCAATTCTCTATCACCCTTGACTTACATCAAGGGTCAGCTTTTGGCCTTGATCTCTTTACCCTATATCTTAGACTAACTCACTGGACATATCCAACAAGCAATACCTTGTTGTTTATTGTTTGTAGATGATATTGTTTTGGTCAATGAGATGTGCAGGGGTGTAAACGCGAAACTAGAATCTTAATGAGACACTTTAGAAATGAAGAGTTTTAGGTTGAGCAGGAAAAAATGGAGTATATGGAGCTTAAATTTCATAATGCAAGAAGAAAAAATGATTTTGTTATTATGTTGGGTGACAAAAATATTTCTCATGGTGTGTTCTTTAAATATCTGGGATCGATAATTCAAAAAGATGGAAGTGTAAATAAATATATGATACGTAGTGATGGAGATCGTTGTAGACCACTACTCATTCGGACGATCTGAGTCTACGGATGCATCCGAATGACTTTTTTCAAGTCAGTTTGATGTATTATTTTATTTATTTCGGTTTGTATTTGACACCCGAATGGATCAAATGATTTGAGCAGTCTGATTCGGGTGCCCTAGATGTTTAAGTATAAATAGGCGTTCGTTTCACAGTTTGGGCATCGAAGGATTGGTTGCAAACGCAATCGTCGGTCACATGCTTTAGTGTGACACCAAAGGTCCTCCGCCTACTCTTTTGTATGACGCCGAGGCCATATCCCCTTCCTATCCCCATTCGCCGTCCATAAGAGAGCCTCCTCCTTTTTTCCCCCACAAGATACCACTGTAAACCTTCCAGTAATCCTTCCTTGTTGCTTCTCGCCCCCCATCAAGGAACCCTTGCCTGCATTCTGCTCTCAACAGCCCTATTTCCTCTCCCCAAGCCCCTCCTAAGCCTCCCACACCACTCCTGAGTCCAACCCTCCTCAGTCCGACAACCACACCCCCTCTGTTTTTCCGCTGCCTCCAGCCACAAACCTCCCTCCGCCAGCGACCCATTCCCTTGAAAAACCAACTGCCGTGAGCCTCTACAACCATTCATCATGCTTATTTGGCCACTATCCACAACACCCTGAGTCCCCCATCAGTCCAGAAACCCCCTCCCGACATGTTCCACTTCGCTACAACCTTGGACGCCCAAAACCCCCTCCCTACATGTGTGAATCGTTACTTAGAATTATTGTTTTCTATTATTGTGTATTCAGACACATGTTTTGTTTGATGCTACCTTATATTTGCTTTGAGTATTGTGAAATCTCGTGATTTGCATGTCTTATTCGGTGTGTGTTTCAAAATAATTGTGTCTCAGTTATTTATTGAATATAATTCGTTCTCTTTAATTAATGTTTGTGAAAAACTATGCAACTGCTTTGAAATTTTATTTTAATTAATTGTTTGTGTCTAATTGCAATTGGACTAAATCATTTGCACATGCATAAAGCTTACATTTCATTGGATTGCTTGTAAGCTTGTATTTTATTTTAGGGTTGTCGTAGATATGGTGCATTCATTGTGTGATCAATTTCATTGCATATAGGGTTTGGACATCGGCCATCCGCCACCTATACACTCGCGTTGCATCAAATTGGTATCAAAGCCAAGGTTCGGGCTTTAATTTAACACATAGTTATTGAGTCTTTAGGTTTTGTACTATGTCTTACCATTATTGTTATCCCTCACCTTCACTAGAGAGGCACCCTTATTTTTATTACGATGATTATCCTCCTGCACGGCACACCACTTCCAAGGATCGTGTATACCCTTCGAGACAATTCCAATATGCTAGAGATGACTACCACGATGAGAGTTCCTCATGTTGTTGTCAGTACACTTCTCCACCACCTTATGATGGTAAAGTTGATTTTTATTCAGGTCATCGTCGCTAAACATTTCCTATATTTGGGGGACCAGATTCGGTATATGCGTGATCACCACCACACATTCGTAGGGCTCACGTCCACCCACGAGCACGAACTTATTATGTTAAGGATGACCATCTATATGACCCTAAGAAGCCCTATAAAGTTCACCATCGCCAGTATCACATCACATGTCAAGACCCTCATAGTATTCCACTTGAGGCCAAATTTCAACGAATAGTTCTTGACCAATTTGATCGCTTGGAGGATGATTTGACTCAAATATCAAATTTCTTAATAAGAATCCATAGAAAAAAGTCTAAGTGTTTATGTAAATCAGCTGATGCGTTGAGTAGTGCTCCAACCGACATGAGAGGCCCGACCCCTGATTTTGATACGTCTCATTTCGACGAGACCCTGTGCCCATGTGATCTTGGGATTGAATTTGATCATAATCTTATGATACCGATAGAGAGTGATTCTAGTATGATAAGTAAATGTGGCCACACGAGTGAGGACGAGCGACCCAGTGACACTGTGATAGTATATCCATCCTTCACACCTCACTTAGACCTAGTATCCCCTTTACACAACTTGGACCCAATTTTCAAAACTATACTGATTGACTCACACTTGAGTAGGGTCTCTTCCGACTCTTCCCCTAACATTGTCTTGAGCCGCATCATGACCGTGAGCGTAGTGTCGATCTCTTAGTGATTTCCTCACCCATTTTTAGGGACACCACCTCTTTTGACGATATTTATCTAGACGATCATAACCATATTGATGGACACTTTGATGAACCCCCTGATAGACATCTTTATGGGCCACCACTCCCTTGCGACAGTCATGGGGATATCATTAACTTTGTTATGGGTGTACTACTTATTCCTACAGATACTACCAGTATTAGTATTTCCTCTTGGAGGGCCATCCTGACATTATTGACCTCTCTGGGATTACGTTCCTGAGAGGCTCATTTGACAAGCTTCCCCTCCCGAAAGGCATGCACTTTAGTGTTTGGTCGTGTCTCTATACTAGTGATCATCACCTACGCGATGATTTTTTGTATATACATCATGGTGAGCCATCTGACGGTCCTTCTGATTTGAAAGGTACCCATCACATCTGTGAATCATACTCTCTTGTCACCATCTATGACATTCCTTTGGGTGATGATATTATTCATGCTGAGTTTTTCTATCGAACACCTTGGGAGCCTCCTTATGATTTGCATCCCTTAGGAGATATTTGGCATGTCCTAATTCTGCACCTCACTGTCGATGTCTCAGTCAATCAGTTTGGTGGTCTCCATACACTCAATAAGTTTGTATACACCCCATCTAAAGAACCTCTAGATAAACCACCCATCCTTAGGGATTTTAACTGCTATATAGCATATGCATTTAGTTAGTTACTCGTGTCAATCACCGTTCATTTGCATCTGTTGCATGACTTGCATTGTTATTCTCATATAGTACACGGCGCTTTTATGTTGCATGATTTGAGTCCATCGTCTGTTTTGCATCATTAAAATCATTTGCATAAGTCTATTAAGTCGTTTGTTTATCATTTGGATATGCTTCATGAGTTTGTCCAAAAGATAATTGCCGCAAACAATGATTATTATAAAGCTCACGCAGATAGATACATGTGGGATCGAAGTTTTAAAATTTGAGAACAAGTCATGATTCGCATACAATTTAATAGGTTCCCACATAGAATAGTAAAAAAACTAAGCACTCGCCAAATGGGCCCTTATACAGTAATGTGACGGATCAGTACAATTTCCTATAAGATTGATATCCTCCAAAATATGCGAACAAGCCAAATATTGAATGTAGAGGACCTGATTTCTTACTATGAGGAGCACGTGCATGTGGATCCCTTCCCCACTTTAGTACCTGAACTACAACATCTTTTATTCCCTCCACTCTCACCTCAGTCTCAGCATATAGAGTCTCACCATAAGGATCACTTTGAACCATCGATAGTACCACCAGTTCCACCACTTCAGCTTTCAGACGGAGATACATATTATTCAAATCCACCAGCTACCACCAGAGACTTACTGCGATGTCTTGTCAACTAGAGCTGCTACCTATTTTCATGTGCTATTTGGATTTCTCCTAAGGAGCTTGTGCTACTTGTCCCCGTTCTATGATGAGAGCAAGATTACTGTCACTCACCGGAGATGAGTGCATTCAAGATGGTGAGATTTGATGGAGATCGTTGCGATCTGCTACTCCTTCGGACGATCCGAGTCCACAGATGCATTTAGATGATTTTTTTCGAGTCAGTTTAATGAAATATTTTATTTATTTTGAGTTGTATTTGACACCCGAACGGATCAGATGATATGGACCGTCCAATTCGGGTGCCCTAGTTGTTAAGTATAAATATGTGTGTGTTTCATGTTTTGGGAATCGAAGGATTGGCTGCAAACACAACCGTCAACCGCACACTTTGGTACGATGCCAAATCTCCTCCGCCTCCTCCTTGGTGCGACGTTGAGGCCATCTATACTTCCTCTCTCCCTTCGTCGGCCATCAGAGAGCCTCGACCTCCTTTTCCACCCACAAGGTACCACTATGAACCTTCTGATAATCTTTCCCTGCTTCTTCCCTCCCCCCCCCATCTAGGAACCCTATCCCAGATCCTGCTCTTTATAGCCCCGTTTCACCTCACTAAGCCCCTCCTAAGCCTTTAGTGCCATTCTCGAGTCCTACCCTCCTCCTCAGTCCGACAATCGCACTCCTTAATTTTTTCGCTGCCTCCAACAACAAACCTCCCTCTGCTAGCCACCTATTCCCCTGAAAAACCTACTATCGTGAGCCCTCCCAACCATCCATCACTCTTATTTGGTCATTATCCACAACACTCGAGTCCCCTATAAGTTCAGAAACCCCCTCCTGAGGTGTTCCGCTTAGCAATGACCTTGGACGCCCACAACCAACTATCTTCTACTTCCGTCTACATGTGTGCGTGGTTACTTGGAATTACTATTTTCTATTATTTTGTATTCGGACATATGTTTTGTTGTATGCTACCTTATATTTTCTTTTAGTATTGTGAAATCTCGTGATTTGCAGGTCTTATTCGGTTTGTGTTTGAAAATAATTGCGCCTCGGTTGTTTGTTGAATACAATTCGTTCTCTTTAATTAATGTTTGTGAACAACTATGCGACTGCTTTGAATTTTTATTTTAAATAATTTCTTGTGGTTAATTCCAATTGGACTAAATCATTTGCACACGCAGAAAACTTACATTTGATTGGATTGCTTGTAAGCTTACATGTCATTTTAGGGCCGTCATAGATATAGTGCATTCATTGTATGATCACTTGTATTGTATGTAGGGTTTGTGCATTGGTCATCCGCCACCTATAGACTCGTGTTGCATCACATAGAATCCATGCAGGTTAGTTGAAGTGGAGAGGCTCGTCTGAGATCTTATGTGATCGTAAAGTATCATTAAAACTTAGAGGAAAGTTTTTCCATACTATAATTAGACCAACAATGCTCTATGGTTCTGAGTGTTGGGAAGTGAATTATGTGCATGAGCAAAAAATGGGAGTTACGGAGATGAGAATGCTTAGGTTGATGTATGGACACATAAGACTGGATAAAATTAGTATTGAATGTATTAGGGATAAGGTAGGAGTGTCACTAATTGTAGAGAAGATGCGGGAAGCTCGATTAAGATGGTTCAGACATGTAAAAGTGAGAGTTTAGCTACTAGGCATATTAAACGTGGGAGGGGTAGACCAAAAAAGACTTGTAATGAAACTATAAGAAAATACATGATGTACTTAGGAATTAGTGAGATTATGATTAAAGATAGGGCGCAATTACGATAAATGATCCATATATCCAACCCCACTATGATGGGATATAGGCTTGAGTGTTGTTGTTTTTTGTCTTGTCAACTTAGAAAAATTCAGGATTCTTTTTACCTGAAATTTTTGAACCACCTCCTCCAAGGAAGAATCTGTTTGAAAATACCTTTTCTTATGTATAGGTGAACTCTCCTAGAGAGTTCACGTGCACTGATCTCCATCTACAACATGCATAAGTACAACCACTGTATCTTTTTAGCCTCTTCTTCATTGTAATGTTGTTTTGTCTCTTTGTAGTTTTTTTTGTTACCTGCTTGTTTCTCCTGTACCCGGGTAGTTTTTTTTTTGAGCCTGCCCACTTGGGAAGCTACTAGTATAAATAGGGGTGAACAATTCTGTGTAGGGCACTGAAAGTGAGGGATAGATCTACTTTACACTAGAGGGGGTGAATAGTGTATATTAAAATCTTTATTTAGTTTTATAGCGGATTTAAAAACTAGTGATATATATATAAAGAATGAAGCAATCATAGCACACAAATAAAATGAATAACAATCACAGATGACACATGAAATTTATAGTGGTTCCCCAATAAACCTTGGTACATCCACTCTTCTACCACCCTTGTAAGAATCCACTACAGGTTTTTGATCGGGTGTCCTGCCACCACAGGTTTTTTCTCAGGTGCCCTGCCACCACAAGATCTATTTTTCTAAGGTAGATCTAACAACCCTTTGAGCTTTTCATCAGGTTCCCAATGACCCACTTAAATCTTTTGATCAGGAGACTTAGAAACCAAAAGGGTAACTTTTGAAGGGAGTTAAAAACCCTGTACACAGTTTATGAAAATAAACAAAAAGATGATGGTGTCTTCTCTATTAATATTCTCTAAGAAGACTAATGGATGTTGAAGTATAAATCTCCCCCTAATTTGAGTAGAGTTTATGATCAGGAGAGGGAGTCCTTTCTTCAGGGTGTATGCCTTCTTGTATCTGAGAAAATGAAGACTTTGCACAAGCAGAGATTGAAGATCTAATTCTGTAAGAGTATGTGTTGATTTGTAAGTCTCTAAGTCAGTATCTCTAGGTTTGTATATCTGAGTGAGTATCTCTAAGAGAACCTTGGTGAGTAACCTTGAGGAAGAAATCTTCTAAACCTATATATAGAATATAGAGAAGAATTCAAACATTTGAATTTGTCGATTCTAAAACGTCTAAGAGATTTCTCGAGAATAGTAACTGCCTTGAAAATAGGTTAGAATAATAACTCTGTGATAAATCATATTTAATGCTGCCTCTAAACGGCTATATTCGTTAGAATATTTTGCATTAAATATCAGATTCATAGCTGTCTGTAATTAAGCCTTTAAATCATTCTGCCTTCAGAATATAATCAGCCTGAAATTAAGCCTGAAACTTGTTCTACCTTCTGTAAACAAAACTGCCTAAAACACTGCAAAGAATTAGTCGAACTCAGCAAGAATTTCGTCGACCTGATCATAGAGTTCATAGAACTGAATCATCCTATTCGTCGACCTGATCTCAGAGTTCATTAAGCTGAGCTTGACTTTTGGCGAGCTGAGTAGAGATCAGAGTTCGTTGACTGGAACTCAAAGTTCGTCGAGCCAAACTCGGAGTTAAGACTCTGATTCATCAAACGCAGCTCTGCTTTCGTTGAACTGAATTCTGCTATCTTCGATCTGCTTTTCTACTGGAATTCTTCTGAGGCAATAACCCTAGAAATAATCCTATGACCCTATACTGTACAAAGTGTGTCAAACTAAACATCATAATAGTAATCCTAGCCTAAATCAGTAATAGGGTTCCAATAATCTCCCCCTATTTGGGTGAGGATACTATTTACACAAAATAAAAATACAAAGCATAAAGTATCTAGCAGAAATAAAATTTTCAGCAGATATAACATAAAGTGCTTTGAGAGTTATAAATATAAACACAGTTATAAGAACATAAAATAATCAAAGACTAAGAGTCTTTCTTAGAATCTTTAGAGGATGATTTAGTGAAGACCAGCTTCCTGTTGGGATCTGCAGCTTCTTGTTGACTCATCTTCAAATCTTGGGAGCCAATAATTTTCAAAGATGTAGTCCTAGTCACCACTGCCTCTGGATGTAAACTCATGTTTTTATCAACATTGAATAAATTCTTTACCTGGTATTTATCAAGTTCTTTCTTTCTATAACAGGACATAGTTGAGAACTGGGAGGTGTCCTTTCCTTTAGTTTTAGCTTTATTAATCTAGCCATCCTGAAGTTTGGGTCCTACTCTAGATCATAAGTTGGGGAAAGATGCCTCTCTGGTCTTGATTACTGCTTCTGTTGTCTTCTTTGACCTGGATGTTGCTGGTTGTTGATCTAAGATTCTGACCTTGAAGGTCTGTCTTAGCTGTCCTGAGAAGCTTTTAGATAATGAGAATAAGGCTTTTGAGAATGAGGAACACTACCTGCTGCTCCTGCTGTTGGAGGAGGAGGAGGAGGTCCTCTCCTAGACCTTGGAGGTGAATTATATCTCATCATTTTCTAACTCCTTTTCTGCTTATTTTTGGAATATCTCATCCAATGTGGATGATCTGGAGTAAGAGTAATCCCATGTAGAATATAGTAGGGAATGTAAGCTATAGAAGAAGGTTGAGGAGCAACCTTCGTAGGAACTTTATTTTTCTTATACTTTCTTTTCTTGGAACTAGAGTCATCTGACTCATCTGATTCATCATCATCATCAGAATCTTCTGCAGGTTGATCATATAGATCATCTAGCTATTTAAGCAAATCTGACTGATCAGGAATTGAAGCTACTGGAAGTGTATTTACAATATCTGTATCTGCTACTTAAATATATACACTGTCATCTTGTTCCATATCTTCAAAAAGGATGTCATCAAGATTAGGCATAGGAGTTTCATCCCAAGCATAGGTAGGAGGGGAAGAAACAGGCTCTATAATATCAATATTCTCAATAATTGCTATAGTCTCAAGGACTTGATTATAACTGGGAGAAACAACTGAAAAACTATTTCTTAGTTCTAGAACTGAAGAACTAATAGGAGTTGTATAACATACTATAGCCTTATTAGAAGAATTCTCAAAAACTAGAGAAAAACTAGTGTGCAGAGTATCAAAATCAGATAATAAAGAACTCAAGTTGATTGTGGGATTAATAGAGACAACCCCAATAGTAGTAACTTCTGGAATTTTTGCAACTGCTTCTTCAACTGAATCTACAAACATTTCTGAATCTTGAATAATAACTTCTGCTGCTGCTGGACTGACATGAGCTTCTGCTGCTAGAACTGGTGGAGCTTCTTCATGAAACATCTCCCCCTGCCTAGATCTAGGGAGACCTGAATCTAAGCACCTAAAAGAAAGGACAGTGGAGGAAGAAGACAACTGAGAAGAGAGAGCAGAAATGGAAGCAGCAAGAGGAGATATAGCTTCATCTATGAGCTTTTAGTAGGAGTAATGAATTCAATAAGATTTGATGTAATGGAAGATAAATCCAAATACATAAACTCAGGAGTAGTTTTAGTAGATGTAGATGGTGGATTTTGGGTAGAAGAAGATGGATCTGATCTGTTTGCACAGATTTGGCAGATGGTGAAATCTTGAGGAATGGATGATGTTGGAATGAAAGAAGGTGTGATTTAGATAGGTGAATGTGGTGGAGATTGATGAGTTTGAGTTGGTGGAGATGGAGGTAGTAAAGAAAAATGAAGAGGAGATAGGAGTAGAGGAGATGAGGGTGACTGATGAATTGGTGATTCTGGATGAAATGAAGTGGATGGTATATCTTCAGATGTAATAGGTGGTATAGGTGACTGAATAGGTGACTTAGGAATGAGGGAGTCATCATGTGGAGTTGATGACTGAATAGGAGAATGATGTGGAGATGGTAAGTGAGATAGTGTAGATAGCTGTCTAGGGGAATGGTATGGAGATGGAGGAGGAGAAGAAATATGAGGAGCAAAAACTTCTACTTGGGTTGGGAGTGGCTGATACAGCCCTTGTGTTTTCAGAAGCTTCTCTAGAAGATATAGCCCTTGATGGCTTTGGGATAACCCTCTCCCATCTTCCAAACAAGGCAGAGGTAAGCCTTTTGGATGCATTAATATGGGTGGTCTGTGAGACCAGGAGTTTAGGGAACTTAGCCTGTAGGAAAATTCCTAGTACCCTACCATAACAGACATCCTTCTTATTAATTTTCTTCTTAATTGAATTAAATAAAACGGTTCCCCAATTCACAGATATCTTATTAACCAAGGCACACATCAACATAAATTATTGCTTGGTTACATAGTCATGTGCAGAATGTTTTCCCAACAAAACTTTACCGACCACATCGGCCAAAAACTTATTTTTAACAAAAAAAATCTTCTTTAACAGGTGATTAGGGTTTCCCTGATTATGTCCCATTCTATCTAGCATCTCATCAAATTCAGAACTAGATATTTCTATTTCATCTTCACCATTAACAAAGCCAAAAATTTCAGATAAAATTTCTGGTGATAGAGTAACCTGATTTCCAGAGATTGATCCAGTAACTATTGTCTGATCAGGAAACCTTGTAGTGTGAACCCATTCATTGATTTAAGCAACTAGGAGTATGATCCTTGTGGTCATGAAGTTCTTTTGAGTCTGATCCTCAAACAATTTTAGAATGTCTTGAAATATTTGGTCAGAATGACGGAAGGAATCCATGTCTATATTGAAACCAGCATCAAACTTCATTGTCGAGAGAGTTTCCTGTGAAATCGCCATCTTCCTGCAAGACAAAGAGATCAAGTGCAAGGGAAAATAGAGAAAGTGTGGGATAGAGTCTGATGAAAACCTAGATATAAGTTTTTAGAAGTCGAAATGGCGAACTCTGTCTGACGAAAAACAAAACATTGAATCCTTTTTGATGAAAGATCCTTAAAAGAAATGCATTTTGTCGATCTCTGGTCGACAAAATTTTTGCGAAAGAAATATATTTCGTCGAGCTCTGTTCGACGAAAAATACTTGAAACTAATACATCAATCTCTGTTCGACGAAAGTTTCTAAAGGAAGGTTCGTCGATCTCTGGTCGAAGAATGATTCAAGAAAAGAACACAATTCGTCGAGCTCCATTCGACGAAAGGTGTGCAATTTGTCGATCTCAGAAACAAAAATCAAATTAATGATTCTTCATTTATCATGCCTAGCTGATTAGGAAGAAAAGATGTTTCTTTTCATCAAAGGGTTTAGTGAAAATATCTGCCCTTTGTAAATCAGTAGAAATAAAGATAAGATTAATTTTATTTTTGTCTACATTATCTCTAAGAAAATGATGTCTCATTTCTATATGCTTGGTCCTACTATACAGAACTGGATTTTGTGTAATGGAAATTGCACTAGTATTATCACAAAATATAGTTGAATTATTAAAGTTGTAAAACATGTTAGTCTCATCAAAAGTTACATGTACAAATTCTTCTATTTTAAGAGTAGATTTGTTATAAACCCTATAAGTCTTGCTAACATGAGAATATCCAAGGAAAATTCCTTCTGCATCTTTGGCTTCAAATTTTCTTAGGTGTTTCTTATCATTATTATGAATATAACACTTACAACCAAAAACTTTAAAATAATTAACTTTAGGTTTCTTAGATTTAAGTAATTCATAGAGAGTCTTACCCTTAAGTTTATGTATTAGACTTTTGATAAGGACATAGTTTGTTGTGCTTACTGTCTCTACCCAAAAGGATAGGGGCAAGTGAGCATCTGCAAGTAATATACCAGCAGATTCAATTAGGGTTCTATTTTTACTTTCAGCTATCCTATTTTGTTGAGGAGTTCTAGGAGCAGAAAAATAATGCCTTGATACCTTCCTTCTAACAGAATTCTTGCATCAAAAGAGATTCAAACTCAGTGTCATGATCACTTCTAATCAATGCAATCTGAGTAGAGTACTCAATCTTGATGTTTTTAAAAAATCTGTAAGAACTTTAAAGTTATCTGACTTGTTTCTCAAAAAGAATACCCAAGTGAATCAAGAGAAATCATCTATAATAACTAAGGTATATGACTTTCCTCCCAAAGTTTGTACTGCAATAGGTCCAAAAGGTCCATATGTAGCAAATACAAAATCCTGGGTGAATCACTTTAAGAAATGGATTTAAAACTATTTTTAGTTTTCTTGCCTAATTGACAAGCCCTGCAGAGTTCTTCCTTCTTGTAAGAACCAGAAGGTGGTCCTCTAACAAGATTGCTCTTAGATAGTTTAGTAATAGTCCTAAAGTTTACATGTCCTAACCTTTTATGCCAAAATTCACTAGTTTTACTAACCTGATTAAATAAACATATTTCAGTTTTTGCAGAGTTAAAATTAACTAAGTAGATGTTGCCTTGTCTAACTCTAGTTAAAACTATTTTATTTAAACTAGAAGTAATTGAACATAAGGACTTATTAAAAGTTACATGATAACCTTCATCACATAATTGACTTATGGAGATAAGGTTATGCTTGAGACCATTCACATAGGCTACCTTCTTAAAGGTAACTGCTCCAACCTTGACATTTCCATAGCCTTCTATCTGGCCACAGTTGGAGTCTCCAAAGATAACTTTTGGTCCAAACTTTGCTTTAAAATCCATTAAATTAGCCTTGATTCCTGTCATGTGTTATGAAAAACCACTATACAAATACCACTGTTCCTTTATGGTAAGATAGTTTTTTACTTACATAAAAACAAATTAGATGTTCTTGACCCAGGTTACCTTGGGTCCTAATTTTCTTTCATAATGATAATTGGAAATGTAAGAACACTCTGTTTGATTTTTATAACCAACTAGATGATATCTCCTAGGATGGATGGTCCACTGAGTAAAAGGATTGATAAATTTTTGTTTTTGATTATTGTTTTGAAAAGAATTAAAATTTCTGTTTTAAATAACTGGGTTCGACGAATTATAATTTTTTCGTCGAGCTTCGTTCGACGAATAGTACTGATTTCATCGAGCTCGGTTCACAGAATGATAGTATTCACTTTCTACGTTCCATGTTCATTGATCTCTGTTTGACGAATCATATTTACTTCGTCAAGCACCAGTTGTTGAGTAGTTATACCCAAATTCTGGGTTCAAAGTTTGTCGATCGCCGTTCGACGAAAAATACTTATTTCGTCGATCTTGGTTCAACGAATTTTGTTGAACATGATTTTTCTGTGAATTTATATTTTTCTTTGATTTATTCTTTTGGGAAACTTTAGTTATTTTATCTGTAATTTGTAGAACTTCTTTTCCTTTAACTGATATGAAGTTTATAGGGGTTGATACAATATTGTTCTTAATAAGATGAGGCTAACTAGATGAATCCCCCAAGCCTAGTTTGCCATTGAGCCTGACATTGACTGTGCTTGTGATATCCATCAGCTTGATGCTTCTCTTATTAAGGGATTCTTCAAACTTATTAGCCTCGTTTAACTTATTTTCTAAAGAACCTATTTGTTCATTAGCAATTTTTAAATTTTCTTTAAGTTCAAGGTTTCTGAGGAAAGATTATCAAATTCAGTTAGTATTTCTCTGAGAAGTTTTATTTCCTTCTCAGATTTTATTAAATCCTTGTATAGTTATTTAAAATCTATTTTAAATTGATCTGAAGTAAAATCAAAAGAAGATATTACCTGGTCTTCTTCAGATTCTGAATCAGACTAAGAATTCTTGTAAGATGCATTGATTGCCATCAAACAGATTTCCTTAGCCTTTGCTACTTCTTCATTTTTACTTGAGCTAGATGAAGATTCTGAATCAGATTTACTCCAAGTCTCAGCAATAAAGCCTCTCTCCTTTTTTTTGTATTTACTAGAAGAGGGTTTGTGTGAGTGCTTCTTGTTGTCTTTCTCCTTTATCTTGTCTTTCTTCTTATTCTCAGGGCATTCTGGAAGGATATGTCCTAGTTTCCTGCAACCATAACAAACTATTTCTTTAATGGGAGTTTTATCATATATTGGTTTGTCATTATTTCTGGAAGATCTTCTCCTGAAGTCTTTTCTTTCCATTTTGTAGAATCTCTTAGCCAAGAAACCAATAAAATCTTCATTCTTTGGAGATTTTTCTTCTTTTTCTGTTGCTTGAAAAGCAATACTTTTCTCTTTCCTTACTGGGGGTGAAGACTTCTGTTCAGCTTCTCTGGTTCTGATGAGTTGCTCATAAGACTTGAGCTTACCCAACAGGGTCTCTATTGAAATCTCATTTAAACTTCTAGCTTCCTTGATTGGCCAGATCCTTGAATCCTAGGTGCTAGGGAAACACATGAGGATTTTATCATTGACTTCTGTCAATGTGATGTCCTTCCCTAGGGTTTTCATCTCATTGAAAATGATACTGAGTCTGGTGTACATCTCAGCAACTGATTCAGATTCTCCCTTCTTGAAATTCTCATGTTGAGAGATCAAGTTGGATCTTCTGTCCTTTCTCTCATCAGCAGATCTATCAACCATTGTATTTAGAGAGTTCAAGATGTCCCTTGTTGAAGTGCATTCAACAACCTTTTGGAAAATGTCATCTGACATTGTTTGGGCTAAAATGTTCATAGCCTTGGCATCAGCAATTTTTGCTTTCTTTTGGGCTTCTGTCCATTCTAGAGGAGGTACAGCACTTGTATTTGTTGTTACCACTGGTAGAGGTGGACCTGTCAAGATAGAATTGTAGATGTCTTCATCAATAGATTTCATATACAGCCTAATCCTTGCCTTCCATAGAACAAACTTATTTAGGTTGCACACAGGAGATGTAGTGTTTGAATATTCCTTATTTTGTGTCATGACAGATTTCTAAATAAAAGAATAGTCTATCAAATCTTATGGTTCAGGTGTTAGCCTGTAAAACCAAAGAACCAACCTCTGATACCAATTGAAAGTGAGAGATAGATTTACTTTACACTAGAGGGGGGTGAATAGTGTATATTAAAATCGTGATTTAGTTTTATAGAGGATTTAAAAACCAGTGATATATATATATATAAAGAATGAAGCAATCACAGCACACACAAAAATGAATAACAATCACAGATGACACAAGGAATTTATAGTAGTTCCCCAATAAACCTGGGTACATCAACTCTTCTACCACCCTAGTAGGAATCCACTATAGGTTTTTGATCAGGTGCCCTGCCACCACAGGTTTTTGCTCAGGTGTCCTGCCACCACAAGATCTATTTTTCTAAGGGAGATCTAGCAACCCTTTGAGCTTTTGATCAGGTGCCCAAAAACTAACTTAAGTCTTTTGATCAGGAGACTTAGAAACCAAAAGGGTAACTTTTGAAGAGAGTTAAAAACCTTATACACAGTTTATGAAAATAAACAAAAAGATGATGGTGTCTTCTCTATCAATATCCTCTGAGAAGACTAGTGGATGTTGAAACAGAAATCTCCCCTTGATTTGAGTAGAGTTTATGATCAGGAGAGGGAGTCCTTTCTTTAGGGTGTAGGCCTTCTTGTATCTGAGAAAATGAAGACTTTGCACAAGCAGAGATTTAAGATCTAATTTTGTAAGAGTATGTGTTGATCTGCAAGTCTCTAATTCAGTATCTCTAGGTCCGTATATCTGAGTGAGTATCTCTAAGAGAGTAACCATGCTGAGTAACCTTGAGGCAGCAATCTTCTAAACATATATATAGAATATAGAGAAGAATTCAAACATTTGAATTAGTCAATTCTGAAATGTCTGAGAAATTTCCCGAGAATGGTAACTACCTTGAAAATAGGTTAGAATAATAACTCTGTGATAAATCCATATTTAATGTTTCCTCTAAACGGTTATATTCGTTAGAATATTTTGCATTAAATATTAGAGTCATAGCTGTCTGTAATTAAGCCTTTAAATTATTCTACCTTCAGAATATAATCAGCATGAAATTAAGTCTGAAATTTGTTTTGCCTTCTGTAAACAAAACTTCCTAAAACACTGCAGAGAATTAGTCGAACTCTGCAAGCATTTCATCGACCTGAGCCTGGAGTTTGTCGAACTGAATCTTCTTATTTATTGACCTGAGCTCAGAGTTCGTCGAGCTGACCTTGACTTTCGGCGAGCTGAGTAGAGATCGGATTTTGTCGACCGGAGCTCAAAGTTTGTCGAGCCAAACTCAGAGTTAAGACTCTGATTCATCGAACTTAAATTGTCGTCCGTCGAACGCAACTCTGCTTTCGTCGAACTTAATTCTACTATCGTCGATCTGCTTTTCTGCTGGAATTCTCTTGAGGCAATAACCCTTGAAATAAACCTATGAACCTAGACTATACAAAGTGGGTCAAACTAAACGTCCTAATAGTAATCCTAGCCCAAATTAGTAATAGGGTTCCAACAGGCACCTGAAAATTCTCTTCAAACTATCTGCATTTCTGGCGAGCTCGATTTTTACTTTCTGACAATGTTGATGAACTGTAACATTTCCAAACGCTTATGTTATAATCATGAATTCTATTTATAAATTCACACAGGACTAAAGTTCGTGTTGTGCGAAACCTAGACTCGTCTGAGCTTGATATCTCTTTTACCTTTTGGCTTAGAGGTCTTGGAGCTCAATTAACCTCCACAAAGCAATCCACTTCCAATCGAGTGTGAGTTCTCAGGATAATCAATTTTTCCCCAATATCAATATTATTAGGTTTACTATAGAACACACACATACTCCGATGGGTGATCTGATTGTCTATCCCCTTATCCTATTTATCACATTATGAGGGCCTCTCAATGGCCGGCCACTGCCAGAGTCAATCAGAGGATGAGGCATGGGAAATGCATGTTGAATAAGACTCTGAGGAGGTGGGTTGGATACCTCGGTAGGAGTAAACTTAAGTAGTATGGAACCTATGTTGGGCAAGGATGACATGGCGGTAGTGGAGAGGACATTAGATCAGCCAATAAAGAGATGTAGTGGTAAACAAGCTATCAACATAGTGATAAATCCAACCTTTCTTTAGCTCTTTGAGCATTAAGATCAGTAATCAGTGAATGATGACGAAGGCAACCGCTGAAGATCCATTTGACTTTGGCCACCAAGAAGTTGATGTCACATCCATGTTTAGGTATGAGGGAGGAGAGATGGTTGAGTAGATTACATAAATGTTGTTGTTTGCTTTAGCCATACTAGAATGAGCAATGTTCGTCTCACATCACTTTGCGCACATATGTTCCATGACAATTTCATAAGGAATTTTGTCCATAGAATTCAACATTGAATTCGACCATCATCACAAAGCCATTGCTCAAAGGTAGTCAGGTAGATCGCGCGCATTACATGATGAAAATGACTATGCATTTGAATAACGGTACATAAGGAGTTTGCCCACTATGGTTATCCGAGACCTGTTAGAGTAGGTTTAACAATCCAGAATTCCACTCATGTCTCATGAAGATATGGTATCAATGGAGCAACACTTGAAGAGGCATCATAGGAATACCCTATGGTTTTCAAGCTGATAGAGGACTAGTTGTCAACTTGGAGAGAAATCCGCTAATATCAAACTTATGGATTTGTTGTATAACAATTACTGAGAGTTTGTCTGGATGTGATAAGATCCCGACGCACCATTTATTTGGCGCACCATTGGTTTAAGAATAAGCATCGCTGGTTGGAGATCGACTGGAAGTGACAGGATCTCGATACACCACTGGGTTGAGAAGATCGACTACTTCGATCGACAGAAGGGGAGAGCTCGATAAGCAAGAAAATGTATGGCTTTGCTCGACGGTGAGTCGCGTTCCTTATTTAGGAGAGAAGGCCAATTATTTCAATTGGCAAAGCAGGAAGGCTGAGGAAATTGTGCAACAAGGGACACTTGACTTGTAGGAGAAATTGGCAAGTCGCACTCGACTGCAGGAGTAAGAAGCGATGACCTCAAAGGACTTGTTATGTGATACCTCCATCTATCTCTAATACCATATTGAGAATCAAGTTTTGTAAATTCACCTGCTTGAAATAAGAGATTACATGGGTATTATTTGGGGAAGATACAACACTTCACAGTAGTTACCTAAATACAAAAATTACCCATTACTCTCTTGTTTACAATAACGAGCCCACTTATTGATGAACATGTAATTAGCAATACCAACAAATCTTAATCATTTAATCTCATCTTATCTTTTTGCTAACCCAATAACTTAAGTCTAATTAAGATATATTTAGCCTACAGGTTTCTCCACTTAGCTTGTTCTCACTTACCTTATCCTAAGCTTCAACTAAACAAGCCTATGAAAACTCTTCACTTTCCTCTCACATAAAACTTTATCCATTCCTCTCTCTACCTATCTTTCTATTCCTCCCTCTTTCACACCAAGAAAAACTTTTTTCACAGTAGCACTTCATTTTCTTGCTTGGTTTTAGTTTCCTCCTTCCCAAGCAAGGTTACAACTAATTTACGTTATAGTGCATTTTAACTTGATAGGTTTATTACATTTATTATCCAGAATAGTGTATACTTTTTAATCAACTATTTTTTCTTATAACTAAAATAGCTTTCATTTTTTGAAAAGTAGTTATTCTCATTTTTAATCTCGATAGACAGACGATGTTTGTTTCCATGCAGTGATCTCAGGGAATATAAACATCTATTCTAACAGTTATTTGGTGCAATGAGCACCTAGAACTTAGGTGTGCATAGCCAGTGATGTTATGCAAACTTGCTAGCATCACTGGCTGTATGCATATACTCAACACATTTAACAACTTTTCCTATCATAATTATTTTCCTTGAGAATTTTAATGCTATATGGGAAGGATCATGTGTGCAATTGAGGTGTATATAGGTTTGATGTGTTTGTGTCAAAAACCATTTTTTCAAGTTAGAGATCTGCTGACAATACCATATTTTAATCTCACTTTCCAGGAAGCGAGAACATTACTTAATCTCATTGTTGCATTAACAGGAGAAGGCATGAGCGCCTTCCACTTTGATTTTGCTGGAAACGGGTAAGTTTCTTCTAGAAGCTTCCAGTTTCATTGTCCCTAATTTTTTTCTTGTACTAAGAATTTATGTGGTTCCTTAGTTTCATGTGTCTAAAACTTATTCATACGCTGCAGTTTGTATTGTATTCCAAGACAAGCAAAATATATTGAATTTTATAATTTTTATTTACTGATGAAACTTGTACACCCAAATGAACACATGATAACTCATTTATACTTAATGGCTTGATCTCACCCTTTCTGGGTAAGCCTTCCACCAAGACCATCCCTTCTCCTTGGCTAAAAATCTCCTTCCATTGCTGAAGTTTTCGGTTAGCGGATCAACACCACTTTTGTCCATGACGTCAGGGAAGAACATTGAGGTAATGACTCTCCCTTCTCAAGTTTAGGTCCTATTTTCTTGATAATGGATGATGGAAGATAACATGCAAATGAATTAAAAAGTTATTTTTACGAGATTTCCTTTCTTGAGATTGGATGGATTTATGAGAGATTAAATCTAGGCATGCATGAAAGATAGCCTATATTTATCTATCTGTATTAGTGTTGTTTGTATGCGATTTTAAGGTAAACTACAACACCTAGCTTGCCATGCAATCAACAATCAAGATATTTCAATTAGAAGTCCATGAAAAGAAAGAATTGTTATTTAATTTTTGTGGAAAGTTGTGATGTGGAGATTTAAACATTCATGCATGATATATTTCTGTGAAATGATAATATGATGAGATTAGGATTCAAATCTTGCAAATGGAGATGCAATATAAAAAATGTATGCTAAGATTAATTGGACTCATGTATATGACTGGGAATCATATAGTTTTTGTAAGGATGTCTTTTATTAATTTTGAGATCCAATATTTTTTATCCATGAATGGGGCATGCATAATATGCTGAGCAACTTATATGGGTGAAGTCTTTGTATTGGGCAGATAAAATGAGTGTTGACAAACTGTAGTGAGAAAAAAAGTTGTGGGTAATGGCGGTGAGAAACTGAACTAACTGTTGGGATGAACTCAATTTTTAGAGTTATGGGTAACATGTGTACTTTAATTTTAACTGAAAAATTGAGCAATTTTAATAAGAACTGAAGAACATGTATCGATGTCTACCAAAAACTGAATAACAATTGAACATTTTTTGTATTTTTTTCTTGACACAATAGTATAACCATCAAGAACATTTGTTTTTCGCTTTTAAAACAAAAACTAAGCAACAACAAGAATAAGTGAAGAGTATGATTGATTTTCAAACAAAATAAGATGAGTTTAAAAACAGTGATTACATGGGGAAGGAGCCTGGAGTCATGGAGGAACCAGTAGTTGCAAATTACAATCAACCATCGCAACATTATCTGGAGAGTACCGACAACCACATTGAGCTAGTGTTGGTTTACGTACAATTCTGACAGCTTGAGGTAAGGAGCGACCAACAATACTTGGATTCCAACAACCGGTTGGCGAGGAGCTAGCACGTCGACACAAACGGGGAAGTTTTTCTGTTCGGGAATTGCTTGAGACTAGGGTTACAAAGACCTAGAGGCGTTCTTGCACTGAACTGGGCATCACTGAGGGGTTTCGAACACCTGGAATGCAGAAAAGGAGAGAGAGAACCCTAGAATATGTGCAATCATTGATCAGGATTTACAAGTATTATGATAGAAAAGTGTTCGCGCTACGAGTATCATGATGGAAAAATAACACAATATCACTATTTTTAGTAGTGCATTGCACCAAACAAAGCTGAAATTATTTTGTTTAAAATTTGTTATCTTCTTAATTTTTTTCCTCAAGGCATTGAACATAAAATGACTTGATATGTCCATGCATGTTGAAATTATAGTCATGCTTGTTACCCCATGTTAGCATGGTGTTGTTCTAAGATAGGAATTATATCATGCATGTTGAAATGATAGACATGCATGATAGAATGTTATCTTTTATTATAGAATTATGTGTTGACGAACCATGATGCTTTCCCCTTTAAATGCAAACATTGAGAAGTTGTATTACATATAGAATTCTTGCTATATAAACCCTTGATCTTTTTTGATGTAGGGGTAGGCTACTGGTGCACAAAACCTACGACTCAAGGTAGTAGTGCACGGGTGACACGCTAATCCGAACCTACATGCAATGTAATGACGGATATCTTGACAAATAAATTAAAGCAATGAAAATTTTCAACACCATGCAGATATTTAAATAGAAAACAAATATTTAATTTTGCCAAATTATAATGGCTTCCTCCGCTCGGAGGGCCAAAGCAAAGCACGCGTCGAATGTCTCCAACAAATTATTAATGTACCAAAACCAATTTATACAAACAAGAATTGCAGTATAATATAGCAAATCACTAAGGCCCCATTTGTTTGGTGGGTTTTCATTGGATGGAATTGGTTTTGGTTAAACCAAAATTTTGTAGGTTTTGGAAATGGGCAAAAAAAATTTTATGTTCGTTTTCTTTAGTTTTTGAGATAGAAAGAATTCCTATTTTGCTACTGTTCATCTTCTTCTCACAACCCTAACTGCTGCGGAAAAACAGCTCACCCGAAAAACAGCTCGGCCCTATCTCAAAACCATAACTTCTGCAATATCTTCTAATGGACTCCTACCTCAAAAAAGAGCTCAGCCAGAGGTAGAGCTCGCTGGAGGTAGAGTTTGCCATGGAAGAGTTGCTAGTCGGAGGTAGAGTTCGCTGTAGTCGGCCATGGAAATGTAGCTCGCCAGAGGTAGACCTCGCAAGAGTCGGCCATGGAAGAGAAGCTCATCGGAGGTAGAGCTTGCTGGAGGCAGAGTTTGTTGGATCTGCCATTAGCAAACATATTGGTCGCTAGAGGTAGAGCTACTGTTCATATATCGAAGGAGCTGATCACGTAGGATTACTTTGATCGCAAAACCTAGCAAAACCCACCAAAATAGGTAATTTTTGGGGATAGACTGATTTTTGAAGTCTCAAAACCCATGGGTTTTCTGCGAATGCCAATCCCCTTCATAAAAAGCAACAAACAAACACCAGAATTGGTTTTGGTCAAACATCTTCTCCCAAAACCCATGGGTTTTCAAGAAATTCCAATTACGGGTTCAAATTTGACGAAACGAATAGCGAAATTTGTTTTGGTGTACCCAATTCCATTTCCAATTCCTTACCCCAATTCCTACGAAACGAACGGGGCCTAAATGAAAATGTCGAATCAAATAATATAATACCATAAAAGACCACAAAGTAGAGGGATGAACCGAGGCATTGGAGAATTTGGGCTCTGGATGTGTAGATCGGTTATCGGAGATGGAACCGGTGGCTAGGAGATGGTGGTGGTGGCTATCCTCGGCATTAAACGGTGAAAACGAACAATAAGACGGTGGATTCGACCATGTATAAGTAGATCTGGGTCGGGGGAGGGTAGGTCTAATGTGTAAGAGAAGATCCGGGCAAAAATGGTAGTAGGGGTGGAGGCAAATGCTGGAACGAGGGCTGAAATTCTCAGATCTAGCGTTATCTTGAGAATAGAAGCTATTTGGTAGTGGATCCACGGATGGGGGAAGAGAGGAGTGGTCGACTAGGGCTAAGGAGCCCTTGGGGTGTCCGATTTTGGGAGAGGGGCGGTGAAACAGGGGAATAGGGGCAGCAGCTGGGCGGAAAAACAGGGGAGTAGGGGGAGGCGGTTGCTGGAATACAGTAGGCCGGCGGCTGAAAGGAAGGTTTTGGATGAATTCTGGTGGCTGGAGGTGGGGTGTGAGGGGTAGAAAATGAAGGTGGGGGTAGAGATTACCTTGGGGAGGAGTTTGGATGCCTAGGAGTCATCACTTAGGGTTCCATGATGTCGGCACCGGGGAGGGATCGCTGGAATCCGTGATTAGAGTTCTCCAAATTCTACAATGGTCTGAATTCAGCCCCCTACCACTCTTATTTATAATAAGAGAAGCATCAGGGCATCCCATTCGACGGCAATGATTGGCCGGCGGGAGATGCCTCAAAATACATCAAATAAAAGTCCAAAAAAATAAAGTAATATAAGATTTTGACTCGAGGTGATGCTCCAGACGCAATCGCAGAGTCTGTTCTACGATTTGGGCATGCCATATATGGAAAGTTTCCAAATCAGCCCCGAATGGGCCCAAAGCACGTACTTGTCTCTGCTCCACATCAATCTCCTCGCCTTGAAAGAATTCATCTCTCGATGAAATGAGATAGGAATTCTCTCGCTGATCGTCGGGTACAACTCGAAGCGGTCCACCGGAAGTTTTCCAAGTGTCGTCGGCGAAAGGGTGTCCTCGTCAATCAATTCCCCCTGACTGAAAAGCTGTCATCTCTAGTGAATGGAGAAGGTCGTGTTGAAGTCGAAGTCCAGGAGCGAATCGATCAAGCTCTCCTGTAAGTATCCAAGCGTCATCTGCATCGAGGCGGCCCCGCCAATGTACCAAATAGAGACAGTGTGTCCCATCTCTGGTAGGAACAATCTTGTGGGATCTGATCTCCGTGATGCTCTCAACTCTCATCTCTCGAAGGGTGGAGCTCGGTACGATCCATGGTGATGTCAGTGAAACCAGAGACGACAAATCCCCAGGTGGGTGAGTGTTAGCAATGGATGGGCTGTAGTGGCCATCATACGTGAGGGATGTATAAGAGTGGTGTGTCAATAAAAGTGGGGGTGGGGGTGGCTGGGCATCTCCACTATTCGGGTACACATACTCGTGAGGCTCGTAGTACGGTGTCAGATCCTCAACATTAAGCACTAGCTGAATTCCCATACTTGATGGGATATTGAGCCGATAGGTGTTCATCCCAATATGACTAATAATTGAGTAAGGATCCATTCGTCTGGCGCTTAACTTTTTGGCAGGACCCGAGGGGAGCCTCTCAGGGCAGATTCACACCATTACCTTCTCGCCTTTATAAAACACTTGTTCTTGCTTTCACTCATCTGCATGGATTTTATAGTTTTCATTACTCGTTATTATTCGTCGGCAAACCAACTCATGTAATGCATGCAAATGATGAACAAGTGACCCAACCGACTCATGTAAATGAAGCGAGTGATGCAAATAGAGCATAACATACTCAACACACTTCCTAAGGGATGGCCTGACAATGACTTGGATATTACTAACATGGGGTGACCTATCAGGAGGCTTGCCGGGTGGTCGATAGAAAAATTCGGTGAGACCGACGTCATAACCCGTGTGGACGACGTATATGGTGACAAAATAGTGTGAAGTACTGGTGTGATGTGTATCTCTCAAATGATATAGCCCATCAGGTGGCTCAGCAGGGGTGTATACCAAAAGTCATCACGTATGAGATGATCACTAGTGCGGATAAACGATTGATCACTAAAGTGTAGGAGGGAAGGCTTGCAAAATGAGCCTCTAGGTGAATTAATCCTGAGAAGGTCGTTAATTATAGGATAGTCCACCACAAGGAAGATACCAATAACAGTAATGTCTGTGAGAACAAGTAGGACACATACAACAAAGTCAACACTAGCCTCATAAAACTCCCAAGGGAGTAGTTGCTCATCAGGAGACTTATCTGGTGGTTCAACGATGAGTTCATTAATAATGGGAAGATCCCTCGGATAAGTATCACTAATAGAGGTCGTGTCCTCGTAAGTGGGTGTAAGTTGCCACTATGAAGTTGTTGGGTACATTGGAAAATGTGTACTAGATTTGGAGAAGCCACAACTTAGTCAATGATTTTCATCAATTTGTATTTGATAGGAGTTTGAGTTTCATTGCGCAGGTTTATGTATTTGAAGGAAAATTTTCTAAGTACAAGTGTCGACACTTGTGAAGAAACTGTATAGACACTCAAGAAACTTGTGTCGACACTCAGGCAAGCTGTGTCGACACACAGGCAAATTGTGTCGACACTCGGGAAAGTTGTGTTGACACCCAGAATTTGTGTCGACACTTATAAAGAAGCTATGTCGACACTCAGAGCTTTGTCGACACGTAAAGAAGTAGTTGTGTCGACATCCAGAAATGTGTCGACATCTGAAGCAGGACTTGTGTCGACACTTAAAACTGAAGCTATGTCGACATTCGGGAGATATGTCGACACCTGAAGCAAATGTGTCGACACACAGGACTTGTGTCGACACACCAACTCTCAAAAGGTTGTGTCGAGTTCAGAAGTAATTATGTCGACACACAGGACTTGTGTCGACACACACTCAACGCCATTTGACAAACACTTAACACCAACTGTCTGAATTAGAAATGTCGAGACAAGAAGCTGCTGTGTCGACACACAGGACTTATGTCGACACATACAACATAATCAGTGTCAATAAGCAGAAGTATGACTGTGTCGACACTTGGAGTAATTGTGTCGACACCATGAAGACTTGTGTCGACACTTAGTCTATATGTATCGACACATGTGAAGCAGTCTGCTGAGTATTGTATGCTGAATTGAAAAGACATTGAAGAACTTGGTGATGTTACCGGTGACTTGACAGTAGTCATAACTAGCCGGTCTAACACCACTATCAGAACTGTCAGAAGTTTGTTATGAACCCGATCAGCCGGTAACCATGAAGCAAGCTATATATAAGAGACAGATCGGAAATGACAAAAAAAACAACGTGAGGCATCAATAAGAAGAATTCTGACAGATCAAGGTCTGTCTGCAAGAAATATTCAGAGTTCTATCTGAATTTAAGGAAGAAGCTGATTGAAGATCATCTTCATCAATAGAGAAGATCCAACTTATTTTGTTCTAATCAAGAAGCTTTGAAAAGCTAAGTTTGGTTGGATCAGAAGGATCAGTCAATCCAAGAACTGATCAAGAAGACTACATCAACAGAAAAATCTAGCTGGTGAAGTTTTCAGTTACTCTTTACTCACAAATTCTTGTAGGATCTTCCGTTAGATCTGAGATTATAAGCATAAAATTATAAAGGTTGAGGTAGGGTTGTGTGCCTGAGGTAGGACTTGTGGAAAGTCTGGGTTGTAAGCCTAATTATAAAGGCTTAGGTAGGGCTAAGGCCTGAGGTAGGATTCTGAAGAAGAATCTGAGGTAGGACTTGTGTTAATTCTGAGGTGTAGGAATCATCTTTGGTTCTGAGATTGTAAGATCCTAGGATCTAAGCCATTGGAAGGAAGTTAGGCTGAATCCAGTTATTTGCTGGATAGGCGAAAGGGGAAAGTGGATGTACCCATATCTTGGGGAACTACTATAAGTTTGGTGTTTACTGTGATGTGTTTATTTTCTGTAGATTGATAAATTTGTGCTGAAAGAAGTCTTATAACAATTTGCCTAAAAAATTAAAAAGACACAAAAAGATTAGAACCTATTCACCCCCCCCCCCCTCTAGGTGTTTAGGCTCTTGAAATAAAGTCTTTCAAGTGGTATCAGAGGGAGGTTTCTCAAAATTTGACCTAACAGTTAGAGGATTTCTCCAAGGCAAATAATAGATAACAAAAATGGGTTCAAGTGAAAATCAAAAGGAATTTGGATCTACGAAATTGCCCATATGCAGGAAAGAATCTTTTGGCATTTGGAAAGAAAGGGTCAGGCTATTTAGGGAAGCATCTGATCCAAGAATTTATATCACAGTACAGGAAGGGCCCTTCATCCCAATGAAGGTTTCATCTCTTGATGCAAACATTCAAACTCCAAAGAGTTATTCAGAGATGACTAAGGATGAAATCATCTTGGCTACATTAGATAAAAGAGCTCAGAATATAATTGTAAGTACTATTGATGATGCAACATTCCAAAATCTTGTGCACTATAAAACTTCCAAAGAAATGTGGGATATATTGATTATCTATATGGAAGGCACAGAAGAAGTCAGAGAGGATAGAAATTCTATGCTAAATCAGGAATATAAGAGCTTTAGGCAGAATAAAACTGACAGCATAGCTGAATGCTATAAAAAGTTTTTCAGAATAGTGAATGAATTGATGACATATGGAAGAGTCTTCAGTACTTATGAACTGAATGACAAGTTTCTTAGGTCCCTAACAAAGGATTGGGACACTAAGATATGTGCCATCAGGGAAGTGGCCAAACTAGCTGACACACCACCACCTACACTTTTTGGAAAACTGCTTTCATATGAAATACAGCTTACTGCTAGGAAAGAGGAAGAGAAGGGCAGCAGATCTGAACATAAAGAAAAGTCAGTAGCCTTCAAGGCTGAGGGCTCAAGGAAGGGTAGGAGAAAATATCCTTCTCCACCTAGAAGGAGTACTGAAGTAGAAGAAGGTGTTCCTGAAACAAGTACATCAGATACTCATACATCTGATGAAGACTTTGCTGCCTTCACAAGACAATTCCAAAGGTTCATGAAGAAAAATAATTGGAGAACCAGGCCTTCATTTACATCCTATTCCAAGGATGAATACTACAGGAAGAAGAAAACACCTAAGGAGGACAGGTATGCTTTTAAACCTGGTAAACAATCTAATTTTAAGATTGTATGTTATTGCTGCAACAAGTCTGGGCATGTCATAGCTGACTATCCTGACAAAAGAAAGGAGTCAAAGGATAAGAAGATGCAGTTGTTCAAAGGCAAGAAGGAGAAGTCTCTAGTGGCTCAGAAGGAGAAGAGTTGAACAGACTCTTCATCTTCAGAATCTGAAGAAGAAGAGGCAGAAGAATATGTTGGACTCTTCTCAATAGAAGAGTATTCTAGGGAACTAGAATTCCTACAGATGTTGGACTCAATAAATGGAGTGGAAGAATATTTTTGTAAAGGGCTGATGGCTCAATCTGAAGAAGATAAGTGACAGGATCGGCCTGGACCAAGTAAGGTAAACAATTCACCCCTAGTCTCAGATTACTTTACTGGATAAGAATCAGAAGCATCTTCTTCAAAAGAAGTGGATGGATCTGAGTCTGAGGGGGATGTTCACCAACTCATTAATGAGTATGGTGGGTTGTTGCATGCTCTAAAGAAGAGCAAGTTTCTTGTTAAAGAGTGATGAGTCCTCTTTATATACCTATTTTTGGACTCATCTAGGCTTATTTTCTTGTCTTTGCACACCGTTTAGCGTCATTTGCACTTCTTTTGGTTCGCTACGGTTTTCCACGTCTTGTGCACTCTTTTAGCCTATTTCTGTGTGTGTGTGTATTTTCCCTTTTTGCTTGCATATTATTTATGTCTGTGACTGCCATGATCGACATCCCGTCCAGTTTTCCTGCAGGTTCTGGGATCGTGTGGGCGTCCGGCATCGAACTTTCCCCATCTTTGGCAAAGGAGTCAATGGTCGTGCATTTTTGCCCACGCACGACCATCGACCTCTTTGGCGCACGATCATCGGTCGTGCGCAGTCATGACCTCTCCTGGGAAAGTTCTGTCCCGCCATATCGCACGATCACCAGCCATACCGCGCACGATCACTACTCGTGCGTTGCCGGTCGTGCGCAGTCATGACATCTTTTTCCACTTTTCTGCCTCCATATCGCACGATCACTGACCATATCGCGCACGACCATTGGTCGTGCGCCAGTGATCGTGCGCGCTGTTTATTTCTGCTTTCTATAAATACGCAGGTTCCGCCCTATTTTTGGGACGGATCAATCTCTCGCGATTTTCCGCCGTTCTTCGTCCCCGACGAAGGGTTTCGCCGCCCTCCATCATCCTCCACCTTAGGGAGGTGCTCCGGGCAAGCTTTCAACGCCAAATCAACGCCGGAGCATCCTCTCGGCCTCCTCCTTCATCCTAGAGCTTCAAGCGGAGTTTTGACCTAGCTTTCTCCATCAAGCTAGGAGGGGCTGGAGCCGCAATCTACGGGTCATTTCAACGAAGAAGACGGGTCCATTGGGAGTGAGTGACAGCCTCCTCTACCCCGGACGCAGTTGAGGACCGAGCTTGGACTCGGATTGACAACCCGGGATTCCAACCGTGAACCCTCAACAAGGCTTCGGATTCGGTCGATTCGCACACCTCCTCCTCTTGTATTTGATAGCTTAGTTTAACTCTTTGTATTGATGAAGTATACTTTATTATAGTTAATGATCTTGCACTTTGTCATGTCTATGTGATTTGTGTGATTTTGTTATTATTGCTTGAGGTGCGCCTTATCATTCCACCATCCATCCACCCTTGCCGCACTAGCAATTGCTAGTGGCGTGCGTTGCGAAGAGGTGCTCACGACCCTCATTCCGCCATTCTAACCACCTCATCCGCTAGCCTACTCTTCCATCCGCCAAGCGATTCGGTGCATTGCGGCCCGACTAGTCTTCCATCCCGCCTGGCGAAGCATCGCATAGCGGCGTTGCATAGGAGTAGTTGTTAGATTTTTGCTTTATTTTCCACAACCATCAAAACCCCCCATCATTACCTTCGCCCCGAGGACTTCAATCTCAAGTCCTCCTCGACATTAACTCATCCCTTACTGTGTTCCTCAAGAGACCGACACTCGGGGATTTATTCCCAAACTTTATTACTTGTGCGACCGGTGCGCTTGCCGTTTTCCACGCATCAAGTTTTTGGCGCCGTTGCCGGGGAACACAGTCGTTTGAGTTTTTGGAGAGGAAGATTTGAGATAGTTGCCCTTTTCATTTGTATATTTCATGTTTTATTTTTGTTTTGGTTTTTAGTTGTTATTTTTTTTATTTTATTTTATTCCCTTTCTAGTTTTTATTTTACTATAGCAGGCTGTTCCACTCTTTATTTGCTTGCGAGTAGTTAATTTTTGTCTTAGAAAGTTCTCGTGGTGAATTATTTCTTGCTGCACCATGTATTCTTATGCAAATATCCATTGCCGTTGGTGCGGGGATTATAGGCATAGCAGTGATGAGTGCCCCACTGAAGAATGGGAGCATAATTCTCGTGGTTCAGTGTATGGAGCACCGTTGTCTTATGGTACTTCATACACCGTACCCCAGTCTTATGGTCACTACTCTTCTCCGCCTACATCTTTTTCATATTCCTCTCCGGTCCTACCTGGACCGAGGAGTAATGGAAAACGGTGTTTGTGTTGTCATAGCACCGACCATGTGTTGAAAGATTGTGCAGAATTTCAGCGCCAGTTGGAGGCGGATGATGAACCGGATATCCGGATTGTCTCATCCACCTCTCAAATGGCCGCTCCTTCTGATTCTGATGATGTATCCGCAGTACCACCTTGTCTATGGGGGACTGCTGTGGATACACCCATCAGACTTTCTACTGGTCAGTGCGACGACATTGCGGCGCCTTCTCTCCTTGTGCCTTCTTCCCCTATTTTTGATTCACCCCCGGAGGAACCTGCGCATATTATCTCTGATGATGTTGCTCCTCCGCTTTCTTTGCATGAATTACCTACTCCCCTTTCTAGTGAGTTGGTTGATGATGTTGTGCCCTTTGGGAATTGGGAACATGAGGATGCGTCGTGGTGTGACGAGGACATTATTCTCATCAATGGTGAGTACTATGTCTTGGAACACCGTAACGTACCGAGGTGTGATGAGGAAATCCTTGCCGGCGAGGAGATTTCTACTTCCTTGTTGGATGAGGGGGTCCAAACCACCACCGAGGACCTCGTGGTCTCATTTTCCCCTCGCCATGACTCACATGACACCGACAGTGATCTATGCTTGGATCCTGCTGAGAGTGATTCCGGGATCACTCTCCCTATTTCCGCTTCTTTTAGTTTTTCTTCTCCTTTATTCCTTGACCCCCCTTCTCCTTCTGCGCCTGTGCGGGGTGACTCCCTGCAGGTGAGTTGGGTTGACATTGAGCCTTGCGCTCAGGTTGTGGGCGGGTACCTCAGCTTGCATGAGGAGTTTCCTACTCCTTTTGCAGTTGAAGCCTCTACCTTCACCTTCGCCCCCAACGAGCTTGTGGTGGACGATACCTTGCTAGGCAAGGATTCTTTTTGTGATGAGATGAGCGAGGACCAGGTCTCCTCCTCATCTTATTTCCTGCTTCCTCTACCTGAGCTTTTCAGGTATTATTATCTAGGTAGAGGGGTAACTGTGCTATCGCCGTATCGGTACCCGTTACCGACACGAATATTAGGACAGTTGCCTGTGCACTTTTCTTTTCATAGGCCCATTAGCTAGAACTTTTCTTTTGCTGAATAAGTCGTGCTGGGATGACAATAACCCCAGTGCTTATCTTTCATTTTCTGCATTTTTCTTTTTTTTTTTTATGTCTAGCTTAGTTTAGTATTTCTTTTTGTATATTTTTCTTTTGTTTTTGCGGAGCTCACCCCTGCAGGTATTCATGGATACTACGCATTGGCGGGGTTGTGATTCTTCGTATGGCGGGCCTGCTCCTAGTTTTCACGCGTCTTCTGGTATGCTCACTAGCTGAGCATTGGGTAACCTCTTCCCTTAGCTCTTTTTGATTTAAATTTCTCTATCATTTGATGTGTTGTTTAGTTTAAGTCTGGGGGAGAGTCAGTTTACCTTTTGCACGTGCACATTTCTTTTGCATACTAGAAGCTTTTACATTATTATTTTGTTTAAGTTCATTGCATCGCACACCACTGCACCCACATGAGCGCGAGCTTAGCGGTTTGCGTGTCACGAGTTGAACCTGTATCTTTGTTCGATTTGGAAAATTTCTGTGCTAGTTCAGGATTGTGCGACGGAGTAAAATGTTGGCCTTGCTGTGTTTCTAGTCAACTGCTCTCGTTTTGTATAGAAATTTGTGTAGATTTAATTTTTCTGTATGCTTATAGCTCTATATTTTTCTATTTGCGTAAATATTTCTTATTCTACTCAAAAGTTGGTGAATCCGGTGTGAATCAAACGGTAGCGTAGGAATGTGTGTAGCCGCCACTAGACTCGTATTGCTTGAGTCGGGAGGAAGGATTATCTTTCTCGGTTGCTAAGAACTTGCCCCAAGCTATTCTTGAAGCATTGGTACACGGTTAGTCTAGCGTGAGAGTGATGTAGGCCACCTTTTGGCCCGGTTGAGCTTTGTACCCATTCCTAACATCGCCCTTGCTAGCCCCTTTGTGCCTACCCTTCCTTTTGATTCAGCTCCACTATATTCGCCAAAGCCTCATAGCCGATCCTAGTCGCACACCCAAGTCGAGCTTAGTGTTTTATATTTTCATGTTGGGTTGTGATGTGGTGTTATTATTTGTGAAAATGTGGAAGTGCTTCCAAGTTATATCTGCTGAAATTATGAAAATAAAAAGATGAAAAAGAAAAGAAAATGATTTAAAAAAGAAAAAGAGAAAAGAAAAAGAAAAAGAAAAAGTTTAATTGAAAATCTTTATTTGAGATGATTTGGATTTGGAGTAGGCGGTGCACACACCCATGTTGCAAAAGTTAAGTCTGGGGTGTGGTGCACCCGTGTTTATTTTGTGGGCAGCGGGTACTAGTTTTGTACGTTAGCTCATTTGGGTTAGGTGCATACCCTTCATATTTACCCTTGTTTTCCTCACCGTAACCCAAGCCCCATTATTACCCGAAGTCCTACGGACTTGCGCTTGAGTTGACTAGTGCCGTGGAGAGAGTGCGAACGGGCAAGCTTATGGTTCCCGACATTGGTGGATTCCTTTGGGGGTAATCTTGAGCCCCGGTCTTCGGCAATGCTCACCTTAGTGGCCTGTCTACTTTCACCCTGCGTAGGACCGGATGATTCACCGTGATTCTACTTTTGAGTAATAATAAATTTTTTGTTACGCATTGTGAAAAATATAAAATATTTTGTATACTTAAGAATTTCCTCTACTTTATTTTTATGCACGCGAGCATGCGACTTCGCATGGTACTCCGTTTTGCAATTTCTTTGTTAGCTAGTTCATTTTCCCTGTCTGCTTAGGTTTTGTTTGCTCGGGACGCGCAAACGGTTAAGTCTGGGGGTGTGATGAGTCCTCTTTATATACCTATTTTTGGACTCATCTAGGCTTATTTTCTTGTCTTTGCACACCGTTTAGCGTCATTTGCACTTCTTTTGGTTCGCTACGGTTTTCCACGTCTTGTGCACTCTTTTAGCCTATTTCTGTGTGTGTGTGTATTTTCCCTTTTTGCTTGCATATTATTTATGTCTGTGACTGCCATGATCGACATCCCGTCCAGTTTTCCTGCAGGTTCTGGGATCGTGTGGGCGTCCGGCATCGAACTTTCCCCATCTTTGGCAAAGGAGTCAATGGTCGTGCGTTTTTGCCCACGCACGACCATCGACCTCTTTGGCGCACGATCATCGGTCGTGCGCAGTCATGACCTCTCCTGGGAAAGTTCTGTCCCGCCATATCGCACGATCACCAGCCATACCGCGCACGATCACTACTCGTGCGTTGCCGGTCGTGCGCAGTCATGACATCTTTTTCCACTTTTCTGCCTCCATATCGCACGATCACTGACCATATCGCGCACGACCATTGGTCGTGCGCCAGTGATCGTGCGCGCTGTTTATTTCTGCTTTCTATAAATACGCAGGTTCCGCCCTATTTTTGGGACGGATCAATCTCTCGCGATTTTCCGCCGTTCTTCGTCCCCGACGAAGGGTTTCGCCGCCCTCCATCATCCTCCACCTTAGGGAGGTGCTCCGGGCAAGCTTTCAACGCCAAATCAACGCCGGAGCATCCTCTCGGCCTCCTCCTTCATCCTAGAGCTTCAAGCGGAGTTTTGACCTAGCTTTCTCCATCAAGCTAGGAGGGGCTGGAGCCGCAATCTACGGGTCATTTCAACGAAGAAGACGGGTCCATTGGGAGTGAGTGACAGCCTCCTCTACCCCGGACGCAGTTGAGGACCGAGCTTGGACTCGGATTGACAACCCGGGATTCCAACCGTGAACCCTCAACAAGGCTTCGGATTCGGTCGATTCGCACACCTCCTCCTCTTGTATTTGATAGCTTAGTTTAACTCTTTGTATTGATGAAGTATACTTTATTGTAGTTAATGATCTTGCACTTTGTCATGTCTATGTGATTTGTGTGATTTTGTTATTATTGCTTGAGGTGCGCCTTATCATTCCACCATCCATCCACCCTTGCCGCACTAGCAATTGCTAGTGGCGTGCGTTGCGAAGAGGTGCTCACGACCCTCATTCCGCCATTCTAACCACCTCATCCGCTAGCCTACTCTTCCATCCGCCAAGCGATTCGGTGCATTGCGGCCCGACTAGTCTTCCATCCCGCCTGGCGAAGCATCGCATAGCGGCGTTGCATAGGAGTAGTTGTTAGATTTTTGCTTTATTTTCCACAACCATCAAAACCCCCCATCATTACCTTCGCCCCGAGGACTTCAATCTCAAGTCCTCCTCGACATTAACTCATCCCTTACTGTGTTCCTCAAGAGACCGACACTCGGGGATTTATTCCCAAACTTTATTACTTGTGCGACCGGTGCGCTTGCCGTTTTCCACGCATCAAAGAGCAAGCCAAAGAGATTGAGTCTTTTAAGCTGGCTGCAGCAGTTTCAGCAAAACTGCTGGATCAAAAACTAAATGAGGTTACCAAATTGAAAAACATTACAGTTATTCAGATGGGCACATTCTCATTCAAATAGAATCATATCAAGAAATTGGAGAGAAAACTTCACCAGGAGAGAGAGCTAGTGGCAAAATTCTCCAAGCCAAAATCAATATTACCTTTGATAGATAATTTTGTTTCACAAAAAGAAAAGACTGGTCTAGGCTTTAAGGGAAGAACTAGGACTACCAATTCTCATAGAAAAGGTAAAGCCACAGTTCAGCCTCTAGCTGTTAACCCCCCCCCCCCCCCTATTTTCTTTAAGAAGGTAGTGAATCCTACTAATAGGTATGATCATAACATTATACATGGTCACTGTGAGCATGAAAATTTCATGAGCAAGGGTGCTAATGCCAATAGACCAATCTATAGGCATGCCCATCATATTCAAGAGGAGTTCTTGAAGAATGTTATTCCAGCACTAACACTTAATAAGTCTACTGATAACAAAGTAAGAAGGCATGTACCTAAGAATAAGTATAATAGGTTCGAGTTTTGGTGTTGTGGCAAGGTGGGCAACTTTGCCATGGATTGCTGGTTTAACTTAAGTGTTAAAACCAAAAGTAGGATTCCTGTTAGATCAGTCACAGGGTTTCAAACTAACAAGGACCTAGGACCCACTAGCAAGTTGGGTTCTAAGGGTAAGTGATTCTTTATTTGTTGCAGGTAAATCCAAGTGACCATACCCTTATATAGTACTTGGATAGTGGTTATTCCAGACATATGACTGGAATAAGGAGAATGTTGAGGGACTATGTGCCCATAAAGAATGGACCAAAAGTTATCTTTGGTGGATCAGAAAAGGGAATCATCAAAGGATTTGGTAACATATCTTGTGATTCAATTACAATCACTAAAGTGGTTTATGTAAAGGGTCTAAAACATAAACTGATTAGCATAAGTCGATCAACTTAGTGACCTAGGTTATGATATTTCTTTCCTCAAAGGGGAGTGCCTAGTAAAAAGTTCAAGTGATCAAGATATCATTTTGACTGGCACTAGGAAAGGAAATGTGTATTGCTTTAACCTAGAGTGTGAGTCTAACCACTCACCTATTTGTTTGGTTGCAAGAGTGAAAGCTTCTCTATGTGTCAAATGGCACAAGAGGCTAGCTCATCTGAACTATAAGTCAATTGGACTGCTATTCAGCATAGGATTAGTGAGGAATGGTCCTCAAGTTCAATGCATAAAAGAGGGTGTGTGCTCAGCTTGCAAAAAAGGCAAGCAGACTAAGTCCTCTTTTCAGTCACTTGACATCAAAGATTCAAAGAGATGTTTGTATCTCATGCATATGGATTTGTTTAGTCCGATGCCAGTCTATAGTCTTAGTAGGAAAGCATACAAACTTATTGTTGTGGATGACTATTCTAGATTTACATGGGTTTTCTTCTTGAGGCAGAAATCTGAAACCCCAACTATTTTCCAGACTTTTATCAGACAAATACAGAATGAATACAACAGCTCAGTGGTCAAAATCAGAAGTGACCATGGAACTGAATTTCAGTCTGAATGTATGACAAAACATTATGAAGAACTTGGGATTCATTAGGAATTCTCTTCACCTAGAACTCCTCAGCAAAATGGTGTTACTGAAAGAAAGAATAGGACTCTAATTGAAGCCAGTAGAACTCTACTGAATTACACTACTCTCCCTGAATACTTCTGGGGTGAGGCAGTAAATACTGCATGTCATGTGCTCAATAGGGCCTCCATCAACAAGAAACACAAGATGACTCCATACTAGATTTTAAAAGGCAGAAAACCAAACATATCTTATTTCAAAATCTTTAGTAGTAAGTGTTTTGTACTAGTCAATGGTAAACAATACCAAACTAAGTTTGCTGCCAAATCCATAGAAGGGATATTTGTTGGGCACAGCAACCATAGTATAGTATACAGGATCTACAACTTGACTACTCAAGTTGTAGAAGAATCTGTGCATGTTGTATTTGATGAGTCAATGTTTATTAACAGTGAATTGTCTAGTTCTTCAGTTAGTTCTACAGGTCTAACAGATAAGCTAGACAAGCTGACCATCAATGAAGATGTTCCTGTTAAACTGGATGAGGATAAATATGTCAGCTATCCAGGGGGAGATCAAGTTCCTCTGGGTGAAGAAGAAAATGTGGAGCATCAAGATGAGGAAACTGGAGATAGCCATAATACTGACAGAATTCCTCCAGCAAGGAGACACCTGAAGGATCATCCAGCTCACCAGATCATTGGTGATGCAAGTCAGGGTGTTTTAATAAGGAGCAAGAGCATGAACACAGTTTTATGTTCTAGCTTCCTATCTCAGATAGAACCTAGGAAGAAGAATGAAGAGGCCATGCAAGACACCAACTGGATTGATGCAATGCAAGAAGAGCTCAGTCAGTTCAAAAGGTGTAAGGTCTTGGAACTGGTGCCAAAACCTAAGGATAACAACATAAAAGGAAATAAGTGGATCTACAGGAACAAGCTTGATGAGAATGGCACTATAGTCAAGAACAAGGCTAGACTGGTAGCAAAAGGCTACAGGCAAGAGGAAGGTATTTATTTTGATCAAACCTTTGCTCCAGTGGCAAGGTTGGAGGCAATAAGGTTGTTCTTAGCCTATGTTGCCTATCAAGGGTTCAAAGTATATCAAATGGATGTGAAATCAGCATTTCTGAATGGTGATTTAAAAGAAGAAGTCTATGTAGAACAACCCTCAGGTTTTGTAGACTCTCACTTTCCTAATTATGTATATAGGCTTAGGAAAGCCCTATATGGTTTGATACAAGCTCCAAGGGCTTGGTATGAAACCTTGTCTGGCTTCCTCATTGAGAATAAATTCTCTAGAGGAAAGATAAAGAAAACTCTATTCTATAGGGAATCAAAAGGCAAGATAATACTAGTCCAGATATATGTGGATGACATTATCTTTGGTTTTACTGAAAACAACCTTTGAATGAAGTTTGCCAAACTTATACAAGGGAAGTTTGAGATGAGCAGTATGGGTGAGCTGAAGTTCTTCTTGGGACTTCAAGTTAGACAGACTGAGAGTGGGTTGTCCATATCCCAATCTAAGTTCACCAAGGAGTTTATTAAGAAGTATGGTTTAGACTCAGCATCTACAATGAAAACTCCAATGGGAACAAGTATGCCTATATGCAAAGATGAAGCAAGGAAACCTGTTGATGAGTCTTTGTATAGAGGGATAATTGGCTCCCTACTATACTTGACTGCTAGTAGACCTGACATCATGTGCGCAACATGTGTCTGTGCTAGGTATCAAGCATGCCCTAAGGAATCTCATTATACTACAATTAAAAGAATTTTGAGATATCTTTAGGGCACACCTAATCTAGGCCTTTGGTACCCTAAGAATAAAGATTTTCTATTAACAGGTTTCTCAGATGCAGATTTTGCTGGATGCAAAGATGACAGAAAAAGTACCACAGGAACCTGTCAATTTCTTGGTGGGAGGCTGGTGTCATGGAGCAGCAAGAAGCAAACCAGTGTAGCTATATCAACAGCTGAATCAGAGTATATAGCTGTAGGTAGCTGTTGTGCACAATTGATGTGGATAAAGCATCAACTAGAAGATTATGACATCCAGGTAAGTAGAATACCAATATTTTGTGATTCTACAAGTGCTATTTCTATTGCTAAGAATCCTATATCACACAGTAGGACCAAGCATATAGATATTAAGTTTCATTTTATCAGAGAACATGTAGAGAAGGAAAATATTAATCTAGAGTTTATAAAAACTTATAATCAAATAGCTTATATTTTTACAAAACCACTGGATGAAACTAAATTCAATAATTTCAAAATTGAATTAGGTATGTTGAACCTAGACTAGGTTAACACAAGTTTCCATTAGTAGCATATGTAAGCACAAAATTTCTGTTGAAATTTGGCTAAGTACAAAGTTTGTGTCGACACAAGCAAGTTGTGTCGACACACTCGGTGTGTTGTGTCGACACAGAACAAGTATATGTCTACACAGAAACAGTATCTGTGTCGATAGAAGAATAGGTGTCGACACAAAAAGTCTCGACACAACATTGTCGAGACTTTATGTCGAGAGGATATTTGTGTCGACACAAAAAGTTGGTGTGACACAACTCTGTCGAGACTAAAATGGTCAGTGTCGACATAGACTCAAGTATGTCGACACATAGATGTGTCGACTTAATATACGTTTTGTCTACTTAGACATTAGTATGTCGACACATAGTCATGTCGACTTAACTTAAGTTCTGTCAAGACCTAGGTCATTTTTGTCGACACAAAAACTGATTTGTCGACTTAAGCCCGACTTTTGATCTGCCCTTGACTCAAGTACTATAAATAGGTGAAGCAAAAATTTGGTCGACTATGCTATCAGAATTTTTGACTCTACACCTTCTGTCGACATAGAGCTTCTCTTCTCTTCTCCACTAGCACTTACGTTAATGGCGCCAAACCAAGAAGATAAGGTTAATGAAGGTTATGAAATGGTTCGCAAAGGATTGACGACTGCTTCTGATGAAATTCAGGGAGTCATTGTCCTAATTTTTGAAAATGGATTAGAATTTTTGGTTTCACCGACCAAAAGATGGAAAAAGGAAGTCAAGGAGTTCTACTAAACTGCTACTGTGGACACAGAAGGACAGAAAATCAATGTGTCTATTCAAGATACTCGGGTGAAGCTCAAATTGAAATCAATCAGGAAAGCACTACATCTACCATTGATCAAGGATACAGACGAAATAACTCCTTCCCAGATAACTGAAGCTTTTATGATGGTGTGGACTGAGTCCTAGTATTAAGATTGGATCATATATCAATAAAAAAGGGATGAATTCTCAAGGAAAATTTATTTCAGAAGTTGTGGGCAAAGTGATAATCTGCAAGACTGGTGGACATGATAGGATTTCTTCCCATATGTTCAATCTTATGGTGAGGGTTATCTTCAAGATAAACATTGACTGGGTAGTAGTAGTGTTTGATAAAATACAAGAAGGATTTAAGAAGCCTAACCTGGGAAGGATCCTCAATTTATGCTTAACATCAGTAATTCCAGATGTTCTGAAACAAGCAAATGGCTCTAAGATAAATCACATTAGGAAAATGGATGTGAGGGTACTGTCAAGATGGGACAGAGTTCTGACCAAGGAAGTCCCTGCTCCCAAGGAGCAAACTAAGAAAGACAAGAAGAAAAAGAAAGTGATTGTATAGGCTGATTCCTCCAGCGATTATAAAGAGGAAGTGGTCTTTAGTTCTGATGAAGACCAGCACCAACAGGAAGCACATGATCAAGTAAAGGACAGTGAGCCCCAGGAGCAACAAGTTGACTCTACTCAAGGGGGAGAACACTTTGAACAAGGAACTGAGCTGCCTGCTCAAGGGAGAGGTATTGATGATGCTGACCTAGACAGTGATTTAGCTGCAGATACAATCATTAAGTTAGTATCTGAAATCAACACTGCAGCTGAAGAAACTGATAAGACAGATGCTCAAAATGAGCCAGTAAGTATCTTCTCCACAGTCTAGTGATATATGATAGTATTCTTCTCAATAATTGTTTAGGGGGGAAACTTTTGTGTAAAAATAAAGTCTTTTAAGTCATTAAACCAAAACTAATCTTATTCCTTTTTTACAGATTCAGAAGGAATTTACAATGGAAGAACTGTTTCATGATCTTCCTCTAGATAGAACTGAGGGGGAGCATATTGAGAAAGGAAAAGATATTCCAAGGTCTGAGGGGGAGTTATCAAAGGATACTGAGAAGGATACCCCAGCTGAAAAGAATACTGTTAATATTAATAGTACAATTGAATCTTCTGAAGATGAAGAAGCCACATTGGCTAAGAAAAGGAAGCTAACTTTTTTAAATAAAAAGTGTTCTGGATACAAGAAGGCTCTGCAAGTGGGAACAGCACCATCTACATCAACTATGGACTTCAGTTCTTTACTGGTCCAGTTGCAAATAAAACTGGATAATCAAAGACAGTCTATAGAGCAATATGTGGATGAAACTCATAAGGAGTTACAGTTTCAATTGGCCCAGGACATCAAATCCATTAGATTTAAAGTGAATCAACATAAGAAGGAGATGACAGATTGCTTCCATAAAGGAGGTAATGCTGTGGTGTTCCTTGCCAAGCAACAGCAAAATATCCAAACTAAAGTGGATGAAATTGAAGTGAAGCAGGGATATGTACTGGAGAATCAGTTAAGGATGAATGAAAATCTCAAGGATTCACATCATAAAATATTGACAAAGCTCACTGATTCTAGCACTTCTCTGAAGGCTGAAATCTCCAAGCAAATCCAGGAAGATATATCTGCTGTCAAAGCCACATTTCAAGAATCTCAGGAGAAAATTAAAACTTTCCTGACAAAATTCAGAGCTTATTTTAAAGAGGGAACTGAATATATAGCTGATCAAGTCAGATTCCAGAAAGAAGATTTAAGAGATCATGTTGCAAGAGAAGTCATAAAAGAGAGAGATTACTAGTCCAAGCCAGCTCTGACCATGCTAAATGGACTACTAATAGCATCAGAGCTACTCTTAGATATCCTCCTCTTTGTGATGATGCTAATATAGTTGAGTCTGGGATACAACCTGAATATTTTGAAGGAGATCAGCCTGAATTTGCTCAAGTGATCTACTCACCAGCTGATTTTGAGATGGTTCAAGAAGAATTGCTAAAAATATATAGTCCTCCACCAGGGGCACAAAATGTAATTCTAGAAAAGGTTAAAATGTCAGAAGCTGCATTAGAAGTTCAGAAGGAAGCTCAACTTTCCAAGAAGAGATTCAGAGAGCAGGCTGAGCTGAAGCCAGATTTTGAGCAGTGGAGCCCAACTTCTAGAAACATCATACTTACTGCCTGGAAAGCTGTAAAGGATAAAACCCATGACATGGGTAAGTGGTATTCTGAACAAGAGTGGAATAAGTATCAAGCAGGACAAGAAGCAATTCTTCAACATAGAAGAAGTGCTAAGGCTGGGAAGCTACCTGCTAATACTTAAGAGCCAAGCAAGTACTTCCCCAAACCTTTCCACTATTTTGAATGACAGAAGATCAAGGCTGAAGAATTAAAGAAGGAAGATCTAAAAGGTAAAAAGCCAGTTGAGGTTGTTGAACCTTCTGTGTAGGCTAAAATCAAGTCTAGCAAAGGAATAGTTATTAAGGAGCCTAGTCAGTAATAGGATTGTTAGGTTTATGTAATAGAACAATGTACTAACTTGTTTTTTTTGTTCTATAAGAAATTCATGTAAACTAAAGATTTTCTGATTAATGAAATCTGTTTCAGTATTAAGTGTTTGTTGTTTACAATGATTATGTAATAACCTTCTCTGAAATATTTTTACTTCTATTATAATTTTGTTTTATCTTAAGAGATGTATATCTTTGACAAAGGGTTATGACTTCTCCAAATAGGTGGAGATTATTGGGTACATTGGAAAATGTGTACTAGATTTGGAGAAGCCACAACTTAGTCAATGATTTGCATCAATTTGTATTTGATAGGAGTTTGAGTTTCATTGTGCAGGTTTAAGTATTTGAAGGAAAATTTTCTAAGTACAAGTGTCAACACTTGTGAAGAAACTGTATTGACACTCAGGAAACTTGTGTCGACACTCAGGCAAGCTGTGTCGACATACAGGAAAATTGTGTCGACACTCAGGGAAGTTGTGTCGACACCCAGAATTTGTGTTGACACTTATAAAGAATTTGTGTCGACACTCAGAGCTTTGTCGACAACTAAAGAAGCAGTTTTGTCGACATCTAGAAATGTGTCGACATCTAAAGCAGGACTTGTGTCGATACTTAAAACTGAAGCTATGCCCGACATTCAGGAGATATGTCGACACCTGAAGCAATTGTGTCGACATACAAGACTTGTGTCGACACACCAACTCTCAAAAGGTTGTGTCGAGTTCAGAAGTAATTGTGTCGACACACAGGACTTATGTCGACACACACTCAATGCCATTTGACAAACACTCAACACCAACTGTCTACAATAGAAATGTTGAGACAAGAAGCTGCTGTGTCGACACACAGGACTTATGTCAACACATACAACATAAGCAGTGTCGAGAAGCAGAAGTATGACTGTGTCGACACTTGGATTAATTGTGTCGACACCATGAAGACTTGTGTCGACACATGTCTATATGCGTCGACACATGTGAAGCAGTCTGCTGAGTGTTGTATGTTGAGTTGAAAAGACATTAAAGAACCTGGTGACGTGACTGGTGACTTGACAGTTGTCATAACTAGCCGGTCTAACACCACTGTCAGAACTGTCAGAAGTTTGTTATGAACCGGATCAGCCTGTAACCATGAAGCAGGCTCTATATAAGAGATAGATCGGAAACGACTAAAAAACAACAATGTGAGGCATCAATAAGAAGAATTCTGACAGATCAAGGGCTATCTGCAAGAAAGATTCAGAGTTCTATCTGAATTTAAGGAAGAAGCTGATTGAAGATCATCTTCATCAATAGAGAAGATCCAACTTATTTTGTTCTAATCAAGAAGCTTTGAAAAGCTAAGTTAGGTTGGATCAGAAGGATCAGTCAATCCAAGAACTGATCAAGAAGACTACATCAACAGAGAAATCTAGCTGCTGAAGTTTTCAGTTATTCTTTACTCACAAATTCTTGTAGGATCTTCTATTAGATCTGAGATTGTAAGCCTAAAATTATAAAGGCTAAGGTAGGGTTGTGTGCCTGAGGTAGGACTTGTGGAAAGTCAGAGTTGTAAGCCTAATTATAAAGGCTGAGGTAGGGCTGAGGCCTGAGGTAGGATTCTGGAGAAGAATCTGAGGTAGGACTTGTGTTAAGTCTGAGGTGTAGGAACCATCTTTGGTTCTGATATTATAAGATCTGAGGATCTGAGCCAGTGAAAGGAAGTTAGGCTGAATCCAGTTATCTGCTGGATAGGCGAAGGGGGAAAGTGGATGTACCCATATCTTGGGGAACCACTATAAGCCTGGTGTTTGCTGTGATGTGTTTATTTTCTGTAGATTTATAAATCTGTGCTGAAAGAAGTCTTATAAAAGTTTTCCTAAAAAATTAAAAAGACACAAAAAGATTAGAACCTATTCACCCCCCCCCCCTCTAGGTGTTTAGGCTTTTGAAATAAAGTCTTTCAGAAGTCAACACTATACTCTCAACTCTCAGTAGTGAAGTTTCTCGAGATGGTACTAAGGGAAGAGTAGGGGGTGCCCAGACTCGAGTGTGGTTCAATCGATATAGTGTCGAGAACTGTGTATATATCCAAAGGGAACACTAGGTCTAGGTCTTGGTGAGGTGAAAAGGATGGGTATACCATCACAGCATCACTAGGTCATTCGTCCTCACTCACTTGTTCATGCTCACTAGTCATGCTAGTATCACTCTCCATCTGTATCATAAGATCATGATCAGATTCAATCTCATGATCACATACGCACTGAATCTCATCAAACTAAGAAGGATCAAAACCAAGTGTCGAGTCTCTTATCTCGGTGGGAGCACAACTCGCTGCATCGGTGGCTTGACTTAGATCCCTAGGCTTTCTTCGTAATATAGATCTTAGGTGATCAAATTGATCTTCTAAGAGATCAAAGCGGTCAAGAACCAATCGCAAAAATTCAACCTCAGGTAACTTTATTGGTGGAACACTAGGAAGGCCTTGACATGTATTGTGTTCTTGCCAATGGTAACCTCTATAGGGTACCTGAGGGTCGTCTTGACGGTAGTTCCTAACATAATCGGTGTAAGACCCCCCTTTTTTTCAACACCGGGGTCTTAGGCCCAGAACCGCCACTTCGCGGTGACATCTTCACACTCGGTAAGGTCGCCACTACAAAACGCCGATCCTACCAGCAATTCGATCACAAGATAGTAGCAATATAAAAAGGCAAGTCCACAAGCATCACATATATAGTAAATATTCTCCACGAAGGGAGTGTCCACAGATATAATAAAGTACAGAAGTTAGGGCTCATGCCCGGTACATCAAAATCCTCACTGATAGAATTGATTTCAAGATAACCCAAACACCTAGAGGGGGGTGAATAGGTTCTTTCTTTTTTTCACTTAAGGCAGAATAAGAATTCAGTTTTTAAAGAGAATCTAACTATTCTACAGCTAACACAGCAACCACAGCACAGAATTCACAATCACACACACATCACAGATTGCACACTGGTTTATAGTGGTTCCCCAAGGTCTGGGTACATCCACTTTCCCCCTTCGCCTATCCAGCAGTGTGCTAGATTCGGCCTAACTTATTCCTTCTTATCAGATCCACAGATCTTATAGCTAAGAACCCTGAAAGGTTCCTACAACTCAGAATGTATCCACACTCCTACAGCTCAGGCTAACAGCCCTACCTCAGCCTTGTCACAAGGCCTACAACTCAGAATGTATCCACACTCCTACAACTTAGGCTAACAGCCCTACCTCAACCTTGTGACAAGGCCTACAACTCAGAGATCTATATCTCCTATACTCAGCCTTTATATTATAGGCTTACAACTCAGATCTTGAAAGATCCTACAGAATTTGAAAAATCTTATAGATTGACTCTTACCCTTGTTGAGAGAGAAGGGATAAAAGGTGTCTTGATCAGCTCTTAATAAAACTGATTGCTGAGATCAACCTTTTCTTAGCTTTCTTCAAAGCTTCTTGAATCTGAACTCAGTAGGGTTGATCTTCTTTGAAGTTGACTGGCAGGCAGCTTCCTTCTTTGATTTCAGAAATAGATCTGAATTCTTCTTTGCAGATTTGTTCAGGATCTGCTTCTTAAGAGACTTGTAAATGTCTCCTTCTTTACTTCAAACAGCTGGAGCTCTCTCTCACTCTCCAAATCTTTTGAAATTTCTTCTGAATTATTGTTTGAATTCTCCTTAGACAAATTCTTAGTAGATTGCCACTTCAGACTGTCTTCTTAGATCTTCTCACGAAAATATTCTTCTGTGTAACGTGCTCTTTCTTGATCAATGATCAATACTTCATTAGTTATTCGTTTCTCTTTTTTTTTTGATTTGACAGAATCCATCTTTATATATGATGTAGGGATGTCCGGAATTGGAGATCTCTACGGAAATAATTCACTCCTCACCCAATATCGTCTTAGAACTATCGCACCTACACAGCACCTATCGCCCACAATATTTCCTCGTCACAAACGCAGCGCATAAAAATAACAAGGAGGATTGGTCGACTCGAAAATAGCGATCGAAATTTGAGTCGGATCGTTCCCCAAATTAACATAAAGATTGCCAACCTTTTTGGGAGCAAAACCAAGGCTATAGGCCAAGATCCGCTCCGGCAAATAGGATCCACCCGATCCGGAAATAAAAAGCCTAGCAACGGCGATTTCGAAATGAAAAGTGCAGCGATTGATTTAACAAAGCGGATAAAACGATTTGCGATCCACCACAACTAATTAGAAGAAATCACACAAGGAGGGATGAGATATTTTACCCAACCGGAGAACGTTCACACAAGATAACTGTGGGAGAATCACTCTCTCCACGGATCCACCGGCATCACACCGAAGGGCTTGCAACCTTCTTCCACGGAGTCGCACCGAAGGAAGCCGCGCCGGAGTCGCACCGAACCGGATGGAGGGAGCAAAGGGGGGCCGGCGGCTTCACACCACTAGAAGGGGGGGCGGCGGCAATGAGGGGCAACCTCCTTGGCCGAATTCTCAAAGAGAGGAGATAGGGTTTCAATCTTTTTCTAATTATCTCATAACAAATAACTCCTTATATAGGAGTTACAAACAAGCTTTAACCATTCATGATGGAGATGTAATCTCATCCATCCATTTGGTTAAATGCACACCAAATAAAAATATTGTCCAAATGCAAAAATAAAAGTGCAATATTGAATATAAAATTATCACTTCAAACTTGGATAATTTTATATTCCTAAAATAGAAATAATAAAGCATGAAAAGGGAAATGTTTTAATGCGGTGCGGCGAATGTTGCGCGCCGCGGGCGGAGGTTGTAACGTAGCCTTCCGCTAGCATCATCGTGACGCCTCACGTCCTTTAGTTGAATCGCCTCAGCAACCGGATCAACCTCATCATCGTCAGCATCGTCTCCAAGTAGAGGTGGAGGGGGCGCGCCATCAATCCTCCCCCGCTCAAAATCACGCATCTTTGTTGTGTGGTCCAAGAGGTAGCGGCGAAGAAGATCGGCATCTAAACTTTGCAGCTCCAACTCGAGCACCCAAGAGTCATCTGAAGGGGGGCGGTCACGCCAATGGATGAGGAAGCGGCGGGTGTCGCCATCAGCAGTGGTAACATGCTCAGCATCAAGTATCATCTCTGGAGTGGAAAATGTCTGTGGGAACCTGGGGAACATATTAGCAGTAGGCAAGAAAGAAGGCAACGTACCATCCGATGATATACCTGTGGGGACCGTAAGAGAGAGATCATCCGTTCTACCACTCCCCAACCCATGAGAATTTAAAGTGGGAGAAGAAGACGACAAAGAAATCAACTCTTGTGGTGGTGACACAAATATCGTTAAATCTGAAACGTTAAAAATGGGGGAGATACCCCAATCAGCAGGCAAGTCCAAAACGAAAGCGTTGTCACCTAACTTCTTAATAATCCGAAAAGGGCCGGCGCGCTTTGGTGCTAACTTTTTTACGGTGCCAGTTGGCAAGCGTTCGGGAACTAAACGGACTAAAACCAGATCGCCAATTTTAAAGTTTGATACTCTCCTATGTAAATTAGCGTGTGCCTGATAAGAGTCGTATTGTGACGTCAAAGTGGCCCGTATATGTGCATGTAGATCATGGATGTGTTGGGCAAAGGATTGTGCAAATTGACTTGCTTTGTATGTTGGAGGCAACGGCACCAAGTCAAGCGGCACAGGAGCTTTATAACCGTGGACAATCTCATTCGGAGACATACCTATAGACCTATTTTTGGAATTATTGTAGGCTAATTGGGTGTGGGGTAAGAGAAGATCCCAAGTGCCCAAATGATCGCTCACGAGGCATCTTAACAAATTCCCTAAACTCCGATTAACTACTTCCGTCTGCCCATCCGTTTGGGGATGATAGGCGGAGGAAAACAATAACTTTGTTCCCATTAATATCCATAACGTTTTCCAAAAATAACTAGTGAATTTTACGTCTCTATCCGAAACTATGGTCTTTGGCACTCCGCGGTGACTAACGACTTCTTTAAAATATAGTTTAGCGACATGAGACGCATCGTTTGTTCTACTGCACGGGATGAAATAAGCCATCTTGGAAAACCTATCCACAACTACAAAAACGGAATCATGACGGTGTTGGGTAGGGGGAAGGCCTAATACAAAGTCCATACTAACATCTACCCAAGGCATGGAGGGAATAGGCAAGGGTGTATATAATCCTACATTGGTTTTACCACCCTTAGAAACCTGACACGTTCGGCAGCTACTCACTACTCCTCCTACCATAGCCTTAAGTTTTGGCCAATAAAACTTCTCTTCGACTAATGTAATCGTCTTATCTCTACCAAAGTGACCACTCAACCCTCCACTATGCAATTCCCAAATGATATGTAATCGTAGTGATGACTGTGGAATACATAGCTTCCCGCTCCTAAACAGGTATCCGTCCTTAATAACGTATGCAGATATCGTCGTGGGGGAACTATCCTGGGCTGATAAATAGACGTCTTGGAAGTCAGGGCACGTAGCATACTCATCCTTAACCCGCTCAAATCCTATAACATGTACCTCCATAGAAGTGAGTAAAAGCGTAAGACGACTAAGGGCGTCAGCGACTCGGTTATCAGCTCCTTTAAGATGTTTGAGGTTAAATGTATAACCTTGTAGGAATGCTATCCACTTAGCGTGTCTTGGGCTGATTTTATGCTGTCCGTTAATGAAACGCAAGGCCTCATGATCGGAGAGGATCACGAACTCCTTGGAGAGGAGATAGTGCCTCCAATGGTGTAGACATTGGACTACAGCATAGAACTCCCTATCGTAATTGGAATAATTCAACTTGGGGCCCGACAACTTCTCGCTAAAGTAGCTAACGGGATGGCCTTCTTGGCTCAAGACACCTCCAATCCCAACCCCTGAAGCATCACATGTGAGCTCAAAGACTTTAGAAAAGTCGGGTAGACGTAAGACAGGTGCCTCAGTCATGAGCTTCTTTATTCGTTCCAAAGCATAGGTGGCGGACTTCGTCCACGTAAACTCTCCCTTTTTCATACAGTCCGTGATAGGCGTCATAATACTACTGAAGTCCCGTATGAAACGGCGGTAGAATGTGGCTAACCCATGGAAACTACGCACCTCACGTAGGTTGGTTGGTATGGGCCAGTCTTTAATGACCTGAACCTTACCCGGGTCAACTCGGATACGCTCAGAACCGACTATATAGCCTAAGAACTCTACCTCCGAGGCATAGAAAGTGCATTTCTTAAGATTGAGAAATAAAGTCTCTTTCCGCAGGGTGGAAAGGATCACTCTCATGTGAAAGATGTGCTCGGTGGTAGAAGTGTTATAGATCAGAATATCGTCAAAGTAGACGACGACAAACTTCCCCATGAATGGCTGGAAGACATGGGTCATCATCCGGGAGAAGGTACTCAGGGCGTTGGATAACCCAAAAGGCATCACAAGCCACTCGTACAGACCATCCTTCGACTTAAACGCGGTCTTCCACTCATCGCCCTCTCGTATCCTAATCTGGTGATAGCCACTCCGAAGATCTAATTTGGAGAATATGGTGGCTCCAGACAAGACATCCAACAAATCATCCAGGCGGGGAATAGGGAACCTATATTTGATGGTGATTTTGTTGATAGCTCGGCTATCGACGCACATCCTCCATGTACCATCCTTCTTGGGGGCAAGGAGGGCTGGTACCGCACATGGACTCATGCTAGTCCTAATAAAACCCCTCTCAAGCAAGCTCTCTATCTGGGTCTGCAACTCCTTGTGAGCCGCGGGATGGATTCGGTAATGGGGCTGATTCGGCAAGGAAGACCCTGGGATGAGGTCTATCGCATGCTGGATATTCCTAAGCGGGGGTAACGTAGGTGGCAGCTCATCCGGGTACTCGTCCTTATACTCTTCCAATAGTACCCGTAACTCACTAGGCAGCTCATCCAAAATACTAGAATCGGGTTTCGCACTCATGAGAACTAGCGCATACATAATTCCATCAACGAACGGGTCTCTCACAAACTCTTTCCTACCAACTAGACTCAACGTCTTTCTCTCTATAGGGATAGTGGTATCCTTGGCCAAGACTACGGGCTCCTTTGGGATGGTGGGCCTCAAAGTGATGGTTTTACCATTGAATTTAAATTCATAGGAGTTGGCTCTACCAAAATGTGTGACATCACGGTCGTATAGCCAAGGGCGGCCCAACAACACATGACAGGCGTCCATCGGAAGGACATCACACCACACCTCATCAACATAGGACTTGAATGAGAGTGGGACCAGGCATCGCTTAGTAACAGGCACGGAGATCTTGTTGATCCAAGCAACCTGATACGGAGTCGGGTGTGGTTCCGTGGTCAATGACATACGTGTTATTGCGTTCTCAGATACTACGTTCACACAACTACCACTATCTATAATAAGCTTGCAAAGCTTTTCGCCACTCTTAAAGATCAGAGAAAATATGCTCCTCCTCTTCCAATCATCTAACGGACGAGGAGTGGTCAAGATACAACGCATCACCATAAGGGGGTGATCGTCCTCTAAATCACTTGGGACCCCTTCCGGGTCGCTCTCCTCAGCAGCCTCATAAACATAATCCGCAAGATCGGTCGTCGACTCTAATAGGGCTATGGCTTTAGTCTTCGTTGGGCATTCGAAGGCATAATGACCTTGAATGCCGCAAGAGTAACATGTAGCGTTAGTCTTGTTAACCTTTCCTATGGGAATACGTTCGCTCGCGGGGTTCTTGGCGTTCCTAGCAGTGATTACTACGGACTTGGACTCGGTCGACCGGTACTTCCCTTTGTCCTGATATGTGGAGGAAGATGCTCCGGTAGAGGATTTTCCCTTCGCATGGGAGTAACGGGAGTGAGCCTTAGAGGCTAAATGTTTCTCAATGTCGAGGGCAGCATTGAATGTCGTGTTCAGATCTGTGTGACCATAACTCAAGAGCTTCCGCTGAATATCGGGTTGAAGCCCCTTACGAAACCTAGAAAGGGTGACTTCGGGGATCTCCCTCAGGTTACAACGCACCAACCGGTCCTTTAATTCTCCCATGTACTCTGATACAGAATTGGAGCCTTGCCGCAGGGAGGCGAGCTCGTCAAACATTTGTGTCCGATGATACGCGGGGACGTACTGATCGGTCAACAAATTCTTCATGACGGTCCATCCAATAATTGGGTCTCCGTCCCCAGTCCCAAGTCTACGCTCTTCATTCAGCCAATAAGTTTTGGCGCGACCGGTTAGCTTCATCCTGGCAACTTGGACCTTTTGGGGGTCCGTAAGATGGTGCCAATCATAATAGCATTCCATGTCCACTATCCATGTGAGGAAATTCTGTGGATCTCCCATACCATCGAAAGTGGGGGCATCAATTTTGATGGCCCTTGTAATATCAAACTCTCGGCCGTGGCGATTGCCTCGAGGGGGCACTCGTGGGGAGTCGCCATCCGAATCCGAATCGGAAATATGTTGGCGCCGGTGGGGCAACTCAACATTAGCGGGAGGTGGGGGTGGCCTAGCTTGATTTTGTAAAATCTGTGCTAAGGTGGCCATAAGTTCCGTCATATCGTTACGAAGACCTGCTATCGCTTCAGCGTTACGAATTTTGTGCTCGTTCTCAGCCATCCTAGACGTAGACGGTGCCGAATACTCCGTGCCTAGCCTAGTGCGCATGCAAGACCCTGAAAATTTTGAGAGACGAATTTCCCAAGGGCGGTAGCTATACTGAAAGTAACATGTTTTTATAAAAGATTAATGTGAAAAACATGTAGATCATTAAAAAAAAAAATTCTGAAATTTCGCTGAAAAACGAAGATTTCAGCCCACTATTTGCAGACCAACTAGACAGAATTACGATGTTCTAATTTGCAGGCAGACTTAACGCGGCCGAATCAAAAAAATTTCTGTTTTAAAGTTGCTGGAAATAAGTGCAGGAAGCTACAGTTTTTTTTCAGATTTTTTTGACAAGTTTAAAATTTCGACGGATTTACTAAACGCAGACCAATCCGAAATTTCAGATCTTAGAAAATTCAGATCAACCAACGACGAACGCAGAGAGGATGTTTGCAACGTGGAAGTTGAAACGACCGCCTCTGATACCAAATTGATGTAGGGATGTCCGGAATCGGAGATCTCTACGGAAATAATTCACTCCTCGCCCAATATCGTCTTAGAACTATCGCACCTACACAGCACCTATCGCCCACAATATTTCCTCGTCACAAACGCAGCGCATAAAAATAACAAGGAGGATTGGTCTACTCGAAAATAGCGATCGAAATTTGAGTCGGATCGTTCCCCAAATTAACATAAAGATTGCCAACCTTTTTGGGAGCAAAACCAAGGCTATAGGCCAAGATCCGCTCCGGCAAATAGGATCCACCCGATCCGGAAATAAAAAGCCTAGCAACGGCGATTTCAAAATGAAAAGTGCAGCGATTGATTTAACAAAGCGGATAAAACGATTTGCGATCCACCACAACTAATTAGAAGAAATCACACAAGAAGGGATGGGATATTTTACCCAACCGGAGAACGTTCACACAAGATAACTGTGGGAGAATCACTCTCTCCACGGATCCACCGGCGTCACACCGAAGGGCTTGCAACCTTCTTCCACGGAGTCGCACCGAAGGAAGCCGCGCCGGAGTCGCACCGAACCGGATGGAGGGAGCAAAGGGGGGCCGGCGGCTTCACACCACTAGAAGGGGGGGGGGGCGGCGGCAATGAGGGGCAACCTCCTTGGCCGAATTCTCAAAGAGAGGAGATAGGGTTTCAATCTTTTTCTAATTATCTCATAACAAAGGCCTCCTTATATAGGAGTTACAAACAAGCTTTAACCATTCATGATGGAGATGTAATCTCATCCATCCATTTGGTTAAATGCACACCAAATAAAAATATTGTCCAAATGCAAAAATAAAAGTGCAATATTGAATATAAAATTATCACTTCAAACTTGGATAATTTTATATTCCTAAAATAGAAATAATAAAGCATGAAAAGGGAAATGTTTTAATGCGGTGCGGCGAATGTTGCGCGCCGCGGGCGGAGGTTGTAACGTAGCCTTCCGCTAGCATCATCGTGACGCCTCACGTCCTTTAGTTGAATCGCCTCAGCAACTAGATCAACCTCATCATTGTCAGCATCGTCTCCAAGTAGAGGTGGAGGGGGCGCGCCATCAATATAGACTTCATCCATGGTAACCGGCTGATCCGATTTCTAACGAAGTTATGACAGTTCTGATAGCTTTAGCAAACTTGTTGGAGTTCACAGCTGTCAAGTCTTCAGTCATTTCTTGAACCTTTGTCTTTGTCAGCAAAGCGTCGAGACTGATCTTCATTATGTGTCAGCACAAGTAGATTAAGTGTCAACACAAGCTTTGGTGATGTCGACACAGCTCTTTTGGTGTCGACACAGCTTCTTGACACTGCATCTGTAGAATGTGTCGCCACTGCTTCTTTGTGTCGACACAGTCACTTCTTCACTTCACAGCAATCAACTTTGTTAAAACTCTGTTGTATGTCGACACAAGTCCTGTGTGTCGACACAGTTGATATAGTCTAAGAATTATGTGTGTCGACATTGCCTCCAGGTGTCGACACAGTTGATGTCGACTAAAACGTTTGTGTGTCGACACAGTTGCTTCTGGTGTCGACACAGCTTTTCCAAGTGTCGACGCAGGCTTTCTTAAGTGCCGACACAGCTTCCTTGGTGTGTACTCATGGACTTATAAACTTTTTTCCTGCATTTTAGCATATTCTTAACCTGTACATATAAACTCAAAATAACATCAAATACACCTTGATGTATATTATTGAGCTAAGTGAGGCATCTCCAAATCAGGTACACATTTTCCTATGTACCCATCAATCTCCCCCTATTTGGAGAAGTCATAACCCTTTAGTCAATGATATACACAACTTATAATAAACCAACATTATGATGTATATAAGCATTATATGACAGGGTAACTTATAAGCAAAACATATACCAAAATGACATTACAGAATAATGATGCAAACTTAATGAACATGCAACATTGTTTTGTTTATACTATCAAAAAATTTATTAATAATTGTTTGCATAGATTTCTTTAAAACTAAAGATTATATTGTTCTTATAAAATCTAGTAAATCTATGCTAAGGTTGATAATGCTCCCTGATGACTATGCCTTTTCCTGGCTTAATCTGAGCCTGCAGAGTAGGTTCTGCATCATCAATGGGCTTCTTTCCTTTCAACTCTGCCTTCTTCTGTACTTCAGCCTTAATCCTCTGCCTTTCAAAATAATGAAAAGGCTTAGGTAAGTATTTGCTAGGCTCCTGAGCATTAGGAGGTAGCTTCCCAATTTTAGCCTTTCTTCTATATTGCAGAATGGCTTCTTTCCTTGCTTCATATTTCTGCCATTCTTGTTCAGAATACCATTTTCCCCTTTCATGGATCTGTTCTTTCATAGCTTTCCAGGCAGTCAAAATGATATTCCTGGAAGTGGGGCTCCACTGCTCAAAATCAGGCTTTAACTCAACCTGTTCTCTGAACCTTTTCTTTGATAGTTGAGCTTCCTGCTGAGATTTCAAGGCAGCTTCTGGCATTTCTACTTTCTCAATAATAACATTATCAACTTCCTGTGGAGGACTGTACATTGACTGAACTTGTTGCTGAATCATATCAAAATCTGCTGGAGGGTAGATGACATGAGCAACTTCAGGTTGATCACCTTCAAGATAAGCAGGTTGCACACCTGACTCAGCAACATTATCATCATCACAAAGGGGTGGATATCCCAGAGTGGCTCTGATGCTATTGGATATCCATTTGGCATGATCTGAGCCTGCTTTGACAAACACTCTCTCCCCCTTTATGACTTCTCTTTCAATATGGTCTCTTAAGTCATCTTTCTGAAATCTCACTTGTACATCAAGAAAATTAACACCATCTTTATAAAATGATTTTAACTTGAGAAGCTTATTAGAGATTAAATTCTGAGAAGTAGTAATGGCTGTCTGAAATGAGTCCAAGGCAGCCTGTAGCTTCTTATCAAACTCCTCTTTCTCTTTAGCCCATGCTTCAGTCATTGCAGTGACTGTATTCTTTATTGTAGTTACTATCTCATTGTGAGATTCAGTTAGATTGTCATTCATCCTAATCTGATTCTCAAGGGCATAGCCTTGTTTAATGGCAATGTCATCCACTTGAGCCTTTACTACTGCTTGCTGTGTAGCCAGAAATACTACAGCATTGCCCCCTTTGTGGAAGCAATTGTCATCTCTTTCTTATGTAGATTCACTTCAAACCTGATAAATTTGATATCCTGAGCCAGATCAAATTAAAGTGACTTATGGCTTTCATCAACATACTTCTCTAGAGACACTCTCTGCTCATCTAATTTCACTTGCAAGGCCACCAATAATGAGCTGAAATCAGCTTCTAGGGCAGGTTGTAGGAGCAGCAGTTTGCAATGCTTTCTTGTAGCTTTGGCTCCTTCTCTTGAAAACCATCAGTTTTCTCTTTTTGGTACTTGTGATTTCTTCATCTGCTGAAGCAGATGTACTGATAATGTCTACTCTTTCCTTAGGACTAGGAGGGATCTCCTTTTCAGTCCTAATCTACTCCCCCTGAAAGTCAGCATGCCCCCCCCCCCTCAATCCTTATTTGCTCCCCCTTATTTGTTGCTCCCTCAATATCAGGAAACAATCTTCAAGAGTAAACTCATGTTGAGTGTGGACTGGTGGTACTTCTTTCTCAGGAGCGTCAGCAACTACAGATGTATCCTCCATGATAACATCTTGTGCTGGAATGTTGACATAAGGTCTCTCAATAATTGTTTGTGAAGCCATTTCACTTGCCAAGTGTGTTGTCTCTTCCCCTACACCTGTGCATTATTTGGCTCCCCCTGCTCCTGTGCATTATCAGTAATGTCCTGTGCCTATGTATTATCTGGCTCCCCCTGTACCTGTACATTATCAGTAATGTCCTGTGTAGGTGATTTCTCAGCAGCTTCTTCTCTTTCTATATCAGGTATGTCCTTTGTTAGGACCCTATCCCATCTGGAGATAATCCTGATGTCCATTTTTCTCATATGGTTGATTTTAGAACCAGGAATCTGGTGCATTACTTCTGGAATTGCTCCAGCTAAGTATAAACTAATATTTCTAGCCAAATTAGGCTTCTTTATGCCTTCCTTAATCTTCTCAAAAATTACTATAGACCAATCTGTGTTTAGTCTAAAAATAATCCTTGTCATTAGGCTGAACATATCGGCTGAAATCCTATCATGTCCCCCTGGCTTACATAGAATTACCTTGCCAACCACTTCAGAGAGGAATTTCCCTTATTGATTCATCCCTTTCCTGTTTATAGCAGATCTAATTTTCAAGGTGGGATCCAATCCACACCATTGTAGTGCTTCCCTTGTCTTAGATACGGGTACTTCTTCTTCATCCTGAGTCCTTGGAAGATTAAGAATTTTCCTCAAACTCTTCAAGGTCAATTTGACTCTAGCGCCATGAACTGTTGATTTAATCTTAAGGACAGTTGAATCTACTGTAGCTGCGCCATAAAACTCAAGTATCTCTTTCTTCCATATCTTGGTTGGTTCGGATACTAAAAACTCCAAACCATTATCAGCAATTAGGGTAATTACCCCTTTAATCTCAGATTCTGCATCATCAAAGGCATGGCGAGCCAACTCATATCCTTCGTTGATGTTATCTTCTACCTTTGGCGCCATTGGGATGGTGAGAAAGCTTTGATTGAGAGGAGAGAGCTTGTCGGCACAAGGTTTTGGTCTCGAAAACCTGGAGAGTGTGTCGACAGAGTTTGTTCTTGACTTATTTATACCCTTCTAAACAAAGAAGGTCAAAAGGCAGGAAAAAACTGACTAAATGTGTTGACACTGTTGAAATGTGTCGACACATACTTCTAATATCTCGACAACGGTGTTGACTTCTATGTGTCGATACTAATTGATGATGTGCCGACACTAGACATACTTAATAGTACAACAGAAATTCTATGTTAACTCTTATTGTAAGTGTCGACATAATTTCTGGATGTGTCGACACCACTACTCTGGATGTGTCGACACCACTTTTTGAATTGCCGACATCACTTCTCTGGATGTGTCGACACTGATTTACTTAGCCAATATTATTAAACTAATCTATGTTCAACATACCTAATTCAATTTTAAATTTATTGAATTTAGTTTCATCTAGAGGCTTAGTAAACACATATGTAATTTGATAATCTGTTTTGACAAATTCTAGTGAGATGTCCTTTTTCTCTACATGTTCTCAGAGAAAATGGTATCTAATTTCTATATGTTTAGTCCTACTATGTGAAACAAGATTATTAGCAATAGAAATAGCACTTTTAGAATCACAAAACAAAGGTGTTCTACTTACCTGAATACCGTAGTTTTTTAACTTGTGTTGAATCCACAACAGCTGTGCACAGCAACTTCCTGCTGCCATATATTCAGACTCAGCTGTGGAAATTGCCACACTAGTCTGCTTCTTACTTCTCCAAGACACCAATCTTCCTCCTAGAAATTAACAGGTGCCTGTTGTGCTTTTTCTATCTTCTTTGCAACCTGCAAAGTCTGCCTCTGAATAGTTTATCAGTAGAAAATCTCCATTCTTAGGGTACCAAAGGCCTAGATTAGGTGTGCCCTTTAGATATTTCAAAATCCTTTTTACTACAGTGTAATGAGATTCTTTAGGGCATGATTGGTACCTAGCACAGACACATGTTGCATACATAATGTCTGGTCTACTAGCAGACAGATATAGAAGAGAGCCAATTATTCCTCTATACAAAGACTCATCTACAGGCTTACCTGCATCATCTTTGCATATAGGCATACTTATTCCCATAGGAGTTCTCATGGTGGAGGATGATTCCATATCATACTTCTTAATTAACTCCTTGGTGAACTTAGACTGGGATATGGACAAGCCATCATCAGTCTGTCTTACTTGGAGTCCCAAGAAGAACTTAAGTTCTCTTATGCTACTCATCTCAAACTTCCCTTGCATAAGTTTAGCAAACTTCTTGCAAAGGTTGTTTTCTGTAGACCCAAATATTATGTCATCTACATAAATCTTGACTAAGATTATCTTTCCTTTGGACTCCCTTAGGAATTGAGTAATGTCTATTTTCCCCCTTGAAAATTTGTTCTCAATAAGGAAAGTAGACAGGGTTTCATACCAAGCCCTTGGGGCTTTCTTTAATCCATACAAAGCTTTCCTAAGTCTATAAACATAATCAGGTTTGAGAGAATCAACAAAACCTGAGGGCTGCTCTACATAGACTTCTTCTTTTAGATTTCCATTTAGGAATGTTGATTTTACATCCATTTGGAATACCTTGAAGCCTTGATATATTGCATAGGCAAGGAACATCCTAATTGCTTCTAGTCTTGATACTGGGGCAAAGGTTTGATGAAAGTCAATACCCTCTTCCTTCCTGTATCTTTTTGTAACAAGTCTTGCTTTATTCTTCACAATGATCCCACTCTCATCCAGTTTGTTCCTAAAGATCCACTTTGTTCCAATGATGTTTTGGTCTTTTTGTTTAGGAACTAACTCCCAGACCTTGCACCTTCTGAACTGATTCAGCTCCTCTTACATGGCATCAATCCAATGTGGGTCTAGAATAACTTCTTCAAATCTCTTTGGCTCCAGTTAAGATAGGAAGCTTGAGCAAAGAACTGTGTTCAAGTTCCTACTTCTAGTTTGCACTCCATGTCTTGGATCACCAATTATCTGATTTGCTGGATGATCCTTTAAGTGTCTAATAGCAGGAGGTAGACTATCTTTAGGTTAAACACCTCCAGTCTCTTCAATATGTTGCACCTCTTGGTTTTCATCAGCATCTAGAGAGTCCTGTACTCCACCTGGACAATAGCCACCATTTTCCACTTCCTGCACTGCAGTTGACTCTTTTGTAATGGTAAGCTTGTCCATTCTCTCATTTATACCTGTAGAACTGCATGAGCTATAAGACAACTCACTGTTAATTAGTCTTGTTTCATCAAAGACAACATGTACAGACTCTTCTACAACTTGAATAATCAAGTTGTAGATCGTATAAGCCTTACTATTATTGTTGTACCCAAAAAATATCCCATCTTTGGATTTGGCAGCAAACTTAGTTAGATAAGACTTGCCATTGTTAAGGACATAGCACTTGCAACCAAAGATCCTAAAATAGGATAAGTTTGGTTTTCTACCCTTTATGATCTCATAGGGAGTCTTTTTGTGGCTTTTGGTGATAGAAGCCCTATTGATCACATGACATGCAGTATTTACTGCCTCAGCCCAAAAATATTCTGGGAGAGAAGTGTCACTCAATAGAGTTCTACTAGCCTCAATCAGTGTTCTATTCTTCCTTTCAGTAATACCATTTTGCTGTGGTGTTCTAGGTGAGGAGAATTCTTGAAAAATCCCAAATTCTTCGCACAGTCTTGTCATGCTCTTAGATTGAAATTCAGTGCCTTGGTCACTTCTAATTTTGACCACTATACTGTCAAGTTCATTCTGAATTTGCTTGATAAAACTATATAAAACACTTGGGGTTTCTGATTTTGTCTCAGAAAGAACACCCAAAATATCTAGAATAGTCATCTACAACCACAAAAGTGTAGACCTTCCTACCTAGACTATGAACTGGCATAGGACCAAATAGATCCATATGCAAGAGGTATAGACACCTCACTTATTCCTTGTTTTCAAGGCTATGAAAGGAGGATTTTGTATGCTTGCCTTTTTGACAAGCTGAGCATATCCCATCCTTTATACACTTAACATTAGGACCATTCCTCACTAACTCTTTGTTAAAGAGTTGGTCAATTATTTTGTAGTTAAGATGGGTCAGCCTCTTGTGTTATTTGAAACGATGAGAGGCTCTCTCATCAGCTACAAGACAAATAGGAGAATCTTTGTTCTCACACTCAAAGTTAAGACAGTACACATTTCTTTTTCTATATCTTGTCAATATGACCTTTTGATCACTTGACCTTTTGATATGACATCCATTCTTAATAAATGAAATGTCATATTCTAAATCACTCAGCTGACTTATGCTTATAAGGTTGTGTTTCAAGCCCTTCACATAGGCCACTTGAGTGATAGTAATCTGATTATTAGAAATGTTACCAAATCCTTTAATGATTCCTTTTTCAGAACCATCAAAGATTACTTTAGGCCCATTTATGATAGGTAAGTACTCCTTCAGCAACCCCCTTATTCCAATCATGGGCTTGGAACATCCACTGTCCAAGTACCATATAGGGGCATAGTAACTTAGACTCACCTGCAATAAAGAATTACCCAACCTTAGAGCCCAAGTAAGTCTTGGGTCATTGGTTCAAGTTAGCTTCATACTTAACAAATCTACCTGCTGCTCTTCTAACAGGTAGACTGTTGTTTTTCTTGACACTAATGTTGTGCCAGCAATCTAAGGCATAATGTCATGTCTTGCCACAGCACCAGCATTCATACTTGTTGTATCTATTTTAAGATACATTCTTGGCAGTCTGGTTGACAACTAATCTTTTATTTTGTGTTGGTACTGCTGCAGCTACACCCACTATTTTCTTAAAAACATGGGGTTTTTGGACATGGGCTACCTTATTGACATAAACACCCTTGTCATTCAGAACTTCAGTCTTACTATGACCATGAGTATTCTCAAGGTCATACTTGTTAGAAGGCACTTGTACCTTTCTAAAAACTACAGGGACTTTAAAGTTCAGTGGCTGGACTGAGGCTTTGCCCTTTCTATTAAATTGGATAGCCCTAGTGTCACCTTTAAAGCCTATTCCAGCCTTACCCTTTTGAGCCACAAACTCATCTATTAAGGGTAAAACTGATTTTGGCTTGGAATAACTAGCCACCAAATCTTTTTCTTTTTGAAGTTTGGCTTCCAGACTTTTAATTAGATCATTTTTGTATGTGATTGTGCCCATCTGAATAATAGTTATAGTTTTTAGTTTGGCAATCTCATTCACTTTTTGATCCAATACTTTCTCAAAATCAGATGCAGCCATCTTAAGATCTGCAATTTCCTTAGCCTGAGTTTTGGCCAAGTTTTTGCTTTTCTTTAGTGCCTGCAACAAGTCCCCATATTCATCTATCAGCTGATGAATATCACCTTCAGACTCAGACCCATCCACATCACGTGATGTATATGTAGCTGACTCTGAACCAGTACTACAATCTGAATTTCTAGAAAAACATTGTACCTTACTAGGACCAGACTGATCCTGGCACTTATCTTCTTCTGACACAGCCATCAGTCCCATGCACTGATAGTCTTCTTGTTCATAGATAGATTTTAGTACTTGCATAAACTCATCTTCTTAATCTGCTGCATATATACTAATGTATGCCTCAGCTTCAGATTCAGACTCTGAAGATGATTGGTCTGTCAAGCTCTTCTCCTTCTTAGCAACAAAGGATTTCTCTTTCTTGCTCTTTTGTTGAGTCTTCCTTTTATCAGCAGACTCCTTTCTTTTTTTTGGACACTCAGCCACAACATGTCCAGGCCTATTACAGCAGTAGCAAACTATCTTTGATTTTGTAGATTTGCTAGGCTTAGACCTGCTCCTGTCCTTCCTAGATGACTTCCTCTTTTGATAATAGTCATCCACAGGCTGAGATGTGGAGGGCCTAAACTTCCACTACTTCTTCTTCAGGAATCTCTGAAACTTCCTTGGGAAGGCAGCAAAGTCTTTATCTGTGTCACTGCTGTCTGAACTTTGGTTATCTGAATTATCTGAAGTAATTTCAACAACTATCTTAGGAGGTGATGGAGACATCCTCTTATTCTTCCTAGTGGCTTCCACCTTGAAGGCCACAGACTTTTCTCTATGCTCCCCTTTTGCACTTTTCTCTTCCTCTTTCCTAGCCATTAGTTGCATCTCATATGATAGCAATTTTCCAAACAAAGTTGGAGGAGAGATATCTGCAAGTTTGGCCACTTCCCTAATGGCACAAATCTTTGTGTCCAAATCCTTTGTCAAGGATCTTAGGAATTTATCATTCAGTTCATATGTACTGAAGATCCTTCCATAGGACATCAGCTCATTTACTATTCTATAGAACTTTTTATAACACTCAGTTATACCATCTGACTTTCCTTGTCTGAAACTCTCATATTCCTAGTTCAGCATAGATTTTCTATCTTATCTGACTTCTTCGAAACCCTCCATGTAGACTATCAAAGTGTCCCACATTTCCTTAGAGGTCTTGTAGTGAATCAAATTTTGAAAGGTTGAATCATCTATGACACTTACTATGATATTCTGGGCTCTTTTATCCATAGTTGCCAGGATGATCTCTTCCTTAGTCATCTCTGAAAAATACTTGGGAATTCTTTGATTTGCATCAAGAACTGACAACTTCATTGGAATATAAGGACATTCCTTTACTGTAATGTAGATCCTTGTATCAGAAGCCTCCATAAAAAGCCTGACCCTTTCTTTCCATATTCCAAATATCTCTTTCCTACATAGGGTAATTTCATAGAACCTAGTTCCTTATGATTTTCTCCTGAACCTATTTTCTTGATCTTGAATCAGCCTTATGGATCTAACTCAGACTGTTAAGTCCTTCATTGAGCAACCTCCCTCTGATACCACTTGATAGAATTGATTTCAAGATAACCCAAACATCTAGAGGGGGGTGAATAGGTCCTTTCTTTTTTTCACTTAAGGCAGAATAAGAATTCAGTTCTTTAAAGAGAATCTAACTATTCTACAACTAACATAGCAACCACAGCAAAGAATTCACAATCACACACACATCACAGATTGCACACTGGTTTATAGTTGTTCCCCAAGGTCTGGGTACATGCACTTTCCCCCTTCGCATATCCAGTAGTGTGCTAGATTCTGCCTAACTTCTTCCTTCTTCTTAGATCCACAGATCTTACAGCTCAGAACCCTAAAAGGTTCCTACAACTCAGAATGTATCCACACTCCTACAGCTCAGGCTAACAGCCCTACCTCAGCCTTGTCATAAGGCCTACAACTCAGAATGTATCCACACTCCTACAGCTCAGGCTAACAGCCCTACTTCAGCCTTGTCACAAGGCCTACAACTCAGAGATCTATATCTTCTACACTCAGCCTTTATATTATAGGCTTACAACTTAGATCTTGAAAGATCCTACAGAATTTGAAAAATCTTATAGATTGACTTTTACCCTTGTTGAGAGAGAAGGGATAAAAGGTTTCTTGATCAGCTCTTAATAAAACTGATTGCTGAGATCAACCTCTTCTTAGCTTTCTTCAAAGCTTCTTGAATCTGAACTCAGTAGGGTTGATCTTCATTGAAGTTTACTGGCTGGCAGCTTCCTTCTTTGATTTCAGAAATAGATCTGAATTCTTCTTAGCGGATTTGTTCAGGATCTGCTTCTTAAGAGACTTGTAAATGTCTCCTTCTTTACTTCAAACAGCTGGAGCTCTCTCTCACTCTCCAAATCTTTTGAAGTTTCTTCTGAATTCTTGTTTGAATTCTCCTTAGACAAATTCTGAGTAGATTATCACTTCAGACTGTCTTCTTAGATCTTCTCATGAAAATCTTCTTCTGTATGACGTGCTCTTTCTTGATCAATGATCAATACTTCATTAGTTGTTCGTTTCTCGTTTTTTTTATTTGACAGAATCTGTCTTTATATAGACTTCATCCATGGTAACCAGCTGATCCGGTTTCTAATGAAGTTATGACAGTTCTGATAGCTTTAGCAAACTTGTTGGAATTCACAGCTGTCAAGTCTTCAGTCATTTCTTGAACCTTTGTCTTTGTCAGCAAAGCGTCGAGACTGATCTTCATTATGTGTCGACACAAGTAGATTAAGTGTCGACACAAGCTTATGTGATGTTGACACAGCTCCTTTGGTGTCGACACAACTTCTTGACACTGCATCTGTAGAATGTGTCGACACTGCTTCTTTGTGTCGACACAATCACTTCTTCACTTCACAGCAATCAACTTTGTTGAAACTCTGTTGTGTGTCGACACACGTCCTGTGTGTCGACACAGTTGATATAGTCTAAGAATTATGTGTGTAGACACTGCCTCCAAGTGTCGACACAGTTGATGTCGACTAAAACTTTTGTGTGTCGACACAGTTGCTTCTGGTGTCGACATAGCTTTTCCAAGTGTCGACGCAGGCTTTCTTAAGTGTCGACACAGCTTCCTCTGGTGTGTACTCATGGACTTATAAACTTTTTCCTGCATTTTAGCATATTCTTAACCTGCACATATAAACTCAAAATAACATCAAATATACCTTGATGTATATCATTGAGCTAAGTGAGGCTTCTCAAGAAATAAGTAACCTTAGCTTATATGAAAGCACATAAGCCAAGGGATCTTTTTCAAGGCTCCTATCATATAAAGAGTCTCATACCAATTTATACGATAGGGTGTTGGTTTTCTAGCAATCATACATATATATTAACTGAATAAAAACCTTAACTTATAAGCACGCTCGCGCGAACTTATAAACCAAGGGGTCGTTTTGCAGGGCCTATTGTATAAAACATCTCATACCACTTTATACAATAGGTGTCAGAGGATATATGCATAGGTTATGCTATGACATGTAATTATGCCATGATGTGAACATGCAAGTGCAACACACCCACTCGACTTTGTGTACACGGACCTTTAGTTCCCCCTTTCTGGAGCCGAACCTCCCAGGATACCTCCGTAGTGGCAAACGGAAGTGGTGGGTTGGGCCTCGCCCACCTATAAATCGGTAATTGCACTACCAGTCAGACCTATCGTACGCCTCAATGCTGGTGCACTAAGCGGAGCGCCTACATACTCTTTTCGGCTGGCGCAACAGACTTTTATGGCGAAGTGCTAAACCACACTTGATGAGTCAATGTATTAGCATCGTTGCATCGACCCTCCAATACCGAAGACCCACCACCTTATATCTTATGCACATGAAATATTAATTTATTATCCACCGAGCCAAAGCTCCCCGGACAATTCCATCCATCACAACCAACAACCAAGCCAAAGCTCCCCGGACCATCCCGTCCGTCATAACCAACAACCGAGCCAAAGCTCGTCGGGCCAACCTGCCCATCACCAAAATTCCCCGGGCCTACATCCCGTGTGAACCAACCTGTAATAAAGCCCGAGTTAAAAATGTCGCGTCCTGGAAAGTATGACTACCGCAAGAGATGGGGTAAGAAGTCCAAGTATTCTGGGTAGGCTCCTTCTACTGATACTTCTGTAGTAACATCAGGGCTAGGCCTGCTCACATGTTACACATGTGGCAAGGTGGGACACATAGCCTAAAATTGTTGGAGTGGCCCTCCAAAGACGGAGAAAAAGGCAGGAGCAACATAAGCTGAGAAGGGAAAAGCAGTAGAGCTACTGCGTCGTAATATACTCCAGCTCAGCTAAGGGTATACAATCTTGGCCAACATGAGGCCATCAAATAGGCTGATATCATCAAAGGTACGAGTAGTATATAGTTTTCATGCTTTATATACTTTATGCCTTGTGAATTGCTTGTGTATAACTTAATAAGCATTGGATTTGTTCTTATTCGGGACCATCCGGCGAGGGGATTGTTCGATACTGGTGCTTTGCATTCGTTTTTATCTGAGAACTTCGTATCACGGATCAGAGTTTCTACTCTTATGTCGACAGATAGAGTAGAGGTGTTTTTACCTAACGGATGTGTGATATGTGTGGATAAGTCTTGAGGTACAGATTGGAAGTCGGGATTTCGGATTTGAGGCATCTGTGCTGTCGATATCTGAGTTCGATGTAAACTTTGGTATGGACTGGCTCGCGGAGCAGAGTGCCTATATAGATTGCAACTCTAATGGAAGTCACACTGGGACAGAACACCGAATGAGAGACTAAGTTCGCTAGTATGCGAGGATCGAGCAAGATATTTATGTTTGCTCTCTAGGTAGTCAAAGCTGTTCCGAAGGGCGCAAAGTTGTTCTTCAAGCTGTTAGAGAATATTGAGCCGAAATCACGTTTGAGTGACGTTTATATTGTATTGGAGTATGCATATTTGTTTCTTAAGGATCTCCCTAGGTTACTGCCCCAGCGGGAGATTGAATTCACTATAGAGTTGGTGTTGGGTGCGAAACTTATGGCCCGCTCGCCGTACTGTATTGTACCAAAGGAGATGACAGAATTGAAAGTTCAATTGCAAGAATTGCTAGAGCAAGGCTATATACGTACAAGTATGTCACCTTCGAGTGCCCCGGTTCTTTTTGCGAAAAAGAAGGGCGGAGCTTGCGTCTAGATTGAATCGAGAACTAAATAAGGCGGAGAAGAACAAGTTGCAAATGACCGATTGATCAACTGTGTATTTGAAGCGATTTAAAGCACTACAAGTTGAGGATTAGGGAATGTGACTCCCAAAACAGCATTTGTAAAGGCATTAGTTTCACTATAATGGTTGGGCAACAAATGTGCCAACTGTATTCATGATCAATGATCGAACGTTTAGAGAGTCTGACCTATTTGTGATCATCAATTGACGATATATTGTTACTCTCAATTCGGAGATCATGCAAATCTTTGCGGAGCTTTTGCACACCCTGAAGAGAAACAAGCTTTGTCAAGTTCTCAAAGTGCGAGTTTTGGCTATCGTCAGTGGCTTTTTCTTGCCATGTGGTTATTGGAGAATTTGTGGTGGATCCGGCGAAGATATTGCAATAAGGAGTGCGTGTTATCATATATAGTAGAAGTCAAGAGTTTCCTTGACTTGCTGGCTACTACAGGCCTTCATAAAGAACTTTTTACCGATAGTATCTCACTACGTACAAGGAAAGATGAAGTTCGTTTGGATGCTTGAATGCACGACTTTTGAGGGTTAAAGAGTGGCCACAACACCTATTTTGAGTTCGCCATGTGGTACGAAATGAGATCTATAGTGATGCTTCAGAGCGGCTGGCTGCGTTCTTCTTCAAAGTATGATGGCTCACGCTATGAAAGTGTCTATGGAATTATTCAACTTGGATGGCAATTATTATCTTTGTTAAGCTGTGGCGTCAAATTCATGATAGTTGATATATTCATGGATCAAAGAGCCTTAAGTACTTAATAGATCAGAAGGATCTTAGATCGACCTCGGGGACTACACCTTCCAGTCACTTACTCCCAGAAAGAGAAATGGTTGCAGCCTTGAGTCGGCAGACTCCGAAAGGCAAGTGGTTGCAGATTGATGTGTCTGACAGGAGTTGGAGGCCTTAGAGATTTCTTGTTTCGAAAAGAATTCTATTGTGGGCCTGAACTGGCCGGAGGTATTACCTTGGGAGGAAACGAAACTTGATGTATGAGATGGGTCATTCCCATTTTATGAAGTCTTTTGAGGAAGGATGGTTGTTTGTACTCAATTCACCTCAGGGAGCACAAAGATGTACAAGGACATGAAAAAATTGTTCTGGTGGCCGGGTCTAAAGAAATGCATAGCTCTTTACGTGGCAAAGTGCCAAACTTGTGCCCTAGTGAAAGCAGAATGTCAGAAGCATGGCGGTTTCCTGAAGTCGTTACTAATTCCAGTATGGAAGTTCGATGATATCTCTATAGATTTCGTGCACAGACTACCGAGATCACAGAGCGAAAATGATGTTGTATGGGTGATTGTTGACCGATTTATAAAGGTATCATACTTCATACCAAACAAGAAGGACGATTCAGTAGAAAAGTTGGCTAAGTTGTACGTGGACAACATAGTACGATTGCACGGTGTGCCCCGTAGCATTGTCAGTGACTGAGATGAGCGCTTTACTTTGAATGACTGGAGGCTAATCCACCAGTTGTTGGGTACTCAACTAAAGTTCAACACGACCATTCATCCGCAGACAGACGATCAGACCAAGAGGACCAATCGAACAATGGAGGATATGCTCTGAATGTGCGCCTTGGATTTTGGTAAGAGGTGGGAGGACCATCTTTATATAATCGAGTTTGCCTATAATAATAGCTATCAAGCTAGTATTCAGATGGCGCCCTTCGAGGCTTTATACAGAAGGAAGTGTCGTACTCCTTTAGCTTGGGCAGAAACAGGCGATTCGAAGCTATATAAGCGTAAAGAGGTCGAAGATGCAAATTCGACTATACACACTATAAGAGAGTGGTTACTGATAACCCAAGATATGCAAGCAAATTACTAAAACGCCAAACATTGAAACGTGGAGTTTGCGGTGGGCGATTGGGTATATTTGAAGATCAAGTCATTCAAACGCGTGTCCAGGATTCGACGCTTGAAAAAGTTGAGTATGAGGTATCTTGGTCCGTTTGAAGTGGTTGAACGAGTTGGAGAAGTTGGCTACCGGTGACCTCTTTCAGCAGAGCTAAGTGGCTTGCACTATGTATTTCATATATCAGTGCTGTGAAAAGCTGTGAAAGAGCCAACTCAAGTGATCAAGTACCGGTCTACAATGGGCTGACAACGAAGGTTAGGCCCATTTGGATCCAGGATACAGAAATCAAGCAGCTACGGAACAAGACAATCAGGATGGTCAAAGTCCATTAGGATAATTGTGGCCGAGAAAAACTAACATGGGAGCGTGAGCAAACCATGGGCAATGAGTTTCCCGAGTTGTTTGTAAATAAATGTTGTAACTGTGTTTTGTGAATGAAAAATATGTTGTAATATATTAGTTACTGTTTTTATTACCTACATATGAGTAAAGTTTGGGATGAAATTTTTGTAAGAACAAAATTTTGTAAGAAGGGGAGGTTTGTAACACCCCAAAATGGAAACAGAACTTTTGTTAGCTATCGTCGGGCAATAGTGGGTATCGCTGGCGATAGCAATAACACTCGACACACTCGACGCTTTCGAGCATTGAGTAAACTCAAAGAATCGTTGAGTAAGAGACTATCGCGTGGCGATAGTGGGTATCGTGCGACGATATCACTCAACGCACTCAACACTTTCAACGAAGCATTGAGTAGACTCAACGCACTCGACGCTTTCGACAAATTGTCGAGTGAGCTATCACGTGGCGATAATGGATATTGTTGGGCGATACTGCCATATATGTTAGCCACGTATCAGATGGTCGGTCGTCGGCCGAAGAGTGGTGGTTGACTAGGGTCAAGGAGGTTACTATCATTATCGCCAGACGATAGCTGATATCACGCGACGATATCGTTTTGTTTGACTTTTCAGCTGAAATCGTAGTCTTTGTTTCCTTTTTATGAAATGATCATGTGGTTGGGATTAATCCCGAGACCACTTATCTAGAGTAGAGGTGGAGAGAAGTCTCATTTTACTTCTCCCTCTCTCTCTCTCTCTCTCTCTTGCTCTCTTGGAGAAAGGAGCTAAGGAAGAACTATAGGCTGAGACTGAGCTTAACAAAGCTTGGTGAAGGAGATCTTGTGGTCAGAAGCAAGAATCGAGGATAGATCCGCGAAGAGGAAAGTGAGGTGCTCCTTTCCAACCAGATAGAAAGCTTCGCCATGGAACCGAAAAGGATTACGAGGGTAATGATCTTCCTCCTTGAACAAGTGAAGTCCTCCTTTTGCATATGCATGGAATCCCCCACCAAAAGGTGGAGAATCGAGGCAATTCTAATGGGTTAATATGTGCTAACCCCGGGTGGTTTTGCATATAGAATCAAGAAATCGCAGTACAGAATAGGCATATTATATGAAGCCCATCCGGACAGGTTGGTCTGGATTGGTGATGTTTTATTTTGCGTGTCAGAGAAGACTCCGAGTATAAATGAGTAGTTTATGGGATCTGTGGGTTGTACCTGTGAAATGAGAGTAATAGAAAGTACTCGGGGTGAGCTCCAGGAAAATACCCAAGAAAATACCACAGTTTGCATAACTATTGGATATCGCCGTATGACAACGAGTATCGCTGGAGATAGCTCTTGGTGAGCTATGATTTCCGTGAAAGACCAGTTTTTTGGTACTACAGGATACTATAGGGTTTTGGCTGGAAAGATGTTCCAGTTGTGGCTGAGTCTGGAGACAGAAGAGAGTTCTGTCGCTAACAACAGACGATAATGACTATCGCTGGCGATAGCTTCCAGATAGCATTTTATGTACGAAGTAAGTCTCTCAGAGACTGTGTGACTAGTGTGAGTTGTGAGCTCTTAAAAGTCCAGTGAGCCGAATGGGAAAGGGGAAGCTGACCTGTGTCTTGTCGTTCGCCATGATGGCTGTGACCGTCGGCGTTAACCTGACGATTTGAGCAATGGTAAATAGATGAACTGTACCCACGTTATGCTTGTTCGACTAGAGTGCCTAAAGTAATTGGTGTCATTGGAGTGCATAATGAGAGTCTTAGGCCTAGAGCTAGAAAGACTAGAAATGCTCAAAGTTGACCGTCAAGTCTTTGACCTCTGAACTGTGGTGGGACCCTATTAATCCGGTACACCGAGAATATTCCCCGAGTGCACAAAATTTTTGTCCGTTGAGGCACTCATTTGTGATATATTGAATGGTGTTTAAGTGTACCTCCTTGTGATATATCTGTTGTATTAGTGTTATGCCTGCAGGGAAGGAATAACTTTGCCCCGGGTAAGGTCATTATCAATTGGTCAGCTGAAAACTTGTATTAGTGTTATGCCTGTAGGGAAGGAATAACGTTGCCTTGTTTGCCACCATCTGGTGGAATGTCCTTGTGTAGGTACTGGAGAGCCGAGCGGGAAATAGCGGGTTGCAGCCCTGAAGCTATGTCAGCCCTCGAAGGCCAAGTAAAGTTTTCTTGTTTTCATGTGTGGCTGGCCTGCGTGTCGATGTCTGTAAACCATACTGCTAAAGTATAACTGTAAGGCTTTAAGGCCGTGACTTTTGTGTATTTTTGTATACATTCATGAGATATTTATATATAGTGGACATTCATATGTATTGAGTTCAAGTTAACCCCGAAGCTTCCGCTAAAATACTCTGAGTTAGAATGCATGTAGTTCTGATATAATATATAACTCCACCGACTGTCTGTGCGATATGACGTGGGGCCCCGGCTGCACCCTCTGTTATATTTCATGTGACGGATGGAGGTGTTACACCTTATCTCGTGGACATAGGCTTCGCAACGACAATCAGTCTGGCTCTCACGAACACTTTAGATGGGCTTTTCAAGCTCTCAACTTAACCATTTGGCCCACAAGTATCCAAGAGACAGGCCCCACAACAATAACACTTTGGGAGCTACCGTCAGTGGTATCTCTACCGCCGTACGGTAGGGGACAACATCTCATTTCTTCCTACAATTTGGGTATTTTCCTAGAGACCAACTCCAGTACTCTCACTACAATATCTTGTACACCCCATGACTCTATAAACAATACGTTTAACCACATAGTATTCTCTAACATGCAAATCAATCATCACCAATCCAGACCAACCTATCCGGATGGGCTTCACACAACATGCATATTCCGTACTTCGATTCTGTATTCTATATGCAAGTTTCATAACGGGGATATCAACGATCAAACTGTTAGAAATTTTCGTTCTTCACCAATTGGTGAGGATTTACATATATATGCCAAATAAGGACTGTACTTGTCCAAGGAAAAAGGTTGTTACCCTTGTCGATCGTTTAGGATCCATGATCTTGCATTTGATCAGGATGGAAATGATCACCACACCTTCCTCTCCGCAGATTTGGCTTCGAATCGCATGCCTGACCACAAGAATGCCTACAAAGCAGGGTTTGAATCAGCCTTGCCCTTGCTATCATGACCTTCTCCTTCTTCTTCCTCAAGATCCAAGAGAGAGAGAGAAAGAGAGGAAAAAAAATCTAATTTCAAGACTTTATCAGAAATCTACCGCTGCGCGATACCTTATTATCGCTGCGCGATAGCTCAAGCGGTGATCGCTTGGCCCAGTCAGCACCGTTCTACTGATCAAAGGCCGCCTCAACCGTATCCGACACGTGATATGCTACTGTCAGCGTTATCGCTACTATCGGGCGGTAACGGCCAGAGACAAAGGTTGAATTAATTGGCTAATGCCGGGCGGCATCACACTACCGCCGCACGATACCTACCAGAGACGTTGGTCTCTTTAAATCAGTTGGGTACCGCCAGTGCTAGTTTTACCTCCTTGCGGTAACCTCCAGTGACCAACTACCTATTGTTTTTCAGGAAATTTTGGGTATTACAATGTGTGTGAGAGCCTTCATGAGAACTCTATTGAAAACATATACGACTGTGGTTGCTACTTCAGCGCAGAATTTTTTTGGAAGTGCCTTTTGATTCAGTATTGATCTTGCCATTTCCACCATGGTTCGATTTCTTCTCTCCACCACACCATTCTGTTGAGGTGAGCCTTGGGCGGCGAGTTCCCTGCAAATTCCTGTTTTTTGACACGGTATTAAAATTAGTAAATAAAAACTCTCCTCCCCTATCACATCTCAACGTTTTGATGTGCCTCTCCAGATGATTTTCAACTTGTACTTTTAAGATCTTGAACTACTTGAATGAGTCAGACTTTTTTCTAGATGCATTATCCACATATATCGACTGAAATCGTCAACTATGAGCATATAGTACCGTTTGTCTCACAATGATGGTGTGGCAGTCGGTCCCCATAAGTCCACCTGAAGTAATTTCAGCGGGAGTGTTGATATTCTTTGTGCTAATTGGGGAAAAGGCTGTGGGACTTGGTCGTTGCACAAGTATCACCTTTTGATTCTATTTTTGCGAAGTTTTCCAGACCATCCACCAGTTGATATTGATTCATAAACTGCAATGAAGAAAAATTAAGGTGTCCTAGTCTATGGTGCCAAAGCAGTGTTGTTTTTTCCTCTATGCAAGCAAGAGAGATTGCTCTTGTTGGTCTGAGTTCGATGGTAAAATTTTTTTGCTTGCATTTATCTATGTTGTTCCAGCAAGTGTACTTGAATGAGGATGATATATGAAACAACCCAATAGACTTTTTTGAGCAACTATCTAACACTGAGCATGTTTTGTGCCAGTCTTGGCACATACTGAACATCAGTAATTAGTATTTAGACTCCATCAGAAGTCATGATAGAAACTGCCCCCTTACCTTCAATTATTTTCTTTTTCCCATCACCCAGTGTTACTTCAGACTTGATGGTTTTGTCAAGATTATCAAAATAAGCTGGGTCGTTGACCATGTGACTCAAAATAAACCAAAGTGTGAATGACCCTTCAGTTTCTGTATTCTTACATTCAAACAGGAGCTGATCATCACTAGTTTCAGTGAATTTTTCTTTTGATTTTACTTCTTGTTTGGGCTTGAATCAACAATTGTTTTGAGTGATTTTGGACTTTACATGTTTTAAAAAAACAGTCTTTGGTGACGTGATTTCGCTTCTTGCAAATGATGGAACTTAGGCCAGTGGGTGACAGTTCTTAATTTTTTGAAAACCCTCTCTCTACTTGTCTCTTCTGTTTTGGGTTTTGAAAGTTTTTATGGTCGTTTGCCTTCTTTTTCTTCTCGGGTTTGCTTTTAAATTTTTTTTTGTTTTGAAAGCTTTTTCTAAATCCATGTTCTCACAATGAAATAAGTCTTCATGGGATTGAAGAGACACAAGCAATTCAGTCACATACATTAATTCAATGTCACGTGACTCCATGATTGCTAAAACTACATGATAATAACGTTTGGTCAGAGATCAAAGAATCTTTTCTATGATTTGAGACTCTTCCAAAACTCCACCTAGAGCTCTAATCTGGTTTGCAATGCTCGTTAGTTTTGCAAAAATATTCTTGTGACGTTTCTCCCTCCTTCATCATCATTGCATCAAATTGACGTCTAAGAGTTTGAATTTTAATTCTAAGTATCCTTTTGTTCCTCTTGTACTCATCTTCAAGCCGCAGCCACGCTTCATTAGAGGTTTTGGATTCCATGATTCTTGGGTAAATATTTATGGAGTCCCCTTGCTGGATAAGGTGTAATGCTAATGCATCATTCTTGCTGTCTTCTTTGCTGGGTATGGGTGCAACGCCTTATGTTGCTTTTCCTGTCGGGATGCCAACTCAAACAAGCCCCCAGAGATCATGCGATCTCAGAAGTATCTCCATTTTATCTTGCCAATGTTCATAGAGGTCTCCATTGAAAATGGGGATGGAGGAGTGGGTATATGATTGGGTGAAAGTGGTAGATGATGAGACCATGATAGATGAGATGGAATTCAAAGATCGTTCTTACAATCCAAAGTTCTGATACCACTGTTAGGCGGATTTTACATCTAAGTCTAGTTTTTGATTTCAGGCAATAAATGGAAAGCAAAATAAATGAGAGGGAATGACGATTTTACTGCTTTACTTGATATTACAATTCATTTGGCACAATTATATATACCCGATACATAACTTTCAAGAAGAAGTGTTACATATTATAAATGCATGAATACTAAGCATTAAAAATAACTGCTATATCATAATACTAAGCATCATTTTTTAATGCTGATTAATGTTGTATTTAACTTCAATGCTAATTTTACGTTTTACACTTCTAATAGTGAGCGATTCTTGTTATATGATTGGAACATAAAAAAGAACTGGGTCGGACAGTTGAAGATGGTATGATAGAATGTTGGAGCACAAACTCTTTCATGGATCCTTAAGCACAACGGAGAAAAACCGAGCAAATTATTGTCCATATATGGCATTGCCATCTCTGTCTGTTACAAAATTATGATGGATGTCAGCATCCTGAGAACTTTGATAGGATTGAGAAGCCAACCTCGCGGAGGGTGATTCGAGAGGGAAACAACGACGCCCATCAAAGGGTGATTCGAAAGAGGAATATTGCTTCCAGATAGCCGTGTTATCAGTCAGATTTTGAATGCTATCAGAGGTTGGACATGTAAGATTTAAAAATGAATCAAAAATTGGATGATCTTTTTATAACTTTGATTTGATAATTTTTATGAATTTTGATAATTTTTTATGTTACTTTTTTCATTTTAATAAAGAACTACATTTCTAAATATTAAAAAATATCAAAAAATATATTGTTATGAAAATAAAAATATTATTTAGGGATAGTCAATCCTCAAAATAATACAGGAAGATAACGGTTATTGAGGATAGTCAAATTTATAATACTAATATAAGCATCCAAAAAAAATTCTTTATTTCCAGCAATATTACTTCCATTGCTGCTCTCAATTATGCACGAAACTTGTGCCTATTCTATCTTCACTGTATGGTCAGGTGGAATTCTTACTTTTTGTCCGGTCCGGAGAATCGGAATCTCGGTATAAATAATTTCACGCCTCAAACATGTTGCCGGAGTTCCACGGAATTGGTTCGTCGCCACCGAGAAGAGCTCGAGATTTATACAGTGTCTGCGATCTCGTGAAGCTACCAGACTGGCACTGAAGATGTCTTCTTTCGGTATTTCCCTTGCCATTCTCCTTTCCACTCACCTCACGCTCTTCCAGTCTAGGTGTTTTGAAGTAAGAATTCAATTATAAAGTCGGACGGATTCCATCAGAGTGAAAATGCCATCGGAGCTAGGGTTCTTGGATATTGAAAAAAGAAATCCCCGATTTGGTAGAATTCAGTCATACTCCTGGATTTCACTTGACGACAATTGGGGCAATACCGAAGTTTTTTGTCCACCGTTTCTTCTTGATTGATTGTTATTTTCTTTTCTGATTTCCTCGGATGGGCGCTGTCAGTTTCCCTGGGTTTGTTAATTCTGATTTGAACCTGATGGAAAAACAGAAACTACTACGAAAATTTCAATTTCTTCATCTTGCAAACGTTTTTCCGTCTTGGATGAATTTATTAGGAAGCAACCAACTAGGGCAAAGTATGCAACGCAAAGTAACAAACGAAATGACAAGAATACAATAATTTTACATGGAAATCGAGAGGATACCAACATTTAATATACTGTATTAATACAAGTGCAAGGTTTTATTCCGAACTTTTTCTAAACGTAAGGATTATAATACCATTAACTTTATTCGGGTGAATATCCAAATACCTCGTCAAGTCTCACTCAAGGAAAATTAACTTTTACCATTAACTTTATTTGGATTACCACTGATAATACAATATTTGATCCACAAACATTTAATTTAAGGTGGCGCAAATTAGTTTTGAGGTGTACAAATTTGGGCTTTCTCCTCTTGGATGGCCAATACTAGAGCGCGCAAGCAAATAAATCCTTGCAAGTCACAAGCAATCTCAAGACAAAATTACGCGACAAGAAATATTCCGTAATTAATAAACATCCAATCCATGTCACTGTATATAAGTAAAGATATTTCAAACACCACACTATGAAAGACTTACAACCGTGAAGATCGGGGGTTGCAACGGGCAGTAAATCCAGTGATGGTAGAGGTGTGCCTGATGTCTCAGATGGTTGTCAGAGGGTTTTTGCAGGAGGGCCAGCTTGATAAGGAAGGATCGAGGGATTTGGATGTTGTAAGAGGGGGTGGTTGTTATTGGAAATAGGTAGGAGCAGCTGTAGAGGGATAGCGGCCCATTTTCAAGAGCGGGAGGGAGGAGAGGTACAGGAAAGGGACAAGCGACTTGCTTCCATAAGCGGAGGGAGAAGTACGGGAAAGGTGGTTGGAGGCTCGTTTCCGTGAGCTAGAGGGAGGAGAGGTGTAGGAGTGTTGGGGGCCAGACAACTCGTTTCCGCGAGCTGGAGGGAGGAGGGGTGCGAGAAGGGGGGCATGGGGCTCGTTTCCTTGGGTTGGATGGAGAATGGTGCAGGAGCGGTAAGTCGGCTCGTTTCCTTGAGCCGAAGGGAGGAGGGGTGCTGGAAGGGGGCATGCTACTTGTTTCATGAAATGAAGGGAGGAGGGGTGCAGGAAGGGGGTAGGCGACTGGTTTTCGTGATTTGGGGGCAGGATGGCAGTGGGGTTATGAGAAAGGGTCGGCTGGTGGAGGAAATGTGTGATGGTTACCTAGGAGTTGTGACCTGGAGTTGTGATGTCGACACCACGATGATCACCGGTTTTGGGTTTCCTTTGTGGCCGTGGATCGTGACTTTTAATCGTCCATTGATGCTTGTTCGCTCTTCTTCTCTTTGACGGGGTGTTCTTCTCTACCCTATTCAATCTTCTTGACGATTTGGTTGCGTTTGTTTCCATGTCAGAGATTAGTGATTCCGGTACTCCCATGACCCCCGCTGGATCTACCCGTGCTGTTCCAGATCACCTATATTCGCAGCTTACCACAATCCGTCTTGATGACACCAACTTTTTGACTTGGTCCTGCTCTATTACCCTTGCCCTGAAGAGTTAACATATCTTTGACTACATCAATGACACCACCACTGCTCCGACTCCGACTTCTACTGCTGGCCAAATGGGAGTCAGAAAATTCTCTTGTCATGTAACGACTTATCAAATCCATGCAGGAATCGATTGCACGGAATTATCTCCCTGGATACTACTGCGGACATATGGAAACACGTTGAGTCTGCCTATTCTCGTAAAGGGAATGCGGTCCAAATCTTCCAGTTTCACCGCAAGATTGGAAATCTCCGTCAGGGGGATCGTCCTCCTTCAACCTATTACCTTGAGTTCACCAAGCTCTATCAGAAGTACAATTATTTTGACTAAGGTATTTGAGTTCCTACATGACTTGCAAAGAGATTTTGATCATGGTGTGCAATGCAGATGTACTCTTGATGGAGAATCACGAAGATAGAAATCGGGTATTTGAGATCCTACATGGCTTGCACAGAGATTTTGATCAGATTTTGGTCTAGATCTTGGGGCGTGTTCCTATTCCCTCACTTCCTGTGGTTTATAATATTGTTCAACAAGAGTTTGATCGACGACAGTCCTAGACCACCTCCAACCTTCCAGAGGGATCTGCGCTAGTGGATCATCAACCCCATTTTGGCAGCCGCGCTCCTTGTGATTTCAAGCCCATGCCGACAGATAGGGATCACCTCACATGTGACTATTGTGGCATGCCTCGTCATACTCGGAATACTTGTTATAGCCTCCATGGTTTTCCTCCTCCTCGAGGTGGATCGACTTCTCGTGTTGGTCGCGGTCGGGGTAGGAATCCAAGCCGATCTCCTCACTCTGCTCATCTGATCGAGACTTTCGATGGTGGTTCTTCTCAGACGTTCTCCTTCTCTACTGAAGAGATGCATGCCCCTCGTCGTTTGATGCACAACCTTACTACTGATTATGCCGATGCTCCTATGCCATCATCCGCTCTTGCCCACACTGGTACGTCGAGTGCCAACTCTGCTTCTACTGGTCCTACTCAATGGATTATCGATTCATGCGCCATCGATCACATAATCGGTTTTGCTTCAGGTTTTGTATCCTATTCCCCTCTTTCAGGCAGAGATAAAGTGAGCATTGTTGATGGGTCCTTCGATTCCATTGTTGGGAAGGGCTCCATTCATTGTTCTTCTCTCACTTTATCATCTGTTCTTTATGTTCCAAAATTCACCCGTAGTCTACTTTCTGTTAGTCATTTGACTAATTCTCTTTACTGCTCCGTTATCTTTTTTCCTTCTCATTGTGTCTTTCGGGATATGAAGACAAGACAAATGATTGGCTCTGGTAGCATGAAGGATGGCCTGTACGTGTTTGACTTCACTTCCGAGGCTACGCCACTGCAAGCTCTCCACTCTTCGCAGACCTCCACCTTGCTTACCTGTCATTGTTGTCTTGGTCACCCTTCCGTTGCGACCATGAAACGTTTATTTCTTATTTTTTCTTCTTCGTGCTTTAAAAATTTTGTTTGTGACATCTGTGTTGCTAAATATTATCATACTCCTGCTCATCATGTGTCATTACCTAGTACAATTTCTTTTCATATTATTCATTCTGATATATGGGGGCCATGCTCTGTTGCCTCTATTTCTGAATGTTTTTGGTTTATTACATTTATTTATTGTTTCTCCCACATTACCTGAGTTTATTTGATAAAAACTAAAAATGAGGTGGCCTCTATCTTCAAAAATTTCCATTCCATTGTTTCTACTCAATTTTCTGCCCATATTAAAATCCTCTGTAGTGATAATGGTCGGGAGTATGTCAACGCTCCATTGCAGGACTATCTTGCTGCTTATGGCATTCTGTATTAAAGCTCGTGTGTCTACTCTCCATCTCAAAATGGAGTTGCGGAACGCAAGAACCGTCACCTCTTAGGGGTGGCTCGCTGCTTATTCTTCAATATGAACATTCCAAAATACTACTGTGGGGTGCCGTTCTCACGACTGCTATCTCATAAATCACACGGCCTCTTCAGTACCGAGACATTAATTTAGGGGTGACACCGACCTCTCTACCACCTAAAACTTTTGGTTGTGTCTGCTTCTCTCATATACACTCTCTGGGAAGGTCCAAGCTTGACCTTCGGGCTCTTAAATGTGTGTTCATTGGCTATTCTCCCACTCAGAAGGGGTATAAATGTTATCATCCCTCGACTAAAAGGATTTTTGTCACGATGAATATCTCATTTCGTGAATCTGAAGCAATACCAGCTCCGTCAACGTATCCTTCTGAACTTCCCATCGCCCTTCGAGAAGGTACTAGATCTTGCACCCAACATCCACTATCTCTTTATGTTTCCTATGAGGCTCTAACTTTTTCCTACAAAGCTTTCATCTCCTCCCTCGCTTCTGTCTCCATCCAATCCACATGGCAGGAGGCTCTTGGGAGTCAACAGTGGAAAGAGGCTATGATTGAGGAAATGAACGCTTTGGAAAAGAATTGTACCTGTGACCTAACTCATCTTCCACCTAGAAAGAAGGTGGTTGGTTGTAAGTGAGTACTTACCCTTAAGAAGAACTCTGACGGTTTGGTTGAACGATTCAAAACAAGGTTGGTTGCAATAGGGTATACTCAAACTTTTCGAATTGATTATCAAGACACGTTTGCACCCGTTGCAAAAATGAACTCTATACGAGTTTTGCTATCATGTGCTGTGTGCAAGGGTTGAGAACTTAATCAATTGGACGTGAATAATGTTTTCCTTCATGAAAATTTAGATGAAGAGGTAAATATGTCTATACCTCAAGGTTTTTCCCCTTCCAGATCTGAAGGGAAAGTGTGTCATTTAAAAAATGCACTTTATAGTTTAAAGTAATCTCCGAGGACTTGGTTTGATCGATTCCACGAAGTCATGATTTCACTTGGATACAAACAAAGTTATGCTGATCATACTTTGATTGTTAAACAAAGAACAAATCTAATAATTGTTCTTATTGTCTATGTTGATGATATCGTCATAACAACAGATGATATTGAAGAAGTAAAAAGTTTTGAAGGTGAATTTGACATGGAAGTTTGAAGTAAATGATATGGGGAAACTGAAGTATTTCTTAGAAATTGAGGTAGCACGATCTAAACAGAGTATTTTCATCTCCCAGAGAAAATACACCCTTGATTTACTGGAACAATCTGGCATGAGTGGCTGTAGACCTGTGGATAAACCTATGGAGGTGAATCACAATCTTGTAAGAGATGATAGTGATACTGTTGAAGACGTGATTGACTATCAACGCCTTGTTGGAAGATTAATCTACCCATCCCACACTCGTCTTGACATAGCTTATGCAGTTGGAGTCATTAGTCAGTATATGCATGCCCCAAAGACGAGACATTTGAATGCTGTTCATCGAATTTTGAGATATTTGAAGACTTCACCAAGAAGGGAGATCCTTTTCACTTCCAATACAGACTTGATTGAAGTTTTTACCGATGCTGACTGGGCTGGGTCTGTTGAAGACAGACGATCTACACCAGGGTATTGCTCATTCGTTGGTGGAAACTTAGTCACTTGAAGAAGTAAAAAACAATCTGTCATCTCAAGGTCCAGCGTTGAAACTGAGTTTAGAGCATTGACACATGACATATGTGAAGGATTATGGATACACTCTTTGACGTGTGACCTGAGTTTGAATGAGTCTAGTCCTATCCGGTTGTACTGTGACAACAAGGCTACAATCAGCATTGCAAGCAACCCTGTCCAGCATGACCGCACTAAGCATATCGAGGTGGATAGACATTTCATTAAGGTGAGAATCGAAAAAAAGATTATCTGCATACCGTTTTTTCCCTAAGAGGAACAATTAGCTGATATCCTAACTAAGAGTCTTGGGGGAAATTTTTTGTGCTTGTATTGATAAGTTGGGTATGAAAAATATAACATGCCCAACTTGAGGGGGAGTGTTAGACTGTATTTCGTTTATATTTTGATTACGATGTATTTTCCCCTATATATAGGGGACCTCTCTATTGAATAAGATCATATTTGCCCTAATTAACAATCTTCATCTCTAAAGAAGGGAGATTATCATGTTGTAGTCGAAGTTCTTTGGCGAGGCAATTGAGCTCTGCGGGTTCTATCCAAGTATCATTAGTGAGAGGACGTCCTCCACAATGAATAGGATGTCGGAATGTCGGGCTGTTCGAAGTGAATACAAACTATTGTGTCATAATATCTCGACCGCTCTCAGTACTTATCTCTCCTGCTGGTGGATCCTTCAAAGTTGTACCGCATAAAAAGAAAAAGGAAGCCCCAGGGATAGAATTTCAATGGCAAGATATCATCCACATTATCCTGAACAAGCCCAAGGAAATTTTGATTCATACAATCAGATTTTTTCCAAGAAAAATTAGAACAAACAAAAGCAAACTTGACACCAAAATCAATACACCAATTAGCATCCCACAGAACAAGATTAAAAAGGAGTGCAAAAAAGCACAAGAAATGAGGTATCCTCACTCTGGATGCCGACATCACTCCACGATTCCCTCTTCAAACACCACCTGCAAAGCTCCATAATATTGCGAAAATTGCTTTCAATAATAATACCACATGCATCCAATATTGTCGGGGTCAACGTATGCCAAATGGCTAGGATTGCTTCAAGCTCTATCTTTCCCGGATACCAATGCATGAAAGTGGAGCCGGGCGCCAAAAGGGTTTTACCCTTATCATCACATAGCACCACAGTAATGTCCGCATGCAAGTTCGTCGTAAGTACACCATCCACATTAAATTTTAGCCATCCTGAAGGAGTGGGGCACCAAGTTACTCGAGAAAATAATCGGCTCAATTGATTAATTTCCCAATGTCCACAGATGGGAAATTCATGTGCTAGAGCGAGGTTCTCCAAAATTTTCATAGCCATGACCGATGGAATAGCAACCTTGTTTGAATGGAGTTTGGCATTACGAGCATGCCAATTTTGAAAGATCGTATAACAAGGAAGCCGCAACGGGACCAACTCCAAGTTACTGGCCGAAACAAAGCATTGAAGCAAAGCATCCAAAGAGTGGCAGGAAGACTCCCCAGCACATCAGGTCCCTACTTATTCCAATTAAATTTGAGCATTCTCCCGCCATATGCAAACAATCATCAGTACTGGGATAGCTCCAAGGGCAGGTTACTGTGTCAATGAGACCACATCGGACAAGCCATGCCCGAGATGGGATGGCATTCCAAGCGAACCACCACCAGAATGTGCGCTCGTGAGGATGAAGACTAAGCTTGTGAAGCCAAGAAAAATCAACGGTCGAATCCAAAAATGAAGCACTATACGCCAATGAGGTAATAGTGTGGCCACTAAAATGAGAATAAGCTCCAACCAATTGGCCCCCCAAGTCATAGTTGATGGGTGTAAGTTATATTTTTCATATCTTGTTTCTGTGATTGCTCCCACCTTTGAGAGTTATGAACAGATTCTTCTAATTTTTCATCCAGGGGCTTTACCATTTTCATATCGAGTTCTACCACTCCTTGAGCTCTGATGAACCAGCTGGTTATTTGAGCATCAATATGAGCCATATCTTCTTTAATCTCCCTGATCCGTGGAGACAAGTATTCCTTCACTGCATTGACAGTTTTGTCCACATAATGTTAAAAGAATTTCTTTGTTCATTGAGCAACATTCTCATCCGATCAATCATAGAACCATTTGGTTCTTCATGAACAGTATTACTTGATGTTCCTGCCATTTCAGGTTATGTTACTTTCTCATTTCTGTTTCGTTCTTCATATAGTTCAGTGTCGTCAATTGGTTCACCCGTAGTATCTGAAAGATGAATAGGACTTGCAGCACAATGTCCCTTACTGGCTTGTTGACTTTTGAATAGTATTAGCTCTTTGCAGTTGTTTGTTGGTGCTGTAATCAAGTCCTTCAGATAGGTTTTACTTCTTTCATTTGCCTGGTCTTTTTGAACATCCAACTCAGTAGGAATTACATTCTCAGTCAATTCTGCTGCATTCTCTTTTTCTTTCAGGGTAGACTACTCAGAGTGCATTCCCCTTCAGCAGGATCCACCTCTTTTCCAGCATGTTTGTCCGTTCCATCATCAGTCTCATTTAGCTCAACTACAGGATCAAACACAATCTTTATCCTTTTTGCTAGCTTTAGGAGCACTCCTTTTTATCTTCTCCCTAGCCTTAGGAAAGGCTTGCCCCCTCTTAGCCACTGCATTAAGATCAATCCTTTTTAGGTAATGCAGTGATGCACCTGTGAGTTGTTTAAGCTTAAAGTATTTTGAGAAATTGTTGAAGTAGAGAGATAAAATTCACCTAAAGTTAGGGGTCTGACGGGAGTCCTTCATTTTGTCAAACAAGACATTTCCCCAATTTGTTCTCTTCTTTAGTATGACTCTGATCATGAGATCAAACAAACCTTTAAAGATTCTATCATAAGATCCTGACTTGCATATCAACACCTTTTTGATGATGCCTTTTCACCTACATGGGCGGAGGGTGAATATGTGATGTCTTTTTCTAAATTTGGAGCGGAATGATTAAAGTATGAGCGATAAACACATAATTACAGAAAAATTACAACACAAACACAGAAAGCTATAATGGTTTCCAGAGTTAGGTACGTCTACTTTCCCCCTCCACCTATCTAGCAGTGAGCTAGCCTCGAGAAACTCCAATCAAAACTCATATTTGCAGATCTTACAACTCAGAGACCAAGTCTCCTACCTCAGAGGCACTGACTTGCCTCCTACCTCAGATCCCCTAGCTCAGGATCCTACAACTTAAATTCTACACTGGAATCCTACACTCAGATTCCACAAAGAAATCCTACAGCTCAGAGACAAAGTCTCCAACCTCAGAGGCATTGGCTGACCCCTACCTTAGGTCACTAGGACCCTACACTCAAATCTAAGTGAAATCCTACAGTTAATTAAGTTTTTGTTACAAAAATTTCTTTAGTCTCAATAGATATTTTTTTGATAGAACTAGAGTCTTCTTGAAGTCTGATGTGGATTGGTTTCTTCTATGATCTTCTTGCAGAGGGCTTTGAGAAAATCTGCTTCAGTTAAAGTTGCTTCCTCCGCGCTTTAGAAGATCCTCCTTGTTACTGTTAGTTGATTGAGCTTTGAGCACTTCAGCAAGTTGAATCGATTTTACTTCTAGATAATGAAGAGATTTGCTTTCTAATGTTGTCTTCTCCAAGCTTGAGCTTCTTGATGCAATAACACTTTCAAAAAGACAACATCGAAAATGCTTAAGTTCGTTTCTATCGATTAGGTTTAATTGTTCACGTCTTCTTCTTTTTATATGATTGATATACTTAATGGTCGAATCTCAAACTGATATTTTGTCAGAAAACTTTTTCTTTAAAGGACACATCCGATTGACCCTTTTTGCGGCGCCATTAATTTGGATAACGCCAAAACAATGTGCTAATTTGAATATATGCTAGTCTGGTCAATTCGACTAGATATCTGGTCGAATCTCTTCATGTTCAGTCGAATTGCTTCTCCAGAGCTCCTTCTAGTCGAATCATACACATTCTGTCCAATCTGACTATTCATTCTTCTAGACAATGTTGTCTGGTCGAATTTGCTTCATATTCAGTCGAATTATACCTTAAGACAGAAGCTTCTTTCTTTAAGACTTCAAGACAACTTTGAGCTTTAAGGAACATCTGGTCGAATAGCTTTGACCCTTCTGCACGATCATGTAAATGATCTAGATTAATTTGCACTTAACAGTTTTATGCATCCTCAGCATCTACTCGCATCGTCTTGATTCATCTGCACGAGTGATTTGTTGCCTAGTCGAATCTACGTAGACTCTTTACACTCTGGGTACATCAACCCGAATCGTTTTTATTATTCCATACGGTTGGTTTGATGTCGATTCGAATCTGTACTTGATCATATTTTACCTTCATGAGACATCTACTCGAAAGGTCTTGACTCTTCTGTACGAATGACTGGATCATCTAGTCGAATCTGTACTTAGATATATTTTTGAGAACTTCCACACGATTCTTTTTGATTCTTCTGCATGATCGACGAAATGGTCTAGTCGAATCTGCACTTAGAAAATGTATTTTATACTCTGAAGTTATTCACATGATTCATCTTAATTCTTCTATACGTTCTATTAGATTATCTAATCGTTCGACTAGATATCTAGTCGAATTTTGACGTGGACAATTTCTCTCTTTTTATACTAGAATCCTTTGCGCTACCTAAACTTCTAGACTTTGTTTATTGGTCTTGTAAGAGTGAGTATCAAGTCCAACATAGTCTAGATCTTAGATCGATATGGTGTCTTGCACAATGAGAGATTACATTGACAGACTATGCCTGATGAGACCTAGTCCAGCCCTATGCTGAGCTTGTACTATATGTACCTGAAAACAACACAACTAAACCATATTCATCAAATACAAGTGTGTTCATCTATGTTGTGAGGACTTATTCAAATCAGGAACATTGTGGGCAATATTCACAACAATGAGAATTTGAATGATAAGCTCAACAGGAGACTCTTTAAAAAACTTCAGAAGGGCTGGCCTACACCAGGATCCATCCACATCAATTAAAGAGGCCACCGAAAGAGACTCCAACATAGAAATATTAACAAAGCCACAAAGGTACGACATTCACTCACTGATGGATTTATCCAAAATCCATTGATCATGTAGAATATTAATACCCACGCCGTCGCCAACCTGCCAACAAACAATTCATTGCAACGATGACGCCCCATGCAGAATAATCTTCCAAGCAGATGAGTCGCCCCGACGAATGGTTTCATCGCACAAGCGGCCCGAGTATTTCACATGCTGAACCCGGTGGAATAGAGAAGCTGGTGACCAGCCGGTGACTAGAGCATTTCCCATGCAAATTTGCTTGAAGGGGGCCAATCCAGTTGCCTGAACCATGGAAGCCAAGACCCACCTAATTGGTTGAAGTGCAGATGTTGACTTGTCCCATGAAATATAGTGCATTTCTCTTTTCAAGGAATCAGTTTGCCAGAGAAAATCATGAGCCATTTTTTGTTTGCTAGAGAAAATCATGAGCCATTTTTTCAATGCTCAGTTGAACAACCCATGGAACCTCCAAATGCAAAAAGTGGAAAATGGGCATAGACAATGAGCAGAGCCAATAAAAGCTGCCCGCTACAGACAAATGAAGGCTCCGCCAAGAAATGATTAGTTCAAATGTTTTTTTGGATCAGCAAAGTCCACCCTACGGATCACATCTCCAATTTAACCCCATGATATAGAACTTCTAAAAGTTTTTGGAGAAGGTCAGCCAAGACCCACCTGTTTTGTGTCAGGGGTTATTTCGACTCCAACTACATTTTGGATTGAGGTGTGACGATAGACTTTCTTGGAGCAAATCAACAGGCTTGGACATTCTTGAAGTTTGGCAGGAGTAAATCTCGTCAGGTGGATCAATGGCCGCAGGTTCAGAGGGGGAGTTTTGGGTTGACAAACCATGATTGCTATAGAAACTTGTCCTACTTCGGGGAGTACTCCAGTAGCAGAAAGTTTTCCATGTTTATCTCTTTATAACTTAGATTTACTTTACAACACTTTAATTTCTTCATTGAAATTAACTACCTGTGCTTGTGCATTGTGTTTGAGTTTGGTCTATGAATCTTTTGTTGTAGCTCTTGGTTGATTTATTTTTAATCACTCAAATACTCTATTCAGCTCCTCTAGAATAACTGTGAAACCATAACTTTTAAATATACGCGTGGAGCAATTTATATATTTATGAGTGTTTTTTACAAAAAATGCTGAACAACAAGTTCTTAGACTCATCACCAAACTGAACCTTTCGGTTGTCCTAGAATGATGTGTAATGAATCTTTTGTTGTAGCTCTTGGTTGATTTATTTTTAATCACTCAAATACTCTATTCACCTCCTCTAGAATAACTGTGAAACCATAACTTTTAAATATATGCGTGGAGCAATTTATATGTTTATGAGTGTTTTTTACAAAAAATGCTGAACAACAAGTTCTTAGACTCATTACCAAACTGAACCTTTCGGCTGTCCTAGAATGATGTGTAAAGCCTCAAATGTTCGAAACTTGTGAGAAAAAAGAAATAATTTATTTTAAACTATAGAAAACTTCCAAGGTAATTTGTGCAGTGAATGCTATTACTATTTTTATTACATTACATTGTTTGAAGGTATTTGTGCTGTACTGAGTAAGCCTTTGGCCATTTGTTTAATATTTCAAGTTGGGTCCTGGACTTTGTAAACCTGGTTGCACTAGGATTATTGTCTTAGATTTAAATTTCTTTGCCTGAGCAAATGAGAATAAGTTTCACTTTTGTTTTCAGTAGTGTCCAAGCAAAGGGTTGAAATTCTGAACAAGCACGGCGAGAAACTGGTCGGGGTATTGCATTCAACAGGTTCTAAAAATCTAGTGATCTTATGCCATGGATTCCGTTCCACAAAGGTAAAGTACGTTGGAGAATCTATATTTGTTTATGAACTGACATATACCATCTATGTACAGCGGCATAAGCATTTTTTCAGTCCGCTATTATTCTCTCATGCTGATTATTTTCAGTGGACTTTTTTATATTTTTAATTCTGGTTTATTTACATGAATAATTTCATTTCAAATTGAAGCGATGTAAACTCTTGAAATCGGTGTGAGATATAGATGTTTCATAATACAATTTTACCAAACAAAAGGAACTATGCTTTTACTGAAAATTTTTGGAGCTGATTTTTTATTCTCTGCAGATTAAAAAACAAATAAATTTGTTAGGAGGGATAAAAGTCATTTAAAAGACATGCTGTGGATAGGATACAGAAGAAATGGATGCTTGTGTAGCCTAGTGCATCTCCCTTTGGAGATTATACTGGATATAGAACCAAGAGACAGGATTAATATGTATTGCGTCTTATTTATTGTTATCTGTTTTTCTTAAATAATTGAGGCTTACAATAGGCTACTTATTTTGTTCATTGGCATATCCTGGATCATTTTATCTCCTTTAACTTGCATTACTTTTGTTATGCTCCTTCACACAGACACACATAGACACATAGAGACACAAAGACAGATAGACACAAAGACACAAAAATAGAGACAGAGGGACACAGACACACAGACACACAGACACACAGACACACAGACACACAGACACAGAGACAGACACAGACACAGAGACAAAGACACAAACACAAACACACGCACATACAAACACAGACAGACATAAACAGACACAGATAGTCACAGACAGATACAAACAGATACAGACAAACACAAACACAGACACAGACAGACATAGACACACAGATATGGGTGCAAGTTGTAGCGACCTCCCCAGCCCACGGCTCGAAAGGACAGTTGAAATCAAGTTTTTTTAGTTTTGTCTTGTATTTACCCGTAAGGGTATTATAGTCTTTGTACGTTTTTCCCCCCTTCACTTATATATGTGTGGGGATTTCTCCTTTTGCATTAATTAATCATAAAGCTATTCCCGTTTCTACTTGGTATCAGAGGGAGGTTAACCCTAGCCGCCGCTCGCTCGTCTTCGTCACGCTCGTCTTCGCCGCTCGCTTGTCTTCGTTCCGCTCCCGCTCGCACGCACGCTCCGCTCCGCGTCTTCGTTCCTCTCACCGATCGGCGCTTCCCTTCTTATGGGGCTGCCGGGCGGCCTCCTAGCCACCGCCGGCTGTTGAGAAGGACGCCGCCGCCGTCCTTCCATGAAGCACCCGACCCACCGCACCGCCTCCTGAGTCTTTCCTGCACCGCCTAGCCGCCTCCTGGTCAGCGAGGGTTTCCTGTACCACCGGCGGCGCTGCTTCTTGCATCGTGCGACTCTGCATCGGCTCTGCATCGTGCGACTCTGCATCGGCTCTGCTTCGTGCGATTCTGCATCGGCTCTGCATCGTGCGATTCTCGGAATTCCTCGCATCTCCTGCTGCTGCTGCGTGCTTCCTGCACCCCCTCCTTCACTGCCTCCTTCAGATCCCGTCCTGTTTTTTCAGATGCTGCTGTTTTTTTTTTCAGATGCTCCTTCTTCCTTGCATCTCTTTTTTAGATCTGTTGTGACAGAGCCTCTCCGATCTGATCTCTATTCCGCTGTTTCCCATGGATGATTCTTCGATTGGTGGTGGCTCTCCATCACCGAGTGTTACTGTTCCCCAAGTGGGGGAAACCCAACGGTCTTCAGGTTCCCAAATGGGTGAACTCCAACGATCTTCTGGTCATGCTAGCTCCTTGAAGATCACTACGGTGCCGTTAGATGAAACTAACTATCTCGAGTGGTCTCGTGCGGCGCAGCATGTTATTCGCAGCCACCAGCTTTTTGGATACATCGATGGGACCAAGGTGGCACCCCCCCTGACTGATCCAGCCTGGTCGTGTTGGGATTCCGAGAATTCCCTGGTGGTTTTCTGGCTTCTCCACTCTGTCTCCAAAGGTATACCGCAGTTATATGCTAATGGACTCAGCTTACGAGATTTGGACTAGCGCGAGAGACTTATTTTCAGATCGGGAATTCCACTCAGGTTTATGAGCTGACCCGTCGTATGTTGGAACTACGACAGGGATCTATGAATGTTTCCACCTACTACTCTGAGTTTGAGCGTATATCGCAGGAGTTGGATTACTTCGATCAGTTTACCCCTGCTTGCACTGCCGATGCAGTTCTGTTGCAAAGGAGAGATGAACGATTTCGTCTTCATGTGTTCTTGATGGGTTTGAGCATGGAGCTGGATATGGTTCGCACCAATATTCTTCATCGTTCACCCCTCCCATCTCTCAGGGAGGCGTTCAGTATGGTTCTTGGTGATGAAGATCGTCGGAGGTCTCTCAACACAGCGACTCCTCCTTTTGACTGCTCGACGTTTGCCAGTACAGGCCGTGGTGGTTCTAGCCATACCACCCAGATTCCCACCTGTGACCATTGTGGCCGTCGGGGCCATTCTCGGGAAGCGTGCTTCAAGCTTCACCCGCACCTTGCTCCACCTGGATATGTTCGTGGTCGTGGACGTGGGCGTGGTCCTGGCCGTGGTGGACACCGCCAGACTGAAACCCATTCTCATGATGCTGCTTACTCCACAGAGATTCAAGGGGGTCATCATGGATAGCTCCCAGATCATTTCACCACGTCTGAATTGGATGCGCTCCGCCGACTGCTACATTCTCAGTCTGATACTATTCCGAGTAGTTCCTCTTTGTTTGCCACTGCTGTGATGCCCAGTGCCCATGCTGCTGTGACTCCATCGTCTGAGTGGATTATTGACTCAGGAGCTACTGATCATATGACCGGGTCGTCTACAGGTTTTTACTCCTACACCCCCTTGTCTGGTAAGGACAAGGTTGTCTCTGCCAATGACACCTTGTCCCCTATTGCTGGCAAGGGCAATTTCTCCTGCTCTTCCTCGCTGCCTCTCACTTCGGTTTTGCATGTTCCATCTTTTCCCCGCAGTTTACTTTCTATTAGCAATCTTACCAAATCTCTTAACTGTTCTGTAACATTTTTCTCTGATTCTTGTTTTTTTCAGGAACTGGGTACGAAGCGGATACTTGGCAGTGGTAGGAACCGCGATGGTCTGTACTACCTGGATACTACACCATCATCCCTTGCTCTGTCCTCTTCTGCTGTTACTACTGCTGACGCTCGACGCTGGCACCTGCGTCTTGGTCACCCGTCGCCTGTTTATCTTCAGAAACTTTTTCCTGCTTTTTCTCAATTTGTTTCTAGTTTTAAATGTGATGTTTGTGAAATGTCTAAACATGTGCGTCATTTATCATCACACTTGTCTTCTCCTTGTAGTGTTCCTTTTTCTGTTATACATTCAGATGTCTGGGGACCTTCCCCAGTTGTTTCTTTGACTGAATATAGATGGTTTGTTACGTTTATTGATTGTTTTTCCCCTACTACTTGGGTTTATCTTTTAAAAAAAAAGAGTGATGTCGCCTCTGTATTCCAAACCTTTCATAAGATGATACAAACTCAGTTCAATGAAACCATTCGTGTCCTCCGTAGTGACAATGGGGGCGAATATGATGATCGTGGTGTGTTTGGGGCCTACCTCTCGATCAATGACATTATCCACCAAACCACTTGCGTTTACACTTCCACCCAAAATGGTGTGGCAGAACGGAAAAACAGGCATCTCCTTGATGTTGCCCGTTGCCTTCTCACCACCATGCTCCTTCCGAAATTCTATTGGGGTGATGCCATCATGACGGCTACTCATCTTATCAACCGTCTCCCCTCGCGGGTTCTCGATTTTGCTACACCTCTGGCTCGTCTTGCTTCTAAGACGGTTGTTCATACCTCATCTCTTCCTCCTCGTATATTTGGGTGTGTTTGTTTTGTTCATGTTCACCAGCCACTTTGTGATAAGCTCGATCCTCGAGCTATCCAATGTGTCTTTCTTGGTTATTCTACCACCACCAAGGGGTACAGGTGTTATCACCCCCCAACCAGACGTACGTTCTGTACCATGGACGTGACGTTCCGCGATGACGAATCATATTACCTTGATTTGACTCCTTGTCGTCAGGGGGAGGAGGATGAGGTCATTGATACTGTCCCTCTTCCTGTCATTGGTACTGTTCCTCTCACTTTTATTCCCCTTACTTCCACTACAGATATCCCTCATACACCTTCCACTACGCCATCCACTACATATATTCCTCATACACCTCCCTCTCATCATCCTTCACTCATCGCTCCTCTACCTCATGTATATCATCGTCGAAAACCAGGTACACAGCCCACTGTCGCCCCGCTGCTGCCAATGCTGTCTTCGGACTCAGATCCTGATGCTGATTTACATGTTCCCATTGTTCGGCTACGTGGTAAGGCCCGGTGTACTGAACATCCCATTTCTAATCATGTTGATTATGATCATCTCTCTAAGCCTCATCAGTCATTTATATCTTCCTTGTCCGAGATCTCAATCCCTAAAACATGGCAGCAGGCACTTTGCATCCCAGTATGGGCCCAAGCAATGAAGGAAGAAATGTCAGCTTTGGAGAAGAACCACACTTGGGATGTCACCTCTCTCCCTCTCGGCAAGAAACCCATTGGTTCAAGATGGGTCTTCTCAGTTAAGCAAAATCAGGATGAGAAAGTTGAGCGATATAAAGCTAGGTTGGTTGCTCGTGGTTACACTCAGAGTCAGGGGGTGGATTACCAAGAGACCTTCGCTCCTGTAGCAAAGATGGACTCTATCCGTGTGATCATATCTTGTGCTGCGATCTTAGATTGGGAACTTCATCAATTGGACATTAAAAATGCATTCTTTCACGGTGACCTCGAGGAAGAGGTGTACATGTCTTTCCCCCCAGGTTTTGTGAAGAAGGGGCAAGAGAGGTTTGTTTGTCGGTTATGGAAGTCCCTGTATGGGCTAAAGCAGTCTCCGGGGGCATGGTTCGGCAGATTCCACAAGGCCATGATCAAGTTTGGCTACAAGCAGAGACACTCTGATCATACACTGTTTGTCAAGAGGAATGAAGGGAAAATTGTTGTGCTAATTGTCTATGTTGATGACATCGTGATCACCGGAAATGATACAGATGAAATCTCAAAGCTGAAGGGACTTCTCTCAGCTGAGTTTGAAGTAAAGGACATGGGAAGACTACGCTACTTCCTAGGAATTGAGGTGACCCGTTCTGACAAGGGTATCTTTATCTCCCAACACAAGTATGTGTTGGACCTGCTGACAGAGACTGGCATGCTTGGGTGTGCCCCTGCTAACACACCTATGGAGGAGAACCATAAGATTGATCAGGACAACAATGGTGATCGTACTGATGCTTCTAGTTATCAGAGGTTGGTAGGAAAGCTCTTATATCTCTCACATACTCGTCCTGATATTACATATGCTGTTGGGATCCTGAGTAGGTACATGCATGCCCTAAGGGTCAGACACCAGGAGGCTGCCTATCGTGTTCTCCGGTATTTAAAGAAGTCACCAGGACAGGGGCTGATGTTCTCGAAGAACAAACATCTGCGGATCGAGGTCTTCACCGACGCAGATTAGGCTGGATGTCATGATGACCGGAAATCTACAACAGGTTATTGTACCTTCATTGGAGGAAACTTGGTTACATGGCGTAGCAAGAAACAAAGTGCGGTGGCTAGATCCAGTGCTGAAGCTGAGTACCGTTCGATGTCTCAGGGTCTCTGTGAAGGCCTTTGGTTGAGCATCCTATTGCAAGATCTCGGTCTTAAGGAGGAAGCTCCTATATCCTTGTACTGTGACAACAAAGATGCCATTAGCATAGCGCACAACCCAGTTCAGTATGATAGGACCAAACATGTTGAGGTGGATCAACACTTCATCAAAGATCATCTTGACAAAGGAAGCGTAGTCACACCCTTCGTCTATTCCAGAGATCAGTTAGCTGACGTCTTCACCAAGAGTCTTGGCTCCGATGCCTTTACTGATGATATCAACAAACTCGGAATGATAGACATCTACCATCCAACTTGAGGGGGAGAGTTGAAATCAAGTTGTTTTTTTAGTTGTCTTGTATTTACCCGTAAGGGTATTATAGTCTTTGTACGTTTTTCCCCCCTTCACTTATATAAGTGCGGGGATTTCTCCTTTTGCATTAATTAATCATAAAGCTATTCCCGTTTTTACTAGGACGACCGCAGACACCCCCAACACCACGCTCGAAAGGGTTCAGCCTCAAATAGTCTGCAGATCATGCACCCCAACCCGTCTCTGGTCCACCAACGGGTTGTTGGAGGCCGTAACCTCCCTTCAATGATAAGTGATCCAGTTAAGCACCCCTACGAGGACTTCCCAGGAGGCCACCCATCCCAGAACTTCTCCAGCCCGAACACGCTTAACTATAAAGTTCTTTTACTTCTCATCACCAATTGTGCGTTTGTAACGGTCTTACCAGCCCACGGCTCGAAAGGACGACCGCCGGCACCCCCAGAATCCCGCTCTAAAGGGTTAAGCCTCAACCAATCTGCAAACCATGACCCCAACCTCTCTTCATGCCAACCGGCGGATTGTTGGAGGCTGCAACCTCCCCTTTGATGAGAAGTGATTCTGTTAAACGCCCCTATGGGGACTTCCTAGGAGGCCACCCATCCCAGGACTACTCCTGTCCGATCACGCTTAACTATAAAGTTCTTTCACTTCTCATCACCAATTGAGCTGCAGCACGCATGCACGCACGCACGCATGAACGTACTGTCGGCATAGAATCATCATACAAAGTGTCGAGACACCGACACCAAATCGTAAGGGGAGCTCTCAGTTTTTTTGGAGGGGAGCTACTCGTTGGAGGAATACCTTGCCACAATGAAGGTTTCCCCAAAGGTACAAGGATAGAGAGTTGTCGGATTTAGGAGGAGACAACAATTTGGAGCTTGGTGGTGGTCAACTTTAGGAGGCTTCTGGAGATCAGAAGGGAGAGTAGTGGTCTTTGCTGCGAGTGGAGAGCTTGGCTAATTGGTGAAGATGATGAGCTGTGTGTGAATAACGGTTGGTGAGGGAAGAATCAGCCCAGTATGTTTCTAAACTAACATTACAAAAATATTTATATAATAAATATTAAGTTATGGAGGCCCACTTCATCTTTCATTCAAATGCTCGTATATTACTGATGCACTCGTAGTCGCACCCGATGTGATGAATGCAGTGCAAAGATAATTTTTATGCAATTTTTTAAAAAAACAAGAAGGCGACATTAGATTTAACAAGTAAATTCGAAGCGCAACCTGCACAAAATTAGCAATTTAATTTATTTAGTGGCGCAAACATCCGACGAATGACAATCCTGCGACAATCAATAAAATCCAAAGTAATAAATTATTTGTCAAGAGAAAAAAACAACTTAAAGGAAACATGAAAAATTAGGGAGAAAACAATTAAACTAAAACTTCCCTCAGTAAATAGGGTAGTTGCTACAACTAGATAGAGGCAAACCCAAAATTAGGAAAGATATGACCGGGAGTGGAGAGGTATGGTGGTGGTCGGTGGAAGGTCCGGTGGAAGACGAGAGACTCCTCACGCAAACGGAGTAAAGACGGCGACGGCGACGACGGCGGCTTGCAAGGTGGACAGAGTGGCGGCGGGATAGAAGAAGTATGGTGGCGTCGAAATCCATGGAGCGAGAAAGAAGAAGAAGAATCAAGTAGAAGAAATTGTAAGAGACCGAAAAGAATTAAGAAGAGGACCCTCGGTCCTGTACAGGGAAGAAGAGAAATGCCTGTTACGGGTAGTTTTTTTTAGTTTCCAGAATATCATTTCTCCTTTTTTTTCAATCAGCCACATATATATATACAAGCAGTCGTGCACGGGAGACCCCGTGCGGGCAAAATATGTCGTGGGTGCGACAATTGTCGAGGGTACGACATTTGTCAAGGGGGCAACATTTGTCGTGGACACAACATTTGTCATGGCCGCGATATTTGTCGTGGGGGCGACATTTATCGTGGGGCGACATATGTCGTGAAAAAGACATTGGTCGTGAGGGCGACATTCGTCGTGGGGGAGACATTCGTTGTGGGGGAGACATTTGTCATGGGGGGGCGACATTGGTCATGGAGTGCAACATCGGTTGGGGGGGGGGCGACATCAGTTGTTGGCGGCGACATCTGTCGTGGGGGAGACATTGGTGGAGGGTGCTGACATCGGTCATGAGGCATATCGATCGTGGGGGAGACATTGGTAATGGGGGGACATTGGTCGTTGATGACGACATTGGTCGTTGATGACGACATTGGTCGGGGCCGACGATATTGGTCGGGGGCGGCGACATTGGTCGGGGACGACGACATTGGTCGGGGGCGGCTACATTGGTCGGGGGCGGCTACATTAATTCTGGGCGTTGACATTGGTCGTGAGCGCTCACATTGGACATGGGTGCCGACATTAGACGTAGGGGACGACATTAGACATGGGGGATGACATCGGTTGTCGGAGAAGACATCGGTCGTGGGCGGCGACATCGGTCGGGGACGGCGACATCGGTCGGGGACGGCGACATCGGTCGGGGGCGGCGACAAAGCGTCAAGTAAGAGTGAAGGAAACCTCCGCAAAGCCGACCTCCAACATCATCTTGCCGTCGCTAAAATTCTGGTGTAAGTCTCTACATGTTCAGGCTAGCATTATTAAAATCAGCCTGGAATTGCTGCACTGAATGATTCTGTTATGCCGCCGCATCCGCTACAATTTCAAGGGCAGACATACACTCGGCGACTAAAAGAACGGAGGCCAAACAACGGGGCTGAACCATCCGGTTCAGCCCCCAACCTATGAAGGCGCCAAGGGGGGACTGAACCGACCCGGTTCAGTCCCCAAGTGGGGGGGCCGGCCGGCCCCCTTGAGCCCCAGGTATTAATAAACCCGGGGCTCCCTTTGGATGGCATGGACTATTATTTTCAAGGTATTTCCTCTCCCTCTCTCCCTAACCCTAATTCCTCTCCTTTTCCTCTCTAAATCTCCCCTAGATCTCTCTTCTACTTGCAAAGTCTTATCATTTGGTATCAGAGCAACATCCTGCGACGATGGTGACTCGCTCAGAAGCCGAAACCGCGCGGCTTGCATCCCTCGAGGAGAACTAAGTTGGGTTGTCGGACACGATGACGACGCTCGAAGAACAAGTGAAATCCTCCCAAAAAACCCTAGAGGATCGCTTGGATGCGCGCATGGAGGAGATCAAAACCCTACTTGCACAAAATCTGAAAGGAAAAAATCCCGCGGTGGAAGGATCTGAAACGGAGGCATCCTACCATCCTCTTGCGCAGAATGGCACTGGAATCGGAAGCGGAGTGCAGCAGGGAGCCGGATTGGGGTCTACAGGAGGCGGCTTCTCGATTGCGGGATCGGCGGAAGCCGATCTTACGCGAATCGGCGCGTACGCCAACCGCGCGGCGGGATCGACCCAGGAGGGATACGGGGGCCCTGGAGGGAGCGTCGGAGGGCCGACGGAGGACGGCTACCGCCGCCCAGGCGGCTGGAGGCCGCCGGAAGGCCTGCCGGCACCGTGCGGGCCGTTCGGCGCCCAGTCCGCCTGGAACGGACCCGGAACGCAGGCTGGCCCCTCTTGGCGGGGTCCGGGGCAAGGAGTGGCCCCTTTTCGACCAACTGGAGCGAATGCGGTCCCAATCGGAGGAGTGGCGGGCATCCTACCGATACTTCGGCTCTACGGAGGACCGACGGACTACGGAAATGGCAACCCATGGGGTGGAGGGCAACAATGAGGCTACGGCATGGAACGGGGGCGGCCCGGGCCCGCAGCGGCCCCAGCGCAACCTTACCAACCAGCACATGCAGAACCCCGACCATACATGCAGCCCAAATTGACACGTATGAACTTCCCTAAGTTCAAGGGCGGCGACGCCTTAGAGTGGATCTAGAAGGCTGAGCTTTTCTTCAAGTACCAAGAGATTCCAGAGGGGCAGTGGGTCCAGTTGGCGTCTTTCCACCTGGAGGAGGACGCCTTCCTGTGGACCAAGTGGTTTCTGAGGGGACGCAATTACGCACCATGGGAGGAGTTTGTGGAGTCCTTCTCGGCTCATTTTGGGCCTTTAGAGTATGAAGATGTGGAGGCTATGTTACAGAAGCTGCGGCAGAAAGGATCAGTCACAGAGTAACAGACAGAATTTGAACGGTTGGCCAATCGGGTCAATTGGGAAGAGAGGACAATGCTGAGCTGTTTCGTATCCGGACTGAAGGACCATTTGAGAGACGAGGTCCACGCGTACATGCCACGCAGTCTGAGTCATGCCATCAGCCTAGCCAGGATACAGGAGGAGCGGTACAGTCAGCAGAAGACTCGGACGACCGGACGGGCACCCACAGTGACAGACGTAACCAGGAAGGAACCACCGGCTGGGGGCCGTCCCACTGTGACGAAGTTGACATGGCAGGAGTTGCAGGCCAGAAAGGACAAGGGGTTGTGCTTCAAGTGTGATGAGAAATTCGTTCCGGGGCATCGGTGTCAGAAGGTCCAAGTCTTCATGCTGCGGAATGAAGACGGCGAAGAAGACACTACTGGTGACTCAGTTGAGGATGATCTGGATCTTACGGAATTTGGAATATCTCTTCAGGCGATGGCAGGGTGCACAACTCCCCTCACTTTACGGATCGCAGGGGCAATTGGCCAGGAGCGGGTGACTATACTAGTTTATAGTGGGAGCACCCACAATTTCATTGACCCCGAGGTGGCTCTCAAGACAGGGCTTCCAATTGATCGGGAGGCCGCCTTCCAGGTCATGGTTGCGGATGGGAGCAAGTTTCGATGCGAAGGGGTCCTGAAGGGGGCCGAGCTACGGATGCCGGGGTACATCTGCCACATCGACGTCTACCTTCTCCCCATTCGAGGCTCGGATATGGTCTTGGGAGTGCAGTGCCTTCGGCAGTTACGGCGGGTGACCACGGATTGGGACAGGATGACGTTGGAGTTTACTCAGCAGGGCAAGGACCACTGTTTGCAAGGCATCAGGACATCTCCACTCAAGGAGATCTCATTCAGGGGTTTGCAGAGACTGGAGGAGCAAGGCGGGACAGTAGCCATGATTCTGGGGGTGACACCCGTGGGATCGGAGGCTAGCGCGGAGCCAGAGCAGATACAATCACTTTTGGGACAGTACGATGATGTTTTCCAGGAGCCATGCTCCCTTCCATCGTCCCGCTTCCGGGACCATCAGATCCAGTTGAAGGTTGGGACGGACCCCACCAACATCCGGCCTTACCGCTACCCCCATATTCAGAAAATTGAGATAGAGCGCAGCGTGCGCGAGATGCTGACTTCCGGTATTATACGTCCCAGTACTAGCGCTTTCTCTTCCCCGATCATACTGGTGAAGAAGAAAGACGGTTCGTGGAGATTTTGCGTGGATTACTGGGGGCTTAACAGTTCCACCATCAAGGACAAATTTCCCATTCCTATGATCGAGGAGTTGCTGGATGAGCTACACGGAGCACACTTATTCACCAAATTGGATCTCCGGTCCGGTTACCATCAGATTCGCATGAAGGAGGAAGACGTCCACAAGACGGCCTTCCGTACCCACGATGGTCACTATGAGTTCTTGGTGATGCCATTTGGGTTGGCCAACGCACCCTCGACCTTCCAGGCAGTCATGAATGAGATATTCCGCCCTCTTCTTCGAAGGTATGTGCTAGTTTTCTTTGACGATATACTTATCTACAGCAGGAGTTGGGAGGATCACTTGGAGCACGTCTGCACCGTCCTCACCATATTGCGAGATCACAAGCTGTACGCCAAGCGGTCCAAGTGCTCATTTGGACAGCCGGAGGTTGAGTACTTGGGACACCTGGTGTCCGCACACGGGGTACAAGCTGACCCAAAGAAGATCGCGAGCATGGTAGATTGGCCACCCCCCATGACGGTCCGGGCTTTGAGGGGTTTCCTCGGGCTGACAGGGTACTATCGGCGGTTCGTGAAGGACTATGGCAAGATAGCCCGCCCCCTCACTCAGTTGTTGCAGAAAGACGCTTTTCACTGGAGTTCAGAGGCAGAGGTCGCCTTCCAGTCTCTGAAGGCGGCTATGACTACTACCCCGGTTCTAGCGCTTCCAGATTTCTCCAAGACGTTCGTAGTGGAGGCCGATGCTTTGGGGGTCGGTATTTGAGCTGTGTTGATACAGGAGGGCCGACCCTTGGCCTACTTCAGCAAGGCGTTGGCACCCCGGATACTGGGCCTTTCGACGTATGAGAAGGAGATGTTAGCCATCCTGCATGCGGTCGCCTTGTGGTGGCCTTATCTCTTGGGACGACACTTCCAGATCCGTACAGATCACCAGAGCCTGAAACATTTTCTGGAGCAGAGATTAGCCTCACCGTTGCAGCAGAAGTGGCTGACAAAGTTGCTGGGATACGATTATGAGATTGTGTATAAGCAGGGGAAGGAAAATGTGGTGGCTGATGCACTCTTCCGCCTACCAGAGAGTTCCTTGTCCCATATTTCAGGACCAGTGATTGAGTCACTGGAAGAGATACAGGCAGAAGTTCAGCAGGATCCGGATCTGCGAGCCATCATTGAAGCACTGCGACAGGGGGAGCCTACTGAGGCCGGCTACCACTTGCAGGGAGACAGACTTTACCATGGCCGCTAGTCCTCCCTGCCACGTCGGCCTGGCGGACGGTCATGATGCAGGAGTTTTACGCCTCACCCACCGGCGGACACGCCGGCATCCTGCGTACATTACAACGGGTCCGGGCGAATGTTTTTTGGAAAGGGCTGCGACGAGATGTTCAGCGGTTTGTACGTGAATGCGAGATCTGCCAGCGACAGAAGTACGAGACTACCTCTCCCGCCGGGCTACTGACACCGTTGGAGATCCCCCGTCAGATTCAGGACACTGTCTCTATGGATTTCATTGACGGCCTGTCCAAGTCTCAGGGCAAATCCGTCATCTTGGTCGTGGTTGACAAGTTGTCCATATACGGGCCCTTCATCGCTATGAGCCATCCGTACACGGGAGCAACAGTTGCTGATGTTTTTGCCAAGGAGATTGTGAGACTTCACGGAATTCCAAGCGCTATCATATCAGACAGGGACCCCGTCTTTGTGGGCAATTTCTGGCAGGAGCTGTTTCGGCTACAGGGGACTTCCCTCCGCATGAGCACGGCCCATCACCCTCAGACAGACGGGCAGACGGAGGTCCTCAACCGTGGGGTTGAAACCTATTTGCGGTGTTTTGTCATGGATGAGCCACGCTCCTGGACTCGGTGGCTCCATTGGGCAGAGTACTGCTACAATACATCTTTCCATACGTCCAGCAAGCTCACTCCTTTTGAGGTGGTCTACGGCCGCCCCCCGCCTACCTTGAGTTCTTATGAGCCAGCCAACACCGCTCTGCCCGCGGTCGACCGGATGTTACTGGATCGCGACCGGACTTTATCGCTACTCCGGGAGAACTTACGCATTGCCCAAGATCGCATGAAGTTCAGGCCGACAAACATCGTACCGAGCGGGAGTTTGCGGTCGGCGATGAGGTCTTCCTTAAACTCCAACCATATCGGCAACTATCGGTCTCTCGGCGGACCAACCAGAAGCTGGCACCGAAATACTATGGCCCGTTCCGCATCCTCTGCCGGGTGGGGCCCGTGGATTATACTCTTGCTCTTCCGGAGGGTTCTCGCATCCATCCAACGTTCCATGTATCCTTACTGAAGAAGAAGCTCGGGAACTCCACTCCGATCAGCCCTACTCTTCCAGAGGCTACTAGCGGCGGCGAATTGCGGCCTTCGCCGGACGCGATTTTGTTGACCAAATGGAAACGGCGGGGTGCCGAGTACCGGCTCGAGCTACTCGTCAAGTGGGCGCACATGACCGCCGAACATAATTCTTGGGTTGACTTCTTGGAGTTTCGCGAGGCGTTTCCTGATTTCCCACTTGAGGACAAGTTGGCGCTTGAAGGGGGAGGGAATGTTATGCCGCCGCATCCGCTACAATTTCAAGGGCAGACATACACTCGGCGACTAAAAGAACGGAGGCCAAACAACGGGGCTGAACCATCCGGTTCAGCCCCCAACCTATGAAGGCGCCAAGGGGGGACTGAACCGACCCGGTTCAGTCCCCAAGTGGGGGGGCCGGCCGGCCCCCTTGAGCCCCAGGTATTAATAAACCCGGGGCTCCCTTTGGATGACATGGACTATTATTTTCAAGGTATTTCCTCTCCCTCTCTCCCTAACCCTAATTCCTCTCCTTTTCCTCTCTAAATCTCCCCCTAGATCTCTCTTCTACTTGCAAAGTCTTATCAGATTCATCCTAATTAAGGCTTCGTTTGAGGGGACTTATTTTCACCGGTCAAGCGGTTACGACCGCATGAACCGGAATTAAGGTCCGGTTCATGCGGTCGTAACCGCTTGACCGGTGAAAATAAGTCCCCCCAAACGGAGCCTAAGTCACATCTAATAATTTTTTAGTTTCATTGGTTATGCAAAATATAAATGATCAATTAACATAATTCAAAATTTCTTCTATCTTATCTAGCAATATATAATGTATTCATGTTATGCAAATATAATAATAAAATGTGGCGATACCGGAGAGGCAGATGCAACAAAGATGTCCTGAGTTCCATGATGGATGAAGCGATGCCGGAGAGGTAGAAGTGGTGTGGGAGAGTAGATACGGTGTGCGGAGTGCTTCACGATGGCAAAGGCGATGCCGAAGAGCTCCAGTAGGGCGCAAGAAGATGCGGTGTGTGGAGAAGCAGCTATAATGTCTAAGTAGCATTATGAAGATTAAAATATTACAAACATTAAACTAAAATATGAATTTAAAGATTGAGAATCAAGACACATATCAAGCCCTTGCTTAGTCTGTCATACAGTTTTAAAAAGGATTTTTGGGTGTCTGCATGAATTTTTCATGTGTTTGGATTTTCCAACACTTGCTTAGTCTAGACACAACGTGGTCACAATAAATATGAAGTCAAAATTATCAAATATGATCATTGATCAATAAACAATATATTGACTGCCTAGATTGAATCTCTACAACAACTGTGTTTGGAAATACATTGACTTCAGGGATTTGAAGGAAGAAGAGGAAGGGAGGCCTTACCAAAGGTGAAGATGACGGTTTACTGCTAATGGAGCACACTTGAAGGATGCACAAACCGACTCCTCTCCACTCTCCCAAACTTGGTGTTAATCAATTACACAATAAAGTGTGCACACTTGAAGGATGCAAAGAGTTGCAATTGTTAATCCAGCAATAAGAACTCTTTTGAATTTAATGAGATAGTACACTCCATCGTTTGCGATTGTAATTGATAGTAATTAATAGGTTTGTTCTTATTCAAATACCTGAACTATATGATCACTCGACATAAGTTCCTTTTTGGGGTATATGAAAGCTTGACATTTTCTAAAGTTTTTTCTTCTCAATTTCAAAAAAATAAAGGTTGTTGGTATTCAAAAGCTTTATCTACGTCCTTGCAATTGAGATCGGTAGCCTACAGGAAAGCATTGCCAATCTGAAATTGAGCAGAGAAGTCGATGAGAAAAACTGCAACATGCTGCAGCTTTTTAAAAACAATCCACAAACCTTGAAATTTGGATGAAATGAGACTTGTGATTCAAAAACCCAATGAGTAAATGTGAAATTGGGAGAAGGATGATGAATCAAATTATCTAATACAACACCAAACATCTTATGGTCTCCATAAAATAAATTGGAAATATATATTTATATGAAGAAATTGCATCCGTTTTTGGGTCCTACTATCGATTCATTGGCATGGCTAACATATCTAACTACACATACATTAAAAAATACTAAAGCAAACATCTTTGAAGTCAAATCCATGTATTACTACTAAAGGAGGGAATCATTTATTGTGTAAGTTCTTTCTTAGAGGAATTCAATCGAGCAGGTTGAATGCAAATTAAATATTTTCTGCATCACTTTGTATCTCATATAGTAATCATAAACAATAAGAATAAGTACTTAAGATGCAGAAGAACAAATTTTGGTAGACTTCAATTATCATTAGAGAGAATGAAACAGTTAATTAGTAGCTCAAATTTGAAAACAATAAGTCGTTAAAAGGCTTAGCTGACAGTATTTTTTGGCAACCCTTTTGAAAATAAAGAGAGATGTGAAATTAATCCAGAAAGCGTGGAACTTCTCAAGAAATTGCTTCAGATTTCTGGGCTCTTTTTGTTGAAGATTCTAGAAACACCATCCCATGGAGAAAGGATGCCGAAAAAATGCTTGTGCTGGAGGAGAATTGCCGAGATGATGTCCTGTCAAAAAAAAGCCAAATAAAGCATAAATAAAAAATATTTGTGCAGGAGTAGGGAAGGACCTAAAAGCATATATGAAGAAGAATGTGGAGGTGCAGAAGGAACACAGTAGCAACATTCCCAACTCCTCTGTAGAGCGAGCGAGCGCTTGAGAGAAATAGAAGAGGAAGATGTGAGAAATTACTTGAAAGCAAGAGATGTGCATCAATGATCGAAGAGATGCCAAGAGAAACCCTAAAGCAGAAGGAATACAACAGCAACATTCCCAACTCCTCTGTAGAGAAAGCGAGTACATGAGAGAAATAGAAGAGGAAGAGATCGGAGCTTGAAGCAAACCGAATCGCGTTCTGCCATCAACGCCGCGGGTAGGAGATTGGGATGAGCGAATAAGGTTGCGGGTTAGATGCGAATGGGGTTGCGATCCGCCCCGTCATCGCCGACTCTTCCGTTCCGTGGAAGAAGCGTAAGAGGAGGTATGAGGCGTACAAAGATCATTGCACCGTAAAGTCGCGGGAGGAGGGATTGCAATGCCCTATCTGCGCAGAAGAATGAAGGAAGAAGTTGCGTATCGAGATTTTGAGGCGAGTGAACAGTGCAGGCTTGTATTACTTAAGTTTGATTCGGCCAAAAGACCAAAATACCCCATAATTAACCCACCAAAACTATTTTTAAGAGGGCATTTTTGGATTTAAATGTTACACCATGCCCTCATTAGGGGTTTCTTTATATAATAAAGATATATATATATATATATAGCTATATATATATATAGCAGAGCTATAATAGGCGGTTGCACAAATAGTGATTTGCCCAGATCATTTTGATTTCACGGAAGAGAGGCGTGGAAAAATTCCACGGGAGAGGGACGTGGGGGTATGTGATTTAATCCCACAGTGAATTAATCTCACGGGAGATTAATATATCACACTTGAATTAATTGTCTCATGGCAGACTGGCAGTTATGTTTTTTCCTTTTTCCTTTTTTAAAAACTAAAGTAACAATTTTTAGACAGATTTTTTTATAACCCATGTAGAGGCTAGTGAGCTTAGCGACCAAATTCTAATGGTCCAGAGGGAAGTACTTGAGAGACTCCGCATCTCAAATGCACGGTACAAGGCAGCTGTCGACGAGCATAGGAGAGAGCAACATTTTCATGAGGGAGATATGGTGATGAAATACTTTCTACGACAGAGATTCCTAGCTGGTGCTTGCGATAAATTGAGCAGGAGGAAGTTTGGTCCATTTCACATACTACGCAAATTGGGGACTAACGCTTACTTGTTAGATCTCCCCGCTACCGTGGCCACTTCCCCCATGTTCAACATTGCCGACCTGACAGCCTACACAGGAGACCCGACAGATAAGGTGGACTTAGAGACACTGCAATTTACACCTGTGGAGCAGCTAGAGACTGACGAGATCGACGACATCGTGGATATTCACACCACTCATACTCGACATTGAGTACACCGACGATTCTTAGTGCGTTGGCTAGTACGACTGTTGACAGATTGTTCGTGGATCGAGGCCGAGGAGTTATCGAGACACCTCCCTGATATATTACAACATATCACCGAGGCTTTCTCGTCAGGAGACGAGATTCTCCCACTTGGGGGCAATTGATGCAGACAGGCGCCCGCAACACCAAAGTTTGTTTACGCATTTATTTCATTTTTTTTCAGTCATGTCGACCTTTTTTTTATGTCATGCACTTGTTTTGCTCATTTATTTTCTGGTATTTTTTATTTGAAGTTGTAATGATGTATTCCCTATGACCTAATTAACTAGGTCGTCCATTTAGTTGCTTTAGGTTAGTCAGAGGCTTAATCCTTTGATTGGGTAAGGTCGATCCATTAACTAGGCTATATGCATGTGGAAGTATCAAATCCCACTGAGTTGGTTTTTCTCCCGCAAGACATCTAAGTAAGTTACCTAGGACCCTATTGACTATGCTACAGTCTAAATATTTTCTCAGGAGGAATCCGGCAAGAGGAGGGGCCGGCGGTGCTGAGCGAGAAGAAGAGAGGAAGAATAAGAGAGGAACTTAGGGAGCAATCCTAAAATCTTTCATACATCCATCATAAGATCACACATAAATTCCTCCCCCTTATCTAGATGAGGGAACAAATACAAAAAAGAATCAAACAAGGAAATACAAAAAAGAATCAAACAAGGAAATACAAAAAAGAATCAAACAAGGAAATACAAAAAAGAATCAAACAAGGAAATACAAAATACTTACTTCATTGATTAATAATAATTAATATTCATATGCGCGGTCCATGATGGATTCCATATGCGCGCTCCATAAATTATGATGAGGGGGGTCCACTTTGTTGGAACCAACAAAGTCGGCTCCACCTAAAGCTCGGAACTACAGGGGCAGCTCGTGCTTACTCTCTTGGGATCACGCTCAAGGCGAAGAACTAGACCGGGAGCCTCAGTGAGGAGGTTCCACCTCTTACCCGGAAGAGACTAGCTATGGCTCTTCCCCTCCCTAGCCAATACTGAGCTAGGTGCCTTAGAAGAGAGAGAGAGAGTCAAGAATGCTTCTTTTCTAAGGCACCTTACCGGTCTATTTATAGGCCTTTGAACTGGGACTGCAAATAACTAAACTAATCCATCCTGAAATTACCGGAATGCCCCCGGCTAGGTCTGCCAACAGCCGAACTCCGCTGTCCTAAAAGGCTAATTGCAGACCACCCAGGGTAAAGGAGTAAAAATACCCCTGGGACCCAAAAGGTGGGCCTGGCCCTACCTGAAATGGCCCTGAACCAAGATGGCCCTTCTCTCCGGGTACCTCTCGCTAGGGTCCACCCGCCAGGGCCCTCTCGCCTGGCTGGGGCCTCTCGCCTGGGCCCACTCGCTCGCCTGGAGCCTCTCGATTGAGCCCTCTTGCCAGGGCCCTTTCTCTCGCCTGGGCCCTCTCGCCAGGACCCTTTCTCTCGCCTGGGCCCTCTCGCCAGGACCCTCTCGCCAGGCTGCGAGTCCCAGGTTGTACACACTTGAGTGAATGCACCCACTACCACGACGACTTCCATATGCGCGCTCCATAAATTATGACAAAGGGGGTCCACTTGAGTGAATGTGCCCGCGACACTTGTACCCGTAACAGACTACTTCAGTTTACCCATTAGTCTGAGGATGATATGCACTGCTAAACTGAAGTTTGGTTCCTAATTTTGCCCATAAGGTTCTCCAAAAATGACTTAGAAATCTAGTGTCGCGATCAGAGGTAAATGCCCTAGGTATGCCATGCTGATGAACAACTTTCCTAAAAAATAAATCAACTACATGTGATGCACAGATGTTTTCCTACATGGAATGAAATGTGACATCTTGCTAAATCTATTGACAACAACAAAAATAGAATCGACCTTCCTAGCAGTTATAGGAAGTCCTAAAACAAAGTCCATGGTGACATATTTCCAAGGCTTGCTCGGGATAGGAAGAGGTGAATACAACCCAATATTTTGTGCATTGCCTTTAAAAGATTGACATGTAGGACAACGTTTAATAAAGCGGCACACATCTCGCATACCTGGCCAAAAATATCTATCCTCAACAGAAGCTATAGTTTTGGTTTCACCGAAATGACCACCTAGTCCTCTACTATGAATTTCTCTAATAAGACATTCTCTAAGTGACCCATCAATGATACATAAGCGTGACCCCTTAAATAAAAATTCATCCAGAATCAAAAATTGTGTAGTCGGGTCTGTGCCAGTATCTAAGCAGGACTCCCAAATAGGACCAAAGTACGGATCAGTCGAATAGTGGTCCTTAAGAGAATCTAATGATACTATTGTGGGTCTAAGGGTGACTAATAGGTGCACCCTTCTACTTAAAGCGTCTGCCACTCGATTTACAGTTCCTTCTTTATGCTTAAGATTAAAGGTGTATTGTTGCAAAAATGATGACCATTTAGTATGCCTTCTATTCATATTTCTTTGGGATCTCAGATAACATAATGCTTCGTGATCAGTGTTCAATATGAATTCACATTGAATCAAATAATGTCTCCAAAATTTTAGAGCTTGAATGATCGCATAAAACTCCACATCATAAGTAGAGTTTTGAGATTGTGCCTCGTTCAATTCTCACTAAAAAATGCAACCGGACGTCCCTCTTGACTAAAAACAACTCCTATGCCAACATGGGATGTTTCACAATCAACTTCAAAGACTTTATTAAAATTAGGTAACACCAAAACTGATACTTGTGTCATCTTGATTTTTATTACCTAAAAGGCTTGTTCAGCTTCTGGTGTCCACTTAAATATTCTGTTTTTAAGACAATCAATAATAGGTGCAATCATGGTACTAAAATTCCGAATGAATCGACGATAACATGATGCTAACTCTTGAAGCCCTCTTGTCTCACTAATAGTCTTGGGGGCAGGACAACTTTTAATGGTCTCCACTTTTATCGGATTAACTCTAATTCCTTCCGCCGATACAATATAACCAATGAATATCAAGCTCCTTGTCATGAACGAGCACTTCTTAAGATTATTGTATAAATGGTGATCTCTTAGGGTCCGTAATACTTGTTTTAAATGGGATATGTGGGCATCAGGACTGGTACTGTAAATCAATATGTCATCGAAATACATGTAGAAAAATAACTGGATGGAGAAATTTCCAATATTTTCATATATCCAAAAAAACTTCCAATATACATGTATGAGTATAAATATATAGACGGAGGAGTAGAGAATGACCCATTCAAGATGTGAGACTAAACTTCTATCTAAGAAACTAAATGGGCCTTTACTAATGTGCCTTTACATATTTCCTTCAACACTCCCCCGCAAGCTGGAGCGTACAAATCGTAGGCATCAAGCTTGGACAAGAACTTATAGTACAGAGGTCTTGGTAAGGCCTTAGTGAGGATGTCAGCAACTTGCTCAGCAGCGGGAACATGCATTAACTTTTTATTCTTTAATTGAACCTTCTCCCGAATGAAATGACATTCAACCTTAATGTGTTTCTTCCGTTCATGGAAAAACAGGATTCTTGGTAATGTGTTTGACAGCTTGACTGTCGCAAAATAGGGTGGCCGGTGAGGAAAGCTTGACTCTAAATCATCAAGAAGACCCTCAAGCCATGTAAGCTCAAACACAACGGTTGCCATTGAGCGATACTCTAAATCTCTAGGAAAGATCGGTCTCAGCGGATGAGTGAGCAACTACAGACTGTTTCTTGCTACGCCATGCAATGAGATGTCCTCCAAAATAAGTGCAGTATCCACTTGTGAAACGATGATTGTCTAATGAACCAGCATAATCAGCGTCCTAATATGCACTTAGAGATAAGTGAGACAAAGAGGGCTTGTATACAAGTCCATGTCCAGGAGCAGTCTTCAAGTATCGAAGAATGCGCTCAACTGTCTAGAGATGAGAGATACATGGCTCATGCATAAATCGACTAACAATTCTAACAACAAATGATATATCAAGTCTTGTAATAGTGAGATATATCAGTTTTACCACAAGTCGACGATAACACTCTGTATTAGGAAGGAGCAGATCATAGTCTGAGGCATGCGCGCAGAGCTTGTGATTGATATCCATGGGAGTGTCTACAGACTTGTATCCAAAGCATTCTGCATCATGAAGCAAGCCAAGACAGTACTTTCTTTGAGATAACACAAGTCCATCAGGTCGCCGAGCCATCTCGAGACCAAGAAAGTAACGAAGGCTTCCCAGGTCCTTTGTTTGAAACACAGTCGCCAGATGTTGTTTGATTATATGTATTCCTGTAAGATCGTCTCCCATAATCAAAATATCATCAACATACACCAAGAGAATCACTGTGCCTGTTGGACAATGATGAGTGAATAAAGGGTAGTCTGCTGAACTCCGAGTGAACCCAACAACACTAACAGTCTGACTGAATTTTTCAGACTATGTCGGAGGCGACTGCTTGAGATCATAAAGTGTCTTCTTCAGACAATAAACAAGAGACTCCCTCGTGGTCTTAAACCCAGGAGGTTGTTGCATAAAGACGATCTCCCGCAAATCGCTATTAAGAAAAACATTTTTGACATCTAATTGGTGCAACGACCAGTGTCGATGAACAGCGAGGGAGATTAACATACGAACAATATTGAGTTTAGCGACTCGAGAAAAGGTCTCGTCATAATCTTGACCTTGTTGTTGAGTAAAACCACGAGCGACTAGACGATCTTTCAATTATTGAACCGTCCCATCCTGACCATGTTTAATGGTAAACACCCACTTACAACCCACGCAAGTCTGTCCGGGAGGAAGAGGGACAATATCCCAAGTGTGTTTTGCCAAAAGGACAGTCATTTCCTCGTCCATAGACGCCCGCCATCCCAGATGTCGGGGAGCCTGCTGCACAGAAGTAGGGATAGTAATAGAGGATAAAGAAAGAGCAAATTGTCGGAGTTTCGGAGAGAGACGGTGGAGGGAGACATAATTCACCATCGGGTGAGTAGTAAAAGCAGTTGCCGGATCTGCAGGCTGCAAAATTTCATCAGAGGAGGGCATCTCCCGTAGGGTAGTAGATGAAGGAGGACGACGAGTATACACACGAATGAGAGGTGGTTTGGGTGAGATTGACGCGGGAAGGAGAGGTGAGTTTGGTGGGATGGGCGTGGGAAGGAGAAGTGAAAGGTTAGAGGTAACAGGGACAACAAGCCGGGGAAGGAGAGGCAGAAGTGGAGAATCAGTTGGTTGAGAATGATAAGGTTGGTATTCGAGAAAGGTGACATCATCAGAAATTACAACCTTGCTATCCTTGGGGGAGAAGCAAACATAGCCCTTTTGAGTATGAGAGTAACCAACAATCATATATTTTGTGGCACGTGGAGCAAGCTTGTCAGTGGATGAGCTAAGATTATGAACATAACACACGCAGCCAAACACGCGAGGGGTGACTGAAAAATGAGGTGTGGTGGGAAAAAGAAGGTTGAAGGGAACCACAAAGTTGAGAATAGAAGAAGACGTGCGGTTAATAAAAGAACAGGCGGTAGAAACCGCGAAATTCTAATATTATGTGGGAATATTCATTTGAAACATAAGAGAGCGGGTGACCTCAAGGAGGTGATAATTCTTGCATTCAACAACGCCATTTTATTGGGGAGTATAGACACACGAGATTTGATGGATGATCACAAACTCAGCAGATAGGTTAGTAAACACAAGACTAGTGTATTCACCGACATTGTCAGTACAAAGAGTTTTAATTGTAGTAGAGAACTGGTTGCGATTTTTATTGATAAAGACACGAAATACACCAGACAGTTCAGAGCGATCATGAAGAAGATACAACCATGCCACTTGAGAGTAATCTTCTACAAAAGTAACTAAGTAATGATAGCCAAAAACACTGACGATTTTGTAGGGTTCCCAAATATCAGAGTGAACTAGATCAAAGGGAGCAGGACTCCGAGTAGGATGGAGTGAGAATGTAGATCAATGATGTTTGCCATAGATACAATACTCACAAGTGAATTCATGGAGGGAAACATCGGGAAGAGCTTTTTGGAGTATGTTTAGAGGAGCGTGTCCAAGACGCCGATGCCACTCGATAAAGCTAATAGAGAGAAGTAGGGGGGGGGGGAGGGGTCCAGGATGTAGAGCCCATTCGAGACTTGCCCTTTACCAATGATGTTCTGCGTCTGTCGATCCTGCACAACACAAAAGGTAGAAGTGAATGTGACGTAGCAATCCAAATCTTGTGTGACACGGCTAATAGAGAGGAGATTGAAAGAAGAGCCCAAAACATGAAGAACCTAGCAAAGAGTAAGGGTGGAGGTGAGGATTATGTCGGCAGAACCAGCGACTGGAGTAGTTTCCCCATTGGCCACAGTAATGAACTTGGGATGCGCAAAACTCAAGTATGTTGAAGGTTTTCTTGAGGTAATGTAGTGGGAGGCCCCGGAATCCAGAATCCAAGAGGAACTATGGGCGAGGAAGGAGACGCCGCCACCCAAAATGGATACAACAGAGCTCCGGGAATGGCCGACCAGACCTTGAAGATGCTGGATATTGTTGCACAGATCATCAATATTTGTTTGAATGCGGCGGGGAGTAGAATGTGTAGCCATTGAGGAATTGCCAAATAGAGCAAAAATAGGCAGCCAGGGGCAGCGACTAGGCGGCCAGGGGCTGTGTCTAGGCGGCTAGGAGATGTGGCTACGAAGAAAACAGGAAGCCAAGTAGGCGGAAAGAAGCAGGCGACTTGACAAGAAGATTCGGCTAGAAATAGTCAGAGGGCAGTAGTCGCAGCCGGAACGACGACAAGGTAGGCCGCAACAAGCTACGGCTTGAGGCAGCAACCAGAGCCACAGAGACAGAGTTGCGGCGTCCTGAGAACTGCGTCCTGAAGGTGCAGCAGCGGGCTAAGGAAGACCGTCAACAACGATCTAAGGAAGATGTTGCGAACTGGTGACTGGCGGCCTGGACTAAGGAGGCTGCGTCTTGGAGAAGAAGAGGCTAGTCTAAGGCGCAGCGGTCTGGAGCAGGTCTGTGCAGCAGCGTGCTGGAGCAGCAAAACCTGCGGCTGTAAGTAGAAAAGGAAACCTGAAGACCACCAGCTGTGGCAGCAATGGCGTCCTGGAGAAGCAACAGACACGGAAGATCCTATAGCCGGAAAGAATAAAAAATCGCGGCCGAGAGAACCTGTCCGCGACAAGAAACAAGCGCAACAGTAGAACAGAAGCAACCCGCATCGAATAGGAGAAGCAGTCTACAACGATCAGGAGAAGCAACCTGCGGCGAACAGGAGCCTGCGACAAACAACAGAGAATCCAGTCTGCAGCGGTCAGAGAGAACAGAAGCAGGAGAAGAAGGGAAACAATGGGTAGCCACATCAGGCCGCGGAGAAGACATGCAGGAGGGACGCAGCTGAGAGAACTATAAGAGTGGAGGCAGAGAAAGGAAACAATGGGGAAAGAGAAAGCAAAGGAGCTCGCAAAGGAGGCTGCGGTTAGAAAAAATTCTATCCGCCCAAGGGAAATAGAAGAACCCGCAGAGGAGCTCGCAGAAGGGGCTGTAGTTTGAAATATGCTAACTGCCTAAGAGAGAACACAAGGACCATTTTTGGCTCTGATACTATGTAGAAAACATCTGGATGGAGAAATTCCCAATATTTTCATATATCCAAAAAAACTTCCAATATACATATATGAGTACAAATATATAGACGGAGGAAGAGGAGAGAATGTCCCATTCAAGACGTGAGATTAAACTTGCTAGCTAAGAAACTAAATGAGCTTTTACTAATGGCCTTTACATATTTCCTTTAACAATACACAACCACAAATTTTCCAATAAAAGGTCGGAGCACTTGATTCATCGTACACATAAACGTACTGGGTGGGCTCGATAAACCAAAGGGCATGACAAGCCACTCATAGAGTCCCTCTCGAGTATTGAAGGTTGTCTTTCATTCGTCCCCAGGTCGAATCCTAATCTGATGATATCTACTTCTAAGGTTGATCTTTGAAATGATAGTGGAACCTTGTAACATGTCCAACATATCATCAAGTCTCGGTATGGGAAATCGATACTTGAAGGTTATCTTATTAATGACTCCATAATCGTCGCACATTCTCTAAGTTCCATCTTTCTTTGGAGTAAGAAGTGCAGGGACCGTGCATGGACTCTTACTCTCTCTAACCAATCCCTTCCTTAATAATTCTTTCATTTGCTTATGTATCTCCTCATACTCAGCTGGACTCATACGATAATGAGGTAAGTGGGGTAGAGTGGCTCTGAGTACTAAATCTATATGATCTTGTATATCTTGCATTAGTGGTTGTCCATCAGGTAGCTCATCAGGAGTCAAGTCAGAATACTCCCAAATAATAGGTTGGACCTCCTAAGGAATCTCAACCTCTGTTTCTTCCTCTTTTCCCACTAGGATATATAACAAAGCATATTTCTTAACCTCTGACTCAAGTTTAGTGGCAGAGAGAACTTGTAACACCCCCATCCGTCATGTAGAATATAATAGAAGGTCCGGCCGGGGCCCCACGCAATTTTCCACGGACAGTCAGTGGAGTTGCGCATTGAAATCAAGATATACATGTGTCTTAACTCAGAGTTGCATTCTAGCGGAAGAATTAAGTGTTGGAACCCCACCTGTTTTAGGGATTTGGGCTAAGGTTCACTATTAGGGTTGCATAGTTTGACCCACTTTGTATAGTTTAGGGTCATAGGTCTTCATTAAATTATAGGGTAGGTCAACAAGTCATATTGATCAGATCAATCCCTCAGAAGACTGAAGAAACCAGAACAAGGCAGAATTTTCTTTATTGAAGAAGGCGTTCGACGAACTCTGAAGTGAGATCGACGATCTTCGGTCTCAGTTCGACGATCTTAGAGTCTCTTCTCTGAACTGAGATCGACGAAAGATGAACTTAGCTCGACGAACTCTGATCTTCTATGAGGATTGAGTTCAACGTTCTTCTATCTCAGTTCGACGAACTTGGAGCCCAGAATGAAAAGTAACAATTCAGTTCAGAGTTCTCAAGGCTCAGCTCGACGAATGAGAGGTTTGAGTTTGACGATCTTGGATCTCAGATCGACGATAACTGTCAGTTCATTTTCTATTTCTCTACAGTTATTTCAGATTGACTAAGGCTTATATTTTGGCTTATTTTACTCGGAGTAATTAATTCTTATATTCTCTGAATATAGCCGTTCAAATGACAGCATTAATTACTGGATTTCACAGAGTCAATATACAGCTAATTCTTTGGGACAGTTAAGGAATTATTTTATTGGCCTTCTAGCCGTTTGTCCAAGTTCCAAGAAATCAGCAGTCAATTAAGGAAGGAAATTCAAACTTTGCTGCAGGAAAATATAGTAAATATAAAACAAGTTTTTCAAAAGCTTTGAAAACAGTAGAAGTAGAAGCAATGACAGAATTGCGAATACACAAGAGACAGAGAACATTTCTTCATCATCAGTTTGCATCTCCAAAGGGTTTCAAGAGACAACCATCACCATTAGTCTAAAGCTTTCTGGAGATCATTCTCAAGAAGACCTACACACCCTGCAAAGCTTCCATCTTCCTGATCAAATTTCTATCTCAGGGAGAGCTTTGACATCATCAAGAAAAATCCACTAGTCTTCTCAGTTGTTTGAGAAAGAGAAGAACTCCATATTGTTTTTGTTTTATTTTCACCCACTGTATAAAAGGTTTCTTAACTCTCTTCAAAAGTTATTCACCTTGGTTGCAAGTCTCCTGATCAAAAGACTTGATTTTGTTTTTGGGCACCCGATCAAAAGTCTAAAGTGTTGTGAGATCTCCCTTGAAATAGATCTTGTGGTGACATGTCACCTGAGCAAAAACCTGATTGGTGGCAGGACACCTGATCATAAACCTGAGTGGATTCTTACCAGGGTGGTAGAAGAGTGGATGTACCCAAGTTTAGGGGAACCACTATAAATTTCTTGTAGCTCTTACTTATTGTGCTGTGTACTGTAGTTTTCTTTTCTGCACTTCACCTTTTACACATAGTAATATCACTATCTTAATTCCGCAAATTTAATTCTGTAGAAAGGTTTTAAAATCTCTATTCACGCCCCCTCTAGAGCTAAGCTGATCTAACCCCTCAGGTGGTATTGCCATACCATCTTTCATTAAGATTAACTTAGAACCTGAACACATGAATGCCCACTAATACACAATAGGAATGATATTCAAAATACACAAATAGTTTGGTCTTAAGACCTTAAAACTGTTCTCTTCACAAAAATATATTACATACATCGGCACACAGACCGGCCACACATGAAAACAGTAAAAGATTCTCCTTTGGGCCTTCGAGGGCCAACTAGCACAGCATAAGGGACTTTAGCCCGCTACTTTCCACTTGGCTCTCCAACACCTGCACAGGCACGACCCACCAAGACGTGGCAAAACAAGACAACGGTCAGCATTAACTGACCAAATTATAACGACCCCACCCCTCACTCGGGGCGGCGGTTCTCCTTCCCTGCAGGTACGCAGTATGATAATATATATCTAAACCATCACAGACGTTGGTACACAAGGCCACAGGCCCCGTGCACTCAGGGCACATTTTCGGTGTTTTGGACTTTCCCAGACCCACGACCATCCTAAGCCTCAACCACTTAGACGATAACACTTGAGCATTATAGTAACGCAAAAACTAATGCTAATGACTCTCTCCTATGCCCCCGATTGCACCACTTACCTTAGGCCGTCTAATCGAGAGACACAGTGCGGGTGCAGCTCAGCCCTTTCCCGTTGCTCAAATCTCCATGCATCAAGCGGTCAGCATGATGCGGGTCGTCCTCTCCTTTCCCGTTTACAAAATACATAATCATGTTATGTTTCAATGTTGGCTCTCATGACCCACTCCAGGCTCTCAGCTCAACATGCTACCCACCTTGTCTCATGGACACAGGCTTTGCAACCACAATCAAAAGCTCTCTGCGAGCTACCGCCAGCGGTAGTACTTCCGCCGCGCGGTAGGGGACAACTTTATTTATTCCCCAAATTTTGGGTGTTTTCCTTGAGACCAACTCCAGTACTCTTACTGCAACAACCTGCACATCCCATGACTCCGTAAACCACACGTTTAACCATGGAGTCTTCTTTGACATGCAAACAAAAGATACTATCATCAATCCAGACCAACCTTATCTTATTGATGCGGGACCGGAGTCCACCGGCCCCGCCACCTTGGCATCACCACCAAGGGGCCCACCTGTAGTCAGCACCAGGCGGCTTTATCAGGCCCGCAGGCCATACACCCCAACCAGTTCTCCGCCACGGCATCAGCACCGCGCGGTAGGTTGTTGAGGCCAGGGCTCGATCCCCTGACCTCCTAGATAAGAGGCCCTCACGCAACCTCTCATCACCAACTGACCCGCGGATCAGTTGGTGATGAGAGGTTGCGTGAGGGCCTCTTATCTAGGAGGTCAGGGGATCGAGCCCTGGCCTCAACAACCTACCGCGCGGTGCTGATGCCGTGGCGGAGAGCTGGTTGGGGTGTACGGCCCGCGGGCCTGATAAAGCCGCCTGGTGCTGACTCCAGGTGGGCCCCCTGGTGGTGATGCCAAGGTGGCGGGGCCGGTGGACTCCGGTCCCGCATCACTTATCCTAAGCTTCAACTAAACAAGCCTATGAAATCTCTTCACTTTCGTCTTACATAAAACTTGCTCCATTCCTCTCTCTACCTATCTTTCTGTTCCTCCCTCTTTCACACCAAGAAAAGCTTTTTTCATAGTAGCTCTTCATTTTCTTGCTTGGTTGTAGTTTCCTCCTTCCCAAGCAAGGTTACAAGTAATTTACATTATAGTGCATTTTAACTTGATAGGTTTATTACATTTATTATCCAGAATAGTGTGTACTTTTTAATCAACTATTTTTTCTTATAACTAAAATAACTATCATTTTTTGAAAAGTAGTCATTCTCATTTTTAATCTCGATAGACAGACGATGCTTTGTTTCCATGCAGTGATCTCAGGGATTATAAACTTCTATTCTAACAGTTATTTGGTGCGATGACCGATGAGCACCTAGCGCTTAGGTGCTCATAGCCAGTGATGTTATGCAAACTTGCTAGCATCACTGGCCGTATGCATGTACTCAACACATTTAATAACTTTTCCTATCATAATTATTTTCCTTGAGAATTTTAAAGCTATATGGGAAGGATCATGTGTGCAATTGAGGTGTATATAGGTTTGATGTGTGTGTCAAAAACCATTTTCTAGTTAGAGATCCGCTGACAATATCATATTTTAATCTAACTTTCCAGGAAGCGAGAACGTTACTTAATCTCATTGCTGCATTAACAGGAGAAGGCTTGGGTGCCTTCCACTTTGATTTTGCTGGAAACGGGTAAGTTTCTTCTAGAAGCTTCCAATTTCTTTGTCCCTGATTTTTTTTCTTGTACTTTGACTTGATGTGGTTCCTTAGTTTCATGCTTCTAGAACTTATTCATGCGGTGCAATTTTTATTGTACTCCAAGACCAGCAAAATATATTGAATTTTATAATTTTTATTTACTGATGAAACATGTACACCCAAATGAACACATGTACACTCATTTATACTTAATGGCTTGATCTCACCCTTTCTGGGTGAGCCTACCACCAACACCATCCCTTCTCCTTGGCTGAAAATCTCCTTCCATTGCTGAAGTTTTCAGTTAGCAGATCAACACCACTTTTGTCCATGACTTCAGGGAAGAACATTGAGGTAATGACTCTCCCATCTCAAGGTTAGGTCCTATTTCCTTGATGATGGATGATGGAAGATAGCATGCAAATGAATTAAAAAGTTATTTTTAGGAGATTTCCTTTCTTGAGATAGGATGGATTTTTGAGAGATTAAATCTAGGCATGCATGAAAGATAGCCTATATTTATCTTTCTGTATTACTCTAATCTCATATGCATGATTAAATATTGTTGTTTGTATGCGATTTCAAGGTAACCTACAACACCTAGCATGCCATGCAATCAACAATCAAGATATTTCAATTCGAACTCTATGAAAAGAAATAATTCTTATTTAATTTTTGTGGAAAGTTGTGATGTGAGGATTTAAACATGCATGCATGATATTTTTTATGTTGAATGATAGTACGATGAGATTAGGATTCAAATCTTGCAAATGTTGATGCAATAGAAAAAATGTATGCTAAGATTTATTGGACTCATGTATATGATTGGGAATCATATGGTTTTTGTAAGGATGTATTTTAATAATTTTGGGATCCAATATTTTTGATCCATGAATGGGGGCATGCATATTATGCTGAGATACTTATATGGATGAAGTCTCTGTTTGGGGCAGATAAAGTCAGTGTTGAGTGTTGACAAACTGTAGTGAGAAAATAAGCTGTGGGTAATGGTGGTGAGAAACTGAACTAACTGTTTGGATCAACTCAATTTTCAGAGTTTTGGCCTATGGGTAACATGTGTACTTTAATTTTAACTCAAAAATTGAGCAATTTCATTAAGAACTGAAGAACATGTATCAGATCTCTACTAAAAACTGAATAGCAATTGAACATTTTTCTGTATTTTTTTTCTTGACACAATAGCATAACCATCAAGAACATATATGTATTTCGTTTTTAAAACAAAAACTGGGCAACAACAAGAATAATTGGAGAGTATGATCTATTTCCAAACAAAATGAAATGAGTTAAAAAACAGTGATTAGGAGCTACCTGGAGTCATGGAGGAACCTTACAGTAGTTGCAATCGACCATCACAACCAAATCTGGAGAGCGACAACCACAGTGAGCAGGTGTTGGTTTACGTACAATTCTGACAGCTTGAGGCAAGGAGCGACCAACAATACTTGGATTCCAACAACCGGGTGTCGAGGAGCTAGCACGTCGACGCAAACATGGAAGGTTTTCTATTCGGGAATTACTTGAGACTAGGGGTTACAAACACCTGGAGGCGTTCTCGCAGTGAACTGGGCATCACCGAGGGGTTGCGAACACCTGGAATGCAGAAAAGGCGTGAGAGAACCCTAGCATATGTGCAATCTTTGATCGGGATTTGCAAGTATTACGATAGAAAAGTGGACGCGCTACGAGTATCGTGATGGCAAATAACACAATATCACTATTTTTAGTAGTGCATTGTACCAAACAAAACTGAAATTATTTTGTTTAGAATTTCTTGTCTTTTTAATTTTTCCTCAAGGCATTGAACATAAAATGACTGGATATGTCCATGCATGTTGAAATGATAGTCATGCTTGTTACTCTAAGATAGGAATTATATTATGCATGTTGAAATGATAGTCATGCTTGTTACTCTAAGATAGGAATTATATTATGCATGTTTAAATGATAAACATGCATGGTAGAAGGTTATCTTTTATTATAGACCTATGTGTTGGCGAACCATGATGCCTTCCCCTTAAAATGCAAACATTGAGAAGTTGTATTACCTATAGAATTCTTGCTATGCGAACCCGTGATATTTTTTTGCTAATTAAATCTTATGAGAAAATGATGCATGGACTAGTGTGCACACACTTATGGTCTTGGGGTGACTGCCATGGTCCCCCCAAATGACCAAAGATGATGGTGGATCTCGGATCGGTGCTTCTACACCCACATTGCGATTCACTTTTCCATTCTTGTGTTTTGGCTTGGTTCCCTTGGATCTAAGTAAGATTCCCATGCGTTCGGGAGGTCTTGGGTAGATCTGTCTTGGTCTAGCCATGCCTCCCTTCTCGTTCTTCGTTCACTTTGCTTCATCCTTGGTTAATGATTACCTATTCACGCAGGACGAATCTATAGGTGATGGATTGGCGATACCCTAGTCCTAGATGTAATGTATGTGATCATGCAACGAATGCAATGAATGTAAACACCGTCAAATGAAGGGTGGTTCACGTGGATGTGCGACTCACAAACAATCCTAAGTGAGAAACAATATGCAACTCTCTTATATGTGGTATGAAAATAGGACGCGATAGAGATAACAGAGCAAGCAATAAATAATTAAATCTCAAGCGATAATTTAAGTTAGACAATTTATTTCATTTGGGCAAAGCAAGCTCAGGATTTCTTCCGCGTGGAAAGCCAATGCAAAACGTGCATTGAATGATTCCTGCAAAGCACAAGATATCTAGTGCAAAATCCCACAAATATTATCTATCCCAAGAACATAAGATCACAACATCATATATTAATAACAAGAACAAAGATCTACACAACATTAACACTCACAAAGTAAAGAGGGATTGTTGTGCAATGGAGATCCGACCACTCACGGGTGAGTTGGTGGCTGTCCTGAGGCGATGAAGGGTGAATTGGGCCTGGATTTGAAGGGCTGAGAATGTGGGCGCTAGATTTTTTTTGGGGGGGGGGTTATTTATGGGATGATGTAGGGGGTTGGATTTATGGGCTGTCTAGATGAGGCATTATAGAAGGTGATTGAGAGTGAGTTTTGATGGGGTCTAGGGAAGGGAAATTGATTCTTGATGCAAGAATCCGGAATGGTTGCTCTGTGATTAAACATGGAGGGGTGTGGGTTTACGATGTGGGCAGGGAATGCATTCCTGGGTGGGGAGATTTGAAGTATGAGCTATTCGTTGGAAGACAGAAGGGTGAATCTTGACTTAGCTAATTCTTTGGAAGGCGGCATGGAATCAATAATGATGGTATTCTTATTTTTTTTATTTTACTGGAGAAGTCTTCAATTGGGGTGACTGCAAGGTGTAGATGGGTTGGGCGTGGATTTCAGTTAATGGTTTTGGGACGGGGATTGGGTGGTGGAGTGGAGGGGAAAAAGATACAAAACTTACCAAGGATTCGTCACCTAGAGCCACACATAGTCGTCACCTAGGGCCTCACATAGTCGTCATCGTGAGGGGATCACCAGATTCTTGGAAATGTTCTTTCTCCAAAATCTGCAATGATTATGACGGCTACCCCAACCCTCTTGTTTATAATAAAACATGAAACCTTCTTATTTATTATAAAACATGACTTAGAACAATCTTAAATGGCTATGATTTTCCGTACACGATGGTTCTCCGATCTCACTAAATAACTCACTACACACACACACACATAAACACACGAGTGCCCGACACGGGGCTCCGCCCCTATGGCTACGCGCCACAGTACCCGACCCGTGACGGCGGGCTTCGCCCGTACCCAGCGGGCTTCGCCCGCACATGACGGGTCGCTGCGGGCTGCGCCCGCATCAATGTGGGCTGCGTCTGCATCAAGGCGCGACAATACCCGGCCGGCGACGGTGAGCTACGCCCGCATTCGCACCGGTTGTGCTCACTTTCGAGCGGGCTGCACCCACATTCGTCCGCAGCCAGACGGGCTTCTCCCGCTTCCGCACGGGAAACCCGATATGGGGCTCCGCCCGAATGCATCCCGACACGGGGCTCCGCCCGAATGCAACCCGACACGGGGCTCCGCCCCTAAAACCAAGCGCGTTAGTACCCGACCAGCATTACCGGTGATCCGATGATGGAATGGAGCCGAGAAAACACGGGTTAGAAGAGAGGAGCGATGGATTTCAGAGCACGGTGACAACCCCTGCGCTAAAACGAAAACAAAAAGCTTACCAGCGACGGATGTCGGAATGGAGCCGAGCAAGCAAGGGTGGGATTGGTGGTGTGATGGGTTTCAAAGCACGCTGGAAATGAAGAAGCCGCCTAGGGATTTCGGGGTGTTGTTCCGTACAATGCGAAAGGTTTCAAAAATAATAAAATAGACGGAGAAGGATTCAAATTAAAGTAGACGGAGAAGAATTCAAATTAAAGTAGAATCATCGGTTTTGATTTAATGAGGAGCTCATATTAGATGGTCAAGATCTTTTATATGAGCCAGACCGCATATGAGCTCACAACTAAAGGAATATTGAGTACACGAATCGCCCATGACCATGAAGGTGACATATGTCAATTAAGTGTATCAATTGTATATGAGCCAATTCTTCTCCCATGAATATTTATTTGCAGGATCATCCCACATTCAACCATATATAAACCTCTAAATTTTGAATGGAAGATAGACATGATTTAACACAGAAATTGTGGTATCGATAACCCAACTTTCATGAATAAAGTGGTACTTATACACGATGGTTGAACTCAACGCACTCAACGCCTGAGACTCAGACTCGTCGAATCAACACCTTGACTCAACGAATCATTGAGTGAACTCAACGCACTCAACGCTTAAGTGCCATACTCGACGAATCAACTCTTTGACTCGACGAATCAACTCTTTGACTCGACGAATCGTTGAGTAAACTCAACACACTCAACGCTATCATTCGACGAGTCAACACTTGACTTGACGAAAGCGTTGAATGGTCTTAATGCACTCGACGCTTCCAAAGCCTGGCTGAGCTATGTCTTTTCAACTCATCATATGAGCAAATCATACTAAGCCAATCTCCCAATTTCTCCAAACATTCTTATGTGCGACCCTGATAGGATCATACTGCGTTGGCAACGAGGCTACATACTTGATCATTTCCAGATCACAATGGTAGTACCAACATACTAACCACAAGCTCCGTGCTTACGAGTCGGACTCTGATCTGTTTATCTCTATCTGACTATCACACGACCAAATATCTCTTTTTTGTTGGTGTTGTCAGCCGATTCACGCATGCTTCTCAGATATCCCACCTCCAAACTGTCGAGGGAATCCTTCGATATCTGAAGAATGCCTCAGAACAAGGGCTTGCATATAAGCCCTTCTCTTTCCTATCATTAATTGTTTGTTTTGATGCAGATTATGTTGGCTCCCTCGATGATCTCCGGTCAATGAGTGACTATTGCACATTTTGGAGGACACCTGCGAAGCATGAAACAAACGGTGGTGGCATGCTCTTTTATGGAGTTTGAGTATCGTTCGATGGTGTCTCCCATTCTTGAACTCACGTGACTGGAAAGTCTTCTTACTAATCTTAGTGTCCAACTCCCTCTTCGCCCAACCTCTACTGCGATAGTCAAGTTGCCATCTATACCGACGAGAATCTAGGTTTTCATGAACCTCTACTAATCTTAGTGTCCAGCTCCCTCTCCGCCCAACCTCTACTGCGATAGTCAAGTTGCCATCTATACCGATGAGAATCTAGATATTCATGAACATACCAAGCATATTGAAATCGATTGTTATTTTAATCGGGAGAAGTTCAACTTCTCAAACTTATCTGTGACATATTCCCACTGCCAAGCAAATCTCTGATATCCTTATCAAGACCTTTCCTTGCCCCTATATCGATAGTTCGTTTTTACAATCTGTAGCGGGGGATTTTAGAAGAACTATGTATAAGCTCAATGTAAATGCCCACTTTCTTGACCCATGAAGCGATCTCTCATGTATAGATTAGACCCACACCTTGGTTTATAGTTAAGATCTCACTCCTCCCTCCTTTATTTATGTCTACAAATACTTGTATATGCGAAGAAATGAATTAATTGCAATTCATATTCCTTTTTTCTACAATACATATGTTAGAGTCAACATTTTAAATGAAATTATTATTTGGTGATGAGTATATTAGTAGTAAAAAATATCATTCTTTTTATTCATATTCTAATATTATTTGTATTTATTATCTTTGATTCGTATCTCCATATGTATGACCTTATGTATACTTTGATTTGAATGTAGCCATGCGATTGAATCTACTTTGGTTAACTTTGTGGCGTGCTAATGATATTGTGTGTTCTAGGGAAAGTGATGGTGAATTTCAGTATGGCAACTATCACAAGGAAGTTGACGATTTACATGCTATAGTTCTATTTTTTTCGGAGAAAAAATACAAAATTTGTGCAATTACTGGCCATAGTAAAGGTTAGTTGCTTTCAATACTTTGAGACTTTTGAGCCGGTAGTGCTTGGTCTTTTGCTAGTATGCTAAATTTAACTTCACCAAAATTTTCTTTTTTAATTGTATATGATGGATGTCAACTAAAAATAACTATATACTCTATCCGAATCTTGTCTAAAACAGAGCAAATAAGATACCTTATATTTTTTTTCTTTCAGAAAACTTAAGATTCCTCTTCTTTCGAGACCTTTCTCCATCAAGTGGTTCTTGTTGTGGGAAATTATTGGATCTTCTTCTTTTCCATGTAGTGTCTAGAGACATTAGAAGTTCGCAAGCGTGAGTTTGTTGATTGTTAATGTTAGTCATACTTACGTAATTTGTATTTTTATATTTGTCCCATATTAGTTGTGGATTTTCATATTGACCCCTCTATTTATATTTATATACATTGAGGGGCACTTTCCCTAACAAATTCATGAATTATCGACTCTTCAACATAGTATTAGAGCATAAACAAATTATGCACTAACTGAAGTGGATGGAGTCTTTTTGTTTTTGTAGGCTCATCTCTTTGCTCCCTACACTTGACCAATCAATCGATCGATCAACTGCATGTGAAGCAACGTGTCACGAGTTCTTTTATAGCGTTATTTATTATTAATTATTTCTTAATATGCATTTATTCTGTCTTAAAGTCGCGTCCTTAGATGATGTCGTTATTTATGTTATTTTTATGAGGTGTCCTTTTTAGTCGCATGTCCAAGTCGGTCTCGTATTTCCATTAAAGGTCGGTTGTAAGTCCTATTTAAAAAACTTATTGAGTCTTGTATTGGTATGAATAAAGAAAGTCTATTTTCCTAAAGCCCTAAAAGAGATCTTGGAAGCTCTCTTTCTCGAGCACTCCCCGCTTTGACATCCGCGGTCAAGGCTCCATAGTATCTCCGCCACTGTCATCTCCACCTCCGGCCACTCCTCAAACAACCTCCGAGTAGACCCATAACAACTTGGTATCAGAGGCCTTGGTGTTTGTCGGCCGCATATCAACTTCATCTTTCAGAGCTCTCCATCCTCGGATTGCTACTTCCGCTATCATCACAGTTTTCATCAGAACCAACACCGCTGCAATCTTCTACGATTGCCACTACTAGCCGTATCTCCCCCTTCGACTTCTTTCCGACCGGCGTTTCCCTCTCAGCCTTGGGCTACTGTTCCGCTGGAGCACGTCGACTTCCGGAGCCGCAACTTCATCTCCTTCTTTCTCCTTGTCCAACAACAATGATTGATCTTGCCCAACATTGATGCCTTTCTTCTGCGCCTTTTCATCATCTCCAGCTGACACACCCATCGTCTTGATTGATCATCTTCCAGTCGATCGCAACTCTCGATCGATCGCATAGCATCCTGCGCCACTCTAGTCAAACGCTCGAACAAGAAGACGCTACTCGTTTCCCCGTCACAGGCTCGTGTCTGTCTCGAGCCCAACGTCATCTCTCTCCACGGACCCCGCAATCCGTACATCTTTTTCCGCTCTCATGTTGGCAGCTGCGACATCCTTCCTTATTTATCTCTCGAGCGCTGTGGCGCTATCTCCTTTTTCAGCCCAGATTGGAATAACTTCTATTTCCAACATTGGGAAGCATCGCGGATCTCACGACAACTCCCAAACAGCCTCCTTTGAGCAATCTAGACATCCCGTAACCTGTGCCTTATCCCATTCTATCTCCCTCAACAATATGGGAGACTCGCTCGATTTCTTGGATGCTATGATCCGTCTGCATGCTGTTATATCATCCATGGTTGCACGCCTTCAAGAGGTAGAGACACGCTTTCGAGACGCCGATGCATATGGCACGACAACCCCCACCACCAAGCTTAATGGACTAATAACAACCCCTCTCCTGGTTACCTATGCTTGCCTACGTTTGATTACCCTGGGAGGGGTGGGGCCCATATTTGATGCATCCCTTAGTATTTTCCGAGCTATTTAATTAAAATGAGTGAATATTTAAAATTCTGAATGCGACTGAGATCTGAAGAAGATGCGTAGAAGAACTTTTATTGAAATTGAGAAACATTAGATAATGAGGAATTCTTTGAATAATTATTATGGTATATTATTTTTGATGCTTTGTATGCATATTGATATTAGTAATCTTGTTTGTATGTATTGCAATTTAAGAGATACTTTACTCACATTGTCATATTTTTATGAATAACCCGTCGTGGACCCCATATTTTTTTAGGAAACAGTAGCATCGCCCAGTGCTCCAATGAGGGCTCCCCTAACTCCTGAGGAAAAGTAAAAGCGTGCTGAAGAACTCGCAAATGTGTCACTAAAAATTTTTATTGGGATCTAAGAACCTCAAGAAAAGCATAGAGCAACCTGTGAAAACTGGCAATGTGCCTTCTGCAGCTAATTAGATTAAACATTTGTACCTATGTATCCACTGTATATTTGTATAAAACTTGTAAAAAAGGATAAAAAAATTAGGATGTGTTTTACTTTATATATTTTATGCATTTGAATGCCATATGCTGCGTTGAATGAATTGAAAACTATGTCTAGATATTTAGAATATTTTGGAAACCAAAAAAGGGTCTTCACAAAATTGGTATTAGAGGGATCAGTTTTCAATAAATTCGGTTGTAGTGAGTATAAAGTAATGACATAAATTAGTATAATTGAGAAAAACTCCTCTCATAGGAACCCCTTCAAGTCTATTCTAGTGGAAGACGTCGAGAGTCACGAGAAGATCTTTAAGTGCATTAAGATACAATATTTGTGGAAAGCGATATTGGGAACCAACAACGCCCATCTGATTTTGTTTTAGCTATTGCTGAAGCTCTCAAAATGGTATTTCCTGCGTTATCTATATTAGTGCCAACTATCCCTCAAGCTGATCCTATTCTAACCCCTGTGAATCTACCTCCTGAAATTCCTCTCGTTGCTCCTTTACCACCACAACACTGACAACTTGATATAGATTTAAAACAATTCTTGGAATTAAAACCTCCAACTTTTTGAGGAGGCTCGTCTCTCTTAGACACCGAAGATTGGATTCTACGAATTAAAATAGTCTTCCAAGTGATGCAATGCCCAAAAAATCAGAAGGTGAGATTAGCTGCATTTCTGTTAGAAAGAGTAGCGAAATGCTGATGGGACAATATCATCAACAAAACATACAAAGGTCGAGCCGTAGTTACCTGGACTAATTTTCTACAATAATTTACAACTTTGTTTGTCTCGAGGTCGAAAAAGTGAGTACTACATGATCAATTCGTCCGGCTAATCCAAGGAACTAAAGCAGTACTGCAATATGAAACTGAATTTTCAAATTTGCATATTATGCTAATTCTTTTGTAGCCACTGAAGAAGATCATTGTCGTCGGTTTTAACAGGGACTGCACGACGAGATCCATAATCTTTTAGTGCCCTAGTATATTTTAGAATATGAAAAATTGGTCGAGAGAGCCCGACTGGTAGAAATAGACCAAGAGAAATCTCAAAAACGACGTGATTTGAGTAAACGAAAGGTGACAGAAACTTAAAGATATGATGAAGCGCAAGGGGAAGAGAATAAATCATTTCAATCTGGCCCAGCTATGAGTAATGCGTCATAGTCAACCACAACAAAATGTGTAAAGTGCGGAAGATTGTGTCAAGGAGACCGCATAATCAGAATCTATTTTTACTGTCGTCAACCCGGGTATAAGCGGAATGTATGTCCAAAACTTCAAAATAGAGAAGTTAATTCTCCAGGACAACCACTTCTCCCTGATTTTGTTTTAACTATTGCCGAAGCTCTCAAATGGTATTTCCTGCGTTATCTATATTAGTGCCAGCTATCCCTCAAGATGATCCTATTCTAACCCCTGTGAATCTATCTTCTGAATTTCCTTCCGTGGCGCCTTTATCACCTCAACACTGACAACTTGATATAGATTTAAAACAATTCTTGGAATTAAAACTGCCAACTTCTTGAGGAGGCTTGTCTCTCTTAGACACCAAAAATTGAATTCTACGAATTGAAACAATCTTTCAAGTGATGCAATGCCCAAAAAATTAGAAGGTGGGATTAGCTGCATTTCTGTTAGAAGGAGCAGCGAAACGCTGATGGGACAATATCATCAACAGAACATACGAAGGTCGTGCCGTACTCCGGCAGGTAACAAGATGACCTCCAAAATAGGTACAAAACCACTGGTTGACTGCCGATCATCCAAGGAACCAACATAATCTGCATTAGAATACGCAAGCAATGTTGGAGTAGAGGATGAGGTTTTGTATACCAGCCCTTGACCTGAAGCTGTTTTAAGGTAATTTAGGATGCGCTCAACGGCTTGAAGGTGAGATATTCAATATCCGGTTTTGTGACCGTTAGGTAGATCAATTTTCCAACAAGTCGACAATAGTATTCCGGATTTTGGAGAGTAAGATCTGTATCGGAAGCATGTGCATACAGCTTATGATTTGCATCCATTGGAGTAGTAGTGGGCTTGCATCCAGAGTAGCCAACATCTTGAAGGAGATCCAAATAATACTTCCGTTGGGAGAGGACAAGTCCATCAGGACGTCTCACAATCTCAAGACCAAGGAATTATCGAAGATGCCCCAAATCTTTTGTTTGAAAGACAGAGCTAAGGTGCTGTTTGACCGCTTGGATTCCCTTTGAATCGTCTCCAGTGATTAAGATGTCATCAATATATACTAACAGAAGAACCGTTCCTGTTGCCTGATGACGAGTGAATAGAGAGAAGTTTGCCGAGCTCCGAGTAAAGCCGACTTCCCGGACTGCCTTACTAAACTTGTCGAACCATGCCCGAGGGGATTGCTTGAGACCATAGATGGATTTCTTAAGATCACAAACTCGGGACTCCCCCGTGATCTCAAACCCGGGAGGTTGCTGCATGTCGACTTTTTCCTGGAGGTCGTCGTTCAGAAACACATTTTTTATGTCCAGCTGATGTAAGGGCCATTGGCGATGCACAACCATGGAGAGGACATGAACGATGTTGAGCTTTGCAACTGGAGAGAATGCTTCCTTATAATCGAGACCGTGTTGTTGGGTGAAGCCACGAGCCACCATACGGGCCTTAAGACGGTCAATTGTCCCATCAGGAGCATGTTTGATGACAAAGACCCATTTACACCCAACATGTGTCTGACCGGTAGGTAGGGGTACCAGGTTCCAGGTCTTGTTAGCCCAGAGAACAGTCTTTTCTTCTTCCATGGCCGCCCGCCAGCCAGGATGTTGGAGAGCCTCTTGCACAGAGTTAGGTACAAAAATTGAGGATAATGAAGTAGCAAAAGTTTGAAGTCGTGAGGATAGGCGATGTAAGGATACATAATTCGCCATGTGATGAGCGGTAGATTCTGGTGCCGAATCTGCAGGATGCGAAGCGTCAGAGGTCGAATCCAATTGCTTTGGGGCAACAGAGCCAGGATGACGACGAGTGTAAACACGTATAAGAGGTGGCTTTGAAATAGGGGGAGCCAGGTTAGGAATTTTTGGTGGTGGAGTGGTAACGGGAATGACAGGACGTAGGACGGTTGGTGGTAGAGGTGTTGGATCTGGAGCAGAGAAGAAAGGAAGATCCTCCTGAAAGGTAACATCAGCAAAAACAGTCACCTTGCGGGTAGGCGGAGAGTATCATACGCAGCCTTTCTGAGTCCATGAATAGCCAACAAAGATGTGTTTGGCCGCCCGGGGATCCAACTTGTCCATGGATGGACCAAGAATGTGAACGTAGCAAGTGCACCCAAAGATACAGAGTATGAAAGAGAATGCCAGAGTCGAGGGGAACAAGAGGCTGAACGAAGTGGCATTGTGGAATATGGGGGAAGAGAGACGGTTAGTCAGATAACAAGCCGTTGAAAGGGCAAAGTTCCAATAAGCTTTGGAAACCTGCGTTTGAAGCATGAGAGAGCGAGCCACGTCGAGAAGATGTCGATTCTTACAATCAGCGACTCTGTTTTGTTGGGGGGTATAGACACACGATGTTTGGTGAATGACCTCAAATTCAGAACACAGGGTCGCAAATTCGTGGCTAGGGGTGCAAACGAGTCGAGCTCGAGTCGAGCTTGGCAAAATTTCCAAGCTCGAGCTCGAGCTCGAGCTTTTCATTTCGAGCTCGAGCTCGAGCTCGAGCTCGACTAGCTCATTTATCCCAGCTCGAGCTCGAGCTCAATACCAAATTATCGAGCTCGAGCTCGAGTTTCGAGCTCGCGAGCTCGAGCTCGAGCTCGAGCTGCTCGCGAGCTTTTTAGCTCATGAGCTTTTTTTTGTTATTTTTTTATATTTTTTTTCATATTTTTTATATATATATTTAAAAAATTAGGAATAAAAAGCTCGCGAGCCGGCTCGCGAGCTCATGAACATTAATATTCGAGCTCGAGCTCGACTCGTAATCGAGCTCGAGCTCGTCGAGCTCGAGCTCGAGCTCCACAGGGTCGAGCTCGAGTCGAGCTTTTTTCGAGCCGGCTCATCGAGCTTTCGAGCCGGCTCAACTCAACTTGCACCCCTATTCGTGGCTAGTGTATTTGCGAGCATTATCAGTGCAAATAATTTTGACGTTTGTGGAGAATTGTGTGCGGGTCTCAAGGAGGAAAGCCCGAGACACGGAGAAGCTTGGAGCGATCACGAAGTAAATATAGCCACATCATTCGAGAATAATCATCAATAGAAGTTTGAAAATAGAGATATCCAAAAATGCTAGTGATTTTGTACGGTCCCCAAATATCGGAGTGTACTAAAATAAAAGGAGCAGAACTCCGAGTACAATGAGATGGAAAAGATGAACGAGGCTGCTTGCCGAGAATACAAGATTCGCACTGAAAAGGAGGAAGAGATACATCTGGTAGAGCCTTCTGGACGACAGGTAAAGGGGCATGCCCATGACGCTGATGCCAATTGACGGAGGAGACGAAAAAGAGTATAGTAGTTGTACAACCCCGTATTCGCGGAGTAGGGTCCCTTTGGCAGGCGCAGAGCCAGTTTTAAGCTTTTAAGCTTTTTGGATATTTTGGACTCTTGGTGGCCAATTTTGGCTCTAGCTTGGAAATATACTAGTAGGGAAGGAAAAAATTGCCTTCCCCCTTGCCCCCCTCTTTGAGGGGCGGGAGCGGCAGGTTGGCTGGCACCCCACCGACTTGTTAAAGTACGCGGTGGGGGCAGCGGGGTCGAGCAGAAACCAAGGTCTCATCCCCCCTGCTGCGCCTTAGTCCCGAGCCGGCTTGCGGGGCTAGACCGCCGGCCAGGCGGGTTCTCGCCCGCGCGACCAGCTCGCGGGGCGAGACCGCCGGCCAGGCGGGTTCTCGCCCGCGCGGCCAGCTTGCGGGGCGAGACCGCCGGCCAGGAGGGTTCTCGCCCGCGCGGCCAGCTTGTGGGGCGAGACCGCCGGCCAGGCGGGTTCTCGCCCGCGCGGCCAGCTTGCGGGGCGAGACCGCCGGCCAGGCAGGGTTCTCGCCCGCGCGGCCAGCTTGCGGGGAGAGACCGCCGGCCAGGAGGGTTCTCGCCCGCGCGGCCAGCTTGCGGGGCGAGACCGCCGGCCAGGCGCGTTCTCGCCCGCGCGACCGGCTTGCGGGGCGAGACCGCCGGCCAGGCGGGTTCTCGCCCGCGCGGCCGGTTTGCGGGGCGAGACCGCCGGCCAGGCGGGTTCTCGCCCGCGCGGCCAGCTTGCCGGGAGAGACCGCCGGCCAGGCGGGTTCTCGCCCTTGGACCTCTTTGGGGCATGCTTTTACCTTTTTACCCCCGGGGTGGAATTTCCCTCTTTGCCCCCCGGTGTGGAGGTTTGCTATTGGCTTGAGACATTTTTGTCCTAAGGGCATTTTGGTCATTTTACTCCAAGGACTTGGAAAAACTATAAATAGACCCTTGAGGGTGCCTTGGAGAGCATTCATTCATTCCTTAGCCACTTGAATCTTTTTGGCTTTCTTCCTCCAAGGCACCTAGCTCAAGCATTAGGCTAGAGAGGAGGAGACCTCAAAGGTCTTCCGGGTGTGAGGTGGGACCTCCACGCTAGAGCCGAGGGTCAGTTAATAGCTTCCTAAGTCTTCGGTCCGTGACATTCTTCCGAGCGTAGTAGGTGTGAGGTCACCCCTTTCCCCAAGGGTCGAACTCCACAGAAGTCAATTTTGGCTTCGGTCATTTTTGGCTTCAACAGTTTTGGTGCGGTGAGCGTGGAGAGTGACCAGCACAGAAAATCTCGGGTAAGTGTCATGGCCGGAGATCAGGGAGGTGGTGATGATCTCGGCGAGCTCCCAAACTCAGGACCCTTCGTGGGAAGGGAGGAGTTCATGACATCCATTCAAGGCATCATGGGGATGCTGCGGAGTTTGGCTCCTCGGGGTGGCAGCTCCACTCCAACCCCCCAAGAGCTAGCTCCACCCCTTCTCGATGAGTCGACCCCTAGGGGTCCAGGCGAGATCACCCCAGCAGGGGGAGAAGTAAGTGTGCCAGATAGGAGACCTGGGAAGGAAAGGATGGTAGAGGGGGTCGAGCGAGACCTCCCAGGCCGGGAGTGTTCCCAAGCCCGACGAGAGCTAACTCCCCAGGCGAGCAGGTCGCGCGAGCTCCCCTTAGGGGGTCACCCTTTAGTGAGTTAATCATCTCAGCTTCCCGTTCCCGAGGGGTTCAGAGAGCCAGACATGGCTTACTATACCGGGAAGGATGACCCCGTCCAGCACCTGCAGTGGTTCGAGGATGCCGTCTCCATCAGGCCGATGACGGATGCCTTCAAGTGTCGCCTCTTTGCGATCACTTTGAAAGAGAAGGCGAGGGACTGGTTCCATCAACTCCCTTCAAGGTCCATCTTCGGGTTTGAAGACTTGAGCCGGAGCTTTCAGCTTCGCTTCTCCACCTCCAAGAAGAGGAAAAAAGGTCCTGAGTCCCTCTTCCTGATAAAGCAAAGGGCCGAGGAGTCGCTGGCCCACTATGTTGACAGGTTCCAGGAGGAGGTCCTTGACATCCAAGAGGTGCCAGGGTATGCCCTCCAGATGACATTCACGGTGGGGTTGCGCGAAGGGTTCTTCAAGATGAGCTTGACTCGGAAGACCCCCCTTTCCTTTGAGGAGCTGATGGAAAGGGCGGCAGAGGAGATAGACATGTAGGCAGCCAACCCGGCCTTTGTAAAGAAGTTGGCAAAGTTGACAGAGGTGGAGTCAAAGGAGCAGGGTGGCTCGAGGCATCAGGAAGGAAGGAGGAGAGAAGAGCAGAGAGCCCACGGGTTCCAGAGACAGGAGGGTCCGGAGCCAGGCTGGAGGCAGCAGGGAGGACTTGCCCATGGTCCAGGAAGAGATCTCATCCAGGATGGGGGGAACTTTCATGGGGGCCAAGGGAGGTTCAACTTCCAGAGACAAGCCCCAAGACAGCTCCTGCCCCCACCCCAGCAAGCGATGGCGATTGGTCGAAGGGAGAGGAGGAATCGCAAGGAAAGAGGGAGGGACAGAGTAGAGTTACCGTACTGCGACTTCCACCAGTTGGAAGGTCACGCCACGGCTACCTGCCCCGAGTTCCTGGAGGTGAGGGGGGCGAGAGCTCCAGCCCAGCAGCAGCCGGAGCAGATCGAAGCCCTGCCCCAAGGAGGTGGAGGTGATGATGTTTGTGAGGACCGGGTCGATGTAGGACCCCGAGGTGGTATAGCCGTGATCCATGGGGGGTGGGGATCGAAGCCGCTCGGAAGGCAAGTCTCCATGTGATGTATCGTCGGAGCGTTGCCTCGACATCCCAGACCCCTCCCCCGGAGGAAAGGGTCACCTTCTCGTCAAAGGACATGCCAGAGCACGAGGATCCCTTCTGCGACGCCCTGGTTATCCAGGCGGCCGTCGAAGGCTTCACCGTCTCCCGGATCTTGGTTGATAACGGAAGCTCGGTCAACGTCATTTTCAAGAAGGCGTTCGAAGGGATGAAGGTGGAGCCAAGGAGGGTAGTGGCATCGGATGGACCTCTGTTTGGATTCTCAGGGGAGAGGAAGGAGGTGGAAGGTGGAGTCGGACTCCAGGTGAAGTTAGGAGGGACCTCAAGGAACTGCAGGTTCGTCATTGTCGACGCTCCAAGCAGCTACAACGCCATCTTTGGAAGGCCCCTCATCAGCGCCTTCCGGTGCGTGCCCTCATCCTTCCACCAGTGTCTCAAGTTCAACTCAGATGGGATCCAAGTCAGGATCAAGGGAGACTCCAGGATGGCGAGGCAGTGCTACGTTACGACAGTCAACACCATCTCTTGGTTGGCTAAGGCGGAGGAGATGGAGAAGATCATGGAGAGCCTGAGCAGGATTGAGGTGTCCAGTGGGATAGAACCTGATGGCGACCACCATGCGCAGGCCCTCTGAAGAAGCCTCGTCTCGGCGGAGTCATGTGTCTTGTTTTTCTTTATGTTGTAATGAGTCCAACCTCCGACTGGTAGGGTTGGGAGGGTCATGTAACCCAACTATTTTCCCCTTTTGAGGATGTTGAATTTTAGCAGAGTTTAGGTGACATGCCCCGTCCCTAAGTCCCTTAGCTCCGAGATGATTCCGCTGCCAGGCTCTCACTAGCTGGCAGGGCAGGTTGATCTCTCGTGGAAGCTAAGTCCTTTTGCTCCGAGATGATTCCGCTGCCGGGCTCTATCTAGCTGGCAGGGCAGGTTGATCTCTCGTGGGAGCTAAGTCCTTTTGCTCCGAGATGATTCCGCTGGCAGGCTCTCACTAGCTGGCAGGGCATGTTGATCTCTCGTGGAAGCTAAGTCCTTTTGCTCCGAGATGATTCCGCTGCCAGGCTCTCACTAGCTGGCAGGGCAGGTTGATCTCTCGTGCAAGCTAAGTCCTTTTGCTCCGAGATGATTCCGCTGTCAGACTCTCACTAGCTGGCAGGGCAGGTTGATCTCTCGTGGGAGCTAAGTCCTTTTGCTCCGAGATGATTCCGCTGGCAGGCTCTCACTAGCTGGCAGGGCAGGTTGATCTCTCGTGGAAGCTAAGTCCTTTTGCTCCGAGATGATTCCGCTGCCGGGCTCTCACTAGCTGGCAGGGCAGGTTGATCTCTCGTGGGAGCTAAGTCCTTTTGCTCCGAGATGATTCCGCTGCCAGACTCTCACTAGCTGGCAGGGCAGGTTGATCTCTCGTGGAAGCTAAGTCTTTTTGCTCCGAGATGATTCCGCTGCCAGGCTCTCACTAGCTGGCAGGGCAGGTTGATCTCTCGTGGAAGCTAAGTCCTTTTGCTCCGAGATGATTCCGCTGCCAGACTCTCACTAGCTGGCAGGGCAGGTTGATCTCTCGTGGAAGCTAAGTCCTTTTGCTCCGAGATGATTCCGCTGCAGGGCTCTATCTAGCTGGCAGGGCAGGTTGATCTCTCGTGGGAGCTAAGTCCTTTTGCTTCGAGATGATTCCGCTTGCAGGCTCTCACTAGCTGGCAGGGCAGGTTGATCTCTCGTGGAAGCTAAGTCCTTTTGCTCCGAGATGATTCCGCTGCCAGGCTCTCACTAGCTGGCAGGGCAGGTTGATCTCTCGTGGAAGCTAAGTCCTTTTGCTCCGAGATGATTCCGCTGCCAGGCTCTCACTAGCTGGCAGGGCAGGTTGATCTCTCGTGGGAGCTAAGTCCTTTTGCTCCGAGATGATTCCGCTGGCAGGCTCTCACTAGCTGGCAGGGCAGGTTGATCTCTCGTGGAAGCTAAGTCCTTTTGCTCCGAGATGATTCCGCTGCCGGGCTCTCACTAGCTGGCAGGGCAGGTTGATCTCTCGTGGGAGCTAAGTCCTTTTGCTCCGAGATGATTCCGCTGGCAGGCTCTCACTAGCTGGCAGGGCAGATTGATCTCTCGTGGAAGCTAAGTCCTTTTGCTCCGAGATGATTCCGCGGCCAGGCTCTCACTAGCTGGCAGGGCAGGTTGATCTCTCGTGGAAGCTAAATCCTTTTGCTCCGAGATGATTCCGCGGCCAGGCTCTCACTAGCTGGCAGGGCAGGTTGATCTCTCGTGGAAGCTAAGTCCTTTTGCTCCGAGATGATTCCGCTGCCAGGCTCTCACTAGCTGGCAGGGCAGGTTGATCTCTCGTGGGAGCTAAGTCCTTTTGCTCCGAGATGATTCCGCTGGCAGGCTCTCACTAGCTGACAGAGCAGGTTGATCTCTCGTGGAAGCTGAGTCCTTTTGCTCCGAGATGATTCCGCTGCCAGACTCTCACTAGCTGGCAGGGCAGGTTGATCTCTCGTGGAAGCTAAGTCCTTTTGCTCCGAGATGATTCCGCTGCCAGCACGGATCTCACTTGAGCTGGCAGGGCAGGTTTCAATCTTATCGATTGTATTTCTCTCATCTGACCACTGTTTTTGAAGCTCTATTGCCTCGACGAGAGGAATCAAATACACTTTTGCCAGTGTCCCTCGAGATCCGAGGCTCTCACTAGCTGGCAGGGCAGGTTGATCTCTCGTGGAAGCTAAGTCCTTTTGCTCCGAGATGATTCCGCTGCCAGGCTCTTACTAGCTGGCAGGTCAGGTTGATCTCTCGTGGGAGCTAAGTCCTTTTGCTCCGAGATGATTCCGCTGCCAGGCCCTCACTGGCTGGTAGAGCAGGTTGATCTCTCGTAGAGGTTGACTTTTTACCCTGAGGGGGTCTCGCCACCCAGGCTCTCATCAGCTGGCATGACAGGTTGACCCCCCCGGAGGTTTAAGTCTTTTTACCCTGAGGGGGTCTCGCCACCCAGGCTCTCATCAGCTGGCATGGCAAGTTGACCCCCCCAGGAGGTTTAAGTCTTTTTACCCTGAGGGGGTCTCGCCACCCAGGCTCTCATCAGCTGGCATGGCAGGTTGACCCCCCCAGGAGGTTTAAGTCTTTTTACCCTGAGGGGGTCTCGCCACCCAGGCTCTCATCAGCTGGTATGACAGGTTGACCCCTCGAAAGAGGCCTCATAATCTTTCGACACCGCGAAATCAAGCTACACTCAGCGAATACGTTGGGTTGGATGTTTCTTTCCGAGCTTGTGCCAACCTCGAAAAGAGCGGGGATTGTGTACAACCCCGTATTCGCAGAGTAGGGTCCCTTTGGCAGGCGCAGGGCCAGTTTTAAGCTTTTAAGCTTTTTGGATATTTTGGACTCTTGGTGGCCAATTTTGGCTCTAGCTTGGAAATATACTAGTAGGGAAGGAAAAATTGCCTTCCCCCTTGCCCCCCTCTTTGAGGGGCGGGAGCGGCAGGTTGGCTGGCACCCCCCCGACTTGTTAAAGTACGCGGTGGGGGCAGCGGGGTCGAGCGGAGACCAAGGTCTCATCCCCCCTGCTGCGCCTTAGTCCCGAGCCGGCTTGCGGGGCTAGACCGCCGGCCAGGCAGGTTCTCGCCCGCGCGGCCAGCTTGCAGGGCGAGACCGCCGGCCAGGCGGGTTCTCGCCCGCGCGGCCAGCTTGCGGGGCGAGACCGCCGGCCAGGCGGGTTCTCGCCCGCGCGGCCAGCTTGCGGGGCGAGACCGCCGGCCAGGAGGGTTCTCGCCCGCGCGGCCAGCTTGCGGGGCGAGACCGCCGGCCAGGAGGGTTCTCGCCCGCGCGGCCAGCTTGCGGGGCGAGACCGCCGGCCAGGCGGGTTCTCGCCCGCGCGGCCGGCTTGCGGGGCGAGACCGCCGGCCAGGCGGGTTCTCGCCCGCGCGGCCGGCTTGCGGGTCGAGACCGCCGGCCAGGCGGGTTCTCGCCCGCGCGGCCAGCTTGCCGGGAGAGACCGCCGGCCAGGCGGGTTCTCGCCCTTGGACCTCCTTGGGGCATGCTTTTACCTTTTTACCCCCGGGGTGGAATTTCCCTCTTTGCCCCCCGGTGTGGAGGTTTGCTATTGGCTTGAGGCATTTTTGTCCTAAGGGCATTTTGGTCATTTTACCCCCAGGACTTGGAAAATCTATAAATAGACCCTTGAGGGTGCCTTGGAGAGCATTCATTCATTCCTTAGCCACTTGAATCTTTTTGGCTTTCTTCCTCCAAGGCACCTAGCTCAAGCATTGGCTAGGGAGGGGGAGATCTCAAAGGTCTTCCGGGTGTGAGGTGGGACCTCCACGTTAGAGCCGAGGGTCAGTTAATAGCTTCCTAAGTTTTCGGTCCGTGACATTCTTCCGAGCGCAGTAGGTGTGAGGTCACCTCTTTCCCCAAGGGTCGAACTCCACAGAAGTCAATTTTGGCTTCGGTCATTTTTGGCTTCAACAGTAGTAGTGTCATCAAGAAGGTAGAGCCCGTTCTGCAGTCGTCCCTTACCAATGATATTCCGTGTTTGTCGATCCTGTATCAGAAAAGAAGATGTAAAGGTTACAAAGCAATTTAAATCAGCAGTAAGGCAACCAACAGAAAGTAAATTAAACGGAGAGCCCGAAACATGAAGAGCCGAGCGTAGAGATAGGGAAGAAGTGAGAGGAATATCAGCAGAGCTGGAGATCGGAACAGTATCCCCATTGGCCACTGTGATACACTTAGGATGAGGAGACTCCAGGTACTGATGTGGACGCAGGGAGGTGATGTGATGAGTGACACCTGAATCCACTGTCCAGCACAGACTAGTGGAGAGACAAGCGATACCTTCATGTGAGATGGAGGCAACAGAGGCAACAGATACAGGTGGGCGACTGAGCAGACCATGGAGTTGTTGAAGCTGAAGCCGGACCTCTTCAAGGTCAATATGAGTGATAGATGAGTCGTTGGCAGCAACAGCGGCCTGTGGGTGAGGAGAAAGCCCATGCTTGCGATAGCAAGTGGCCTCAAGGTGGCCGTCCTTATCGCAGAAGGAACACTTTGGTCGTGGTCGGCCTCCCCGACCTCGGCCCCAAGAGAATGAACGCCCCCCACGAGCAGGAGGAGGGAGAGGCAGTAAGGGCGCAGAAGTTTGCTGAAGGAGAGCCGGTGGCGGAGATCCAGAACAATCGGGAGGTGGTGAGACCTTGAATATCATAGAACACACATGTGATAGTGACGGAGTAGCAGCAGAGGAGAGGATCTGAGCCCGAACGCTCTGAAGATGAGGTGGTACACGAGCCATCATCATGGCAACACTGACAATTTTTTGAGCACGTTGTGCAGCAAGATCCATCGTAGGAGGTTGATGTTGAATCCAGGCTTCAACCAGAGTCTTGGCCCGAGCAACAAAGGAGGTGAGGTCGGTGGCCCCGCCAACATCAAGAGTCTGAAGATCAGTTATGATGTCATATAAGTGCTGGAGACTATCTTTGCCGGAATATAGAGAGTGGAGCTCATCCCACTTTGCCTTGGCTGTTTCGTGATACATGGTCATGCGATAAGGTTCGCCATCAAGGGGGTTGAGGAGCCACGTCTTAACTCGACCATCGTTGCGCAACCAGTCTTCAGTAGGAGCAGCGAGAACAACTTGGGTCAAGTGATGTAGAAAGCCTTTGGACTGAAGAACGCGACGAACAAAGTGCACCCCTCCACGAAGTTCTTCCCGATTAAAGAAATAGTAGTGATCCGCAATTCATCATGGAGTTCATGGGCAAGGGCCGGGCGGTCTGCAGAAGAGGAAGCCGCCTGTCCGGTAGAATCAAGAAACGTTCACATGTCTAGGCGGTCTGGAGGGTAGATCGGCGGATAGAGAGGAGACCGCGGAAAGAGAGGAGACCGCGCAGATAGACAGGAGACCGCGCGAGTAGATCGGAAGGCAAGACCAGCGAGCAGAAAGAGGCCGCACGGTAACCGCGCGAGAACACCGCACTGTCTTGGTGATACCACACCAACGACAAGGAAAGAAGAGGCCGTGACCAAAAATGCGGAGCAGTTAGAAAGGGAAAGCCTCCTTGACTAGAGAGCAGAAAGAAGCCGAACGGTCTTAGTGACAACACACCGGCGGCAAGAGGCCGCGACCAAGATGCGGAGCCCGCGGCGGGAAGAGAAGCAACAACGGCTAAGCAAGGAAGAAATCGCGTGAGAAGTCCGCACGGTCACGGTGAGTACACCAACGACAAGAAAGGATGCCACGACCTAGATGCAGAGCTAGCAGCGGTTAGGGAAGCCGCAACGACTATGTAAAGAAGAAGCCACGCGAGAAGTCCGCTCGGTCATGGTGAGCACACCAACGGAAAGGAAAGATTCTGTGACCTAGATGCGGAGCTCGCAGCGGTTAGGGAAGCCACAATGACTAAGAGAAGTCGTGGCGAGAAGAGAGAAGAGCAGCGAGAAGGCTAGAACTCGGCGGGTAGACAAGGAGACCGCAACGAGTAATCAGGAAGCGGGCAGTCGGGAAGAAATCGCGTGGGTAGAGGGAAGAGGGGGAAGACCCCACCTGACAGAGAGAGAGATATTAAAGGGAGAAGGGAGAAGAAGAAGAGGTGGAAGCCATAAGAGAGAGTGAGAGTGAGAGTAGGAGAAGCGGTTAGAAAAAGTTAACCGCGCTGGAAGCTGTGGTTAGGCAGGGAGTTAACCGCACGGGAAGCTGCGGTTAGAAAAGGGCTACACCGCGAGGAGGACCAGTTCCCTCTGATACCATGTGGAGAAAACCTCAAACTTGTATATACTTTCTCAATAATGAAATACAAAGTATGAATACACATTTATAGGAGGGAGAAAGAGAGAAGAGATCCCTATACATGATATGAGACTAAAGAGGAGAAAAGAAGAAAACTAAATAAATGGGCTCCAACATGGGCCTCTTTACATGGACTTTTCCAACAGAAATCATTACACAAATATTATATATATATATCATTGTTAGTTAAGTTGGGAGGATTTATATTGTAATTAGAAGTATAGCAGTCAGCCGACTAAATCTGTACCAATTTTTTTTTATATATGTTGGCTGATATGGCTTGGATACTTGGAGGAAATTCAATTTTATAGGCTGGCTGGTTACTAGACATTTGGCTATATATGTGGGCAGTGGTAAGTTTAATTGACTGACACCTATTATCATTTATTTGGTGAATTAACCTGATGGAATGCGCTGGGGTCCTTTGTCGTCGGTTTTATTGACTACACCGCTAATCAACACTGATAAAACCCGCTTTGTCTTCTTTTTCCCTTCATTCTCTCGCACGTCTTCTCTGGAAATTTATCCCGCGCCGCTCCTATGCTCCCGCTAGGCTTGCCGCTCCCTCTATTTCCTACTCTTTCGATTTCTCTCCCTGGATCCCTGTTTCTGCCGCTGAACTAGGGCTGCCGCCGCCGCCCGTTTCCTCCTTTTTGCTGCTGAATTTGCTATGACGACGATCTTCCCCTCTGCCCAACAGAGACTTCAGTGCCTCTTTTAGAGTTTTTGGAAGGACTTGGCTAGACCTCTGCTTGTCTAAGAAGGACCGGTTGTACAACACCTTTGATGTGTCCCCCCTAAAAGCGCTAGCCGCACCCTATACGCGGGGTGTGGATATCTAAGAAACTATTGGTGTTACCATTGTGATCTTGAAGTGATCAAACATGTATTCTTACTGCCAACACAATATGAGCCTACGTGATCGCACATAACAGTGTTTGAAAAAATTAGAGGAATGAATTATGTTGGTCTTACTCATATGTGATGAGTGAAAGACTATGCAGTGCCAGACGTTGAGTGCGTCGAGACCACTCGACGCATTCGTCGAGTCAAGTGTTGATTCGTCGAGTTAGGCATTGCGTGCGTCGAGACCACTCGACGCTTTGTTGAGTCAAATGTTGATTCGTCGAGTTAGGCGTTGAGTGCGTTGAGTCCACTCGACGATTCGTCGATTCAAATGTTGATTCGTCGAGTCAAGTGTTGAGGCCACTGCCAGGCGTTGAGTGCGTTGTGACCACTCGACGATTCGTCAAGTCAAGTGTTGATTCGTCGAAATAACTTCCATATGTTACGGGTCTGCCGATAGCGACGACTTTCTGCTGTTTATTCCTTTGGGTATAAATAGAAGATGTCTTAGGGTTTCTGTACGCGTGCAAGTGCAAGCCGCGTTAAATGATAGGATCCCACATCAAAGGATTCTGTGAGAGATTCTAAGAGTCTCCTTGAGAAAAGACTCAGATTGTAATTGGTTCAAGATCTCCTTATCAAAAGATCTGTTGTAGTTCTAAGAGTCTGCTGATCAAAATACTCAGACATTGTGATAGTGAATTCCTACTAAGGGGGTAGAAGAGTGGATGTACCCAGATTGAGGGGTAACCACTATAATCCTTGCGTCTTCTGTGATTTCGTTTGTCTTATTTTCTGTGATGGTGTGCCGTGATTTTACTTTACTGCATTTGATTCTGGATAATTGTTTATGTGAATGCAAATTTTGTGATTAGAATTAAGTATTTTAAGATGATTTTAAATCTATATTCACCGCCCCTCTAGAGAAAACTCTAAAGATCATATCAATTGTACTCCCATTTCAAAGGATGATGGGATGACGTAAGTTATGAAGTTTGTTTAATTTCACCAATCAAAACCTTCTAACAAATGCTAGATATCACTAGCAACCATATAATTAATTTTAATCTTTTTTTTTGCTGTAGATTATTATTTTTATCCCTTGTCTCTCTGAATTGAACTATCTTTGATAGGGTTAAGTTTTAACCTAAATTGCTCATTTCATTTTGTTATATGCTAATGCACTCTTTTAAGCATTCTTCTATTTGGTTGCCAAGTTTTTTTTTGAAATGTTGCCAACCACAGCTAAATTTCTGTCATCGCACTCTGTAGAATTTGATTTTTTGAAGCAGTAACTAACAAAGTTTCAACAGGGGGTAATGTGGTACTTCTTTATGCATCCACACATAATGGTGTCCCTCTAGTTATTAATCTTTCTGGCCGCTTTGCATTGAAAAGAGGCATTGATGGTCGCCTGGGGAAAGATTTTGTTGAACGAATAAAGAAAGACGGTTTTATTGATGTCAAGGATAGAACAGGTGAGCTCTCAGAATAATAGAACAATTTGCTAAATTCTTGTTTATTTTGGGAAGAATGTCATATGAACTTGCTTGCGTAGCTTTCTGATGTGGTGGGACAAGACTTGTGAGTTTGTGTTACGCACACACATTCGCTCAAGCGAAACCCCCCTTGTCGGAACCATCGGTGCGCGCGTATGGAAGCCGTCATGGTACATTCATGGCATAATATTATAATATTATTGAGTAATTAATATTCACTAGAGTATTATGTATTTGTTAATGCCCTCTCTCATGTATATATGTGGGAGAGGCATATGGGTTGAGGATCCTGGAGGATCTTAGTTGTTTGAGTCTCTCTAGTCTCCATCTATCTTCCTCTCCTCTTGTATTTCCTTTATTAATTAATGCAAATGTCCATCGTTAGAGTCGCTTAATTGTCTCTCTTGCATTCATTGCTTGAGCTGATTGCTTGCCAAGATTTCCAAGAGGAGAGGAATCTATATATATATATAGAGAGAGAGAGAGAGAGACCCAAACAACTAAGATCCTCAACCCATATGCCTTCACCCCCCCTCCCCCCCCCCCCCACCCCCCCGATATTGATGAGAGAGGGCCTATCACAAACACAATGATGACCTCCATACGTGCGCCCCGATGGTTCCGACGAGGGGAGTTCCGCTTGAGCGAATGTGTGCGTAATAGTTTGTTTTTACATTTTTGGTGTTTTGGGGTTTTCTGAGTAGTATGATATTATTGCTTCAGTATTTTCTTTTCACATTTATATGAGGCAATGCCTTTTTGGTACAGTTTGTTGTTTTGTATGTAATCAACACATTAATACTATAAATTGCTTTTACTTTTCCATGGTAACTTATTTGTGTAAGAGCTGTGACAATGCTAATGTGTATAATTAATTGTTGTGTGAATACAGTTAGTCGAGAAAATGTCCAAAGGACTCATTTTACCTAATTGAATTTAATTTATTTGAGGGGATCAGCAGGCGACATGGTAGAGAGAATCGATAAATGCGCTCAAAAAATAGAAATTTGCTTGACATTGCTTTAATTTGATTATCTTGTAATCATGATTTTCTTTGACTTAAAGATGATTCTTTCAAAATTAATTCATTCAACTTGAGATTAAGTCGATCTCAATGTTTATGTAAATGTATGTTTATCTATATGTTTAAATAGATATGTTCATGTCAATTGTGAATGTGAGATCAAGGTCATCATGTTTGCCGCTATGGTTATTAATGAAACAACTAAGGAAGAGGTTAACCGCTCTTGTTGTTGTTGGCTCCATATTTGTTGCTGTTGTTGTTGGCTTCATAATTGTTGTTGCTTTTGTTGTTATTGGTTCCATAATTGTTGTTGCTGACTCAATCTTTCTTGAACTATAGCTTCGACATCTTCAACGTGAGCTACTGATGTCCTCTGGCTCCGCCTATCATTCTTGAAAAAACTTGTAATGGTAGAAAACTTGCCACCAGCTTTAACTCTGCCCGGATGTTCTTGGCGTAAAACAGAAGCAAGATTATCATCTCTTCCCTGTGACACTGTTTCAGCACTCTGGGACTCTTGGCTCGATAACTCATTCTTAAAATAAGTAATATAAATTAATGAAGAATTACAAATAAAAAATTATACATTTATACTTCACAAGCAATATTACTATTGAAGTATTGATAATTTACAAATGAATAAATGAAACATTTAAACTTATAATTTTAGATGCCAACTCAGCTGCATCTGTACTAATGTATTCACCGGTCTTTCTTTTATGACCGGCTTTCCATAACTCTGCACGTGAAATTGGTGCAGCTGCCTCTTGTTCAACCTTGACAATAAAATAAAAGTAAAGTATTATTTAAATTATTGAGAAAACCAATATGTACAATAAAAAATATGAGAGAGATGCAGAGAACTAATATCATTCTTTTTTCTAATCAAAAATAATCCATTCTGGAAGTAGTATGAAAGGACTTTTATGCTTTTTCTCTCTCTGTATTAACCTTACTTTTCTCCTACACAAATAAATATTTATTAATACTTAGATTGCTTATAAGTTATAAAGATAAAGAATGATATAAAATATTGAATTTAATAAGAAGTTAAAAACACATACCATATATTCTATAGTGGTGCGATGGTCGACAAAAACTCTCCAGTCTTCGGGAGTAATGAAGCTATACTTGACAGAAACATTGTATCGATGCTCCAAATCAACATCTTTTACATAAGTGATAAAGAGTTTGGATTTCCAAGTTCTCCAACTTTCACTCATGCCTTTCAGTTATGCATTGCGAAGACCATCAATATTATCAAAATAAATCTGAAAATAATAGGCAATATCAATTAAAAATTAACTAAAACACCACAGTTATGTAATCACTATTCACTAATCATTGAAAACAAAGTTACGTATATTTAATTCTGCCAATATTTGATCTTTAATTTATTTATCAACTTCCTTCCATGCAACAAATGTAATTGACACATAAGACCTCATAAGAGATCTCATAAAACTTATCAATTTATTTGTCTCAGGCTCGGGAATAATGCGACCATCATCACTCACAAAAATATAAAGTTTCTTCCTCTCTAGCCTAAGCTTATTCAATTCGTTCATTTTCGCAAAGCCTCTTCTTGACTTTGATGAAGAACCCTTATCAACCATTTTCCTGTAATAAGAAAACCCTAAAAAAACCTAAACCATCTAAAAACCCTAAACTAAATTCATAAAGTAGAGCAATGTCATTGAGCTACTACCACACAATCAGTCAATCACACATATAAATATATATGTTACTATGTTAGTACAATATTTAGGCTAATATATAGAGTTAGTATATTTTTAGGATATGTAATACAAAAATGCACATTGTGTTGTTTATAATTTATATACATTTAGCATAGCCAATACATGAGGTTGGAAGATTCAGTAGGTGCCTGCTAGGCGGCTACACAATATTTATAGTTTATACTTTATACTACTACTACTATTATTAATAAAGACATTATAACACAGAGATCAAAACTGAGAAAAGTCATAAGAAAAAATATACCTAAGTGAGAATATGAGATTTGTCGAAGAAGAATCTTCAAATCGAAGCAAAGGAGAGCAAGGACTCAAGGAGAGCAGAAACTTGAACAAAATCGCCTTTAGGGTTTTACGCAAGGAGCAACGTCTGTAAGAACCAAAAGGTCGAAGTAAAACGAGATTTTTACGGCTCACGGTTTAAAATAGATAGTATAAACTGCGGTTTCTATAACAATCGCAGTCTATTGTATGGTTCACGGTAGAATAGACTGCGGTTGTTATACAACCGCAGTTTATTCTATGCTAGAATGAACTGCGGTTGATATACAACCGCAGTTTATTCTATGCTAGAATGGACTGCGGTTGTTATACAATCGCTGTTTATTCTATGCTAGAATAGACTGCGGTTTATATATAACCCGCAGTCTATTCTATCATGGACTGCAGTTTATATATCCCGAATAAACTGCGGTTTATATATAAACCACAGTCTATTCTATTAGCCAGAATAGACTGCGGTTTATATATAAACCGTAGTCTATTCTATTAGCCCGAATAAACTGCGATTTATATATAAACTGCTGTCTATTCCGTGAGCCGCAGTCAAGGAATAGACTGCGGTTTATATATACACCACAGTTTATTCCCTGAGTCCTAGAATAGACTGCGGTTTATATATAAACCGTAGTTTATTCGGGATAATAGAATAGACTGCGGTTTATATATAAACCGCAGTCTATTCCCATAATTTTTTTTTAAAAAGGCGCCCATCGTCTTGTTTATAATTGAGCGCCAGGACGCCTAGGCGTCGCCCGACGCCTAGGAGACGCCATGACAAGAATGGTATACCCCCCAACAAAATGACGTTGCTGAACGCAAGAATCGCCACCTCTTTGAGGTTACCCGCTCTCTCATATTTCAAATGCATGTTCCCAAGAAATACTGGAATTTCGCAGTTTCTACTGCATGTTCTCTTATTAACCGCATGCCTTCCCCCGTTCTCAACTTTGCGGTTCTCTTCAACCTTCTCTTTCCCTCCACACCTCTCTTTTCCCTCCCATCCCGCGTATTTGGCTGTGTGTGCTATGTTCATACTCTTGGCCAGTCCACAGACAAGCTCTCTCCTCGTGCCACGAAGTATATATTTGTAAGTTACTCCCGTACTCAGAAGGGTTATGTCTGTTTCTCTCCTAAAGATCATAAGATTGTTACTTCTGCTGATGTTACCTTTCTCGAAGATCAACCATATCATTCTCCCACCACTAGTTCTCTCCTTCCACCACTCCTTCCGCGGCCGATTGTCCCCACTCCTCCCAAGCTACCGCCTCTCCTTCCTACACCTCTCCCACCAAACCCACCTCCTCTTACTATGCCTCTCCCTCACAAACCACCTGTCATTCGTGTGTATACTCGTCGCCTTTCTTCCACTACCTGACAGGAGATGCCCTCCTCTGATGATATGTTGCGGCCTGCAGATCCGACAACTACTTCTACTGCACACTCACTGGCGAATTATGTCTCCTTCCACCGCCTCTCTCCGGACCTTCGCCAGTTTGCTCTTTCTTTATCCTCTATTACCATCCCTACTTCTGTGCAGGAGGCTCTCCAATATCCGGGATGGAGAGCGGCTATGGACGAGGAAATGTCTGCTTTTTGGGCAAATCACACTTGGGATCTTGTCCCTCTTCTGTTTGGACAGACTTGTGTGAGTTGTAAGTGGGTGTTTGCCCTCAAACAAGGCCCATATGGGACGGTTCAACGTTTCAAAGCTCGGTTGGTGGCTTGTGGTTTTACTCAACAACAAAGTCTAGATTATGATGAGACCTTTTCTCCAGTTGCCAAACTGAATACTATTTATGTAGGCTTACGCGTCCGGTGAATGTGAGGGATTACGTCGATGAGTCACTCAACGGAGGTCACTCTTTCACGCACTAATTACGCAACCACATTTAACAATTAGTCACCACATACACAACATTTACCAAGAGGAATCCGACTAAAACTACGGTTCGAAAGAAGTCGGATCCACTCCCAACAAGTCACGACGCAACAAGAAGAATAAACCCTTAACAACCCTAACAAATCTGAGCGATAAAATCAACCGAGTCCCAAAAAAATACCAAAGAATCAAACAAGGTTTCGGAGACAACACCCGACCTCAACCACAAAAAAAACAACACACAAGGCTCGTAAAGGAGAGAGGAATCACACTATGTGGAGAGAATTGTTACCCAAGATCACACAAAGATGAGTAATGGAAAATCTCTCTCCACGAGATCCGTCGGAGGCGCACAGGGATAAAGGGCTGGATGCACGGGTCCACCGGAGTCACACCGGGGGTAGCGAGCAGTGTCGCTGTCACCATCTCCGATCGTGCGGGAGAAAGCCGACAAGGCTCCGGCGGCAGCCGCTCCACACTAGAGTCGCGAACAGGGGCGGGGAAGCAGGAAGGGCTGAACCCTAAGAAAGCTCACGAGGAAAAATTCTTTTCTGTCTAAAAAGCATCTTATTTCATTCCTCCCTTCAGCTTTATATCAATTGTTTTTCAATAACATTTAATCATAAACTAACACTAACATTAAATTACAATTAAGAATAAACTGACATTAAACAGTAATCTAAAAATAAGTTCAAAATAAAACTTAAAATACTAAATGTAGAACGCAAGAGCCATGCGGCGGGCACCAAAGAGCTATGTGGCCGCACGAGGTCGTGCGCGGAGGTCGTAGAGGCGGATATCTTCATTATCTTGAATGTTGCGGCGATGCGGCCGCGAGCGGAGATTGTAGCGATGTGTGCGCTTGCGGCGGGCTTCCTCAAAATTGTGCGGGACGGCTCCATCTTCATCAATCCTCCCCCACTCAAAAACACTCATCACCGGTGAATGGTCACGACGGTATTGTTGAAGGAGAGAATCATCTAGCCGTTGCAATTCAGCTTCTGGTACCCAAGAATCATCTGATGCGGGACGATCAAGCCAACAAACAAGGTAGCGATTGATGCTACCGTCGGGAGAAGTGAGAACCTCATCATCCAAAATCCTATCAGGCACAAAAGAGGTTTTGGGGAACCTTGGAAAACGTTAGCGGCATGCAGAAGAGAATCCATAACCTCAATATCCGGCGTACAAATGGAAGGATCCAACGTGGAGAGAGATACGGGAACTAGCTCACCACCCACCCCAAGAGAAGATGTAGACGGAGAAGGAAAAGGAGAATGAAGTAATTCCGGTGGCGGTGAAACATAGGGTGTTAAATCCGAAACATTGAAAACAGGAGAAACTCCAATTCGACGACAAATCCAAAACGTAAGCGTTGTCACTCAATTTTTTTAGAATTTGAAAAGGACCGGCTCTCCTTTAGGCTAACTTCTTTATGGTGCCCGAAGGAAACCGTTCAGGGAGTAGACGGACTAAAATCGAATCACCAACATTAAAGTGGGACGCCCTCTGATGCAAGTTGGCATGTGATTGATAAAGATCATATTGAGTGGCTAGTGTGTCGTGAATGTGCTTATGAAGTTCGTGAATATGTTGAGCAAAATCTTGTGCAAAGTGACTTGATTTATAAGTGGGTGGAAGAGGAATCAAATCACAAGGCACCGACGCTTTATAACCATGCACAATTTCATTGGGCGACAAATCAGTAGAATGATTTTTTGAGTTATTATAAGCTTGTTGGGCGTGTGGAAGGACGAGATCCCAAGTGCCTTTGTGATCTCCCACAAGACACCGTAAAAGGTTGCCCAAACTACGATTAATCACTTCCGTTTGCCCATCCGTTTGTGGGTGATAGGTCGCGAAAAATAGAAGCTTAGTACCCATTAATTTCCATTGGGTCTTCCAAAAATAACTAGTAAACTTGACGTCTCTATCGCTAACGATAGTCTTGGGTACACCCCGGTGACTAACTACCTCTTTGAAATAATGTTTGGTGATGTGGGAGGCGTCACTCGTCTTACTACAAACAATAAAATAGGCCATTTTAGAGAAACGATCTACAACCACTAATATGGAGTCATGCCGGCGAATGGTTGGGGGAAGGTCTAAAATAAAGTCCATGCTCACATCTTCCCATGGAATGGAAGGAATGGGGAGCGGTGTGTATAACCCAACATTGGTCTTATTTACTTTAGCAAGTTGGCAAGTCCAGCAACTACTAACTATCTTGCCAACTAGTGTCTTCAAACCCGACCAGTAAAATTTGTCTTCCACGAGTGAAATCGTTTTATCCCGTTCAAAATGCCCACCTAGTCCACCACTATGTATCTCCCAAACAATGAAATGACATAATGACGTTTGCGGGATACACAACTTAGAATGCTTGAATAAATATCCGTCTCGAATATAATAAGCGGAAATAGTAGTAGGGGAGTCATGTTGGGCACTCAAGTAAGCATCCCTAAAATTCGGACAGTGTACATACTCATCCTTAACCCTTTCAAATCTGATAACCTTAACTTGTATGGTAGTCAATAATAAAGATAGACGACTAAGGACGCCGACAACACGGTTTTGTGAACCCTTAAGGTGTTTGAGGGAAAATGTGTACTCTTGAAGAAAAAAGACCCATTTAGTGTGACAGGGGCTAATTTTATGTTGAGAATTAATGAACCTAACGGTTTCATGATCAGAAAGGAGAACAAACTCCTTGGGAAGGAGATAATGCCTCCAATATTGGAGACAACAGATGATCGCGTAGAATTCCCTATCATAATTGGAATAATTTAATTTTGGGCCCGCTAATTTCTCGCTAAAATAGCCTATGAGATGTCCCTCTTGGCTTAGCACACCACCAACACCGATTCCGGACGCATCACACGATAATTCAAAACTCTTAGTGAAGTCGGGTAAGCGAAGAATCGGAGCCTCCGTCATTTTAGTTTTGATCGTTTGGAATGCAACGGTGGCGGAGGAAGTCCACTTAAAATCCCCTTTCTTCATACACTCCGTAATTGGTGCCATGATAATACTAAAATCTTTAATGAAACGGCGGTAAAAAGTAGCTAAACCATGGAAGCTTCTTGCGTCACGGATGCACTTAGGCTCGGGCCAATCATTAATGGCTTGGACCTTTCCTGGGTCCACCTTAATACCACCCGAACTCACAATATAGCCAAGGAACTCTACGGAGTGAACAAAGAACGTATACTTCTTAAGATTCACAAACAACTTCTCTTCACTCAAAGTAGAGAAAACAATTTGTAGATGGGAGTAGTGATCCGACGGGGAAGTGCTATACACTAAATTGTCATCAAAGTATACGACGATGAACTTTCCCATAAAGGGTTGGAACACGTGTGTCATCATGCGGGAAAACGTACTTGGGGCATTAGATAAGCCAAATGGCATGACGAGCCATTCATATAACCCATCCTTAGATTTAAATGCGGTTTTCCATTCATCCCCTTCACAAATCCGTATTTGGTGGTAGCCACTCCTAAGATCTAATTTAGAGAAAATCGTGGCACCGGCTAGCATGTCCAATAAATCATCAGTGTGGGGTTTAGAAATCAATATTTAATGGTAATCTTGTTGATTGCACGACTATCTACGCACATTCGCCAAGATCCGTCTTTTTTGGGGGCAAGCAAAGCGGGGACAGCACATGGGCTCTTGCTATGCCTTATAAAACCTTTTTGTAAAAGCTCTGAAATTTGCGTTTGTAGTTCTTGGTGTGCCGCGGGGTTCAACCTAAAGTGTGGGAGATTTGGTAGAGACGAACCCGAGATGAGATCTATAGCGTGTTGGATCTCTCTTAATGGTGGCAACTTGGGTGGCAACTCATCCGGATAGACATCTTTAAATTCTTCTAGCAACGCTTTCAATTCCGGCGACAAATCTTCCAAATTAGGAACTTCGCCCTTAGCTTGAAGACACACTAAGGCATACATAACTCCACCAAGAAAGGAATCGCGAGTGAATTCCTTATGTCCCATCAAACTTAGCGTTTTCTTTTCTACCGAAAGAGTGGTATCCTTGGAGGGGGTGGAGTGGTCCTTAGGAGTGGTGGGGTTTGAGAACCACTTTCTTGCCATTAAATTTAAATTCATACGTGTTAGCTCTCCCAAAATGCGTCACGCTAGGAAGCACCGGTACGGGTACGGGTACCGGGTACGATACGTATCCGGTACGGCGGTACGACAAATTTTAAAAAACAAGGATACGGGTACGGCAGGATACGTTTTATTAAATATAATAATTATATATTTATATATCACAAATGCAATTATATAACATGAACATTTAAAATTTAACATGAAGTTCTTGAACATAAACATAAACATAAACATTGCCAAAACATCTATGAATTTTTGGATAAGTTCTTAAACAATTGTCAACATAAACATAAACATGAAGTTCATAAACATAAATGTAAACATTTAAAATTGAAGTTCTTAAACATAAACATAAACATTTAAAATTTAAAGATGCTCATCACTCATTTTCTTCATCTTCCTCCGTATTGTTGAAGATCAAAGCATCTTCAATTTCTGGCTCATCTAAAGACAAGTTGGCGATCGTAAGCATGCCAACTCCATCAAATGGATTTGCGCAAGCATCTCCTCCTATATCCCACATCTTACTCCTTCCTTGATTGTAGAGTTCATTTCTCGTCGATTATAGGCGTAGATTGCTATGCACATACACCAAATCGTCAGCTCTTTGTGGTAGAATTTTATTTCTTCTTAATGAGTGAATGAATGAGTATGTGCTCCAATTTCTTTCACAGCAGGAAGATGAAGAAGGTTGACCTAAAAGCTTCAAAGCAATCTTTTGCAATTTTGGTGCTGAAGTTTCATAGTAACTCCACCAATCTTTGGGCAATAATGAAGCTCTACTCTCCAAACCATCTGGCTCACTAAAAGCTTGACCAAGCCCCGTAAACCTAGAGAATTCATTGATTACTATATTCCTCTCCACCATATCAGGAAAATCTCTTCTCAAACATTTATTCCTTTCCAAGGAAATCTCCTCATCCGTATTTGGAGCAACTCTATTTGGCCCTCCATCAAGCCATTCCCTACTATAATACCTACAATGGAAACCACATAGTAAATAAATAAATCATAATAAATGGTAAAAGTCAAGTATGCAAAAGAAATTACCTTGGGTTAAGAGAATGAGCCATGCAATGTAGTGGTGTGCAACTCTTGGTCCACCGATCAACGAGGACATCATAAATTGCCTCATAAAGAGGGCAATGAGCTTCCAAGTCCGTTAACTTCTCATGTCTATATATTTCAATCTTCACATTTTCAATCATTGAATCCCACATCTCATATACAAAATGAAGGTTAGGTTTATCTGTATCACAAACCCTAAGCATATCGTATATGGGTCTTGTTATATCAAGGATCTTCTCCACATCATCCCACCATTTGTCATTATATATGATATTTTTAACCTCCAGAGCTTTTTCAACATCATCTGCTCTATACGTAGTCCATTCGGGACCTCCAACCATATTAAGCAAACCCATCTTCACAAGTTTAAACCTCTTCAACATCACTATAGTTGAAGCAAAGCGTGTTTCCGCAACTGCAAGTAACTTGAGTGAGACAAAAGAGTTATACATGTTCAACCTGTATTGATGATTCATTATGAAAGTTCTGATCGACTTAGCTTCATTGGCCACTTGAGTTATCCATCCGCATTGTTCTCTAACTGTTGCACAGCGATCTGTATTATTAGCGACACAAATATTTTTTAATGCTAGATTTAAGGTATGCACAACACAAGGTGTCCAAAAAATATGTGGAAATCGTGCCTCCACAATTGCTCCTGCTGCCTTACAAACCGGCGCATTATCAGTGATAACCTGTATAACATTTTCAGCCACAACTTCATTAATGACTTCAATCATCAATTTTGCAATATAATGTCGATCCTTGTACTCTCCTGATGCATCAACTGCCTTTAAAAAAACCGGACCATCCTCAGAAGCCGTCATAAAATTAATGAAGGGTCTTCTCTGAGCATCTGTCCAACCATCACTAACTAAGCTGATTCCCTTTTGGGGCCAAGTATCTTTTATTGGTTGAAGCATTCTAGTTATATTGGATTTTTCCTTTTGCAAAAGTGTAGTTCTTAGAGCATTATATCCAGGAGGAACAAATCCATCAAGATTGTGATTAGCCACAAATTTATACGAACTAATATAATACGGATTTCTAGTTAGATGAAATGACAAACCACCAGAATAAAACATCCTAGCTATGTGGCTCCTAAACTCATCTCTAGCTTTATTTTGAAAAACCATATCAATAGGTCCACCTCTTCTTTTTTTGGTTTCCCCAACTAATTGAGAAGATGGACTTGCATTGGAAAATGTCATGATCTTGGAAGCCGGTTTGCATTTTTCTTCTGAAATAGAAACCACTCTTTGAAGCTCTTTTAAATACTCTGAGATCACCTTTGCACATACCCTAATCCCGGTCCCGAGTATTTTTAGCAAGTGACTTTTTACCCTAGAATACGAGCCGCTGAAATCAACCTCACAAAAAATTACATTTCCACTTTCTGTTTCCCCCACCAACTTCTCTACTATGTATAAGAGACACATAAGCCCAGAGTGGGGCATTATCATCCTTGTTTGCGTCATCAGAAATAAATGTACTCGTTACTGATGTAGACGTTGAACCAGTGACACTAATGGGAGTGTGTGATTGGGATATAATTGCCGTAATAAAAAAAGTACAAGAACATTCATTATAAAAACATAAGCTAAGAACATTCATTACAAGAATTGGACAGTGAAATCTAGGCAGATTTTTGCCCAGATTTCACCCAGAAATCTGGGCATAATTCTGCCCAGATTTCTGGGTGAAATCTGGGCAGAATTCTGCCCTGAAATCTTGGCTAAATTCTGCCCAGATTTCTGGTGAAATTTGGGCAGAATTCTGCCCAGATTTCACACAGAAATCTGGGCAGAATTCTGCCCATATTTCTGTGAAATCTGGGCAGAATTCTGCCCAAATTTCACCAGAATTCTGCCCTAGGTAAGCCACAATGATTGCAGATTGTTCCATACATAACCTTAGAGATTATAAATCTATCTATTTCAAAACTAATGAAGAGCTTGACCTCTAGGTGGTGAGGGGGTTTGGTTGGCCAAAAGTTGGGCCATCATTCCCCGGAGTTCCCCCAGTTGTTGGTTCATCTCAAAGCGAAGATCATCAACCAGAGAGGAGTTTTGATTTGGGTGCCGTTCATCGGCCATACTCGACGAGGATGTATTATACTCGTGACCGGAATTGGTGTGATACTCGTGGCCGGACCTAGTGGGCATGCGATTTGTTAGGAATCTTTTTTTTATATAGAAAAATAATTTGTGCACACGTAAAGCCTAGGTGAATTAGTGCGGACCGGGGCCAAGTTAAGAAATTGGCCAACCTCCCTCTGATACCAAATTGATGTAGGCTTACGCGTCCGATGAATGTGAGGGATTACGTCGGTGTGTCACTCAATGGAGGTCACTCTTTCACGCACTAATTACGCAACCACATTTAACAATTAGTCACCACATACACAACATTTACCAAGAGGAATCCGACTAAAACTACGGTTCGAAAGAAGTCGGATCCACTCCCAACAAGTCACGACGCAACAAGAAGAACAAACCCTAACAACCCTAACAAATTTGAGCGACAAAATCAACCGAGTCCCAGGAAAATACCAACGAATCAAACAAGGTTTCAGAGACAACACCCGACCTCAACCACCAAAAAAAACAACACACAAGTCTCGTAAAGGAGAGAGGAATCACACTATGTGGAGAGAATCGTTACCAAGATCACACAAAGATGAGTAATGGAAAATCTCTCTCCATGAGATCCGCCGGAGTCACATCGGGATAAAGGGCTGGATGCACGGGTCCACCGGAGTCACACAGGGGGTAGCGAGCAGCGTCGCTGTCGCCGTCTCCGATCGTGTGGGAGAAAGCCGACAAGTCTCTGGCCGCAGCCGCTCCACACCGGAGTCGCGAACAGGGGTGGGGAAGTAGGAAGGGTCGAACCCTAAGAAAGCTCACGGGAAAAATTCTTTTTTGTCTAAAAAGCATCTTATTTTGTTCCTCCCTTCCGCTTTATATCAATTGTTTTACAATAACATTTAATCATAAACTAACACTAACATTAAATTACCATTAAGCATAAACTGATATTAAACAGTAAACTAAAAATAAGTTCAAAATAAAACTTAAAATACTAAATGTAGAACGCAAGAGCCATGCGGCGGGCACCAAAGAGCTGTGGCCGCACGAGGTTGTGCGCGGAGGTCGTAGCGGCGAATATCTTCATTATCTTGAATGTTGCAGCGATGCGGCCGCGAGCGGAGATTGTAGCGATGTTTGCGGTTGCGGCGGGCTTCCTCAAAATTGTGCGGGACGACTCCATCTTCATCAACTGTTTGTGTGTTAATCTCCCTCGCTGTTCATCGGCACTGGCTGTTGCATCAGTTAGATGTCAAAAATGTTTTTCTTAATGGGGATTTGCAGGAAACCGTCTATATGCAACAAACACCCGGGTTTGAGACCATGGGAGAGTCTCTCGTTTGTTGTCTGAAGAAGTCACTTTATGGTCTCAAACAGTCGCCTCGGGCATGGTTTGAAAAATTCTGTCATACTGTCATTGCAGCTGGGTTCACTCAGAGTTTATTCGACTTCTCATTGTTCACTCCACATCGTCCAACAAGCACAGTGATTCTCTTTGTATATGTTGATGATATTCTAATTACGGGAGATGACCTTACAGGGATACATAAGATCAAACAACATCTGACAACTGTGTTTCAAACAAAGGACCTGGGAAGCCTTCGTTACTTTCTTGGTCTCGAGGTGGCTCGGCGACTTGATGACTGGCATTATCTCAAATGAAGTACTGTCTTGACTTGTTGCATGATGCGAGCTACTCTGTATGCACCCGCCGACACTCCCATGGATAGTGATCACAAGCTTTGTGCTCATGCGTCAGACTCTGATCTACTTCTTCCAAATCCTGAGTATTATCGTCTTATGAGAAAACTGATATATCTCACTGTTACGAGACCTGATATATCATTTGCTGTTGGGGTTGTCAGTCGATTCTTGCATGAGCCACATATCTCTCATCTCCAGGCAGTTGAGCGCATTCTTCGATACTTGAAGACTCTCCTGGACAGGGACTTGTATACAAACCCTCTTCGTCTCACTTATCTCTGAGTGTTTATTGTGACGCTGATTATGCTGGTTCATTGGATGATCATCGCTCCACAAGTGGATATTGCACCTATTTTGGAGGACATCTCATTACTTGGCGTAGCAAGAAACAGTCTGTTGCTGCCCTCTCATCCGCTGAGGCCGAGTATCGTTCAATGACTGCTGTTGTGTCAGAGCTCCCTTGGCTTGAGGGTCACCTTGATGATTTAGGAGTCAAGCTTTCCGCACCGGCCACTCTATGTTGCGACAGTCAGGCTGCCATACACATTGCCAAAAATCCTGTTTTCCATGAACGAACGAAGCACATTGAGGTTGATTGTCATTTCATTCGAGAAAATGTTAAATTAAAGAAGGTAGATTTAATGCATGTTCCAGCTACCGAGCAAGTTGCTGACATCCTCACCAAGGCCTTACCACGACCTCTGTACTATCAGTTCTTGTCCAAGCTCGGTGCCTACGATTTGTACGCTCCAGCTTGCGGGGGAGTGTTGAATGATATATGTAAATGCCCATTAGTAAAGACCCGTTTAGCCTCTTAACTACTTAGGATGTTTAGTCCCACATCATGTATTTGAATCTCTCTCTCTCCCTATATATTTGTACTAACACATGTATTTTTACACTGGAAAAAGGATATACAAGGTTTTACTGGTTTTCCTTCTCCGATCGTGTAATTTTCTACAGTGACAAACCATGTACAACCAAAAATGGAAGATGCAGGACAAGATCCCCAAATATCAGAATGAATCATAGTAAAAGGAACAAAGCTTGACAACGAAACACAATTAAATGCAGTACGACAATGTTTGTTAACAGTACAAACATCACAAATAAGGGAATTAAAAACAGCAGTAGGCATAATAAGAAACAATAACTTCGTAACAGGAATATACGGGTAGCCTAAACGACAATGCCAAGAATATAAGTCGTATGTGCTGGAGTGAAGGGACAAAGGAGGTGCCACTTGACTGGAGTCGAGCACATACAGACCATTGGCCAGACTACCAGAGCCAATCACCATCTCCGTCTTCAGGTCCTGCAAAACACAGTAGGAAGGATTAAAGGTTATAAAACAGTTCATGAAATTAGTCAAATGGCTAATAGAGAGTAAATTACGTGTGAAGTTTAAAACATGCAAAACCAACGATAAGGTGAGAGAGGAAATATAGATGAAGCCCTTCCTAGCAATAGAGGAAAGAGACTCATCAGCAATACTCAGCTTATCACGACCAGAGAGAGGAGTATAGATATAAAACCTAAGGCGGAGCCAGTCCTATAGTCCGTGGCTCTGGGGTTAATGATCCACTGAGTGGAAGATTGGGCAGTAGTAGAGTGAGCACCTAGAGTTCCAGTGTGGGAGTACGAAGAAAAGGCAGAAGACTCCATAAAAGGACCTTGCATCATGCGACAAAGTGCAAGAACTTCATCAGCCAAAAAACCACCAGGGAGGACAAAAGGATCAACACCAGACAGAGTAGGAGAAGTATCCATAGCAGCATCAGCGAGATTGACAGAACGAGATGTATGTCGACCGGAGAAGCGACCAAAGCCACAACCACCCCAAGGAGGAGCACCACCTCTCAGTGGAGGAAACCATAGAGTTTGAAGCAGGTGTCTATGGTATGAAAGGTCTTCCCACAATAATCACAAAAGAGGTGGTCTTTATCACTACCCTTTATCTTAAAATCACGGGTTAGACGAGCCCCCAACAAAGAAGAGGTTGCAGCAACAAGAGATGAACTCTCGGGTGCTGGAAGTAAAATCTGGCGATGATCAAACTCCTGTTGAACAGTACTATAAACCTCAGGTAGATACTGTAACAGCGAACGCCCCAAAATCTGAACAGTGATCTGATCAAAATTCCGATGAAGGCCATGAAGAAACTCAAAGATGCGATTGCAATCTTCCCGAGCACGGACCATGGCTTCATCCACAGGGATAACAAAAGTGAAGGAATCAGAATTATCGTATTCCTGATACAACTGAGTAAACTCCAAATAATAGACAGATGGAAGACTATCACCCTGACGGAGTAAGGATATCTTCCGTCTCAACTTGATGATCTGGGCAGCATTACTTTTCGTGAATAAGTAGTCTCTGCGTGCCGCCAAATATCAATAGCAGTATCCAAAAATAAGTAGTTGCGAGCGATGGGCTGTTGCATGGAATTCGTTAGTCAAGACATGACTAAGGAATTTTTTGAATCCCATTGAAGCCAATCAGGAGCGGTCTTCTCCGATTCCTTAGTTTGCGTAGTGACATAACCTAAGAGGCGATGACTTTTAAGTGCCAGGGTGATAGAGTGAGACCATGAGAGATAATTAAAATCATCTAAACGGATGGTAGTAATCTGCAGAGTATTGTGATCATGACTCTCATGAAGAGAACTTGCAGGAGGAAAGACCCGCTAGGAGGGAGCAGTAGAATTACTGAGACTAGACATGGTGGCTCAAGGAGCGAAATCTGGATACCACACACCACTTAGGCGGCAAAGAGCGGATGTTTACGCCGAACAAGTACAGGTGTAGAAGGGGAGAGGAATAAAAATCCACTTTATCCAATGATTGGAAAAGCAAGCGGCGCTGGAAGGAAGCAAAGGCTTCACTGCATGTCCGGCACCGGAAGGAGAGTGGTTGCAAACCCTGGAAGACCTTACTGTAGAGTGAAGAAGGCTGGCTGGAGGGGCCGACAAACCCTGGAAAGCCGACGAAGATCGGTTGGAATAAGTGTTGGAACGACGCGAACAACACGAACGAACGATGTTGGAAGAAGCGCTGCCGCTAGAAGAGCCGCTGTTAGCCGAGCAGAGGAATTAACGTCCCGGATCGAACTATGCTAGCGGCGGACGGAACGAACTACGAAACGAACGACACGGGCAGCCGCGGCTAGGGCACCATGATTTGTGGCTCTGGTATCATGTTGAGGAAAATGAAATTAGGCTTCATTACTTGTAAGAAGCACAAATCTTCTCTATATATGGAGGCGGATCAGGATAGAAATGCGATATTACAAAAGTTTTAAATAAAACATAAATAATACATATTGTAGCATTTTGTTTCGTTTAAAATATAAAAATCACAAAAATATATATATAAATCTAAAATCCAAGAACATGTTCTTGACTTTTCTTTATATTATGTATTGCATTTTTTCTTATGATTTCAAAATAAACAAAAAAAAATTTTTTATATAAATCTATTTCGATTAGAAGCATCATGTATATAGATTCATGTGGTTGCCTTTAATGTTTGATTTTCTTGTCTAACCGTATGCTACATTGTAGATGTGCATCGTGATGTATGTGCTTGTTCGGTGGTTGTCTGGTGGCAGCGGGGTTGGAGATGGAGTCGTAGATACAAGAGTTAAATTCTAGAAATGATGGAGGAGATGATGCCCCGAAGGGTGGAGGAAAAAGAAGAATTTTAGGGGAGGAAGAGACGAAGACCTAAAAGGGTGACTTGGAAGAAACTTTCTCATTTATTTCTTTTCTCATACAAGACTGACATATATATACATAACAAGTCCCTGTGAGTAATCCCGTAATTACATCAAGCTGCATAAAAATAAGTGAAAATATTAAAAGACCGAAAATACTCATATGACTCAATACGACTTGAGTAATACAATAAAGATTCGATATATTTACAGCATATGTAATAATAATAAGATAATAAGATAACTGACGGTGGACATGTAACATCTCCTCCTCCCTTGACATCGAGCTTGTCCTCAAGCCCGAACTCCATTCGATTGATCGGCTCCTCTGACTCCTTGATTTAGCGCCAAAATAACGCCTCGTAGTACATCACATCGGCGAGGAGCGGCGCCGCCATCTGAGCAACGGACAGCGGGCGAAATGTGTCTTGGGGGGCCTGCGGAACATCGTTAATCCCGTAATTATATCAAACAACATCATCAACACTCAAGCCTTTGTCCCACTATAGTGGGGTCGGCTATATGGATCCTTTGCCGCCATTGTGCCGTATATTTTGTCATAATCTCACTAATGTCTAAATACATCATGTCTTTTCTTATAGTTTCATTCCAAGTCTTTATTGGTCTATCCATCCCCCATGTTACATGCCTTGTGGCTAAACTCTCACAACGGCTAACAGGTTCCTCTAAAGGTCTCTTTTGTACATGTCCAAACCATATTATTTGAGCTTCTCGCATCTTCTCTGCAATTGGTGCCACTCCTGTCTTATCCCCGATACATTCATTCCAAATTTTATCCAGTCTCAGGTGACTACACATCCACCTAAGCATTCTCATCTCCGCAACTCTCATTTTTTGCTGATGTACACAATTCACTGCCCAACACTCAGAACCATGGAGCATCGTTGGTCTAATTGCAGTACAGTAAAACTTGCCTTTAAGTTTTAATGATAATTTACGATCACATAAGATCTCTGACGCCTCTCCACTTCAGCCAACTTGCTTGGATTAACACCTCCATCGTCTTGAACTATCGATGCAAGATATTTAAAACACTCACTGCTGGAAATATCTTGATCACCCAACTGAATAACGAAGTCATCCGTCCTTCTTGCCCTGCTAAATTCAAGCTTCATATACTCCATCTTTACCCTGCTAAACTTAATCCCTTAATTACATCAAGTTGCCTAAAAATACTTGGAAATATTAAAAGACTAAAAATACTCATATGACTCAATTCGACTCGACTAATATAATAAAGACTTGATACAATATGACTCGATACAATGACTTAATATCTATAATGATAATAATATAATAAGATATAACTATCGGAGGACACATAACACATGCTTTGTAATTCTCTATGTATTTGTCAATATAATGTTGGACAATGTGACATTTTCTTTGGTATGCCTCTATGTATGTTGGGGGTTTTATCTGAAACAATGTTCACACACATCTCACTCATATTATTATCTACTATCATTAATAATCTTACTTATTTGCATGTGTAGTGTCTATTCCATAGCTCGTTATTATGCATAGATAAATCTCGTACATTCTGTCAGATTATCATCATGTGATCCATGGATATTCTTTACACTAACTCGATATAAGAAGTGCGAGTTTATATTTGATTGTATAGAAATGGAAGCGTATCTCTTTATGTGAGCAAATTTCAATTAATTCTCGGACCTTGTTCATAATAAAAAATTAACTAAATGCATGACAAGGAACACTCCCAAGCACTCTTCTTGATAAGTCTTAATAAACATTATGATTTTGAGAACCTTGGTATGAGTTATTTTGATCTTGTCAAACAATATTAAAGAGTGCATTATCTTTTCTTTTGTATATTTCTTATGATTTGTGATCTACCCAGTGTTGAAATACCTTAAATTCACAATGTGGTACTAAACTCATGCATATCTAAAGACTCTATTACAAACACCATAATAAATAGAAATTTGATAACTTTAACACTACCCCTCAAGATGGAGGAGAATCCTTCATCTTGAAAACATCATGTAAAAGTAATGGAGGTAGGCTAAGTGGGACAAAACATCAGACAGGTCATCAGGGAAAATGTGTCAAGGATAATCCACACAAAGGGCGGTCCTAAATGACACAAACCCACACGACACAACCTACTTTAATACAGACAGGACACTGGGGGCATTGACCCACACGACACAACCCACTGGAATCAGACGGGCCACCAATAATACTCCGACATGACACAACTCGCTAGAATCAAGTCAACAGACGAGCCATCAGGATACTCCCACGAGACACAACGCGTTGGAAAGCAGGTCAACCATCAAAGACCATACCATATACCAATCGACAAAGAAATTTTACGAGACCTAAATAACAGCTTGCATAAGCTTGGAGGGCCGTGTCGAACTAAGGAGAGAGTCCGGAAATACATCCAAGTCACCTTCATCCCAAACACTCCTAACGTGGGACACACGTGTATGCATGCATAACAAGATAATACTAAGCAAATACAAACAACAGTTTAACAATGACAATGAAAGGCACACAAGAAAAATGACCAAAACATCATGAATCTTCATCATCGGTGAGAGATTGCCACCCTAGAAGAAGTACAATGACCAGAGTCGTCAAAAACACGAGGGACAGTGGATGGAATCGTTGGAAACATGAAGGTAGCCCCTGGAATTGTCGGAAACATGATGACGACCACTGAAATCGTCGGAAACACGAGGGGAAGCGGAAGGATCATCACAGTGTTGGAGGATCGCATAGAAACAATCAAATGGAGCATCGTCGTACTCTGAAGAAGAGCGCCCACTCCGCATGAATGGAAGAAGAGATGGGGAGATGCGTCGTTGTCATGGATGCCACGAGAGAAGGCATCCCAAATGGCTGAAAAGTGATACAGATGGGATCTACGGCTGGATGAGCAGTTGGAAACGACAATGGAAGTGGAAGCCATCTCCCACGAGATCAATAGGAACTTCGAATCAATGAGGTATTAACAACGGTCGACAAAAACAAGAGAGCCTACAGAGTCATCGATGGAAGCCGCATATAGGATCGTATACAAAAGCTGTCAACGGGATCGACAATTCAGCTGAAGAGGCGATCCACACAGTGCGAGTGGAACTAAGCAAACGTGTAGCTCGCGCTAGAAGCGGGCAAGGACGCTAAACTCAGGGAATAAAAACCTTCTCTGATACCATGTTGAAATAGTTAGGGAGAAATAAAAAGTGTAATTTATTCATCCTCAAAGGGCGATTTATTGGACTTACAATGACTCACAAACTCAAACTGACAATGTGAGATTAAACCCATACTTACTTAAAGACTCTATTACAAAGACCATAATAATTGGAAATTCGATAACTTCAACACCAAGAACTGCTTCTTATTCTTGATAAGCATTGTGTGTGCGAAGCACTTTGGTTGTTATACTTGTGTGTAAATAAATGATGGAGGTGACTTTACTTTGCATAATTTTGACTTTAGTGTAAAATTCGTTAGGTGATTGCATGTACTCTTATTATATATAATGTCAAATTGATATCATTTCAACTATGCACACTTTATTGTTTCATGTAACACTTCCCCGCATTAGAATTGGACTCTTTAGCTTCATTACACATCATACACTAAATTTAAACTTCCGAATAGGCATGATTTCTACAATGTTCATATATTTATCTTGCAAAATCTCTCAATATTGTCGAGTTTAATCACGTATATTTATATACTTTATGCCTTTTATTATTATTTCATGACCATTTTTTGTACGTCCCTACTATGCTACTATTGATTTCTTTCAATTATGTTTCCTCTATTTATGTGATGATCCACTTTTGCTAATAACAAAGGAGGAGAGAAAATTTGAGAATGTGAAATATCATATACTTACGGGAAGATATTAACTTTAGGGGGAGTAATCATTTAGAGAGAGCCTTCGTATTGTTGTGTTGGGATTGATTCATATTCATGTTTCAATTACTCGCTACTATGAAAATTATTTCTCTTACATTATTTATATCTTAATATCTGAATTTGTTATTATCAAAAGAAGAAGTTTGTTGGAACATGATTCGTTACTCTCTTTGTTTAAGAATAACAAAATTTGATAAGTTTTTAATGTTTATTTGCAAATGTTTCATAGTGTGCATGTAAAGGTATATGCGTTGTTACTTGAGATAGGGATTTGATTGAGCAAAATGAAGATATTGTTATAAAATGAACAATAATTGCAACGGTAGCAGGTACTACCCAAATGTAGTATGATCAACGATGGACGATCACTTCTCTCTGTCAACAATTGGCGATTGCTAGCTCCGGTCGACGATCGACATTCGCTACTCACAAATGACAATGGCTGCTCCACGAAGGAAATCTATAGCTTGGTCAGCCATCCACGACCGGCGATCAACAGTCTGGTCTGCGATCGACATTCTCTTCTTCCGGCTGGCGATTGACGCTCCATTTGTATGGCTCTTGGAAGGTTTCTAATGATATGGATGAAAGAATTACACGCTACCACTCATGGTAGGTGCTAATACCCCGTGATAACAATCCAGAGTTAAATTGTACGAACCAGGTATATTATTACACTATCCCCTGACTGTAGCGCGTGCGCCCGACGGTAGCTCGTGCTCAATATGGAAGGCACACAGTAGACAATGACAGAGGGTGCGGGAATTTGAATTTTGAAAAATACTGTTCGACGGTAGCGACTAACAGTCGACGATATCTCTCAGAATATTTCCAAATTCTATATATACACATGGGATCTCTTTCCATACAACTTTTCACAATATTTAATTATTTATAAACGATGGTTGCCCTAACTGTCTTCGAGCGTTGAAGAGCTCTCCTACTCATTCCATAAGAATTAACGGAAGTTATCGCTATATATCATTGAAGTGAAGGTTTTGCAATGGAATAACTCATGTATGCAACCACACCTTCGTCCTCTTCCTTCGTCTCCGATTTGAGGGAGTTCTTTTAGATTTTGATTAATCTTCTCATCTTGTATTTTCTCTGAATATTTCAATATCTTCTTTTGCAATAATCAAAGTTCATCATTCTTGATGACGACTAGATCATGGTAGCTCTAGGGTGTGAATTTTCCATTCTTTGGTGTCTAGGTCGTGGGTGTATCTCAGGTGAGGAATTTGTTACGGGTGTAGAGACTAGATCTTCGGTCAAACTAAGGAGTGAGTTTGAGGAAAATCCGGGGGTGGAATTGCTAACACCAAACTGGTTCTGGTGCAAGTTAGTATAGAAAACCACAAGTGTTCTTATTATTTATCTCTTTCAATCTTTGCGTCAGAAGATCTAATGGCTTATCTTCCTGTTTATGAATATAAGAGTTTCATTTTATTTAATCAAATTATCTCTAAGTTTTTATATTTCCGTTGCCTATTTAATTGATTTGAGAAGAAAATTTATTTATTTGTCATGAACTTTATTCCTCTCCCCTTCTAAGGTTTCCTTACGATCGAACAGAAGCGGCCCATATGTAGTTTTTATAAATGGACATGGAGAAGCCTCATATGATATCGACAATTTTAGTTGTTCTATCACATGCGATTCAAGCCCCTAATGGGGGGAATCCTTTGGGGGGCCTGATTTTCTTCGAACATCTGACCTTAGTAGCAGGTCTCAATCTTCACCTCCGGACTTCAAGTGCGCATTTATATGGATGTGGAGTTTGAGGATCCTCCTGACCATGCTCAGTTATGTGCTTATAGCAGAGTTTCTTTCATCGCCTTTAGTTGGATGGGTCGGTGACAATTCGCGAATATTGCCACCTCCCATGCACCAACCACAGTCTAACGGGCCCACCTCCCTTTGGGAGGGGATGAGGGATCAACAGTGGCCCCACAACCTTACATTGACTTGTTTTGTCTAGCAGAAATGGCAGAGCATCGAACAAAAATGTTCTATTTCAATTCTGATGAGCCTTATGCACCTAGACATTGATGCAAAAAGCTCTTCTGGTTAGAGGTGGAAGATGACGGTGACGCATACCCAATGAGTGATGATAATCCGGATCTCTCTCTCCATGTCATTATTGGAGAACAATGTCTAGAGACAATGTTGTTACGTGCCTGTGTGGGTAAACACTCTGTCAAGGTCTCAATTGATTCAGATAGCACCCAAAATTTCATTGAGGGGATTTCAGGCACTAGGTCTATCCATCTTGCCCAATGAGGGGCATGTACATCTTTGTTGACAACGATGAAGGACTACCCAGTTCAGACATATGTGTAGATGTCCTACTGGAGGTTGAGACAAACGTCATCCAAGCGAACTTCTATGCCATTATGTTGGTCATTGGCTTCACACTCTGGTCCTGATCGTGTGAGACTTTGCTACCCTCATCTTGACTATTTGGCTATAATTAGGCTGAGTGTTCTGGCTTGGAGAGGAGCAGAAGAGATTTCCGCTCATCGCCACCATTCGACCCTTGACTTCTTTGCAGGGGATCCTGGATGGCTTACCTGTAGAGCATGCAACTCTTTTCGAGGATCTGTTGGATCTCTTCACCTAGGTCTTACGATCGCCACATTCACCTAACACATTGTACAATATCGATAGCTGTCTAATCATACAGGTACCCCTTTAAAAGTATGAGATTTAGAAGCAACACTAAGAGATGTTGAAGCAGGGATCACTTGGCTGAGTCAATCCCCCTCTTCACCACCCTCCCTTCTAGTCAGGAAGCACAATTGACCCTTACACTTTTGCGTAGACTATCGGGAATTGAACCCCAAAACCATAAAGAGCAAATTTCCAATCCTGGTGGTCAATGATCTCCTTAATGAACTACGTGGGATTTGCCTTTTCTTGAAGTTGTACTTGTGCTTTCGCCACCACCAAATTCAGATGCATTCCAATGAAGTGGAGAAGACGGGCTTTCAGAAACCATCACGACCACTTTGAGTTAATTGAGGCACCTTTGGCTTTTCAAGCATTGTTAATTGAGGTACTCAGACCCTTCATCAATAATTTTGTACCTGTTTTCTTCGGCAACATACTAATCTACATCTTCTCTTGGGTCATGTACTTCTACCATGTTCAGAAGATCTCAACCGACCCAAACATGTTGGGCACCGTGGAGCATTGGTTGCATACCTAGGCTTTTTCATAAGCGGCGCCAAACCATTTTAATGAGGCACCACGGTGGCATCCGACACCGTGAATAACGGAGGTGCCCCACTGTTTTTGAGTCGCAGAAATATTCCGCAACTCAAAAAAGCGACAGCGCTGCAGCCAATTGGCAGCAACGCTGATGCACTTTAAAAAAAAAAATTTTAATATATTATAATATATTACAATTTATTATATATATAAATAAACGTATAATATATACAAGTTATAATATATTATAATCTAATATATATAAATAAACGTATAATATATAAACCTATGATATATAAACGTTAAAATATAAGTTTAATATATAAAAAATTATAATATAAGTGTAATATATAAAAAATTATAATATAAGTTTAATATAACCCTAAACCCTATAATATATAAAAAATTATATAAGTTATAATAAAGTTATAATATATAAACGTTTTAATATATTATAATATTTTAAAAATTATATTAATATAAATTATATATAATATAAAAAAATAAATTAATATAAGTTATATATAATATATTTCGAAAAGAAAATTTTGATTGATTTCTTAGTTATTTTTGATTAATGTGATTGTGCCTCACAAGTTGAAACAACACTGCAAACGTTGTTCTTACAAACTCTTTCATAGATTCTGCCACCACTCTACAAAACAACTTATTATTCTTCCACTGATTCTCCAGTCGCCCCCACTGTGCCAAACAGAGCCCTAATCCCAAAGGCAGTGCGGTTTATTGGGCTTGTTCAACTACTATCGTAGGTTCATTTAGAGCTACGAGTTGATTGCTTTCCTCTTATGGGTCTGCTCAAGAAGAATGGGTTTCAATGGGCACCGTAGGAGGACGATATTTCTTGCCTTGTAGGAGGCCCTCTGATCCATCTCGTATACAACTTTCCAACTTCATGCAAGATTTCATGTTGGAGTTTGGTGCATAGGTGAAATGAATTGGAGTAGTCTTGGAGAAGCAGGAGCACCCAATTCACATTCTTCAGCCGCATATTTGCGACACATTACATGAAGCTGTCTGCTTGAAAGTGGGAAATGATGGGATTAGTGAAGGCAATATGACATTGGATCCTTACTTATGAGGTGCTTTTTAAAAGTAGAATAGATCACTACAACCTTAAATATCTCCCAGAGCAGAAGTTGACTACCTCCCACAACAACACCGGATCAGCCAACTCAAGGGGTTTGATTTGCAGTCGAATACTAGAGTTGGGAAGCTCAACGGAGCGGTGAACACTTCTTTGCCTCTGCGACGAGGAAGGTGTTTTGCTTGCCAAACACATGGCACTGTTCAAGACCATCTAGGAAGAGGGGAACTCCAACCCCATCCTAGGGCAGACACAAGTGTGGATAGACACAAGAGGAACTCCTAGTCAATGGAGCTATATAGATGTGCTAATTCGGCTCACTAGGAGAGTCCATCTCCTGTTGATATCACCCATCGTTCCGCTTATCATCAACACCACAACCTCACTCATGAGGGTGTGGAATAGACACTTTAGAGGGTACATACAAATATTTTTTGGAATGTTTTAAAAGGCACGGTCAAGGAAGCTGTGTGCCTATGTGAAAGGCGGGGACATGACAATGGGGCGCCATTACACCGAGATCCAATTTTTTTTTTTCATTTATTTCTATTTGTTGTACATTTGTTATTTCATTATGTTTTCATTTATTTATGGGCATAGGTTGGTTCAGAATGCAAGCTTTTCAATTTATTTGAGACTGTTTTTATACTCGTGTTTGTGTTTGAATCGGACATGCTTGATCAACAATTTTGATTTGGCATCTTGAGGTTATAAGTCTCTCGCTCCTTCCACCCGCTGACCCAATCACACCACAAGGGAGACACCCTCGGCAGGCCTCCCCTGTCTTCCTTCTGATCATCGACCACTTCCCAGCAGAGCCGCAACACCCCTAGGCCTAAATAACAAATCTTTCACTGGAGATAGTAGCGTGACTACTGAATACAACAACCATCAAGTGCCTGTTTCACAACACATGTTTTGGATGTGTGTACACCCAGTCTAGCTGACCTTTTGTCGTCTTTTGCTCCACAAACATGTTCATCTATCACTATGCTCATTGGCGCCGCCACTTGGGGGGACACCCCAAAAAAGATCCAATTATTGGCCCCATTATATGTCGCCACCGGGGATCAATAGGGAAACAACATTCCCACCCATATCCCCTTCCTCTGACACATACTGTTTGGTGACTCGTTCCTATGCACGAGTCTGTGACAAAGTGAGGGACATGTAATATATCGCTGGAGTTATTGGGTCCTGAGCGGTTGGATTGGGTGTTCGATACAAACTGAGAACTCATAGTCGCATGGAGTCGATCTATCGTGATCGGAACAAAGAAGCAAGATAATTGTGCTAGTTGGAGTCATCGGACGCACATGAGGCTTATTGGAGAAAACTTTAGGATGGTTGGGGATGCTGGACCAATGAAGAGAAAAGGCGTAATTGTTTCTGACAATAGTTTCCTTTGAAATGAGGCAAAAAAAAGATATCAGGCTCCGCAAAGACGTGAGCAAATGGTGTTCGGAACTTATGTTTGAGAACGAATCAACGCATGATGGAAGGAGCAGCAAGGCCGCATTTTACATTGTTGGAACTCATAGAAAGGCATGGTTTATGTAGAGCTCGAGGTTTCTACGGGCGACGTAGCGGTATGCTGGATCAGTACTCGTGACTCAGATGGAACGTGGGTAGGAAAACAAACACTAGTATACAAACTCGCGAGAGATGCTCCCGCCAATAGAAATTTGAGGGTTGGTAGGAAAGCAAACACTAGTATACAAACTCACGAGAGATGCTCCCGCCAATAGAAATTTGAGGGTTGGTTTTCTCACCCAAGTTAAGCCTTATTCCAAACCTTAGAGCAATGATGATGAAACACACTTGCCCTTCCTTTATATAAGGATACTACTCACTCACATCATTAAAATATCTATATAGGCCCATAAGGGTCCAATCAAACAAATGAACCCCGCTACTCAGATTTTTGCACACATAAATTCAAGAAGTTATATGGATTCTAGGGATAAAGAACAAGTCAATCTTCACGAACTTTAGGTTCAAAATTGAGAATGTTAAAGTAGATCTGTTGTAAATGTTGGCAGGAATGGTCGACTAATAAATACTTGTATTAGAGAAATGGTGGCACCAAATAATGAAATTTTTAGAAGAAAAACATATTATCAATGGTATCATCGCTAAATTTGTAAAATAAGCTACATGAAATATAGTGAACAGCTAATGTGGCATTCAATATAAATACATCGAGGAGGATTCAAAGGGAATAGTTGAAATCGAGAAATCTAACTTTTTTTAATGTTCATATATCAAATAGGATTAACCTACCACTTAAATGTAAACTTTGGTTTATAAACATTGCTTCTATTGTTCACATTCAAATCATGAATGTTTGAAATGTTTTTTTTTGAACTAGAAGCAGTTTCTCTAATTCGAATTGAATGGTGTTATCAGTATTGGTTTATTTTCCCGGCCAATGCATAATGCATATTTGTCAAGTTCATGGCTGTTTTGCTCTGTCCTTTGTTATTTTATTTTTCATCTCCTTCAACTCTTTTCCCACAATCTTCTTCCCTTGACATATCTACTATTGCATGCCTCATCTAATCGACTTAATTTTAATTGGTGTAGTTTTACCTGTAGTTCTTGAATTATACTCGTTGATAATTGTTATTCATTTCAAATTGAACTGAATGATTTTATTCCTTCAGTCCTTGTTACCTATAAACTCATTCAATTATTATGATAAGGCTTGTCTAGTTAAATGTATGGTCTCATACCTTATGGCGCGTGTTTAAGATATGCATTCAATAATTCAACGATAATATTTTATGTAGTTGGAGGCAGTTTTCAACGGGAGCTAAGCCTCTTGTCCGAAATCTTAGAACTCATTTTTTCCCTAGGACTAAAATTAACGTAGTTTCCTCGTACATTATCTCATATATACAGGTTTTGAAAAAAACATCAAGACCTACCAATGAAATAGAAATATTAGTGCCAACTATGACCAAGAGTTCATTCTACACTAGCCATCACATCTTTTTAGTCACATGTGATTCTTCAATAATCCCTACCTTAAAATCAACCTTGGCCTCACAGTCGAGTCAGGGAGGGACCATCATCATGCTCAAGAGCTTCAAAGCCAATAATGGTAATATCCTCGTCTTTGGCACTAATCATCTTGCATAATTATTTACTTGGGCATTGTGTGTAGATGAGTAGGGTTATTTGTAGCAGGAGTAGAAGCCATGATGTAGTCGAGGTACTCTTGGTGGTGTAAATGTTGGGGCAATGTAATCTGTTTGGTGAAGCTACAGTAGGGGGTAATGGAAGAGTGTTTACTGATAGATGGTTGTGATAAAGGTTCAAATTGGTTGATGTTTAAGATTGATGTGGGAACATGGTAGATGCACGAGCAAGGTTGGTCAACGATTTTGGAGGTTCATAATGTAACACCCCTTCCCAGTATTTCAGAAATCAGCCGTCCGGCCGGGTCAGCGATATAAAGAAAACTAGGAAACAGTATTAAAACTAATATGCAGCAGGTAATAAAAATCTATACTAAGCAATTTAAGACTAACATCGGAAGTTAAAAAGTAAACTAAGGGTAATCACATACCTGACATCTGGATTCACAGAGCCACTAACAAGAATAGAATTGAATTAACTGAAAATCTGGTTAACATTAATAGTCTGATACAATTTAGATAAAATATTAATAAATTACATTAACCACATCTACAAGAGTATACTGGAATTAAGGAAACTGAAGGGTAAAACACTACTGACTGACACCACCATAACGCTCATCCTAGGCGTAGTTTTCCACCCGGGTCATATGAAAAACATTGCTCACGAGGGGTCAGAGTAAAGAAAAATAACTCCTAGTGACACTAAAAATAGTTTTCATATGATGAATGCATGCCTTAGAAAACAGTTTTGTGCATTAAAAACCTTTATGCTATATGTTATGCATGTCTTCGCACTACTTTCTGGTCAAAACATCTATTCGTTCTATGTACGTGACTTTCCGTTCATTTACCCAAATCCTGGCGTTTACTAACTAGTGTACTGACTCACGAAAGGTCTATACTTGAGTTCTATGTGGCTTCTAACCTGCTCTTCTACTAGGAAGGCTCTAGGCAGAGTAGCTCCTAACGCGCAACTGAAACTGGCGACCCGAGACCATCTTACGAACTCAACTGTTCTTGTGTCGCGCGGACACGGTCTCGAATCTACTAACTGTCTCAAAGGGAAGTAAACTCCCAAGACTGTACTGCTCACAAGATACCATATGCCTTATGAGAAAGGTAGTGCGCCTCTACCGAGCACGTAAAGACTTGTGTGCTCATTGACCTTTCAGTCTGATGCTACTCTGTTTGGGATATCTCTTTTGGTGAACTACTGAGCGACCCTTGACTTTCTCGTGGTCGACTTGAAGGGACCTTCTCTCCCTTGGTTGGACAATCTCCAAACTTACGTACACGGGTAAAATTTCGTACCTAAATAACTGTTCATGACTTTACTAACGTGGTTAGGGAAAAGGGCGTTATCGTACGCGTTTCCACGATTATTTTCCTACTGCCACACTTTTCTATGCATTGTTATGATGCTGGTACGAAACCTACTTATGCGTATAAGATATAATTACTTGATATGTCTAACCAAAAGAAGTTAGAATTTCCTTATAGCGGTGTTGCGGTGCTCGTAGACTTGGCGCGGCGACATCTTCTCTTCCGAAGGCAATCCTATTGCTGGGGACCTTCAAAGTGCTGCCCCGACCCCACCGAAGTCTTTTACGTAGAGTGATTGCGGCTCTCAAAGAGCCCAACTAAACTTCCGCGGTGAACCACGAACTCCAAAACCTTATTAGGGCAATCAAAATGAAAACCTAGGTTAAACTAGTTTCCAAAACGAAAGATTTACACAAAGGAATGGAGATAAAGGAGAAATAGACTTACTGGAAACCAAAGGTTTCCACTACCACCGGCTAGGGTTGAAACCCGGCACTTCCACGGCCAAGGAATGAAGAGGAACACTCACTGGCGCCTGCAGAGGAGGGAGGAGTGGTCGGAATGGGCTTCTGGAGAGGAAACGACCGTCGGAAAGGACCGGGAGGCGTCGACTGCTCGGCGGTTTCGTGCGTCGGCTTTGCGGAAGACGGGACGTGTCGGGCTGCTCTCGTGCGGCTAAATCCCGTAAAAAAAAGAGGGAGTGCGGATCTTGAACTATCGGTATGCGGTTTTACTTGTAACCGCATGAGGAGAGGGGGGGGGGGAGGACTGCTATTGGCACCCCAAAAACAACATTTCTGGCTATACGCAACCAACTCCTCACAAAACACTTGCATACTAACTAATTTCGCCGCGCGCGTCGATTCTAAAACAATATGCATTACGCACTATTATTAACGCACTTAACGAACTAACAGACGCTAACAATAGGCAAAACAACATTATACCTTGACGACGCGCTGTCTCGATCAAAATTCGTCGCGACTCGGCCCTACAAATTAAAATAAATATTTGCGTCACAAATTAGGATGTTACACATAATGGGGCATAATAGTGCTTTGCAGGGCATATAAATCTTCATCTTAAAAAAGGATCTGCTCCATTGCTCGAGAATGAGTGTCGAGATTGAGGACGTAAATGCATGCTTGAATGTGGTGTTGTAACCCAGTGATGAAGTATCTTAGTAGTGGTCGGCCTTGAGCACGTGCGGATACTTCAATGAAATTGACAATGTACATTTCTAACTCCGCTTGTTGAACAATCCCAAGTTGTTCGAAAGCAATGCTTTCTTGACGACTATCATACTCCTTGTTGGATAATGTCCATGTTATGGTGGATCTGATCCCTCCATCTGGATAGTGGATACATTGTCTTTTTGCATTTGTGTGGCGCTATGCGACTCAAAAAATTACTCAGCATGAGCAATCCTCCCTAAGGGATTAGTCTCATTGAGTACTAGGATGTTGAGGTGTTGAAAGTGTGAGGGGTGAGCGCTGACGTTGGGTTGGAGGAAGAAGACCAGCTCAGTAGTATTGTTGAAAGGTTGAATATCAACGGTTATGGGTCAGGGTCGCGGGTGTCGTTAGTGGTGGAGTTGGGAAACCAATGTGGAGGGTGTAAATCTCCTGCACATAAACTTGGAGTTCGAACTGTGTTGTCTCTACATCATCTTTATGATTATGGAGGGAGGTCATTGCTAAGTTATCAAGGCGCGCTCCTAGGCGCGCCTGAGGCGCCGGGCGCACCGGGCGCGCGGGATAGCGCCCTAGCAAGAGCTAAGCGGGCGAATTGGCCTAGGCGCGCGCCTTGCGTGCATCTCGGGCGCTGGTTAGGCGCGCCCGGCCTAGATCCGGTCTAGGCGCCCGGTTCATTTTTATTCCTGTGTTATATAAGATGCTAGATCTGGCCTTGCCCTCATTTTTCCCGATTCACGCGAGCGAGGTTAGGTTGAAATTGCACGGTTCCGCGCCTGTCTCCGCTCGTCGCCGCTCGGTTTCCGGTCGCCGCTCCTCTTCCGTTCGCCGGCCGCCGCCATTTTTGGTAACTAGCCACTGCACTCCTTCTTCCTCTTGCATTTTTAATGTCGATTGAATGTTTTTTCCGGCTGCCATTTTTAGGGTTTAGATGTTTACTGGATGCCTTTTTTTCGGTTGCTCTTCTTGGTTCTAGCATAGACACATAGTGAAAGCACTGTAATTTCTGTGATTTTTTGTCTGCTCTCTTCTTTTCAGGGCTTCTAGCATATTCATAGTGGAAGCCCAGTTCACTATAACAGTGAACTGGGCTTCCAGTTCACTGTAACAGTGAACTGGGCTTCCAGTTCACTGTTTTACAGTGAACTGGGCTCCAGTTCACTGTTGTACAGTGAACTGGGCTGCTCCAGTTCACTGTAAAATAGTGAACTGGGCTCCAGTTCACTGTAACAGTGAACTGGGCTAGCCCAGTTCACTGTAACCGTAATTATGGATTTACAGTGAACTGGGCAGCTCCAGTTCACTGCAACAGTGAACTGGGCAGCTCCAGTTCACTGCAACAGTGAACTGGGCAGCCCAGTTCACTGCAACAGTGAACTGGGCAGCCCAGTTCACTGTTGTACAGTGAACTGGGCAGCTCCAGTTCACTGTAACAGTGAACTGGGCTGCTCCAGTTCACTGTTGTACAGTGGACTGGGCTGCTCCAGTTCACTGTACAACAGTTAACTGGGCTAGCCCAGTTCACTGTAAAACAGTGAACTGAATGCTATACAGCTATAGTTTTCAGCAATTATCTTGTTCTATGTAATAATTTTTTTTGTAAAATGTTTTAATAGCTGGAAATGGACGCGAGTGGATCTGGTTCATCCAGTGTTTAATCTAGGATTGATCCAGGTTGGAAGTATGTGCAGCAGACATCTGTTGCAAATAAAAATGATTTAATTTGCATTTTCTGTGAGAAAATCACAAAGGGTGGAATTTATCGTGCGAAACAACATCTAGTGGGAGGATTTAGAAATACCAGAGTCTGTCACAAATGCCCACAACATGTAAGGACAGAAATTCAAGACTATATGCAAAGAAAATGGTTGTAAGCATGACTGAAAAACAAGCATTCCCGGACTTTGCAGATGTAGATACCTTTGGAAGCGATGAGGATATGGATGACGTCGGTGCGAAGATTCATGGATGCGGTCCAAGTGGTGTGCCTAAAAAGTCTCAGACTAAAGGACCGATGAATGTTTTCTTTGCACCTAATATTGAGAAAAAAATGAAACAGAAAGGCCAACATCAGCAAATGAAGTAAACTTCTATCAACGAAGCATGTAAGAAGGAACTTAGAGGGAGGGCTTGCAAGCATATAGCTCAATGGATGCATGATGCAGCCATTCCTTTTAATGCGGTTAACTACCGTAGTTTTGCAGTGATGATAGAATCCATTGGCCAGTTTGGGGTTGGATTGAAACCACCCAGTTATCATGAAGTTCGCGTGCCTTTGTTGAATAATGAAGTGGCTGAAGTTTATAAGATGATGAAGAACTATGAGGATGAGTGGAGGTTATTTGGATGTTCTATCATGGCAGATGGATGGACAAACAAGAAACAGAGAACACTTATTAATTTTTTGGTAAATTCACCAAAAGGTACATTCTTCCTGGAATCTGTTGATGCATCTGATTACGCAAAGACTGGTGAGAGGATGTTTGAATTGCTTGATAGAGTGGTGGAACGCGTTGGAGAGGCCAATATTGTTCTAGTTGTTACTGATAGTGCAAGCAATAATGTACTAGCAGGTAAGTATATCGTTAATCTTCCTCTTTTAATATTTGTTTAACTTTAATGTCATATATTGAAATTAAATAAATGTGTTTATTATGAAATAGGAAAATTATTGGAAGCAAAACGACCACATTTATATTGGACACCGTGTGCCGCCCATTACATCGATTTAATGCTGGAGGATATTGGAAAGATGCCAAACATTAGTAGAACAATTTAAAGAGCAATGAGCATCAACAATTATATTTATGTTCGGCCTGGACTAGTCAACATGCTAAGGAGCTTCACAAGAAAAGTGAACCTTGTTAGAGCTGCTGTTACTAGGTTTGCGATATCATTTCTTGCTCTTCAAAAGGTACAAATTTTTTTACAATAAATTTGTTTATCTCCGTCTAATGCTTTATATTACATGTTGTAGTTTTTTATTTGATTTCTAGTTGCACTTTGTATGTATCAATTATGACTATCATGTATTTATATCACTTCTCACGTGTTTAGATAGAATATTGAAAAATATGAGCTCTTATACTAACTTGATAGAATAGAACTAACCCAATTCCAAAATGGCTCTTATGCTAACTTGATAGAACAGAACTAACCCAATTCCAGCGAATTGGGCACCGGTTCGCTCAATTCCAGCGAATTGGGCATCCGATTCACTCAATTCCAGCGAATTGGACGCCCAATTCGATCAATTCCAGCGAATTTAGCGCCCAATTCGCTCAATTTCATCGAATTGGGCGCCCAATTCGCTCAATTTCCTTTTCCCCAATTTTTGCGCCTCACGCGTCTCAGGCGCGCGCCAGCGCCTTGCGCCTAGGCTCCAGGGGTCCTTTGCGCCTTGGTGCGCCTTGCGCCTTTGATAACTTAGGGTCATTGTGAGAGTTAGTTCTTCTATGCGGTCGACCATGGAGAGGATGTAGGGCATGAAATGTGATGGTGACTAACAGGACTCTGCTGGATGCAGGTTGTTCTAGATTGGGTATCATGCTTGGAATACTAAAGCTAAAATGCATGGGAGGCCTGTCATAAATTATGGTGGTTATGAAGGTAGTGTTGTTGAAGAGCTCGACTGTGAGAAAGAACTCATTCGAGAAAAGTAGGATTGCCAGTGGAGGAGTATCGATTAAGTGTGGTAGGAGCGCATGAAGGTTCAATTGGGAGTGTTTGATCTAAATGGGTGGCGTTCGGGTCCTGGTGTGATGAAATAGGAAGGTGGAAAAACTTAAAGAATCGATTGCAGGACTATGCGGTCCGGAGAATTTTGAACCCTGCCTTAGAGAATGAGAAAAAAATAATCAACGGCTCACATTTGCGGGTAATATGACACTAGACAACACATTGAAGGATTGTAGGGCTTAAATGACGCGCTGGATAATGCTACTATGATCTATGACATGCGGGGAACCACCTGAGGAACTAGGAAGGACTGGAGAAGGTTGGGGGAACAATTTTTACATAGTTCTAGGGGTAGATACCAACAAGAGACAAGGCTGTCGTATCTAGTTCCAGCGGTTGCCTTCTATTCACGTAGAAAAAATTTAGCATAGTTCCCTCATACAACATTACCTTAATATATATATATATATATATATATATATATATATATATATATATATATATATATATATATATATATATATATATAGAGGGCGCTGTTACGTGCACACCACTTTTGGCTATGTGCACACCTTTGATATGTGCACACCATAAATTTTATTTGCAGACCAAAATGTCAATTAAACATCATAAATTTTATTTGCATGTCAAACTGTTAAATAAATACAAAAATAAAGTTTGAGTTTTTTTTACTTCATATACAAAAGATTTCTTCTCTTTTACATTTCAAAGCAACAAAAAACAAACAAAATAAAAAACAAAAATCTCAAATCATTTCCACTGATATAAATAAAAATCTGCACGGTCCATTTTTAAGTTCATATAGACATCCACGAACATAAAGATATGAATATTAGTTGTCTTAAATAAATAAAATATTGCAAGGTACTTAAAATTAAATATTATCACATGCACAGTCATTTTGCTTGTTCAAGCTTCCTTTTGGTCGCCCCTTTAAGGGACCCGGAACCAAAGGTTCTACAGTCTGGCTTGCTGTAGATCCAATAGCTCCCGTAGTTTTCTTTTCATTTCATTTTTTTGAATAGCCGATGATGTATTGTATTTTTTGAGTATCCCATCCAACTCTAGTTGTATGTCATGTGAAGCGAGGCTAAAGCTGGGGGGAGGACAGAGTTTCGGCTTTCGGGAGAAAATAAGCGTGGGGTGTGCACTTTTAGGTTTAATATGGGTGGGATTGGAAAAAAAGTAATGGTATTGTTTATTTTAAGAGTTTGGTATGCACATAGCCAAAAGTGTTGTGCACGTAACATTTCCCTTTATTTTAAGAATTTGGTGCACACATAGCCAAAAGTGATGTGCACGTAACAACGCCCTATATATATATTCATCATCACCTACTTGAAAGGAAATGCAAAGACTAGTAAAGTACTATTATCAACTATGATCTCGAGTCTGGCCCACACTAATTGTTTTCTGCCTTAGTCTCACATGGCTACTTCGGTTTGGTTGATTTGGCACCAGTATCATGATAGAACTTGAGCAGTATACCGTTTCTTATCAGGCCTTGGATGCAATTGAAAAGTGGTTTATATAGTTCACTCAAACTGCATCTTATTTCAAGCTTTACTTTATTGAATGGAGTGGTGTATATTGCGAGCTTCTCCCCGCTTCATCTGGCATTATTACCGCACTATTATCATTTTTTTTGTTAATTAACATGCAGAAGGCTTTCTAACTCTCTTTATGAGAATAAATGTTTTCATTATATTATTTTATATGCATTTTCACTCTATTCCAAACAATTTAATGATATAAAATTCGATCCTGAAGAACTTTTCCCTGTCCATCTGCAATAGCTTGATAACAAAATAAATGTTTGACATTATCTATTTCTATGCTTTTTTTGCAGGAAAAGTTGAATATCGGGTGACTGAAGAAAGTTTGATGGATCGTCTAAACACAGACATGCATGCAGCATGCCGTGCCATAGGCAAAGACTGCAGGTTATTCTTGAGTAGATAATAAAAATATTATCTTAAGATGACTTTCTTGAAACAGTTGCTCTGCTGATGGTGCTTTAATTTTTTTGATGTTGGATAAGGTAGTGTGTGCAATTCTAGGCTATGATACTCTTTTGCAATATGCGGATGCATGCTTGGGTGGATCTAGTCCGTAGTTGGCACACGAAGAGAAGTTTGACTACTGGGGGTCCTGAAGGTGGGCAGCTGTAGTAGAGGAAAATTTGACAGGATTGTCTGCTATTTGTGGAGGATTGGGTGGTTTTGAATATTTGGCTGTTTAGTGGCTGGATGGTGGTGGGTGGGAGTGGTAGCAAGTGGAAGAAGGAAGAGCCCAAACTTAGGAATGAACACCTAGGATTCACGGAGTCGACACTATGAGATGACCGGTAGATCTTGGGAAGAGTCCCCAAAATATACGATCACCTAAACATCCTTCATATGCTATGCTTAAAATAATATATTGTCAGACTACCATTATGAACAACATAGATCACAAAATCATGATGTTTGGCAAATCTCACAAAATAAAAAATTGGAAAACTAATATATATATATATATGTATATATATGTATGTATATATATATGTATGTATATATATATGTATGTATGTCACAATCGCTCTGGATGCGATTATAAATTCAGATCGTCCAGATGATGATTCGATCGAACACCTGCCAACATAAACTTGTGCAGGCCCTAGTGGGCAAAGACCCGCTCTCGAACTGTGATCCTCATCACTTTTTATTTCTTCTGAGTGTTTCTTCTAAGTGATGTGGTTGAAAGGTCGGTTCGTGTTAGAACTTATCCATCCAACCTAAATCTAGTTGGTTGTAAGCGGCAGGTCTAGATCTATCTTAGTTACATAAAGAGTACATGAGTGGATGCATGAATTTCCTGATATGAGATTAAATTCTCACACGTCCATCATGTGTAGGTATTTAGCCTATACTTTTCTTTTTTGTTAATGGGTAACATGAAAATTGGTGGTTGGGCCTTAGAATGTACACCTACAATGAGTGAGATGGTTGTAAGTGCAGGCGCTTTGGTTTATATTAAGTGCACAATGCTACATCAATGTCTCTATATGAGATTAAATTCTCATAACGTCCTTGAAAGGGGTGAGAGTCTAATCACTTAGATTTACTCTAGGGGGGGAGGTGAATAGAGTATTTAAATTTTTACTCAAGTTATTTTTTGGTATACACTTTTTTTACAGCACAAACATGGCGTAATTAAAAGTGCGGAAATTAAGTATTAATAGAGAATGCAAGCAACACAGACGACACAAGAAATATAGTGGTTCCCCAAACACGTGTACGCCCACTCTTCTGCCGCAACAGGAACTTCACTGCCTTTAGTGCTGAGTCTTTTAATATGGAGACTCTTAGAACCTGGAGTTGTTGATAAGGTCTCTCCAAAAACAAGTGAGGTATTGATAAGAAAGATCAACCATTGAGGTATATATAAGAAAGCTCAACCATTGAGTTTTTTTGATAAGGAGACTCTCAGACCCGGGAGTTATTGATAAGTTCTCTAATGTGATCACGACAAGTGCATCAGTAGTACAAGTAATATAAAATGGGAGTGAGTTCCCAAGTATCGATCCCGTGAGAAATGTATCATGGGATGCATTTTTATGGTTAAGAAAACTAATTGTAAAGTTTAAAAACGAGGGATTTTATTGGTTGGTTGTGGTGCAAGCTCGAAACAAAGAAAAGAAATGTGGGTCATAGTCACTGCTTCGCAACCGGCTTCACACAGCCTAACTAAGATCGCTCAAGTGCAGGTCAAATTCACCGCTTTGCTACTTTGAAGAACCTTGGCATTATAAACCAGAGTCCGCAGACGTTACTTAGAGTGCACTATTTCCAGCTTCCGTGGTTCATGTAGACGAATCACCTGCAAGGCTGCAAGTGCTTGAGATGCTAGTGATGGCGAGTCAGATTTTTCTAATGATGATTTTTGTGGTGTTTCCAGTTCTTCAGAAACTTATTCGTCCGGCTAAATAGTGATTCTTCTACATATACTTTTTCTTTTTGAGGATTCTCGGATTTTGTTTCTTATAACCGCAAATATCTAGCAATACATGTAAATTTAACCATTATTAATGAAAATGTAGGATTCATATACCTTGTCATTGTTTTCTTGTATTATGAATATTTTTTTTAATATATGTTGTGAATCTTTTGTGACTTTACCAAATGTCTCACGCCCATAGAATGTGACAATTTTATAATGAAGACTTATGTATGACAAATACTCTCCATAGATGTCGACAACTTTTATAGTTTTAGTATCACGAATTATACAACAACACTAAAGCCTTTATCCCACTATAGTGGGGTCCGTTATTTGGATCCTTTGTCGCCATTATGCCCTATCTTTTTTCGTCATCTCACTAATGTCTAAGTACATCATATCTTTCCGTATAGTTTCATTCCAAGTCTTTATTGGTCTACCCCTCCCTCGTTTAACATGCCTAGTGACTAGACTCTCACAACGCCTAATAGGTGCCTCTAATGGTCTCGTTTGTATGTGTCCGAACCATTTTAGTCGAGCTTCTCTCATCTTCTCTGCAATTGGTGCTACTCCTGTATTAAACCTGATACATTTATTTCTAATTTTATCCAGTCTCGTGTGTCCACACATCCACCTAAGCATTTTCATCTTTGCAACTCCCATTTTTTGCTCATGTACACAATTCACTGCCCAACACTCAGAACCATAGAGCATCGCTGGTCTAATTGCAGTACAGTAAAAGTTTTCCTTAAGTTTTAATAGTACTTTACGATCACATAAGATCACTGACGCGCCTCTCCACTTCAACCAACTCGCTTGGATTCTATGTGCCACATCTTTATCAATACCTCCGTCCTTTTTGAATTATCGATCCAAGATATTTAAAACATTCACTACGGGAAATATCTTGATCGCCCAACTTAATAACAACGCCATCCGTCCTTCTTGTACTGCTAAATTTAAGCTCCATATACTCGGTCTTTGCCCTGCTCTGCCTAAAACCCTTATTTTCTAAAGTGTCTCGCTAAGATTCAAGTTTTGCGTTTACACCCTCGCACGTCTCATCAACTAAAACGATATCATACGCAAACAATAAACACCAAGGTATTGCGTGTTGGATATGTCCAGTGAGTTCATCTAAGATAAGGGTAAAGAGATAAGGGCTTAAAACTAAACCTTGATGTAAGCCAACAGTGATAGAGAATTCCTGTGGTAATCCTCCAGATGTCCTCACTCTTATTACTGAATTTGTATACATATCTTTGATTATATCAATATATGGTACATTTACACCTTTCTTTTCCAAGACTCTTCATAAGATCTCTCTTGGAACTCTATCATATGCCTTCTCAAGATCAATAAACAACATATGCAAATCTTGTTTTCTTTCTCGGTAGTTGTCAATGAGTCTCCTCAAGAGAGGTATAGCTTCCATGGTCGACCGCCCTGACATGAATCCAAATGGATTCTCCGAGATGTTAATCTCCCATCTTACTCTTCTTTCTATTACTCGTTCCCATAATTTCATGACACGACTCATCAATTTTATTCCTCCGTAATTAACACAATTTTGTATATCTCCTTTATTCTTATACAAATGTGCCAAGATACTTTCTCTCCATTTGTTTGACATTTACGTTGACTTTAGTATCTTATTGAAAAAACATATAATCCATAAAATTCATTCATTCCCTAGACATTTCCATACTTCGATGAGTATATCGTTTGGCCCAACCGCCTTTCCATTTTTCATCTTTTTAGAGTATCATTTACCTCTGATACTTGAATTTTACGATAAAACGTTCTATTCCTATACTCAAATTTTCTTAACTCTTCCAAGTTCAATTTATGGTCTTTTGTTTCATTATATAGTTGATAAAAATATCTTTTTCATCGCTCTTTAATATCGACATTATCCGTCAAAATTGTATTTGTCTTATCTTTTATGCATTTTACCCGAGTTAAATTTCTTGTTTTCATTTCTCTAGCTCGAGCAATTTTATATACGTCACGCTCTCCATCTTTACTATCTCGTCGCTTATAAAATTTTTCATAAGCTTGACTTCTTGCTTTACTTACTGTATGTTTAGTTTTTTTTGGCGACTTTATACCTGACTATGTTTTCGTCATTCCTACAAGCGTAGAGTGATTTATAGCTGACCCTCGTTGTCCTCACTTTGTCTTGCACTCTCTTTCCACCACAAAGTTTTTTTATTTGGGGGCGCATGACCTTTTGATACTCCAAGTACGTTCTTTTCAATTTCCTTAAGTGTGAAGACATAATTTCCTATGAAACACTAGGATCAACATAAGGGTCATCAACTAGATGTTTCATAACTGCTGTTTTAAAAATAACCTGCTTTTCCATCTTCAAGTTTCACCACCGAATTTTTTGCAATATTTTTGTTTTTGTCCTAAATTTTTTATATTTAATTTGTACATCTAACATCACCAATCTATATTGTGTTGTCAAACAAGTTGAATATACGCATTTATTGTCGCATTAATTGTCCCGTAAGTTTTTACGTTTTCTTTCCGCCATCGCACTTATGTAATCCACGTGATATGTCACGTGTAGTGGTCTTATATATATGTTTGTTATTGCTCGTTTCTAGGGCATCATAATAAAAAAATCATCTTTCCACTTGGTATCAGAGGAGAACAACCCGATTGCTCCCGATCCCGCTCCGTCGCTCGCCCCTTCGCTCGCGCTCGCTGGCGTAGCCCCATCGCTCGCTCCCAATCCCGATTCCGCTCGCCCGTCGTTCGCTGGCGTAGCCCGCTCCATCGCTGACATAGACCTAGCCCGCTTGCGCACCTGCCGCTCCCGCCCGATCCGTGGCTCGCGTTCTGTCGCTGGCTCCGTAGCCCGATCCAGCCTCCACCCGTACCATCCACACCAGCCTCCACCACGTCTCTCTTCTTCCAACCTTGCATCTCCGACCGTCTGTTTTGTCCTCCATGAGTGCTACCGGGGACACCGTGCTCACATCCTCCGGTGTCCCTTTCGACATTGAGATCTAAGGGACACCCGTAGGATGTGCTTTCGTTTGATGTGAGATCTACATTCTCTCCGATGGAGGATTAATCTGACATCTCCCCTAATACTCAATCCGGTACTCCTACCGGTTCCTCTGGCGATCCTCCACGGAGTCATGGACACTCTGGCTCGTTGAAGATTACTACTGTTGCCTTGGATGAAACAAATTATCTGGAATGGTTCAGGGCGGCCCGACATGCTATTCGCAGTCACCAGCTATATGGACTCATTGATGGCACCATAACTGAGCCACCCCGTGCCGATCCCTCATGGAGAAAATGAGATTCAGACAATTCGTTGGTTGTCTCGTAGTTACTGTATTCGATGTCCCCTCAGGTGTATCACAGTTATATACTGTTGGACTTTGCTTATGATATTTGGACAAAGGCCCATGATACTTACTCTCAGGCCGGCAGTTCGATGCAAGTGTATGAGCTCACTCGCCGTGTTCTGGAGTTAAAGCAAGGAAATATGATTGTTGCCGCCTACTATTCTAAGTTTGAGCGCCTCTATCAGGAGATGGATTTCTTCAACACATTTACTGCGGTTTGCACTGCTGATGCGGCGTCCCTTCAGAAGGATAAAGATCGATTTTGGGTTCATGTCTTCCTTATGGGGCTCAACATGGAGTTTGACGTTGTTCGCCTGCATGTCCTTCATCGTGATCCACTTCCCACTCTTCGGGAGGCCTTCGGCATGCTCCTTAGTGATGAAAATCGTCGTCTCACTCTTGGCACCCCTACTGATCACTCTGCGCTCGCTGGGATGTATCGCGGACCACCTCCTGTTTGTAGTCAATGTGGGAAGAAGGGCCATACCAAAGACTCTTGCTTTCGTCTGCACCCGCACCTTGCCCCTTGTGGTTGGGGCTCTGGTTCTCGTGGTCGATGTGGATACCGTGGTGGTGGCCGTCACTCTGGTGATCGCTCTCAGTCTTCTGCGCACTCTATTGAGGTTCTGGAGGACATCTCACAGGGCCTGGCTGCTGCTGAATTAGAGGCTTTCCGCCGCCTGTTGCGCTCCCACACAGACTCTGCCCCTGCTAGTTCTCATGCTACTGTTGCTACTTCAGGTTTGTCCAGTGCTCATGTTGTGTCCCCTTCTCCTTCCGAGTGGATTATCGACTCGGGTGCGACAGACTACATGACTGGCTCTGCCTCAGGTTTTACCTCCTATACTCTTCTTTCTGGGCGTGATAAGGTTATTGCTGCCAATGGCTCTCTCTCAGCCATTACTGGTAAACGGGCTGTCACTTGTTCTCCCGACCTATTTCTATCCTCTTTTTTGCACGTCCTGTCTTTTCTTCACAATTTGCTTTCTATTAGTCACTTGACTACCTCTTTAAACTGCTCTGTAACCTTTTACCTTGATGTTTGTGTGTTTCAGGATCTGGATACGAGGCGGACGCTTGACAGTGGTTGGAACGTTGGCGGACTGTACTTGCTGGACCAGACCTCTACCAGTGCTCTTTCATCCACCAGATCTCTGACTCTTCATGACATCCGACGCTGGTATCAGCGCCTTGGCCACCCTTCTGTTTTATATCTTATTAAACTGTTTCCTATTTTTCATCATTTAATTCAATCGTTTTCTTGTGACACATGTGAAAAATCTAAGCATGTTCGTCAAAGTATTAGCCATTTGTCTGCTCCTAGTTTATGTCTATTTGATGTTATTCATTCTGATATTTGGGGTCCATCCCCGGTATTATCTTTATCTGGGTATAAATGATTTGTTACGTTTATTGATTGTCACTCCCGCACTACGTGACTTTATCTGCTTAAAAAGAATAGTGACGCGCTCTCTTGTTTTCAGTCATTTCATAAGATGGTGGCCCAACAATTTGGTGGCACAATTCGTGTGTTTCGTAGTGATAATGGTGGGGAATATGATGATTGGGGGGGGGGGGGGGGGCGTTTGGGGCCTATCTTGCCAATCATGACATCATTCATCAAACCACAAGTGTCCACACATCCGCTCAGAATGGGGTCGCCGAACGGAAGAATAGACACTTGCTGGAGGTGGCTCGATGTTTACTTCTTGCTGTGCACCTTCCCAAATCCTACTGGGGTGATGCGGTTCTCACGGCTGCGCATCTTATCAACCATCTTCCGTCCCGTTCCATCTCCTATGATACACCACTCTCTCGTCTCGCCAAGAACCACATCGTCCATACCTCTCATATTGCTTCTCGTATCTTTGGTTCCGTCTGTTTTGTCCAAGTTCATACCCCGCACCGTGATAAACTGGATGCGCGTTCCATTTGATGTGTTTTCGTTGGGTACTCTCCTACCACCAAAGGATATCGTGTGCTGTCACCCTCCGACTCGTCGCTATTATTGCACTGTTGATGTTACATTCCGTGAGGGGGAGTCGTACTTTGGTCCTCGTCAGGGGGAGAAAAGTAGTACCAGTGACGAGACCATCGACTATCCTTTTCCTCTTCCTCTTCCAATTGTCGACTCTCCTATTCTGCTTGTTATCACTCCTCATATTTTCCCTTCCAATGGTCCGACTACTGCCCCTGTTTCTTCCACTTCCGCTCCACCTACATACATATACTCCCGTCCTCCTAAGGCTGTTGAGCAAGTGCAGACTGTTGATGTTACGCCAGTGCCGGTGACTGTCTCCGCTCCAGATTCAGATGATGACCTTCATATTTCTCTTGCTCGTCTTATAGGTAGAAGGGGTGGCACCAAACACCCCATTGCCAACTACATTTGCTATACTCACCTCTCTCAGGCCCACAAAGCCTTTATCTCATCTCTTTCATCTATTATGATTCCTAAGACATGGTAGGAGGCTGTTCAGATACCTGAGTGGAAACATGCAATGAAGGAGGAACTGCGTGCCTTGAAACAAAATGAAACATGGCGGCTTACTAGCCTTCCTCCTGGGAAGCGAACAATAGGGTCCTGATGGGTCTTCACAGTGAAACAGAATCAAGATGGGGGTGGTGGAGCGGTACAAAGCTCGCCTGGTGGCTCAGGGGTATACCCAGGCTCAAGGCATTGACAACCAAGAGACCTTTGCTCCTGTTGCTAAGATGAACTTAATTCGAGTACTTCTCTCCTGTGCTACGAGTTGTGGATGAGAGCTACAACAACTCGATGTCAAGAATGCGTTCTTGTATGGTGATCTGGAGGAGGAGGTCTGCATGAATATTCCCCCGGGATTTGTTACCGAAGGATCCAATGGGAAGGCCTGCCATCTGCAGAAATCTCTGTATGGCCTGAAACAGTCTCCTAGAGCGTGGTTTGGACGGTTTAACAAGACCATGATTCAGCAAGGATACACCTAAGGTCAAGCAGATCACACACTCTTCATCAAGTGGAAAGGTGCACTGGTTTCTATTCTTATTGTGTACGTGGATGACATCATCATTACCGGAGATGACTTGGAGGAGATTAGTCACCTGAAAAAACAACTGGGCAAGGAATTTGAAGTCAAAGATCTGGGGAAGCTGAAATACTTCTTGAGAATTGAAGTTGTGAGGTCTCGACGGGAGATCTTCATCTTTTAAAGGAAGTATACACTTGACCTTCTGGAGGAGACTGAGATTCTTGGGTGTGCCCCTGTGGACACTCCAATTGAGGCTAATTATAAAATTGATGCGGATACTAATGGGGAGAAAGTGGATGCATCAAAATAACTACGATTGGTGGGGAGACTCATATATTTGTCCTATACTCGCCTTGATATTACGTACGTTGTGGGCGTCCTAAGTAGATTTATGCACTCTCCTTTTATACGTCATCAGCAAGCTACCTTTAGGGTGTTGCGATACCTCAAGAAGACACCAGAGCGTGAGATTCTGTTCAAAGCTAATCAATCGTTGGAGGTTGAAAGACTTGATTTCAAGAGCCTAGACACCTAGAGGTGTGCGTGTGTGTGGGGGGGGGGGGGTGAATAGGTTCTAATTTTCTTTAATAAATTTTAGAAAATTATCTCGTTCTAACTTAGCACAGATAATACAATTCACAGCACAATAATCACCGCACATCATAGTACACTAGATTTATAGTGGTTCCCCAAGTTATGGGTACATCAACTTTCCCCCTTCGCCTATCCAGTAGAGAATTGGATTCAACCCAACTTCCTTCCACTAACTCAGATCCACAGATCTTATACCTCAGAACCTGACAGGTTCCTACAGCTCAGACTTATACAAGTCCTACCTCAGATTCTTCTCAAAAACCTTACCTCAGGCAACCGCCCTACCTTAGCCTTTATCACCAGACCTACAACTCAGACTTTCACAAGTCCTACACCTCAGGATCTCAGTCCTACCTCAGTCTTTTTATACACAGGCTTAAAACTCAGATCTAAAAAGATCTTACAAAAAAAAAGAATATTTAGTTGTACAGAAAATTTCACCCAGATAAATCTCTAAATTGGTGTGAGCTTCTTGATCAGTTCTTGAACAAACTGTATACTTCAGATCCAACCTGACTTAGTTTTTTTAAAGCTTCTTGATTGAAAAAAATGAGGTCGATCTGACTTGGAGTAGAAGTTTATCTTCAGACATCTCCCTTCTTAGATTCAGAGATAGATCTGAATCTTTCTTGCAGACTGTTCAGGATATGTCTTCTTAAGGGTTTCCCCCTTTCTTGTTGTTGAGTTCCCTCTCTGGATCTGTGTTGGTTTGTTCCCCTGTAATTGCTTGCTTAGTTTTCTCTGGTTGTCATTGATCAGTCCTTTATATAGAGTTTCTCAATGATTACCGACTGATCCGGTTTGTAACAACCTTCTGACAGTTCTGACAAAGGTGTCAGACTTGTTGTTTATGACAACTGTCAAGTCTTCAGCTGTGACAACTAATTCTGCAATGACTTTATATCTTAGCAGGAATCACTCAGCAAATTACTTCACATGTGTCAACACAAATAGACTAAGTGTCGACACAAGCCTTGATGATGTTGACACAACACTCAATATGTCGACACAGTCATTCTTCTGCTTCTCGATACAGCTTCTGTTTGTATGTGTTGACACAAGTTCCGTTTGTCGACACAACTGCTCTTGGTCTCGACATAACTGATGCTGACAGATGACGTTGAGTGTATGTCCAGATGTCGTTGAGTGTTTGTCGACATAAGTCCCGTGTGTCGACACAAGCCCTTCAGACTCAGTATAGCTGTTGCTGTTAGATGGCGTTGAGTGTTGTCCAGACGTCGTTGACTGTGTGTCGACACAAGTCCTGTGTGTCGACACAAGCCCTTCAGACTCATTATAGCTGTTGCTGATAGATGACGTTAAGTGTGTGTCGACATAAGTCCTGTGTGTCGACACAAACCTTCTTCAGGTGTCGACACAATTCTTTGGTGTCGACACATGCCTTTCTTTTGGTGTCGACATAACTCCTGGGTGTCGACACAACTTCTGTTTCATGTGTCGACACAATTCCTGCCTCAGGTGTTGACACAATTCTGGGTGTCGACACAATTTCTTCTTCAGATGTCGACACAATGCCTGGGTGTCGACACAGACCTTGCTTTTAGTGTCGACACAATTTCTGGGTGTCGACACAATTCTTCACAAGTGTCGACACTTGTACTTAGAGAATTTTCTTGCAAACCTTACACCTTCACAATGAAACTCAAACATCCATCAAATACAAATTGATGTATATCAATGAGTAAAATGATGCTTCTCCAAATCAGGTACACATTTTTCAGTGTACCCAATAATCTTCCCCTATTTGGAGAAGTCATAACTCTTAGTCAAAGATATACATCACTCATAATAAAACACAGAAAAATAGATGTACATACATTTCACTGCAGGAAATCAACTAAAATCAATACTAAAACTGATTTCATTCATTAATCAGAAAATTCTAGGTTTACATGTTTTTCTTTAGAACAAAAAAAAAGATTACATTGTTTTACATATTAGCTTATCTATCCTAAGATTGACTAGGCTCCTTGATTACTATTCCTTTTCCAGATCTGATCTTAGCCTGCACAGTAGGTTCAATATCATCAGCTGGTTTCTTTCCTTTCAGATCCTTCTTCTTCAGTTCTTCAGCCTTTATCCTTTGCCTTTCAAAATAATGAAAAAGCTTTGGGAAGTACTTTCTAGGCTCCAGAGCATTAGCAGGTAACTTCCCAGCTTTTACACTCCTCTTGTATTGAAGAATGGCTTCTTGCCTGGCTTTATACTTGTTCCATTCTTGCTCAGAATATCATTTACCTCTATCATATGTCTTGTCCTTCACAGATTTCCAGGCAGTCAAAATAATGTTCCTGAAAGTAGGGCTCCACAACTCAAAATCAGGTTTTAATTCAGCCTGTTTTCTAAACTTTTTCTTGGACAGCTGTGATTCCTTCTGAGCTTCCTTGACAGCCTCTGACATTTCTACCTTTTCAATAATAATATTCTGTGCCTCCTGTAGAGGGATATACATTTGCTGAACTTCTTGCTGGAATATGTCAAAATCAACTGGAGGAAAAATGACTTGTGCAACCTTTGGCTGATCCCCTTCAATGTAGGCAGGTTGAACACCAGACTCAGCTGTATTATCATCCTCACATAGGGGGTGGAAATCCAAGTGTAGCTCTGATGGTGTTAGATACCCATTTTGCATGATCAGAGCTGACTTTGACTAATATTCTCTCCCTCTTTATGACTTCTTTAGCTAATGATCTCTCAGATCATTCTTTTGAAATTTTATTTGATCGACTAGATATTCTGTACCGTCTTGGCAGTAGGCTTTGAATTTAGTCAGGTAATCAAAAATAATCTTTTGAGAGGCTCCAATGGCTGTTTGGATAGCAGCTAGATCTTCTTGTATTTGCTTTGATATTTCAGTTTTCAAATCAGTAGAAATACTTCCCAGTTTTTTGAGAATTTCTTCATGGGAGTCTTTGAGATTTTCATTTGACCTGAATTGATTTTCAAAAATATATCCTTGCTTGGTTACAATGTCCTCAACTTCAGTCTTTATCAGCTGTTGTTCCTCAGCCAAATATACTACAACATTACTTCCCTTGTGAAAACAATCTGTCATCTCTTTCTTATTCAGATTGACTTCAAATCTGATAGATTTAATGTCTTGAGCCAGCTGAAACTGCAGTTCTTTATTTGACTCATCCACATATTTATCTAAGGACTGCCTTTGTTCATCCAATTTGACTTGCAGTTGGACCAGTAAGGAACTGAAGTCCATGTTTGGAGCAGGTGGTGGAGTGACTGTTTGTAAGGCCTTTTTATAACCTGTGCTCTTTTTCCTGATTGCAACCATCTTCCTCTTCTTAGCCATATAGGCTTCCTCATCATCAGAGGATTGTGATGAGCTTTCTATATCAACTGTTTCCTTATTTGAAGGAGCATTCAATAACTCCTCCCCCTCAGTTCCTAGCAATTCTTTTTCTTCTAATTGCTTCTCCCCATCAGTCCTTGCTGCAAATAAATCAGAAAATAACTCTTCCATAGTTACCTCCTGCTGCATCTGAACAGGAGGAACAAGATTAGTTTGGGAAATAAAAGGTTCTCCCTAAACATCCAGATCTTTAAAGGAGATACTTACTTGCTCATCTTGAGCTGTATCTTTTATCTACACATCTTGTGCTTCTTTCTCAGCAATGATCAGTGCTTCTTTGTTTATGTCTGATACAATGTCCATCACTGTATCAGCAGCATACTCACTCTCCAGAGTAGCTACAACAATGCCTCCCCCTTGGGCAGGCAGCTCAGACAGTTCAGTGTCTTGTACTGCTGGTTCAGGGTGTTCTCCCCCTGGAGTGGAGGCTATCTGTTGCTCTGGGTGCTGATTGCTTTCTACTTGATCTTGAGCTTCTTTTTGTTGTTGGTATTCATCTGAACTGAAGACTACTTCTTCTTCAGAATCACTAGAGGATTCTGCTTGTTGAACAATTTCTTTCTTCTTCTTATCCTTCTTGACCTGTTTCTGTAGAGTAGAAACCTCTTTGGTCAATACTCTATCCCATTTGGATAGAATTCTCATGTCCATCCTCCTCATATGGTTTATCTTGGATCCTGATAGTTGGTTCATAACATCTGGTATTGTTGAAGCTAGACATAAACTTAGTATCCTTCCCAGATTTGGCTTCTTTAATCTTTCTAGAATCTTGTCAAATACTACTGATGACAAGTCTGTTTTTACATTGTATATGACTCTGGTCATTAGGTTGAACATGTAGGCAGATATTCTGTCATGTCCACCAGTCTTGTACAGAATTACCTTGCCTACGATTTCAAAAAGAAACTTACCTTGGGAATTCATCCCCTTTCTGGTAATTGATGATCCAACTTTGGTATTAGGGTTCAACCCGCACCAACTTAGTGCATCTTTTGTCATGGATGGAACTATTTCATCATCATCCTTAACCTTGAGAAGTTGGAGCGATTTCCTGATCATCTTAAGTGTGAGTTTTACTCTTGAACTTTGAACTGTGGCTTTGATCTTCTTTCCCTCAGTGTTTACAGTTGCTGATGAGTAGAATTCCAGTACTTTCTTTTTACAAATTCTTGTTGGTTCAGAGACCAAGAACTCCAAACTATTTTCCGAAATTAGGGTAATTACACCCTGGATGTCTTATGAAGCTATCGTAAATCCCCCACGAACCAGCTCATAACCTTCATTCACCTTGTCGTCCTGGTGGGGCGCCATTGACGAGAGAGAGAGAAAGAAGAGAGAAGAGAGGTGATTATCTATGTCGACACAAGGTCTAGTGTCGAGAATTTTGAAGGCGTAGTCGACTAGATTTTGTCTCCCCCTATTTATAGTCTACTGCTAAAGGGTAGGTCAAAACACACACCTAACTTAGTCATAATACTAGTCGACATAGTTTTACATGTGTCGACATAAAAGACTTTGGTCTCGACAAAACTTATTTTTATTCGACATGTCTATGTGTTGACATAATTGTGTCAGTGTCGACACGGGATAGTCAAGTCTCGACAGAGTGTGTCGACACCAATTCTTATGTTGACATAAATACTGTTTATGTGTTGACTCAACATACTGAGAGTGTCGACACAATTTGCTTGTGTTGACACAAACTTTCTTACTTACCCAAATTTCCTGAGAAATTTTATGCTTACCTATTCTACTTAGGAAAGCTTGTGCTGACCTATTCTAGGTTCAACATTCCTAATTCAATTTTAAAATAATTGAATTTATTTTCATCCAGAGGTTTTGTAAAAATATCAACAATTTGATTATTTGTGTTCACAAATTCTAGACTAATATCTTCCTTCTCCACATATTCTCTGATGAAGTGAAACTTAATTTCTATTTGCTTAGTTCTACTGTGTGAAACAGGGTTTTTAGTAATAAAAATAGCACTAGTAGAATCACAGAATAGTGGAATTCTACTTACCTTGATGTCATAGTCTTCAAGTTGATGCTTTGTCCACATCAACTGTGCACAGCAGCTGCCTGCAGCTATATATTCTGACTCAGCAGTTGAGATAACTACACTTGTTTGCTTCTTGCTGCTCCATGACACCAACCTTCCACCTAGGAATTGACAAGTTCCTGTGGTACTCTTTCTGTCTTCTTTGCACCCTGCAAAGTCTGCATCTGAAAAGTCTGTTAGTAAGAAATCTCTATTCTTAGTGTACCAAAGACCTAGATTAGTTGTGCCTTTAAGATATCTCAAAATTCTCTTGACAGCAGTGTAATGAGATTCCTTTGGGCATGCTTGGTACCTAGCACAGACACATATTGCATACATGATGTCAGGTCTACTAGCAGTCAAGTAGAGTAGAGAGCCAATTATCCCTCTATACAAAGACTCATCAACAAGTTCCCCTGCCTCATCTTTGCCTATATACATACTTGTTCTCATTGGAGTTTTCATGGTGGAGGCTGAGTGCATTCCATATTTATTAATCAACTCCTTGGTGAACTTAGACTGAGATATGAACAATCCATCACCAGTCTGTCTAATTTGAAGTCCCAAGAAAAACTTCAGCTCACCCATACTGCTCATTTCAAACTTCCTTTGCATAAGTTTGATAAAGTTTCTACAAAGGTTGTTTTCAGTAGATCCAAAGATAATGTCATCAACATATATCTGAACTAGGATGATCTTGCCTTTAGATTCCCTAAAGAATAGAGTTTTGTCTATCTTTCCACTAGAGAATTTATTCTCAATAAGAAAAACAGACAAGGTTTCATACCAAGCCCTAGGGGCTTGTTTCAAACCATATAGAACTTTCCTAAGCCTATATACATAGTTAGGATAGTGAGAGTCTACAAAACCTGAGAGTTGTTTAACATAGACTTCCTTTTTTAAGTCACCATTCAGAAATGCTGACTTTACATCCATCTGATATATCTTGAAACCTTTATAGACAGCATAGGCCAAGAACAACCTTATAGCTTCCAGCCTTGCCACTGGGGCAAACGTTTGATCAAAGTCAATCCCTTTTTTCTGCCTGTAGCCTTTTGCTACCAGCCTGACCTTGTTCTTGATTATGATGTCATTCTCGTCAAGTTTATTTCTATAGATCCACTTGGTTCCTATCACATTGTGACCCTTTGGTTTAGGAACCAGTTTCCAGACTTTACATCTTCTGAATTGATTCAGCTCTTCTTGCATAACATCAATCCAGTTTGTGTCTAGCATGACCTCTTCAATCTTCTTGGGTTTTATCTATGACAAGAAACTTGAACATAAAACTGTGTTCATGCTCTTGCTCCTGGTTAGTACACATTGACTTGCATCACCAATGATTTGATGAGCTGGATGATCCTTTAGGTGTTTTCTTGCTGGAGGAAATCTGTCAACCTCTTGGCCTTCTTCATTTTCCTTAACCTGATGCTCCTCATTGTCTTCTTCATCCAGTGAGATTTGTTCTCCCCCTGGACAACATGCATCCTTTTCTTCATCCATCCTAGCAGGTGCTTCTTCATTAATAGTCAGCTTGTCCAGCCTATCCTTTAAACCTGTAGAACTACCTGAAGAGTTAGACAATTCACTGTTAATCAACTTAGACTCATCAAATACTACATGGACAGATTCTTCTACAACTTGTGTAGTCAAGTTGTAGATCCTGTATGCCCTACTATTATTACTGTACCCATCAAATATCCCTTCTAGGGATTTGACAGCAAACTTAGTTTGGTAGTGCTTACCATTAACTAGGACATAACACATGCTACCAAAGATTCTGAAGTAGGAAATGTTTGGTTTTCTGCCTTTCAAAATCTGATAGTGAGTCATCTTATGTTTCTTATTGATGGAGGCTCTATTGAGTACATGACATGCAGTATTTACTGTCTCAGCCCAGAAGTACTCAAGGAGAGTAGTGTCACTAAGTAGTGTTCTACTTGCCTCAATTAGAGTCATATTCTTTCTTTCAGCAACTCCATTTTGTTGGGGTGTTCTAGGTAAGGAGAACTCCTGATGAATCTCAAGTTCTTCACAGAACTTTGTCATACACTCAGACTGAAATTCAGTTCCATGGTCACTTCTGATTTTGACCACTGAATTGTTAAATTCATTCTGAATTTGTCTAACAAAGGTCTGGAAAACAGTAGGGGTTTCAGATTTTTGCCTCAAGAAGAAAACCCATGTGAATCTAGAATAGTCATCCACAATAACTAATTTGTATACTTTCCTACCTAGACTATGAACTGACATAGGATCAAACAAATCTTTATGCAAGAGATATACACATCTCATTGAATCTTTGATATCAAGTATATGAAAAGAGGACTTAGTCTGTTTGCCCTTTTGGCAAGCTGAACACACACCCTCTTTAAAGCACTTGATTTGAGAACCATTCCTCACTAAACCCATACTAAATAGTTGTCCTATTGACTTATAGTTCTGATGAGCCAGCTTCTTGTGCCATTGGACACACTGTGATGCTTTCTTACCTGCAACTAGATAACTGGGTGAGATGTTATACTCACAATCAAGGTTAAGACAATATACATTCCCTTTCCTAGTGCCAGTCAGAATGATCTCTTGATCACTTGACCTCCTTATTTGACACTCCCTTTTGAGGAAAGAGATGTCATAACCTAGATTACTAAGCTGACTTATGCTAATCAGGTTATGTTTCAGACCCTTCACATAAGCCACTTGAGTGATAGTAATAGAATTACTAGAAATGTTACCAAATCCTTCGATGATTCCTTTTTCAGATCCACCAAAGATTACTTTGGGTCCATTCTCTATGGGTGCATAGTCCCTCAACATTCTTCTTGTTCCAGTCATGTGCCTGGAACATCCAATATCCAAGTACCATATATGTGTATGACCACTTTGATTCACCTGCATCAAATAAAGATTTACCTATCCTCAGAACCCAAATTGTTTTTGGGTCCTAGGTTTTTGTTAGTTTGAAATCTATCATGCTTTCCTGCAGCTTTTCTGACAGGTAAGCTGTTCTTGTTTTTAACACTTGTGTTGAACCAACAATCCATGACAAAGTGGCCCACCTTGCCACAACATCAACACTCAAATCTATTGTACCTTCTCTTAGGTACAGACTTCACAATTTGGTTGCCAGCAGTCCTTTTAAGTGTAGGTGCTGGAGCAGCAAACCCCAAGGATTTCTTAAGAACCTGATGAGTTTGCTTATAGAGTAGCCTATTAGCATATATACCCTTGCCAATGAGATCTCCATACTCACAGTGACCATGAGTAATATCATGATCATACCTGTTTGTGGGTTGCATAACTTTCCTAAAGAAGATAGGGGGCTTGGAGGCTAGTGGCTGAACTGAGGCTTTGCCTTTTCTATGAGAATTGGTGGCCCTTGTTCTTCCCTTAAAGCCTAGACCTGTCTTTCCTTTTTGAGAAATGAAATTGTCTATTAAGGGCAAGACAGACTTTGACTTAGATAATTTAGCCACTAACTCCTTTTCTATCAGAAGTTTTGCCTCCAGATTCTTGATGTGATTTTCCTTGAAGGTGATTGTGCCCATCTGAATAAGTTATGTTTTTCAGTTTGACAACCTCATTCAATTTCAAATCCAACATCTTTGCTGAATCTGATGCAGCCTGCTTAAGAGATTCAATTTCCTTGACGTGCTCTTTGACAAGAAACTTGCTCATCTTCGGAGCTTGCAACAACCCACCATACTTATTAATGAGTTGATGTACATCCCCCTTAGAATCAGAACCATGCACTTTTCTTGAAGTTGATGCTACTGATTCTGATCCAGTAAAATAATCAGAAGTTAAGGGAGAATTGTATACCTTACTTGGACCAGACTGATCCTGACACTGATCATTTTCTGACAGAGCCATCAGCCCTCTACAACAATAGTCTTCAACTCCATTTATGGAGCCAAGCATTTGTAGGAATTTTAATTCCCTAGATTCTTCTTCTGTAGAGAACAACCCAACATATGCTTCTGCATCTTCTTCTTCTCCTGATTCTGATGATGAAGAGTCTGTCCAACTTTTCTACTTCTGAGCAACAAGGGATTTCTCCTTCTTGTCTTTTGCTTTATGCTTCTTCTTGTCTTTAGACTCCTTCCTCTTGTCAGAACAGTCAGCTATGACATGTCCAGACCTGTTGCAGCAATAACAAATAATCTTAGAATTAGTTTGTTTACTAGGTTTTGAGGCATACCTGTCATCCTTGGGAGTCTTCTTTTCTTGTAATAATCATCCTTGGTGAAGGATGTTGATTGTCTAGTTCTCCATTTCTTCTTTTTCATAAATCTTTGAAACTTCCTTGTAAAGGCAGCAAAGTCCTCATCAGAAGTGTGGTTATCTGATGTGTTGTTGTCAGGATTCTCTTCTTCTGCCTCAACACTCTTTTTGGGTGGAGAAGGAGACTTTCTCCTACCCTTTCTTGTGCCTTCAGCCTTGAAGCCTACTGACTTCTATTTGAATTCAGACCTACTGCTTTTCTCCTCCTCTTTTCTGGCAGTGAGTTGCATTTCATAGGATAACAGCTTTCCAAATAGTGTGGGTGGAGGTGTATCAGCAAGCCTGACCACCTCTCTGTGACACACATCTTTGTGTCCTAGTCCTTTGTTAATGATATGAGAAACTTGTTATTCAATTCATATGTGCTGAAGACTCTTCCATAGGTCATCAACTCATTTACTATCCTGAAGAACTTCTTGTAACATTCAACTATGCTGTCAGACTTGGCTTGTCTAAAGCTCTCATATTCTTGATTCATCATAGATTTCCTGTCTTCTCTAACTTCTTCAGTTCCCTCCATGTAGACAATCAAGGTGTCCCACATCTCCTTAGAGGTTTTGCAATGCACCAGATTCTGAAATGTGGTATCATCTATAACACTTATAATAATGCTTTGTGCTATTTTGTCTAATGTTGTCAGGATGATCTCATCCTTGGTCATTTCAGAATAACTCTTTGGGGTTTTAACATTTGCATCTAGAAGTGATACTTTCATTGGAATGAATGGACCTTCTTGTACTATGATGTATATTCTTGGATCAGATGCTTTCATGAACAACCTGACCATTTCCTTCCATATGCCAAAGCATTCTTTCCTGCAGATAGACAGTTTCATAGATCCAAATTCCTTCTGATTCTCATTTGAACCCATTCTTGAAATCTGTTAATTGCCTTGGAGATTCACTCAGACTGTTAGGTCTATCTTTGAGTAACCTCCCTCTGATACCACTTGAAAGACTTGATTTCAAAAGCCTACACACCTAGAGGGGGGGGTGAATAGGTTCTAATTTTCTTTAATAAATTTTAGGCAATTATCTTGTTTCTAACTTAGCACAGATAATACAATTCACAGCACAATAATCACAGCACAACACAGTACACCAGATTTATAGTGGTTCCCCAAGTTATGGGTACATCCACTTTCCCCCTTCGCCTATCCAGTAGAGAACTGGATTCAGCCCAACTTCCTTCCACTAACTCAGATCCACAGATCTTACACCTCAGAACCTGACAGGTTCCTACAGCTCAGACTTATACAAGTCCTACCTCAGATTCTTCCAAAGAACCCTATCTCAGACAACATCCCTACCTCAGTCTTTATCACCAGGCCTACAACTCAGACTTTCACAAGTCCTACACCTCAGACTCTCATCCCTACCTCAGTCTTTATATACACAGCCTTACAACTCAGATCTAAAAAGATCTTACAAAGAAAAAGAATATTTAGTTGTACAAAAAATTTCACCCAGATAGATCTCTAAATTGGTGTGAGCTTCTTGATCAGTTCTTGAACAAACTGTATACTTCAGATCCAACCTGACTTAGCTTTTTCAAAGCTTCTTGATTGAACAAAATGAGGTTGATCTGACTTGGAGTAGAAGTTGATCTTCAGACAACTCTCTTCTTAGATTCAGAGATAGATCTGAATCTTTCTGGCAGACTGTTCAGGATCTGCCTTCTTAAGGGTTTCCCCCTTTCTTGTTGTTGAGTTCCCTCTCTGGATCTGTGTTGGTTTGTTCCCCTGTAATTGCTTGCTTAGTTTTCTCTGATTGTCATGGATCAGTCCTTTATATAGAGTTTCTCAATGATTACCGACTGATCCGGTTTTTAACAACCTTCTGACAGTTCTGACAAAGGTGTCAGACTTGTTGTTTATGACAGCTGTCAAGTCTTCAGTCGTGACAGCTGATTCTGCAATGACTTTATATCTCAGCAGGAAACACTCAGCAAATTACTTCACATGTGTCGACACAAATAGACTAAGTGTCGATACAAGCCTTGATGATGTCGACACAACACTTAATGTGTCGACACAGTCATTCTTCTGCTTCTCGACACAGCTTCTGTTTGTATGTGTCGACACAAGTTCCGTGTGTCAACACAACTGCTCCTGGTCTCGACATAACTGATGTTGACAGATGACGTTGAGTGTGTGTCCAAACATCGTTGAGTGTGTGTCGACACAAGTCCTGTGTGTCGACACAAGCCCTTCAGACTCAGTATAGCTGTTGCTGTTAGATGACGTTGAGTGTTGTCCAGACGTCGTTGAGTGTGTTGACCTAAGTCCTGTGTGTCGACACAAGCCCTTCAGACTCAATATAGTTGTTGCTGATAGATGAAGTTTAGTGTGTGTCGACACAAGTCCTGTGTGTCGACACAAACCTTTTTCTGGTGTCGACACAATTCTTGGGTGTCGACACATGCCTTTCTTCTGGTGTCGACATAACTCCTGGGTGTCGACACAGCTTCTTCTTCAGGTGTCGACACAATTCTTGCCTCAGGTGTCGACACAATTCTGGGTGTCGACACAGCTTCTTCTTCAGGTGTCGACACAATGCTTGGGTGTCGACACATGCCCCTCTTCTAGTGTCGACACAACTTCTAGGTGTCAACACAATTCTTCACAAGTGTCTTGTGTCCTTGCTTCTAGTGTCGACACAACTTCTAGGTGTCAACACAATTCTTCACAAGTGTCGACACTTGTACTTAGAGATTTTTCTTGCAAACTTTACACCTGCACAATGAAACTCAAAACATTCATCAAATATAAATTGATGTATATCAATGAGTAAGATGAGGCTTCTCCAAATCAGGTACATATTTTTCAGTATACCCAACAGAGGTTGAAGTGTTTACAGATGCTGATTGGGCTGGTAGTCAAGATGACAGAAAATCTACCACTGGGTATTGTTCATTTGTGGGAGGCAACCTTGTATCATTGAAGAGCAAGAAGCAGAATGTTGTAGCACGCTCAAGTGCTGAAGCAAAATATATGACTATGACGCAAGGAGTTTGTGAGGGATTGTGGTTGAAGACCATTCTTCAAGATATGGGTCTCCAGGTGAACAAACATGTTACTATCTACTGTGACAACAAAGCAACCATCAGTATTGCGCACAATCCAGTACAACATGACAGAACCAAGCATGTGGAAGTTGACAGACATTTCATCAAAGATCACCTCGACAAGGGTAATATCTGCACTCCATTTGTGAACTCATTTGACCAATTTGCCGATGTTTTCACCAAGGGACTATGCAACGACAACTTCAAGAACAACACTGACAAGTTGGGAATAATCAATATATATTCCCAACTTGAAGGGGAGAGTTGAATATACGCATTTATTGTCGCATTAATTGTCCCGTCAGTTTTTACGTTTCTTTTTCGCCATCGCTCTTATGTAATCCACATGATATGTCACGTGTTGTGTCCTATATATATGTTTGTTATTGCTCGTTTCTAGGACATCATAATACAAAAATCATCTTTCCACTAAACATTGTCCTAGTATGACTTTGCCATCCTTACAAATCATTTTATCCTTTTTGCGAGTCATAAAATAATCAATTTGTGTCTTATTTGATCCGCTTTTAAACGTAATTAAATGTTTTTCTCTCTTTGTGAAAAACGTATTTGACATAAGTAGATCATGTGCTACATCAAAATCTAAAATGGTTTGTCATTTTTCATTTCTTTCTCCATATCCAAATCCTCCATGAACGGCTGTGTAATCTATATTTTTCTTCCCTATATGTTTTTTTAAGTCTCCTCCTATGAAAATCTTCTCTCTTTGTGAGATTTCTCTTACTAGATCTTCTAAGTCTTCCTAAAATTGCGCTTTAATAATTTCACTTAATCCTACTTGCAACGCGTAAACACTGATCACATTAATAATTTTATTTCTTATGACCAATTTAAGAGCTAAGATTTTATCACCTTTTCTACTTATCCCAACAACTTCATTCTTCCAAATAATATTCACAATAATACCTACTCCAATGTTTGTTTTATTTTTTTCCTGTGTATCATAATTTAAAACCTGAATTATCTAAATTTTGGCTTTCTCACACACCCATCTAGTATCAAGAATTATACTTAAGATAAATTGTATGTTGTGAATACTTCTCATATGCATAGGCGATTTCTATAGCTTTATAATAAAGAAAACATCATGAAGATGTCATATATGACAAACAATTGACAAGCACGGTGCTCTGTCCCTATCCAAGACGAAATTTGTCGTGGGAACGACATTTATCGCAGGGTCGACATTTGTCGTTGGCGGCAAAATTTGTCGTGGGGGGCAAAATTTGTCGTGGGGGCAACATTTGTCGTGAGGGGGGGGGGGGGGGCGACATTGGTCGTGGGGGGTTACATTGGTCGTTGCCGGCAAAATTAGTCATGGGTGGCGACATTGGTCATGAGCGACGGCATTGGTCGTGGGCGGGACATTAGTCGTGGGCAGCGGCATTGGTCTTGGGCGGTGACATTTGTTGTGGGTGGTTACATTGGTCGTAGGCGGCAATATTGGTCGTGTACGTCGACTTTCGTCGTGGGAGGCAACGTTCGTCGTGGACGGCGACGTTGGTCACGGGAGGCGACGTTGGTCATGGACGACGACATTTGTCGGGGGCGACGATCTTTGTCCGGTGCTGCAACATTGGTCTTGGCGTCATTCGTGTCTTGGGGGGCGACATTTGTCTTCAAGTTTAGAAACTAAAGAGTTCAACCATAAAATCTCGAGGTTTCAAGGCCTAACACTTGGTACATATAAAATGGAGGTGGAAATTAAGGCTAATGTTGTCAAAGGACTCGTATTGCCATGTGATGACATTTAACCAAAAATTCAAAATAACTCAGAACCATAAATTCCATAGCATAAAAAACCTGAAAATCACTCTGAATATAATGAGTGGCTTCGATTGTCCAGATGGATATCCTAAAATTGGTCGTGAAGAGAGCAGATCTCGGAGGACTTCTAAGGTGCATGTTCTGCTTGATGTCTCTGTGTTTGATTCCCATCAACCATCTTTAAATTTTAAACTTTGAGGTGAATATTTTAATGTTTGTTATTCATAGTATGTGATTGAAATTATTTCTTGGTTGTTTTCTTAGCTGTAGCTTTCAATATTTTGCGAGGTACTGAATATATTTTTTTGCACGTAAATTTTAGAGATTGTGAAGTTTTTTCTTATTGGCTTCCTTTTTTGATTCAAACTGTTTCTAGTAGCTGGATATCTTAGATGTTGCTTTGACATATAATATTTTTTTATGCATTAGTAATTATTAATCAAACAACTTATTAACTCTGGAACATATCATGTGAGATTAGATCGCATATAGTAAAATGATTCAAACAATGTATTGCCAGATTTGGGGAAAACATGGTTTGAACTTTGAAGTATGAAAGGCGAGCCTCTTCGTCACAGTGAAAATGACCTGCCATAAATTATTTTTATTTTATGTTTTCAATTTTCCTGGAATATTTCCTTCAGTAGAACCATTAGTTTCCTCCCATAAAACAAAAAATACAAACATCCGGAAATGATAATCCAAGAAGCCTTAAAAATACTTGATCCTCATCAAAAAATAGTTGCAATGTTGAGAAACAATTTTATGTAAATTTGATGAAGAGTGAATAACAAATGGTGAAGATCTGGCATCATTGATTGAGAACTGGGAATAAGAATTTTGTTGCATTAAAAAAAATCCAACCATGAATAAGGAGCATTGAATTTGGAGTTAGATTCCAGTAAAACTCTAAGTAGTTATTTCATCTCATAAGGCATGGGCAATTATAGAGTGACTGATTTAGAGAACAAATAGAAAAATTCAGAAATGGTTATTTAAAGGGCGCTGTTACGTGCACACCACGTTTGGCTGTGCACACCATTGATATGTGCACACCAAAAAATTTATTTGCAGGCCAAAATGTTAAATTTAATACCATAAGTTTTTTTTTGCAGTCCAAAATGTTAAATAAATACCAAAATAAAGTTTGAGCTTTTAAGTTCATGTAGACCAACAAAAAACAATCAAAATTAAAAACAAAAATCTCCAATCATTTCCACCAATGTAACTCAAAATTTGCCCCGTCCATTTTTAAGTTCATGTAGATCTGCACAAACATAAAGATATGAATATTAGTTGTCTTAAATAAAGAAATATTTGCAAGTTATTTAAAATTGAAAATTAATACCTCTTGTATGATACTGCTCATGTGCATCTAATCACTCAAAAGTCCCAAAATTCATTTGATTCTTACAAGTGAAATAACATTTAGATAGAAAAGTTGAATATTTAGTAACACAATGAGCCCAAAAATAGTTCATACAAACCTGTTCATGGGTCGGCCAAATTTACTACATCATCGTCCATATGTTTGTGCAAATGCCAATTTTCTGCAGCTGCTTCATGATACCGTAACCACGGAGAGTATATTGGTGGAAGTGGGCACCCTTCTTTCATCGACAAATGAATGAAATGATTACCATTGACAAACCCAATAAAAATTATCTTCCGGATTTCTGGAGGTGCAGAATGTAATGGTAGGAAGGTGAATGACTGATATTTTGAGTAATGAACAAACATTACGTTATAGCAAGATGTAACTATTAGTCCAATATCTGGCATGGACATCCATTTTTCAAGTGGCGCTGGCGTTTCATTACAATTTAGAGACTCGATTAACTCTAACCGTCTGCTATCTCCATATATCTGAGTATATAAACTCTCATGATTAGTAATCTCTAATGTCAATTCCTTGCGGACTTGTAGCCAGTTTTGACCCATTTTTAAAGCATGTGCTAAAACCCTGTAGCCGCAATGTCCATCACCTACCATATCTGTTGCATCACATATATGTTTAACAATATATAAAAGCATCTCTTTCCGAATACTATCAAGAAATCTTTTCTCTTTTGTAGATTTTTTCTTTTCAAATGTGTTTTGCTCGGCCTTTAGAACATGCTCAAAAAGGGAAAGTTCTCTTTTGGTAGATTGCCACCCATCCTTTTGCTTGTTCAAGCTTCCTTTCGGTCGCCCCTTTAAGCGACCCGGAACCAATGGTTCTACAGTTAGGGTTGTTGTAGGATCCAATAGCTCCCATAATTTTCTTTTCATTTTATGTTTTTGAATAGCCGATGATGCATTGTATTTCTGCAGTATCCCATCTAACTCCACTTGTATGTCATGTGAATCCTCATTCTCCTCTTTTACCTTACATGTCCCTTTGTATGATCCTCCAAAGTTAATTGTTTCCAATGCTTATGAATCAGCCACAAAGGAAATGCATTAGAATTATGAATAAATGGTATCAACTCATGCCCACAAGGTAAACCCATAGTGTTCCTTATCTTGTGATTGCACAATGATTTGCAAGGTTGCCCAAACTTCAATGTGTATTCCTCCTTTTTAATGAACTCCAAAGCAGCAACAGAAATAGAGCCTACCAACTCAGAGTATAAGGACCCTCTGAACCTTGTATTTACCTGAATAGAATTGTGACCAAATGACCGCTTTATCTCGGTGTGTTGAAGATTGATCATTTGGTCGAATGCTTTCCAAATAGTAGACAAATTTCCTATTGATACTTCAAGAAATCTTTTTAGCTGACTGTGCCCGCTTTCTACTCGATTTGTTGTGTTATTTCCTAGGTGAAACAATTTGTCCACCAAAGCTGAAATAAATGACTCATATGGATTAATCCAAGTTGTAAGTATGTAACGAATAACATCTGGATATTTCTCATTATAAGTAGACATCATAGATCTAAGACGGTCATTAAAATCATCGACTGTAGGAGAATTTACAACATTTTGCTAAGTACACATAAAACCATCAAATTTTTTTCCTTGCTTGAAATATTTCTTACAATGTGCAAGAATATTTCGATTAATGTGAACTTGACATAAAATAATTCTAGCATGAGAAAATACAACTTTAATGGCATTCCACAACGCAATTTCTCGATCTATGACAAATACACATGTTAGCAACTTCTCATCAAGCATACTTTTAAATGCGTCAAGTGCCCATTTATAACTTGATTCTGTTTCATTGGACATGAAAGTAAATGAGGAGAAAAACGATATATTAGTCGATGTCAAACCAACAATAGAGAGCAACGACATCCGATATCGATTTGTCTTGTATGTACAATCCAACATAAAAACATCCAGAAACATGTTGGTTAATTGGACTGACGTTGGATGAGCAAAGCGTAAGAAATCCAATGTTTTAGTAAACGCATTAACATGATTATAGCTGATATACTCTTCCTCTATGATGCATTTGTAGAGAAATTGCACTGGAGTAGCACCATCTAATTGTTTTTTGAACAACCTTACTTTTTCATTATAAATTTCCTCCTAACTGTAGAGTTATTAGGATTCCTTTTCTTCAAAGTTGACAAGATTTTTCTAGGTTTCACACCGGATGTGTATATGTCGTGGACTACTTTCTGCTCATGTTCATCTAATCTTCCAGCGTACGCATGTGCCTCAAGATGAACAAATTTATGATTATGAGTTCCATATTTAACTTGTACTTTCCACTCTTCCAAACTTGCATTTTTTTGACCAAGTAATAAGAACGGACATCCACAACGCTTCGAACTTGTTTTCCTTAAATTTCTTTTAACCACGCCTTTATTTCGTTGATTTTCCCGGGGTAACCCTCCTCTATCACATCCAAGCATTACTCTAGGTTTCACACGAGCGGTAATCTTATCAGCCCTTTGAATTGTGATAATAAATCCTACTCTTCTGGCTACATTACGAGCCCATTCAACAAGATTTTCTTTACTTGGAAACACAATATCAGTAACGAATTCAGGTCCGACATCTACGGATAAAATTGTATTGGAATCTTCAAAGGTAATCAATCTTAAATCTGAATTCATTTTAACACAAGCCCTGAAATTTGTAAAATAAAGTAGCACAAAGAATGACGGGTTAATAAACAACCCTGTAATAGCAACAAAAATTTAGTAAATTTGATTGCATGCTTAGGTTACCAAATGAGTTAACAACCACTTTTAATAAATGAGTTAACAACCACTCATTATAAATGAGTTAACTTGATTGCATGCAACAGAAATTTAGTTAACAATGAGTTACCTAACAACCACTGTTAATAAACAACCACTGCATATAGACAAGTTACAGACCCTAAACTAGGAAGCTTAGGTTTTTTTACCTCCACGAACTCCGGCGGCAGGGACTCCAGGAATCAGGCCAGGTACTGGCGGCGAACGGCGGGATTCCACGAATCGGGCGGCAAAACTCCACGAATCGGGCGGCAAAACTCCAGGAATCAGGCTAGGGACCGGCGGCGGCGGAACTTCAGGAATCGGTAAGATCTGGAACTCCAGAGCGAGGCAACGTGGATGACTCACCTCTGACAAGCGGCGGACGACGCACCTCTGACAGCGGCGGCAGACCTCCACGAACCCTGAGGACGAAACACCGTCGGACAAAGCACCTCTCACAAGCGGCGGCCGGTGAACTCCAGAGCCAGGCGAAAGCTTGGGCTCCCGATAGGGTTTCGGGTATCAGGAGAAAAGAGGGGCGGGGTGTGCGCTTAGGTTTAGAATGGGTGGGATTGGGAAAAAATAGGGCGCTTGTTTGTTTTAAGACATTGGTGTGCACATAGCCAAACATGGTGTGCACATAACAACGCCCTATTTAAATTGCATATATTACTGATTAAATCATCTATTTTAAGCAAGTTTTAGATTAACAGATTAAAAATTTATGCCTTATTTTTTTGGAAATTGTGGCTGAAAAATGCATCAAAAGAAAATGAGAAAGGGGATAAGATATGCACCGACAACTGCGTACTTTCAAAACTGCATTTGAAAAGGGAAGAAGAATGTGAGGAGTGGTTGCTTCTTACGTTGAAATGCCAAGACCATGCCTTAAGAATGGAACCCACAGATTTAAGATGACATTGATTGCGACCTAAAATCGTGGAGAAATCCGTTATAGAGGTGGAGCAGTGATCGATTAAGCGGAGATGTCGATTATGAGAGGCAGGGGAGATTCCGACTGGAGGGGTTGGAAGGTGCGGGCGTGGTGGAGAATGCAAGGTCAGATAGTGGGGTACCTATTTATCAGATGGGGTCTTTTGCTCTAGAAGGCAGCCTCGTCCCTATTTTGCAAAGGAAGGAAGAACATGGAAGATGATCGATCTCATGGAGTCATTTGTCATGGGAGTGCAGTTGGAAAGATCAGCCGTCTTCTTGCTTCAGACAGGGAACAAAATCTAGAGGAACCCTATGATGAAGCAAAAAAAGGGGATGAAATGGGAATTAGAAATTCGTCTGAGTGCAGGAGAAGGAAATAGTGAGACTGTGAGAGTGACGAGAGGCGTTCTGATGGTGATCGATGACCCACGCACGTCTATTTCCGCAGGAGGCGGTGATCGGTCACCTATTTGGGCGGTCCGAGTCCGCGGATGCGCCCAGATGGTCATTCTGAGTCTGTTTGATATGTTATTTTATTTATTTCGTGTTTTATTTAGCCCTCGATCGGCCCGAACATTACTATCCGTTAATTGGGGTGCCCTACTTTTATTTTCCCTCTCTCCCTATTTATACTCATGTATGCGGCAAGTGTTAGGGATCAGTAGTTGCCCTTTGTGCAAGCAGCGGTCACTTTCACTCGGTGGACTCTAAGAGAACTCTCTCCCGTGTGCGGCTTCCGTGAGGCGTCTCCCGTCAACCACCCCTGCTTCCCCTCCCTTCCCCGGTCCTAGATCTCCCGCCACCTCCTCCCAACCCGCCAGCCACCCCGCTCGTGGTACCCTGTCTCGCCTGCTACCCTTCAACCCCTGCAAACCTACTCTCTTCCTCAGCCCGTCAACCCTGCCGCGTTCCTCCCCTTCCACCCGATCGGAGGCCCTCTTCCCAGTCCCGATCACCCCTACCTGAGCCTTCCCGCAACCCCATCTTACCCCGACCATGGCAGTCAAACCGTAAGCCTCTCTCACCCAACATCCTTCACCCGCAGCCCCCGCTAACCACATAAATCTTCCCAGATCTACTTGGTCCCAACCCTAAGCTGCCAGATCTACAAACATACTCCCCATTCAACCCTATTGTGGAGCCAATCGCGTGGCAAGGCCAACTACACTAGCTGCGTCCTCCATTCCTAGTCAAGCCGCCACATGCACGAGTAAATCTAGGTATGGATGATGTATTTCTTTTCATTGTTTGCTTTGGTAAATACTCTTGCTCTGAGTTTTAATTTTATAAGTATTTGTATTCGTTATTCGTTGTGTAATTTGCGGAGCTCATTCGCTGCACTTGAACGAAATTACGCCTCATCTCGTTTGTTAATTATAATTGTTTTTTACTCATCATGTCTTATTATACGATTGTGCAAATTGTTACTTAGATTCTTATGAAATTTTAATTTCTCGCTTGGAGATCTCGACCCGGACTATTGTTGCATATTTGCACGTTCACTGCATTTAGATTGCATTTTTATTTAGTGAAGTTTTTGTCTGCCTACCACTCCATCATTTGGTATCAGAACTAGGTTCGAGGCGTGTTTTATGCTATGTAGTGGTGGGTTGTTTCGAACCCCATTGTCTGATCAGAACGTCGTCAACGATCGGGCCGCCAGTTCGAATTCGGACATGACGGTCGCGGAGTTTCAACGTCTAGTCCTCTAGCAATTCGCCACCATTAAGAATTACATCGCTAGGGTCAACACTAGAGTCGACCAGTTAGGAGCCCTTAGATTTCCAGCTCTTGGGCCTCGTTATGAGGAGCCTGCGGACGATCCACGAGACGCCCCACCTCCGCTTGATTGACGAGTGAGAGAGCTACCGCGTTGGGACCTCGCTCCTCGGAGAGGGACTCCCGAGCCTGCTTATGATTATCATTGTGACCCCGCTCCGATGGGTAACCCCGTCCTCCTTATGAGTCACAACTGTCACCGGCCCGTAGAGGTCGTGTCCCACCTGCATGGCGCGAGTACGATCCTGAGGAGCCCTACGATGATTATTTAGCTCCTCGTTGGGAAAACACCCCGGCTGAGGACGACCTTATTCGGCGGCTTCGTATTGATGCACCATCCTTCGACGGTCATCTAGACCCGAAGGCTTTTAGCCACTGGCTCATGGCTATGGATTACTTTTTCGATTGGTACAAAATGAACGATGAGCGACGAGTTCGGTTCGCCAAGATGAAGCTGTTGGGTCAGGCAAAGATGTTTTGGATTAGCGTGGAGAGATCATTGTAAAGAGATGTTACTATCCTGTCACCCGTTAGGTAGAAATGAAACAACGATTGAGGGACAAATACCTCCCCGCATCCTATCGAGATCAGCTACTTGATCAACTCTATGCGTTGGGAAGTGATCACTTTCTGTTTCTGAGTACATGACACGATTCGACGAGTTGTTAGTGAGGTGACTTCTTGTAGGAACCTATCGCGACCGATTCCAGATTTAGAGCTGGACTTAAGGCTGAGATACAAAGAGTGCTTATTCCACACCGCCTTGAGACGGTCGAGCAGGTGTTCCAACTCGCACTTGAGTATGAGATCTACCTGCGCCTCGCAGGACCGAGGCAGACTACAGATCGATCTAACGCCCCCTTCACATTCCATCAGATGATAAGGGCAAATCTATTGTCCAGGGAGCCCCTAGACCCGGGCCTGGACAGTGTTATTAGTGCTCGGGCAGAGGACACATTACTGCTCAGTGTCCTACGAGGAACCTGTTAATAGGGGACAAGGGCGGGGTCAGTACTGAGATTGACGACGTGGTGGTGGACAAAATTACTGCTGAGGTTGAGGATGATTGGGAGAGCGATACAGAGAGATCTTTAGAGTTGGGAGTCATCCATCGCTCCTGCATTCCCCGCTTGCCGAGGAGGATTGACGCTGCACCTCGATATTTTACATGTATTTTAGAATGCGGGCGGTCCTTGCAAACTCGCCATCGATAGTGGTAGCTATGTGAATATCGTGGCGAAGAGAGATTTATAGATGATTTAGGTGTCTATCGAGCCTCATCCGCATCCATATCACGTCCCCTGGGTGGACAAGTCGGCCAGGTTACTCATTGATGTCTTGTGCCGATCCGCCTAGCGTCAATAGAGGACAAGGTTTGGTGCGACGCCATCCCGATGGACGTTGCACATGTTCTTCTGGGTCGTCCCTGGTTATACGATCGCGATGCCACGTGTTATGGCCGTTCCAACACGTGTCTTCTTTGATAAGGGACGTAAGATCACCCTCACCCCGACCCAGCCCAGGTATCCCCCCAAGGGCCAGGTCGAGTCATCCATTAGTGCCGGGTTAGCGAGGCCTCTGTACATCCTGAGGATGTGTGATTTTCTGCGTGAGAGCTTAGACTTAGTTGTTTTGTTTGTGGTGGCCGCCACCATGGCCTCCGACACCGCCATAGATTTGGAGAATGTGGATTCAGACATTCGACACCTGCTGGTCGAATATACAGACATTATGCTTGAGGTGCTCCCTGATGAGCTTCCTCCCTTGAGACGCCATCGATTTAGTCGTGGTGGCATCTTTGCCCAATTTGCCTCACTATTGGTTGAACCCGACAGAGCATGGCGAGCTAAAGCGGTAGATCGATGATCTTCTTCAGAAGAACTTTATTCAGAAGAGCTTGAGCCTGTGCGCCATCCTTGCCCTTCTTACTCCGAAGAAGGATGAGAGTTGATGCATGTGTATCGACAGTCGTGCATGGTTGGTGCCAAGGTTGTCAGTGCGCCCTCCTTGCCCTTCTTAAGATCACAGTGGAGTATCGTATTTCCATTCCCCGCCTTGACGACCTCGATGCTATGGTTGGTGCCAAGGTTGTCAGGATCGAGATTCTAGATGAGATTATTTTGAGGTAGGATCAGATCGAATAGTATGGTCGGATCAAGGATCGCTTTACAAAATCAAGATCGATTTATAAAATCTGGATCGTAGGATCGTAAGATCCTAGGATTTGGATCGCGATCCTAAAAACCATGGCTGGTGCCCAGATCTTTTCGAAGATCGACCTACAGAGCGGGTACAATCAGATTAGGGTAAGAGAAGGGGACGAGTGGAAGACGACCTTCAAGACAAAGGATGGCCTGTATGAGTGGTTGGTTATGTCATTCGGACTGTCGAGCGCGCCAAGTACATTTATGAGAGTGATGACGTAGATTCTATGGCCCAAATGGGCAAATTCTTGGTGGTCTACTTTGACGATATCCTAATTTATAGTCAGGACTGCACTGAACACTTCAGCCACATTCGTTTGGTATTCGATTTCCTACGGAAGGAGCATCTGTACGTCAATTTGAAGAAGTGCTCGTTTCTACATCCGTGCATTTCTTAGGCTATATTGTCTTGGAGTCTTGTATCTCGGTTGACCCGGATAAGGTCAAGTCTATTCGTGAGTGGCCCATGACGTCTACTATTTACGAGGCCCGTAGCTTCCACGGACTCGCCACCTTTTACAGGAGGTTTGTTTGAGGGTTTAGCTCAAGCATGACCCCCATTACGAGCTGCCTCCGCAAGGGAATTTTGCTTGGACAACTGCAGCCACCAGAGCTTTTGTGGAGATTAAGGAGAAACTATCGACTTGTCCTGTTTTGCATCTTTCAAATCTTCCAAGGCTTTCGAGGTAATGTGTGATGTGTCTTGAGTTCATGCAGGAGTACCACTACGTTCTCAAACACCGAATGGGTGTTGAGAACAAGCCGGCTGATGCGTTGAGTCGCCGGGTCACCATTCTCAACACCATGAGCGCGCGCGTTGAAGGATTTGAGCGTATCCGACATGACTATCCCGAGTGCCCAGACTTTAACGATATTTACTCATCCCTATCACGGGACCCTCCCGAACCCCGTAAAGGTTTCATCATTTTGGATTTCTATCTATTCGACGGTTCTCGCATCTGTGTGCCAGAGACTTCCCTTCTGGATTTCCTCATCTTGTAACTGCACGCGGGCGGGGCCGCGGGGCACTTTGGGCGGGACAAGACAATTGCGTTAGTCGAGGGCCGCTTCTTCTGGCTTTGCCTGAAGAGGGACGCTACTCAGGTCGTTCGTCATTGTCATATCTACCTGATGGTAAATGAATCACGATAGTCCACGAGGCTATACGCTCTGTTACCTATTACCCATAGGCCTTGGGCAAATATTAGTTTTGGATTTTGTACTTAGGCTTCCCCGCACGCTGGGGAAGTTTGACTCAATTTTGTTGTCGTGGACCGCTTTATGAAGTTGACCCACTTTATCCCTTGTTATAGGACTTTCGATGCCCCCCACGTGTTTGCCCTTTTCTTCAGGGAGGTTTTCAAGTCTCATGGGTTGCCCACGTCCATTGTCTCTGATCGTGACGTCTGCTTCAGGAGTTATTTCTGAAAGACATTGTGGAAGAAGACTGGTACGACACTGAAGTTCTCCACCGCCTATCACCCACAGACGGATGGACAAGAAACAATTGTCAACCCTAGTCTGGGGACCCTTTTGCGTTGTCTCGTTTGGGACAGTCCGTCCACCTGGGATTCCATCCTGCCTGTCGCGTAGTTTGCATACAATAGCTCAGTCAATTGGACAACTGGACTGAGTCCATTTCATGTTATATTAGGTTATGAGCCTAGGAAACACGTCGACCTGGTTGACCTGCCGTTAGAGGTCTGATCTAGTGAGTCCACCGAGTCGTTCATTCAGTATATACACACACTAAATGAGATAGTTCGGAGAAAGATCACAACTAGTTATGAAATTTTTATAGCTCGGGCCGATCTGCACAGGAGGGAGCAGATTTTTGACGTTGGAGAACAAGTTATGATTTGCCTTCGACCTGAGAAGCGCCCACAGGGGGCAGCGAAGAAGTTAAGTTCCTGTCAAATGGGTCCCTATACAGTCACTTTACGGATTGGTGCAAACTCTTATGAGGCTGATATCCCCCAGCAGTGAGAATTCATCGAGTGTTTAATGTGGAAGATTTAAATCCGTACTACGAGGAGCGAGTGTATATGGAGTTGTGACCCATTATCTCCATCTACCCCTGAGCCACAGCTTGCCCCACCCCTCTCTGATACCCCTGTACCAACCATGCCCAGGTAGTCGCAGAAGGTTGAGCACCGTTCGGAGGACCACACCACCCCGCTGGCAGTTTCGCCAGCACCACTTTCAGACAGAGATGCATTGCTTTGATAGTCGCCTACGCCTATCGGAGATGCACTACAGATCATTGGTCACGATTTCACTACGATGGATGGTCAGATGGTTCTGCGTTACTTGGTTCTTTGGCTAGCCCGCCCGGTTTCGGACGATACTTGGATTTCTGCTGAGGAGCTCGAGAGACTCGCCCCGGACTTACACCGAGAGTACGACCATCTTCACTCACCAGAGATGAGCTCTTTCGAGTCGGGGGGAGTTGATGGCGATCAACGACCCACACACGTCTATTCCTGCAGGAGGCGGTGATCAACGACCCATTAGGGCGATCCGAGTTCTCGGATACGCCCGAACGGTCGTTTCGAGTCTGTTTGATATATTATTTTATTTATTTTGTGTTATATTTAGTCCCTGATCGACCCGAACATTATTATCTGTTCATCGGGGTGCCCTAGTTTTATTTTCCCTCTCTCCCTATTTATACTCATGTTTGTGGCGAGTCTTAGGGATCGGTAGTTGCCCTTTGTGCAACCGGCAATCACTTTCACTCGATGGACTCTGAGAGAATTCTCTCCCGTGCGCAGCTTCCGTGAGGCGTCTCCCTTTTCCTCCCTTTCCCGAACCTAGATAGCCCACCGCCTCCTCTCAGCCTGTCAACCACCCTGCTTGTGGTACCTTGTCCCACCTGCTACCCTGCATCCCGCCGCAAACCCTACTCCTTTTCCTCAGCCTGTCAACCCCGCCTCCTTCGTCTCCTTCCACCCGATCAGAGGCCCTCTTCCTATACCTGACCACCCCTAACCGATTCTTCCCCCAACCCCATCTTACCCCGACCCCAGGCAGTCAACCTGTAAGCCTCTCTCACCCAAAATCCTTCACCCGCAGCCCCCACTAACCACATAAATCTTCCCAGATCTACTTAATCCCAACCTTAAGCCTTCAGATCTACAGACATACACCCCATTCAGCCCTATCACGGAGCTAATTGCGTGGCAAGGCCAACTACATCGGCGCCGTCTTCCATCCCCAGTCAAGCCGCCACATGCGCGAGTAAAATCCTGGTATGGTTGTTGTATCTCTTTTCATGTTTGGTTTGGTAAAGACTCTTGCTCTGGATTTTAATTTCATAAGTATTTGTATTCGTTATTCGTTGTGTAATTTGCGGAGTGCTTTCTACGCACTTGAACGGAATTGTAGCTCATCTCGTTGGTTAATTATAATTGTTCTTTACTCATCATGTCTTGTTATTCGATTGTGCAAATTATTGTTTAAATGCTTATGAAATTTTAATTACTCGTTTGAAGATCTCGACCCAGACTGTTGTTGCATATTTGCACATGCACTGCATTTTGATTGCATTTTCATTTAGTGAAGCTTTTGTCCGCCTACCACTGCATCACTTTCTTTATTTCTTTATTACTTTTTTATGAGTTGACAGGTCGTGAGCAGGAAAGGAGGCTGCCAATCTGCCACCTTTGTTAATTTTTATTACTTTGACCCCTTGAATATTGGTCCTCATTTATTAGCTGATGGCTGACATGGCTTTAGCAAGAGATGCAAAATTATAGGTGCAACCCTTATTTCAAAAGTATTTGAAATTTATTTAGTATATTTTAGTCTTTAAATAAAAAGAATGAGGGTATAATGAGATTTATGAATGCTGCACCAAATGATGTTTTTCTTTTATAGAATAATATAGATATCCATCATGATGTCAGCGCGAATTTGATAGTATTCATAATTGAGAAACATTAGGACAATATGTTACACATGGAGAATATCCTTCATGACGTTAGCAACTTCGATAACATTCATACCGAGAAACGTTAAGACGATATGCTATATATGTCGAATACCCTTCATGATGTCAGTGACTCCCAATAAAAACGAGCTGCAACTTCTACAATATTTATACCAAGAAATCCCATTTTGACAATAGTTTAGTAAGAATACAATATCTATTTAGATGACGCATTACTCGCTGGCATAACCTTAAATACCCTGGTCATCATTTTGGAGTAATGAACTTGATGAAGAGTTAATGTCCTGTAGATGTAATTATAGGAGATTGGAATAATTTCGAACATCTGAAACGTTAGTATTTACTGAAATAATAACAATGTAAAAGGGTCTCGAGGGAAACTAAGGAATACCAGTTGGACATAATGCATCCATGAAACTTTTCCTAGAAAAGGTAATCCAGTTGAGCATAAGACATTCGTTTATTTGGAAGCTTGTCTTCAGAATGGTTCCTTATTGATGCTCGACAAAAATGGTCGATCACCTTGATCAGCATACCATGTATGAAAATCGCAAACAATTCCTGCAAGAGCAAAGATAGTGTATGTTACAACAATCAGTCTAGTGATGCGACGGGTATCGGTGAGAGATCAGATACTTAAATAACATCGCGAGAGATTGAATTGGGTTATCACTACACAACCGCGATTCAATTCTAGTTAGTTGTGCTCTTGGTGGGTTCTACTGCCCAACAATATAAATTCAAGGAGGTTCAAGTATGTACCATCGATAACCTTTGGAAAATTTTAACCGCTTCTGAAATTCATTTGCAAAATTAGATAAGATCACAATGCACGGGGGCTCAAGTAAGCGTTATATAAAATTTTGAGGAGATTGAGACAATACCTAAGTTGGAATGAATCTAACGGTTGGCAACCTTGATTATTGTTGGTTGAAGTAGATCATTTTTGTCGTCGTATATTGTCTCTTTATTTCTTAATGAAAATAAGAACACACAAAAAGGCTTAAAATATATAGAAGATATCGAGTTCAGGAAAAGTAACTTTTCATGTCATCTGCACTCCATGTCTTTGCATTGTTGTCACCATCATAAGTTTGTAAATGGTAGCTGACATTCTTTATAACTTCTTTGATGGCGAAATGTCCCACCCAATTGGGATTGAGTTTCCCAACCGAAGTCATCCTCCTTGCAGCATCCACCTTCTTCATCACTAAATCTCCAATAACGAACTGTTTTATCCAGTGTTGTGGATATCGGCCGACATGTCTGACATGTCGGCCGACATGAAGGTTTGGGAGCAAAAACGACACAAAACCGACACAATTTCTTTTAATTGCGTTTTGAAAATAGCGGTCCGACATGTCGGTTAAAACCGACATTTCGGCACCAAATAACGCCCGATATCGGGCGTTATTTTACTTTTTTATTTATTAAAAAAAATATTTTATTAATTCTAATTATAATACCGACCCTTCTCATTTCGCAAGACCCCGCTCATTTCACTTCATCCCGCTCTGCCCTAGCTCTCCCTATCGCTCTCTGCCCTAGCTCTCCCCGTCGCTCCTGCCCTAGCTCTCCAGCGTGCGTCGCGACACTGTCTCTCTGGTTATTTCTTCTCCCTGCTAGCTGGTGCTCTCCAGTTCTCTGATTCTCCGGTGCTCTCCCTCTCTCGCGCGCTGTCGGCTCTCTCTGGTTCTTTCTTCTCCGTTCTCGCTGGTGCTCTCTAGTTCTCTTGTTATCTGGTTCTTTCTTCTCCGTCTCGCTGGTGCTCTCTGGTTCTTTCTTCTCCGTTCACGCTATCGACACTTTATCTCTCTGGTTCTTTCTTCACCTTGCTCGTTGGTGCTCTCTGGTTTTCTGGTTCTCTGGTGCTCTCTAGCTCACTGGTCATTTCCTCTCCCTGCTCGCTGGTGCTCTCTCGGCTGGTTCATTCTTCTCCCTACCTCCCCCTCTCATTCTATCGCTATGCATTTCATTTTTTTAGTGCATCAAACATATTATCTAATATTAACTTTTTAAAAAGAATGAATATGCAGAGGCTACTTCATCTTGTCCTGATTTATTTGTAGAGGCTACTTTTGAGGTTTTGTCAAGGCTATTACAAATTAAATATCACATCTCCCTACCTTGCTCGCTGGTTCATTCTTGTCCTGATTTATTTGTAGAGGCTACTTTTGAGGTTTTGCCAAGGCTATTACAAATTAAATATGCAAGTGATTATTATGTATATATTATTTTATTTACTAAAACTTTAAAACGTAATCATTTTTTTTTAAAAGTTAATATTAGATAATATGTTTAGTGTAAAATTATAGCAGTTTAATCTTTAATGTTTTACTCGTTGGTGCTCGCTTGGCTAAAAGAAAGAACCAGAGACATGTTATCGGACATGTCGGTCCGCTATTTTATTTGTGGTTGCCTTTCTGGTTGTAGCATAGTGGATGCTCTGTTGCTTTATTTGTCTTATTAGTTGCTGCTTTATTTTTATTTGACACGTTTATTAATCAACAAATGATTTGAAATACTCCTATTAATAGTTATTTATCCAACTTCATTTTGCAATCAATGATGCATATATATCCAATCACATTTGTAGTTGTCCTGCTGCTTTGTGGCTTTTAATAAATAAAATGTGAGATGCTTTGAAAATTTGAATGATACTTGAATGCTTTGTTCATTTTGTTGGATACTTTGAAAGTTTGAATGATAGTTATAATTTTGTATACTACTGAGAATGCAAAATTTTGTTGGATAAATAAAGTATTGCATGAATAATATAAAAGATATCTGAAGATCTAACGATCTAATGAAGTTATGAGGTTTTTATGATGTTGATTTTTTTCAACTAGCAATTTTTCTCGTTATATAGTCATGTAAAATATTTTTTCATTTTATTTAATTAATATTATTTTCATTTCGTGTCCTATTAGAATGGCTTTTTCTGCTGGTTCTAGTGAGGTTCCTATATCACTGGTACCAACCGGTAGAGATCCGTTCTGGGCATTTGATGAGAAGCTGGTTGCAAACGACACAAACCGAATCAAATGCAACTACTGCAAGCAGACAGTTAATGGCGGAATTATACGGTTCAAGCATCACTTGGCTGGGTGGAAGGGTAATGTTAAGCCATGCCCTCAGGTTCCCGCCAACGTTAAGGCTAAAGCGGATTCGGCCCTGAACTCAAATTTAGAGAGTAAGAGGGCTAAAAGTGCCAAGTTTCAAGCAATCCTGAATGAGGTGGTTGTTGGAGGAGTTCATGTTGATCAAGAAGAGGACACTAACATACTTAGGAGCACAGGTTCAAAGGATCCAATGGACCAGTTTGTTCATTCAGTTGTCGAGTCTACCAAGCAAAAAGATTCCCAACAGAGCACGATAGAGAGTAAGTACAAAAAGAAAGCCAGAGATGATGCTGCCGTGTACATAGGTAGATGGGCATATGAAAACGGGATCCCGTTTAACGCCATGTGTAATTCATCCTTTCAGCAGATGGCTCATGCCATTGGTTTATGCGGACCTGGGATGAAGATCCCAACATTTTATGAGTTGAGAGAGAAAATTTTGCGAGGGGAGGTGGAGAGGACGAAGGAGATGTTGGGCATATTCACGCAGACCTGCAAATTGAATGGTTGCAGTATCATGACCGATGCGTGGACAGATCGGAAGGGTAAGAGCGTGATGAATATCATGATACATTGTAGTTCCAGAGTGGCATTTTGGCTTTCGAAGAATGTCTCCTCCTCCACACACGATGGAAAGTTCATCTTTGACTTCTTGGATGAGGCGATTGAAAGCCCTGAGAGCCCAGGAGAGCATAGATTGCATAGTATCTTGCAGATTGTGACGGATAGCGCATCCAATAATATGGCTGCTGCAAAGCTTATGGCTTTGAAAAGACCTACGATTTTTTGGACTTGTTGTGCGGCTCACACTATTAATCTACTGTTACAAGATATAAGAAAATTGAAGCCAATAAAGAGTGCTATCTCCTTAGGCCGACAACTCTCTATATTGATCTTTGGTCACACCATCTCGCTCGACATGTTTAGAGAGTCAACAAAGGACTTGGACTCTCATGAGCTTATTCAATCAGGTGTGACGAGATTCGCTACAACATTTCTATCTTTAGAGAACATCTTAGAGAAGAAGAATCAATTGAGGGGTTTATTCACATCTGCAAAGTGGGTTGCAACAAAGTTGACCAGTAGTGTTGGGGGAAAGCAGGTAAAACTATTGCTTCTTTATTCATTTCATTTAAAATATATGTTTTGAAAGTTGCCCTTTTATAGTATTTTCTTAATATTTTATTTTGCATATGGTAGGCTGCAATGATAGTGATGAGCGCTAGATATTGGGCGAATGTCGAGCTGGCTGTTGGTATATTCACACCATTTGTGAGAGTTTTGAGAAGAGTCGACGAGGATACACCATCCATGGGATGGTTATATGGTGATATCAAAAAAGCTAGGGAAGAGGTTGTCGTAGTTCTCGATCACCAAGAGAACAAATATCTTCCTATATGGAAGTTGATTGATAGCAGATGGGAGAAGAAGATGAGCAGCCCTCTGCACCTTGCAGGTTATTACTTGAACCCAAATTTTTATTATTTTTGTCGAGTGGAGATTGAACAGTCATATGCACTTTGCAGGGTATTACTTAAATCCATTTTTTATTATTCTCATCGAGTGGAGATTGAGGCTGACGGAAGGTTTATGAGTGGTTTTGTTGAGTGTCTCTCAAGGATATATAGAAAAGATCCTTCTATACAGGATCACATCAACGCTGAGCTTGATGTTTACCAATACCAACAAAGGTTATTTGGTAAAGAGATGACAAAGAGACAGCTACAAAATCCCAACTTAAATCCAGGTACATTTTAATATATATATTTATTAACAATAATGATGTATTTATGTATAATAAATGAATAATTAATAGTTTAATACATTGTGTTTTCATTTTAATTTTCACAGTACATTGGTGGCGGCTTAATGGTGCTGATACGCCGTACCTTAAAACTATGGCCATGAAAATTTTAAGTCTGACTACTTCATCTTCTGGCTGTGAGAGGAATTGGAGCATATTCGAGATGGTATACATTAATTTAGTTATGTAGTTAAACATTTATATCTTATTATATGATTGTATGCATTATTTAACTCTTTAAAAATTTACAGATACATTCTAAAAAGAGAAATAAACTTGATAGCAAGAGATTGAACGATTTAGTATTTGTAAAGTTCAATGCTTTGTTAAAGTCGAAATATTCAGAGACATCTCGGGATCCATTGACAGCTAAGAATGTTGATTCTGGAATGGTACAAGAGTGGATGGTGAATGTTGATCCTGAGGAGGATGAAGATGAAGATGACGATGATGAAGTCTTTCCTGGCGAGGGGCTGACATGGGCGCAAATTGACAATATAGTCGACGTTGATCATGATGAAAGGAGACCTCAAAGATTAGCTACAAGCAAAGAAGTGGCAATTAGTTATCAAAGAAGGGGAAAGAGAAAAATATCTGAAGTGGACGAGGGAGATCTAGAGGGTTCATCGGATGAAGATCATATTCTATCTACTATGCCGACTATAGATGAGTTTTCAGGCGATGAAGAATGAGGTCTGTTTGAAATTTGATTTTTGGAATTTTAATCTTAAAATCACTAGTTTTGCAAATTTTTATCTTTAAAGTGTTGTATGTTAAATGTTACATATAGATTTTAATACTTAAAAGCTCAATATGTTGTAAAATAGGTAGTACTGTGATATGTATAAAAATTAAAAAATAACATTTAATTACATATATAATTAATTAAATATTAAAATCCGATATATGAAATATCCCCGATATATCCCCCGATATATAAAAAACCGACATGAAAACCCAAACCGACGTGTCCCCGACATCCGACATCTGCAACATTGGTTTTATCCTAATGTACTAGTAGAAGTGGTTTACCATTCGCCCCTTGACTTCTTGTTTGACAATTGCTAAATCACTCAATACTTTGATAAGGTCTAAACTGCATCTCTTATCTTTTCCATTGTCCCTAAATCAATCTTTCTTATTTTGACAGGACTCTAGGACTTATCACCTCAAATTCCACTAGAATTAGCGCCTCAGACTTATCTGATAATTTGAATGGTGTTTCTCCTGTAGCAATTGTAGGAGTAATTCAGAGGGCCCAAAGAACAGAAGGAAGTTGCTCGACCCAGTTCCCTCGGAACATTTTCTACTTTCTTCTTCAAAAAATTCAAAATTGATTTATTAGCCGCTTCTACCTTCCCATACTTCTTATATGATGGACCGGGGAATAACAAGGTTTGATTCAGTGGTAAGGCCGACTCGGGGTGGACCCTCTAAACGCAACCCTAAATGCGGTGTAGTATAAGATCGACCCGCTAAAATTACAAGTAATTAATTATTATAAGTTTAACAACAGGTGCATGTGCAGTCACAAATAATTAATTAAAGGACAATAAAATACCCATTTTACAAATGATAGAGGCGCGAATAATTTTAAGTATTCACATGATAAACCCCGCAAATAGTACCACGGACGAACTAATAACATAATTAAACAGAAATCCACCACAAAAAGAGTTACCGCAAATAAACAACCGGAGAATGAGGGCCGGGCTTTGGGTTTGCGGGATTGACTGGAGGGGAGAACGGAGGAGATGGGTGGATCGGTGACTCGGTAGCACGCGGAACGTCATAGACCATAATAGTGAGAACCGAAGAGAAAACTCGATCCGATTCTTGTACACATGCAATGAAAAATGAACCTGACACACTAAACTCTAGGAAAGACGGATTTGTTCCTGCTTAACAACTAGGGTAATAAAATATTATTTTTTTTTCTTGAAAAAAAATATGGAGATTATTAAAAAAAAATTTATTTTTTTTGTTGAAAAATAAAAATTTTGACCGCTATTTGCAGGACAAAATTTAAAATTTATAATGACTTAATAAAAATAATGACATAATAAAAATAAAATATGTTTTTGATTTCTTACTAATAAAATGATGGAGAATTTTCAGGAATTGTTTTTTTTAATTTTGAGAGAAATTGAAAATTTTAGGTTGCTATTGGCAGACCAAAAACTAAAAAAATTTGTTTTTATATGTTATGTAATGAAACGTGCTAGTCCGTGATGACGTACTAATAAAAGGGGGAGGAATCAATTAGAAAATTGACGTGAACCTCCCTCTGATACCAAATTGATGCAGACCCAAGATTTCGACGGATTAAACACTACGTGCTCTTAGGTTCGACAAACAAATTAAATATGCAGCGGACAATATTTTCTCTAAATTAATACTAACGATGGTCAACCAATATGACAAAACACAACGCAAAGGGACGCTACCCCTTTTATAGATTGAACAAGGGGTAAAGATCAATGTTCGCTCAAGCAAATAGGACCCACACGATCCGGACAATTAGCTATTCAAATTTAATTATACGCAAACATTCACAATTCCAATAAGAGAAAATCCGACCTAAATTAGTGATTTAAAATTAAGTCCAAATCAATCTCAAAATTAATTAATATGAGGGTATACAAAATCACTTGAACGTAAGGAGAAGTCAAGGATGACAAACCCGATTTCTTCTAGTGTCACGAGATCTACCCGTTCTAATTATACGAGAATATTCAGGAAAATAATGCTTGAAAATTCAGATTTTAATTAGCACAATTTCAATATAAATCAGGTTAAATACTTTTCTTTTAATTCCACCAATACCTCACAAAATTATAGAAGAAATCATACAATGAGGGTTTAGTAAATCGTTACCCAACCCCAAGAAGTCCGTCCACAAGATGAGTGGAGGAATCGCACACGACGGTGGTTGATTTTTCTATTTCCATGCAAACTCCCGGATCCGCTCCGGATGATGAAGACGCTCGCCATTTTCCTTTTGCAAAACCCTAGGAGAGGGGATCCCTTGAAAGGCCAATATATATATAAGGGAAGAGAGAAAAAAGGTGATGAGAATAATTTTCCCAAAATGTTTGGTGATGATCGGATTTTGTACGGAGGATTGGTCGGGATTTGGCTTTGGTGATGAAGAGGGTGGTCGGCTTAGGTGTTGAGGGGAAGAGAGGGCTCGGGTTTGGATGTGGATGGGGTGGTCGGGTTGGTGGCCGAGGGAGAGAAAGTGGAGGGGGAGAGGGTGGCGGCTTGGAGTAGGCCGAACCCTAAGGGGGGTGGTGGAGGCCGACAACTTGGAGGAAGATGGGGGAGGGGCTCGGGTTATGTGGTGTAGAGGGAGAAGGAGAAGGGAGGCCGAATACAAGAGAGGAGGGAGAGGGGGAGTGGCCGGCGGCCAAGAGGAAGGAGACAAGGGGGTGTCCGAAATTTTAGAGGAGAGGAGAGGAGGGAAATCTCAAGCAAAATTAGGGTTAATTTTCATTCATCAATTCTCTACTAAATTCTTCATAAGTATGACTATATATAGCATACGCCACTCAATCTCCACCCTTGAAAATTAAACCACTTATGATGGTTATATGCACCCATCTTACATATGAAATGAAATAATTAAAAACAACACATGATGGTTATAAACATCAATCATAATACATGAAATAAAAAATACATGAAATAAACTCTTAAAATAAAAGTGCTTAAAAATAAAATTGCTAAAATATAAATGATAAAATATATAAATATAATTATGTAATTTATAATTATATATTTTATTTATTGGCAGCGGCGGACGTCGAGCAAAACATGAAGCGGCGGTGGCGTTGGCGAAGAAACGTCGTGGTAGACTCCCATCTTCGAACTTGCGGTAACGACCGTCCCAATCCACGAACTCTCTATGACGGGGATCCACGGCCGCATCAACATAGTCGCCATCAATTACATTTATCCTTTATTTGGGAACACTCAACGTAGTCTTTATTTTAGGAACATTCCGAGCTGCAATCCTAAACTGTAACCCATTAACTCTGAAACCCTAAACCATTTCGCAATCGTTGTCCTTTTGCTTTTTCTGCTCGGCTTCCTTCCATTGCCTAGGCATGAGCTTTTCCTAACTCACGCCCACTCCTCCATTCCCAGTGAGGCCAGAGTAAGCTCAGCGGTCAGTCCCTTATGTCCGTAGTTCTTTCACTTTTGATGAATCTTTAGAGATTACGAATCCTCCATTCTCTGCAGGCTATCATCTATTGTTTGTATATACTAATTTAATTTGAGTTTTTTGTATGAAAGTTTTGCATCACAATACTTTTGGGATGCAGGGTTTTGACCATACACGGTTCGGTAGATGAAATTGTGCCCTCGGAAGATGCCTTTGAGTTTGACAAGCTTATACCCAACCATAAGCTTCATATTATTGAAGGTGCGAACCATTGCTATACTGGGCACCAAGAAGAGCTGGCTTCGCTTCTTCTTGACTTCATCAAATCTACTCAGGTACCGTCTTTCAGAATAGCATGGAAAACGGCTTCTGCAAGATTATGAGCATATAACGACCATCCTCTATAATTGTTTGTGTAACTGCTCAATTATCATAGTTTTTCACCTTATAAATATTTTCAGTTTATATATATATATATATATATATATATATATATATATATATATATATATATATATATATATACACACACACATACACACATACACAAAAAAAAGAAATTATCTCGAGCTAAAATGAAATATTATAGTGCGAATCGTGTATTTTGGGATTTTGATCTCTAAATTTATCTCCTTTGAAAAAGTGATCAATATGAAAGTTGTAGATCTCTATTCAAATTTTATGTTGATAACTTTTTGATTTGAATCCGTTTAGGCCCCCAATATGGGTCCCGAAAAAAGTCACGCCCGCAACGAGTCGTCCATACAGATTTCGGCGTGTTTTTTTTCGGGGCCCAAATCAGAGGCTTAAACGGCTTCAAATCAAAAAGTGATAAAAATGAAAGTTGTATGTTGATCGTTTTTTCAAAGAAGAAATATTTTGGACTCAAAAGTCCAAAAAACTCATTGGCGCTATATTTTTTTTTCCAGTTTTAGCTCGTGTTAATAGTCTCCAAATCCATATATATATATATATATATATATATATATATATATATATATATATATATATATATATATATATATATATATATGTATGCATATAATGTTTTTTTTTATATTTAATGAGGCATTCCTTGTTATGTCTAAGATTTGAGTTACAGGTTGTGGACGTCGATGATACTGCAGCACAATTGATTTAGGCTTATTTTCGAGTTCATTGATATTGCCTGTCCTTCAATTTGACAAGCACTGATCGCTGTTATCTTCATTTGTAATTTTCAAAAAACAATTTTGAAAGAAAACACTATAGTACAATGTATCTTGTTTAGCTACGAGTTTTCAAATATGATATTAAACTCACAACATCCTCTCTTAACATGTGGATTTTTTACTACTCGGGTAATATGGTGAGCCTAGCTTGATCAGACAGAATATTAAATAATTAATATACATTCAACTTGAATTTTTTTTATAGCCTTATAGGAATGGGCTTGAATCAATATTAAGGGTACAATACTTTAAATGACTGTCTCAAACTAACTTCTCAGCAAGCCTCTTTCATGTACTTCTCAACAAACCTTTTCCCATAAGTTGTTATCACAGTACTTGTGGCATATTTTATTGTGATATCATGTTAGAAGATATCGTTTCAACTAAGGCTCTCTTTGGGATGGTGGTGGTGGTGGTGGTGGTTAGAAGATAAATTATTGTGGCTTTAGACTTGTCAAAAAAGTTGCTTGAAAAAGCCAAGGATTGTTTGTAAAATCTTCATTTAAATACTTTTTAAAAGAGTTTTTACATTTTTGGTTTAAAATTGCAACTTTCAAATAATTTTTTTTTTTGCATTTTAATAATGAGTGGCGGTGAAAATGTGTGCATGGGACAAAAATCTGCGCTCAGAAAAAAAAGGTTTGTTTTGGCGGAAAATGGGCTTTCAGGCGGAAAAATGTGTGACTGGGCGGAATGTGGGCACCTAGGGCAAAAAATGTCCTCTCATGAGAAAAATGTGCCCTCTAGTGGAATATGCACAATATGAATATTCGGGCAAAAAATGTGCGCTCTGTGGGTCATTTTATAATTTTCAGGCTGGTTGTCGTGGTTATGTTGTTATTAACACACCATAAATTTTTTAGGGCATTGTTATATATAGATCATGTTTGGTCATATACAAATCATTGCTATAAATCATATTAATTCAAAATCGGCTATATGTATACCAAGTTGTTATATGTAGACTAATGTAATTTTTTTAAAAAAAATTCAAACTTAATTTTCTTATAAGCAATTGATTAATATTATAGTGGGAGAACTTGCAGGACATATTATATTAGCAAACATTACAAAAAATAGGTAATTCAAGACATAAAAGTTTTAAATCCTTCAAAAAAATTATGTCGTTCGCCATCTTCGCCAAGTGAAGCGAACCTGCAATCAATGAATTATTTTTGAGAATTGTTAAAGGCAAATCAAATTTAGATATACGCAAACCATTGTTAATGACGAATTATATATTTTGAAAAATATTTTGTGCAAATCAAATTGTTAATCACAAACCAAAATTATTAACAACAAACCAACATTATAAATTACATAATTAAATGTTTTAGACAAAAAATCATTTCATGAGAATTTCAGCTCAACAGTTTGATAAAATAACACGCTTATAATATAGAAACATCAAATTTATGATATTTAATATATGGTAACTGTCACATCAACTTTAATGAAAACATGTAAAAATTTAAAAACTTTTATTACCAAACAACACCTACAAAATTCATAAAATTGATTAATTTAAATTTTAGAGATCAACCGTGAAACATGCTTGTATACAATGAAAAACTTTAGAAGTTTCTGAGCTTGATTCCAGTATCTGAAATTAGGAACAAAAAATGAAAATTTGGAAATGAAAAAATTGACAGCAGTTTTTATAAGCCAAATGAAAGTATGAACAATAAGAATCAACTTCATTTATTACATCAAACAATACACTTATGTTTTCCCTTTTTCATAAACTACAATAAGGCATAAGAGGTTAAAAATCAACCATCCAGCACTATCATCTAATTATAGCACGAAAATAAAAACGAAAACAAAGAACAAAAAAGCAACCTTGTAGAATTCATATGCAGAATCTAAAATGAAAAATTAGCTTCTCAATATGCTGAAGATGAAAGAAGAAAATCTATATTAAATAATCCAGATGCAGAATTAAAACGAAAATGAAGAGAAGCGGCAGCGCACGTTCAAAATAAACGAAAAAACCGCGTCCCGCGTCGTGAGAGGCAACGAAAACAAAGAACCAACGCGTGCACCTTCAAAATCGTCTGGCTGAACCGCTCATCAGAAGCCTCACAACCTACTAACGACCGGAGAGGCAGTGACAGAGAGGCCGGGAAATGCTACGGGAGTTGCGGCGAGAGAGGCGGCGGAAGGGGCGACATGAGAGGCAACGATAGAGAGGCCTGGAGATGCAGCGTGAGCGGCAGTGAATTTAGTTTTCGTATATCTAAATTGGTTTGCGTAGAAAAAAAGATCAGGAAAAAAAGGCCTGGTTTTAAGATTTTGATTTGCGTATATCCAAATTGGATTTACCTTTAACAATTCCCTAAATTTTAGATATTCGATTGAATCAAACTCTTCATTACATAAAAATTAAAATTTCAAAAAGAAAAAAAAAATTTATACCTTAGAAAACACCCAAATGTATTGTAACTAGCCTTTGTGTTGGTGGCGGCGGTGAATTCAACTGTAGAAAAGTGAGGCTTTGAAACTGTGTAAGTTGAATAAAAGCTATATTATAGCATGAAGCTACCACAAGACTCATATCTGACATTGACATCCATTTATTTGGGGGTGTCAGTATTTTCGTACATTGAAGAGAAGACATCAACCCTTGCAACCTTTCCTCTCTATAAATTTCAACATACATGCTCACTTTAACCTTGAATACAAACTCACTTATGCCCAATTTTCACCCATTTCTAATGGTCGAGCAACAACAAGGAAACCACAATGGCCATCACAAATTCCATTGAATACTTCTTTGATGTGCTTCGCTAAAAATGTTGGAAATTGTTTAAAAACTTCATTAAAGAAACGTTGTGTTGAAGTTTAGGGTTGCATATGAATGTTTCTCCAAATGTCGAGATTCATGATTGTGCCTTCCGCACACCACTTCAACTCTCCATTCATCCACAAGTGTATCCTTTTGACCTCTTGAAACTGTTAGAAGCGAACTAAAACAAGCCGGAAATGGTATAACTGAAATTTTATTATCAGAAAAGGGTATCTATTACAAAGGTATGGCCTCCCTTATATAGAATGGAGGAGAGAAGAGAGAATACAAATAAGAGATGTGAGACTAAAACTATACAAAAAATCTGGGCGGCTAGAACAACAGACCGGAACAAGCCGCGCGGTTAGACAGAAGGGCTAACCGCTCGGCCACTGCCAGAGAGAGAGACAAGCCGCCATGTGAGACCGTTAGACCGCCCGGTCTCCTAGTCGCCAGTAACAGACCGCTAGACCGCTTGGACCTCAGACCTCAACACAGCAACCAAACCGCTGAAGGCAAACCGCCAGACCGCCCGGTCAATAACCCGCCAAGCCAGACCGCCAGACCGCCTGGTCTCTAACTCCAACACTCCCCCTCAAGCTGGAGCATATATATCGATCATGCCCAGCTTGTCACATATATGAAGAAACGAGGCGGATACTGGCTTGGTGAAGATGTCAGGCAGCTCTTTTTCAGACGTGACGAAGGGAGTGCAAATTTGTTCTTTCAGAATCTCTTCACGAATGAAATGACAGTCGAGCTCAATGTGCTTGGTTCTCTCATGGAAGACTGGATTTTTGGAGATGTATATAGCAGCCTTGTTGTCATAGAACATAGGTAGAGGATGGTTGTAGATCTCTCCTAAATCCAACATGAGAGCCCGTAGCCACTTTAGCTCGCAAGTGGTCGATGCCATACTCCGATACTCAGCTTCAGCACTGGACTTGGAGACAACAGATTGCTTCTTGCTCTTCCAGCTTACCAAATTGCCCCCAACAAAGGTACAGAAACCGGAGGTAGACTTGCGGTCCCCTTTGTCATCAGCGTAACTCGCATCTGAGTAAGCTTCAACCCTCAGATGATCATTCTTCTGAAAGAGTAATCCTTTCCCAGGGGCTGCTTTGACGTACTCACAGATCTGTAAGGCGGACTGTAGATGGCACTCCCTGGGAGCTTGCATGAATTGACTCACCTTGCCCACAACATAGGAAATGTCGGGCCTAGTCACGGTGAGGTATATGAGCTTACCAACTAGACGCCTATACCGCGAAGCATCTGAAAGAAGAGGCGAACCATCTGTCCAGGTTTTGTCTTCTCCAACAGCCATGGGACATCGGGCAGGTTTGGCCCCAGTCAATCCTTCTTCTTTTAAAATATCAAGAGAATACTTACGCTGAGAGAGGACTAAAGAGTTGGGCTTCCGAGTGATTTCGATCCCCAAAAAGTACTTCGGAGAACCCATATCTTTCGTGACTAGATGTTGGCGAAGATGCCGCTTTGTCAAGGCTACCCCTTCCTGTTCATCACCAGTGAGAAGAATATCATCCACATATACTGCAAGAACCACCAGTCCCGAAGAGGTTTTGCGAATAAATAGAGAGTGATCAGCAGCGCTGCGAGCAAAACCAACGGCCGCCACGATGCCGCTGAACTTGTCAAACCAAGCTCGAGGGCTCTGCTTGAAGCCATAGATTGACTTCTGTAGCCGGCATACTCGTGTCTCCCCCTGAGCAACATACCCTGGAGGTTGCTCCATGTAGACGGCCTCCTGAAGATCACCATAAAGGAAGGCATTCTTGATATCCAGCTGGGAAAGTGGCCAGTCTTTGTTGACCGCCACAGAGAGAAGGACCCGTATAGTGCTGAGACGAGCCACAGGAGAGAAGGTGTCAAAGTAATCAACCCCATAGGTTTGAGTAAAGCCCTTAGCCACCAGGCGAGCTTTGTAACAGTTCATAGTGCCATCTGGGCCAAACTTGACTACAAAGACCCAGCGACAGCCAACAACATCTGTATCAAGGGGAGGAGGGACAAGAGTCCAAGTACCCCGCTCTGTGAGGGTCGCCATTTCCTCATCCATGGCCAGCTTCCAGTGAGGAATGGCAAGGGACTCCTGGTAGGAACGAGGTGTGGTAGTAGTAGAGATAGCCAGTGCAAAGGCCCTGCGAGAAGGGGTAAGACGATCATATGAAACAACAGCAGCAAGGGGGTGTAGGGTACACGTCCGCACCCCTTTGCGAAGAGCTACAGGAAGATCCAGGTCGGCGGGCTCCTCGGCATCCAGAGCATCCGTGGTAGAGAGAGCTGGCCCGGGAGGAGAGAGCGACGGCAGCGGAGATGAGGGAGATGGAGGCGGAGAGAGTGGCGGAGGGAGAGGAGTGGGCGGAGACGGAGGAGGAGCGGATATCGCAATAGGAGACGAGGGAACGAACGGAATAACAGGAGAATCAGAGGTGGGGGGAAGAGAAGAGGAGTCATCCGAGAAGTAGGAGGCATTCTCGAAGAAGGTAACGTCAGCGTAGACGAACTGCTTACGAAGAATAGGATCAAAGCAGCAGTAGCCTTTCTGAGTGGCCGAGTACCCCAGAAAGACACATTTGGTGGAGCGAGGGGAGAGCTTATCACGGGTGGCAGATGAGACATGCACAAAAGCAGTGCACCCAAATATTCGGAGAGGGAGAGGAAAAGGCTCCTTGCCTGGATAAAGGATGGAAAAAGGGGTTTTTCCCTTGAGAACGGAGGAGGGAATGCGATTGATGTGATAGCAGGCAAGAAGAACAGCATAGCCCCAATATGAGCGAGGGACATGCATTTGAGTCATTAATGTGCGAGCAACATCGAGGAGGTGACGGTTTTTGCGTTCCGCCACCCCATTTTGTTGGGATGTATAGACACAACTTGTCTGATGAATAATGCCATGTTGCACACAGAAAGAGGTAAAAGCATGACTTAAGTACTCTTTTGCATTATCAGAGCAAAAAGTTTTAACACTAACACCAAACTGATTTTTGATTAAATGATAAAAGGAGGTCCATACATTAAAAAGTTCAGAGCGATCTTGTAAGAGATACACCCAAGTACATCTAGAAAAATCATCAATAAAGGTTACAAAATAAGAACTACCCCGACCAATAGTAAGGGTAGGAGCGGGTCCCCAGATATCGGAGTGGACTAGATCAAACGGACGGGTAGAGCCCCGACCTTGCTTCGGCGGGAAGGAGGAACGATGATGCTTGCCAAGTTGACATGCTTCGCAGTGGAGAGGAGTAGTGGAGGGAGGGAGGTGGGGCAGAAGCTGATGTAGAAGCCGTGGTGGAGGATGACCGAGACGGAGATACCACTAGAGAAGATCCGTACAAGAAGAAGAGAAGGCGAACAAAGCGGAAACGTTGTCGAGGAAGTAGAGGCCGCCGCTCTCAGTCCCAATAGCAATCGTCCGCTGGGAGCTCAGATCCTGAAAAGAGCAAGAAGATGGAGTAAACGTTACAGAACATTGAAGCTGCTTGCACAAAGAAGTAACCGACAACAGATTGCACGGAAACTTGGGCACATAGAGAGTGTCCTCTAGCCGAAGGGACGGAGTAACATGAACCACTCCCGACCCATGAACCGGGGAGGGAGAACCGTCTGCAATGAGGACCGGGGGCAACCGATCATGCTGTTCGAGGAGAGAGAAGCACTGAGGATTGCCCGTCATATGATTTGTAGCACCGGAGTCGATAAGCCATTTACCTTGAGTGACTATATGGGCACTACCTGATGATGTGACCACGGAAGCAGACGGCTAGGAAGAAGAGGCGGAAGAGTCACCCGAGGGGCGAAGATGGGGATGCTTTGTCCAGCAGCGGTCAAGAGTGTGTCCGGTGCGGCCGCAGTGAGAGCAGAGATAGCGGGAAGAAGGACGTCCGCCAGACTGATGACTGCGGCTACCAGAGCCACTCTGCTGAGTTTGATGAGCATAGTTATCCGGAGGAGAAGGAGCGGGCAGAAGTGGGCGCTGAAGGAGAGAGGTGACAGCGGCGATGCGAGCAGCGGTGGCATCTAAAGTAGGAGATTCCGCCTCACCCAGAATTTGTTGGCGGATCATGTCATAAGTGTCAGGAAGACGGAGCAGATAACACATAACCAGAAGCTCCTGAAAGTGCTTGTGTTGTTGAGCCAGATTCGCAGAAAAGGGGAGATTCTGAAGAATCTCAGCCCCAAGAGCTTGAACTTGTTGGTAGGCAGCAGCAGGTGACAAGGTAGGCCGGGCAAAGAGGTCCGCATACAACGTATAGATGCGGGACGTCTGAGCCCCTTTGGAATACAAAGCAGCAAGATGAAGCCAAGCGACCTTCACCGTCTCATCATGACGGATGACGGGAAGGCACTCATCGGATAGACTGTTAGCGAGCCAAGTACGCACAAGAGCGTCACTCGCATCCCAGTCATCAAAGAGAGGTGAAGTGGTAGGAGGAGGGTCATCAACGAGATGGTGGCGTTTGCGTTGCGAGCGAAGGAGAAAGGTGAAAGAGACGCTCCAATCCGGGTAGTTGGAGCCGACAAGCTTGGAAACGGTGCCAAGGTTCCCGGAAGGAGTAGGAGGTAGAGGCGGAGCCGGATTGGCTACAGGGGTGGCGGCAGGAGTGGTGGCAGTGGAAGCATCAGAAAGAGCCATAAGAGCAAACAACAGGAAGCCGCGCGGTTAGAAAACAAGCCGCGCGGATAGGCAGAAGAGGAACTGCAGCGGTCAGGATGTCAAACACCAGCGGCCAGAAAGACCACGACCAAGCCGTAGTATCAAGCAAAGGGGAAGAAGTCGAGCGGCAAGCAGACAGTCCGCTCGAACATAAGCACAAGAGAGGGCAAGGCACACGACGATAGGTCGCGGCGAACTAGGCAACAGGTCGCGACGACCAGAGCAAGTGCAAACAGGAGGAGGCAAGGCACACGGCGATAGGTCGCGGCTAACAAGGCGACAGATCGCAGTGAACAAGGCAACAGGTCGCGCACACAGAGGGCAAGGACAAGGAGACCGCGCGGACAGGGCGCATGCCGGAGAAGCAAGCCGCGCGGACAGAGAGAAGCACAGAATCAGGAGGAAAGGATCAATTCCTCTGATACCATGTGAGAAGCTAACTAAAACAAGCCGGAAATGGTATAACTGAAATTTTATTATCAGAAAAAGGTATCTATTACAAAGGTATGGCCTCCCTTATATAGAATGGAGGAGAGAAGAGAATACAAATAAGAGATGTGGGACTAAAACTATACAAAAAATCTGGGCGGCTAGAACAACAGACCGGAACAAGCCGCGCGGTTAGACAGAAGGGCTAACCGCTCGGCCACTGCCAGAGAGAGAGACAAGCCGCCATGTGAGACCGTTAGACCGCCCGGTCTCCTAGTCGCCAGTAACAGACCGCTAGACCGCTTGGACCTCAGACCTCAACACAGCAACCAAATCGCTGAAGCCAAACCGCCAGACCGCCCGGTTAATAACCCGCCAAGCCAGACCGACAGACCGCCCGGTCTCTAACTCCAACAGAAACGGGCAACCACACTTTTTTGAAGTGTTCTTACGCTTATTTTACCTAACTTGTTTAAGATTTTCACGAAATTGACCGGCTCTATCACAACCCAGCAAAACACGTGGGAGTGGTCTACCAGTTACTTTATCAGAACTTAATATCGTTATAACATAACATAGACTCTTTCCAACCATACATTTCAGTTTCAGTGGAGTTGGTGTAGAAGTTGTAGAGAAGCCCAAATCGGCGGCCGGAGATGGCAAGGAAGCAAACCACCCGCTCACAGGCCGCAAACAAAATCCTCCCCTTCCTCTTTTCCTGTGGGTAGATCATAAGAATGTTTAGGGCCAAGAATCAGGCTCAATTGAGTCCGATCGGGAAAGGTTTTCTCCTGGTTTTTTCGTAAAATTTAACTTGTCGGGATCGCCGGAATCCGCCCCTCCAGCGGCTGTGCCGCCGCCTGGCGATAGCCACCACCTCGATGGAGGTGGTGGTGGTGGTGGCCGGCCAGGGAGGTGGCCGGGAGGCCGGTGGCAGAGGCGTGAAGTTGGCCCAGGAGGAATAAATCCTGGCCGTTTGCGCGCGGGGACGATGACGGGATGCCGTCCAAAGCTGCGTCAAGATGCGTGCGGCTACTGTTCAAACTATAGGATTATGTTTATTTCATTTTAATGAATCTGTCACACCATTTTAGTTATCTTGTAAATTATTTTAAAAATATATAGAGGCTAAATCAGAAAAAGTCGTCAACATATAATTTGTAGCCCTATGGGCCTACTTTATTTTAAAATTTATTTGAGTCAATTTGGACAACCAGTTTGACAAGGGCACCCAGTTTAGTGGGGTCTATACCTTGAGCTAGACAGAGATTAAAATGAGTGTCCCCACTTCATCTCTTGTCCAAATGACTTGAAATTTGGACAGAGAGTCACCCTTACATATACCTAGGTCCTGCCGAAAAATGAGAATTTTTGGGGATAATTTTCCTATAGTTTTTGAACTTATTTAAATACCCTAGGGTAAATTAATTAAGGGATCTAATGACCTCCAAACCATCCCAAATTTTGGTGAGTGGTCCTTAGGGTCATCATAAGGCTTTGGATAAATTTTCATCCCATTTGGAGATGATTTGGATTGAATTTTTGCAAACCCTAACCTTGCTATAATAAGGATATTAAGGTCAAAAGTGCACTTTGTTGTTTGAGTGGCCAAATCCCCTCAATAGAGGTTGGGATTTGGGCCACTGGTTTGGCATGACATATAACACCATCATATGGGATATGAGGTGGTTTGAGATTGAATTGCCTTAGGACCTAAGTTCAAACCCTATGTTTGGACTTTGGGGGCTTGAGAAGGGCATGCGGTCAAATGCCCTTGTATGGACTTAAAATTTGGTAGGGAGGATACTAGGGTAGCTAAAGTCCTCTGGTAAAAATCTTAGAGGATTTGGAGATGGGTAGACCCCTCAAAACCCTAACCCTAGCTTAGGGCACAACCAATACACATGCAAGATAGGCCACCAAACCTTAATCAAAAGCCATGAAACTTGGGTAGTATAGTGATAGGGTCAATAAGGCCCTTTGGTGATTTTATTTGTAATTTTGGAACAATGCATTTAATACCTCCTTTATAGTACATGGAATTTCCCTTGATAATATTCTAATTATTATTATCACACTACTTGGTAGGATGTTATGAAAATTGGTCAGAGAGTGTTATAGGTCAATATACATCTCCTTGAATTTTAATATAAAATTTAGATGTGTATTCTCAGTACCTTGTTCACAAGCTTTTAAAAATACAAATATGTTCAATAATGAATTCAGAGCTCCACACTTGTTGGAAAATTGTGAAACATTATTAGTAGTGATTCTAGGTCAACATGCTCTTGTGGAAATTTTATTTCAATTTTTAGATGAATAATTTCTGTACTTAGTGCATTAACTTACCAATTTGGATTATTGTTCAAAATTAAGTTTACAGTTCTTTGTTCATTGGAAAAATATGAAACTTGACATAGAGTGTTTATTGGTCATTATATACATGCTTGGATTTTCTCAAATGTTTTGGAAGTATTTTGGCAGTACTTGCTTCATTAAAATGATTAATGTAGATTTTGTTTTAAAATTAGGTTTAGACGTTAAACCTTGCTGAAAAATTGGGAGACTTTGGATTTTCTGTTAAATAGTCATCTTGTATTTATCATTAATTTTGTGGAGCATTTGCATGCCTGAAATGGGTACTTCATATTTAAACTTGGGTTTTGGATTACTTAAAAAAATTAAATAAATTGTCAATTAAATTAGGAATATCATGTAATTATGGATTTAGGCTAAACATATCATGGTAGACCTCCAATAAATATTATAGTGAATTTGGATTATAATTTGGAATACCTCCCATTGTATACATCATATATCTTAGGATGATCTGCGTTTAGTAAAACTGCAGAAATCATGGTATGGTGCAAAATGAACCCAGTGAGTCAGGACGTTAGTGTATTGATCTGGTAAGTGAAATGAGTTCATCATCGGGAGTTTTGATGAGGAGTGAGAGGTTTGACTAGTGTTAAGAGATGCTCGGAGTCGACGAAACATCGTCTTCCCCGCGGAGAGAGAGAGAAAGAGTCAAAATACTCTAGGGTTAAATCCAGTACAATATTAAAGGGATTGGGAGTTGGGTAACAACCAATAATAATAAGTGCCTTGCGAAAAGGAGCTTTGGGCTTCAACTCATCGTAGTTCTTAGTGCCCTTTGAGAGCCCTTCAAGGGGTATGCCGGGGGCAGTCCTGGGCTAACCTAAACTGTAGGAAAAACTGAATTGCAAGAGTAACTAGCATAAATAGAGATCACTTTCACTCACCTCGATGTCTCGGGATGTTAGGATGGGTCACCTGGGCTGTAGGCTTGGTGGATTTGGTGATGGGCAGGTTGGCCCGATGAGCTTTGGCTCAGTTGTTGATTGTGATAGATGGGATGGTCCGGGGAGCTTTGGCTCGGCAGCTGATACATAAGTTGCATGTGCATAAAGTATAAGGTGGTGGGTCTTCGGTATTAGAGGGTTGATGCACCGATGCCAATACGTTGACTCGACAAGTGTGGTTTAGCACTTGGACAGATAAAGTCCGGTGCGCCAGCCGGCAAGAGTACGCAGGAGCTCCGCTTAGTGCACCAGCGTTGAGGCATACGATAGGTCTGACTGGTAGTTAAATTACCTGTTTATAGGTGGGCGAGGCCCAAACCGCCGCTTCCGTTTTCCACTACGGAGGTATCCTGGGAGGTTCAACTCTAGAAAGGGGAAACTAAAGGTCTGTGTACACAGAGTCGAGTGGGTGAGTTGCACTTGCATGTTCACATCATGACATACTTACATGTCATAGCATAACCATTGCATATAACCCTGACACCTATTATATAAAGTGGTATGAGACGCTTTATACAATAGGCCATACAAAACAACTGATGACTAGTTTTAGTCATCCTTTTTTGGGGTAATTTAGTAGCTTATTTCCCTAAGTTTTATTATAAGTTTTATGTTTTTGTATGCTTGTATGTTGTTGTGTTATTTTTATAATATAAGAATCTATAATTTTATTAGTTGTTTTTATGTTATTTTATGTTATTGTTATGATTAGTTTTATTTATAAATATTATTATCTTTGTTAGTTTTACACAACCAATGATATGTTATTATTAATGTTATAATTATTTTGTTTAGTTTTATTATTATGAATTGTTATATGTTTTATGTTTAGTTATATCTTGTTATTTTAGCTAATGTGTGTTGTTTTGTTTTGTAGGTTTGATCATGGAGCAGCCCCTTTGATCTATGGTGCAGCCGGCCTACTTGGTGCAGCCCAACATGGCCTACCCGAGCCCTTGATTCAGCCCAAGCAGCCCACATTTGAAGCCGAGCCCTCCTCCAAGTGCAGCAGCCCGAGCACACCAATCCTCCTCCAAATGCAGCCGGCCTTCTACATTTGGAGCAGCTCATGTCCAGCCTACCTCTTCAAGAAAGGAGCCCACCATGCAGCCCCCTTCTTTGCCCTTTACCCAAGCCCATGAAACAGCCCACTCCCCAAGCTTGTGGCCGGCCTTCACGCATTCAAGAGCAGACCCCCTTCATTTATTGCCATGCATGAATATTTTCATGCATGGCCGGCCACCTTTATTCTCCCATGCATGTACCTTTATCTCTCTTTCTCCATTAATTAACATGCATGAATATCTTCTCCCCATGTAAGTGGCCGGCCCCTCTCCTTTTTCCCCTTCTACAAGTTTCCATTCATCCCCCCTTCTTATTTTATATTTCTCATTAAATGAAATGCATGAACCCCCCTCTTTTCTCTCTCCCCTTTATTAATGCATGCATGAATCTTCTCCCCATGAAGTGGCCGCCCCCCCTTGTGCCCTTTCATTTTCTTATGTTCTAGAATCATCTCCATCCTCTATATAAGCCACCCCAACCCTCAAGCCAAAGGATTACAATTTTGTTGGAGTGAAGTTCTAAGCAAAGTTTGAATGTTGAGTTGGAGAGCTTGAGTGTTTGTGAGTTGTAATTTTCTTTTTTTGTTATTGTCATATTTTCCATTAGTGCAAGTTTTTATTTTCATGTTTTGTTTCCTCCAAGTTATAATTTTCCTTGTAATAGCATAATATTTCCTTTTATTATCATATTGTGTAATCTTCTCTTCCCTTTTAAGAAATGAAAATGATTTTCTCTTCTCTTATTTTGTTTTTCATTTCGAATATGCGTAGCTAATTTTTCTTTTAGCATTCGATCATGAGGATCCATAAAATGAGATGAGGGTTTCTTTTATTTCATAGTTTTATTTTTGCTTAATTCTACTCGGTCCTTCTTTGATTATTTTTTCGTCGACTCCGTATTTTCGGTATACGGTAGTAGGCTTGGGATCTCATATTTGAGTAGCCGAGAGGCTCGTGAATGTGAAAGATCACTCAAAGAAGGAATGAGTTGAACGCAACCCTAGAGATAGGACGACGTAAATATTCCAGATTGGAGTCAAATACAATAGTGCGGATCACATCGATAATGCAACTTTAGGCTTCTTTGGTTTGTAAAGAGATTTCGATCAAAGAGTCTATAAGTTAGGAGACCTAATGCTCTAGCGAGATTTTGTCTCATTTTCGGATCCGTCACGGCCGAGTATGATTTGCAAATTTAAAACTATACCTTTTATCTCTCTCATTTCATTTTATGGTGAATCAATGATCGAATGCTAGCTTTTTAATATAAGTTTTTCGTCTCGCAAATTATCGTTTATTTCAAATTAAAAATTCTCAAAATCCCACAATTTTCCGATAGGATAATAGTTCAAGCGTGAGTAGCAGTACTTGACAGCCCCGTGTTTAAATACGACCTTGATACTACGATTCGACAGGTACGCTTGCCTGTTCGGCTTTTACCCCATCATGTTTTTGGCGCCGTTGTCGGGGATTTTTCTTCGTCATTATTTTGAAAACGCTTGCGCTATTACTTCTGCAAAAAAATCAAATATATATATATATAAATATTTATAATCAACCCACCTTATCTTATTTTCTACCCAACCTAAAATCTCTCGAAAAGGGTAAGGGGCTTTAAGTGCCACCATTTTATCTAGTACCTTGCGAACCCTTCACCGGGTTGCCCTTGGGAAGTTCGAGAGCCAAACCGTAAAAAAATCTATTTTCAAAAAAAAAAAAATCATTTCTTCTCTTTTTCTTTCTTTTTCAAGTTTTCATTTTCATTCCCCTTCGTCTTCTTTGCTAGTGCATGACCCGAGCGAATCCGTCGCTACTTGTTGATTTGGACCCAGAAATCGAATGCTCCTTTCGGAGACAACTACGATTCGGGGCTTCCACTTCTCAAACAACGGTTGAGGATCCCTTCGGGGATTGCAATTTCAATTCAGAAATGGGGGACCCTAACCCAGGAGTGGCTCAGCAAAGGACCATGTCTGATTATGATCGGCCCAACTTGGAAGGGACAGAGATAAGTATTGTTTGACCTGCGATTGAGAACAATAACTTCGAGCTTTAGCCTAGTATCATTCAAATTGTGCAGCAATATGTACAGTTCGACGGATTACAAGATGAAGATCCGAACTTGCATATTGCTAATTTTCTTGAAATCTGTGACACCTTTAAGATTAATGGTGTTTCAGACGATGCTATAAGGCTAAGACTCTTCCCATTCTCCTTAAGAACTAAAGCCAAACAGTGGTTGAGTTCTCTTCCAAGAGGATCAATCACTACTTGGAATATTTTAACTAAAAAATTTCTTTCTCGTTATTTTCCCCCCGCCAAAACTGCTAAGCTACGAAATGATATAACTTCATATTCTCAAATTGATTCTGAGACCCTCTATGACACTTGGGAGAGGTTCAAAGAACTTTTGAGAAGATGCCCACATCATGCTCTGCCTGCATGGTTGCAGGTCCAGACATTCTACAATGGGCTAAACCAAGAAACTAAGCGGATGATAGATGCCGCTTTCGCTGGTTCTTTGGACCGCAAAACTCCGGAAGCCGCTCTTGAGCTTATCGAGGACATGGCGATGAACACCTATCAGTGGAATTCGTCTAGGACTCGCCCATCTAAACCTGCAGGTATATATGAAGTGGATTCGGTGACGCAACTGGCGATGCAAGTGGAAATGCTGAACAAGAAGATTACGGAGATGACTGCTCCCTCCGCCGCTAAGGTATATGAAAATGCTGCTGCTGCCGAGCAGGTGGATTGTCTGGGGAACATACCCAGGCCTGCTCAAAATAATTCTGCCAATAATTTTTCTTCTTTTTTGAATTTTTCTTCTCCTCCTGGTTTTTCTTCTTCTTCGAACACTTATCATCCTGGATGGCGTAACCATCCTAATTTTTCTTGGAGTAATAACGCTAATGTTGTACGCCCACCGCACGATTTTACACCACCACCACCACCACAACAAAATTTTCAAAAACCTTCCCCTTTGGAAGAGATCCTCGCTAAGTATATAAGCTCAAACGATGCTGTTATTAGAAACTTAACAGGATCAATGAAAAATTTAGAAAATCAGGTCGGCCAACTCGCCAAGGCCTTTTCCGAGAGACCACCTGGAACTCTTCCCTCGAACACTGAGCCTAACCCAAGGGAGCACGCAAATGTGATTTCCCTTTGGAGCGATAAGGTTGTTAACGAGCCCACCACAAGGGAAGAGCCAAGGGTGATTGTCCCTCCTGTTTTTATCCCCACGGAAAATGATAAATCAAATCTTGAAAATGGAAAATCTATTTTTGACAAAGAAAAAGATATTTCTGTTCTTTCTGATTTTCAAAATGATGCTCCTGTTATTATAAAGGAATCTCCGCCACCTCCTTATCCGGCTCGACTTAGGAAGGAAAAACTAGATGATCAGTACAAACGCTTCCTTGAAATGTTCAAACAAATTCACATTAATTTGCCATTTCATGAAGCGATCAGTCATATGCCTAAGTATGCGAAGTACCTTAAGGATCTATTAACAAACAAGACGAAATTGGAAAATTTATCACATGTAACATTAAATGAAGAATGCTCGGCGGTCGTTAAAAACTCTAATCTTCCTAAAAAGATAAACGATCCGGGTAGTTTTTCCATTCCTTGCGTCTTTGGTGATCTATTCGTTAAACATGCGTTAGCGGATCTAGGAGCGAGCATCAATTTGATGCCTTTTTCTTTATTTAAAAAGCTAGGTTTGGGCACTCTCAGCCCTACAAGAATGAGTATCCAATTAGCTGATAGGTCCATTAAGTATCCATTAGGTATCGTTGAGGACGTTCTAGTAAAGGTCAACAAATTCATCTTCCAGGTGGATTTTGTCATTCTTGATATTGAAGAGGACGTCGAGGTCCCTCTTATCCTTGGCCGACCATTCCTAGCCACCTCTCGAGCAGTTATCGATGTTAGTAACGGAAAGTTGTTCTTGTGCGTGGGAGATGATGAGGTCACATTTTCTATTAATCAATCAATGAAAAATTCTTTAAAAAATGATGACTCATGCTTCTTTATTGATGTTTTAAATGAAGATTCTTCCCTTTCCCTTTCTAACATTTCTTCTAATGAATTTTCCTCTTATTTTTCTGAAATTCCTTCAAATGATTTTGAAAACACGGTGATGTCAATACAAGAAAATTTTGAAAATAATTCCGTCTTTGGTAGAAAAAAGTTTGAAAATATCATTTTTGAAAAAGAAAAGAATTTAAAAAAACTCTTATGATGAACCACCCCATCTTGAGTTCAAATCACTTCCCGACCATCTCAAATATGCCTTTCTTGTAAAAGACTCTAAATTGCCCGTTATAATCTCGGCTTTGCTTTCTCAATCCGAAAACGATCAATTGATCGAACTACTACAAAAGCATCGCTGAGCTATAGCGTGACAAATTTCTGATATTCCTGGCATAAGCCCCTCCTTCTGCACCCACAAAATATTTTTTGAAAATAATAAAAAGGGTGTAGTCCAACCTCAACGTCGTCTTAATCCCAACATGAAAGAGGTTGTGAAGGTTGAGGTTCTTAAGTTATTAGATGCGGGGATAATTTATCCTATTTCTGATAGTCAGTGGGTAAGTCCGGTCCAAGTTGTTCCTAAAAAGGGTGGAGTCACGGTAGTATCGAATGAAAATAACAATTTAATTCCAACTAGACAGGATGGAGGATGTGCATCGATTACCATAAATTAAATGATGCCACTCGTAAAGATCACTTCCCCCTCCCCTTTATCCATCAAATCTTAGAACGCTTATCCGGGCATAGTTTTTATTGTTTTCTCGATGGTCTTTCGGGATACTTCAAAATCCCTATTGCACCCGAAGACCAAGAGAAGACAACATTCACTTGCCCCTTTGGAACATTTGCCTACCGTAGGATGCCTTTTGGGCTATGCAACGCACCAGCTACCTTTCAGCGGTGTATGCTAGCCATCTTCGATAAATATGTAGAAAATATAATTGAAGTTTTTATGGACGACTTTTCAGTTTTTGGCGACTCGTTTGAATTGTGTTTAAATAATCTAGGAAAAGTTTTAAAATGCTGCGAAGAAACGAATCTCGTTTTAAATTGGGAGAAGTGCCACTTTATGGTACGTGAAGGTTTAGTCCATGGCCACAAAATTTTCGCTAAAGGAATTGAAGTGGACAAGGCGAAAATTGAAATAATTGAAAAGTTACCGCCACCTACAACTGGTAAAGCGATTAGAAGTTTTTTAGGACACGCGGGTTTTTATCGTAGATTTATTAAAGACTTTTCAAAAATCACTAAGCCTCTCACCCACCTTCTCGAAAAAGACACTCCTTTCATTTTTGATGAATCTTGTCTCGAGGCATTTGAATTAATAAAATCAAAACTTATAAATGCTCCTATTATGATCGCCCCAGTTTGGGGTTTACCATTCGAAATTATGTGCGATGTGAGTAATCATGCGGTAGGTGCGGTTCTAGGTCAGCGAATTGCGATGAACTTTCATCCGATTTTCTATGCTAGTAAAACTCTAACTTCTACTCAAGAAAATTACACCACGACGGAGAAAAAACTCTTAGCGGTTATTTTTGCTTTTGATAAATTCCGATTGTATATTACTCTTTCTAAAGTTATTGTTTTCACGGATCATTCCGCTTTGAAGTACCTCCTTTCTAAACTGGATGCCAAGCCGCGTCTTATCCGTTGGATCCTCTTACTTCAAGAATTCGACTTGGAGATTCGGGATAAGAAAAGAGCGGAAAACTTAGCAGCTGATCATCTTTCGCGTCTTGAAAATCCCAATCTTGATATTTTAAATGAAACTTTTATTAATGACTCTTTTCCGGATGAGCGTCTTTTAAATATTTCTTCTTCTACCCCCTGGTTTGCCGATCTGGCCAATTATCTTGTGGCCCGGGTCCTTCCAAAAGAATACTCAACTCACTAAAAGAAGAAATTCTTTTCTGAGTTGAAGTATTATTTTATGGAAGACCCATTTCTATTTCGCATTTGTGCGGATCAGGTGGTAAGGAGATGTGTTTCCCGGGAAGAGGGTCAACAAATTTTAAAACATGTTCATGAAGGTCCGACTGGTGGGCACTTTCAAGCAAACCGCACCGCACACAAAGTACTTAGTGCTGGCTTTTATTGGCCAAGCATATTTAAAGATGCACAAATCTTTGTGGGTGGATGCGATCGATGCCAGCGGGCTGGTAATATCTCTAATAAAAATGAAATGGAACAAAACTATTTTCTCGAGTGTGAAGTTTTTGATCTGTGGGGCATAGACTTCGTCGGCCCATTTCCCTCCAGTTTAGGTAATAAATATATTTTAGTCGCAGTTGATTACGTTTCCAGGTGGGCGGAGGCCCAAGCTCTACCAAATAATGATGCTCGTGTTGTTGTTGTTTTTCTTAATTTTTTTTTTCTCGTTTTGGTTTTCCTCGAGCGATCGTTAGTGATAGGGGAAGTCATTTTTGCAACGCCCAACTCGCTAAAGCTTTAACTAAATATGGCGTTACGCATAAACTTTCGACTGCTTATCACCCCCAAACTAATGGTCAGGTCGAGGTAGTTAATCGAGAACTTAAACGAATTTTGGAAAAAACCGTTTCTACTTCTCGTAAGGATTGGTCTTTAAAATTAGACGTTGCTCTTTGGGCCTATCGGACAGCGTACAAGACCGCCATCGGTTGTACTGCTTTCCGATTAGTCTATGGAAAATCGTGTAATCTTCCGATAGAAGTAGAACACCGTGCGTATTGGCCGTTAAAATTTTTTAATTTCGATCCACACTCGGTCGGCGAGCATAGAAAACACCAACTAAATGAGCTTGATGAGTGGCGAGCGTACGCATATGAAAATAATAAAATTTATAAAGAACGCACAAAATTGTATCATGATAAGAACCCGCGCCATCCTAAAACGTTTAAACCAGGCGATCAGGTTCTTCTTTTTAATTCACGTTTACGTCTCTTCCCTGGAAAACTTAAATCTAGATGGTCTGGACCGTTTACGGTCAAGGACGTTTTTCTTTACGGCACTGTGTTACTTTCGCACCCCGATAAGGGGGATTTTAAAATGAATGACCATAGACTTAAACTTTATTTTTCTAATGATTCTGTGTCTCCTACAAAGGAGAATCTTATTCTGGACTCTTAGATTGTTATTTTATTATGGACATTTTTATTGTTGGACTTATTATTATTATTCTGAAACTCTTTTATTCGGACTTTGGATTATTGTAATAAAGAACACTATTTGGCATCTGCCCGCGGCCTCTACCAAATTTTTTTTTTTTGCTTTTATTATGCTCTTCCCACCGGAGGCCAATCAAGTCCAAGTTTGTGGTCGCCGCTCCGCCGCTGCTGATATCAAATGGATCAAGTCAAACCTTGCTGACGAACAAGTGCACTAAAAAGCAAGCATGGGGGAGCGACATTCGCCTTCATCTCACGAACCCGGGGAAGTCCTGTTCTTTTTTTTATTTCCTTTACTGCATTTTCGTTTTCTCTTCTTCTCAGTCCCCTTCTCTTTTTCTTTTTGTTTCCTTCATTGAAGGCAATGAAGAGTTTAAGCATAGGGGAGGGTTTACTTTCCTTCTTTCTTTTTTTTAAAAAATTATGTTTTATATTAGTAGAGTACTTTATTTTAACTTCATCAAAAATCCAAAAAATTATAAACTATAAAACCCAAAAAAAATTAGAAAAACAAAAAAATCAAAAAAACTGAGCTAAAATCTATTTGAAAAAAAAATCTAAAATTATTTCTATCTTTATTTTTATGTTTCTTCAAGTGATGTGTAGGCCCGTGCGGTTTTTGTAGTTCTATGTAGATTACTTTGAAAATGTTCTCTAAACTTATCATTTTAACATAGTTTAGTTCTACTAGTTTCTTTTTCTTAAATATAGGCATCCGTTTTTTACGTTATAAGTTAGAAATTTGTAGCTATGTCTTTTTATTCGGTTTGTTGCTTACGAATGGTTGCTAGGTATCATTAGCTCTTTTTCATTTGCGGGGTAGTCTTTCTTGGTGTCTAGCCCAAGCTACTCTCGAAACATTTGCGTCGTTTTTACATTCTTTAGAAATGATGTTGGCCACCATTTGTCTAGTTTGAGCTTTTCTTGCCCACCAAAAACATTACCATTGCAAAAATAATTTTGGGCCTTTTTAATGTTTTCTTTGTTTTTAGCTCCACCTTTCATTTCATTATGTTCACCAAAGTCAAATGCCTTTCCTATTTTTTTTCACACTAAACCTTGAGCTTAAAAATTATTTTTTGTGAAGGGTTATATCTTTGAAATGAAAAGGAAATTCTCAAGCCTAATTTTGAGCTTTCTTATCAAAATGTTATCGAAAAAAAAATGAAAAAATCAAAATCAAAAAGAAAATGAATGAAAGAAATAAGTTTATGTTTGGCCAAATTTATAAAAGAAAATTTTCATGGCCTTGTTTTGTAGTTTGAATTGGAGAAATGACTTGCTTGTCATTTCTCATTTTGTTATCATGTTTTTATTTGTATTTTAAGCTCACCCTTGGTTTAGTGTTTAAGCCCTCATGTTTATCCTTGTTTTCATTTCCTAATCATTCACCTAAGCCAAGTTTTAATGCCTATTAGAAGTCCTATTGATCTTTAGAACGTAAATTCACGTAGTGGAGAAAGTGTGAACGTACAAGCCTATGGCCACCATCATTGATGGATTTCTTTGGAGGTTACCTTGGAGTGTTTTAGGGTTAATGTTTATCTAGCAACTTAGTAGTTAGTGAATGCGCCGTTTATTTAGAACCTCTACTTTTGTTTTCCTTACTTTCATTTATTTTGGATGCTTTGTTTTAAGATTTAGAAATGGGTAGACTTTTCTTATGTTTTAATGAGATTTTTAGGGTTCCACTTTCAAATTTTCTATTGTGCACTTCTCACCCCACTAGTTGATAACATGGAAATTAGGATAGTTTAATTTTTTGTTGGAACCTTAGGTTCTGATTTGGGTTAGGATCACTATTAGGGTGATTAGTTTGACCCAAAATGTATAGTCTAAGGGTCATAGGTCTTTCCAGGTATTCCTCAGAAAGAATCCCAGAAGAAGTGCAGAAGAATTCCAGATAAAATCAGTTTTGAAGTTCAAAAATTTTAGCTCACAGAAATAGTCGAACGAAGTTCAACTATTGCAGTCCAGAAATAGTCGAACGGAGTTCAACTATTGCAGTCCAGAGTTCAACTATTGCAGTCCAGAAATAGTCGAAACGGAGTTCAACTATTGCAGTCCAGAAATAGTCGAACGGAGTTCAACTATTGCAGTCCAGAAATAGTCGAACGGAGTTCAACTATTGCAGTCTGGAGTTCAACTATTGCAGTCCAGAAATAGTCGAACGGAGTTCAACTATTGCAGTCCAGAAATAATCGAACGGAGTTCAACTATTGCAGTCCAGAAATAGTCGAACGGAGTTCAACTATTTCTGTGCAGTTTTTCAGGAAGCTTTAAAAGATTCATTTTTGGCATTTTCCTATGCAGTTTTTTTCAGACAGAATTATTTACAGCTGGCAGATTTAATTAAGGCTATTGAGACAATTACAACTAATATATTTAATGCTAAATATTCTTATGAATATAGCCATTGGGAGGCTGCATTAAATATGAATCAATTCAGAGGTTTATTGTCAGTTACCTTTCCAAGACAGTTTCCTTTCTTGGAAATGTCTCTGCCGCATCAGACAAGAATTCAAATGACTTTCCTCAGCCCAGTGGATACATATATATATTATATACAGAAGATAAAAGAGATAGAGAGAGAAAAAGCAGGAAGACTTTTTCTCTCTACAAAAGAAGAACTCTGCAACAAGTTTTCAGATAGAGGAAATCAATTTCATCTTCTTCTTTCTGATCCTGGCTTTCAAGAGACAACATATTCAAATTTGTCTACAGAGCTTGCTGAAGATTTTCATCTAGTTGAAAGCCTACACCCTGAAGCAAAGCTTCCTAGCATTCCTGAACTAATACATATTTTCAGGGGGAGCTTTGACATCATCATCAACTATTGAATCCACTAGTCTTCTCTCATTTAATTTGAGAACAGAGAAGAATATCATCAACTCCTAGTTTTCTAAACTGTGTACAGGGTTATTATGTAACACCCCTATCCGTCGCATAGCATATAGCAGTAGGTCCGGCCGGGGCCCGACGCCATATACTACGGACAGATCGGTTGGTTACGCGTTGAAACCATTCAACCAATCATGTCGTCCTACACAACACCTAGCGGAAGCAATTTATTAGGTTGCAAAAGGAAATAAGAACCCTGCTACAAAGCATGAATGTCCACTATCAACTCAGGAATGTAATCATACACAAAAGAGAACTGGCCTTAAGGCCTTACATTGTTCACTTAACAAAAATAGTGTTTTCATACTTCAGCTCGCAGGCCGGCCATACATGAAAAACGGGAAAGAAACATAAGCAATAAGGCCTTCGAGGGCCGGCACAGCAACAAGGGCTTTAGCCCGTTATTTCCCGCTCTGCTCCGCAGTACCTGCAAGCCACAAACCACCGCCCGGTGGCAAACAATAGCAACGGTTAGCAATGCTGACCAAATTATAACGATCCCGCCCCCACTCTCGGGGCGGCGATGCTCTTTCCCTGCACTTTATTAGCATAGGCAATTATTTAAAGTATTTGCACTAACCACAGGCGTAGGCTCGCACGGCCACACACCCCGTGCACTCAGGGCACATTCTCGGCGAACCGGCCAACGTCACGTCAATTCAAGCCATAGACGTTCCCAATCCACCACCGCCTCTTGGACGGTCATCCATATGAGCATTTTGCCTTCCTGGCCTTGGTCACGGCAATTTAAGCCATAGACCGCCGAAGACCCTCATCCATGCCAACGGTCCTACCGAACGACATAGACCGGGTACGGTCCCGCCTGACCCGTGCTCACACCGCAACGACAATTTAAGCCATATGCGCAGGTCAAGACTCACCGAGTCCCGTTTCCACCACAATAATCACATAACCCGGTTATGTTCACGTTGGCTCCCCGGCCACCGTGTTGGCAAAACACGCTTTTGCCCAGTTTTCCGGGTGCACCTTGGAGTTAATCTCCAAGGCTCCCTGATGCAATCTACCACGTAGAAAACCCGAAAAAACGCCCAAACACCCGGAGTCTTCCCCGGTTCATATGCAATGCAACATCACCGATCCGGACCAACATGTCCGAATAGGCTTCACACACAATGCCTATGTCCTTTTTCGCATACGGACTCTACACAAGGGGAACTTTACATATCTACCCTAAGGAACGCTCCAACTCTTCGCTCACTCGCGAGAGAGGGCTTCCTATGCAAAGGAAAAGAGGGCTTCACATGCCCAAGGATGAGAAATCATTACCCTTGCATTCTTCCGTGACGCCATCGAAAACTATACGGTTGGAAAGCACCGCAACGGCGTCGCCTCCGCGGATCTAGACTCGGATCGCGATTCGGAGCTCTGAAGCTCTTCCGGCGGCCGGATCTTGGATTCCTCCTTCCTCCTTGCTCTCCCTTCTCTCTAACTTTTAGAGAGAGATTGGCCAATGGAAAATGGGTTTCTAAACCCTATTTCCCGGCTATAACCACCCAGGAGCAGCCCCCACCGTCGGATCCAAAGCCAAGGAAACGAACGGCCCGGATTAAATCCAAAATCATAAAATCTGGGCCGAACACGGGTTGGCACACGGCCGTGTTCCTGGCCGTGTAGCTCATTCACCGTCTCGAACAAAATTGAAAACCAGTACACGGCATGTGACACGGCCTGCGACACGCCCGTATCGCCTGCGACACGCCCGTATCGGGACCCGTGTCACGCCCCCCGTGTGCAACTTATCAACACTTTGCAGTCAGAGGGGTACAAGGCTTGGTGACACGGCATCAGACACGCCCGTGTTCGTGCCCGTGTCACTACCCGTGTACCCAACCACACAGCACAGGTGTGACACGGCCTGGGACACGCCCGTATCCTAGGCTGTGTTCCACCACACGACCATCGTCGACCTGCGCTGGTCGACGACACGGCCAGCTCGACGGCCCGAGCTCGACACGCCCGACACGGCCTCCGACACGCCCGTGTCGGGGCCCGTGTCTCCTGCACCAAAACCTTGTCTTGGCCAAAATCGATCCCCGTCGCTCCTTCAACACTTTGGGGTGTTACAATTCTACCCCCTTAAATAATTTCGTCCACGAAATTAATAAAGGAAAAACAGGACTTAACGTAAGACAGTACCTGAGCGGAATAATTCCGGGTACTCCTCGAGCATAGTCTGCTCCCGTTCCCAAGAGAGCTCCTCACGTCCGCAGTTATCCCACCGGACCTTAACCATCCAGATCTCCTTGTTACGAAGCCTCTTGACCTCAACATCTTCGATGCGAATGGGCTTGACCCTAGTCGTCAACCCTTCGTCCACCGGCACTTGGTCAACCGCGATCACCTGCGAAGGCTCTTGCACCGCCTTCCGCAACACAGAAATGTGGAACACATCATGTAATCCACTTAATTCCTCCGATAGCCTCAAACGGTATGCCGTTTCGCCGACTCGCTCCAGAACCTCAAAAGGTCCAAGGTATCTTGGGCTCAGCTTTTTCAAGCGTCTCACCCGCGAAACCCCCTTGAACGGCTTCACTTTCAGATATACCCAATCGCCTACCGCGAACTCCACGTTCCGGTGCTTGGCATTGTAATACTTCGCCTGCCGGTCCTGAGCGATCAACAAGCGCTCCTGAATGATCCGCACTAACGAGGTAGCACTCTCCACCTCCTGCTTCTTGTACAACCTTGCCTCACCCGTTTCAAGCCACGATAACGGCGTGCGACACTTCCTACCATACAGGGCCTCGAAGGGCGCCATTTGTATACTCGCTTGGTAGCTGTTGTTGTACGCGAACTCCACCAAATAAAGGTGGACTTCCCAATGCTTACCGAAATCCAGAACACACATGCGTAGCATGTCCTCCATCGTTCTATTGACCCTCTCGGTCTGCCCATCCGTCTGCGGATGGAAAGCTGTGCTGAACTTTAACTTTGTTCCCAGCATCTGCTGCACCAACCTCCAATCATTTGACATGAACCGCCCATCGCGATCACTAACAATGCTACGGGGCACACCATGCAGCCTAACAATATTGTCAACATACAACTTTGCCAGTTTCTCCACTGGATCATCCTTCCTATGCGGAATGAAATGCGACACCTTGGTTAGCCGATCTACGATCACCCAGATGGCGTCGTTCCCCTTCTGCAACCTTGGCAACCCGTGCACAAAGTCCATAGATATATCGTCGAATTTCCACTCCGGTATAGGCAAGGACTTCAGAAATCCTCCCAGCTTTTGGCACTCCGCCTTCACCAAGGCACACGTTTGGCACTTAGCCACGTACAACACCACATCTTTCTTGAGTCCCGGCCACCAAAACAGCTTTTTGAGATCACGATACATCTTCGTGCTCCCTGGGTGGATTGAGTACTTGGTATGATGAGCCTCGTACATCAACTCCGCCCGGAGGTTACCCCCACTCGGGACGCACAACCGATGATCCTTCCTTAATAAACCATCTTCCACTGAGAACTGGGAATTTGACCCATCCAGAGCGGCCTCCATAAGCTCCTTCATGGAGTCATCTAACTCCAATGCCTGCCGAACCCGGTCAGCCAGGTCATACTGCACTTCCGTCCAGTTTAACATTGCTTTGGCGCTCTTCTGCCTGTCAACGCAGCAGATCTCAAGCTCCTCCAACTCCCGTACTAGTCGCTCATCATGCACCGACAACCAGTTGGCTTGGGCGGGAGCCCTGCGGCTCAGCGCATCCGCAACTGCGTTGCCCTTCCCGGGTACATAATGTATTTTGAAGGTGTAGTCCCCTAGGAACTCCATCCACCTCCTCTGCCTCATATTAAGGTCCTTTTGATCCAACAAATATTTTAGGCTCTTGTGATCAGTGTATATATCGACCCTTACGCCGTATAGGTAGTGCCTCCAAAACTTGAGTGCAAATATCACGGCCGCCAACTCCAAGTCGTGCACCGGATAGTTTCTTTCATGCACCTTCAACTGACGCGATCCATACGCTATCACGCTCCCATGCTGCAACAACACGCAGCCCATGCCACTACCCGAAGCGTCGCTATACACCTCGAAGCCCTCGGTCCCACTCGGCGAACTAAGCACTAGCGCCGTGGTCAACCGTCTCTTCAGCTCCTCAAAAGCTTGCATGCACTCTTGCGTCCACAAGAATTTCTGATCTTTCCTTGTCAACTTCGTGAGAGGTAATGCTAACCGCGAGAAGTTCTCTACGAAGCGCCTGTAATATCCGGCAAGCCCGAGAAAACTACGGACTTCCGCGACAGAAGACAACGCAGGCCACTCCCGTATCGCAACAATCTTCGCCGGATCCACCGCTATACCTTCCCCACTCACTATATGACCAAGGAACGCTACCGAGGGTAGCCAGAACTCGCACTTGGAGAACTTTGCGTAAAGCTCATTCCTCCTCAAAGTCTCCAACACCAAATGCAAATGCTTGAAGTGGTCTTCTTCGCACTGCGAGTACACCAAAATATCGTCAATAAAGACGATCACAAAGCGATCTAGGAAATCTCTGAACGTCCTGTTCATCAAGTCCATAAATACCGATGGCGCATTCGTCAGTCCAAATGGCATGACCGTGAACTCGAAATGCCCATACCTTGTACTGAACACCGTCTTTGGGATATCACACTCCCTGATCCTCAGCTGATAGTACCCTGACTTCAAGTCCAACTTGGAGTATACCAACGATCCGACTAACTGATCAAAGAGATCATCAATTCTTGGGATCGGGTACTTATTCTTCTCCGTTAGCTTGTTCAACTCTCTGTAGTCGATACAAAGCCGCATACTCCCGTCCTTCTTCTTAACGAAGAGGACCGGTGCGCTCCAAGGCGACGAGCTTGGACGCACATACCCTTGCTCCATCAGCTCCTCTAGCTGAACTTTCAACTCTGCCATCTCCTTAGGCGCCAACCTATACGGAGCACGTGACACCGGTTTGGCCCCCGGTACGAGCTCGATGGTGAAATCAACCTCCCGCTGCAGTGGGGCTCCGGGAAGACTATCCGGGAACACATCGGGGTATTCGCAAACCACGGGGATGCTATCCAACGGAGACTTTTGCTCCACATCCCCCACTATTATGAAGAATAGCTCTGCACCAGCATGAACTGCCTTCACCACCTGAAGAGCAGACATCAATGTCTTGCTCGACCCTTTTATCCCCTCGAATGTAGTCTCCCGCCCTACACCCAGCTTGACCTCCTTCCGGTCACAGTCAATCCAAGCTTTCTGCCCTGATAGCCAATCCATTCCAAAGATCACGTCGAACTCTACTAGCGGCAGCAATGACGCTAGCAAGTCGAACTCTTGGCTCCCAATGTGAACCTTTACGGCGCACACCTTGTCCGCACGCATCGAGCACCCATTCGGTAGCAGCACATCCAACTTGTCCTTCGCCATTGAAGAAGGGACTCCGATGCGCGATATAAAGCTTTCGGACAAGAAGGAGTGTGAAGCTCCCGTATCGAATAGTGCCCGTGCCGGACTATCACTAATCACAACAAAGCCTATACAAATAATATTAGACTAACAAGCAATAGATAACGGTATTCAAGCTAACTTGATATAAATTAACTCATACCTGTCACCACATCCGCTTGCTTGATGGCCTCCTGCTGGCCCAAGTTATAGACTCTAGGCTGAGTCGGAGCATAGTGGGACGTGGTCGACTCCACCGCTTTGCCCTTCTCCTCGTAGGTAGCTCCGTGTTTCCTTTCGGACTTTGAGCGTCCACTCCAGCAATCACGGGCAAAGTGCCCCGTCTTTCCACACGTGAAACAAGCGCCCGGGGTTCGATTGGTAGTTGCCCCCGAGGCACCTGAAGCAGCTGGACCTGACGTCTTAGCTTTCTTAAAGAATCTGCGGTAGCCCGACTTCGACGTAGTCGGTGCCTTGAACTCCGCTTTCTTACTACCGGATTCCTTCTTCGCTTGGACATTCTTCATGTCCTTCTCCAAGGACCGGGCCGAATTGACCAAGGTCATGAAACCCTGCGCCTTGGGCCCCGACAGCAGCAACCTTAAATCATCTCTTAGCCCTTCATAGAAGCGGCTCATCTTGCGCTCCTCGTCTGCGAAGGTAGCGCCGACATATCTCCCCAACCGAGTAAACTCATGGAGGTACTCATCGACGGTGCAATCCCCTTGCACCAACTTCTGAAATTCGCTTTCTAGCGCAATTCTCTGTGCCGAGGGGAGGTATCGAGCCATGAATAGTCTCGCAAACTCCTCCATCGAAACTTCGGCCAAGGCCTTCCCCGCAACTGATGTAGCTCTAGGCCTTCCCACCATAACCTTGCGTCCCCATCCAAAAGGAACGTCGCTATAGTGGTCTTCTGCCACTCTTCCGTTTCCGTCGCAGTCATCACCCTGTTGACCCTTGAGAGCCAATCCTCTGCTTGGGTCGAGGTTTCTGCCCCCGTGAATACCGGTGGATGAAAGCCCATCACGTGCTTCAGTTGTCTTTCCGTTGCTCTCCGAGGCAACTCATGCTCCAACACTACTTGCTCAACCCTCCTTTGCTCTGCCGTCTGAAGCGGTACTTGCTCCACAGCAGGAGCAGGCTGCTGCACCTGCCTTGCAGGCTGCGCATTGATCATTGCCATGACCGCTTCTGCCACCAACCTAATGTTCTCGGCAGACGGAGGTGTTGCAGGCGCATCGCTTGGCGCACTGCTCGCCTCAGAACCTGGTCGTTCAGACGGCCCAGCACCACTCCTGGTCACCTATAATCGTGCAAAACACCGATAAGTGACCCAAAAATTACTACAAACAGCAATTATAGGAACACGCAGGTTCCTCAAACATGTATATTTTCATTCCTAAGTGGACATTCATGGGTTCTTTTCATGTTATAACGATGACGCACACATGTGCTCACCACCCCTTAAAGTGAATTCGTCCACGAATTCATTTAAGTTTGACCAAAACCAGAAGTTTGATACCAATTTGTAACACCCCTATCCGTCGCATAACATATAGCAGTAGGTCCGGCCGGGGCCCGACGCCATATACTACGGACAGACCGGTTGGTTACGCGTTGAAACCATTCAACCAATCATGTCGTCCTACACAACACCTAGCGGAAGCAATTTATTAGGTTGCAAAAGGAAGTAAGAACCCTGCTATAAAGCATGAATGTCCACTACCAACTCAGGAATGTAATCATACACAAAAGAGAACTGGCCTTAAGGCCTTACATTGTTCACTTAACAAAAATAGTGTTTTCATACTTCGGCTCGCAGGCCGGCCATACATGAAAAACGGGAAAGAAACATAAGCAATAAGGCCTTCGAGGGCCGGCACAGCAACAAGGGCTTAGGCCGCTATTTCCCGCTCTGCTCCGCAGTACCTGCAAGACACAAACCACCGCCCGGTGGCAAACAATAGCAACGGTCAGCAATGCTGACTAAATTATAACGATCCCGCCCCCACTCTCGGGGCGGCGATGCTCTTTCCCTGCACTTTATTAGCATAGGCAATTATTTAAAGTATTTGCACTAACCACAGGCGTAGGCTCGCACGACCACACACCCCGTGCACTCAGGGCACATTCTCGGCGAACCGGCCAACGTCACGTCAATTCAAGCCATAGACGTTCCCAATCCACCACCGCCTCTTGGGCGGTCATCCATATAAGCATTTTGCCTTCCTGGCCTTGGTCACGACAATTTAAGCCATAGACCGTCGAAGACCCTCATCCATGCCAACGGACCTATCGAACGACATAGACCGGGTACGGTCCCGCCTGACCCGTGCTCACACTGCAACGACAATTTAAGCCATATACGCAGGTCAAGACTCACCGAGTCCCATTTCCACCACAATAATCACATAACCCGGTTATGTTCACGTTGGCTCCCCGGCCACCGTGTTGGCAAAACACGCTTTTGCCCAGTTTTCCGGGTGCACCTTGGAGTTAATCTCTAAGGCTCCCTGATGCAATCTACCACGTAGAAAACCCGAAAAAACGCCCAAACACCCGGAGTCTTCCCCGGTTCATATGCAATGCAACATCACCGATCCGGACCAACATGTCCGAATAGGCTTCACACACAATGCCTATGTCCGTTTTCGCATACGGACTCTACACAAGGGGGACTTTACATATCTACCCCAAGGAACGCTCCAACTCTTCGCTCACTCGCGAGAGAGGGCTTCCTATGCAAAGGAAAAGAGGGCTTCACATGCCCAAGGATGAGAAATCGTTACCCTTGCATTCTTCCGCAGTGCCATCAAAAACTATACGGTTGGAAAGCACCGCAACGGCGTCGCCTCCGCGGATCTGGACTCGGATCGCGATTCGGAGCTCTGAAGCTCTTCCGGCGTCCGGATCTTGGACTCCTACTTCCTCCTTGCTCTCCCTTCTCTCTAACTTTTAGAGAGAGATTGGCCAATGGAAAATGGGTTTCTAAACCCTATTTCCCGGCTATAACCACCCAGGAGCAGCCCCCCACCGTCGGATCCAAAGCCAAGGAAACGAACGGCCCGGATTAAATCCAAAATCATAAAATCTGGGCCGAACACGGGTTGGCACACAGCCGTGTGCCTGGCCGTGTAGCTCATTCGCCGTCTCGACCAAAATTGAAAACCAGCACACGGCATGTGACACGGCCTCCGACACGCCCGTGTCGCCTGCGACACTCCCGTGTTGGGACCCGTGTCACGCCCCCCGCGTGCAACTTATCAACACTTTGCAGTCAGAGGGGTACATGGCTTGGTGACACGGCATCAGACACGCCCGTGTCAAACTAGACACGCCCGTTTTCGTGCCCGTGTCACTACCCGTGTACCCAACTGCACAGCACAGGTGTGACACGGCCTGGGACACGCCCATGTCCTAGGCCGTGTTCCACCACACGACCATCGTCGACCTACGCTGGTCGACGACACGGCCAGCTCGACGGCCCAAGCTCGACACGCCCGACACGGCCTCCGACACGCCCGTGTCGGGGCCCGTGTCACCTGCACCAAAACCTTGGCCAAAATCGATCCCCGTCGCTCCTACAACACTTTGGGGTGTTACATATTACTCCCTTCAAAAGTAAATCCCTTTGGTGGCAGGGCACCTGATCAAAAACCTGTGTTTGGTTTTTAGGAACCTGATCAAAAGCTCAAAGGGTCTTTAGATCTACCTGAATTAGATCTATTGGTGGCAGGGCACCTGATCAAAAACCTGTAGTCGATTCCTACCTGGGTGGTAGAAGAGTGGACGTACCTATTGAGAGGGAACCACTATAGTTCCTTGTGTCGTCTGGATTGCTTGCTCTGTTTTCTTCCTTATGCGCTGTGAATTTTATTTTGCATTTTATTTTCTAAAAACTCTTAAGCATATCAGATCTATCACCTCACTTTCAATTGGTATCAGAGGGAGGTTGATTGTTTGTACAGGCTAACACCTGAATCAAAAGATCCTTGATAGATCTTATTGTTTTTAAGAGTTTTTCATTGCACAAAATGAAGAATTGTCAAGCACTGGACCTCCTAAGTGCAATCTGGACAAGCTTGCACTATGGAAGGCAAGAATTAGGCTTTTTATGAACTCTATTGATGAAGCCATTTATAATTCTATTTTGTCAGGTCCCTTTACACCATCTGCAGCTATAGAAGCTCAAAAATAACTTAAGATGGCTGATGCACAAGCAATGAACATTCTTGCAGAATCAATGTCTGATGACATTTTCCAAGAGATTGCTGAATGTTCATCTGCAAGGGAAATTTGGGACTCTCTCTCAGTAATGGCTGTTGGATCAGCAAAAGAAAGAACATCAAATGCTGATTCCTGGAGTAACTCTGAAGCTTCATCTTGCACAACTGAGGATGAAGAAGAAGCAAGAGCAAGAGAATTTTGTCTAATGGCAATAGATGCATCTTGCAAAAGGTATGATGAAGATAAAGAATCTGAATCAGATAATGATGAAGATCAGGTTATCTCTACCCTTGACTTTTCATCAGAAGAACTTAAAACAGATTTTAAATTATTATATAAAGATTTGATTCAATCTAAGAAGGAAATAAAACTTCTTAGAGAGAAAGTAAATAAACTTTCTTCTAAAAACATAAAATTCAATGAAGATTTAGAAATTGCTTTAAATCATATAGCCTCATTAAAATCAGTTAAAGATTTTCAGAAAATCCGTGTTCAACATAATTCGTCGAACTCAGGTTGACGAACTCTGAATAGAGGTCAACCAAATTGGAACAGAGAAAACAACCTATATTATTCTCTGAACCGAAATCGACAATCTCACTATAAATCGTCGAGCTCAGGTCGACGAAAATACTCTTCGTTGAGCTCAGATTTTCATAGCAAAGATTTTAAATCATTTCATAATCAAAAAATTAAAAATCCTTATACCCAGTGGTTCATCCCTTCTAGGAAACTTCATCCACTTGGCTATAAAGATTTCCCTGGATATTACTTTACTTAAAATTATTATTGTGAAAGAAAAATAAGACCCAAGGCAAATCTGGGTCCAGAATTCCTAACATCTCATTTCAGGAAAATTGTTGAAAAGGCAACAACTATAGGGGGAGATTATCAGAATCTCAGAATGAAAATGAACAGAAGTGCAGCTGTCACTTTATTAGATTCTATGCAGCTGCCCCTTGGTTTCTGTTTGTATTTCTTTTATTTTGAATCCCTTTTTAACAAAGAACCCATATACATCTGCTATCATATTATAATTCAGGCAGATCTTTTTGCTTTGTATTTTGTTTTTATGTAAATAGTATCCTCACCCAAATAGGGGGAGATTGTTGGAACCTTAGATTCTGATTTGGGTTAGGATCACTATTAGGGTGATTAGTTTGACCCAAAATGTATAGTCTAATGGTCATAGGTCTTTCCAGGTATTCCTCAGAAAGAATCCCAGAAGAAGTGCAGAAGAATTCCAGAGAAAATCAGTTTTGAAGTTCAAAAATTTTAGCTCACAGAAATAGTCGAACGTAGTTCAACTATTGCAGTCCAGAAATAGTCGAACGAAGTTCAACTATTGCAGTCCAGAAATAGTCGAACGGAGTTCAACTATTGCAGTCCAGAAATAGTCGAACGGATTTCAACTATTGCAGTCCAGAAATAGTCGAACGGAGTTCAACTATTGCTGTCCAGAAATAGTCGAACGGAGTTCAACTATTGCAGTCCAGAAATAGTCGAACAGAGTTCAACTATTGCAGTCCAGAAATAGTCGAACGGTGTTCAACTATTGCAGTCCGGAGTTCAACTATTGCAGTCCAGAAATAGTCGAACGGAGTTCAACTATTGCAGTCCAGAAATAGTCGAACGGAGTTCAACTATTTCTGAGCAGTTTTTCAGGAAGCTTTAAAAGATTCATTTTTGGCATTTTCCTGTGCAGTTTTTTTCAGACAGAATTATTTACAACTGGCAGATTTAATTAAGGCTACTGAGACAATTACAGCTAATATATTTAATGCTGAATATTTTTATGAATATAGCCGTTGGGAGGCTGCATTAAATATGAATCAATTCAGAGGTTTATTGTCAGTTACCTTTCCAAGACAGTTTCCTTTCTTGGAAATGTCTCTGCCGCATCAGACAAGAATTCAAATGACTTTCCTCAGCCCAGTGGATACATATATATATTATATACAGAAGATAAAAGAGATAGAGAGAAAAAGCAGGAAGACTTTTTCTCTCTACAAAAGAAGAACTCTGCAACAAGTTTTCAGATAGAGGAAATCAACTTCATCTTCTTCTTTCTGATCCAGGCTTTAAAGAGACAACATATTCAAATTTGTCTACAGAGCTTGCTAAAGATTTTCATCTAGTTGAAGGCCTACATCCTAAAGCAAAGCTTCCCAGTATTCCTGAACTAATACATATTTTTAGAGGGAGCTTTGACATCATCATCAACTATTGAATCCACTAGTCTTCTCTCATTTGATTTGAGAACAGAGAAGAATATCATCAACTCCTAGTTTTCTAAACTGTGTACAGGGTTATTACTCCCTTCAAAAGTAATCCCCTTTGGTGGCAGGGCACCTGATCAAAAACCTGTGTTTGGTTTTTGGGCACCTGATCAAAAGCTCAAAGGGTCTTTAGATCTCGCTGAATCAGATCTATTGGTGGTAGGGCACCTGATCAAAAACCTGTAGTGGATTCCTACAAGGGTGATAGAAGAGTGGACGTACCTATTGAGAGGGAACCACTATAGTTCCTTGTGTCGTCTGGATTGCTTGCTCTGTTTACTTCCTTATGTGCTGTGAATTTTATTTTGCATTTTATTTTCTAAAAACTCTTAAGTATATCAGATCTATCACCTCACTTTCATTTTTCATGTTTTGCTTTTCTTAACTATGGAACCTAAAAATATATATCTTTTGCTTTCTTTTTGTTTTTCCCTAGTCTTTATTTCTATTTGCTTGAGGGCAAGCAAATGTCTAAGCATGGAGGAGTTTGATGACTAGTTTTAGTCATCCTTTTTTGGGGTAATTTAGTAGCTTATTTCCCTAAGTTTTATTATAAGTTTTATGTTTTTGTATGCTTGTATGTTGTTGTTGTTGTGTTATTTTTATAATATAAGAATCTATAATTTTATTAGTTGTTTTTATGTTATTTTATGTTATTGTTATGATTAGTTTTATTTATAAATATTATTATCTTTGTTAGTTTTACACAACCAATGATATGTTATTATTAATGTTATAATTATTTTGTTTAGTTTTATTATTATGAATTGTTATATGTTTTATGTTTAGTTATATCTTGTTATTTTAGCTAATGTGTGTTGTTTTATTTTGTAGGTTTGATCATGGAGCAGCCCCTTTGATCTATGGTGCTGCCGGCCTACTTGGTGCAGCCCAACATGGCCTACCCGAGCCCTTGACGAAGCCCAAGCAGCCCACATTTGAAGCCGAGCCCTCCTCCAAGTGCAGCAGCCCGAGCACACCAATCCTCCTCCAAATGCAGCCGACCTTCTACATTTGGAGCAGCTCATGTACAACCCACCTCTTCAAGCAAGGATCACACCATGCAGCCCCCTTCTTTGCCCTCTACCCGAGCCCATGAAACAGCCCACTCCCCAAGCTTGTGGCCGGCCTTCACACATTCAAGATCAGCCCCCCTTCATTTATTTCCATGCATGAATATTTTCATGCATGGCCGACCACCTTTATTCTCCCATGCATGTACCTTTATCTCTCTCTCTCCATTAATTAGCATGCATGAATATCTTCTCCCCATGTAAGTGGCCAGCCCCTCTCCTTTTTCCCCTTCTACAAGTTTCCATTCATCCCCCCTTCTTATTTTATATTTCTCATTAAATGAAATGCATGAACCCCCCTCTTTTCTCTCTCCCCTTTATTAATGCATGCATGAATCTTCTCCCCATGAAGTGGCCGCCCCCCTTGTGCCCTTTAATTTTCTTATGTTCTAGAATCATCTCCATCCTCTATATAAGCCACCCCAACCCTCAAGACAAAGGATTACAATTTTGTTGGAGTGAAGTTCTAAGCAAAGTTTGAATGTTGAGTTGGAGAGCATGAGTGTTTGTGAGTTGTAATTTTTTTTTTGTTATTGTCATATTTTCCATTAGTGCAAGTTTTTATTTTCATGTTTTGTTTCCTCCAAGTTATAATTTTCCTTGTAATAGCATAATATTTCCTTTTATTATCATATTGTGTAATCTTCTCTTCCCTTTCAAGAAATGAAAATGATTTTCTCTTCTCTTATTTTGTTTTTCATTTCGAATATGTGTAGCTAATTTTTCTTTTAGCATTCGATCGTGAGGATCCATAAAATGAGATGAGGGTTTCTTTTATTTCATAGTTTTATTTTTGCTTAATTCTACTCGGTCCTTCTTTGATTATTTTTTCGTCGACTCCGTATTTCCGGTATACGGTAGTAGGCTTGGGATCTCATATTTGAGTAGCCGAGAGGCTCGTGAATGTGAAAGATCACTGATGAGTACAATTATGATAGATTCTGACTATCATAATTGTAATCATGTCCACTGTTTTCTACCTCTTTACTCAAGTAATTGCGCAAAATAGTTGAGAATTGGTATTGTCATGAATAGTAGAGCATAGGTTAGAGTCTTTACTATTTTATATATTGAACTCCCCACTTACTACGTCATTTATCTAATGCAGGTATGACTAACCAGTGGAACTAAAAGTCTTGGAGCAAACAGGGGAGTTGACGGGACCAGCAGGGCTGATCAAAGCAGAAGAATTGGTCGAACACGGGTAGGAACACGCCCGTGTGCCTACCCGTGTTCTATCCTTGCTGAAACGATTTGTACACCCGGGTTTGAACACGCCCGTGTGTCCAGACCGTGTCCTTTTCGGGACAAATTGAAGAATTAAATCCGGCCTACCCGTGTCCGAAGAACATGAAGAACAACACGGCCGTGTTCTCCAACACGGCCGTGTTAGTACCCGTGTCATCCAACACGGCCCATGACCAAACACGTCTGCTCGTGTGGAACTGCCTTGGAACTACCGACACGGCCTGCAACACGGCCGTGTCGGAACCTGTGTTCGACCATGTTTGCTATGAGACTATAAAAACCTGGAGAAAAATTGTATTCTGGACTTTTGGATCATTTTTGTTTGGAGATTTTCTGGAGAACGAAAGTGGAGCACCCAAGAGAAGGAAGGCTTGAAGGAGATATTCGTATGCATTTATTCTTCAATTTATCTCATTTAATCTTGTATCTCTCTTGGTAATCCAACTTTATTTATCTTTTAATTTTCATGAACAATGTGTTTGAACAAATTAGTAATCACGTATCTTCTTGTTTGAATCAATTTCATGGTATTTTGTTCGTATATGGGTTTGCAAACATTGAGGATTATCCTTGTTATGAATGATTATTTACTTTTACATGAATTCCAAATGTCTAGATTGAAAAATTGGATTCTTTGGATGATGGTTAAATCTTCATATTTATGTGTTATTTCTCTTTGTAATCTAAAATTCATGATCGAGAGATATGTTTCTTGGAAAATTAGAATACGAAATGATGGAATTATGGTATTTTAGAGATAAAGTTCCATGAATCTATGTAGTAGATATGGTATTTCATTCAATGCAAATTTGAGTATTGTAAATTGTTCGAGATAAGATTTACTTAACTTAGATTTAAATTTCAAATTGCTCGAGGGAGAATTTGATAATTAGTTTAACCCTTTACAATACAATGAATTTGATAGTTTTGTTATTTCATGATTACACAAAATGATGATGTTCATTGAATGCCTTTAACTTTCGGCTTGAAATTATTTTTGTAACTCTCCTATCTAATTTTTATCCAAGTAGTCATAGTTAGGATTAATCTATGTTAGAACGCAATTTTAAATGTAGGTATGATAATAGAGTGAGAGTGAGTATAAGTAGTTGAAAGGACCCTGTGGAATACGATATGAGATGTAGGCTTCTCTTATACTATGATTGATAGTTGCACTTGCCTGAAAGATAATTCAATCTAGCTTATGCCCATCTACATAGTTATGATAAAACATAGAATGACTCCGCATCAAGGTTAGACTTAGTGAAAATGATCATCAAGTTTTTGGCACCGTTGCTGGGGAAGCCTTTTTAATATTTTGAAAGCTTTAACTCTATTAATCTATCTTTTTTGTTCACTAATAAATATATGTAACATAGTTTATAGTATAATTATATTATTTAATATCTGTTTTGTAGTCTGTTAGTCTATGACCAGGGCAAGAAATTCTGGGCTAGAACCATTTCAATCTGATCCAGAACGACTTATTCATAACACCAATCAAAGAGACATGAGTATTAAAACCACAGATATTGTAAACGAACTGTTAGAAGAAGAAACAGTGAATCAAGGAGAACACCATCCTAAAGATTTAGATATCATGGCAAACCAAAATGAGCAAGCCATGTCTGACTTTGCTAGACCCAATCTCCAAGGAACTGGGTCAAGCATTTTTCGACCTCCCATTCCAACCAATAATTTCGAACTGAAGCCGAGCTTGATACAAATGGTCCAACAATATGTTCAATATGATGGCTTACAAGACGAGGACCCCAATACACACTTAGCCGGATTCCTAGAGATATGTGATACTTTCAAGATTAATGGTGTCTCCAACGATGCCATTCGATTGAGATTGTTCCCATTCTCATTAAGGCATAAGGCAAAGTAGTGGCTCAATTCGTTACCTAGAGGGTCCATTACTACTTGGGACATGATGGTTGAGAAGTTTTTGATGAAGTATTTTCCACCGGCAAAGACCGCAAAGTTAAGGAACGACATCTCTACGTATATTCAATTGGAGGCTGAATCATTGTACGATACTTGGGAACGATTCAAAGAATTATTAAGGAGATGCCCCCATCATGCCTTACCTTCTTGGCTTCAGATTCAGACCTTCTACAATGGTCTAAATCCAGCCACCAGACAGATGATTGATGCGGCTAGTGGAGGCACCTTGAACAATAAGACACCTGAGGCAGCCCAGCAGTTGATAGAAGAAATGGCAATGAATAGCTACCAATGGACTACCGTGCGGCCAAAGTCTACTAAGCCTGCTGGAATGTATGAAGTGGATGCCGTAACAGCCTTAGCAATTCAAGTGGAGAAGCTCCATCAAAAGATGGACAACCTTTCTTTAGCTACGCCCCCCATGGTACCTCAACAATGGGACCCTTCCCTTGTTGGAATACCTAGTGGTGAACCTCAAGTGCAAGAACATGTAGACTACATGGGTAATAATCCCAGACCACCTTTCAATCCTTCAAACAACACATATAGTTTTACATACAATCAAGGATGGAGGAACCACCCCAATTTCTCTTGGGGAGGGCAAGGCAACCAAGGCAAACAACCCATGTTTGGACAACAACAACAACAATTGGAGCCAAGGAAACCAACATTGGAAGATGTCCTTGCAAAGTTCATGCAAACTACCGATGTTGCCTTCCGTAATCAAGAGGGTTCTATTCGAAATTTGGAGAATCAGATTGGGCAGTTGGCAAGGATGGTATCAGAGAGACAACAAGGGACACTTCCAGGAAATACTGAGACAAACCCAAAGGAGCATGCAAGAGCAATTCAGTTGAGGAGCGGGAAGGAATTTCAAGACCCAAGGCTTGCACATGATGCACCTCAAGAGGAGTCCAGTGGAGAAGCACCGAACGTGACACCAATGGAATATTAACCAGCCGTACCATATCCAACAAAGATGAACAAGGAGCGCATGGATGCGCAATATGGTAAATTTTTATCTATGATTAAACAATTGCATGTTAATTTACCTTTTTCTGATATTATTCAAATGCCCAAGTATGCAAAATTTTTGAAGGATTTAATTTCTAATAAAAGGAAAATAGAAGAATTATCTTTAGTCATACTTAGTGAAGAATGCTCTGCTATTTTACAAAATAAATTACCACAAAAACTTAAGGATCCCGGTTCTTTTTCAATTCCATGTTTAATCGGTGATTTGCAAGTTAATAAAGCTTTAGCGGTTTAGGAGCTAGTATAAATTTGATGCCTTATAAATTATATTTGAAACTAGGCCTGGGGGAACTTAGCCCGAATAGGATGAGCATTCAATTAGCAGATAGGTCGGTTAAGTACCCAAGAGGTATAGTGGAGGATGTATTAGTTAAGGTAGACAAATTTATATTTCCTGCCGATTTTGTTATTTTAGATATGGACGAAAATATAGAAGTACCACTTATACTTGGTCGTCCATTTCTAGCCACTTCTAGAGCTCTTATTGATGTTTTTGATGGTAAATTAGTTTTGAGAGTAGGGGAGGATGAAGTCACTTTTCAAATTGGCAATACTATGAAACAATCTTTGGATAGTGATGATTGTTGCTACTTTTCTCATGGTGTTGATGATTTAATGACTTCTATTGATTCTAATTTTTATTATAAAGACCCTTTAGAAATTTGCATTACTAATTGCTTTCTAGAAGATGAAACTAGTGAAGACATTGTTGATCATTTATTTTTTCTAGATAGCTCTGTTTCGATGAATGGAAATACTGAATATAACCTACTTACAGAAGGAAATCATGAAGTTCATAAGAATAATACTAAGAATCCACCTGTAGTTGAATTAAAAAAATTTACCGGATCATCTTGAGTATGCATTCTAAGGAACTAATTCGTCTTACCCAGTTATCATTTCTTCTCATCTTTTTGAGATTGAAAAAACCAAATTATTAACTGTGTTGAAAAAAATGTAAAGGTGCAATAGCCTGGCAAATATCTGATATAAAAGGTATTAATCCTAGTTTTTGCACTCATAAAATCCTTTTGGAAGAAAACTATAAGTCATCTATTCAACCGCAACGTAGGCTTAATCCTAATATGAAAGAGGTAGTTAAGGCTGAAATTGTTAAATTGTTAGATGCTGGTATGATATACCCTATTTCCGATAGTTCATGGGTTAGTCCTATCCAAGTCGTTCCTAAGAAGGGTGGTTTAACTGTGGTAGCAAACGATAAAAATGAATTAATTCCAACGCGAATAATAACAGGTTAGCGTGTCTGTATAGACTATAGGAAGCTAAACGATGCCACTAGGAAGGACCACTTCCCTTTACCCTTTATTGACCAAATATTAGAACGCTTGTCAGGGCATGCGTATTATTGTTTTCTAGATGCACTTTCTGGGTATTTCCAAATCCCAATAGCCCCAGAAGACCAAGAGAAAACAACGTTCACGTGCCCATTCGGCACCTTTGCCTATAGGCGTATGCCTTTCGGTCTATGTAATGCCCCTGCTACTTTCCAAAGATGCATGTTGGCCATCTTCAATGAGTATGTTGAAGATATCATGGAAGTGTTTATGGATGACTTCTCCGTCTTTGGAGATTCCTTTGATTTTTGTTTGAATAATTTAGAAAAAGTTTTGAGGAGGTGTGAGGAAACAAACTTAGTACTTAGCTGGGAGAAGTGCCATTTTATGGTACAAGAAGGGTTAGTACTTGGTCATAAAATCTCCAATCACGGAATTCAAGTAGATAGAGCGAAGATAGAGACAATAGAAAAGTTACCACCACCCACATCCGTTAAGGCAGTGAGAAGTTTTTTTAGGCCACGCCGGATTTTACCGTCGGTTTATTAAAGACTTTTCCAAAATTGCTAAACCACTTACGAGACTTTTAGAAAAGGACACACCTTTTCTCTTTAATCAAGAGTGTCTACATGCTTTTGAGTTCTTAAAAGAGAGATTAATTAATTCTCCTATTATGATAGCGCCTGATTTTACTCAGCCTTTTGAAATCATGTGTGACGCTAGCAGTTTTGCGGTAGGGGCTGTTCTAGGACAACGCCGAAACAAACATTTTCATCCTATATTTTATGCTAGTAAAACACTTAATAATGCACAAGAGAATTATACTACTACTGAAAAAGAACTTCTAGCAGTAGTTTTTGCCTTTGATAAATTTAGATCCTATTTAACATTGTCCAAGGTAGTAGTTTACACGGATCACTCTGCACTTAAATATTTGTTAGCCAAGGCGGACGCAAAGCCTCGTTTAATCCGTTGGGTTCTTCTATTGCAAGAATTTGATTTGGAAATTAGGGATAAATGAGGAGCAGAAAACTTAGCGGCAGACCATCTTTCACATTTAGAAAATCCATTACGAGCAATGTTAGAAGAATCTGAAATTTCTGATGCATTCCCTGAGGAATCGTTATTTGCCTTATCTTCGAAAGTAAACAATGATTATCCATGGTTTGCAGATTATGCAAACTATCTTGTGGCTAAGGTCCTCCCACAGGATTTTTCATATCAGCAGAAAAAGAAATTTTTCTCCGACTTGAAATATTACTTTTGGGAGGACCCTTTTCTTTTTCGGATATGTGCAGATTCCTTGATCCGAAGGTGTGTATCAGCCGAGGAAGGGTGGAAAATCCTGGAGCAGTGTCATTCAGGTCCTACTGGTGGTCACTATGGAGCAAATCGCTCTGCGAAAAAGGTTCTTGATTCGGGTTTTTATTGGCCCCTTCTATTCAGGGATGCCCAAAGGTATGTGCTTTCATGTGATTCTTGTCAGAAAACAGGTAATATTTCTAAATTACATGAAATGCCGCAAAACTTTATTCTTGAATGTGAAGTATTTGATGTGTGGGGGATAGATTTTATGGGCCCATTTCCAGTTTCATTCGGGAATAAATTTATCTTGGTAGCCGTAGATTACGTATCAAAGTGGGTTGAGGCGCAAGCTTTACCTACTAATGATAGTAGAGTAGTAATTCAATTCCTGAAATCTCTATTTGCGCGATTTGGCACACTACGTACACTTATTAGCGATAGGGGTTCTTACTTTTGCAATCTACAGCTAGATAAGGTATTGCAGAAATATGGAGTCATACATAGGACAGCTACACCATATCATCCACAAACTAGTGGTCAAGTTGAGGTATCCAATAGAGAACTTAAACGTATCCTAGAAAAATCTATAGAAGGGAATAGAAAACAATGGTCTAGGAAACTAAACGATTGTTTATGGGCTTATAGGACCACATTTAAAACACCTATAGGGACCACCCCCTTTAGATTAGTCTATGGTAAATCTTATCACTTACCTATAGAATTAGAGCACAAGTCATATTGGGCAATACGATCTCTAAATTTTGATACTAATTCTATAGGGGAAAAAACGCAAACTTCAACTTAATGAACTAGACGAATGGAGGACTATGGCATATGAGAACTCCAGAATTTATAAGGAGAAAACCAAACTATTTCATGACCGTCACCTCCGAAAAACCAAAAAATTCAACGAGGGTGACCAGGTTCTCCTTTTTAATTCTAGGCTGCGTCTATTCCCAGGGAAGCTTAGGTCTAAGTGGTCCGGACCCTTCCAAGTTAAAAAAGTTTTCCCCTATGGCACCGTCGAACTAACTCACCCTAAAAAAGGATATTTTAAAGTCAACGGGCACCGGTTAAAACTTTATTATAGTGCACTTCCCCAAGCTTTTGCTCGCCTAGAATCCTGCCTTCATCTAGACTAAGGGACTATATAAAATTCAACAGTAACTTGTCTAAATAGTTTATAAAAATTTTAATGAAAACTTTATTTAAATTTCTACCCCGAAAAATAAAATAAAATAAAATAAAGTACTTAGGAGAAATCACTATTTAAGAAGAGTACACGGCCAAGCATACGGCCGTGTGCTTAGCCGTGTCTAGCACACGCACAGTCACCCAGCCGTGCACCCTATTTAAACCAGGGAAAGGCAGAAATTTACAGAGCACCACACGGTCAAATACACGCCCGTGTGCGTTGCCGTGTCATTCATCGCCATTTCAATTTTAAGATAGCGCATAACACGGGTCTCCACACACCCGTGTTTGTGGCCGTGTTTTAATGTACACGGCTGTTCACCCAACCATGTGCACACCCGTGTCGATACGGACAATTAAAGTGATTTCATACAGAGAAGGACACGGGTTCACACACACCCGTGTTGTGGACCGTGTCCGAGCCAACCACCTGTCAGATTGACCACACGGGTTGTGGACACGGCCGTGTTGTTGACCGTGTCCAACTGACACGAACAGTTTCCCGCGAAATGACCACACGTCTCCTTGAAGACCGTGTTTCCCGCCCACGTCGATTCCTTAACACGGGTGCACACACGGCCGTGTGTACACCCGTGTTCGACTTCTTTTTATAGGGGCAGATTTTTGAGAGTTCATTCCATCAGTTCCACCTTCTCCCCTTTCCATTCCTGCAACCAGTACAGCCGGAGCTCCCCCAATTTCGTGCAATCGCCTCGTCGTTTCTCTATTAACATCATTGGTATAATTCCTGGGTTTACATCCATCAAATCTCTTCTTATTTATTTGATTTTTTTTTATTTCCTCTCTTTTCTCCATCTTCATTCGCTTTAGAATATTTTGTTCCTTTATTTTCAGATCATGTCGTCTTCACGTAGCCAAGGCGGTCGCCGACGTAGACCGGAACTTCAAGCGTTGTCTATTGAGAGACGCGACGTCGTTCAACCCTTAGTTTTCACAGATGCAGTGCATACTAACTGCTATAACCGCCTGCAAGCCAAGAAATTTCAGGACATACGAATGATAGACTGGGATGTCTTGGAAACCATAGGTCTTGCTGCTAATGTTAAGGAATTAATTTCTGTAATAGGGTGGCAAGGTTTTTTTGCCATAGAAGAGTTAGGTTTCCGCGAACTCACGCTCGAGTTTTTGTCCACCTTCTATTTAAACCTTCGACCCTCCTTGACCGATAATGGAAGACCAATCGAGGGGGATATCTCCTTCCGGGTAGGAGGCGCCTTCTATACGCTATCTCTCATCTAGTTTACACAACATTTAGGAGTGTACGAAGAGGCATTCCTCTTTAGTGACGCCTACTCTGATCTGAATTTTAGTCTCCCCAGTCGCGACCAGGCGGGCGATATTTGGCGCCGTCAATCCTTTGACACCGAGCCCTACGAAGCCAAGAGGTCTAAGGCCTCAAAGCTGGTTTCCCCCGCAGTACATTACGTTCATCATCTGCTTAGCCATACTCTGAGCAGCCGGGGCGAAAGCTCTAGCGTAGTTAGCCGACAGGACATCCTTTATCTACAAAGCATGACAGCCTGTTACCCCATCCACTTAGGTTATATGCTTGCTCAATTCATTCTTCATCAGGCGGAGAACTCCCGCGTCGGGTCTATTTGTGTAGCCCCTTACATTACGCGCTTGGCAAGGAATATGGGCATATTCTTGCCTCTTCCCCCGATGACGGTGGTAGCAAAGACTATGCCCATCACCATGGCAAGTCTTCGATCCATCCGCCTCGTTACAGCATGTCAAGGCCGGGGTGGGATTACATATACCATTGCGAGTCGTGGATGTCATGTCCACGACGACGATGATGAGGTAGATCCAGACCTCGATGAGCCTCTCATTCCCCCGGCCCGCTCGATGTATACTCAGGGGGAGTCCTCTTCTGCCTAGCCTCCGCGGCAGTCTCGATATGCACAGGAGCTCCAGCACTTCTATGACACTCAGCTATCGCCGCGCCTTCAGCGTATCGAGGAGACGTAGTAGCGGATTGAGGACGTCATATATCAGATCCGGCAACACTTAGGGATTACTAGCCCACCACGGGCAGCTCCTCATCGATCTCGCACTCAGGATGATCCGGCTGACCAGGATTATACGCCTATGTATTTTTGATTTTATATCCCTGTATATCTGGCTATGTAGCGTTGTATCCTTTTTATTGTTATTATCATGATCTTGTATTATCATGTTCAGTATATCTAAAAGAATTTTTTTTTTTGCTCATTGTTTTGTTCTGTGCTCCTTTATATTCATGATCATCAGTTCTCTCTATCCTGGTGCAATTTTTACCTCAATTTTTTTTTATTTATTTTTTTATTTTTTGCAATGAGGACATTGCAACACAAGTCTGGGGGTATTGGTGTTGACAGTGGGGTGCATGATTACAGTTACTTATATTATCTCTATCATAGTACTCTATTTCTCTATCATAGCATTCTATTACTTCTCTTTAAGCTTTCAGTACTTCACTCATTGGGAATATAACTATCTAATTTACTTTCGCACGCTGATTAAACCGAATTCGTGTTCAAATTTGTTGATTAGTAACTACGTATAAAAATTCATTAGCCTACTTTTCTCCATATAATTTGGTTTAAAAAGATTGTCCTTTATATTATTAACTAATAATCACTCCATTTTAGAAAATATATTTATCTATACTAAAGTGAGTCGATGAATGCAATATTTTGATAATTTTGTATTAGGAGATCAAAATAAAATAACAAATCTTTTCTCTATTGGTGTCTAGAACTAACTAACGATTCTCAAACCTTTTTCACATGTTAATTAGTAAAGGTGGAAATGACTTAGGCCTCCTTTTGGATAGCTTGAGCCGTTCAAATCCCAAAACCTTAAACATTATACCCTTGCTCACCCAATTTGGACCTTATCACTATATTTTTGTGATATTCCAACTCTAAAATTCACCAAGGCTGTTGGTACCCTGGATGTGATTTGGCTTATGTAATCCCTTTCCAGCCCCTCTTGATCCATATAACTATATATGATCATGATTAGGCCTTGTTCAGTTTCCCTAGGACAGTTTATAACTGACCTAGAGCTTAGGCTAGATGTTCTAGATGTATTTTTTGGTTAAGGCATTTTCCGTTCGACCATCGTCGAACGAGGCCTCGCGATCGTCGATCAAATGGTCGACGATAGCAGGGCTATAGAATCGTTGAAGTCAAGACAATTATCGTCGACCGATGGTCGACGATCTCAGAGCAAGTTACTTATGCTCTGAAGGTTGGTCGACGATCTGCCATCAGCAGTTCCACGATCGTATTCTTGCTTCACGATTTCTGTCTCGACAGATATTTGCCTTAGTCGTCGACGATATCTTGTGCTGGTCGACGATTTCTGTGTCGACAGATTTCTGCTTTCTTTCGACGATCTGTTAGCTAGGTCGACGATCATCGAACCCCAGTTCGACGTTTATTGTCTGCCTTTATTCTTTTTATATTCATTTTATTCCTTGGTTTATTTCCAAGTGTTTTAGCGTGTGGTTAGAAAGATTTTCTGAAGATTGTTTTTGCTAATGTATGGCTTAAATTCAAATGAATTAATTACCAAATATGTTAAGCATAAATTACGGGATTCAGTATTTTGATAAAACATTTTTGTCCTATTATACAAAATATATTGCCAGGCTGTATTCTAGCCGTTGGCACTGTGTGCTATTTCCAAGAATGGTAAGTCTTTATACTGAGATATTTTCCCACTTATTTAATTCCTCATTGGGACTGACAGCAAGCTAATAGGTCATTCTATTCCTATCGCTATATTCTATTTTGAGATAATCTGCTGCAGGGCTCGAGAATTAAAATCAATAGAGCCGTTCCAAAGGAAAAATGAGAAGACATATTTAAGAGAGATCTTTTCTCACAAAAAAGAGAAGAAAACATATACAGAGAGAATTTTTTCGTGTGCTGCATTCTCTCAAGCATCTTCAGACCAACTCTTCGTCATTTCACAAAAAGAAGAAGAAAAGCTCCCCTGAAGAAAAAAAAAGCCCAGAGCAATTACTTTCATTCTCAAGTCTCCTGAGCATCTGCTTAGAGTTTTCAAGACTTCAGAAAGAGCTCCAGATCTGCTTCACGTGCTCCAGAATCTGAAGACCTGATAAAAATCAGTCTACAGATCTCTGAGGATTTAGTTTCAGTATATCTGAAACTCCTTCATCCTGAAGCAAAGGCTTTCCCTGGACTTTCACTGAGCCAGGGGGAGACTTTGATTCTTTAGAGAATCCACAAGTCCTCTCTAATCTGTATTAACAACAGAGAAGACAATCTAACCCTCTCAACCCCTTTGTAAAAGAGTTTTCACACCTCTTCAAAAGTGAACATTGGTGACATGGCACCTTATCAACAACCTGTGGTTGAGCATCCTTATCAAAAGCTCAAAGGGTCTGTTTGATCTACCTGAATCAGATCATTGGTGGCAGGGCACCTTAGCAAAAACCTGTAGTGGATTCCTACCAGGGTGGTAGAAGAGTGGAGTACCTATTAAGAGGGAACCACTATATATCCTGTGTCTCTCTGGCTGTTTTTTGTTTAATTGTTTATTCTGTGGCTGTGATAGAACTACCTAGGATTGCTAGTTGCTGTGATAGGTTTATAGTTAAACTGAAATTTCAGTTAACTCTCTCACTTGTGCACCTCACTGTGTTAGGCTCTTAGGGTTCAAGTATCAGATTATTTCTTCCGCAAATAAACTCCAAGGGAGCTGACTAGTTATTCATAAAATTTGAATACTCTATTCACCCCCCCCTCTAGAGTAGTTTACAACTTATCCCCTCACTTTCAATTGGTATCAGAGGCAGGTTAGCTGTTCATACAGGCTAACACCTGAGTTAAAAGATCCTGTGATAAGTTGTTTCCTGATACCATTCACAAACACTTTCACACATGGCCCAGTCTAAGGATTATTCAAGCACCAGACCTCCTGTATGCAACTTGTCCAAGTTTGGCATATGGAAGGCCAGAATAAGACTATACATGAATTCTATTGATGAAGATATCTTTTCTTCTATTTTGACAGGACCACCTGCTAGGCCTGCTGCTGCTTCCACTTCTGCTGATCTCAGTGCTGTGCCACCACCTGACTACAATGAAACTTACAAGAAGGCAAAAGCAGCTGATGCAAAAGCAATGAACATCCTAGCTCAGACGATGTCTGATGAAATATTCCAGAAGCTTGCTGAATGTACCTCAGCCAAAGCTATGTGGGATTCCCTCAACCACATAGTTGCTGGCTCAGCTGATGAGAGGAAGGACAGGAGATCCAACCTCACTTCTCAGTATGAAAATTTCAAGAAGGATGATGCTGAAGACATTGACACAATGTACACAAGACTCAGTTCAATAATAAGTGAACTGAGGTCTTTGGACAAGGAGATAACTTTGTCGGAAGTCAATGACAAGATCCTGATGTGCCTTCCCATCTCTTGGGACTCAAGGATATGGCCCATCAAGGATGGAAGAAACACTGTGGAACTTTCCACAGAAGCTCTGTTGGGAAAGCTCAAGTCATATGAGCAAACTTTAAAGAGCAGAGCTGCTGCAACCGAAGTAAAAACTCCTACACCTACAAAGAAAGAGTACTCTCTAGCTCTTAAGGCTGCTGAGACTTCTGAAGGAAGTCAATCAAATGAGGAGTTACTGGCACTCATTGCCAAGAGGTTCTTCAGCATGGGAAGAAGAGACCTCAGAAAGAAGTTCTCCAAGTATGAGGACAAACCAAGGTATGACAAGAATCCATCTAAAGAAATCATCTGTTATGTTTGCAGCAAGCCTGGACACATTGCTCCAGATTGTCCAGAGAAGAAACACAAGGAGAAGAAACATGAGAAAGAGTACAGGAAGCACCACTCCAAGTCCTCCTCACACAAATACAAGAAGAAGGACAAGGGGTTTGTGGCTGCTACCTGGAGTGAAACAGAAGAGGATACCTGCTCCTCTAGCTCCAGTGATTCAGAAGAAGAAGAAGAGAAGAAGGCCAAAGAGGTCTGCCTCATGGCTATTGATGCCTGCAGCTCTTTGTCAGCTGCAGAGAATTCTGAAGAAGAAGGAGACAATGAAGAAGATTCCTCTATGGAAGACCAGGTAATCGACTCATTTGATTTCTCATCTCCTGAGTTCAAATTAAAATTTAAAACTCTATGTTTAGATTTACTATTGTCTGAAAAAGAAATTAAGTCACTTAGATTAAAGATAATGGAACTAGACATGGAAAGTACTGAAATAATTAGATTAGAAAAGGAATTAAAAAGCTCAAAAGAAGAAGTAACATTCCTAAAATTAGAACTAGCTAAATCTAAGAGATTAGAAGAACAATTAAATGGCAGAAGCCTTAAATTATCTGAAATAACTAGTATAGCAAACACTAGGGTTGGTAATGATAAACTAGGCTTAGGTGCCACATCTAGTGAACCCATCCTCCTCACAAAGGAGAGATTTAGCACTCCAGTAAAATTTATTTCTGAATCAGGAATAAAGAATACTGAGGAAATTGAAAAATGTAAGAAAATTCAGAATAAGATTAAGAAAGAGAACAGGAAGAAAAAATTTCTAGCTTTACAAAAATCGTCGAACATTAATCGACGATCGTCAAACCAATCGTCGAACGACCATCGACGATGGCTGAACACCTTCACCAAGTATGATATCTTCGGTGCAGGAGATCGACGATCTCATCTTGAGTCGTCGACCAGTGATCGACGATCGTTGAATCCAGAATATAGCACTACTACAAATGATCGACGATATGGCTTGCGATCGTCGACCGTGGATCGACGATCTGGACTTAAGCTGGAAAATAAATTTCAAACTTCCAGAATTGCAAATCCCAATCACTACCCTAGGTTGTTTAATCCTTCAACTGAATGGATTATCCCACCTAGGAGATCACACCCTTTAGGATATAAATCTAAGCCTGCAAGATCTTTTATATCTAGTTTTTCTTTTGTGAAGAATACTGGACCCAAGGTAACCTGGGTCCACAATGTATAACTGTTCTTTCTGCAGGTGAAGACCTATCCAGTCATACATGACAAATGGTATCTGGATAGTGGATGCTCAAAGCATATGACAGGAAAGAAGAAGAATCTGTCAGGGTTCAAAGCCAAGCTGGGACCAAAAGTTGTATTTGGGGATTCCAGCTGTGGACAGACTGAAGGGTATGGCAGCTTCACCATAGGAGCTGTAACATTCAAGAAGGTTGCTTATGTCTCAGGACTAAAGCATAACCTAATCTCTGTAAGCCAAATGTGTGATGCTGGGTACAAGGTATGGTTTACTGACACTGCTTGTAATATTGCTTTAAATAATACTGTTGTGTTAGTAGGTATTAGAATTGGTAATGTTTATGTTGTAGATTTTAACTCATCCAAATCTGAAATATGCTTGTTTAATGAAGTAACCAGTAATAATACCCTTTGGCATAAGAGACTTAGTCATGTAAATTTGAAAAACATTTCTAGGCTGGCTAAATACAACCTTGTAAGAGGCTTACCTTCTTGCCCCTACAAGAAGGAAGGCCTTTGCAAAGCTTGTCAATTAGGTAAGCAAACAAGAAATAGCTTTAAATCAGTTAATAAAAGTGATTCTCCCAGGATTCTGTACTTGCTACATTTGGATTTATTTGGTCCTATTGCCGTACAGAGTCTTGGAGGAAATTCTTACACTCTAGTAATTGTAGATGACTTCTCTAGGTTCACTTGGGTATTCTTCTTGAGAACTAAGGCTGATAACTTCAAGGTTCTTACAGATTTTCTAAAGTGTATACAGAGTGAGTATTCTACTCAGATTGCCTTGATCAGAAGTGATCATGGTACTGAGTTTGAGTCTCTTCTTATGCAAGAATTCTGTGAGAAGGAAGGTATCAAACATAGCTTCTCTGCTCCTAGAACTCCTCAACAAAATGGGGTAGTTGAAAGGAAAAACAGAACCCTAATTGAAGCTGCAAGTACATTGTTGGCAGATGCTAACATGCCTCTGTCCTTTTGGGCTGAAGCAGTTAGCACAGCTAATTATGTATTGAACAGAAGTCTGATACATAAACTTAAGGGTAAGACTCCCTATGAGTTACTTAAGCAAGTGAAACCTAAAATAGACTATTTTAGAGTATTTGGCTGTGTTGCTTTTGTTCATAACAATAACAAAGAATACCTTAGAAAATTTGAGGCAAAATCTTCAATGGGAGTCTGTCTAGGATACTCTCAAGTAAGCAAAGCCTATAGGGTCCTCAATAAATCCTCTCTTAAGATAGAAGAGTCTGCACACGTCTCTTTTGATGAGACAGTCATGTATTATAAGGAGAAGGACTCTTCCTCTAATAGTACAGTGCAAGTCCTAGGAGTAAGTAAGGATTTGGAAGGTTTGAGACTCACACAGGAGAATCATCCCCAACAAACTCCTCAGGTTGCTTCTTCAGATTCTGAATCTGATATAGAACTTTTACAAGTTAAAGCACCTGCTCCAACAGTTGATCAAATTCCACATGAGGAATTAAATCTTGAACATGCTGAAGATCAGATCATTGTTGAACCTACTAATCCTATCACACTTAGAGATCACCCTATATCTCAAGTGATTGGAGACATTTCAGTAGGAGTCCAGACAAGACATCAACTCAACAAAGATGTGATGTTTGCTTGTTTCCTTTCTCAGGTTGAGCCCCTAACCATTAAAGATGTTGAGCTTGATCCACACTGGATTATAGCCATGCAAGAGGAACTTAACCAGTTTGAAAGATGTAAAGTTTGGACCTTGGTTCCAAGACCAAGAGGTCAACTGATCATAGGCACCAAGTGGGTGTTTAGAAACAAGCTTGATGCCCAAGGCATAGTAGTTAGGAATAAGGTTAGGCTAGTAGCTCAAGGCTATAGACAGGAGGAAGGCATAGATTATGATCAGACCTTTGCCCCTGTAGCTAGACTAGAAGCCATTAGGATTTTCCTAGCCTATGCTGCCTATAAGAAATTTAAGGTCTTCCAAATGGATGTGAAGAGTGCCTTCCTCAATGGAGATTTAAAGGAAGAAGTGTTTGTTGAACAACCACCAGGGTTTGTTTCATCAACCTTACCCACTCATGTGTTCAAACTCCAAAAGGCTCTATATGGACTTAAGCAAGCTCCTAGAGCTTGGTATGAGACCTTAGCAAATTTCCTTCTAGAACACAAGTTTGTGAGAGGTGTAGTAGATAGAACCCTATTTATTAGACATCATAAGGACTCACAACTGTTAGTTCAAATCTATGTAGATGACATTATATTTGGCTCCACTGATCCCAAACTATGCAAGAGGTTTTCTGAACTAATGCACTCCAAGTTTGAGATGAGCAGCATGGGTGAATTATCCTATTTCCTTGGTCTCCAAGTGAAACAGTGTGATGATGGTATCTTCATTTCTCAATCAAAATATGCCAGAGAGCTGGTTAAAAGATTTGGAATGTCTGATGCTTCATCAATGAGCACACCTATGGCCTCAAATACAGTTATTGACTCTGATGTCAATGGCAAGTCTGTTGATCAAAAGAACTTTAGAGCCATTGTTGGTTCCCTGCTGTATTTGACTGCAAGTAGGCCTGACATAATGTTTGCTACATGCCTATGTGCTAGGTTTCAGGTTAACCCAAAGGAATCTCACTTAACTCTTCTCAAGAGGATCTTGAGATACCTTAAGGGATGCCCTAACTTAGGACTGTGGTACCCAGCTGAGTCAGGATTTGAATTGATTGGATATTCAGATGCTGATTATGCTGGTTGTAGAGTTGACAGGAAAAGCACCTCAGGGACCTGCCAGTTCCTGGGAGAGAGACTTGTCTCTTGGTTTTGTAAGAAACAGGCATCTGTGTCTACTTCAACTGCTGAGGCTGAATATATAGCAGCAGCTAGTTGTTGTTCACAGATCCTGTGGATTCAAAATCAGCTAGTGGATTATGGGTACACACACTCAAAAACAAAAATTCTGTGTGACAGTACCAGTGCAATATCAATTGCTCAAAATCCTGTGCACCATTCCAGGACCAAGCACATTGAGATTAGACATCATTTTCTGAGAGATAACGTGGAAAAGAACAAGATAGCAATGGAATTTATATCCACAGACCTGTAGAGAGGAGATATTTTCACTAAGCCCCTTGATGAACAAAGGCACTTGTTCTTCCTGAACCAGCTTGGTATGATTAATGGTTCAGAGTAGTGAAAATTGGGATAGATTTGTTTTCTGTCTAAAATCGTCGAACGACTGCTCGACGATCTTCGACCAGGTCAGAACTATCGTCGACCAACAGTCGACGACAGCTCGTTCGGTAGTAAGGCAGAAATCGTCGATCAACCGGTCAACGATCTCTCCTTAGGTATCTATCGTCGACCAATGGTCGACGACAGATTTTCTGTGCTATGTGGTAAATCGTCGACCAACATATATTGATCGACGATCGTGGTGATTGCTTGGAGTCGGTCGGTGTTTAACGTTTAGTCAAATATTGACTATCGTCGGTCATTGTTCGACGACCGATTTTATTCCGGGTTCGACGATCGCAGATTTATATCTGATAGTCGATTTAGGTCTGGAGATCGTCGTTCTTCCGCTCCGTCTTTTCATATTCCATCTTCTGGATTATAATTCGCTCTCGAACTCTAATCCCGCGCGATTCTCTTCTCCCCTGCCTTGCATCTCGATTCTCCATTCTCTCTTCAATCCTATGGCGATTCCTTCAGCAGTTCTATTCCGAATGAAGTTCGACACTGGATTCTGTGTCGACTTCGATTCTTTCAGTCGATGTGATCAACCCTTCCAAGACATTCTGCAGCTGTGTGAAGATCAAGGGCTAAAGAAATTTATGTCATTCTCACCAAAGATTCATATACCAGAGATTCGAGAATGGGTATATACCTCGTCCTCCAGCGACGAAGCGATGACTGGAAAGATAAATGGAGAGGAGGTCATTCTGACTCCTGATGTTCTGACTGAGTTGTTTGGTCTAACAACCGGTACTGAGGACTATGAGCAAAATTCAGAGGAATATGGCCGCATGCTAACTGTGATGGGCCATGCTGAGGGTATTCCAGCTAAGCTGCTGAAGATAAACCTGTCTCCAGAGTACAAGTTTCTGGCAGACCTAGTGGGCAAGGTCGTTTTGGGAAAGCACTCTGCTCACGACAACATCAATAGGCAACAATTTGCCTTAATGTCAGTTTTGGTGAATAAGACGCAGATAGCCTGGGGAAAAGTTCTGTTTGAACTAATAAGGAGAAAGAACAATCAGAAAGAAGTAAACCTTGCCAGGGTGTTGGGTGTGTTTCTATATGTGAAAGCACCCCTGCTGCTTGTTTCTGCACCCTCCGCAGTCAACGCCAGCAAGAGGTTGGACCCCTCTCTGTTCAAGAAATCTCAGAGAGTCATCAAGAAGTCAGCCAGGGTTGAACCTAACCCTCCATCAGACACAAGGGCTGATTCAGCCACTCTCCAACTTGCTGGGGAAGGCTCAGCAATCCCTTCATCCTCCCTCTTTACCCCTGCATCCTCATCTCCTGCATTACCCTCCACACAATCTGCAGTGCCACCACAACTTGCATCTTCCATCCTACGTGCATCTCCACCCGAGTCACCCATACCACAACATCTGGCAGCCGCAGCCAGTGTTGACATGGTAACTGCTACAATCCTCACACACTTATCTCAACATGAATCCCGCACTCATGTTGATGTTCACCCATCTCCACATGATTCAGTTGATCATGTGACAGATCATACCGCTTCCATTCCGTCACCACCTCAAGTTGCATCTCTTAGTCATCCATCCACCTCCACACCACCAGCATTTCAGATAACTCCTGAATTGCTTGCACAAATTGTAGAGCTCATCACTCCATCCATACAAAAAATGATTGAGGCTGCCAATGCCCCTCTCATTGCATCCATCAAAGCCCTTACTGAAGCCATCAAATCACTTCCACCCTCTGCTGAGCCCTCTTCAGTAAGATGCATGACTCCAGTCCCCACTGAAGTCATGCAGGGGGAGATGTCTGTTGAAGTGGTCTCAGGTGATGCCTTGACCCTTCAGGACAACTCTTCTCTTCCCCTTACAGCAATTGTAGAAGAACCTCAAGAGCTTCCAGAGCAACCAGAAGGTAAAACACTTCCTCTAAAGGTTATAATCAGGACTTTAAATTGATATCTTTATCTAACAAAGACATTCACTCCCTAGTGACTCTAGCTTCTGATGAAGAACTCCCAGAGAAAAATAATGAGGGAGGCCTCATGGACTTGTGTGAAAAAGCTTCAATAAACACTACTGACTCAGAAGCAGTGGTTCAACAACTTCAGAATGCTACTGCTCAACCAGATGCTGCTGATGATCTTGCATCAGTGTTGCAAGTTGATGAAGCTATCTCCATTGACTCTGATAATGCTTTGGAATCCTTTCTCAATTCAGACTGTGAGTTCACACTCACATCTCCTTTTGTTCCTCCTTCTCAAGAGAAAACGGTCCCTTATAGACCTGAGTACCTTGATGATCCCCTGGTCAAGGACTCTCTCTTCTTTTCCTGTATGACACTCCTCTTGTGCCTTGCAGAGGTGTCTATCCCTGATGTCACTGAACATCTAGAAGGAATTATAACCTCCTTCCTAGATGCAAAGTGGTATCCTGTGTAGATCTCAGGTAACTCTATCAATTACCTGCTGTTGTTCACCTTGGGGGAATACTCTATTCCCACTTGGTTGTTAACTTATCTTTCTTTGTATGCAGGCACAATCAACATCCCTGCTGCTGTGTTGGTACCCTAGTTTGATTTGAGTTTAGTCCTCTCCTTTGTGCCCCTTGACCCAAGAAATATCTATGGTCAATGGTTAGGAGTCTAGCTGTAGAGTCCTCGCTTTTCCAAATTGAGAATTTGGTTAAGTAGGTTTTTCGTTCGACTATAGTCGAACGCCGTTCGACTATCGTCTATCGGCTGATCGACGATCGTCTATCAGTTGGTCGACGCTTTGTCTGCGTTGATAGGTCGACTATCTGTTGATAGTTCGACTATCTGTTCTGCGCTGATAGTTCGACTATCTGCTTGATAGGTCGACTATCTGTTCTGTGCTGATAGGTCGACTATCTGTTGATAGGTCGACTATCTGTTCTGCGCTGATAGGTCGACTATCTGTTGATAGGTCGACTATCTATTCTGCACTGATAGGTCGACTATATGTTGATAGGTCGACTATCTGTTCTGCGTTGATAGGTCGACTATCTGTTGATAGGTCGACTATCTGTTTTCTGAGGTAGGTCGACTATCTGCTTGATAGGTCGACTATCTCTGTGCGCTTGATAGTTCGACTATCTGTCCTGATAGATCGACTATCTGATAGTTCGACTATCTGTTCTGATAGGTCGACTACCTGCCGGGGTAGTTCGACTATCTTCTTCGATAGGTCGACTATCTGGATCGTTCGACTATCTGCTCTATAGATCGACGATCTCCGTGCGTCGGTCGACGATCTCCGAAGGTCGTTCGACGCTTTCTGCCTGCCTTTATATTTTGTATTTATTTATTATATTTAATTAATTAATACATTTTCTGGCACATTATTTCAAGCTGTATGATAAAGTTTCCAGGCATTATTTGCTCTATTCTTTTTGCCTGAGTTCAAATCTTTTAAGATAAAGTTGTTTGTCTTATTAGCTGTCATTATAATTACTTTATCTGCTGACAGCCCTTTATAGCCGTTGGACTGAAAAGTCTTCTTCTTTGCTATAAAGAGATTATTTCTGATGTGACTTTATTTAGTCCTTCTGATTATTTGATTTAAGCCTGCAGCTTCTTAGAAAGAGGTTTATTCCTTTTTATAGAATGTTTTGCTGCAGAGATATTTCTGTCTTCTTGATATTTACAGCCCAGGTCTCAAGGCTCAGAAGAAGACAAAGAATTCAAATGGAATAGAGCCGTTGCTTGATGATGATTATATAAAGAACCCTTTGCAGAAGGATTCAAGCTAGTTAACAGAAGCTGATAGCCAACCAGTGTTCATTCAAGCTTTCAAGCCTTCAAACTTCCTGCTCTCAGCAAACTCCATCTAACTGAGAAGTGTTAAGATCCTCATCTCTTCTTCAACCTGAGTTCTCCTGCTTTCAGGAAGTTCAAACTCAGAGATTCTTTGAAGAAGAAGAAGAAGAAGAATAGCTGCTTGAAGAGATTTCTTTTTGTTATTTATTTTCTTCCTGTAGCTTTTCCTTCAGAATTTTCTGAAGAGTTTTCTGCACTGAAGCAAGACTTCACCTGGACATCTTTGAGCCAGGGGGAGCCTTGATTCTTTAGAGCATTCTAGCTCAGTGCAAGTTTTTGTGCTTCTCTAATCTATTGAAAAATAGAGAAGACATCTTAACCTTCTTCCCCCTCCTGTACAGGGTTATTACTCCCTTCAAAAGTATCCCTTGGTGGCAGGGCACCTGATCAAAAACCTGTGCTTGGTTTTTAGACACCTGATCAAAAGTCTAAAGGGTTTCTGAATCTACCTGAAGCAGATTCTGTTGGTGGCAGGGCACCTGATCAAAAACCTGAGTGGATTCCTACCGTGTGGGTAGAAGAGTGGACGTACCCAAGTTGTTTGGGGAACCACTATAAATCTCCTTGTGTCGTCTGGATTCAACTGTTTAATTCCTGCATTGTGGCTGTGATTAGATATAACTAGGTTGCTAGTTGCTGATTAGGTTTTTCCAAGCTTAACTGTAATTACAGTTAGCTTGTGTTTGTACACATCACTTGTATTAGGCTTTAAGGTTAAATCAATATCTATAATCTTTTCATTCCGCACTTCACTCCAAGGGAGTTGGGTAGACTATTAAGTTTTGTCTGTGCAAAATTTGATAACTCTATTCACCCCCCCTCTAGAGTAGTATCTATCCCTTCACTTTCAATTGGTATCAGAGGGAGGTTGACTGACTGTATAGGCTAACACCTAAGTCACAAGATCCTGATAGATACCAAGAGTTTATAGATATTCACTATCATGGCCCAGTCTAAGGATTACTCAAGCACTAGACCTCCAGCATGCAACTTAGCAAAGTTTGGCATCTGGAAGGCAAGGATCAAACTTTATATGAATTCTATTGATGAAAGTATTTTTGCTTCTATTTTGTCAGGTCCCCCAAGAGCACCTGCTGCTGCCACTGCCTCATCATCTGATATGAGTGCAGTGCCTCCTCCAGATTATAATGATGAATACAAGAAGGCCAAAATTGCTGATGCCAAAGCAATGAACATACTGGCTCAGACTATGTCTGATGAGGTGTTCTAGAAGATTGCTGACTGCTCCTCAGCAAAGGCCATGTGGGACACACTGAACCAGATTGTAGCTGGTTCAGCTGATGAAAGGAAGGACAGAAGGTCCAACCTGATCTCGCAGTATGAGAACTTCAAGAAAACTGATGCTGAATCAGTTGAAGCTATGTACACCAGGCTCAGCTCAATCATCAATGAGCTGAGGACCCTGGACAAGGACATATCATTGACAGAGGTCAATGATAAGATCCTTATGTGCTTCCCTAGCACATGGGATCTAAGAATCTGGCCCATCAAAGAAGCCAGAAGTACAAATGAGATCTCAACTGAAGCTCTCCTCGGCAAGCTCAAGTCTTTTGAGCAAGTGCTGAAGACCAGAGAAGCAGAAGCTGAAGCCAAGACCCCCACTCCTACAAGAAAAGAGCAATCTCTAGCTCTTAAGGCTGCAGATGTTTCTGAAGGCAGCCAATCTAATGAGGAACTTATGGCACTGTTTGCCAAAAGATTTCTCAAGATGGGGAGAAAGGAGTTCAGAAAGAAGTCTTCACGTTATGAAGACAAACCAAGGTATGATCGCTCTCCTGCTAAAGAAATTATATGTTATGGTTGTAGGAAGCCTGGACACATTTTGCCAGAGTGTCCAGAGGAGAAGAACAAGGAAAAGAGAAAAGACAAAGAACAACACAGGAAGCACTCCAAGCCATCCTCCTACAAAAACAAGAAGAAGGAGAGAGGTTTCATTGCTGAAACCTGGAGTGATTCTGATGAAGAATCCTCCTCATCAAGCTCCAGTGAAGATGAGGAAGAGAAGAAGGCAAAAGAAGTTTGCCTCATGGCAATAGATGCCTGCAGCAACCACTCTGCTGCAGAGAGTTCTGATTCTGATGAAGAGATGCCTACAGAAGATGAGGTACTTTCTTCTTATGATTTTTCTTCAGAAGAATTTAAAGTAGAATTTAAATCTTTATGTCTAGATTTAATTAGCTCAGAGAAGGAAATAAAAGAACTTAGAAATAGGTTAGCTGACTCAGAATCAATAGCCTCTGAAAACATTAGGTTAAAGGAAGAACTCACTACTTGTAGTGAAGAAATCAAATTTCTTAAAATAGAGTTAGCTAAGTCTAAGAGATTAGAAGAATCCCTTAATGGTAGAAGCCTTAAGCTGTTAGAAATTACCAGCATGACTAACACTAGGTCAGGTAATGATAAACTAGGCATAGGAGCTTCTCCCAGTGAACCCCCAGTCATTCTTAAAAATAATCTTTCAACCCCAGTGAACTTCATTTCAGCTAGTGGAAAGAAGAACACTGAGCAAGTAAATCTGGTAAATAAAACATTAAATAAGGCTAAGAGAGAAAAGAGAAAGAAGTTTTTCAAAGAAATGCAAAGAGCGTCGAACGCCGCTCGACGATCGGAAGCTCCATGGTCGAACGAAGGTCGACGATCTGAGCGCCCATCGTCGAACGTCGATCGACGATGTCAATATGATTTTCAAAATTATAATCAATTCCATAGAAACCTAAATGAGAATAGAAACCCTAGGTTTGTTGACCCATCATCAGCATGGAGAATCCCACCTAGGAGATCTCACCCACTAGGTTATCACCCTCAGCCTGCATTTTCATACATTTCCAGTTTTTCTTATGTGAAAAACAAGGGACCCAAGGTTACCTGGGTCCACTCTGTCTAAATAATTGTCTTGCAGGTGAAGGCCTATCCAATCACTCAAAACAAGTGGTATTTGGATAGTGGATGCTCTAAGCATATGACAGGAAATAAAGATCTACTGTCAAAGTTCAAAGCTAAGCTCGGCCCAAAGGTTATCTTTGGAGACTCCAGCTGTGGTCAGACAGAAGGCTATGGCAAGATCACAATTGGAGCAGTTACATTCAAGAGAGTTGCTTATGTCAATGGACTAAAGCATAATCTGATTTCAGTCAGCCAGCTATGTGATGCTGGCTACCAGGTTTCATTTTCTAATTTCTCTTGCAATATTACTTTAAATAATAATGTTGTTTTAGTAGGTATTAGAATAGGTAATATATATTTAGTAGATTTTAATTCATCTCAATCTGAAATCTGCCTGTTTAATGAAGTAACCCTTAATAATAATTCCCTATGGCATAAAAGGCTTAGTCATGTAAACCTTAAAAATATATCTAGGTTATCTAAGCACAACCTTGTTAGAGGTTTACCTTCTTGCCCCTACAAGAAGGAGAGCCTTTGCAAGGCTTGTCAGCTAGGCAAGCAAACCAAGAATTCTTTTAAATCTGTAAATAAAAGTGATTCTCCTAGGATCCTGTATTTATTACATTTGGACCTTTTTGGCCCAATAAATGTACAGAGTTTAGGAGGGAAGTATTACACATTAGTAATTGTAGATGACTTCTCTAGGTTCAGTTGGGTTTTCTTTTTGAGAACTAAGTCTGATAACTTCAAAGCCCTTACAGACTTTCTACTTTGTGTGCAGACTGAGTACTCTACTCATGTGGCCTTGATCAGAAGTGATCATGGTACTGAGTTTGACTCTCTTCTCATGCAAGAATTCTGTGAGAGAGAAGGTATCAAACATAGCTTCTCAGCTCCTAGAACTCCTCAACAAAATGGGGTAGTTGAAAGGAAGAATAGAACACTAATTGAAGCTGCTAGCACATTGTTGGCAGATGCTAACATGCCTCTATCCTATTGGGCAGAAGCTGTTAGTACAGCCAACTATGTCTTGAATAGAAGTTTGATACACAAACTTAAGTGTAAAACTCCTTATGAGTTGCTTAAAGGAAAGAAACCAAAAATTAATTACTTTAGAGTTTTTGGCTGTATTGTGTATATTCATAATAATAATAAAGAATATATTAGAAAGTTTGAAGCAAAAGCTTCAATGGGAATCATGCTTGGATATTCCCAAGTAAGCAAAGCTTATAGGGTTTATAACAAATCAACCTGTAAGATAGAAGAATCTGTGCATGTATCATTTGATGAGCATCAGATGTTTTACAAGGAGAAAGAAAATTCTCCTTCCTCCAGTTCTTTGCAGGTACATGATGCCCCTCAAGAAATCCTTCAACTTTCAACTCTTCAGATCACTGAATCAGACAGTGATGAAGACATTGCTGAAGCTGTTGAAGCTGTTGTTGTACCACCAACAGTAGATCAAATTCCTCCTGAGGAATTAATCCCAACTGTTGCTGAAGATCACATCCCACCTACTGATATTGTCACACTTAGAGATCACCCCACATCTTAAGTGATTGGAGACATATCAGCTGGTGTGCAAACAAGACATCAATTAAGACAGGATGTGATGCATGCTTGTTTCCTCTCACAGGTTGAGCCCCTCACCTTTAAAGATGCAGAGCTAGATCCCCACTGGATTATTGCAATGCAAGAGGAGCTCAATCAGTTTGAGAGATGTAAAGTTTGGACTTTGGTTCCAAGACCTAAAGGCCAACTGATCATAGGCACCAAGTGGGTGTATAGAAACAAGTTAGATGCAAATGGAATCATAGTAAGGAATAAAGCTAGGCTTGTAGCTCAGGGCTACAGACAGGAGGAAGGTATAGACTATGACCAAACCTTTGCTCCTGTTGCAAGGCTAGAAGCAATAAGGATCTTCTTGGCCTATGCAGCCTTCATGAAGTTTAAGGTGTTCCAAATGGATGTCAAAAGTGCATTCCTGAATGGTGAGCTTAAGGAAGAGGTGTTTGTTGAACAACCACCAGGGTTTGTTTCATCAACTCAGCCTTCTTATGTTTTTAAGTTACAGAAAGCTCTTTATGGACTAAAGCAAGCTCCTAGGGCCTGGTATGAGACCTTAGCTAGTTTCCTGTTAGAGCACAACTTCACTAGGGGAGTAGTTGATAGAACCCTTTTCGTTAAGCATCACAAGGACACAATCCTGCTAGTTCAGGTGTATGTAGATGATATTATTTTTGGCTCCACTGATCCCAAACTTTGCAAAAGGTTATCTGACCTGATGCACTCTAAGTTTGAGATGAGTAGTATGGGTGTGCTGTCTTACTTTCTTGGTCTCCAAGTTAAGCAAGATGCTGATGGTATCTTCATCTCCCAATCCAAATATGCCAAGGAATTGGTAAAGAAATTTGGGATGGCTGATGCTTCAGCAATGCCTACACCCATGGCTACTAATGTAGTTATTGATTCTGATGATCACGGCAAGCCAGTTGATCAAAAGAATTATAGGGCCATTGCTGGTTCCCTATTATATCTAACTGCAAGTAGGCCAGATATAATGTTTGCTACATGCCTTTGTGCTAGATTTCAGGTCAACCCCAAGGAATCTCATCTGATTCTTCTAAAGAGAATCCTGAGATACCTGAAGGGATGTCTAGATCTAGGACTTTGGTACCCAGCTGAGTCAGAGTTTGAATTAATTGGATATTCTGATTCTGATTATGCTGGTTGCAGAGTTGACAGGAAGAGCACCTCAGGAACTTGCCAGTTCCTGGGAGAGAGATTGGTCTCTTGGTTCTGTAAGAAGCAGGCTTTTGTCTCAACTTCAACTGCAGAGGCTGAATATATAGCTGCTGCTAGTTGTTGTTCACAGATCCTGTGGATTCAAAACCAGCTTGTGGATTATGGTTACTCACACAAGAACACCAAGATCATGTGTGATAGTACCAGTGCTATCTCAATTGCACAAAATCCAGTGCACCACTCTAGAACAAAGCACATTGAGATTCGGCACCATTTCCTGAGAGATTGTGTGGAAAAGAACAAGATTTGTCTTGAGTTCATATCCACTGAGTTTCAGAGAGGTGATATATTCACCAAGCCTTTAGATGAACAGAAGCATCTGTTCTTTTTAGTTCAACTAGGCATGATCAATGGACGAGACTATGTGTGACTTTATCTACCTATGTTGAAATCTGTTTGAAGATAGTCGAACGACGTTCGAAGATAGTCGAACGGTTTAAGCCTATCGTCGACCTCTGGTTAATGATAGCTTATCTGTTTGAAGATCGTCGATCGACGTTCGACCATCGTCGAACAGGTTGGGCTCATCGTCGATCTCTGGATGACGATAGTCTGTTGTTTGAGAAGCCAGAAATAGTCGAACGATTGTCCGACTACTCTGCTTCTGAGCCGATCGTCGAACGACCGTTCGACCATCGGGTCAAGATCTTTTTAATAGACCGACTATATCCGGTCAGATATAAAGCCGATAGTCGACCTAGGTCAAAAGATCTTTTGCTTTATCGTCGACGGAGCGTGCCCTTTCGCATTCTGCTTTCCCGCTTGCGATTTTTTGCCGTTTCGTCCCCTTCGTCTTCCTCCTCCTGCTCGCGTTTCTCCAGCAATTCTATGGCGGTTTCCCCAGCTGTTCTAGCCGTGGTCAAGTTTGATGCAGGATTCAGTGTGGATTTTGAAGCATTCAGTAGCTGCGATGCCGGAATCGTGGAAGTTCTCCAGCTCTGCAGGGATCAAGGTTTAGAGAAGTTAATGTCTGAAAGAATTAAGATCAACATTCCAGAAATTAAAGAATGGGCTTTCACGTCGTCTTCCTCAGACGAATCGATGATTGGTACCATAGGCGGAGAAGAAGTTATCCTGACTCCGGCCGTTCTATCTGATGTTTTTGGTTTAGTTATTGGTGATGAGGATTATGAGCAAGATGCTCAGGAGTTCGGAAGGATGCTTGTTGAGCTGGGACATGCTGAGGGCATTCCCACCAAGCTGCTCAAGGTAAACTTCCCTTTCAAAATCAAGTTTTTGGCTGAGATAGTTGGAAAAGTGCTTCTGGGCAAGCACTCTGCCCACGATAACATAACAAGGCAGCAATTCGCACTCATGTGTGCAATTGTTAATCGGAAAAGGATAAATTGGGCTGCAGTTCTGTTTGATTTAATCAGGAAAAAGAATGGAAAGAAGGAAGTTACCCTAGGAAGGGTTATAGGTATTTTCCTGAAGGAAAGATATCCCCAGCTGCTGAGCTCTACTGCAACAACCATCAATGCCAGCAAGAAGATGGATCCCCATCTGTTCTCAAAGTGGAAGAGGACGTTTGTGAAATCTGCTCCAGCACCATCTGAGGACACAAGGACTGCATCAGTCGCTCCTCAACCTATTGAAGCTGGCTCAGCTCTTCCTTCCTCCTCCTCTGTTTTGCCGTCTGCCTCAGTTGAAGTACCATCAACTTCAGCTGAAGTAAGACTTTCTTCCTCTGCTGCTCCAGAAACAACTATGGTTGTTCCTCTTTCCCCTCCAGCCTCTCCTCTACCTACTCATCTGGCTAGGATATCTGCTCCTAGCTTCGATTTGTTAGGATCAGAGAGAATTCTTACTCCTCCTGTATCTCCCGTTCATTCCCCAATTCATTCCCCAGTTAACTCTCCTGCTGTATCTCCAGTTCGCTCCCCTGTCCACATTATTTCTCATCCCAACACCACTACCATATCTGCTGCTGCTCCATCCACCTCTCATCCATCATCTTTTGAAATTACTCCAGAGCTTATCTCCCGCATTGTGGAGTTGATTACCCCGTCAATCAAAACCATGATTGACGAGGCAATCGCTCCCCTTGCAGCCTCCATTGATCTTCTAACTGCCTCCATCAAATCCATTTCAAAATCTGCTGAGCCATCTTCCTCTAGGGGCCTGGTTTCAGTAGCCACTGAAATCAGGCAGGGGGAGATGTTCCATGAAGATGTCTCAGGCCTTCCTGCCTCTCCTCCAGCTTTAAAGGATTCAGTCATGGCTGCCCAAGCTGAAATAGAAATAGCTCCAGATGTTGTAATGACTGAGATAGAATCAGCTCCAGTTTTGTCTGAGAAAGAAATAGCAGATGGAATATTATTATCTGAGATTGCAGTTAAAGTCTGCTTAGAAGATCTTACCTCTCCTGTGATAGTTAGATTCCTGGAAGGAATTATAACTTCATATCTGAATGACTGCTGGGAGATGGTTAAGTATGAAGGTAACTCATTTATTCGTTTTGTTGATGAGTCGATTAATTTGATAGTTTGTGAATACATTGAAGGAATGATCTCTGTTTATTTAGCAGATCTATATTCATAATTTTACAGATGTTATTAAAGAAGATTTAGCTGCTCAAATCATAGCAGTTGTTTCTGAGGCTGACCCAAGTATTCTTGCTACTCAAGTAGACCCTGAGTTGGAATCCTTCTTAGATAATAAAGAAGATGAGTCTGAGAAAGAGGAAGTCAAAGTTGACTCTCTAGTTCTGAGCATGGAAGAAGCTCAAGCAAGAGCAGCATGGGACTTAAGAGTTCAATCTTTAAAAGAGAAAGAGAAAGATTTGCAAGTTGAGAAGTCATCCATCTGGGATGACTCTCCAGGTTTAGATTTAGACTCCCTTCTGGCTCTGGATGCCATGGAAGAAGAAAAAGAAAAATCTGATCTTAAGCTTAAAGAAAAGGCTGTTTCAGAAGCCTATGACCCTTATGAAAATCCTCCCTCATCTCAGTCTGATGATGATGATTCTGATGTTTCTGAAAAGTCAAAGAAAAAGAAATCTGCTGCAAAGAAAAGAAAAGCTGCTCCTCCTCCACCTCCTAGCAAGGATAATGATATTCCGTATTACATTTTGAAGGGCATTGACCCCAAATCCAAGGATTTTAAGCATTGGATGTGGTTTTCGAAAAATCAGCAAAAAGAAAGAAAAAGAACCAAGAGGTATGATAGTCCTGTCTCAAGATGGACTCCCAGAGGTCCTCCTCCTCCTCCTGGTGCAGGAGCCTCTGGGAACCTTTCAGCTCATCCTTCTGCCTCCTCTAGAAAATCTGCGTCTATTCAGCCCCAGCCAAGGCAAGGTTATCAAAGCTCTCAAGGCAAATCATTTCATGGTTCTCAAAGACAAATGAAGGAGTCTGTGGCTCAAAGACCAACCTTCTCCCCACCTCCTTCTCCAAAGAAGAGAATTTCATCTCCTTCTCCAGTACAGACTGAGGAAATTGTATCAAAAGGTAAATAGTTTATTTTGTTTTAAAATATCTAGCAAGAACCTCTCTGCTAAGTATTCTCTAATGTCTTATCTAGATAAAATAGCTGATGTTGCTTCTCCTGAGCCCGTGTATGAAAATCCTGAGCTCGATCCTAACTTTAGGATGGCTCGCTTTCAAGAACTTGTAGGAGCAGCTCAGATAAGAAAAGCTAGAGCAGAAGGAAAAGATATAACTGGTTTTACTACCATGTCAGCTTATAGAAAGAAAGAATTTGAAAAATTCCAGGTTAATCCTGAGATGTTTGACCCGTCAAAGTACATGGAAAAGCACCCCGAAGCTGTTGTCCCTAGGGCTACAGAACTGAAGATCATTGGTGCGCAGGACCTAAAAATGTCGAAGAAAGAATCAGATGACCCTCTAAGAAAAATTTCCTTTGTTTCTAGTTCTTCTGATCCTTTACCTGACTCTAAAGATTCTTAAATAGTTTAATTAACTGCTGTGCTATATTTGTCTATCTGATTGATAATCTGCCAGTTTATTGTTATCTATTTGCTGAAATTATTTTTAGTATTCTATTGCTAGCTGTTTTAGTCTTTGAGAGACTTAACTCAAATAGGGGGAGATTGTTGGTACCCTAGTTTGATTTGAGTTTAGTCCTCTCCTTTGTGCCCCTTGACCCAAGAAATATCTATGGTCAATGGTTAGGAGTCTAGCTGCAGAGTCCTCGCTTTTCCAAATTGAGAATTTGGTTAAGTAGGTTTTTCGTTCGACTATAGTCGAACGCCGTTCGACTATCGTCTATCGGCTGATCGACGATCGTCTATCAGTTGGTCGACGCTTTGTCTGCGTTGATAGGTCGACTATCTGTTGATAGTTCGACTATCTGTTCTGCGCTGATAGTTCGACTATCTGCTTGATAGGTCGACTATCTGTTCTGCGCTGATAGGTCGACTATCTGTTGATAGGTCGACTATCTGTTCTGCGCTGATAGGTCGACTATCTGTTGATAGGTCGACTATCTGTTCTGCGCTGATAGGTCGACTATATGTTGATAGGTCGACTATCTGTTCTGCGTTGATAGGTCGACTATCTGTTGATAGGTCGACTATCTGTTTTCTGAGGTAGGTCGACTATCTGCTTGATAGGTCGACTATCTCTGTGCGCTTGATAGTTCGACTATCTGTCCTGATAGATCGACTATCTGATAGTTCGACTATCTGTTCTGATAGGTCGACTACCTGCCGGGGTAGTTCGACTATCTTCTTCGATAGGTCGACTATCTGGATCGTTCGACTATCTGCTCTATAGATCGACGATCTCCGTGCGTCGGTCGACGATCTCCGAAGGTCGTTCGACGCTTTCTGCCTGCCTTTATATTTTGTATTTATTTATTATATTTAATTAATTAATACATTTTCTGGCACATTATTTCAAGCTGTATGATAAAGTTTCCAGGCATTATTTGCTCTATTCTTTTTGCCTGAGTTCAAATCTTTTAAGATAAAGTTGTTTGTCTTATTAGCTGTCATTATAATTACTTTATCTGCTGACAGCCCTTTATAGCCGTTGGACTGAAAAGTCTTCTTCTTTGCTATAAAGAGATTATTTCTGATGTGACTTTATTTAGTCCTTCTGATTATTTGATTTAAGCCTGCAGCTTCTTAGAAAGAGGTTTATTCCTTTTTATAGAATGTTTTGCTGCAGAGATATTTCTGTCTTCTTGATATTTACAGCCCAGGTCTCAAGGCTCAGAAGAAGACAAAGAATTCAAATGGAAGAGAGCCGTTGCTTGATGATGATTATATAAAGAACCCTTTGCAGAAGGATTCAAGCTAGTTAACAGAAGCTGATAGCCAACCAGTGTTCATTCAAGCTTTCAAGCCTTCAAGCTTCCTGCTCTCAGCAAACTCCATCTAACTGAGAAGTGTTAAGATCCTCATCTCTTCTTCAACCTGAGTTCTCCTGCTTTCAGGAAGTTCAAACTCAGAGATTCTTTGAAGAAGAAGAAGAAGAAGAATAGCTGCTTGAAGAGATTTCTTTTTGTTATTTATTTTCTTCCTGTAGCTTTTCCTTCAGAATTTTCTGAAGAGTTTTCTGCACTGAAGCAAGACTTCACCTGGACATCTTTGAGCCAGGGGGATCCTTGATTCTTTAGAGCATTCTAGCTCAGTGCAAGTTTTTGTGCTTCTCTAATCTATTGAAAAATAGAGAAGACATCTTAACCTTCTTCCCCCTCCTGTACAGGGTTATTACTCCCTTCAAAAGTATCCCTTGGTGGCAGGGCACCTGATCAAAAACCTGTGCTTGGTTTTTAGACACCTGATCAAAAGTCTAAAGGGTATCTGAATCTACCTGAAGCAGATTCTGTTGGTGGCAGGGCACCTGATCAAAAACCTGAGTGGATTCCTACCGTGTGGGTAGAAGAGTGGACGTACCCAAGTTGTTTGGGGAACCACTATAAATCTCCTTGTGTCGTCTGGATTCAACTGTTTAATTCCTGCATTGTGGTTGTGATTAGATATAACTAGGTTGCTAGTTACTGATTAGGTTTTTCCAAGCTTAACTGTAATTACAGTTAGCTTGTGTTTGTACACATCACTTGTATTAGGCTTTAAGGTTAAATCAATATCTATAATCTTTTCATTCCGCACTTCACTCCAAGGGAGTTGGGTAGACTATTAAGTTTTGTCTGTACAAAATTTGATAACTCTATTCACCCCCCCTCTAGAGTAGTATCTATCCCTTCACTTTCATGCTGCTGCTGAAGAAGTTGAGGCTGTGCAAGACTTACCAGAGAATGCCTCCAAAATGACTGAAAAGGAATCAAGCTCAGGTACTCTCAACCTTGAACAATTTATAGCCTTTGTGGCTGAGAATATTGCCTCTGAGTACATTGAAGGGTTGGCTAATTCTCATATGGATTCCCTAGTCATCTCTCTAGAGAAAGCATCTGCCCCTGCAGATACAGTCATCTTTTCTCCACCTATCCTTACCTATCCTCTAACCATTCCTTCTATTGCAGAACTGGTCCCCAGGATAGCTCCTGACTTGTATCCTGAATCGGAACTCTGGAAGAGATCTCCAAATGTTGATCTTGATGCCCTCCTTGTGCAAGATGCCATTAAGGAAGCAAAAGAAAAGGAAGATAGAGAGAAGCAGGAGAAAGAAAAGGCTGAACATGTTATAGCTGCCAAAGATATCTCAGAACAAGATTTTGATGATTATGCTGGCAGAACCTCATCCCACTCCTCTGATGATGATGATTCTGAGGATTCTGATAGTACCCAGAAGAAGAAAAAGGCTGTATCCAAGAAAAGAAAAGCATCTGCTCATCCTACTGCTAATCCAGACAAGGATGTTCCCTATTTCATTCTGAAGGGAATTGATCCCAAGAGCAAGGAATTTCAACCATGGATGCGACTTTCAAAGAATCAGTCAAGAGAGAAGAAGAGAACAAAAAGATATGACACTCCAATTCAGAAATTCCCCCCCAGAGGTCCTCCTCCACCTCCTGGTGCTGGAGCCTCTGGAAGTCTCTCTTCTGCTCCATCTGCAAAATCAGCAAGTTCCAACACCTTTAAGTCTTACCAGAGAAGGAGTAACCAAAGCCAGGGAGGCCAAGATGTATCAGGACAAGGAAGGAAAAGAAATGAAAATGTTCCCATGGAACAAATAAAGGAGATGAAATTTCAGCAATCTACTTTCTCTCCTCCTCCTGCTCCTAAAAAGAAAGTTCCAGAATGGAAACCTCTTCCTCCCAGGAGAGGTCCATCCTCCACATCAAGGAAACCTGCTGCTTCTGAGACAGCTGAAATGAAAGGAAAAAGAGTGGTCTATTCAGAGAAATCCCACAAGAAGTTCATTGAACTTGCACCTCCCAGATCTCTATATGCTGAAACTGATCCTAAGAAGGCTGCACAGATTCCTCTTGACTCAAGCAAATTAGCCACAGCTCTTCAAAGGAACATGGAGATTGCAGCCCAAGCTGATACTGACAGACCACCCTCTCCATCAGACATGATTGAAACTGAAAGAATTGCCTCTATGGCAAGATTTAAGGAATCTATTGCTCTAAGCATGATGGAGAGAGCCAAAGCTCAAGGTCTAGACCCTACAGCATATATAACTATGTCTGAATTCAGAGAAAAGGAACTCAGCAAAATTCAAGTCAACTCTGAAATTTTTAATACTGAAGAATACATGAAGTTGCACCCTGCTGCAGTTTTGCCAAGCTATGCTGAAAAGAAAATTATTGGTGAACATGATCTAATGCTATCCAAAAGACAAGCAGCAAACCCAAACAGGGAAATTATTTTCAAACCAGCTGTAATCCCTAAGAACTCATCTGATGCCAAAACCTCTGATATATCTGCTTGATACTTTATAGTTCTGCTGACTTATGGTTTTATGTTTTTCTGTGGATTGCCTGTGATTTAAATTTTTTTTGGTTAATCTCTGCTTTCGATATTGTGTGCATTAGTTTTAGATCGGATTGGATAACATAACCCAAATAGGGGGAGATTGTTGGTACCCTGAATGTGATTTGGCTTATGTAATCCCTTTCCAGCCCCTCTTGATCCATATAACTATATATGATCATGATTAGGCCTTGTTCAGTTTCCCTAGGACAGTTTATAACTGACCTAGAGCTTAGGCTAGATGTTCTAGATGTATTTTTTGGTTAAGGCATTTTCCGTTCGACCATCGTCGAACGAGGCCTCGTGATCGTCGATCAAATGGTCGACGATAGCAGGGCTATAGAATCGTTGAAGTCAAGACAATTATCGTCGACCGATGGTCGACGATCTCAGAGCAAGTTACTTATGCTCTGAAGGTTGGTCGACGATCTGCCATCAGCAGTTCCACGATCGTATTCTTGCTTCACGATTTCTGTCTCGACAGATATTTGCCTTAGTCGTCGACGATATCTTGTGCTGGTCGACGATTTCTATGTCGACAGATTTCTGCTTTCTGTCGACGATCTGTTAGCTAGGTCGACGATCATCGAACCCCAGTTCGACGTTTATTGTCTGCCTTTATTCTTTTTATATTCATTTTATTCCTTGGTTTATTTCCAAGTGTTTTAGCGTGTGGTTAGAAAGATTTTCTGAAGATTGTTTTTGCTAATGTATGGCTTAAATTCAAATGAATTAATTACCAAATATGTTAAGCATAAATTACGGGATTCAGTATTTTGATAAAGCATTTTTGTCCTATTATACAAAATATATTGCCAGGCTGTATTCTAGCCGTTGGCACTGTGTGCTATTTCCAAGAATGGTAAGTCTTTATACTGAGATATTTTCCCACTTATTTAATTCCTCATTGGGACTGACAGCAAGCTAATAGGTCATTCTATTCCTATCGCTATATTCTATTTTGAGATAATCTGCTGCAGGGCTCGAGAATTAAAATCAATAGAGCCGTTCCAAAGGAAAAATGAGAAGACATATTTAAGAGAGATCTTTTCTCACAAAAAAGAGAAGAAAACATATACAGAGAGAATTTTTTCGTGTGCTGCATTCTCTCAAGCATCTTCAGACCAACTCTTCGTCATTTCACAAAAAGAAGAAGAAAAGCTCCCCTGAAGAAAAAAAAAGCCCAGAGCAATTACTTTCATTCTCAAGTCTCTTGAGCATCTGCTTAGAGTTTTCAAGACTTCAGAAAGAGCTCCAGATCTGCTTCACGTGCTCCAGAATCTGAAGACCTGATAAAAATCAGTCTACAGATCTCTGAGGATTTAGTTTCAGTATATCTGAAACTCCTTCATCCTGAAGCAAAGGCTTTCCCTGGACTTTCACTGAGCCAGGGGGAGACTTTGATTCTTTAGAGAATCCACAAGTCCTCTCTAATCTGTATTAACAACAGAGAAGACAATCTAACCCTCTCAACCCCTTTGTAAAAGAGTTTTCACACCTCTTCAAAAGTGAACATTGGTGACAGGGCACCTTATCAACAACCTGTGGTTGAGCATCCTTATCAAAAGCTCAAAGGGTCTGTTTGATCTACCTGAATCAGATCATTGGTGGCAGGGCACCTTAGCAAAAACCTGTAGTGGATTCCTACCAGGGTGGTAGAAGAGTGGAGTACCTATTAAGAGGGAACCACTATATATCCTGTGTCTCTCTGGCTGTTTTTTGTTTAATTGTTTATTCTGTGGCTGTGATAGAACTACCTAGGATTGCTAGTTGCTGTGATAGGTTTATAGTTAAACTGAAATTTCAGTTAACTCTCTCACTTGTGCACCTCACTGTGTTAGGCTCTTAGGGTTCAAGTATCAGATTATTTCTTCCACAAATAAACTCCAAGGGAGCTGACTAGTTATTCATAAAATTTGAATACTCTATTCACCCCCCCTCTAGAGTAGTTTACAACTTATCCCCTCACTTTCAAAGGCAAATCCTCACCTAGTAGCACACCTATCATTGAGTTCGTCATGAAATGAATTTTCATAGTGATATGTGGCCTGAGTGCGTGTACACTTGTACCCATTCGGAATGATCCCTACTATGAAGTCCCTAAAAACAAAAATAATAATAAAAAAAAACATAGTGATATGTGGCCTGAGTGAGTGTGACTTTGCACCCATTCAGAAAGATCCCTACTATGGACCTTTGGTTAAGAAACAAAGAAAAAATATATAGAGTATCTATCTTCGAAAAAAAATAAATGGGAAGTATAATACGTGCAAAGTCTGGGGGTGCTCGTAGAATATCAATGTTTGTTAAGGTATTGACCATACCAAGGGCTCAATTGTGATCTAGGTGTGCAAAGAAAAAAAAACCCATCGAGTTATTTTTTTTTCTTACCCCACCTATAATTACCTATCCTAAGCCAAAAAGGTTACACCACCATACAAGTCCTAAGGATCCAACTTTACTAATTCTCATTAGTGCTATGGAGAGGGTGTGTAAAGGAAAGTGTATGATTATCAATAGAGGTATGTTTAAGTTTTGAAAGACTAATGCATATGTTATTAAGATTGTTCTTTTCTCCTTACAATAGTAATGGATAATTATAATCCTAATTCTAAGAAAGAGCGAAAAATAGTTAAGATATGTATTGGAGGAATTTTTAAGAAAAAGTTATATTTAGAAAAGTCTGCTATACTATTTCCTATACAATTACAACATCAAATTTCTATTTGAATTCAAAACAATCAGTGTGCGGAAGAAGAATTATGTATTGGTAACTCAATTGTTTGAATTACTTTGCTTAGGGACAAGCAAACACTCAAGTCTGGGGGTATTTGATGAGTACAATTATGATAGATTCTGACTATCATAATTGTAATCATGTCCACTGTTTTCTACCTCTTTACTCAAGTAATTGCGAAAAGTAGTTGAGAATTGGTATTGTCATGAATAGTAGAGCATAGGTTAGAGTCTTTACTATTTTATGTATTGAAATCCCCACTTACTACGTCATTTCTCTAATGCAGGTACGACTAACCAGTGGAACTAAAAGTCTTGGAGCAAACAGGGGAGTTGACGGGACCAGCAGGGCTGATCAAAGCAGAAGAATTGGTCGAACACGGGTAGGAACACGCCCGTGTGCCTACCCGTGTTCTATCCTTGCTGAAACGATTTGTCCACACGGGTTTGAACACGCCCGTGTGTCCAGACCGTGTCCTTTTCGGGACAAATTGAAGAATTAAATCCGGCCTACCCGTGTCCGAAGAACATGAAGAACAACACGGCCGTGTTCTCCACCACGGCCGTGTCAGTACCCGTGTCATCGAACACGGCCCATGACCAAACACGTCTGCTCTTGTGGAACTGCCTTGGAACTGCCGACACGGCCTGCAACACGGCCGTGTCGGAACCCGTGTTCGACCATGTTTGCTATGAGACTATAAAAACCTGGAGAAAAATTGTATTCTGGACTTTTGGATCATTTTTGTTTGGAGATTTTCTGGAGAACGAAAGTGGAGCACCCAAGAGAAGGAAGGCTTGAAGGAGATATTCGTATGCATTTATTCTTCAATTTATCTCATTTAATCTTGTATCTCTCTTGGTAATCCAACTTTATTTATCTTTTAATTTTCATGAACAATGTGTTTGAACAAATTAGTAATCATGTATCTTCTTGTTTGAATCAATTTCACGGTATTTTGTTCGTATATGGGTTTGCAAACATTGAGGATTATCCTTGTTATGAATGATTATTTACTTTTACATGAATTCCAAATGTCTAGATTGAAAAATTGGATTCTTTGGATGATGGTTAAATCTTCATATTTATGTGTTATTTCTCTTTGCAATCTAAAATTCATGATCGAGAGATATGTTTCTTGGAAAATTAGAATACGAAATGATGGAATTATGGTATTTTAGAGATAAAGTTCCATGAATCTATGTAGTAGGTAGGGTATTTCATTCAATGCAAATTTGAGTATTGTAAATTGTTCGAGAGAAGATTTACTTAACGTAGATTTAAATTTCAAATTGCTCGAGGGAGAATTTGATAATTAGTTTAACCCTTTACAATACAATGAATTTGATAGTTTTGTTATTTCATGATTACACAAAATGATGATGTTCATTGAATGCCTTTAACTTTCGGCTTGAAATTATTTTTGTAACTCTCCTATCTAATTTTTATCCAAGTAGTCATAGTTAGGATTAATCTATGTTAGAACACAATTTTAAATGTAGGTATGATAATAGAGTGAGAGTGAGTACAAGTAGTTGAAAGGACCCTGTGGAATATGATACGAGATGTAGGCTTCTCTTATACCATGATTGATAGGTGCACTTGCTTGAAAGATAATTCAATCTAGCTTATGCCCATCTACATAGTTATGATAAAACATAGAATGACTCCGCATCAAGGTTAGACTTAGTGAAAATGATCATCAATCACTCAAAGAAGGAAGGAGTTGAACGCAACCGTAGAGATAGGATGACGTAAATCTTCCGGATTGGAGTCAAATCCAATAGTGCGGATCACATCGATAATGCAACTTTAGGCTTCTTTGGTTTGTAAAGAGATTTCGATCAAAGAGTCTATAAGTTGGGAGACCTAATGCTCTAGCGAGATTTTGTCTCATTTTCGGATCCGTCACGGCCGAGTATGATTTGCAAATTTAAAACTATACCTTTTATCTCTCTCGTTTCATTTTATGGTGAATCAATGATCGAATGCTAGCTTTTTAATATAAGTTTTTTGTCTCGCAAATTATCGTTTATTTCAAATTAAAAATTCTCAAAATCCAACAATTTTCCGGTAGGATAATAGTTCAAGCGTGAGTAGCAGTACTTGACAGCCCCGTGTTTAAATACGACCTTGATACTACGATTCGACAGGTACGCTTGCCTGTTCGGGTTTTAGCCCATCAACGACCCCTTGGTTTGTAAGTTCGCGCGAGCGTGCTTATAAGTTAAGGTTTAATCGGTAGATATATATATGCTTGCTAGAACACTGACATCCTATAGTATAAATTGGTATGAGACTATTTATACGATATGAGCCTTGTAAAATATCCCTTGACTTATGTGCTTTCATATAAGTTAAGGTTACTTATTCCTTGTTCAGTCTTTTTTACTTTTATTACTGCCGCACATACTTATAGAATTGCTAGACTAGTTCCGTCGTCACCTGTTATTTGTTATTCTCCACCTTCATTTCCTCTCCTTTCCTCCTCCCCGCTCGGTGCCTAGGAGTCATGGGGGAAGGGGCGGGGGATGATAGGACTTAGTATTTTAGACTAACGGTTTTCGAACTACATCATTTTATGGGACCGTAGAGCCCAGCATGGAGCAGCAGCCCCGGAGGTCGGCACACTTGGAGATGTGACAGTCTAGTATCGGAGTTCAGACAACTGAGACTGTGAGTCCCGATCGCTAGTAGTTATTTAGTTTTGCTTTTGCTATGAGAGATATGTAGTGAGGATTTTTATGTACTGAGCATGAGCCCATGTTTTCTGTACTTTTATTATATCTGTGGACACTCCCTTCATGGAGATTATTTACTATATATGTTATGTTTGTGGACTTGCCTTTTATTACTTTGCTACTGTTGTTATCGAATTGGCCGGTAGGATCAGCATTTTGTAGTGACGACCTTCCCGTGTGTGAAGGTGTCACCGCAAAGCGGCGGTTCTGGGCCTAAGACCCCGGTGTTTTAAAAAGAAAAAAATGGGGTCTTATAAGTGGTATTAGAGCAGAATTCGATCGAAAAGTAGCAGTCCAAAAACCCTGGGTAACCCCCGCGCGAGTTTAGTTTGGGGACAAACTAAGCAGCAGAAGCAGTGGTGTGCCCATATGGGGGATCACATGTAAATTATCCACCTTTAATTAGGTTTGAGTCGATTACTTACGAATGACTTTTGTTACGCAGCCCCCAACACTGTCTACACCACAGGGCAGAGTCCAGCAGACTCTAAATGTTGCACCACCTCCCCCGGTCCCCACTCCGTTCCTACAGTCGGAGATGTGACAAACTCTGACAGCCATATTGGAGGCTTTCAGGGCTCAGCAGGTTCCGGCTCCGTAACCAAACTCGGGGGCCAATTTGTTGAGTATCTTTCGAGGACTTTCTCCCCCGTCTTACTTGAGGACAGAGTCAGCTGTTCGGACAGAGGAGTGGTTGGATATCATGACGGAGGCCCACCACAGTCGTTATTAAGTACACCCAGGAGTTATGAAGATGACTGCGGATTCTAAGAAGACCATGTACTCGCCAGGCATGAAGAAGGATATCGCCTACTTCGTGACCCACTGCGAGACATGCTAGCTGGTGAAGGCAGAGTGTAGAAAACCTGCAGGATTGTTGCAGCCACTCCTAGTGCCGGAGTGGAAGTTCGAGGATATTGCGATGGACTTCATACATGGCCTTCCCCGATCACGGATGGGAAACGATTCGATCTAGGTAATCGTCGATCGGCTGACAAAGCTAGCTAGATTTATCCCTATTAGGAAGGATGACTCGGTTGGTCTGCTGGTTCAGAAATTCGTGGAGCAGTTCGTCCGTTATCATGGCATACCCAGGACAATTGTGTCAGATCGGGATGGACGGTTTACCTCTAGGGAGTGGTGATCAGTGCAGACTTACTTGGGTACCCGGATGGCTTTCAGTACAACTTTTCATCCCCAGACTGATGGGTAGATAGAATGCACAAATCAGACCTGGGAAGATCTGCTGTGTCTATGAATTCTGGATTGCGGAGTGTAACAGCCCGAAATTTTGAGTTGAAATGGGTGGTGTCTGTACCAAGTTTGGATCTTGGTAGGGTGAACACGGCCTGTGACATGGATGTGTCACACGACCGTGTATGCTCAGGTCGTCCAGTGAAGGACACGGCCTGGGACACAGGGGTGTCCCAGGGCATGCCAACACACACGGCATGGGACACAAGCGTGTATCATGGCCGTGTACTTCTCAGGAATATTTTGGGTTTTGGTGTCGACTGTCGAACACGGTCGTTTTTTGGTTGACACGGGCATGTCAAATCCAACACGAGCGTGTTGTCACCCGTGTCCTCCAAGCGACGTGGCGGTTGGCATGGCAGTTATTCGTGACACGGCCCCTAGTCACGGGCGTGTCGAGGACCCGATACGGGCGTGTCCCAACCCGTGTCCTTTTCTGTGCTCAATATTCGTGGCAGGATCGAGGAACACGACCTGGGACATGGCCATGTGCAAAGCAGTGTTCGGCCCAGGATTAAAGATTTAAGGCTTATCTGAGCCTTTTGTTTTCTTTAAATAAGATCCAACGACCCAGATGAGTTCCTTCTTGTGTTTAGTTCGGGATTAGAGGTTTTATTCCTCATTCCATCTTTAACTCCCTCTTTCTAAGAAGTTAGAGAGAGAAGAGATCAAGGAAGAAGGAAGGGAGGAATCCGGCCGCCGGCGGAGCATCGGAGCACTAATCTGAGAACCGAGACCGGATCCGTGGAGAGAATTCCTTTGCGAAGCTTTCTATCTAACTAGTTTTTCATGGCACCGAAGCGGACTTCAAGGGTAACGATTTTAACTTGAGCACTTGAAGCTTTTCTTCCTTTGCATGGGAAAACCCGCTCCCGCGAGTGTGCGGTGAGTGCGCGGTGTTCCTTGGGGTAGATATGTGAAGTACCCCTTGTTAGAGTCCGGAATCGAAGTACAGGCATAGGCATTGTGTGTGAAGCCTACCCAGACGTGTTTGTCTGGATCGGTGATGTTGCATTGCATGAATAGCCAGAGAAGACTTCGTGTGTTGTTTTCGGGTTTCTACGCGGTAGATTGCGGCAGGGATCCTTGGAGATTAACTCCAAGGCGCACCCGAAAAACTGTGTGGAAACGTAATTCTGCTAACTTGGCGGCTGGGGAGTCAGCCTTGAACATAACTGGGTTAGTTGTTGTTTGGTAATGATTTAGGATCCGGGTGAAGCTTGGCCCGCGCGTACGTCTTAAAGTGACTAGGCAGCGTGAGCAACGGGTGGGTGGATACGGACCTGGGCTATGCGGTTCAGTGCTAGAGGCCCTAAAGTGGAACTGGTCGTTGGCATAGTCGGGAGTCTTGGACTACGGTCAGAAGGACTCAAAAATGCTCACATAGCTTGCCATCCTAAGGATGGTGGTGAAGCCACGGAATTGATCAGATTCACTGTGAATGTGCCCTGAGTGCACGGGTTGTTTGGCTGAGCGAGCCTACACCTGTGGAAAAATTCTTTATATGCACTTTATTATTTAGCTAGGCTAACGTTATGAAGGGAAGGAGCACCGCCTCCCGAATAAGGGGGCATGGTCGTTATATGTTGGTCAGCTTTAGCTGACCGTTGCTCTGTTTGCCACCATGCGGTGGAATGATTGCTTGCAGGTGCTGCGGAACCAAGCGCCAAGTAGCGTGTTGAAGCCTAAGCTGCCATGCAGGCCCTCGAAGGCCGAAGTGAACTGCTATTTTTATTTTCTGTCATGTATGGCCGGCCTGCGAGTCGATGTTTGTAAGACATTACCTTGTTAAGAGAAAATTTGTTAGGCCATAAGGCCATGTACTCTTTTGTATATTCGTTTCATTTCATTCCTATTTTGGTTAGTGGACATTCATGCCATGCTTGTGGAAATTTTGTGTTCTATTAACCGTTTAAAAGCTTCCGCTAGAATGCTTTGTGTTAGGACGAATAGTTGAGTATTTTGTATTATTCTGTAATCCCTCTGACTGTCCGTGGTATATGGCGTCGGGTTCCAGCTGGACCTTCTGTTATATACCATACGACGGATGGGGGCGTTATAATTTGGTATCAGACTAGGGTTCCGGTCGTCTGTAATCGAATTCGTGGGCGAATTTTTTTAAGGGGTTGTGAGCACATTTTTGTGCATCATCGTTATAATATAAAAGAACCCATGAATGTCCACTTAGGAATAAAAAAATACACTTGTTTTGGGAACCTAAGTGTTCCAATGATTACTTTTAGCAATTTGTGTGTTGCTTAATCAAGGGTTTATGCTATTATAGGTGTATAGAAGCGGTGCGGGGCAATCAGAGCTTCTACAATCAGCGGAAAGTAGTGCATCAATAGACGTGCCTACAATACCTCCTTCAGCAGAAACCATCAGATTGGTGGCTGAAGCAGTTTTGCCATGAAAAATGCCCAGCAAGTGCAGCACGAACCACTTTTAATGAGTAATAACCGATTAGAGTGGCAGTACCGGGAGTAGTAGAACGTGGGGCAGTTGATCCGGTAGCACCAAGAAGAGCCATGGAGAAACAGCTCAAGCACGTGATGAGATTTAATCCTCTGGTATTCGATGGGTTGGGAACGCCAACTCAAGCTGAGGATTGGCTCTCTACGATGAAGAGGCTCATGACCGCCACAGAAACTTCGGAGTGGCAGAAGACCACAATAGCGACCTTCCTATTGGCTGGTGAGGCAAGGATGTGGTGGGACGAGTTGGAGGTTCATCTCTTAGTGGGAAGACAACTTGCTGACGTATCGATGGAGGAATTCTCAAGGTTATTCATGGCTAGATACTTACCTTCTACCCAGAAGCTTGAGATGGAGAATAAGTACCTTGGATTGACTCAGGGAGCGAGTAGCGTGGATGAGTATCTCCACGAGTTTACTCGGTTAGGTCGTTATGCTGGTGCTATGTTTACTGAAGAAGAGAGGAAGACCAACTGATTTTATGAGGGTCTACGGAGCGACCTACAACTACTCCTTGCTGGGCCTAAGGCGCAGGGCTTTCTAGCCTTGGTAAATGCGGCTCGGTCTTTGGAAAGGGTTGCAAGGAAAGTGCAAGAGAAGAAGGACCCAGTGGAGAAGAAGTCAGAGTTTAAAGTTCCAAATATAAAGTTAGGTTTCCGCAGATGGAACAAGAAGCAGAAGACTTCGAGCTCAGCCCCTTCGACTTGTACTACGGGGGCAAACCCTAGTCGAGCCCCATGAGCCTGTTACAACTGTGGAAAGGTGGGACATTTTACAAGAGAATGTTGGAGCGGACGTGCAAAGTCTGAGAGGAGGCAAGGAGCAACTTATGAGGAAAAAGGGAAGGCGGTGGAGTTGACCGCATCCCACCATGCTCCGGCCCAGCCTAGAGTTTATAATCTTGGCCTGCAAGAGGCCATCAAACAAGCTGACGTGGTGACAGGTATGAGTTAAATTTATTACAGTTTAGCTTTTTGTTGTAACTGTTACCTTTGTATGTGTTAGCTTATTTGTGTTGGTGCTAGGCTTTGTATTGATTTTCGATCGTCCGGCGAGAGCCCTGTTTGATACGGGAGCATCGCAATCCTTCTTGTCCGAAAGATTCGTATCGCTTATCGGAGTCCCTTCTTCGATGGCAAAGGACAAGCTAGATGTGTTGTTGCTCAATGGGTGCTCAATGCGCACGGATAGAATCTGCGTGGTAAAGTTGCGGATTGGGGATCAGGAGTTTGATTTGCAAGCGTCGGTGCTGTCATTAGTGGAGTTCGACGTAATCTTTGGAATGGATTGGCTTTCGGAGCAGCGAGCCTGCATTGATTGTAACCGAAAAGAGGTTAAGTTGGGACTAAATACTGAGCGAGAGACTAGGTTTGCGGGCTTGAAAGGGTCGAGCAAGATTATGATGTCGACTCTTCAGGTGATTAAGGCAGTTCGGTCTGAGGCTGAGCTGTTTGTCATTTCAGTACAGGCTTCCACGCCTAATCCTAGTCTAGACAGTATTGCAGTGGTGTCTGAGTATCCTGATGTATTTCCAGATGATCTCCCGGGAGCCCCTCCTCAACGGGAGATTGATTTTACGATTGAGCTGGTGCCGGGTGCCAAACCGGTGTCAGGTTGGAACACGGGCGTGTCCCAACTCGTGTCCTTTTATGTGCTTGATATTCGTGGCAGGATCGAGGCACACGTCCTGGGACACGGCAGTGTGCAAAGCCGTGTTCGGCCCAGGATTAAAGATTTCAGGCTAATCTGAGCCGTTCGTTTTCTTTAAATAAGATCCAACGGCCCAGATGAGTTCTTACTTGTGTTTAGTCCGGGATTAAAGGGTTTATTCCACATTCCATCTTTAACTCCCTCTTTTTAAGAATTTAGAGAGAGAAGAGATCAAGGAAGAAGGAAGGGAGGAATCCGGCCGCCAGCGGAGCATCGGAGCACCAATCTGAGAACCGAGACCGGATCCGTGGAGAGAATTCCTTTGCGAAGCTTTCTATCCGACTAGTTTTTCATGGCGCCGAAGCGGACTTCAAGGGTAATGATTTTCAACTTGAGCACTTGAAGCTTTTTTTCCTTTGCATGGGAAAACCCGCTCCCGCGAGTGTGCAGTGAGTGCGCGGTGTTCCTTGGTGTAGATATGTGAAGTCCCCCTTATTGTCCGGAATCGAAGTACGGGCATATGCATTGTGTGTGAAGCCTACCCAGCCGTGTTTGTCTGGATCGGTGATGTTGCACTGCATGAATTGCCGGAGAAGACTCTGTGTGTTGATTTCGAGTTTCTACGTGGTAGATTGCGGCAAGGATCCTTGGAGATTAACTCCAAGGCGCACCCGAAAAACTGGGCGGAAACGTAATTCTACTAACTTGGCGGCTGGGGAGTCAGCCTTGAACATAACTGGGTTATTTGTTGTTTGGTAATGATTTAGGATCCGAGTGAAGCTTGGCCCACGCGTACGTATTAAAGTGACTAGGCGGCGTGAGCAATGGGCGGGTGGATACAAACCTGGGCTATGCGGTTCGGTGCTAGAGGCCCTAAAGTGGAACTGGCCGTTGGCATAGTCGGGAGTCTTGGACTATGGTCGGAAGGACTCAAAAATGCTCACATAGCTTGCCATCCTAAGGATGGTGGTGAAGCCACAGAATTGACCGGATTCACTGTGAATGTGCCCTGAGTGCACGGGGTGTTTGGCCGAGCGATCCTACGCCTGTGGCGAAAGTATTTATATGCACTTTATTATTTAGCTGGGCTAACGTTATGCAGGGAAGGAGCACCGCCGCCCGAATAAGGGGGCGGGGCCGTCATATGTTGGTCAGCTTTTGCTGACCATTGCTCTTTTTTCCACCATGCGGTGGAATGATTGCTTGCAGGTGCTGCGAAACTAAGCGCTAAGTAGCGGGTTGAAGCCTAAGCTGCCGTGTAGGCCCTCGAAGGCCAAAGTGAACTGCTATTTTTATTTTCTGTCATGTATGGCCGGCCTGCGAGCCGATGTTTGTAAGACATTACCTTGTTAAGAGAAACTTTGTAAGGCCATAAGGCCATGCACTCTTTTGTGTATTCGTTTCATTTCATTCCTATTTTGGTTAGTGGACATTCATGCCATGCTTGTGCAAATTTTGGGTTCTATTAACCGTTTAAAAGCTTCCGCTAGAATGCTCTGTGTTAGGACGAATAGTTGAGTATTTGGTATTATTCTGTAACCCCTCCGATTGTCCGTGGTATATTGCGTCGAGTTCCAGCTGGACCTTCTGTTATATACCATACGACGGATGGGGGCATTACACGGAGAACCTTGGGAAAAGCTGTTGCCACTGATCGAGTTCTCATATAATAACAACTACCAGTCCAGCATAGGGATCAATCCTTATGAGGCCCTATACGGACGAAGGTTTAGGACTCGACTGTCATGGGTACAGGATGAGGATCCGAAGGCTTTGGGTTCGGAGTTTGTAGAGGACACCGAAGCTCAGGTGAGGCTGATACAGGGCAGGATGTTAGAGGTATAGAGCAGACAGGCTAAGTATTATGATGCTCGACATCGTAAGGTGGAGTTTTAGGTGGTGGACTGGGTATTCTTGAAGATCTGACCGATGCATGGGGTTTCACAAGTGCGTGGTCGGAAGAAGAAGTTCAGCCCAAGATATATGGGGCCTTACCGAATCCTGGAGCGGATTGATTCCTTAACATACAGGCTGGAGCTGCCACCGGAGCTGGCGGGTATGCATGATGTATTCCACGTATCTTCTCTTAGGAGGGCTCTACTATGCCCGGAGCAGCAGATTACGACCACGGATGGGCCGGTAGCATCTAATCGGTCAGTTCACCTGGAACCGGTCCGGATTGACGACAAGGGGATACGAGTCTTGCGCCGCAAGAAGGTTCCATTATGCAAGGTCCTGCGGAGAAATCATGGGCGAGAGGAGCACACATGGGATCCTTAGGACTTGATGCAACAAAGGTATCCGGAGCTTTTCAGTCAGGTATTACTCACAATCTCTCGGGATGTTACAATTTACCTTTCATACTTGAAACCCCGTAGGCCTAACTAGAATTTCGAGGACAAATTTTTTTTGTTTATATATTGGGATTTGTAACATCCCTCAAACAACTAGACCTCTAGGTCTTTGTTTTGTCATGACTAGGTCATGACAAAACCATCAGAAGCTCTAGATCAAGTGGGCAAGGCCCAAGGTGGAAATCACCTTGGTCTGCTTATAGCATATCCTCAACATTAGACCTAAGGTCTGAATATAGGGATTCAAATTTTCCACCATATTTCCAGTGTAACATCCCTTTTTCAAATCAGACCCCCCCTAGGTGTGGCTTTGAGCATGACTCAGTCTTGGCAAGTCCTTAGTGAGTCTAGGAAACCAAATGACTAGTTGAGGCTCACTTGGGCTGCAAATAGTAAAATCTTAAAACCCTAATTTTTGGTGGCCTGGTGAGTTCAATCTGACTCCAAGGCATTCCTAGACCTATTATGAGATCAATGGGTCACCAAGACCCATTGGGGGCAAATCTGGTGGCTAAGTTGACCCAAGTCAACTCAAGCCCTAGTTAGGCCAAGGTGACCTTCCTTTGAGACAATTCACCCTCATTATGTCAAACCCACCCTACTTAACCATACCTAGGCCTTAGAGGAGGTCAATGGGTCACTAGGAGTCCTTTGATGGTGACCCAAAAGGTCAAGTTGACCAAGTCAACCCTAAGCCCAAATCAAGTCAAACCTAGTTCAATTAGATTAACTCAAGCTCAAGCCCTCATGTAGGCTCATGAGGTAATAGTAAGGGATAATATGGCTGCCTATAGCCTAAACCCTAGGCTAGTCAACATGGTGACTAGGAGAGAGGGTTAGGTCAATTTTTGGAAGAGTAATATAGGAGAGAGAAAGTGAGAAAAGAGGATTATTTTTTTTGGTGAAAGGGAGAGCCTCCATTCTCTTTTGAATTATGAGGTATTAATATTAATTATGGGCTGCCTTTAGGCTTTTAGGGAGAAGAAATCGTGAGGGTGACTAGGAGAGAGAAAAGGTGGTGGAGAGGTGAGTGGGTGTTTTGAAGTGTGAGGAGGCATGGGGTCAGCCAAAGAGGGGCCCACAGCCACCTAGTGGCTGACATCTCTTCCCCCCAACCGTTTCCCGGCCACCAAGGGGTGGCTCCACCCCTCTCTCTCTCCTCCCAACCTTTTCATGAAGAGGCACTTGCCCCTTGATGAAAACCGCCCCCCCTCCCCTCTCCTCTTATATATGCTCACTTAGGAGAGAGGGGAGATTGTTTTCGAAATCAGAGCAGGAGGAGAGAGCCTTGCCGGAGCCACCAAGGAGGAGAAACGCCGCCACCGCCGCCACCATGACGTCGCGCCGCTCAACCCGCATCCATGCCCGAACTCAGGTCCTCCTCCTCTCCTTCTCTCGTGCTTAGATCATAGAGCATGTTAGGTGTAGGTTTCGGGCTCAACCAAGCCGGTCGTGAGGTGGCAAAACCAGGAAAAAACACCATTAAAATGGAGTTTTTAGAGTTCTCGGGTGAGGCGGCGCCGCCACCTCCGGCCGCCCCACCGCCGGAAAAGGGCATCCCCCACCACCAGGGACTTAGGGGAGAAGTTTCCTGGTGGTTGCACCGCCTCGGGTCGCCGGAAACGGCCCCGTATTCCTCCTCCCCGACGGTTTCCAATTCTGCCTTTTGGGGAAGATGAAGTCCAGATACCGTTGGATCTACTTTAAGATCCGTGCAGCCCAATATTAAGATTTAAATGTTTATTTAAATTCAATTTTCTGTATTTTAATTTTACAGAATCACTGTAAACAAAATTTAGGCCCCTTATGGGCACCTGATGAAAAAGTTGTTAGCATGAAAGTTGTAGACATTTTAATTACCTACAGTTTGATATGTGGTGGGAAAAATTTGGTAGAGAACTCTGCCCTGTAGAGTCATTTGAATGTAGGTGTGTCCTAATAAATAGGGCAGAACCCTTGGGAAATTTATTTAGGTCCCTTGGAGGTATATTCATCAAAACTGGTCAACATAAATGTTGTAGGTATTTTGAATACCTACATTTTGATATGTGATAGGAAAAATTTGGATGAGTAGGCTGACCTGTAGAGACTTTTTAGTGAAGGCTATACCCTACAAGCTAGGGCAGATCACTGTAGGAGAATTTTAGGGCACCCCTAGGGATTTTCAGGGGATCTGACCATCAGAGAAGTTGTAGGTATTTCAAATACCTACAGTTTGATATGTGATAGGAAAAATATGGATGAGTGGACTGTCCTGTAGAGGCTTTTTAGTGAGAGGTATACCCTACAAGTTAGGGCAGTTCACTGTAGGTGAAGTTTAGGGCACCCCTAGATGTTTTCAGGAGAAGTATCCAACAAGAAACTTGTAGGCAATCTCAATATCTACAGTTTGATATGTAATGGAAAAATATAGGACAAGGCTACAGACCTGTAGGGCCATTTTCCTAGGGTAGGTCCTATATGTAGGGCAGATTTTAAGATGGATCCCCACACTTAACCCTTGGTCCAAATCCTTTGAATTTTGGACAGGGGCTTAATATAACCTAAACCTAGCTCCTATAAAAATTGGAGGCCATTTGGAATAGGGTAGCTTAGGGTTTTGCCCTAAACCTAGGAAAGCTAGGGTTAGGACATTGAAGGGTCAAATGACCTCCATACCCTCCCAAGTTTTGGTGAGGTGTCCCTGGTGTATATATCTAGGTCTGGTTCAAATTTCAACTCATTTGGTTGAGTTTTGAACAGGAACCATTAAGCCCTAAGTTGGACCTAGGGAAGGGTAATATGGGAAAAAGGGGACTTGTGGCAATTGGGTGGTCAACTCACCTCAAAAGAGGTTGAAGTTGTGACCAATGGGTTAGGATGATCCTAAGAACCTTTGGGGAGAAAAGGAGATGTGTTAGGGTGGATTTACCCTAGGGCCCAGGTACAAACCCAAAGTGAGGACTTTTGGGGGTTTGTGAAGGACATATGGGCAAATGCTCTTGTATGGCCTTGATATTTGGTGGAGAGGTGGTTAATGAATATTTAACCCTCTGGTTATAATCTTAGAGAATTTTGAGGTAGCTAGGTACCTCAAATCCTAAACCCTAGTTTTAGGGTAGAAGGGCCTTTAGGGTCAAAACAGTAATTTAACTCATCTAAAAGCTATGAAACTTGGGTAGAGTGAGTTTTAGAGTGTTCTAGACACATGGTAATTTTCCTGGAATTTTATGATTAATAAAAGTTATACTTCATGTGTTAAATGATTATTAGCCGATTTGTTGTTTTCAATTGTTTGGTGGCTTTAATTTAATTAAAAATCAGTTAAAATTCTGGATTTAGATCTTGCTGATTAGAACATTGATTCCTGAATTTTTATAGCACTTTATGTTGAGAATTTGTAGAGGCTCATTCACAATCTTTTAATATGGGCTTTAGATTGTAAAAATAAATTAGGGCTTGTTAAATTGCTGGAAAATTATGAGATTTGGAATTTAAGGTTTTTAGGCTCTTGTATAGCACTAAGAATTATTTAAGAATTTTTAGGGTTGCTGTTATAGTACTTGATTCACAAAGCCGGTTAGATTGTTAATTAGTAAATGATTTATTATAATTTAATTTCCAGCAAGAAAAATATGAAATTCTGTAAATGTTGTATTTAATATCATACCAGCACCCTGTATTTATTTCAAGATTTTTGGAGGAATATTTTATATAGATGCTTCAATAAACAAGAACTAGATGATTTATTACTAAATTATATTTAGGCCCCTTGGACATCATTGTAAATTATCAAACCTTGGAAAAATAGATACTTAGGCCTACTAGTATTTACCATAGAACTTTGATGTTTTGAATCAACTAAAATGACATACCTCATGTTCAAATGATGATATTAGGCCCTTAAGAATAAATAAATAAATTATCTGATTTATTAGGAAAATATTTAATGCTTTGGATTTAGGCAAATCCTGTTAGGATAGACCCCCGATAAATAATCTGAGGTATTTGGTTGAAAAGTAGGAGTCGAGTTTTCATGAACATCATATAGTACAGGTTGGTCGGTAGATAATAACCATGAGGAAATGTGTAAACAGGGTTAGGTTGTGTTGACTTAAGGATAGGTCATGTTGGTGGATTCATAGAAGAGAATGGATCACCTAAGGAGGTTTCAAGGTCTGGTGAAAATCGAGTCAGTAAGTGTTAGAAGGTGCGCGGGTCCGACGAAAGATCGTCGTTCCCGTAGGAGCGAAGAGTCAAAAATCACCCTAGGATAGTATACTGTAATATGAAAGGAATGGGTAAGGGAAATCAACCAACCAAAAATAAGTGCCTTGCGAAAGGGAACTTTGGTCTTCATACCATCGTAGTTCCTAGTGCCTATTGAGAACCCTTCACGGGGTATAATCCGGAGGCAGTCCTGGGCTAACGTAAACCTCAAAACAAAAGAAAGAGTAATCAGTTAAGTAGGGATTCACATTTGCACACACTCAGTAGTTAGGGTCGGAAATGGTTAGGCCATCCCGATGTGTTTAAGGGATGGGGATTTAGAATCAAGCCGGACGGGTTTGTCCGGGGAGCTTTTGGCTCGGTTGATAGACCTTACGGACGGGTTTGTCCGGGGAGCCTTTGGGCTTGGTTGGTAGTGGATACGGACGGACTTGTCCGGAAGCTTTTACCTTTTTACTGCTTATACTATAATCGTTGCATGTGCATAGATAGGAAGGAAAAGGTGGTGGGTCTTCGGTATCGGGGAGATCGATTGCACCGACACCGATATCGTTGACTCGGCAAGGTGGGTAGCACCTTGCCAAAGGTTAAGTCCGGCGGACCAGTCGGCAAAGTACGCAGGAGTCCGCCTCGTGCACCAGGCGTGAGCGTACGATAGGTCAGACCGGTAGTGCTTTTACTGGTTTTGAGGTGGGCGAGGCCCAACCCACCGCTTCCGTTTGCCACTACGGGAGTAACCTGGGAGTTGTCTCCAGAAAGGGGGAACTAAAGGTTTGTGTACACAAAGTCGTGTGTGTGAGTTGCACTGCATGAACATCATTAACCCACCATATAGTTGCATACATAATCATTCAAAACAACCTTGACACCTAAAGTATAAGTGGAATGGGACGCTTATACTTTAGGACTTGCAAAACGACCCCTTGGTCTATAAGCTTGTGTGGGCAAGTTTATAAATCAAAGGTTAATTTCAATATATATATATTTGCTGCTGTTTGATAACCGACACCCCAACGTATAAGTGGTATGGGACACTTTATACGATGGGAGCCTTGCAAAAGATCCCTTGGCTTATGTGTACTCACATAAGTGAAGGTTTAAATTACCTTACTTATTTTCCTTCTTGTCTGACCTATTACAACACTTATTATTAATTGCTCCCCGATTACACAACTGCAAGTTAGGACCACCGTCATTTGTTTTTGACTACTCTCCACCTTCATGTCCTTCCCTTTCTTCCTCTCCGCTCGGTGCCTTAGAGCATGGGGGAAGGGGTGGGGGACGATAGGACTTAGTCTTTTTGACTGACGGGCGACCGAACACCATTACAGGGGAACGTGGAGCGCAGCACGGAGGAGCAGCCTCGGAGGTCCGTGCACTTGGAGACGGGGCAATCTAGCACCGGAGTCCAGACTGCCGGGACTGTGAGTCCCGATCTTTAGTACGAGTGTTAGTTTATTTTCAGCATGAGTGATCTTGTAGTGAGGACTCTGATGTACCGGGCATAAGCCCTTTATTACTCTCATTACTCTGATGTTATTTCTGTGGACACTCCCCTCGTGGAGCTTATTTATATTATATGTGATTTACTTCTATTGTGGACTGCATTTCTCTTTACTGTTCTGCTTGCTACTTGATTGTGATCGAAAAGGCCGGCAGAATCGGCGCGTTGTAGTGACTACCTTCCCGGGTGCGAAGGTGTCACCGCAAAGCGGCGGTTCTGGGCATAAGACCCCGGGTTTTTAAAAAAAAAAAAAAAAAGGGGTCTTACATCCAGTCAGTCTATCAATTAATTCTACTAGAGTCTCTTCAGACTGAGACCCATCAAGTTTAATCCTTGTTGCAGGTTTTGAGGATATTGAAACTTGAGCACTCATATCTATTTTTGTTTCCTCAAAAGAGTTAGACAGTTGAGGATCATGTGGCTCTTCTTCCCTACTCTCAATAGATTGCTGATGTGTGAGCAAGACTATGTCCCACCTGTCAAACAACTTTGAGTCCATCCTCCTCATGTGATTGATCTTTGTTCCTAGCCTTGTAATGTCCTGATTCATACTAGACCCCTCGCACGCGTTTTGAGTCAGTGACTCAGGCTCGGGGTGCACTGGTAACAGGCATCGAGCGATACTCAAAGAATAGGGCGAATTTGACTTAGAATACTACTGGATTAAGTAGGCGTTGAGTGAACTCGACGCCATTCGACGAGGTGTTGAGTGGTGATACTCGACGCATAAGAAGAAATAGATTTAGAATGATACTGGATTAAGGAGGCATCGAGTGAACTCGATGCATTTAGACGAAGCATCGAGTGATACTCGACGCATAAAAAGAAATGGACTTAGAATGATATTGGATTCAGTAGGCGTCGAGTGAACTCGACATCATTCGACGAAGCGTCGAGTTATAGTCCTCGGAAAGACCTTTCTAACAGATGCTTACACGTTTTCATACGAGCTTTGTAGCTCCACGAATTTCCAGTCGAAGTTGATGTACGATTACAACTTATGTGAATGCTGATTTCGGGTTAGTGTATAAACGATTTTGGACAAGGTAGAAGAAACGTAGCAAGATGATATTAAGCTTTCAGTGAGCCTAGTGATATGCAACGATATAAACAAATGGTTTGGAGAAATCTAAATAAATGAATGGTTTGGAGGAATTTAGGAAACAAATGGTTTGATAGGATTGGTAGTACAAATGAAATACTTGTGAAATCCGGCATATATACGCATGATAATAAGACGATGAATGGCATAGGGTAATTGAATATGTAACCTTTAAACATGTTACCATGCTGGAAGATATATGCGAAGTATCCTCATAATGAATGTGATAAATATTTGGAAGCATAATGTTTGTGAATGCTCGATTATAGGGAAGGAACCAGATGAGATAAATCTCATGACCATGGAATATGTTAAATTGTGATCTCGAATATTGGAAGGGATAACTAATATATTCCACTGCTTAAAGTTGTGTCTCCCTACGTATTTCAGTGTGGGATTGTATGTTGTAAAAGGTGGCTTACCACCTGTGTTGATGTTGAACCCTTGAGTGCTTAGGAGCACAAAAATGTTAAAGGGTGTAATTGCGTTAGTATTTGACCGCACTGGATTGGTAATGGTGACAAGGGACTCAATGTGGAGCCCTTGAGTGTTGTTGAGCACTGGAATGGTAAAGATGAAAAGGGACTCGGTTGTAGCCCTTGGATAGTTGATGGCAAAGCCATGTGAAATTGCATACGGTGTGAGTTGACACACGGTGTCATAATCCAAGGTTAAGAATAATGTGACAGGTCTATAAGCTCGCTAGTCGTCACACCGACAAGAGTTGACAGATAGACTCTGGACGGTTGGCCTTGGTCCTCAGTACTTTTTCCCGGGGAACCTTCTGTGCCAAGTGGACGTTTGGCCTTGGCCCTCGGTGCTTTTTCCAAGGGCACTTTTCGTTCCACGATGATAGACCAGTTGTGCTAGGCTCTTGGTGCACATCTACCCGCGACCACTTCCGATTCATGGTACGTAGTGAGCTCCGCTGTTGTGTGCTTAGCGTTGAGGCATAAAGATGCCTAGATATGGTTGTGTGGATGCCTTCCTAGTAGTGGAAAGCCCGTTTCATTGTCACCGTCTGGCCATGATGGATGATGCCTGAGATGTTAGCTACCTGCTTGAAAAGTGGGAACTACAAGTCTGTGTCGATATTGCTGTGTGCATGTGTTAGCATGGGTGATTCATTGTATTGCATTACATACTCAAGATACTTATCATATAAGTTTGTATGAGACTCTTATATTATGAGTTACTTTACTGTTAAGCCGATCTTTAATTACTTATAAATCTATATGGGCATTTTTATAAATTAAGTTACTTTCGTGTTATTAGTAGTAGATATGCTCTGGTTGGATGATATATACTCTTTCTTAATTGCTATGAAAGATTGATACTATTGCTACTATACACTACTACTGTTATAATTCATGATTTGTAAAGATATACCATCTGCTTGTACTTACATCTTATATATATATATATTATACCATTGCTCCTTCTACCTCTCGATGCCTAAGAGCTGCTGAGGGAGCGGATCTGATAACCACTTAGTATTTATGACTAACAGTTGCTACGTATTCCATTTTAAGAGGAAACCCTGCAGATAGAGCAACAACAACATATCATACAGGAGGGTAGCCAGGCCAGGGTGACAGGTCCTGATACGACGTTACCTTCGCTACCGTCAGTTACGGATGTGAGTTTTGAGAGACTCATAACTGTAGCCCTTCGGGTAATTTTGGTGTACTCTGATATTAAAGAAGTGTTGTAGCTTCTTATTATTGATGTACTAGTTTGGACTATATACTTGCATTGATTTTGACTTCTGTATTTTCTTTACGTTGGGTTGACATAGATGATATTGGTTTTAGCCGGCAGGATAGACGTCTTATGGTACATATTGACCCGTGTGTTGACGCAACCGCAAGGTGGCTGTTCTGGGAATAAGACTCCTCTTGGACGTGTTTTGTGTTCCGGGAGGGGGGTCTTACAAATGGTATCAGCTTTCAACGATCATGATCTACAGAATTCATTGAACAATGGTGCCACCCCCGCTCAATTGGTCAGTTTGTGGACAAACTGACTTTGTGGAAGCAGTGGTGTGCCCATGTGTATTTCACACTAAGTATGTCCAGTCATTACCCTACGATTACCCAACCTAACCTTAGGTTTGTACATTTACGTGTAGATCACAACACGTGTAGAGCTAGTAGCGGACACTCCCGTCCCTTCCATCCCTACATAGTTCCAAAAGTCAGATTTGGGACAGACGCTTATGACAATTCTGGATGCTTTTAGGTCTCAACAGGCCCCGGTGCAGCAACAAGCCCTGGGCTCTAACTGGCTGAGTACCTTCTGAGACCTCTCCCCACTTGTTTACTGTGGGACGGAGTTGGCCGTTCATACCGAAGAATGTCTTGATACTGTGGAATACCTAATGGCCGGAATCAGATGTCCAACTAGTATGGCTATGAACTTAGCTGTGTCAGTCTTGTAGTCACACGCCAAAAGGTGGTTGAAGTCCCTCATGGGTTCCACTTTCCAAAGCCGAGTGTACACTGAGATCAGTTGGAGTGATTTCTCGGAAGCCTTCTTGGAGCATTTCATTACCTCTACTGCTCGAGACGAGCTCGAAGAAAGGTTTCTGCAATTGAAGCAAGGATCCAAGTCTGTGAAAGAATATCAAAGGGAGTTTCAACACCTTGTAAGATTTGCTGACTCCTATGAGTTAGATGACCGCGGGTACAAAAAAGTTTTACAAAGGTTTGCGAGATCTCCTAAGGCATGCCCTTTTGTTTATAGCAGACACGAGCTTGGCAGAGATAATCGATATGGCGAAAAGGTTGTAGGCAGATCACTTGGGAAGTGGTAAGAGACCCGCCGAGTGCGTGATGATAGCAGGCCCCAGCTATAGGAAGAGACAAAATAATAGAGGTGGAAGAGGATACCAAAGAGGTGGCATCCGTTTCCATAAAAATTTTATGATGGAACTGTAAGACCCCCCTCCCGGAACACAACACACGGCACGAGGGGAGTCTTATGCCCGAAATAGCCGCCTTGCGGTAGCACTAACACACGGGTTAGCCTTTACCACAAGACGCCTATTCCGCCGGCTACAATCCATATCACAACAATTATGCCAACCCAACCATAACAGAAAAGTAAAAGCAAAAGCAGTTCAGTTCACAGCTAAGTTTAAGTCCAAAAGATAGCGGAAGATAACAAGCACAACAGGCTTGTACAAAAGAACAAGAGTCTAGAAATGTTTTGCCAAACGGCTACATGAAAACACTCACGACTGTCACTGACGGTGCCGATGGCACCACCACCTCAGGTCCTATCATCCGGGCCTGGCTGTCCTGCTGCATAGTCCGTCGCTGCTCTACCTGCGGGGTTTCCTCCTAAAAAGGAAGACGTAGCAACCGTTAGTCATAAGACTAAGTGGCTTCACATCCGCTCCCCCGGCGACTCCTCGGCACCAGGCGGAGAAAGGAACAAGGTATAATATGTATATATAAGCAAGTAAACAAGCAGGTGACTGTAAATATAGTGGAGTATAAACTACGCTACACAACTAGCAGTTCTACAAATATCTATATATATGACAGCAGATATAAGTAATCAGAATAGTAACTCAACTTATAAGAGTGCCCATACAAACTTATAAGTTAAGGATCGGCTTAACAATAAAGTAACTCATCGTATAAGAGTGCCCATACAAACTTATACGATGAGGATCTTGTGTATGCAATGAATGACATGATATGAATGTTATGCTATGACCGAATCTTGCGCACGCACATGCAAGTTGCTATGTCGACACAGACTTGAAGTTCCCACTTTTCGAGCAGGTAGCTAACCTCTCAGGCGTCGTCCGTCGTGGCCAGACGGCGACAGTGGAGCGGGCGTCTCCACTACTAGGTGGTATCACACTACCTATCCTAGGCCCCTGTACGCCTCAACGCTAAGAACACAACAGCGGAGCTCACATGCGTACTACGGCTCAGAAGGGATCTTGGGTAAATGTGCACCAAGAACACAGCCCAACCTGGCCTTGATTTCGAACCGGATGGAACCTCGGAAGCGCACGAGGTGCAAGCCCAACCGTTCTCATGGCGCGGAGGAGATCTCGGTTTATGGACACCAAGTATCTAACCCTACCGCCCAAGGTCTACCCATTGGCTCCCATCGGTGTGACGACTGGCGAACCCGTAGACCTGCCACAGTCATTATCTCAATATCGCGACACGATGAATCGTCGCACATTACATGCCCCAAAACAACTCACTCGATGCTACCCGTAGGGAGACTTCAACTCTAAGCATCGGTTATTAATAACCCCTTGGGCTCGGATTACGGTTACAAAATACTCCTCACATAGTGTTCATCATTTTCACGCCCACCTATTCAATAAATTCACCTCAACACTACGCCTAATAGATATGTTCAACACCAAATTGTATAAATATATCCTATACCAATCTCAACTCCTAATATCTAGCCTTCCCATCCAATCCATTTCTCTACCAATACATGGTTATACCTTATTACACAACCAAATGAGTAACCATGCTAAATTATAGTAACAACAACATTATAGATATATGGGAGCAAGACAACAAATGAGCAAATCACAACCATTGCAAGAGTGCTAGCATTATAAAATAACAAGTGCATTAACATAGGATAGCCCGATACAAAAACTGGGATTCCCGGAGCTACAGGAATCCGATCACAATGCACAACCCCTCGTTGGAAAGGTATTCGCGAGGGCTACGACTTTCGTGTTGAGTCGATCGCCCAGATCTGGTCGCAACATACCAGAAATTCAACTCGAATACGTACAGGAAACAGTTTCCTGTACAGGAATTTTCCCGAACGCAGCGGACTCGAACCAGCTTTACCGTGGCTACAGGTATCGCATGGAAACGAGCAACCACTCGTTGGAAAGGTAATTTCAAGGGCTACGACTTTCGTGTTGAGTCGTTCACCCAGATCTGGCCAGAACACCTCCGAAATTGGCCACGAAGGTCGCTGCGTGCAGAAATCAGATTTCTGCACGCATCTTAAGGCGAGATGAACGGCATCCGTTCATCTTCTTCCTTGCAACGACCTCGCATAAACTTCTCCAGAAATCACACCCAACCTTATTTCTCCTTTCAAAGCCAAACCCTCAAAGAAAACCCCTCTCATCTCCACTTTGAATGATGAGAAGGTTGAGGGAGACTAAGCCTAGAAAACCTAGGCATGGCTTATCCTAAGAACTCTCCTACTCACCATCAAGACTCTATGGAGTCGATGTCTCTCCTAAAATAACTATAGATCTAGCACCAAGGGAGAGGGGAGGAAGCTCACCTCAAGTCCAGCGGTACCACCATGGCCGGCCATGAGCCTCGCACTCCTTCGCGGCGGCATTGTTTTTCCCTTGACGGCGGCGGCGTTTTGATTCCTCCAAGAATGGCTCCGGCAAGCTCCTTCCTCCTCCTCCAGCCAAGAACTCTCTCAGAAATTTCGGGGCAGAAGAAAGGGGGATGAATGCTAGGGTTTCACAACTTTTTCCTTTTTATACACCGCAGACACGGGTAGGCACACGGCCGTGTTCCTACCCGTGTGCAGGTGACACGGCCGTGTCGCCTGCCGTGTTTAGGGCCGTGTTCATCCCAGAACGTCTTCCTGCCGGGTCGGGGTTGCGGCACACGGGTAGAGACACGGCCGTGTCTCGACCCGTGTCCTTGGCACACGGCTAGGGACACGCCCGTGTCCCAATACCCGTGTACCTCTCTGACTGGTAAGCCTAATTTTATGAGGCACACGGGTATGGACACGGCCGTGTCCATACCCGTGTCAGCCAGAAATGCCATTTTGCCTTGTTTTCCTCATTTCCCGTACGTTCGCACCTGCTCCCCCACACCCCCATTGGGCTCACCACAGCCCCCTTGACTCAAATACGCAATCAAGGGGCCTAGCGCGAATTGGGACGTTACAAATCCTATAAACAGAATAAAAGATTTCGTCCCCGAAATCAGAGTAAGGCTATGGGAGTGAAACACATAAAAGGGAACTATGCTTTCAAATAAAATTCTTACCTGAAGTAAATAATTCTGGGTAGCGCCCTTGCATCAAATCCTTTGGCTCCCATGTGAACTCCTCCTTCCCGTGATTAGACCATAGCACTTTCACCAAGGGAACACTTTTGCGGCGCAAGGTTCTTGTCTCGTTATCAACGATCCGCACCGGCTCCAGTCGCACAGACCGATCAGACGCCACGGCACCATCCGCCGTGGGGATATACTGTTCAGGCCGCAACAAAGCCTTCCGAAGCGACGATACATGGAACACGTCGTGAAGGTTCTCCAGCTCCGGTGGTAACTCCAATCGATAGGCCAGAGGGCCAATCCTTTCCACTACGACATAGGGCCCGACATACCTTGGGCTGAGCTTCTTGACTCCACGTACCCGCGACACTCCGTGCATCGGTCGAATCTTCAGGAACACCTTATCACCCACTTGAAACTCCACCATACGGTGCCTTGCGTTGTAATATTTCGCCTGTCGGCTTTGAGCCTCTAGCATTCGATCCCGGATCAACCTAACCACCGCGTCCGTGTCATCAATATACTCATTTCCCAATGTCTTCGGATCTTCGTCTTGCACCCAGGACAAGGGTGTTCTACACCTCCTTCCATACAAAGCTTCATGAGGTGCCATTCCAATACTGGCTTGATGACTGTTATTATAAGAGAACTCCACGAGAGGTAAGAGTCTCTCCCATGGTTCTCCTTTATCTAGCACACACAACCGCAAAAGGTCCTCCAATGTTCGGATGGTTCGTTCAGATTGCCCGTCCGTTTGAGGGTGAAAGGCCGTGCTAAAGGTGAGGCGCGAGCCCAAATAAGCCTGTACAGCCCTCCATTCTCTTGAAGTAAACCGACCATCCCGATCGGAGACGATCGTCTTCGGCACACCATGGTACCGCACAAATTGCTCCACAAAGAGACGCACTAGGACGCCCACCTGCGCCTCCTTCTTCATTGGGATAAATCGGGCTACTTTGGTCAACCGGTCAACTATCACCCACACAGAATCATTCCCCGAGCGCGAGCGAGGTAACCCGTGGACGAAGTCCATGGAGATGTCCCCAAATTTCCATTCGGGGATGGGCAACGACTGTAGCATTCCACCGGGGCTTCTGCACTCCACCTTCACCATTTGGCAGGCCACACAATGAGTAACAAAGTATTTGACATCCCTCTTCATGCCCGGCCAACACATTGTCTTTCTCAAATCGGCGTACATCTTCGCGATCCCCGGGTGCACCGAGTACTTGGAGCAATGGGCCTCCTTTAGAATATCCTCCCGAATGTTGTCGCCTTCGGGGATGTAAAGCCGGCCACGAAAATGGACGAGGCCGTCTTTTAGGGAGTATTCTTCCGTAGTCCCATCCTCCATTGACTTGAAAGCCGGGGTTAAAGCCGCATCCTTCTTTTGTTCCGTCCGGATCCGGTCTCGTATGTTGCAAACTATACTCATCGCGGCCAAATATTCTGTATACTCTTCCGGTTGATTCTTAAAGACCAAAGTGACTTCCATCTCTTGCAGTGTCTGGATTAACTCCATCCTCATCAAGTGGGTTTCCGTGCTCGTTCCCGGTGCCTTTCGGCTCAAGGCATCAGCTACGGAATTAACCTTCCCGGGGTGGTAGTTCAAGGTGAATTCATAGTCGCACAAGAACTCCAACCACCGCCGCTGTCTCAAGTTTAACTCATTTTGGGTGTGAACGTACTTCAGATTTTTGTGATCCGAGTAGATCTCGCAGTGGATGCCATATAAATAATGCCTCCAAATCTTCAAGGCGAACACCACCGCTCCCAACTCTAGATCATGCACCGGGTAGCTGGCTTCATGCTTCTTCAACTGTCTTGAAGCATAAGCGATCACATGCTCATTCTGCATCAACACAGCTCCCATCCCTTGATACGACGCATCCGTGTAAACTTGAAATCCCTCCTTCCCAGATGGAAGAGCTAGGATGGGTGCAGTCGTCAATCTGTCCTTCAACTCTTGGAATGCAGCTTCACACTGGGGTGTCCATTCAAACGGCACACCCTTCTTGGTCAGCGTAGTAAGGGGAAGGGCGATCTTCGAGAAGCCTTTCACGAACTTGCGATAGTACCCGGCAAGTCCAAGAAAGCTCCGTATGTCGGCCGCTGACTTCAATGGCGACCACTCCTTCACGGCCCACACCTTGGCCGGATCTACTGCTAGCCCCGCCCCACTAATCACATGGCCCAAGAACGCGACCTCTCGAAGCCAAAACTCGCATTTGCTGAACTTGGCAAACAAAGTGTGCTCCTTTAGCTTCCTCAGCACTAAAGTTAGATGTTCGGCGTGTTCTGCTTCAGTCTTGGAGTAGACTAGGATATCATCGATGAACACGATGACAAAGATGTCCAAATAAGGGCTGAACACCTTGTTCATCAAGCTCATAAAGGCGGAAGGGGCGTTTGTGAGCCCAAACGGCATCACGGTGAATTCATACAAACCATATCTCGAACTGAACGCCATCTTCTGAATGTCATCTTCTTGTATCCTCAGTTGATAATATCCCGAACGCAGATCTAACTTGGAGAACCAATACGATCCCACCAATTGATCAAATAATTCATCAATTCGCGGTAGGGGATAGGTGTTCCGCACCGTCAACCGGTTCAACTCTCGATAGTCAATACATAACCGCAGGGTGCCATCCTTCTTTTTGACGAACAAAACGGGCGCTCCCCAAGGCGACGAGCTTGGGCGAACGAACCCCGCTTCCACCAATTCCTGAAGCTGGACTCTAAACTCTGCAAGTTCCTTCGGAGCCATTCAGTATGGAGCTCGCGAGACGGGCTTGGCACCCGGAATTAGCTTGATTTGGAAGTCCACTTCCCTATGCGGGGGTAGTCCCGGCAATTTCTCGGGAAATACCTCGGGAAATTCTCGCACCACCCGCATATCCTTGACCTCTAATGTCAATTTCTTCAACTCGAAGCAGATTACATAGACCTCGTCCCCTTCCATATGAGATTTCATAACTTGGATTGAAGATAATAATTTACGGGGTGCGAATTTAATACCTTGGAAGATGACTTCCGAGTCTCCATGCCTCAACATAACTTGCTTTTCCGCACAATTGATCCTAGCGTGGTGCCAGTCCAACCACTTCATGCCCAGGATGAGGTCGAACTCCGGGATTCTTAACACTGTAGCCGGAGTTTCAAAGAACTTTCCTCCAATAAGGGTGTCGAAGTCGCAACTTGCTGACGACGTCATCTCAGAGCCGTTCGGAAGGTGCACCCTTTGAGTAATGCCCGTGAAGTGTTGCACTCCCTCCAAGTCCTTCACGAAGTCCTCCGAAATGAACGAGTGAGACGCACCCGTGTCAAATAACGTATAGGCGGGTCTCCCGCTAACCACGACAGTGCCTAGGTTCCAAAAGGGTAATCACTATTCAGAATAGCGCGTATCATTTGTATCATAAATCTAACAAGTCATATAATATTAATAAATTTTGCACGTACCGGTGATGACTTCCTGCAGATTTCTCTCCTGAGTCATATCCAATGCGAATACATGCTCCCGTGCATGTCCTTGATTTCTCCCTGGTGGTCCTCTTCCTCGGCCACGCATGTGCCCTCGCCCCCGTGGAGCTACTGGAGGGGGAGCAATAGGAGCATCCCCGATCAATCGCGGGCAAACTCGTCGGACATGCCCCGTTGGTTGCACTCAAAACATATCACCTCACGTCGGCCCCCAGGTTGTTGATAATATTGCTGCTGCGGTGGTGGAGGTAAAGCTAGTGGTTGCGGAATTGGGTACTCCACCCGATAGTTCCGGTTGACCCACCGACCGCCTCTGTGGTTTCCCCTTCCTCTGCCATGATCATTCCGCCTTCTATTACTAGGGCCGACTTCAATTACTCCTTCCGCGGGTCTCTTGCCACATCCCATGTGGTCCGCCTCCAGTCTCTTTGCCATATCGATGATTTCTGCCAGGCTTCCATCGGCTATAAACAAAAGGGCCTGCCTCAGGGGGTCCCTCAACCCTTTGTAGAAGCGCTTCGCGTAGCCTCTATCGTCCAACTCATAGGAATCGGCAAACCTAGCGAGGTGTTGGAACTCCCTCTAGTACTCCGTTACCGAATTCGACCCCTGCTTCAGCTGCAGAAATTTTTCTTCAAGTCCATCCCGAGCAGAAGAAGGGATGAAGTGATCCAGAAAAGCCTCAGTGAACTCGTTCCAACTGATGTCCGTGTACAACTGCCCTTGGAAGATGGAGCCCATGAGGGACTTCCACCACCTTTTGGCGTGCAGCTCTAGCAGCATCACTACCAATGTCACCGCCATGCTGTTCGGACATCTTATGCCAGCCATCAATTCCTGCACGGTATCAAGCCATTCCTCGGTGCGCACCGGCGATTCTGTCCCAAGATAGGCAGGAGGGGACAGGGCACAGAAGGTGCTCAACCAGTTGGAGCCTGGCGCTTGTTGTTGCACCGGAGCTTGCTGGGCTTTAAATGCATCCAATATGGCTGACAGCGTTTGTCCCAGCTCCGACTGCTGGAATTGTGAAGGAACGGAAGGGGTAGGAGTGCCCCCAACCGGCTCCACCTGCGCTGGGACCTGTACGCAAGGTACAAACTAGGGTCAGGTTGGCTAAAACTAATGTCAAAGTTGGACAACTTAGTGTGAATTACATATGGGCACACCACTGCTTCCGCTAAGTCGGTTTGTCCCCAAACCGACTAATCGAACGGGAGTGGCCCATTGTTACCTGACTGTTGTAGGTGAAGATCGGCTAAGTCTGATACCATTTGTAAGACCCCCCTCCCGGAACACAACACACGGCACGAGGGGAGTCTTATGCCCGAAATAGCCGCCTTGCGGTAGCACTAACACACGGGTTAGCCTTTACCACAAGACGCCTATTCCGCCGGCTACAATCCATATCACAACAATTATGCCAACCCAACCATAACAGAAAAGTAAAAGCAAAAGCAGTTCAGTTCACAGCTATGTTTAAGTCCAAAAGATAGCGGAAGATAACAAGCACAACAGGCTTGTACAAAAGAACAAAAGTCTAGAAATGTTTTGCCAAACGGCTACATGAAAACACTCACGACTGTCACTGACGGTGCCGATGGCACCACCACCTCAGGTCCTATCATCCGGGCCTGGCTGTCCTGCTGCATAGTCCGTCGCTGCTCTACCTGCGGGGTTTCCTCCTAAAAAGGAAGACGTAGCAACCGTTAGTCATAAGACTAAGTGGCTTCACATCCGCTCCCCCGGCGACTCCTCGGCACCGGGCGGAGAAAGGAACAAGGTACAATATGTATATATATAAGCAAGTAAACAAGCAGGTGACTGTAAATATAGTGGAGTATAAACTACGCTACACAACTAGCAGTTCTACAAATATCTATATATATGACAACAGATATAAGTAATCAGAATAGTAACTCAACTTATAAGAGTGCCCATACAAACTTATAAGTTAAGGATCGGCTTAACAATAAAGTAACTCATCGTATAAGAGTGCCCATACAAACTTATACGATGAGGATCTTGTGTATGCAATGAATGACATGATATGAATGTTATGCTATGACCGAATCTTGCGCACGCACATGCAAGTTGCTATGTCGACACAGACTTGAAGTTCCCACTTTTCGAGCAGGTAGCTAACCTCTCAGGCGTCGTCCGTCGTGGCCAGACGGCGACAGTGGAGCGGGCGTCTCCACTACTAGGTGGTATCACACTACCTATCCTAGGCCCCCGTACGCCTCAACGCTAAGAACACAACAGCGGAGCTCACATGCGTACTACGGCTCAGAAGGGATCTTGGGTAAATGTGCACCAAGAACACAGCCCAACCTGGCCTTGATTTCGAACCGGATGGAACCTCGGAAGCGCACGAGGTGCAAGCCCAACCGTTCTCATGGCGCGGAGGAGATCTCGGTTTATGGACACCAAGTATCTAACCCTACCGCCCAAGGTCTACCCATTGGCTCCCATCGGTGTGACGACTGGCGAACCCGTAGACCTGCCACAGTCATTATCTCAATATCGCGACACGATGAATCGTCGCACATTACATGCCCCAAAACAACTCACTCGATGCTACTCGTAGGGAGACTTCAACTCTAAGCATCGGTTATTAATAACCCCTTGGGCTCGGATTACGGTTACAAAATACTCCTCACATAGTGTTCATCATTTTCACGCCCACCTATTCAATAAATTCACCTCAACACTACGCCTAATAGATATGTTCAACACCAAATTGTATAAATATATCCTATACCAATCTCAACTCCTAATATCTAGCCTTCCCATCCAATCCATTTCTCTACCAATACATGGTTATACCTTATTACACAACCAAATGAGTAACCATGCTAAATTATAGTAACAACAACATTATAGATATATGGGAGCAAGACAACAAATGAGCAAATCACAACCATTGCAAGAGTGCTAGCATTATAAAATAACAAGTGCATTAACATAGGATAGCCCGATACAAAAACTGGGATTCCCGGAGCTACAGGAATCCGATCACAATGCACAACCCCTCGTTGGAAAGGTATTTGCGAGGGCTACGACTTTCGTGTTGAGTCGATCGCCCAGATCTGGTCGCAACATACCAGAAATTCAACTCGAATACGTACAGGAAACAGTTTCCTGTACAGGAATTTTCCCGAACGCAGCGGACTCGAACCAGCTTTCCCGTGGCTACAGGTATCGCATGGAAACGAGCAACCACTCGTTGGAAAGGTAATTTCAAGGGCTACGACTTTCGTGTTGAGTCGTTCACCCAGATCTGGCCAGAACACTTCCGAAATTGGCCACGAAGGTCGCTGCGTGCAGAAATCAGATTTCTGCACGCATCTTAAGGCGAGATGAACGGCATCCGTTCATCTTCTTCCTTGCAACGACCTCGCATAAACTTCTCCAGAAATCACACCCAACCTTATTTCTCCTTTCAAAGCCAAACCCTCAACGAAAACCCCTCTCATCTCCACTTTGAATGATGAGAAGGTTGAGGGAGACTAAGCCTAGAAAACCTAGGCATGGCTTATCCTAAGAACTCTCCTCCTCACCATCAAGACTCTATGGAGTCGATGTCTCTCCTAAAATAACTATAGATCTAGCACCAAGGGAGAGGGGAGGAAGCTCACCTCAAGTCCAGCGGTACCACCATGGCCGGCCATGAGCCTCGCACTCCTTCGCGGCTGCATTGTTTTTCCCTTGACGGCGGCGGCGTTTTGATTCCTCCAAGAATGGCTCCGGCAAGCTCCTTCCTCCTCCTCCAGCCAAGAACTCTCTCAGAAATTTCGGGGCAGAAGAAAGGGGGATGAATGCTAGGGTTTCACAACTTTTTCCTTTTTATACACCGCAGACACGGGTAGGCACACGACCGTGTTCCTACCCGTGTGCAGGTGACACGGCCGTGTCGCCTGCCGTGTTTAGGGCCGTGTTCATCCCAGAACGTCTTCCTGCCGGGTCGGGGTTGCGGCACACGGGTAGAGACACGGCCGTGTCTCGACCCGTGTCCTTGGCACACGGCTAGGGACACGCCCGTGTCCCAATACCCGTGTACCTCTCTGACTGGTAAGCCTAATTTTATGAGGCACACGGGTATGGACACGGCCGTGTCCATACCCGTGTCAGCCAGAAATGCCATTTTGCCTTGTTTTCCTCATTTCCCGTACGTTCGCACCTGCTCCCCCACACCCCCATTGGGCTCACCACAGCCCCCTTGACTCAAATACGCAATCAAGGGGCCTAGCGCGAATTGGGACGTTACAGGAACGCCCAGCCCCACTGCCAGCACTACCTCCTCCTCAACAAATGTATCAGCAGCCTAGAGAGCAGTACGAGCGAGTTTTATTCCAGTATAATCGGTCGGGCCACATCTGACATCACTGCCCGCCACTAGTGGAGATGCTCCCCCTATTTTTCCACTGGCATCTCTGCGAGGATGAGGATATGGTCATGGTCGAGGACGAGGACCACGAGGAAGAAATCCTTGACATGCTTGGGAGCAGATGTTTGCGCTAGATATGGCGCTGGAGAAAAATCCTCAGGACGTGATTGCAGGTATATAGAGATTTAACTAATACATTATAAGCATTCGTCCTTAATATGAGTAAGATGCGCTAGGAATCTAGTTTGAGTCTTTATAATTGATACTTAGGCACCGTGACCGTTAGTGGGAAACCAACCCACACCTTATTTAATACCGGTTCCACTCATTCGTTTGTCTCAGCGGACTTTGCAAAAGACTTAGATGGTGTGCAAAATTTCACCGGTGTCACTCGAAGAGTACGCCTCCCTGACGGCTCCGAGATGATGTCGTCCGCTAAGTGCGACTTGGAAGTATATATTGGAGGAAAGATTTTTGAAACCGCTGCGACGGTTTTAATGTAACACCCCAAAAGGAGTAGTGGTCATTGGCGACTATCGCGCATTGATAGTAGTATCGCAGGTGGTAGCTCTGTGAATTAAAAGACCAAGCGCTTGGGTTTTTCCGGCCCGACGATACATGCTACAGCGCCGCTGTAGCGAATGCCTTCGGCGAGACTACCCAACACTTTCGAGGAATCGTCGAGAGCTCTACCGCAAAGCTATAGGTGTTACCGCACCGCGCTAGCCTCTTGACGAATGTCGAAAGGATTTCTCGAGTAACCAGTCTACCGCCAGGCACTAGAGAGTTATCGCAGGGCAATAGCTCTGGATAGCGGCACCGGCTTGGAAAAGCGGTTACTTCCTGTGTTAACGCGTGACAGTAGGAGTTACTGCATGGCGGTAGCTTTTGTATAAAGGATGGACTTGAGATTATATTCTCATCTTCTCCTATACTTTATCTTATTTACATCTAGAGAGGGACGAGGAGGAATGTCCAGGAACTCTTGTGGAGATCGATCCAAGGTGTGCTTGTGATTGGAATCGCGAGTCGACGCTAGATCCGCAGAGAGGAAGTTGTGACGATCAATTCCATCCAGATCAAAGATCACGGTCATGGCTCTGAAGAAAACTATAAGGGTAACGATCTTCCTTCTTTGACATGTGAAGTCCTTCTTTCGGCATATGCATGGAATCCCCCACCAAAAGGTGGAGACTCGAGGGAATTCCTTTGGGTTGATTCATGAAATCCCAATCGAGTCTTGCATATAGATCCGGAAGTGTGTAGTACGAAATAGGCATGCTGTGTGAAGCCCATCTAGACAAGTTGGTCTGGATTGGTGATGTTTATTTTGCATGCGGAGAAGACTCCGAGTATAAACGAGTTATATACGGGGTATGCGGGGTACTGGAGTTGCATTCCAGGAAAATACCCTAGAAATCCACGGTTTTAGATCAGTTGGATTTCGCTAGGTGACAGTGAGTATCGCAAACGGCAATAGCTCTTGGAGAGCTATTTGTGGTGTAAAAGACAAGTTTTCTGGCACTGCAGGCTATTGTAGGGTTTTTCGGATTGTTGGTACAGTTATGATTGAGGTTGGGGACAGAAGTTGAAATCTGTCGCTAACGCCCAACAATAGTGGTTGTCGCTGGCGATATGAAAGTCTTTAGTGTCAACTAATTCCACCTATGGGGGGGGGGGGAATAGGTGCATTGCAGTCTTTTACGGAATTTAAATAACCTGCACAATTAAACAAACACAGCACAGAAAAGCACACAAGCAATTATAGTGGTTCCCCGATTTGGGTATGTCTACTCTCCCCCTTCGACCTATCTCCCACTAAGGGACGACTCAGTCACTTCACCAAACGGATTGAAATCGAATCCTCACACTACGGAAGGCACCCTTCCAACCGAAGGAGTCACTACTCCTCAACCCCGGGTTGCACCCAACCCTTACAACTAGAAATCACTATTCCTTAACAACAACAAAAAAAAAGAATGTACAAGAGATACAAACTACACGTGTGGGGAACCCGATGTCCCTCTTCGTACGTTGAAACGTTCTTGATGAAGATAAAGAGTCCACGACCGGAGCACTCTCTTGGAGAGGATCTTGATAAGATCGACGGCAGCAAGTGAATGCGGCGGCGATGCTTTGTAGATCCAAACTTATTGACGAAGCAAGCAAGGTCTACCAACGATCTCAATCGGATCAGTCGCCTCAATCGATTCAGAATTAAGAGTTATCCTCGTTCAACAAATCGAGAGACAAGAGATCTTGAGAGAGAAGCGTGAGACTCTAGGCTTGCCTCAGTCCTGTTGTCGGAAGATCAAAGAGGATCTAAGATCTGTGGCGGCGACTAACTTGCGAGCGGCGACGGCGAGCGATGGAGTTCTGCGATCGGTTAGGTCACGCACGACTGCTTTTGATTTTCCGTGAATCGCTACTGTTGATGTTCGAAATAAGCGAGTATATATACTGTAGAACAACCCTAAATGTTTGTTGTGGGGCCCACAAGAAGAAGCCCTAGTTCCGGTCAAAACAACGCACAACATCTTGGTTCGGTCCAGCGAACAGAGCAAATTTACCTAAGGCAAATTCGGTGAGAATCATTTGTGATTCTCAACGAAGTCGGCGGGAATCACTCATGATTCCCGTCGATTCTGCCTTAGTCGATTTCCAGTTGTAAAACTAGTCAGCCTGCGGGAATCAGCGGGAATGCAAACGTCATTCTCGATGAATCAGCGAGAATCAGTTAATGATTCCCGTCGATTCTGACTTAGCAGAATTCTTGAAGAAGGACAGTCAGCCAGATAAAATCGGCAGGAATCACTGGCTGATTCTCGACGATTCGGCGAGAATCACTAGTGATTCCCGTCGAATCGACGAGAATCACTTAGTGATTCCCGTCGATTTTGACTTAGACGATTTTCCTCTTCCTTCCCATGAACTTGGTCTTTGACCCAGCTTTGCTCCTCTTCTGCTCTTGATCTATCTCGACCCTGTACTTGAAAATAAGTACACTCCAATAGAGAGAGCACACATGAGTCAACACACTGATCTGCTCAACGAGGGATTACGTTGCGCAGACCCGTATATATTGACCCACTGCACCCTGACATTGGCGTGTACTTAGCATGGAATAGCTGCAAGTACAAATTGAAAGAAAATCATCAAATACATTGTCAATTCAACTTAGCTTTTTCAGGGGCTTCTTCAAATCAGGTACATTATGGATACAATACCGAACAATCTTCCCCTATTTGAAGAAGCCTAAACCCTATAAGCTAAGGTGAATAAGACAGATTGGAATGAAAAACATTAAATGAACAATCAGTTGAGAATGAAATTCATTACCATTTTCCTTAGAGCATACTTAGCATTCTTAGCCTTTGGCAGCCACTTTAGTACCTTAGCACCTTAGCCATAGTCGAGAGGGTAATCTCCCCCTTTTCGGCTTCTACAAATCTGGGACTTCACTTGGAGCCACATACTCCCCCTCAGATATTGCATCCGTGCTCGAGCTTGAGTTCCTTGCTGATGCTCCCCCTTGATCCAAGAGCCTTGAGCCTTACAGTCTTCAATCTTCATAGTTCAGCATGCCGATTTCAGTTTTGAAGAGACTGAACTTGGCCTCGTCTATGGGCTTTGTGAAGATATCTGCAATTTGCTTATCCGTGGGGACATAACAGAGAGAGATATCTTTGTTTTCCACATGCTCCCGAAAGAAGTGGTAGCGCATTATCTCTTTTCCCAAATTTCTTGTTCCAGTGCAAGCCTGGAAAATCTCTTGTCTAGGTCCCATCATGTTCCTGGGAACCTAAACTATCCTGCAAAATAGAATTACCTTACCTTAGGAACCCAATATGCATTGGGTCTTAGGTTCCTGTCAGCATAAACTACTGAATGCCTTCCTACAGGATTTCTGTCAGGAAGGCTATCTCTCGCCAAAGGAAGTGGACATACCCTTGTCCTTGACACAGAAGGATTATGCCAACAATCTATGGAAAAATGACCCACTTTGCCACAACACCAACACTCATGAATGTTGTATCTCCTTTTCTGACCAGATCTACTGACTGAGTTAGACATGATCTTAGGTCTGACAGGGGCAGAGCAGGTTCTGCTCACAGATTTTCCCTTCCCACCGAAACACGAGGGATGGTGGTTTGAGAACATTTGGTGAGTGTCATGAGGCCTGGGAGGTGGTGCCTTCTTTTCAGCCAGCACACATCCGGGGGCCCCATGGGTACTTGCTACATGTTTTCCAACCCCCTTTCCCTGTGTCCTAGGGTGGTGTGAGTTACTGTGAGAGCTGGTTCCTGTAATCTCATGAAGTGTTGAGGCTGAGGTAGTGAATACAAAAGGTTCATGATGAGCCAAATGTATTTTCTTATGGGTAGCCATAACAGCACTTGCACTATGGGTATTTCCACATGAGGGTTGATCATTCTTGCAGTGACCATAGTTGTTCTTATGGTCATACCTGAAGGCATGATGTGTGCCCTTCTTACTCGATGTGGGGGTCTGAAAATAGTTTCCCAATTTCTCCACGATTTTATAATTCGTGAGATCCACCCTTTTTCTCCCTTTCTCTTAATAACATCTACCTTGGAAAAGTTAGATGCTATTCTCTTCTCGGTCTCTAGAGAAAACTCTAGATCTGAGATATTTGAGTCCTTCACCTTGATAGATTCCAATTGGAGATCCATCATGGTCCTCAACTGAGCAATTTCCATAGCTTGTTTCTCCACAAGCAAGTTGCTCTTTTGAAGGGCACTACGAAGGGAATCAAGAGTTTCAATCTTTTGATTGGAACTGTCTATTTCCCTAGCATCAAAAGAGGGACAAACCTCTTAACTTCTCCTGTCTTCAGAAGATACAAGAGGAAAGGAGCATGATGAGGAAGATACCTGATCCTGACAGTGATGATCAGGGTTAGCATTAAGATATGTATAGACTGATGTGTCAGCTTCATCAGAACTGCATTCGTCAATCTCTTCTTCAGTCTCAGATAGAGACAAGGGAGCCCTGATATTGAGAGATTGGTCTTGACTTTCGTCTTCAGAGATGATGACTCCCACATAGGCTTCATCCACTTGCTGGCATCTAGTCCCAGCCGTCTCCGTTCCCTCCATGAGGTAAGAGATAGTTTGCCACATAGACTTTGCAGTCTTACACTTATCCAATCTCGTACGAGATGATCCAGACCAAACATCAGTGATGATACGACGAACCAGCTTATCCAGGTTGAAAAGAGATAGCTCAGTCTCAGACATCTCTTTGGGACTCTTGGGGATTTGGAGATCTTTTTCCAGATCCGGAAGCCTTCGTGGGATTGAAGGGACCCTCTTTCATAATGAAAGATGCACGAGGGTCAATGGCCTCCAGATGATACTGAACTCTCATCTTCAAGATCGGATAATACTCTTTGGTGCAGGCAGGGAGTCTCAGAGGAGAGACATCAATGTATAGCTCCATGCTTGAGTTCTTGTTTTCTTCTTGACACTAGACACGGGATCTTACTCAAAGTATTAACCTTATTGACGAGTAACCTCCCTCTGATACCACTTGAAAGTCTTTAGTGTCAACTAATTCCACCTATGGGGGTGGGGGAATAGGTGAATTGCAGTCTTTTGCGGAATTTAAATAACCTGCACAATTAAACAAACACATCACAAAAAAGCACACAATAAATTATAGTGGTTCCCCGATTTGGGTACGTCCACTCTCCCCCTTCGACCTATCTCCCACCAAGGGACGACTCAGTCACTTCACCAAACGGATTGAAATCCAATCCTCACACTACGGAAGGCACCCTTCCAACCAAAGGAGTCACTACTCCTCCACCACGGATTGCACCAAACCCTTACAACTAGGAATCACTATTCCTTTACAACAAAACAAAAATAGAATGTACAAGAGATACAAACTACACATGTGGGGAACCCGATGTCCCTCTTCATACGTTGAAGCGTTCTTGATGAAGACGAAGAGTCCACGACTGGAGAACTCTCTTGGAGAGGATCTTGACAAGATCGGTGGCGGCAAGTGAATGCGGCGGCGATGCTTTGTAGATCCAAACTTCTTGATGAAGCAAGCAAGGCCTACCAACGATCTCAATCGGATCAGTCGTCTCAATCGATTCGGAATTAAGAGTTATCCTCGTTGAACAAATCGAGAGACAAGAGATCTCGAGAGAGAAGCGTGAGATGCTAGGCTTGCCTCGGTCCTGTTGTCGGAAGATCAAAGAGGATCTATGATCTGCAGCGGCGACTAAATTGCGAGCGGCGATGGCGAGCGGTGGAGTTCCGCGATCGGCTAGGTCACGCACGGCTGCTTTTGATTTTTCGTTAATCGCTACTCTTGATGTTCAAAATAAGCGAGTATATATACTGTAGAACAACCCTAAATGACCGTTGTGGGGCCCACAAGAAGAAGCCCTAGTTCCGGTCAAAACAGCGCACAACATCTTGGTTCGGTCCAGCGAACAGAGCAAATTTACCTAAGGCAAATTCGGCGAGAATCATTGGTGATTCTCGACGAAGTCGGCGGGAATCACTCATGACTCCTGTCGATTCTGCCTTAGTCGATTTCCAGTTGTAAAACTAGTCAGCCTGCGGGAATCGGCGGGAATGCAAACGTCATTCTCGACGAATCGGCGAAAATAAGTTAAAGATTCCCGTCGATTCTGCCTTAGCAAAATTCTTGAAGGAGGACAGTCAGCCAGATAAAATTGGCGGGAATCACTGGCTGATTCTCAACGATTCGGCGAGAATCACTAGTGATTCCCGTCAAATCGGCGAGAAACACTTAGTGATTCCCGTCGATTTTGACTTAGACGGTTTTCCTCTTCCTTCCAATGAACTTGGTCTTTGACCCATCTTTGCTCCTCTTCTGCTCTTGATCTATCTCGACCCTGTACTTGAAAATAAGTATACTCCAATAGAGAGAGCACACATGAGTCAACACACTGATCTGCTCAACGAGGGATTACATTGCGCAAACCCGTGTATATTGACCCACTGCACCCTGACATTGGTGTGTACTTAGCATGGAATAGCTGCAAGAACAACTTGAAAGAAAATCATCAAATACATTGTTAATTCAACTTAGCTTGTTCAGGGGCTTCTTCAAATCAGGTACATTGTGGATACAATACCCAACACGATATCTCATAGAAAACCTATTGTGAAGCTAGTCCTTGGAGGACATTGTTGCTATTGTGAGTTGCGAGCTCTTATTGGCCAGTGTGTCGAACGGGTAAGGGGAAAGTTGACCCGCATCGTTTGATGATTTGAGCAACGGGCAAGGCTGAACTGTACCTACGTTATGCCTGACCGACTTGTAGGGCTGGGTTATTGGTCTCGTTGGAGCGCATAATGAGAATCTTAGGACTGCGTGCCATTAAGACTAGATTGCTCAAACTTGTCGTTATGTCTGGGACCTCTGAATGGTGGTGGGACGCTGGTTTTCCGGTACACCGAAAATATGACCTGAGTGCATGGAACGTTTGGTCGTTGAGGCATTCGTTTGTGATATGTTGAACTGTGCGTGAGTGCACATACTTTTGATATATCTTCTTGTGAAAATACTATGCCTGTAGGGAAGGAATGCCACTGTCCCGGGAAAGGGTAGGGTCATTATAAATTGGTCAGCTGAATGCTGACCATTGTCTTGTTTGATACCCTCGTGGTGGATTGTCCCTGTGCAGGTGCTGGAGAGCCGAGCAGGAAATAGCAGGCTTAAGCCCTTACTTCTATGTTAGCCCTCGATGGCCGAGTGGAAAAGTTTTATTATTTTCATGTGTGGCCGGCCTGCGCGCCGATATTTGTAAACCACATATGTGAAGTATAACTGTAAGGTCTTAAAGCCATAACTTTTGTGTATTTGTAAATGACATTTCAGTTATATATATAAATGGTTTGGTTTATATATAGTGGACATTCATTTGGTATGAGTTCATGCAACCCTAAAGCTTTCGCTAGAATTCTCTGAGTTAGGATTCGAGTAGTTATTTGATATTAACCTGTAGTCCCGTCGCCTGTTTGTGGAATATGGTCTGGGGCCCTGCCCGGACCCTCTATTATATTTCATTTGACGGATGGAGGTAATACAGTTAAGAATGCCAAAATCCGATCTTATTTTTGGCATGACATGGTTAGACTCACACAACGCGGGATTGATTGCACGGCGAAGCAAATCACCCTGAAGCAAGGAGACTCAGAGATCATTTTCCAAGGTATCAAATTTGCTCCCTGTACATTGTTGTCTTCCATTCAGGCCCTTAAGGCTCATATGAAAGGGGATTAGGTTTATATGATATGTTTCGATCTAAAAGATATGACAACGAGCCTGGAAGATGTGCGGGTAGTGCGGTATTTCCCCGAAGTTTTTCCCGAGAAGCTACCGGGCTTTCCCCCACATAGAGAAGTGGACTTTCAAATTAAACTAGTACCGGGTGCCAAGCCCATATCTCGGACCCCGTACCAAATGGCTCCAAAGAAACTCGCTGTGTTTAGAGTACAGTTACAGGAGCTAATAGAATCAAAATTTGTTCATCCCAGTTCATCACCTTGGGGAGCCCCTGTTTTGTTTGTTAAGAAGAAAGATGGATCACTACGGTTGTGCATAGACTACCGAGAACTGAACTGATTGACGGTGCAGAACACCTATCTGTTACCTCAGATCGACGAGTTATTTGATTAGTTTGTAGGAGCGCATTGGTTTTCCGAATGGTATTTGCATTCGGGATACTATCAATTGAGGATTCAAGGGGAATACATTCATAAAACAACATTTAGTTCGAGATACGGTTTATATGAGTTCACGATGATGCTGTTCGGGATCACGAATGCCCCTTCCGCTTTCATGAGTTTGATGAACAGGGTGTTTGAACCGTATTTGGACGTCTTTGTCATCTTCTTCATCGATGATATTCTGGTATACTCATAAACAGAAGAGGAGCATGTTGAACACTTGGCCTTAGTTTTGAAGAAGTTAAAAGAACACTTGTTGTTTGTTAAGTTCAGCAAGTGTGAGTTTTGGCTCCGAGAAGTTGCCTTCTTAGGACATATTATTAGCGGCGCGGGATTAGCAGTAGACCCGACCAAGGTACGTGTCGTAAAGGAATGGTCGCTGTTTAAATCAACGGCCGATGTACAAAGCTTTCTTGGACTTATTGGATATTATCGTATGTTTGTGAAGTGATATTCGAAGATAACCCTTCCTCTCACCGCTTTGATAAAGAAAGGTGTGCCATATGAGTGGACACCACAGTGTGAGACTGCATTTCAAGAACTTAATAATCGACTTACTTCTGCACCGATCCTAGCTCTTCCATCGGGGAAAGAAGGATTTCAAGTTTACACTGATTCCTCATATCAAGGGATGAGAGCAGTGTTGATGCAGTATGGGCATGCGATTGTATACGCTTCAAGACAGTTGAACACGCATGAGATTAATTACCCAATACATGATTTGGAGTTTGGGGCAGTGGTGTTTGCCTTAAAGGTTTGGAAAAATTATTTGTATGGAGTCCACTACGAGATCTTTTCGGACCATAAGAATTTGAAGTATGTGCATACTCAGAAGTAGATAAATTTGAGGCAGCAGCGGTGGCTAGAATTTTTGTGTGATTATGAGTTCACATTGAACTACCACCCTCAGAAAGCAAACTCCATGGCTAATGCCTTGAGTAGAAAATACCTGAGTCGAGCCCCTAGTCTCGGATGATGAGTATGGAACTGACTCGAGTTCTCGATGAGATGGAGATCATGTTAATAAGGATGAATCAGAGAAGTATACTGAGTACTTAACTGCTTTGAGTATAATTTTTGATGTTCGAGATCGAATTCGAGCAGAGCAAGGGAAGGATGTTGCTCTGGCCCTTGTGATTAAGACAATTGAGGATGGATCTACTGAAGAGTATACTCTGAAGGACGGCCTCGTTCATTTCTGTTGCTGGCTCTGCATTCCCAAAGGAGGTGAAATCTGGGAAGATATCTTAAAAGTGGCACATTGCTCCAAGTAATCTGCGCATCTCGGAATTTCCAAGATGTATAGTGACTTACGAAAGACCATTTTCTTGCCATGAATGAAGTGTGCTGTTAAGTATTATGTTATACACTATGAGGCTTATCGGAAGGTGAAGGTAGAGTGCAAGAGCCCTGGTTGATTGTTACAATCCCTGCCCATTCCGGAGTGGAAATTTGAAGATATCTCAATGGAATTTTTTCACGACCTTCCCCGATCACGATCAGGGAATGACTCAGTTTGGGTGATAGTGGATCGCTTGACTACGGTTGCCAGGTTTATCCCAATGAGGAAGGAGATGCTTGTGGATGTATTGGTACGTCTCTTCGTGGAACAGTTTGTACGATACCATGGAGTGACTAAGACGATAGTCTCCGGCCGTGACGGTCGCTTTACCTCCAAGGAATGGAAGGTGGTTCAACCGTATTTGTGTTATCGCCTTACCTTTAGCAAGACCTTTCATCCTCAGACGGACGGTCAGCCTGAGAGGACCATCAGAACTATGGAAGATCTGTTGAGATTCTGTGTATTGGGTAGAGGGGAGCCGTGGGAAAGGCTCTTACCACTGGTGGAATTTTCGTACAACAACAGTCATCAAGCTAGCATCGGTATGGAACCCTATGAAGCGCTTTATTGAAGGAGGTGTAGTATACCTTTATCATGGGTGTAGGATGAAGACACGAAGATTTTGGAAACCGAGTATATAGATGACACTGATTCTTTGGTTAGATTGATAAGAGATCGCATGCTTGAGGCTCATAGTCGGCCGACAAAGTATTATAACATGAAAATAGGATGGTGGAGTTTCAAGTGGGTGACAAGGTGTTCTTGAAGATCCAGCCAATGCATAGAGTGTCACGAGTGCGTGGTAGGAAGAAGCTCAGCCCAAGATACGTAGGGCCTTATGTTATATTGGAAAGGATTATCCCTCTGGCCTATCGGCTAGAGCTACCACCAGAGCTAGATAATTTGCATGACTTCTTCCATGTGTTGTCGCTTCGTAAAGCAATACTATGACCCGATTAGCATGTCCCCACTACAAGTGGAGTAGTGGAAACTGATAGATCAATCTGACTAGAGCAGGTACGGATAGTGGACACCGAGATGAGGAGCTTGCGTCAAAAAAGCATTCCTTTGGTGAAAGTCCTGTGGTCTAATCATGGTAAAGAGGAATACATTTGGGAGCCGATGGACTTGATGCATAAGCGCTACCCAGAGTTGTTTCCCTAAGGTACCCTTAAAACCATACTTATATTTTCATGCTTTACTTTCCCCATAGCCTTAGCCTGATTTTGGGGACGAAATATTTTATTTTGTTTATAGGATTTGTAACGTCCTGATTCGTGCTAGACCCCTCACATGCATTTTGATTTAGTTTATCAGGCTCAGGGTGCACTGCTAATAGGCGTCGAGTGATACTCGACGAATAGGGCGAATTTGGCTTACAATACTACTGGATTCAGCAGGCGTCGAGTGAACTCGACTCCATTCGACGAGGTATCGAGTGATACTTGACGCATAAGAAGAATTGGACTTAGAATGATACAAGATTCAGTAGGCATCGTGATGCAGTTTACGTCTCCCCATGAACCTCAACAGACAAAACGACACCGAATTATTCTCACTCGTTCCAATTCTACACTCACACAGTTTTAACGCAACACACCCGATTCACAATAAAATCAATCTAATGCTAACGCGCGGGTTCGCTACACCCCTATAGATCAAATAGAGGCGATGAACCAATATTCTCTCAAGCAAAATGGATCGACCCGATTCGTTCGAGCCTGTGTTGTACCAAAAGAGATCCACCGAACATAAACGATTCAGAAAGTGGTCGATCTCTCCCAACAAAAAAAAGAGGTTCGCCAATCCTCACGAATATAAATAGATCAAAATAAAATAACAAAATTGTTCGGATCAAAACCACGATGAATTCAAAGTTCGTAGGTAACGTCAAAGAAAACCACCACAAGAAATTAATCTAGGAGGGAAACACTCAAAGGTAGAAATTTCGTTACCCCAATCGGAATGGATGATTCCGATTAAAAAATGGTTCGTTCTTCTATGGCTCCGTCGGAGTTACGCCGGATGGAGAGAAAACTCATCCGCCTTCCTTGCTTCATGCCGGAGAGAAACCGTCGTCGCCGGAGTTGATGTCCTTGGCCGAAATCCACCACGGAGGGGGAAACTAGGTTGGCCGACCCTAGGTTGACGAGTATAGTTTTGGCCAAATACTCCAAAGAGGGAAACCTGGTGATGTTTGAAGTTGGAGAGGAGAGGAAGGGTTAAGGTGGAGAAGAGAGGTAGAAGGAGAAGGATTGCTGAAATTCTCAAGGAGGGAGAGAGAGGGGTTGGCGGCCAAGGAGGAGAGGGAGAGAAGGTGGCCGAAATTACCAAGGAGGAGGGGATAAAGGGTTGGCCGAAATTTACCTAAGAGGGGTGAAATTTCAATTTGAAATTTAGGTTTTCAATTTCTTGTTCATCAATACATAATTCCTACATCACATGACATTTTATAGGCTACACCACTCAATCTCCACCATTCATGAAATTGAAATACAAAAGATGGTTATAAGCACCCATCATAATATGAAATAAAATACAAATAGGATAATACTTAAAAATAAAATGCATGAAAATAAAATGCTTAAAATAAAAATGCTTAAAAATAATAATACCTAAAAATATATTATTATAAATATTTAATTTATAATCATACATTTTTATATGAGGGTAACGGCGAAGGCGGACGACGTGCAAAACATGTAGCGATGTTGGCGTTGAATGTCGCGGTAGTATCCCATCTTCAAGCTTGCCGCAACAATCGTCCCAATCAACAAACTCTCTATGTCGTGGATCGAAGGACGCCTCAGCAACGTCATCATGAACCAGTGGCGAGACAACGTTGCCATCAATCCTCCCCCGCTCAAAATTACTCATCACCGATGAGTGGCCCGTGAGGGAAAAATAGTTGAAAGCAGCAGCAACAGGGGTCAAATCAGGCCCCACAATTCAAGTCGTAGTAGCGTGATCATTCCACATAAAATAACACCTGTCAGGTAAAAAGAAGGTCTTGGGGAACCTTGGATAAGCATTAGTCAAAGAAGGAGAAAAAGTTTCAACATCGACATTCAACATACCTCCAGTGGAAACCGTAAGAGAGAGCGATCCAGGACCCAGCTCTCCCCTCAACCCATTAGAAAACATAGTAGACAGAATAAACAGAGAGGCAGATAATTCAAGTGGCGGAGAAACATAAGACGTTAAATCCGAAATATTGAAAATAAGGGATATAACCCAATCAGTGGGTATCTCCAAAAGATATGCATTTTATCCTAACCTCTTTAAAATTAGGAAAGGACCGGCTCGGCGATTCGCTAACTTTTTTATGGAGCCCGAAGGCAACCGTTCAGGGATGAGATACACCAAGACCAAATCATCAACATTAAAGTGAGACATGCTTCTATGTACGTTAACATAAGATTTATAAAATGCATATTGGGCGACTAACATTGCATGGATGTGCTTATGTAAATTGTGAACATGAAGAGAAAACTCGTGTGCCAAATTACTTGATTTATATGTAGGAGTAAACAGAATTAAATCAAGTGGCACAGGTGCCTTATAGTCGTGCACGATTTTACTAGGGGATAAGCCCGTGGATTTAATGTTTAGATTATTATACGCAGGCTGATCATTGGGAAAAATCAAGTCCCATGTATCCTTGTGATTACCCGCAAGACATCATAATAAGCTCCCCAAACTTCCGTATACTACTTCCGTTTGACCATCCGTACTCACAACATACCCAAGGAACTCAGTGGAAGTAACATAAAAAGTACATTTTTTTAGGTTGACATGTAATTCTCTCGCTCGTAACGTGGTAAGGGTAATCCTCAAGTGCAATTCATGATTTGTTTGGAGAGGTGCTAAAGATTATGATAAGAGGCACAATAGCCACATAATTAGAATCGATCACAATCGAGGACAAAACCATAGATGGACACGCAGAAAAATGAATAGTCAAAGGTGACGCGTAGTCAGATCTACGAGGTGCGGTGAAAAGACCGACAAAAAAAATTAACAACTCACTAAAACATATACGACGAGACATGTCCAACGGAGGAGCTAGCAAGGTCGACATAATAAATCGACTCAGATCAGGCATACCAAACTCGTATCCTAAAGAGTCCACTAGTCGAGTCAACGGATCAGGAGGGAGAGTCGGTAATATCGAACCCGGGAGAGAATCATAATCATCTTGAATTTCATGCAACAGAGACAACATCAACGGACGCTCATCCAGGTCTATATCAATAACGTCATCCAAAGGTACAACTCCCTCACTTGGAAATTCTTCCAACACACTGGATACATCATCCAAATCAGAATAAGTAAAGGTCTCAAAAATGGAAAAAATCGAACCCGACAAAATTTCTAATTCATATGGAGCTTCTGGCAATGGTGATAACATCAAAGAAATATCTGTCGGGTTCTCAGCGCTAAAGTCATCCAAAAATAAGCCTTCCCTCATAAGTTAAATCATCCACAACAACAATAGGGAGATTCTCACTCTCAGGCTCCTTAGATGACTCGGATACAATCTCAACTGGTGCAATCATAGGCTCTATCATGACGGGGATCGTAGCCAGGAGAGAACATTCAAGAATATGGTGATCAAACACAACACTAGTAGATCATGTAATAGGCAACGAGATACTCTCATAGATCGGAATACCATCATTCCATACATCATCTTCCAAATCACTAGGTATCCCATCAATGTTAGAATCATCAGAATCGTCGAGCACTATTGTACATGATGGAATACTCTCATCTAGCTGGTCATCCTCAGAATCAAGAGATACCACATCTACATCAAAATCCTTATGGGTCTCATACACAATCTCAGGAGGCTCAGAAGTCGAAGCTAAAGGAGCCAAAATCCCTAGTATTAACATCTTTCGAGTCCAGAATATAGAGCCTGAACTTCTTATTTTCCTAAAGGTTGAAATAAGCACACTTTGGGTAGTTCTACCTTTGTGGGGGAAAGGATCTAGCCTGAGGCATATGGTCATTCCTATAAGCAGATACGGTTCTAGTACCATAACTATACTCGCTCAAGGCTGAGGTGTTATTAGTACGGAGGTAGGCGGGGTCAAATTTATAAGTGAGAAGGCTACGCATTTGCGGCCAAGCATATTGATAACCACCCACATGACGCTCTTCGTTTAGCCAAAACACCTGGACTTGACCTACTAATCTTTCTCGGGCGACGATAACCTTTTGGTTGTCTTCTCATTTGTGACAATCAAAAGAAATTTCCATTCCCTTAAGCCAGTCCCTAAAAATTTTAGAATTCCCATAACCATCATAAGTGGGTGCCTCAATCATAGTATGAGGAAAAACGTGGGGATGGTTGGGCTTCCTAAGGCAAGGGGCAATATTGGATTGTGGTTAGCCATATATCTAGACCACAAATAATTGAATTGGGAATCATATATGTCATGGGCCATTTTTTTGGTGGGGACGGGACAGAAAAACCTACTCGAATCTTGTGCGCATATAATGAATAATGATCCTGACCCAATCAAATTATAACAGATGGATTTGTTCCCGCTTAATAACTAGGGTACTAAATATATTTTTTTGGGATTTTCTTGCTGAAAATAAATAGGAGATTATTAAAACAAAATTTGATTTTTTTTGCAGAAAATAAAAATTTTAGGCCGCTATATGTAGACCAAAAATAAAAAATTTATTTTATTGTTTTTGTCAACGGATAGTACAAATGCGTGTCGACGTTCAAAGAAAAGGGGCAGGGGACAATTAGAAAATTGACACAAACCTCCCTCTGATACAAAATTGATGCAGACTACGTCTCCTGACGAACCGCAACGGACAAAACGACAACAAATTGTTCTCACTCGTTCTAATTCTACACTAGCACAATTTGAACGTAGCGCACCCGATTCACAATAAAATCAATCTAATGCTAACGCATGGGTTCGCTACACCCCTAGAGATCAAATAGAGGCGGTGAACCAATATTCTCTCAAGAGAAATGGATCGACCCGATCTGTTCGAGCGTGTGTTGTACCAAAAGATATCCACTGAAAATAAACGATTCGGAAAGTGGTAGATCTCTCCCAATAAAAAGAAAACGAGGTCCGCCAATCCTCACGAATATAAATAAATCAAAAGAAAATAACAAAATCGTTCGGATAAAAACCATGATGAATTCAAAGTTTGTTGGTAACGCAAAAGAAAACCACCACAAGAAATTAATCTAAAAAGGGAAACACTCAAAGGTAGAAATTTCGTTACCCCAATCGGAATGGATGATTCCGATTAAAAATGGTTCGCTCTTCTATGGCTCCCCTGGAGTTACACCGAATGGAGAGAAAACCCGTCCTCCTTCCTTGCTTCACGCCAGAGAGAAACCATCATCACCGGAGTTGATGTCCTTGGCCGAAATCCACCACGGAGGGGGAAACTAGGTTCGCCGGCCCTAGGTTGAGGAGTATGGTTATGGAAGAATACTCCAAAGAGGGAAACCTGGTGATGTTGGAAGTTGGAGTGGAGTGGAAGGGTTAAGGTGGAGAAGAGAGGAAGAAGGAGGAGGATGGCCGAAATTCTCAAGGAGGGAGAGAGAGGGGTTGGCGGCCAAGAAAGGAGAGGGGGAGAAGAAGGTGGCCGAAATTGCCAAGGAGGAGGGGAGAAAGGGTTGGTCGAAATTTGCCTTAGAGGGGGGAAATTTCAATTTGAAATTTAGGTTTTCAATTTCTTATTCATCAATACATAATTTCTACATCACATGACCTTTTATAGGGTACACCACTCAATCTCCACCATTCATGAAATTGAAATACAAAAGATGGTTATAAGCACCCATCATAACATGAAATGAAAATACAAATAGGATAATGCATAAAAATAAAATGCATGAAAATAAAATGCTTAAAATAAAATGCTTAAAAACACTAATACTTAAAATATATAATTATAATCATATATTTTTATATGAGGGTAACGACGACGGCGGATGGCATCCAAAACATGTAGCGGCGTTGGCATTGAATGTCGCGGTAGCATCCCATCTTCAAGCTTGCGGCAATGATCGTCCCAATCAACAAAATCTCTATATCGGGGATCAAAGGCCTCCTCAGCAATGTCATCAAGAACCAGTGGCGGACAGCATCATCATCACATTGAGTGAAATCGACGCCTTCGACGAAGCGTCGAGTGACACTCGACGCATAAGAAGAAAAGGACTTAGAATGATAATGGATTCAGTTTGCGTGGAGTGAACTCGACGCCATTCGATGAAGCGTCAAGTGATACTCGACGCATAAGAAGAAAAAGACTTGGAAAATAATACTGGATTCAAAAGGCATTGAGTGATCTTGATGCCATTTGATGAAGCGTCGAGTGATCTCGATGCATACAACGCTTGGACTTAGAATATTTTGGCCAGAAGGATTCGCCGAAAAGTGTTGAGTGATCTCGACGCCATTAGACGAAGCATAGAGTAAGCTCGACGCATACAACGCTTGGACTTAGAATATTTTGGCCAGAAGGATTCATCGAAAAGCATTGAGTTATCTCGACGCCACTCGACAAAGCATCGAGTAATCTCGACGCATACGACGCTTGGACTTGGAAGGATTTCGGCCAGCGGAATTTAACGAAAAGTGTCGAGTGATCTCGACGCCATTCGACGAAGCGTTGAGTGACACTCAAAGCATGTGACGAATTTTACTTAGTATATGTTTGGTAGGCCGTGTTGCTGATTCATACGTATAGGCTGATCTGGGTTTTTGGGATAAGTGCTGATGGCTCATTTGGACCCGGTCTTCTCAAACAAGACCTATTTAATGTAATGATGGGCAGTCCAATGTTAGGTTGACACGTGGCAACATGACTTAACCCTAATATGTTGATATAAAAAGGAAGAAATGAGAAACCCTAGCCATCACTTCCATTACTAGCCGAACCCGATGGAAATGAAGAATGTCGCCGGTGTCAGATTTCCTGGAGGCCGAACTTCCTTTCGTGAAGAATGATATCGACGAGGAAAGCTAAGCATGATGCTAAGGAGGATAACAAGGTCCATGGCCGGAAATGAGGTGAGCTTCCTACCCCCACCCTTGGTGTTAGATCTCTAGTTATGATATAGGAGAGATGTCTACTCAAAAGAGTTTGACTTGTGCGTGATGAAGATCTCCTAGGAAAAAACCATGCTAGGACCTCGTCTTAGGGATTAGTTGTCTTCAACCTCTCCTCTCTTTGTTGTGAATATGGTGGACTTTGTTTCGTGAAGAAGGATGGTTTTTGAGGGTGAATAAGGGAGGAGGAAGTGCTTTATGTAGTCTTGAAAAAATGATGAATGGAAGAAGACGAACCGATGTTGTTCGTTTTACTTTAAGATGCGTGCAAAAATATGTTTTCTGCGCGCAGCGGACTTCGAGACCGTTTTAGAGCATGATATGACCAGATCTAGGTCTTGGGCGGAATATGAAAGTTGAAATTCTCGGAAAGGCCTTTCCAAGGATGGTTACAAGTTCTCATAGGGGCTTTGTAGCTCTAGGAATGCCCAGTCGAAGTTGCTGCACAGTGACAACTTATGTGCATGCTGATTTTGGGTTTGTGTATAACCGGTTTTGTACTAGGTAGAAGAAATGTAGCTAGAAGATGTTGAGGTTTGGGTGAGCCTAGTGATATGCAGCGAGATAAACAAATGGTTTGGAGAAATCTAAATAAACGAATGTGAAAGTGAAGGGATAGATACTACTCTAGAGGGGGGGGGTGAATAGAGTTATCAAATTTTGCACTAGACAAACTTAATGGTCTACCCAACTCCCTTGGAGTGAAGTGCGGAATGAAAGATTATAGATATATATTTAACCCTAGAGCCTAACACAAGTGATGTGCACAAACTCAAGCTAACTGTAATTACAGTTAAGGCTTGGAAAAACCTAATCAGCAACTAGCAACCTAGTTATATCTAATCACAGCCACAATACAGGAATTAAACAATGGAATCCAGACGACACAAGGAAATTTATAGTGGTTCCCCAAACAACTTGGGTACGTCCACTCTTCTACCCACACGGTAGGAATCCACTCAGGTTTTTGATCAGGTGCCCTGCCACCAACAGAATCTGCTTCAGGTAGATTCAGAAACCCTTTAGACTTTTGATCAGGTGTCTAAAAACCAAGCACAGGTTTTTGATCAGGTGCCCTGCCACCAAGGGATACTTTTGAAGGGAGTAATAACCCTGTACAGGAGGGGGAAGAAGGTTAAGATGTCTTCTCTATGTTACAATAGATTAGAGAAGCACAAAAGCTTGCACTGAGCTAAAATGCTCTAAAGAATCAAGGCTCCCCCTAGCTCAAAGATGTCCAGGTGAAGTCTTGCTTCAGTGCAGAAAACTCTTCAGAAAGTTCTGAAGGAAAAAGCTACAGGAAGAAAATAAATAATAAAATGAAGATCTTCAAGCAGCTATTCTTCTTCTTCTTCAAAGGATCTCTGAGTTTGAACTTCCTGAAAGCAGGAGAACTCAGGTTGAAGAAGAGATGAAGGTCTTAACACTTCTCAGTTAGATGGAGTTTGCTGAGAGCAGAAGGCTTGAACTTGATGAAGGCTTGAAAGCTTGAATGAACAACTGGTTAGCTATTAGCTAGCTTGAATCCTTCTTCAAAGGGTCCTTTATATATTAGCAGCAAGCAACGGCTCTCTTCCATTTGAATTATTTGTCTTCTTCTGAGCCTTGAGACCTGGGCTGTAAATATCAAGAAGACAGAAACATCTCTGCAGCAAAACATTCTATAAAAGAAATAACCCTTTTTCTAAGAAGCTGCAGGACCAAATCAAATAACAAAGGACTAAATAAAGCCACATCAGAAATAATCTCTTTATAGCAAAAAGAAGACTTTTCAGTCCAACGGCTATAAAGGGCTGTCAGCAGATAAAGTAATTTATAAAGACAGCTAATAAGACAAACAACTTTATCTTAAAAAGATTTGACTCAGGCAAAAGAGATGGAGCAAATATTGCCTGGAAACTTTATCATACAGCTTAAAACAATGTGCCAGAAAAAGTATTAATTAATTAAATATAACAAATAAATACAAAATACAAAGGCAGGCAGAAAGCATCGAACAACCTTCGGAGATCGTCGAACGACGCACGGAGATCGTCGATCTATCGGGCAGATAGTCGAACGATCCAGATAGTCGACCTATCGAAGAAGATAGTCGAACTACCCCGGCAGATAGTCGAACTATCAGAGCAGATAGTCGAACTATCAGATAGTCGATCTATCAGGACAGATAGTCGAACTATCAAGCGCACAGAGATAGTCGACCTATCAAGCAGATAGTCGACCTACCTCAGAAAACAGATAGTCGACCTATCAACAGATAGTCGAACTATCAGCGCAGGACAGATAGTCGACCTATCAACAGATAGTCGAACTATCAGCGCAGAACAGATAGTCGACCTATCAATAGATAGTCGACCTATCAGCGCAGAACAGATAGTCGACCTATCAACAGATAGTCGAACTATCAGCGCAGGACAGAGCGTCGACCAACTGATAGACGATCGTCGATCAGCCGATAGACGATAGTCGAGCGGCGTTCGACTATAGTCGAACGAAAAAACTACTTAACCAAATTCTCAATCTGGAAAAGTGAGGACTCTACAGCTAGACTCCTAACCATTGACCATAGATATTTCTTGGGTCAAGGAGCACAAAGGAGAGGACTAAACTCAAATCAAACTAGGGTACCAACAATCTCCCCCTATTTGAGTTAAGTCTCTCAAAAACTAAAACAAACAGCTAGCTATAAACAATAAAATAATACAGTAAATAACTAGCAGATTATCAAACATATAAACAAATATAGCACAGCAGTTAATCAAACTATGGATCAACAGAGTCAGGCTTAGATACAGAAGAACTAGAAACAAAAGATATTTTCCTTAACGGATCATCTGATTCTTTCTTTGATAGCTTTAAGTCCTGCACCCCAATGATCTTCAATTCTGTAGCTCTTGGGACTACAGCTTCCGGATGCTTTTCCATGTATTTGGATGGGTCAAAAACCTCAGGATTCACCTGGAACTTTTCAAGCTCTTTCTTTCTGTAAACAGACATGGTAGTTAAACCTGTCGTATCTTTTCCTTCGGCTCTAGCTTTTCTAATTTGAGCTGCTCCTACTAGTTCTTGGAAACGAGCCATCCTAAAATTAGGATCAAGCTCAGGATTGTCATAAACAGGCTCAGGAGGAGCAGCCTCAGATACTTTATCTAGATAAGATATTAGATAATACTTAGCAACAGATTCTTGCTAGAAATTTTAGAGCAAAGTAAACTATTTACCTTTTGAAACAATTTCCTCAGACTGAACTGGAGATGGAGATGAAACTCTCTTCTTTGGAGAAGGAGGTGGGGAAAAGGTTGGTCTTTGAACCACAGTCTCCTTCATTTGTCTTTGATAACCAGAAAGCGATTTGCCTTGCGAGCTATGATAACTTTGTCTTGGCTGGGGCTGAAAAGAAGCAGATCTTCCAGAAGAGGCAGCAGGATTAGCTGATAGGTTCCCAGAGGCTCCTGCACCTGGAGGAGGAGGAGGAGGACCTCTGGGAGTCCATCTTGAGACAGGACTATCATACCTCTTAGTCCTTTTTCTTTCTTTCTGCTGATTATTTGAAAACCACATCCAGTGCTGAAAATCCTTGGATTTAGGGTCAATGCCCTTCAGAATATAATAGGGAATGTCATTATCTTTTCTTGGAGGAGGAGGAGCAACAGCTTTCCTTTTCTTTGAAACAGCTTTCTTTCTCTTTGATCTCTCAGAAACATCAGAATCATCCTCATCATCAGAGGGAGATGATGGAGGATTTTCATACGGGTCATAGGCTTCAGAAACAGCCTTTTCTTTAAGCTTAAGAGCAGATTTTTCTCTTTCCTCTTCCATGGCATCCAGAGCCAGAAGGGAATCTAAGTCCAACCCTGGAGAGTCATCCCAGATGGTTGACTTTTCAACTTGCAATTCCTTTTCTTTCTCTTCTAAAGACTGTACTCTTAACACCCAGGCAGCTCTTGCTTGAACTTCTTCCAAATTCAGAACAGGAGAGTCATCCTTGACTTTATCTTGATTTTCAGATTCATCTTTATCATCTAGAAAAGATTCTAGTTCAGGATCAACTTGAGTATCAGGAATACTTGGAGCAGCCTCTGAGACAATTTCTATTATCTGAGCATATAAACTTTCTCTAATATCATCTGTAGAATTATGAATATAGATCTGCTAAATAAACAGAAATCATTCCTTCCAGGAATTCACAAACTAACAAATTAATTGATTCATCAACAAAACGAATGAATGAGTTACCTTCATATTTGACCAATTCCCATGATTCATTCAGATATGAAGTTATAATTCCTTCTAAGAATCTAGCAATCACAGGAGTGATAAGGTCTTCTAGGCAGACTTTCACTGCAAATTCAGACAACATGATTCCATCTGTTATTTCCTTATCAGACAAAACTGGAGCTATTTCTATCTCAGCAGGAGCAGATTCTTCCTGGGCAGTCATTACTGTATCTTTTATAGCTGGAGGGGAGGCAGGATGGTCTGAGGCATCTTCATGGAACATCTCCCCCTGCCTGATTTCAGTGGCAACTGAAACCAGGCCCCTTGAGGAAGATGGCTCAGCAGATTTTGAAAGGGATTTGATGGAGGCAGTTAATAGATCAATGGAGGCTGCAAGGGGAGTGATTGCCTCTTCTATCATGGTTTTGATTGACGGGGTAATCAGCTCCACAATACGGGAGATAAGCTCAGGAGAAATTTCAATAGATGAAGGATGAGAGGTGGATGGAGCTGCAGCAGATATGGGAGTGGTGCTGGGATGAGAAATGGTGTGGACAGGGGATCGAACTGGAGAGTTAATTGGGGAATGAATTGGGGAATGAACGGGAGATGGAGAAGGAGTAGGAATTCTCTCTGATCCTAACAAATCGAAGCTAGGAGCAGATATCCTAGCCTGATGAGTAGGTAGAGGAGAGGCTGGAGGGGAAAGGGGAACAACCATAGTTGTTTCTGGAGCAGCAGAGGAAGAAGGTCGTACTTCAGCTGAAGTTGATGGAACTTCAACTGAGGTAGACAGCAAAGCAGAGGAGGAGGAAGGAAGAGCTGAGCCAGCTTCACCATGGTGAGGAGCGACTGATATAGTCCTTGTGTCCTCAGATGTTGCTGGAGCAGATTTCACAAACGTTCTCTTCCACTTAGAGAACAGATGGGGATCCATCTTCTTGCTGGCGTTGATCGTTGTTGCAGTTGAACTCAGCAGATGGGGGAATCTTTCCTTCAGGAAAATTCCGATAACCCTTCCTAGGGTGACTTCTTTCTTGCCATTCTTTTTCCTGATTAAATCAAACATCACTGCTGCCCAATCTATCCTTTTTCGATTAACAATCGCACACATGAGTGCGAATTGCTGTCTTGTTATATTATCGTGGGCAGAGTTCTTGCCCAGGAGCACTTTTCCTACTATCTCAGCCAGAAACTTGATTTTGAAAGGAAAATTCACTTTGAGCAGCTTCGTGGGAATGCCCTCAGCATGTCCCAGCTCAACAAGCATTCTACCGAATTCCTGAGCATCTTGCTCATAATCCTCGTCACCATTAACTAAATCAAAAACATCAGATAGAACGGCCGGAGTCAGGATTACCTCCTCTCCGCCGATGGTACCAGTCATCGATTCGTCTGTGGAAGACGACGTGAAAGCCCATTCTTTGATTTCTGGGATGTTGATCTTTATCCTTGCAGACATTAACTTCTCTAATCCTTGATCCCTGCATAGCTGGAGAACTTCTACGATTCCTGCATCGCAGCTGCTGAAGGCTTCAAAATCCATGCTAAATCCTGCATCAAACTTCACGACGGCCAGAACTGCTGGAGAGACCGCCATGGATTCGCTGGAGAAACGCGAGAAGGACGAAGAAGACGAAGGGGACAAAGCGGCAGAAAATCGCAAGCGGGAAAGCAGAATGCGAAAAGGCACGCTCCGTCGACGATAAAGCAAAAGATCTTTTGACCTAGGTCGACTATCGGCTTTATATCAGACCGGATATAGTCGGTCTATTAAAAAGATCTAGACCCGATGGTCGAACGGTAGTTCGACGATCGGCTCAGAAGCAGAGTAGTCGGACTGCCGTTCGACTATTTCTGGCTTCTCAAACAACAGGCTATCGTCATCCAGAGATCGACGATGAGCTCGACCTGTTCGATGATGGTCGAACGTCGATCGACGATCTTCAAACAGATAAGCTATCATTAACCAGAGGTCGACGATAGGCTTAATCCGTTCGACTATCTTCGATCATCGTTCGACTATCTTCAAACCGATTTCAACATAGGCAGATAAAGTCACACTTAGTCTCGTCCATTAATCATGCCTAGTTGAACTAAAAAGAACAGATGCTTCTGTTCATCTAAAGGCTTGGTGAATATATCACCTCTCTGAAACTCAGTGGATATGAACTCAAGACAAATCTTGTTCTTTTCCACACAATCTCTCAGGAAATGGTGCCTAATCTCAATGTGCTTCGTTCTAGAGTGGTGCACTGGATTTTGTGCAATTGAGATAGCACTGGTACTATCACACATGATCTTGGTGTTCTTGTGTGAGTAACCATAATCCACAAGCTGGTTTTGAATCCACAGGATCTGTGAACAACAACTGGCAGCTGCTATATATTCAGCCTCTGCAGTTGAAGTTGAGAGAGAAGCCTGCTTCTTACAGAACCAAGAGACCAATCTCTCTCCCAGGAACTGGCAAGTTCCTGAGGTGCTCTTCCTGTCAACTCTGCAACCAGCATAATCAGAATCAGAATATCCAATTAATTCAAACTCTGACTCAGCTGGGTACCAAAGTCCTAGATCTGGACATCCCTTCAGGTATCTCAGGATTCTCTTTAGAAGAATCAGATGAGATTCCTTGGGGTTGACCTGGAATCTAACACAAAGGCATGTAGCAAACATTATATCTGGCCTACTTGCAGTTAGATATAATAGGGAACCAACAATGGCCCTATAATTCTTTTGATCAACTGGCTTGCCGTGATCATCAGAATCAATAACTACATTAGTAGCCATGGGTGTAGGCATTGCTGAAGCATCAGCCATCCCAAATTTCTTTACCAATTCCTTGGCATATTTGGATTGGGAGATGAAGATACCATCAGCATCTTGCTTAACTTGGAGACCAAGAAAGTAAGATAGCACACCCATGCTACTCATCTCAAACTTAGAGTGCATCAGGTTAGAGAACCTTTTGCAAAGTTTGGGATCAGTGGAGCCAAAAATAATATCATCTACATACACCTGAACTAACAGGATTGTGTCCTTGTGATGCTTGACGAAAAGGGTTCTATCAACTACTCCCCTAGTAAAGTTGTGCTCTAACAAGAAACTAGCTAAGGTCTCATACCAGGCCCTAGGAGCTTGCTTTAGTCCATAAAGAGCTTTCTGCAACTTAAACACATGTGAGGGCTGAGTTGAGGAAACAAACCCTGGTGGTTGTTCAACAAACACATCTTCCTTAAGCTCACCATTCAGAAATGCACTTTTGACATCCATTTGGAACACCTTAAACTTCATGTAGGCTGCATAGGCCAAGAAGATCCTTATTGCTTCTAGCCTTGCAACAGGAGCAAAGGTTTGGTCATAGTCTATACCTTCCTCCTGTCTGTAGCCCTGAGCTACAAGCCTAGCTTTATTCCTTACTATAATTCCATTTGCATCTAACTTGTTTCTATACACCCACTTGGTGCCTATGATCAGTTGGCCTTTAGGTCTTGGAACCAAAGTCCAAACTTTACATCTCTCAAACTGATTGAGCTCCTCTTGCATTGCAATGATCTAGTGGGGATCTAGCTCTGCATCTTTAAAGGTGAGGGGCTCAACCTGTGAGAGGAAACAAGCATGCATCACATCCTGTCTTAATTGATGTCTTGTTTGCACACCAGCTGATATGTCTCCAATCACTTGAGATGTGGGGTGATCTCTAAGTGTGACAATATCAGCAGGTGGGATGTGATCTTCAGCAACAGTTGGGATTAATTCCTCAGGAGGAATTTGATCTACTATTGGTGGAACAACAACAGCTTCAACAGCTTCAGCAATGTCTTCATCACTGTCTGATTCAGTGATCTGAAGAGTTGAAAGTTGAAGAATTTCTTTAGGGGCATCATGTACCTGCAAAGAACTTGAGGAAGGAGAATTTTATTTCTCCTTGTAAAACATCTGAGACTCATCAAAAGTCACATGCACATATTCTTCAATCTTACAGGTTGATTTGTTATAGACCCTATAAGATTTGCTTACTTGGGAATATCCAAGCATGATTCCCATTGAAGCTTTTGCTTCAAACTTTCTAATATATTCTTTATTATTATTATGAATATACACAATACAGCCAAAAACTCTAAAGTAATTAATTTTTGGTTTCTTTCCTTTAAGAAACTCATAAGGAGTTTTACACTTAAGTTTGTGTATCAAACTTCTATTCAAGACATAGTTGGCTGTACTAACAGCTTCTGCCCAATAGGATAGAGGCATGTTAGCATCTGCCAACAATGTACTAGCAGCTTCAATAAGTGTTCTATTTTTCCTTTCAACTACCCCATTTTGTTGAGGAGTTCTAGGAGCTGAGAAGCTATGTTTGATACCTTCTCTCTCACAGAATTCTTGCATGAGAAGAGAGTCAAACTCAGTACCATGATCACTTCTGATCAAGGCCACATGAGTAGAGTACTCAGTCTGCACACATAATAGAAAGTCTGTAAGGGCTTTGAAGTTATCAGACTTAGTTATCAAAAAGAAAACCCAACTGAACCTAGAGAAGTCATCTACAATTACTAATGTGTAATACTTCCCTCCTAAGCTCTGTACATTTATTGGGCCAAAAAGGTCCAAATGTAATAAATACAGGATCTTAGGAGAATCACTTTTATTTATAGATTTAAAAGAATTCTTGGTTTGCTTGCCTAGCTGACAAGCCTTGCATAGGCTCTCCTTCTTGTAGGGGCAAGAAGGTAAACCTCTAACTAGGTTGTGCTTAGATAACCTAGATATATTTTTAAGGTTTACATGACTAAGCCTTTTATGCCATAGGGAATTATTATTAAGGGTTACTTCATTAAACAGGCAGATTTCAGAGTGAGATGAATTGAAATCTACTAAATAAATGTTACCTATTCTAATACCTACTAAAACAATATTATTATTTAAAGTAATACTGCAAGAGGAGTTAGAAAATGAAACCTGGTAGCCAGCATCACACAGCTGGCTGACTGAAATCAGATTATGCTTCAGTCCATTGACATAAGCAACTCTCTTGAAAGTAACTGCTCCAATTGTGATCTTGCCATAGCCTTCTGTCTGACCACAGCTGGAGTCTCCAAAGATAACCTTTGGGCCGAGCTTAGCTTTGAACTTTGACAGTAGATCTTTATTTCCTGTCATATGCTTAGAGCATCCACTATCCAAATACCACTTATTTTGAGTGATTGGATAGGCCTTCACCTGCAATACAATTATTTAGACAGAGTGGACCCAGGTAACCTTGGGTCCCTTGTTTTTCACATAAGAAAAACTGGAAATATATGAGAATGCAGGCTGAGGGTGATAACCTAGTGGGTGAGATCTCCTAGGTGGGATTCTCCATGCTGATGATGGGTCAACAAACCTAGGGTTTCTATTCTCATTTAGGTTTCTATGGAATTGATTGTGATTTTGAAAATCATATTGAAATCGTCGATCGACCTTCGACGATGGGTGCTCAGATCGTCGACCTTCGTTCGACCATGGAGCTTCCGATCGTCGAGCGGCGTTCGACTCTCTTTGCATTTCTTTAAATAATTTCTTTATCTTTTCTCTCTTAGCTTTATTTAAAGTTTTATTAACAAGGTTTACTTGCTCAGTGTTCTTCTTTCCACTAGCTGAAATGAAGTTCACTGGAGTTGAAAGATTATTTTTAAGAAGGACTGGGGGTCCACTGGGAGAAGCTCCTAAGCCTAGTTTATCATTACCTGACCTAGTGTTAGTCATGCTGGTAATTTCTAATAACTTAAGGCTTCTACCATTAAGGGATTCTTCTAACCTCTTAGATTTAGCTAACTCTATTTTAAGAAATTTGATTTCTTCACTACAAGTAGTGAGATCTTCCTTTAACCTAATGTTTTCAGAGGCTATTGATTCTGAGTCAGCTAACCTACTTCTAAGTTCTTTTATTTCCTTTTCTGAACAAATCAAATCTAAGCATAAAGATTTAAATTCTACTTTAAATTCTTCTGAAGTAAAATCATAAGAAGAAAGTACCTCATCTTCTGTAGGCATCTCTTCATCAGAATCAGAACTCTCTGCAGCAGAGTGGTTGCTGCAGGCATCTATTGCCATGAGGCAAATTTCTTTTGCCTTCTTCTCTTCCTCATCTTCACTGGAGCTTGATGAGGAGGATTCTTCATCAGAATCACTCCAGGTTTCAGCAATGAAACCTCTCTCCTTCTTTTTGTGTTTGTAGGAGGATGGCTTGGAGTGCTTCCTGTGCTGTTCTTTATCTTTTCTCTTTTCTTTGTTCTTCTCCTCTGGACACTCTGGAAAGATGTGTCCAGGCTTCCTGCAACCATAACATATAATTTCTTTAGCAGGAGAGCGATCATACCTTGGTTTGTCTTCATAGCGTGAAGACTTCTTTCTGAACTCCTTTCTCCCCATCTTGAGAAACCTTTTGGCAAACAGTGCCATAAGTTCCTCATTAGATTGGCTGCTTTCAGAAACATCTGCAGCCTTAAGAGCTAGAGATTGCTCTTTTCTTGTTGGAGTGGGGGTCTTTGCTTCAGCTTCTGCTTCTCTGGTCTTCAGCACTTGCTCAAAAGACTTGAGCTTGCCGAGGAGAGCTTCAGTGGAGATTTCATTGGTACTTCTGGCTTCTTTGATGGGCCAGATTCTTAGATCCCATGTGCTAGGGAAGCACATAAGAATCTTATCATTGACCTCTGTCAATGATATGTCCTTGTCCAGGGTCCTCAGCTCATTGATGATTGAGCTGAGCCTGGTGTACATAGCTTCAACTAATTCAGCATCAGTTTTCTTGAAGTTCTCGTACTGTGAGATCAGGTAGGACCTTCTGTCCTTCCTTTCATCAGCTGAACCAGCTACAATCTGGTTCAGTGTGTCCCACATGGCCTTTGCTGAGGAGCAATCAGCAACCTTCTGGAACACCTCATCAGACATTGTCTGAGCCAGTATGTTCATTGCCTTGGCATCTGCTATTTTGGCCTTCTTGTACTCATCATTATAATCTGGAGGAGGCACTGCACTCATATCAGATGATGAGGCAGTGGCAGCAGCAGGTGCTCTTGGGGGACCTGACAAAATAGAAGCAAAAATACTTTCATCAATAGAATTCATATAAAGTTTGATCCTTGCCTTCCAGATGCCAAACTTAGCTAAGTTGCATGCTGGAGGTCTGGTGCTTGAATAATCCTTAGACTGGGCCATGATAGTGAATATCTATAAGCTTTGGTATCTATCAGGATCTTGTGACTTAGGTGTTAGCCTATTCAGTCAGTCAACCTCCCTCTAATACCAATTGAAAGTGAAAGGATAGATACTACTCTAGAGGGGGGGTGAATAGAGTTATCAAATTTTGCACTAGACAAAACTTAATGGTCTACCCAACTCCCTTGGAGTGAAGTGCGGAATGAAAGATTATAGATATATATTTAACCCTAGAGCCTAACACAAGTGATGTGCATAAACTCAAGCTAACTGTAATTACAGTTAAGGCTTGGAAAAACCTAATCAGCAACTAGCAACCTAGTTATATCTAATTACAGCCACAATACAGGAATTAAACAATGGAATCCAGACGACACAAGGAAATTTATAGTGGTTCCCCAAACAACTTGGGTACGTCCACTCTTCTACCCACACGGTAGGAATCCACTCAGGTTTTTGATCAGGTGCCCTGCCACCAACAGAATCTGCTTCAGGTAGATTCAGAAACCCTTTAGACTTTTGATCAGGTGTCTAAAAACCAAGCACAGGTTTTTGATCAGGTGCCCTGCCACCAAGGGATACTTTTGAAGGGAGTAATAACCCTGTACAGGAGGGGGAAGAAGGTTAAGATGTCTTCTCTATGTTATAATAGATTAGAGAAGCACAAAAGCTTGCACTGAGCTAAAATGCTCTAAAGAATCAAGGCTCCCCCTGGCTCAAAGATGTCCAGGTGAAGTCTTACTTCAGTGCAGAAAACTCTTCAGAAAGTTCTGAAGGAAAAAGCTACAGGAAGAAAATAAATAATAAAATGAAGATCTTCAAGCAGCTATTCTTCTTCTTCTTCTTCAAAGGATCTCTGAGTTTGAACTTCCTGAAAGCAGGAGAACTCAGGTTGAAGAAGAGATGAAGGTCTTAACACTTCTCAGTTAGATGGAGTTTGCTGAGAGCAGAAGGCTTGAACTTGATGAAGGCTTGAAAGCTTGAATGAACAACTGGTTAGCTATTAGCTAGCTTGAATCCTTCTTCAAAGGGTCCTTTATATATTAGCAGCAAGCAACGGCTCTCTTCCATTTGAATTATTTGTCTTCTTCTGAGCCTTGAGACCTGGGCTGTAAATATCAAGAAGACAGAAACATCTCTGCAGCAAAACATTCTATAAAAGGAATAACCCTTTTCTAAGAAGCTGTAGGACCAAATCAAATAACAAAGGACTAAATAAAGTCACATCAGAAATAATCTCTTTATAGCAAAAAGAAGACTTTTCAGTCCAACGGCTATAAAGGGCTGTCAGTAGATAAAGTAATTTATAAAGACAGCTAATAAGACAAACAACTTTATCTTAAAAAGATTTGACTCAGGCAAAAGAGATGGAGCAAATATTGCCTGGAAACTTTATCATACAGCTTAAAACAATGTGCTAGAAAAAGTATTAATTAATTAAATATAACAAATAAATACAAAATACAAAGGCAGGCAGAAAGCGTCGAACGACCTTCGGAGATCGTCGACCGACGCACGGAGATCGTCGATCTATCGGGCAAATAGTCGAACGATCCAGATAGTCGACCTATCGAAGAAGATAGTCGAACTACCCCGGCAGATAGTCGAACTATCAGAGCAGATAGTCGAACTATCAGATAGTCGATCTATCAGGACAGATAGTCGAACTATCAAGCGCACAGAGATAGTCGACCTATCAAGCAGATAGTCGACCTACCTTAGAAAACAGATAGTCGACCTATCAACAGATAGTCGAACTATCAGCGCAGGACAGATAGTCGACCTATCAACAGATAGTCGAACTATCAGCGCAGAACAGATAGTCAACCTATCAACAGATAGTCGACCTATCAACAGATAGTCGAACTATCAGCGCAGGACAGAGCGTCGACCAACTGATAGACGATCGTCGATCAGCCGATAGACGATAGTCGAGCGGCGTTCGACTATAGTCGAACGAAAAAACTACTTAACCAAATTCTCAATCTGGAAAAGTGAGGACTCTACAGCTAGACTCCTAACCATTGACCATAGATATTTCTTGGGTCAAGGAGCACAAAGGAGAGGACTAAACTCAAATCAAACTAGGGTACCAACAGAATGGTTTGGAGGAATTTAGTAAACAAATGGTTTGATAGGATTGGTAGTACAAATGAAATACTTATGAAATCTTCTATGGATACACGTGAAAATAATCCGATGAATGGAATAGGGTAATTGAATGTGTAACCTTTAAAGATGTTACCATGCTAGAAGATATATGGGAAGTATCCTCATAATAAATGTGATAAATATTTGGAAGCATAAATGCTTGTAAATGCTCGATTACAGGGAAGAAATCTGATGAGGTAAATCTCATGGCCATGGAATATGTTAAATTGTGATCTCGAATATTGGAAGGGATAAATAATATAGTCCACTAATTAGAGTTGTGTCTCCCTATAGGTAGCAGTGCGAGATTGTATGTTATAAAAGGTGGCTTGCCACCTTTGTTGATGTTGAACCCTTGAGTGCTTGGGAGCATGAAAATATAAAAGGGTATAAGTGTGTGAGTATTTGACCACACTTGATTGGTAATGGTGACAAGGGACTCAGTGTGGAGCTCTTCAGTGTTGTTGAGCACTGGACTGGTAATGATGAAAAGGGACTCGGTTGGAGCCCTTGGATGGTTGATGACAAAGACTTATGAAATTGCATACAATGTAAGTTGACACACTGTGTCATAATCCTAGGTTAAGGATAGTGTGGCAGGTCTATGGGCTCGTCAGTCATCACACCAACGGTAGTTAACAGATAGACTTTGAACGGTTTGCCTTGGTCCTCAGTGCGTTTTCCCAGGGCACCTTCTGTGCTAAGTGGACGGTTGGCATTGGTCCTCGGTGCTTTTTACCGGGGCACCTTCCGTTTTACGATGATAGGCTAGTTGGGCTGGGCTTTTGGTGCACATCTACCTGAGACCCCTTCTGAGTCATAGTATGCAGGGAGCACTACAGTTGTGTTCTTAGCATTGAGGCATATGGAGGCCTAGGCTTGGTAGTGTTGATGCCCGCGTAGTAGTGGAAAGCCCGTTTCACTATCACCATCTGGTCATGACAGATGACGCCTTAGAGGTTAACTACCTGCTCGAAAAGTGGGAACTACATGTTAGTGTCGACAAAATAGTGTGCGTGTGTGTGCTTGGATGAGTCATCAGATTGCATTCATAACATTGTATTGCATTACATACTCAAGATCCTTATCATATAAGTTGGTATGAGCACTCTTATATGATGAGTTAATTTACTATTAAGCCGATCCTTAACTTATAAATCTGTATGAGAATTTTTATAAGTTAAGTTACTTTCCTGTTATTAGAAGTATATATGTTGTAGTTGAATGATATATACTCTAGCTTAATTGTTATGAAAGATTAATACTATTGCTGCTATATACTACTACCGTTACAATTCATGATTTGTATAGATATACCATCTTCTTGTACTTACTGTTTATATATATAGATATATATTTATATATATATATATATATTATACCATTGCTCCTTCTACCGCCCGGTGCCTAAGAACCACCGGGGGAGCAGATGTGATAGCAACTTAGTCTTTATGGCTAATAGTTGCTACGTCTTCCATTTTAGGAGGAAACTTCGCAGATAGAGCAACATCAGTGGGTCATACAATAGGGCTTCTAGGACAGGGTGACAGGGTCTGATACAACGTTACCTTCGCTACCGTCAGTTACGGATGTGAGTTTTGAGAGACTTATGATTGTAGACCTTTTGGCAATTTTGGTGTACTCTGATATTAAAGAAGTGTTGTTGCTTCTTATTATTGATGTACTAGTTTGGACTATATACTTGCATGGATTTTGACTTCTATATTTTCTTTACGTTGGGTTGGCATAGATGATTTTAGTTTTAGCTGGGAGGATAGACGTCTTGTGGTACAGGCGACCTGTGTGTTGACGCTACCATAAGGTGATTGTTCTGGGCAGAAGACTCCCCTCGACTGTGTTTTGTGTTCCGGGAGGGGGTTATTTCAAGCCTCTTGTTGAGGATCCCTGGAATAGTAACATGCAAGTATAGGGATAGGATTCTTCCCAGGTTAGGCTCTGGAACACATTCCATAACTCTGTCAAACATCACCTTTCCCCAGTCAGTTCTCTTAGTAAGAATTACCCTTCTCATGAGCTCAAAAATTTTCTTGGAGATCTTATCATGTGACCTATTTTGCAAATCAGTGCTTTTCCAATCACATCATCTAGAAATTTCCCTTTGAGATTCATTTCTTTTCTTAAAAATGATCCAGTGGAGTGCTTTGAAAGCCCACACCACTTGAGGGACGATTTCACATCATCCATATATAGTTCTTCTTCTTCATCAGATGACCTGAACTTGGGCAAATGCAGGCCTTTGCTCAATCTTCTGGGAGTTATCTTGATCTTATGCCCACTAATGGATGATTTGATTATATTTGAGGATGAGTCGACAATGGCATTCAAATGGAGTTCACGCACTTCTCTCTTCCATATAGAGCTTGGCTCCGATAGGACAAAGTCTAGGTCAACGACCTGTAGTAAGTGAAGAACTAGTTGAACTTCCTCCGATGCATCCTTGAATCCGTTTTGCACTAATTTAGAACCCTCGAACAAGAAATCTATTCCTTTTAGTGCCATTGTGTCTTTGCATTTCTTTAATTTTGCATGAGTTTTCGGTGTAGGGAGGCAGAGAGTCAAAAAGGGCTAGGAATAGTGATTTTTATTTTAAGCACACACACTTTTATTTATACTTACTCATATTTGAGAATGAGGAGAGGCGCGTACCTATCGTGTTTTACACAAGTTGATCAACGACTAAGATTAATCATAGAAAATAGCTGTAATCTTAACTGTCTGAGTGAAATCGTTGTGTGGTCTCGACGCACTCGACAAATTCTACGCTTAAAGTTGTCTCAGCGCACTCGATGCATGTACACTTAGTCTTAGCAGACTCGATGCTTGGTCACTTAGACCATATCTACCTTGATATCCTATAAGAGACAATTTTTCCTGCAACACATATGCAAGAAAAAAATGCTAAAGCTATACTAAGTTCAACATGCCTAACTTAATTTTGAAGGTGTTGAACTTGGTTTCATCTAGTGGCTTAGTGAAAATGCCAGTCACATGTTTGTCTATGCTGAAAAACTGAAGACAAATGTCTTATTTTTCTACATGCTCCCTAATGAAGTGATATGTAATCTTTATGTGCTTAATCTTGTTATGAGACATCGGATTCCTAGCAATAAAGATTGCACTAGAAGAATCACAAAACATTGGAGTTCTACTTAGCTTGAGATTATAGTCTTCGAACTGATGTTTGATCCAAAGTAATTGTGCACAACAACTTCTAGATGAGATATACTCTGATTTAGCTATTGACATGACAAAACTTGTTTGCTTCTTGATGCTCCAATACACAAGTCTTCTTCCTAAAAATTGATTGGTTCCTGATGTACTTTTCCTGTCTTCTCTACATCCTGAAAAGTCTGCAACTAAATAACCAATTTGTTCAAAAATATTATTCCTAGGGTACCATAGACCGAGATCAGGTGTGCCCTTGAGATATCTCAAAATTCTTTTCACTACAAAATTATGAGACTCTTTAGGGCTTTCCTAGTATCTAGCACAAACACATGTAACATACATAATGTCTGACCTACTAGCAATTAGGTAGAGGAGGGAGCCAATTATGCCTCTATATAAGGTTTCATCAATAGGTTTCCCAGTCTCATCCTTGTCTATTGACTCATTTGACCCCATAGGAGTTTTCATTATGGAGGCACTCTCCATTCCAAACTTTTTAATTAGCTCTTTGGTGAACATAGATTGAGAGATGGATAGACCATCCTCTGACTGTCTAACTTGGAGGCCTAAGAAATACTTGAGTTCACCTATGCTGCTCATCTCAAACTACCCTTGCATAAGTTTAGCAAACTTCTTGCAGAGGCCATCATAATTAGATCCAAAAATTATGTCATCTACATAAATTTGGACTGGAATGATCTTCCATTGACTTCCCTAAGAAATAATATCTTGTCTATCTTTTCTCTTCAGAATTTTTTCTCAATGAGAAAGTTAGACAGAGTTTCATACCATGCCCTAGGGGCTTATTCAACCCATACAAAACTTTTCTAAGCTTAAATAAATAATCAGGAAAGTTAGAGTTTACAAACCTAACGGTTGCTCAACATATACCTAATATTTTAGGTCACCATTTAGTAAAGCTGACTTAACATCCATTAGGTAGACCTTGAATCCTTTATGTGTATTATATGTAAGGAACAGTCTTATAGCTTCCAGTCTAGCAACTGGTGCTAAGTTTTTATCAAAGGCAATACCTTCCTCTTGTCTATATCCCTTGGCCACCAGCCTTGCTTTATTTTTAATGATAACACCATTCTCATCAAGTTTATTTCTATAAACCCACTTGGTTCCAATGATGTTATGTCCATATGGTCTAGGTATTAGTTTCCAGACTTTACATCTCTTGAATTGGTTAAGTTCTTCTTACATAGCCACAATCCAAAATGGATCTATGTCGGCATCCTCAAAAATCGTTGGTTCAACTTGAGATAGGAAGCTTGGATACATTGCAATGTTGAGGCTTCTGCTCCTTATTGTTAAACCTTGGCTTACATCTCCTATGATTTGATCTCTGGCATGATCTTTCATGTGCCTGATAGCTGTTGGCATTCTATCTTCAGTAGCTTGAATTTCAATTTCTTGATCCTGCTAGTCTTCACCTATGTCATGTGTACTTTGGCCTTCTTCAGGAATGCACACACCATCATCTTCCTCTTGGGCAGTAGGAGGAGTATCCTTGATGGTCAGTTTATCCATCTTCAACTCTACACCTGCAGATCTAGTGGAGCTAGACAGCTCATTGCTAATCATGGAAGACTCATAAAACACAACATTGGCAGACTCTTCTAAAAATTGTTTTTTCAAGTTATAGACTCTATAGGCTTTGTTATGTTTGTTGCACCCAACAAAAATTCCTTCATAAGATTTGACAGCAAACTTAGTCAAGTAGGGCGTGCTTCCCATTATTGAGCACAGGCACTTGCTTCCAAAGATCCTAAGATAGGCAAGATTTGATTTCCTGTCTTTTATAATCTCATAGGGAGTCTGATTGTGATACTTGTTGATAGAGGCACTATTAAAGACATGACAATCAATGTTTATTGCCTTAGCCCAGAAGTATTCTGGGAGAGAAGTGTCCCTGAGTAATGTCCTGCCAGCCTCTATGATTGTCCTGTTCTTCCTCTCAGCAATCCCATTTTGCTGGGGTGTTCATAGAGAAGAAAACTACTGATGCATCCCTTATTCTTCACAGAACTTTATCATGCCTTCAGAATGAATTTCAGTACAATGGTCACTTCTGATTTTGACCACAAAACTATTCTTTTCATTCTGAACCTGCCTAACAAAGGTCACAAAGATGTCAAGGGTTTCAAACCCAAGCAAATCTAGAATAATCATCAACTATCACAAGTGTGTAGTCTTTCCTACCTAGACTTTGAACTGGCATATGATCAAACAAGTACATATGCAAGAGATATAAACATCTCCTTAAATTCTTAGACCCAATGCTCTTAAAGGATGTTTTTGTCTTCTTTCCCTTTTGGCATGCAGAGCAAATGCCCTCTTTAGTGCATCTCATATTGGGTCCATTTCTGACTAGCCCTTCACTGAATAGTTTGCTAATTGTCTTATAGTTCAAGTGAGCAAGCCTCTTGTGTTATTATACACAATAAGAGTGTTGGGTCCATTGATCACAATGTCCTAGATTTGAAGAAGGCTCACAAGTCAATGGTATACATATAAATGTATTTGATGCATGATATTAGTTCAATATATGCAGGTTGATCTCTATTGAACTGATTTGACAGGTTGTCAAACTCACAGAGTCAGATGGACTCATAACAGTATGCTAGCAAAGCAAAAATCTGATTAAGTCCAGAAGCATTGAGTGAAGGTAGTTCACCCAACGCCAAGAGGCTAAAACATCAACTAATGCTCAGGCATTCAAAGCCTCAATATTACCAAAGTAGAAATCTGGTTAAGTCCAGAAGCATTGAGTGAAGGAAATTCACTCAATGCCAAGAAGCAAAAGCATCAACAGGAAAACATGTAGTCAAAGCCACGGGTTTGCTGTCAAAGAAATCTATCTAAGTCCAGAAGCGTTGAGTGAAGGCAGTTCACTCAATGCCTCCTAAACATATAATCCTACTAAGTACATAAGCGTTGAGTGATGATAGGACACTCAATGCCTCATCAAGAAACAAGCAAAGTTATAAAGCATTGAATTAAGAAGTCTCACTCAATGCCTTCTAGTAGAGTAAATCAACTAAGTCCAGATGCGTCAAGTAATGAAGGTTCACTCGACACCCAAGCTGTTATACCAGAATTATCTATATTCATTGAGTGATGAAGGATCACTCAATGCACAAAACACCACCATTCAGAATTTAGCTAACTACCCGTGCATTGAGTGATAAGGCTTCACTCAACGCCCAAGCAGAATTACTGGAATTTTGGCTAAGTCCATAGGAGCTGAGTCATGTCGACGCCAACAAAAATTCAATCAACTCGGGATCATCTTGCTACAGGATAAAAGGCGTCGCTTGATGAAACATAATTTAGCTTTGTTTATTAGGTCAAAAATATGTATACTCACGTTTAAATCTTTTGTCTTTCGTATTTTTAGGTTCTTTTTAGTTTCTTTTCTCAATTATTGTTCTAACTTATTTTATTTTCTAATTTTCCATTTTTTTGGGTTCACTCCTATTACACGCCCCCTGGCCACGCCCTACCAGGGCGTGTACTTCGGGCGTGTAACCCAGATGGAATGAAGTTATCGGTCCGAAGTCAGGTTCTAGGAAAATTCAGCTTACACGCCATGGTCACGCCCGTATACCACCACCACGGGCGTGTCTCCGAGGCCTGTCCCACCAAGTCCCGAGAAATCACTGCAACAAAACTTTTCCACGCTCCACCGTCACGCTGAATCTGATACGCCTCTTATACACGGGCGTGTCATTAGGGTGTGTAACCCATCTGCCACGCCAGTCACTTACGGAATTCAATTTTAGCCAGCAAAAGTCACGCCACATATGACATGCCCCAGGTACACGCCCGACCTTGGCTTGTAAGGGGGGTGTGTACTTCCCAAAAAATTTCTATAAATTGCCCTAAGCTCCAAGTGTTCAGGGAGCAGATGGAAGCCTTGTAGAGAGCTATTCAGAGTTTATTTTAGAGTTTTTAGCTTAATGTTTTCGTGTTTTAACATTCTTGCAATCACTTTTATCACATTTGTGATTTGTTTGGAAACTCTTTTTGTAATGTCCCTATGTCCTCTTTATGACTGTTGTTCAATAAGAGATAAAATAGTTTGCTATTCCCTTTCTCTCTCTATTTTTTATTATGCATATTCTTACTATGATTTTTATTCACTACTTGCTTATGAGTAACTAAATTCTCATTAGTACTCGATCACAATGATCTGAGAATGAGTTGATCAGTTATGATGTTTTAGCTTTCTTTCTCTTTTTAAAAGTATAGGCCTTAGATTTACTCTTGGTTTATAATTAGTGGGGGCTATATTATCGATATATAATCTCCACTTAAGTTTTCATTCTTAGTTAGCCGAGAGGCTCGTAGACTGAATCGATCACCCAAGTGTAAAGAGAGTTGCACGCACATCTTGAGAGAGAGAGACGTAAATCTCCCGGATTGGATTCAAATCCAATAGCAGAGTTCACCACTTAAAGCGAGCTTTAAGCATTCGAATATGCGACGCGAGTTAGTTTGGATCTTCCTAAACTCAGTTGGGCACTTCTCTGAGAGGAGCGTGTTCAAGCTTCGGGAACCCCTATAGTCAAGGACCTCTTACTTTATTAAGGTCAAGATTGTTATTTCATTTTGATTTTCTTATTTCGAAGTGATTCAAAATTGAGTACTAATCCCTCTATCATTAGTTTTTACCCTTTATTTGCAAGAAAAATTAGTTCTTTTTTTAGCTAAGTAAAACAAACCCCAACAAAATTTGTTGATAAAATAATAGTAACATTCTCAAAGTAGAAGTATTCAAATAGCCCTGGGAAATACGACCTTGATATTAAACCTTTAATATCCTATACTATAAATGATAATGTACACTTGCCTTTATCGAAAATAGAATTGGAGAATATTATTAACCTCATTTCCACACATTATCTTTTCTTTCACCCCTTTCTCCGCAACTTAATTTTTATATCAAGTTTTTGGCACCATTGTCGGGGACATTTGTTTTTATATTTTGAAAAGAGGATAGCTATTAATTTTATCGTTTCTTTTTTTCGCTCTCTTTATAGTTTTTCTCTTTATCTCTCTCCCACTTCTCTTTCTTTTTAGTGTATGACCCGAGGGAGCTCTTTGAATATTCCTTTTGATCCTTAAATAGAGCGCACTGCTTTGCGTCGCCTTCGTTCTCGTGATCAGGAATCGCATTTAGGCATCGAAGAGTCGATCGGGGACACTGCCACAGAAACTATGGATCTTAATCTGCCAAACCCAGATGAGGCCCAACAAAGGACTATATCCTATTCTGCGGGCCAAATCTGGAGGGTACTCAATCAATTATTGTCTGACCTGTGGTGGCGAACAATAACTTTGAGATCAAGTCCAGCATTATACAAATGGTGCATCAGCCGATAACCTTCGATGGTCTCCCAGACGAGGATCCAAATTGCCACATTTCAAATTTTCTCGAGATTTGCGATACTTTCAAAATCAATGGAGTCACGGAAGATGCCATTCGATTACGTCTTTTTCCATTTTCTTTGCGGTCAAAGGACAAGTAGTGGTTGGGCTCTCTCCCTAGAGGGTCCATCACTACATGGGCCGAGATGGCGGGGAAATTTCTTACTAAGTACTTCCCTCCTTCAAAAACCACTAAACTACGCACTGATATCGCATCATAGATGCAAATAGACTCGGAGACACTCAACGATACGTGGGAGCGCTTCAAGGAACAATTGCGTAGATGGCCACACCATGCACTTCCCACTTGGCAATAAGTGCAAATCTTCTATAATGGCTTGAATTTACAAACAAGACAAATGATCGACGCAGCCGCTAGGGGGACATTGAATAACAAAACCCCGGAGTCCACACAAGAGTTAGTTGAGGAAATGGCCATGAATGCATACCAATGGAATGCACCCCGAGCACGACCGGTTAAGCCAGCAGGAGTTTTTTTAAATTGATGCAGCTACAAATCTAGCCCTCCAAGTGGAGCGCCTAACAAAGCAAGTGGCGGAGATGATTGCTTCCTCCGCCACTCCTCCTTGGGCTAATAATAATAATGTTATTTTAGAAGAACAGGTTTACTTCATAGGAAACGCGCCTCGTCCTTCCTATAACCCGAATAACGCACCCCACAACAACACCTACAATATGGGTTATAGGAACCATCCAAACTTCTCATGGAGCAACCAAGGAAATGCTCATCACCCTCCAAATCTAAATCCTGCTTATAATCTAGCTCCCTCCCTTAATTTAAATCCACCCGGTTTTGCACCGCAACAGCCGAAGCCCTCTTCACTTGAAGAGGTCTTCACCAAGTACGTTGCCTCAAATGAATCTAATATCAGGAACATTACTGGGTCGATTAAAAGCTTGGAAAATTAGGTGGGCCAGCTAGCGAAGATGTTCTCCGAGCGACAATAAGGAACTCTGCCAGGAAACACCGATCAAAACCCAAGGGAAAGCGCGAATGCAATCACCCTCCGCAGCGGAAAGAAGGTAGCTTTAAAAAATGATGAACCCATGGTACCTTATTCTCCTCCTCCTCCTCCTCCTATTTTAGCTTTGAATGTACCTGCTATGTTTACGCTGCACGCCTCTAGTTCAAATATTCCTTATCCTGCTAAGTTAAAAAATGAGCGTGGTGAGGAGAGTATATTTTTTTTTTAGAAATTTTAAAACAAATTCATATTAATGTTCCTTTCTGCGAGGCTATCTCTCAAATGCCGAAATATGCGAAATATCTCAAGGAGCTGCTCTCTAATAAGAAAAAGCTTGAGGATATTTCACATATTTCTCTTAACGCAGAATGCTTCGTGATTGTACTTAACAAATTACCGTAGAAAGTAAATGACTTGGGAAGGTTTTTCATCCTGTGCCTTTTCTGTAATTCGTTAGTAAAGCACGCCCTTGCTGATCTAGGAGCAAGCATAAACCTCATGACGTTTTCTATATTTAAAAAACTAGGTCTAGGACGTCTGAACTCGACCAAAATGAGTATCCAGTTAATTGATCGATCTGTTAAGTATTCGGTAGGTATAGTAGAGGATGTGTTTGTTAAAGTAGACAAATTCATCTTCCCGGCTGATTTGTTATCCTAGACATCGAAGAGGATGTCGAAGTACCCCTTAAACTTATCCGCCCCTTCCTTTCCACCTCTCGCGCTATTATCGACGTTAGTGATGGAAAGCTCCTCCTTCGGGTTGGAGACGATTAAATCACTTTTAGCATAAATCCCTTAATGTGTAATACCTTAGCTAATGACGATTCATGCTTCTACCTAGAGGAATGCTTCGAAAATGAATCTTCCGTACTACCCGAGTCAATATCTTCGACGTACAATGAACCCACTATCACCGAGCTTTTCTGCTTTGAAGAAGTCTCTTGCCCCACACCACCTGAACCACTACCCATTGAGACCCTAAAAATCAAAACCTCCTATGAGGAACCACCCACCTTAAAGTTGAAGCAACTCCCCCCTCATCTCAAATATCTCTTCTTAGAAAGCAACTCTAAGCTTCCCGTTATCATCTCTTACGATTTGAGCGACTCAGAAATTTCTGAGTTGGCTCAAGTTTTAAGAAATCATCGCCACGCAATTGCATGATAGTTATTTGATATAAAATGGATTAACCCCTCCTTCTGTACCCATAAGATCCTCTTGGAAGATAATTCCCATAGTACTGTACATCCCCAAAGATGACTAAATCCTAATATGAAGGAAGTTGTGAAGGTTGAGGTGATCAAACTCCTAGATGCGGGAATCATCTATCCCATCTCCGATAGTACTTGGGTTAGCCCAGTACAAGTTGTGTCGAAGAAAGGTGGCGTAACGGTGGTCGCAAATGGGAACAACAAATTAATCCCAATCCGTACTGTTACGGGTGGGAGGATGTGCATCGACTATCGAAAACTTAATGATGCCACCCGAAAAGACCATTTTCCGTTAACTTTTATCGACCAAATCATAGAACTCCTGTCTGGTCATTCTTTCTACTATCTTCTCGATGGTCTCTCAGGATACTTCCAAATCCCAATTTCACTTGAAGACTAAGAGAAGACCACCTTCACTTGTCCCTTTGGCACCTTCGCGTATAAAAGGATGCCATTTGGGTTATGCAATGCGTCGGCTACATTTCAAAGATGTATGCTAACAATTTTTGACGGGTTAGTAGAAAAGGTGATGGAAGTCTTTATGGATGACTTCTCGGTCTTCGATAGTTCGTTTAAGGATTGTTTAAAAAATCTTGCGCGTGTGCTTGTTCGTTGTGGGGAGACAAATCTAGCCCTCAATTGGGAGAATGTCACTTTATGGTCCGAGAGGGATTGGTCCTAGGCCATAAGAATTCGGGAAAAGGGATCGAGGTCGACAGGGCAAAGATCGAGATTATTGAAAAACTTCTGCCTCCAACGAACATTAAAGCGATTCGTAGTTTCTTAGGCCATGCAGGGTTTTATCAGCGCTTCATTCAAAATTTGTACAAAATCACCAAGCCGTTAACCCTTCTTCTTGAAAAAGAATCTTCTTTCCTCTTTGACGACAAATGTCTCGTGGCATTTAATTTAATTAACGAAAAATTAGTAAAATCTCTGATCCTAGTCGCGCCTGATTGGTCTCTCCAATTTGAGATCATGTGTGACGCAAGTGATATTGCCGTCGACCCTTTTTTAGGTCAATGGGTGAATAAGTTCTTTCACCCGATTTATTATGCGAGCAAGACACTCACGTCCGCACAAGCCAACTACACCACCACCGAGAAGGAGCTTCTAGCGATCGTTTTTTCTTTCGATAAGTTTAGGTCTTACATCACTCTCTCAAAAGTCATAGTCTTCACTAATCACTCCGCACTTTGGTATTTATTAAGCAAATCGAATGCCAAGCCCCGCCTTTTGCGATGGATCCTCCTCTTGCAGGAGTTTAACTTAGAGATCCGGGACAAAAGGGGTGCCGAAAATTTGGCGGACGATCATTTATCGCGTTTTGAGAATCCTACTAGTGAAGCGTTAGTGGAGTCTGATATTAATGATAAATTCCCTGAAGAGCGCCTCTTCGCTCTAGAAAATCAAAAGAATTGTTTTGCACCCTGGTTCGCCGATCTGGCTAACTATTTAGTAGCCCGGGTCTTGCTAAAAGAAATCTAGGGTCAGCAAAAGAAGAAATTCTTTTCTGACATAAAGAATTATTTTTGGGAAGAACCCTTTTTATTTTATGTTTGTGCGGGCCAGGTTGTGCGATGTTGCGTTTCAAGTGAGGAAGGATTACAGATTTTACGAAATTACCACGATGGACCAATAGGTGGTCATTATCAAGCAAATCGTACCGCGAGAAAGGTGCTCGAGGCGGGCTTTTATTGGCCGCTGGGATGAGATTCCTCAAATTCTTTTCTAGAGTGCAAAATTTTCGATCTTTGGGGTGTTGATTTCGTTGGACCTCTACCCCAATCTTATCAAAATAAGTATATCCTCGTAGCTGTCGACTACGTATCGAGGTGGGCGGAAGCGCAAGCTCTTCCCACCAATGATGCACGAGTTGTAGTCAATTTTCTTAAAAAGTTATTTTCATGATTTGGCACGCCTCGAGCTATCATAAGTGATAGGGGCACCCACTTTTGTAATAGCCAATTTGCCAAAATATTGACAAAATATGGTGTCACGCATAAACTCTCCACTGCCTATCACCCCTAGACGAACAATCAAGTTGAGGTTGTTAATCGAGAGTTGATACGTATTTTTGAGAAAACTTTTTCTATAAATAGGAAGGATTTGGCGCTAAAGCTCGATGATGCGCTATGGGCCTATCAAACGACATATAAGATGGCCATCGGCTGCACGCCGTATAGATTGGTCTTTGGCAAGGCCTGCCACCTTTCGGTCAAGTTAGAGCACCGTGCATTTTGGGAACTTAAATTTATGAATTTAGATTCTACCCTAGCTATCGATCAACGTAAATTCCAGCTGAATGAGCTCGACGACTAGCACACGAACGCGTACGAGAGTAATAGGCTTTATAAAGATTGAACAAAGTTTTATCACAAAAAAATATTTAATTTCCTAAAACTTTTTCGTCGGGCGATCTGATCCTTCTTTATAACTCTCGACTTCGCCTCTTTCTAGGTAAATTAAAATCGCGATGGTCCGGCCCCTTTATTGTTAAAGAGGCTTGGCCATATGGGACGGTTCTCATTTTGCACCTGAATAAGGGTTAATTCAAAGTAAACGGTCACCGATTAAAACTCTATTTGTCAAACGACTTAATTCCCACAGTGACAAAACAATTAGTGTTGTCGAACTATTGAACTATTTTTTTGTTATTATTTGGACTGTAATAATAATTTAAGACTTCTTATTGCTGGACAATATTCTTTTGGGTCGAGCTCAAATGACCTTTAAACAAAGGGCGTTCTTGGGAGGCAACCCAAGGTTCTATTTTTCAGTTTTCTTTATTTTTCATTTTTTTCCCCGGGCGGCTCAGACATGCTGAGGTTCTCCGATCGCCGGCCCCAACGTGTCTGATTCCACTAGAAGTTCAGGATGATATTTAAAAAAGTTCAAAAGCACTAGCATGGGGGAGCGACATCACCCAACCATTTGCGACTCACAAATCCAGGGAAGTACCTTTTTTTATTTTTTTAATTCCAGTTTTCTTTATTAGTTTCTCTCTCTCCTTCTCCTTATTCTTCATTGAGGAGAATGTTTAACTTTAAGTATGGGGGAGTGTTTCCTTAATTAATTTACATTAGAAAAACTAAATATATATATATAATCTTTTGAAAAATCCCAAATTAAATTGAGTTAATTTTTGCCAAATCAATTAGTACCCCACCACTTTGCATTTTATTATTTTTAAGCCCATGTCTACTTGCTTAGTTAGAATAAATTAGATTAATTTTTTGTTTAAATATGTTTAGAGAGTAGTATGTTGACTCATGCAGTATTTCTGTTTAGGGTAGTATGCTATTTTTGAAAATTTATTTTAAATATTTTTTTCACATTTTTTTTCTAGCCTTTCTTTTTATTTCTTTTAGTTTTATAAAACCTATCATCCCTTATTTTTCCCATTAAAATCATTTTAAACGTTAATCAGTATTAAGTGTAGTAGACACAAACCGCTCTAGACGCTTATTATCATTATTTTCATGAAAGCAAATTCTCTATTTTCTATTTTAATGCTTATTTTTTCGAAATTTCAAAGCTTTACTCTGAGTAGATTTAGGAAGCATGAAAATAAACTAGGCATTTCTTTTGAAAATGTTTGAGCCTTTGCACCTCGCCTAACAAAAATCGTTGCACGCCATTTTGTGCCTTTTTCTTTCTTTTTTGTAGCCCCACTTTTTATTTTCACCACGGCCAAATAGCTTATCTATATGCACACTTTATATTTATTTTTAAGCTTTAATTGCTAATGTGCATATTTTTAAAATTTCTTTTTTGGAAAATCCTTATATTATCTTTTTCTACAAAAGTAGAAAGGTTTATGTATGAAAAATGAAAAAATATATTTGATGGGAAAAGTAAAAGAAAAGAAAAAAAATGTGAAAATTATTTATTTTTGCTAGCATTATTTTGGCAAAGCTCACTTCTTTTTGTTTTTAGTGTGCAAATATCGCTCGTGTTGACCTTTTGAATATCGCACCCTTAAAAACCTAAGCCTAAATGTACACCTAATTAAATCCCTAGCGATTTATGTTTACTATGTTTACTTTTTAATATAGTAGCGAGAAACGAGATTGAGCAAAGCTCACCCCCTTTGGGCCCAAATATTTATCTTTGTCTTGATTCACTATGGTTTTAATTTGTCTCTTAGACTTTAGTAGTGACTCAATGCGCTTTTTGCTCGTTACTTTATTAAGTTTTAATTCTGTAAAAATTTGGGATGATTTGCTTTTATATTTAGTGAAATTTATAAAATCCTGTGCTAAGATAAAGTAGGAATTTTCAGTTCTTTTTAAAAAATTCCGCTACCTCTAAATTCCCGTCTTACTCATTTATAGCATTTTTAAACTTTTCAATTAATCCTGTTTATTTTAGCTAACTCGTAGTCTATGCTTGAGGACAAGCAAAATAATAAGTATGGGGGAATTTGATGAAGCATAATTTAGCTTAGATTATTAGGGAAAAATATGTATACTCTCGTTTAAATCTTTTGTCTTTCGTATTTTTAGGTTGTTTTTAGTTTCTTTTCTCAATTATTGTTCTAACTTATTTTATTTTCTTTTTTTCAATTTTTTTGGGTTCTCTCCTGTTACACGCCCCCTGGTCACGCCCTACTAGGGCGTGTACTTAGGGCGTGTAACCCAGATGGAATGAAGCTATCAGCCTGAAGTCAGGTTCCTGGAAAATTCAGCTTACACGCCCTTAGTCACGCCCGTCTACCACCACCACAGGCATGTCTCTGAGGCGTGTTCCGCCAAGTCCCGAGAAATCACTATAACACAACTTTTCCACGCTCCACCATCATGCTGAATCTGACACGCCCCTTGTACACAGGCGTGTCATTAGGTCATGTAACCCATCTGTCGCGCTAGTCACTTCCGGACTTCAATTTCAGCCAGCAAAAGTCATGCCGCATATTACACGCCCCAGGTACACGCCTGACCCGGGCATGTAAGGGGGGGCGTGTACTTCCCAAAAATTTTCTATAAATAGCCCTAAGCTCCAAGTGTTTAGGGAGTAGATGGAAGACTTGTAGAGAGCTATTGAGAGTTTATTTCAGAGTTTTTAGCTTAATGTTTTTGTGTTTTAACGTTCTTGCAATCTTTTTAATCACATTTGTGATTTGTTTGGAAACTCTTTTTGTAATGTCTCTATTTCCTCTTTGTGACTGTTGTGCAATAAGAAATAAAATAGTTCTCTACTCCCTTTCTCTCTCTCTCTCTTATTAGGTATATTCTTAACATGATTTTTATTCACTACTTCCTCATGAGTAACAAAATTCGCATTAGTACTCGATCGCGATGATCTGAGAATGAGTTTATCAGTTATGTTATTTTAGCTTTCTTTCTCTTTTTAAAAGTATAGGCCTTAGATTTATTCTTGGTTTATAATTAGTGGGGCTATATTATCAATTTATAATCTCCACTTAAGCTTTCATTCTTAGTTAGCCGAGAGGATCGTATACTGAATCGATCACCCAAGTATAAAGAGAGTTGCACGCACATCTCGAGAGAGAGTGACATAAATCTCCCGAATTGGAGTCAAATCCAATAGCGAGGTTCACCACTTGAAGTGAGCTTTAGACATTCGAATACGGGACAAGAGTTCGTTCACATCTTCCGAAACTCAGTTGGGCACTTCTCCGAGAGGAGCGTGTTCAAGCTTCGGGAACCCCCACAGTCAAGGACCTCTTGCTTTATTAAGATCAAGGTTGTTATTTCATTTTGTTTTTCTTATTTCGAAGTGATTCAAAATCGAGTACTAATCCCTCTATCACTAGTTGTTACCCTTTATTTGCAAGAAAAATTAGTTCTCTTTTTAGCCAAGTAAAACAAACCCCAACAAAATTTATTGATAAAATATAGTAACCTCCTCGAAGTAGAAGTATTCAAATAGCCCTAGGAAATACGACCTTGATATTAAACCTTTAATATCCTATACTATAAATGATAAGGTACACTTGTTTTTATCGGAAATAGAATTGGAGAATATTATTAACCTCACTTCCACATATTATCTTTTCTTTCACCCCCTTCTCCGCAACTTTATTTTTATATCACCACTTTACTGGTGTATAATAATTAATGCAAAAGTGGTGGGGCAGCTAACTACTCTAGTGGTCTATACTACTCAGAGAGTCGTTGGACGACGAAATACTTTTTCAGAGTTTCGAGGAAAAGGAATATCCTTTTTTTGGAAAAAGGTTTTTTAGCTTCATCTACTTCCTCTCGAAAGAGTTGCAGAGCTTGAAGAAAAACTCTCTAGCTGTTGTTTTGAAGTTCAACAGGGTTGTTTTTGATAGTCTCACCTTCAACAACTATGTTAAGGAAGAATTCTTCCTATGTGGTTTGAAAAAACAAGCAGAATATTCTTGAAGATCCATTTTTGGTGCTGTGAAAGGTATAGGACTAACTATTCTCAGTTCAGGAAGAGGCAAACTCAGAGATCATGTCTTTGGAGTCAAATTATCAACAACAAACAACATTTATTTTGTAGGATCTTAGCTGATCTGAGTTGTAAGCCTGATTTATAAAGGCTGAGTGTATGATATTCTGTGGATCTGAGGTAGGGAAAGTGTGCCTGAGCTGTAGGAGATTCATTCTCTGAGGTAGGATCCAGTGGTGGATTTGAGTATAGGTCTAACCTCCTAGCCTGAGTGTAGGACTTTGATTAAAGTATAAGGTAGGTGTTCTTGTGCAGAGCACTGAGGTGTAGGAGCATTATTTGCTCTGAGTGGTAGGGCCTTGGGGATGAGGTAGGACTTGGAGGAGTCTGAGAGATCCTGAGGGATCTGTGTTGTAAGCTCTTGGAGCCGAGTTTGGAGAAGTTGGCCTTATCTAACACACTGTAAGAAAGGTGGGAGGGACAGTCGATGAACCCAGACCTTGGGGAACAACTATAAATATCCCGTGTGTTGTTGTGTGATCTTGAAAGCTAACCCAAAACTAAAACACAACTCGATCACCATAGTAAGAAGATTATCTAAAAGACACAAAAACTTATTCACCCCCCTCTAGGTGTTTAGCTACTCTTGAAAATAAAGTCTTTCAAAGGGTATCAGTGAGAGGTTATTCAAAAATGACTTAACAGTCTGAATAGATCTCCAAGGGTAGCTACATATTATTTTTATGGGTTCAGGAGAGAACCATAAAGAGTTGGGCTCAATGAAGCTTCTAATATACAAGAAAGAAATTTTTTTTATCTGGAAAGAAAAGGTCAGGTTGTTTATGGAAACTTTTTACCCTAAGATCTTCATCACTGTATAGGAAGGACCCTTCATCCCTATGAAAATTTCTATCCTAGATGCCAGTGTTCAAACTCCTAAGAAATATTTTTAGATGACTAAGGATGAGGTCATCTTGGCAACAATAGACAAGAGGGCACATAATATTACTTGTGAGTGCCATTAATGATTCCACATTCCACAGTCTTGTCCATTGCAAGATTTCCAAGGAAATGTGGGACACACTAATTGTCTACATGGAGGGAACTAAAGAGGTTGGGGATAATAAAAAATCCTTACTTAATCAGGAATATGAGCCCTTTAGACAGGGCAAAAAGGACAGCATAGCTGATTGCTATAAAAAATTCTTCGAAAAAGTCAATGAGCTGAGGGCCTATGGGAGGGTTTTCAACAATTATGAGCAGAATGATAAGTTCCTTAGATATCTAACTAGAGACAGGGACACAAAGATTTGTGCAATCTGAGAGGTGACCAAGCTTGCTGAAACTCCTCCTCATACTTTGTTTGAAAAGAAACTATCATATGAGATACAATTAACTGCCAGGAAGGAGGAGGAGACCACCATCAGGTCTCAGGACAAAGAGAGGGCAATGGCCTTCAAGGATGATCTCTCTTAGAAGAGCAAGGAGAGGATTGCTTCTCCCCTAAGAAGGCATGTTGATTAAGACTACTCTGTGTCAAGTTCATCTGATAGAAACATGTTAGATGGGGAGTTTGCTGCATTCTCTAGGTAGTTCCAGAAGATGATTAAGAGGAGGACGTGGAAGAACAAACCTTCCTCCTCTTCACACAATAAGAGGGATCATGACAAATTTTAGAATAAGTTCTCCATAGGAGATAGGTATGTCTCCAAGACTAGCAAACATAGTTCTTTTAAAATTGTTTGTTATTATTGTAACAAGCATGAGCATGTCATAGCTGACTGCCCAGTCAAGAGAAAAGACACTGGTGAGAATAAACATCACCACCAAAAGTGCAAGAAGGAAAAGACATTCATTGCCGAGAATGAGAAGAGTTGGAGTCAAAATGACTCAGTAACCTCAGATTCTAGAGAAGAATATGAAGCCTACATTGGGCTATTTACTACTATTACTATTGATGAGGATGAGGACTATCCAACTGCAAGGATAGGAATTAGGGCCCCTATGTCATACTCAGATAGTGATACTGAGGTGAATGAAGATGATAAAGGTTGTTCTGGGCTTATGGACATGACAGATGAGGAGTCTAGCCAGGACCAGCCTGGTCTAGATAAGGTAAAAATTCATTCTCTTTCCTCCTCTGAATCTAATTATGAAACTAGTCCTAATTTTGATGCTCCTTCATCCTAAGATGAAGGTAGCTCAGAATCTTATATGTCAATTAATTGATTGACAAGTATGGTGTCATTCTGGATGCTCTTAAAAGGAGCAAGAGGATAATCAAGAAACATGCCAAGGAAATTGTCTCCATATAGCTAGCTGCTTCCTTGCTATCTAAATCCGCACCCTTTCTTGAATAGATGAGGAGGGAAGTCAGCTAGCTGAAGACTATCTCAATCATCAAGATTGGGACCATCATCCATAAGAACAAGATCATTATGGATCTTGAAGAAAAGCTCCTTAGGGGGAGAAGGCTAGTGGCTGAATTTTCGAAGCCCAAAACAGTGCTTCCACTGATAGACTCCTTTACTTCTCAAAAGAATAAGAGAGGTTTGGGGTTCAAGTGGAGTTCCAGAGCTACCCATCCTAAAGGGAAAGGCAAAGCTCCTATTGTTGATGCCAAAAATGCACCTCTCCGTGAGCTCGAGAGGTGTATATGTTCGATCCAGGATGCAGGGATATGTGAGGTGATGAGGACTGTCGAATAGCCGATTACTTAGACAGTTATGGATTAACAGTTGATGCCGAGAGAAGGGAAAAAGTGAGGCTGCTGGTTGCGGCAACAATAGAGATCGCCTGTCGCGGCTAAAATGCCACTCCTTCGACGGGCTTTAGTTTGATTATAAAGCTTGTGATATAGCTTGAGTTAGCTCCTTTACATGAAAAAAACAAAGGGTACAAGAGAGAAGCTGGTGGCTAGAAAGAGAAGTCACCGAGATCGCGCGAACTGCTGCCTCAGTCGCCAGTCTGCTCAGGCTATCATGCCCCACAACTCGCCGCTTCAGGCTGCCTGATGGCACGGTCTGATCGAGAAGGTCGCTGAGGAGATGAATACCGAGCAAGTATGGGAGGCCTATCCGCCCGAGCTAGATGCTGAGACCGCGCGAACTGCGCTACTGAGGAGCTTGAGGGAGCCAAGGCACTAGACTGCAAGGGCTATTCACTGAGGCCGCGTGGACTATCTTGGTCCAGTCCGCGAATGTTGCAGACAGATAGGAAACTATATCCATAGTGTTGTATGTCCTGGTTGCTCCCCAATCCTTCTTCCAAATGAGAGGTATGCAGGGTTATTTAATAGGATCGAGGAGGCACTACTAGAAAACAGACTTTTGGTCAGGGCAAATTGCTCTGGCAAAAAGTCCAAAACCGTAGCTAAAAAGTTTTAGCCACGGTCTAGCCACGGGAAAAATCCGTGGCTAAAGTCGGCGTGGCTAAAACTTTTAAGCCACGAATTGGCCGTAGCAAATAATATTAGCCATGAGGAAAACTACCGTGGTAAATAAGCCAACTATTAGCCACGGTATGAAACCCTGGCTAAAAGTGAATTCATCATTTTTTAAAAAAACTATTTGCCACGGTTACAAGCCGTGGCAAATATTAATTTATGTTTTTTTTTTAAAACACATTGTAATGCTAGGCATGTGCTCCCCTCACTGTAATATAGTACTGCAACAATATCTACTAGCATAGAAATTATCAAAAAAACATCCGGCACTGAAACAAATATCTCTTAACCATGTTAAAAAGCAGGAACCAAACACACTATAAATAATTAAAAGGAATTTTGAACGAATAAGATAATCAGCATATATGCAACTAAAAATGAGGGCATAAGAATAAATTATGCTTGATAACCAATCATATTTCAAGAAAGAACTACTTAAGTATTGAACAGTAATTTGAGCTCCTCCATATATAAGAGAAAATAGTTGACAGTTGCCACAAAGCAAAGTAGCCTAGAAAATGTGCTAGACCGTGTGCCTTATCAGGATCGGAGAAGATTCCCATTCCTACACAGTGCAGCCGCTGCCTAGGCAGAACATGGAGAGAGTCATTACATGAATATACATATAAGAACAGAAAATTGAAGCATAGTTATGATCACTGTATTTTAGAGTTCAAATGACGAATCTATTACTATAAATAACACAGACCAAAATTGTCATCATCAAACGTACAAGAAAGTTCTGACATCACTTCAGATATAAGAAAGTTCAGTACATCGGAAGATCTAATAAATTTTATTCTAACTTACACTTTCTTCAACATAGACACCCTGAATAAATAGACATTATTAAAGTGTAATTTCACAAATCTTCCCCCTATAGTCATGGTGAGACCACAAACCCTTCAACACTCAGACAGTAACGTGCCCACTTTAAACCACCTATCAACTATACTCTCCGACATCATCGGTAAATTTGATGTCGACTGATTGGCATGTCGACTTCATATTATAGAGTGCTGGCTGCCAGCTTCAAATGTTGATTGCAGGATGCCAATTTCAAATGTTGAGTATTGACTGCAATTTTCAAATGCTAGTAATTTTGCCAAGGTTTGATCTAATGACTTCAAATGTCACTTTAACATTTTTATATATCAATGTAATAAGAGGCGACATCGGTCGTGGGCGGCAATCGACGGGAGCGGAAACAATCGGTGGGGGCGTCAACAATCAGTGGGGGCGGCGACAATAAGCGGAGGTGACGACTATCGGCGAGGGAGGTAACATTCGACGGGGACGCCAACATTCGACAGGGAAGCCAATGTTCTTGAAGACCATCCTCTCCTAACTCCACCCACTTATGTTCAAATTATAAAGTCCTCATCAAATGCTTTGTTCTTAAAAAGTAAACAATTGCACGAAACATTTGGTAAAAGAAAATCAAATCAATATTTTAAAAAATAGAACGGGAACTGGGGAACTTGCTGCTTTACACAATAAGAGAATCACCTGAATTTTGAAAATCTGAAAACATGTAAGTGCATATTCCATTTTTATGAGAGCATAGAACTGAGAGAAATTGCATGAAAATTGGATTCTATTCTAGACATCTTATTCATAGACTTAGTGCATGTTCTTAGTTTAAGCTAAGTTTAGCTTAGTATTCAACATGGGTATATAAATGACTATCATTTTTAACATAAAACTCCGGGAGCATGCATCATTATTACATTTTCATTAACAGATAGTAATAGAGCATGCATCTATCCAAATTATCTAACCTAAAGCAAAATCCAGAATAAGCTTTGAATAAGAACCTAAAGCAACAAAAAGAGCCTAAGGAATCAATATCTAACCTTTAATTGTCATAATAGAAAACACGGTAGCATTTTTTTATTTTCAACAATTTGATTCTTTCCAGCTTGAAGTTTCTTTTCCTTCCCTTCCGGCTATCATGATTTTGGAGTTGTAAAATAGGTATGAAAATAAAATAGGAACGATAATGTCTTTGCTTTAGCAGCTCATAATTGTGGTGTTGTAAAATAGAAAACTTTAGGTAGATCCTGATTTTGGTTCACCGTCAGCAAAATCCACAGTAAATACAGCAAATATAGAACCAATAACATGCTCTAGAATCCACAATAAAATGATCATGCAAGGGAGAATGAAGAATAGGAAGTGAGGAGTAATATTTTCATGCCCAGGAAATATAGAACCAATAAGATGATCAATGCTTAAAAGACAAACTGAAATTAACATTGCTTAAAAGACAAACTGAAATTAACATAGCTTAAAAGATAAACTGAAATTAAAGCAGGCAAATCACACTTTATCACAGTAACAGAATAATGCAATCCTAAAAAAAACTCACAGCAATCACAGTATTCGCAGTATTCACAAAAAAAGTTTTAAGTTCTTGCACTTACAAAAAACTTCCAACAACTGATGAACAATGCCTTCTGTCCGAGAAATCGCGATGAGTTGTAAATATCTCTCAACTTTCTTTAAGTTCTTCGAATGGAACCTCTTATTTCGATGGCGAACTGGTAAGGAGGTAGTTGAGGAGAATCTGTAAAATAAAACTCAGCTTAAAGCATTGACAAATACAACGATTTAACCATTGATGTCTCTATTAGGTAAATACCTGATGGAAACATTTATATAGCTTAAAATACTATAAGCTGAAACTGATGGGGACTTACTTGCATTTGCTTAAGCTCAACTCATTATTTACAGAACATTGTGTGAAATATTAATAGCTTGGCCCTCTATTATGAATCACTTATCTTGATCAATTTCTATCAATATCAACACTATAACTAATACCAGCTGAAACCAATTTGTATCAGAAATATATTATATAATCAATTAATTAAAACAGAACACAAATGTATTTCCACAATCCCACAGGAAAACAGAGAAATATATTTCCACAAAAAAGTTTGAGGTGATCTTTTTTCCCACAGTTCTCAATTATTTGGCACTTCTGATGGCTATTAAATGCTTTCAGCTATTGTTACTCTTACGCCATGCTATCATGCAGGAATGTGCTGCAAATGAAGAAAAACAGTTGCTAGCCAAGGTGGCAGAGATGCTGGCAACTTCAAGTGCTAGGAAAATAAGTTTGGTAAATAAAATGTTATATATTTGCATAGAATACTTTCTTAGTTCTTTCTTTTGGGCTTACATTTGTAAGTCCTTTGAAATTTTTGTCATTCTATGTTAATACTTTTTAGCTGCTTTTGCTTTCAATTAATTGACACATTCTAATTTTTGATTGTGAGGGAAACTGTTATGGTCCTACTCAGAGGTTGCCAGGGCGTGGGCGAAGGTGGGAAGATGGAGGAGATACAATGGAGCCTTGATCGCGGCTGCTTAAGCGGAGTTACTCATTAGGAGAGACACCAAATATCTCATGAGGGGCTAAGAATTAAAAATCTTTCATTGCTTGAATCTTCTTCTTACATGACAAGGGGTATATATAGGATCCTGAGGGCATAATTGTAAATACAACAACGGACATTAATAAAATGCGAGTCGACTACGGCTTATTATAATAAAGACTTGACTCCTATTAAAGACTCAAGACAACAAAATAGTAATATATTATGATAAATGACTAAGGATCCGTAATCGATCCATAACAAAAACATGTGATACATAACAAAACATAATAGTAATATATTATGATAAATGATGAAGGATCCAAAATCGATCCATAACAGAAACATGTTAGAATTCGAATGCTCCTACGGTTATTATAGAAACATGTTAGAATTTGAAAGTCATATTGTAATAGTTGATCAAGTATTTTAGCATCTTTATCTTCCTTATTCCTTCAACAGCTTGCAATTATGTTCATTGACTAGTGTTGTTTAAGTCAGTATTTTTGACTGGTTGCATAATCTGGAGCTTTTGGTTAGTTTAATATAGGTCCAAACAGCTGTCGACAATCTTAGAGCAAGCGCAGCTGATAGAACTGGCAATCTGCAAAAGGAAATGTCTAATGCACAATATTTCGCCACATCGGTCAAAGAAAAATGGCTGGCTTATATGGAAGAAACTGAGTAGAATTATCACCAGGATATTACAACAGTGTAAAATGGAAGATCCTCCCTGGAAGGAGTTCTCAAAGATTGGTATGCCATTTCCATATGACAACTTCATATAGGGCATGGAAATAATTCCTAATATCAAACTAAATTTGAACGTCCACTAAAAAATCAGCTCGGAAAAGGCGAAAATGGGTTTAACGCAGTGGAAAGATGCTCAGGATTCTCTGCTAAGCTTGTGGAATGGAAATGTTGCATCAGTGGAGTCAATTGTTTGGTAAGATTATTCTATTTCACCAGGCTCATATTATTGTCAGCTAGAGAACAAGCCTATAGAAATGGAGCAACCACATTGTATTCTTAACACAGCCATATTTTCAACTATTCCTAGTGGTTTATTTCCAATAGTTACACATGCTTGATGTCTTCCGATATTAAATATCTTAAACAGGAAGAACAAATACCGAGAGGGCTCGGGAAGTAGAAATACCGAGAGGACCTTGGACAGAGGCGATAGGATCTGTGCTGGAGAGAACTCGACGGCTATCTTCAAACGTCGGTGCACTGGAGATTGCGGAAACAGGGAAGCCCTGAAGTTCGCGAAAATAGGGCAGCAGGGGAGGAAGGCGGAAGACAGTGTTGCGAGGGAGCGGTTGGCCTACTTGCGATATATAGGTAATCACGCGACAGAGGACATGCGAAGACGACGGACTTACGACGACGACAGGACTTGCGACGACGAAGGTCTTGCGACGGGCAGGAAGAGGAGGAGATGTTGCGGCTTTGCATGGGTGCCTTAGGTTCTGCCCTAGCTGCGCAGAGGCACCGGGAATCGACGCTGAGGACATTCTCCGGCTACGGAGGCCGACCCTTCGCAGGCTGAAAGAAGATGAAGGGGATAAGCCGGATTGAAGCACTGGTTTCTTCGGGAGGAGCAAGGAGATTATGGTCGACTTCCGGCGGATCACATCCCTCCCACATTTCTTCATGCTTCGCATTGGCGATAGATTAGTGCACAAAGTGGGCAGCAGTTTTAAACTCTTTTTTTGGGATAAAATTAGGGGATACGATTGATCGCGGTTAAGATAAATGGTTGTAATTGTTTAGAGCAATGTTGGTTAATACTAAATATTAGCCGCACTTTTTTGCTGTTCATGGCTAATACAATGGTATTAGCCATGCTTTTTTATAGTCGTGGCTAAAACCTAAATATTAGCCACAGTTTTGTGATCATGGCTAATACTATTGTATTAGCCACGATTTTTGAACCCTAACAAAAAAACGTGTAGCTAATACTCATTTTTCTAGTAGTGAGGAGACTCCCAGATCTTGACTTGATGACGTAACACCGATGGTTTGGGCAAACTACGAGCAATTTTTTGACATGATGTGCGAGCTGAGGAGCTTGTCTGCTACTGGAAGAAGCGAGTCCGTCACTTGCAGGCGGACTAAATCTTAGTCCGCGCCTGTGGTGGACTAAGAAGGAGTCCGCCTACATCTTATGGAAGCGAGTTTTCTCCCTACAGGTGGATTGACCGTCCTTCATCTGTTGGCAGACTGAGATTGAGTTTGCCGCCTTTAGGCGGACTAAGATTAAGTCCGCCCTATGCTTGGGCATTATCCACTACCAAGCGGTCTGATGACAAGGTTGTCGCGGACTAAAATTCGAGGCCGCCTTGTTGAAACCGAAGAATCGGTCTCTGTGGAGTTTGACCCTTGGGGAAGGGGTGATCGCACACTTACTTCTCTCTCACAAGTCAAACAACCAAAGACATAGAAAAAGGAATAGACCCAAGGCTCCAGCACGGAGGTCCCACCACACACCCGGAAGATCTTAGAGCGCTTCCCCTCCTTAGCCAAGTGCTGAGCTAAGGATACCTCAAAAAGCGAAAGAAGACCATGACACAAGTAAGCATGCCTTCTGAGGTACCCCTAGGGTCTTACTTATAGTTTTCTGAAAAATGGTTTGCAAACAACCAACCTCTGTTGTTCCCACAGCTATGTGCATGCCAGATTGCCCTGACAATAACATAACTCTGCTGTTATAAAAGGCAATGGGTAGGCCAACGAGAATAGAATTAAACAAACACATCATACAATACTGGGCTAGTGGCCCTTGAAAACTTATACTCACATGTGGGTGGCGAGTGCTCGATGGTGCTGGCACTCTCCACCTCCCTATAGCACTGGGTGAGTGTATACCATGATTTCCCACTCGCCAAAGGCCTGCCGATATCTATGGGTGGTTTCGAGCCTATTGCTCCACTAGCCCCTGCTCCGCTCCAGCCCACCTTGGCGAGTCGACGGACGCTGAGATCCCACTCAGTGCCAAGAAAGAGGCGTTGAGTGTCTGGGCTTCACTCAATGCCGAGGAAGAGGCATCGGGTGAGCAAGACTCACTCGACGCCGGGGAGGAAGGCGTCGAATGGACTCGAATCTAGCGAAAGGCGTCAAGTTGACTCAGCGCTAGGGGCCTGGCTCGTCTGGCCTGACTTGTCTGGCTCCTGTCAAGACCTACTCACTGGATATGGGGTTGTACATAATCCCCACTCTTTGCGAGGTTACCCCAAGCTCGAAAAGAAACATTCAACCCCGCAAAATACGGTGAGTGCGGAAGGAGCAAGAGAGAATCTTTTGGTGGGATCCACCAAAGGCTATATATGCACGCCTGCATAGCTAGGCGACCTTTTCCATTCCCCTTACTTTGAGCTTGTCGAGATGCCTCTTTCCAAAGAGCTTCAAAAGAGGCTGGTTCGAGCTCGCAGGCTCAATGTCGCTCGCGCTGCCATCCTGGTCGCCATAAATCCCAGCACCTCGCCACGCGAGTCTTAAAATCCTCAACCTACCAAGAAAGCCAAGCTAATTCCAAAATTTGCCGAGTCTGCCTACCGTGACCTAACCTCTACCCCAAATTTTGGGCCAACCCCCAAACCAAAGGAGGAGGAGATCATCGAGGTCCCTACCGACCTGGGCAACCAACAAACCGCGCCGACGCCTCCACGCAGCGAGTCGAATCTCCTCTGGATGATTCGCGGCCCAAAACTCCCCCTACTTGACTGCGTGACCCATCGCCTTCTTTTAGTACCACTGGGGTGGACTCATAGAGTCAGGAGTCGCCAGCTCGCGAATCTTCTTGGTAGCCCACACCTGCACCTGCACTTATGGTGGGAGATGCCGGATCCATCCCGATCCCAAGCTTCGAGCTCATCCCCCAAAGAACTCGACATCCTGGTTGCGGTAAGGACCTAGCCTGGCCCCCTACATACACCTTTCGAGGGAAGTTGAGCCCATCTCGTAAGCTCCACCTCTATTGGACCATCCCGCCTAGTTCTTTTGAAGCACTCGCCTATTGTACATTCATCTTGATTTCTTGTCTTTGTAGATCTTCCCGACAAATCTGAGGATGAAGAATCTTCTGTGTTGGTTCCCTAGTTTTGATTTGGGCAATGTCATCTCAATTAGGCTTAATTGACCAAAGAATTATCTATGGTCAATGGTTAGACTAAAGGTTAGTCTACATTAGGTTAGTTGAGAAAGGATAGAAATGAAAATTGGTTAAGTATACATGTGTTCGACGATAGTCGAACCTTACTCGACGATCTTCGATTGCTGACCGATGATCTCAGAGTTATATGAACTCTGAAGTGGGCTCGACGATCTGCTTATTTAGATCGACGATCGTGTAGCCTTGGTCGATGATCTCTGTTAAGATAGTTTTTCTTCAGGTCGACGATCTGCTTGTTCAGATCGACGATCTTCGATCTATGGTCGACGACTTATGTCTGATGTTATCACTATTCATTTCATTTGATCCCTTGTTTTATTTCCTCTTGTTTAAGATATATTTTATTTAGGATATTCTGCTTAATTTAATGCTTATACTCTTTTGCTTATTTGCAATACTCCTTATGCATTAATTAAGAGTTTTGGCAGAATAAAGCCGTTTGTTTTATTAGAGGAAATCGTGGATTCTTTACAGCTGTAATATAGCCGTTAGGCTTTGTTTCATGTGCCAATTTGTAAAATCAAATTGATAGGATATTTTTGATATCCTTAAATCCTTTTTGGGAATGACAGAAAAGAATATAGTTGCAGTTTCCTTATTTGATTTATTGTATTATTTGGAAAGTCTTTTAAACGCAGGGCTCGAGGTAATTTTGAAAGAAGAAAGGCCTCTATATTAGCAGGGCAGTCGGCTGAATTAAACATATATACAACCCAAAATATTCTAACAAGAGACACAGAACTAGAACTCTCAAGAGAAAGAAAAGTTCTTCTTCTTCCTGAGTTCATCCTGTCTTCAGGAAAACCAATACTCAAAGTTCAAGACTTCAAGAAGAAGAACCTTACCAGATTACTAAATATCATTGCTGCAAACCTCCCAGATTTCAAAAGCTGCTGAAGAAGAACATTCATCAAAATCTTGAGTCTTCTTCAAGGCTGCATCAGAAAGACATTCAAAGCAATCTCAAGTTCCTGCACCCTGAAGCAAAGCTACTTCCTGGACATTCTCTAAGCCAGGGGGAGCTTTTATTTTCTCAGAGCAATCCACTAGCTTCTCTGAACTCAGAAAAGACACTTTTAATTCTTCTTTTAACCTCCTTATAAAAGGGTTTTTACTCCCTTCAAAAGTGAACTATTGGTGACAGGGCACTTGATCAAAAACCTGTGTGTTTGGTTTTTGGGCACCTGATCAAAAGCCTAAAGGGTCTTGAGATCTACCTGAAGCAGATCTACTGGTGGCAGGGCACCTGATAAAAAACCTGTAGTGGATTCCTACCAGGGTGGTAGAAGAGTGGATGTACCCAATTGGGGAACCACTATAAAGCTCTTGTGTTGTCTGGTTGCTTATTTTAATTAATGCTCTGTGGCTGTGATAGTTTTAACTAGGTTGCTAATTGCTGTGTTAGGATAAAAGGTCAACTGAAACTTCAGTGAGCTTCTCCTTTATTCACTACACTCTATTAGGCTATAGGTTTAAAGCTTTTATCTTTCTATTCCGCAAATAGCTCGAAGAGAAGTGTTTAGAGTTTCCTTCTTTTTGAATACTCTATTCACCCCCACTCTAGAGTAGTAAGTATCTTATACCCTCACTTTCAATTGGTATCAGAGGGAGGTCTATTGGTTGAACAGGCTAACACCTGAACCATAAGATCTTGTGATAAGATACTTTGATACCATATACACTCACATTAGATTCATGGCCCAGTACAAAGATTACTCTAGCACCAGACCTCCAATATGCAACTTAACCAAGTTTGGTATCTGGAAGGAAAGAATCAGACTTTATATGAACTCTATTGATGAGGATATTTTTTCTTCTATCTTAACAAGGCCACCAACACCACCTGCTGCAACTATTGCTACAAAATCTGTAAGTCTTAGTGCAGTGCCACCTCCTGACTATAATGAAAATTACAAGAAGGCCAAGATAACTGATGCCAAAGCTATGAATATTCTGGCTCAGACTATGTCTGATGAGACATTCCAAAAAGTGGCTGATTGCACCTCAGCAAAATCCATGTGGGACTCACTGAATCAGATTGTAGTTGGTTCAGTTGATGAGAGGAAGGACAGAAGGTCCAATCTCATATCCTAATATGAGAACTTCAAGAAGGAAGAGGCTGAGACAGTAGAAGCTATGTACACAAGGCTCAGCTCCATTATCAATGAGCTGAGGACACTTGATAAGGAGATTACATTGACAGAAGTCAATGATAAAATACTGATGTGCTTCCCCAGCACATGGGATCTCAGAATCTGGACAATCAAGGAGTCCAGAAGTACAATAGAGATCTCAACTGAAGCTCTCCTTGGCAAGCTCAAATCATTTGAGCAAGTACTGAAGACCAGGAAGCAGAAGCTGAAGCCAAAGCACCTACTCCAACAAGGAAAGAGCAAACCCTTGCTCTTAAGGCTGATGATGAGTCCAAAGTGACTCAATCAAATGAAGAACTGATGGCACTCTTTGCCAAAAGGTTCTACAAGATGGGCAGAAAGGACAACAGAAGGAAGTCATCAAAATATGATGATAAGCCAAGGTATGATAAAACCCCATCTAAAGAAATTATTTGTTATGGATGCAAGAAGCCTGGACACATTCTCCCTGAGTGTCCAGAGACAAAGCATAAGGAAAGGAGAAAAGAAAAGGAACATGAGAAGCACTACTCCAAGACATCTTCTCACAAATATAAGAAGAAAGAGAAAGGTCTTGTTGCAAAGACCTGGAGTGATACTAAGGAAGTCTCTTCTTCCTCTAGCTCTAGTGAAGATGATGAAGAAGAGAAGAAAGCTAAGGAGATTTGCCTTATGGCAATTAATGCCTGCATCAGTAACTCAACTGCAGAGATGATTGAAGATGAGGAGGATGAATTATCTGATGAAGACCAGGTAATTGCATCTTATGATTTTACTACTGATGAATTTAAGCATGAATTTAAAACTCTTTACCTAGATTTACTTAGCTCGGAAAAGGAGATTAAGTTATTTAGAGATAAACTAGCTGGATCAGAATCTCTATCTAGTGAAAACATTAGGTTAGAATTTAAACTCACAAGATCATCTGAAGAAATTAAATTTCTTAAATTAGAACTAGCTAAAGCTAAGAGGTTAGAGGATTAACTTAATGGCAGAAGCCTTAAGTTGCTAGAAATCACAAGCACTGCCAACACTAGGACATGCAACAATAAGTTAGGCTTAGGTGCCTCCCTTAGTGAACCCCCATTGATCCTTGAATACAATCTTTCTACTCCAGTAAAGTTTGTTTCTTAAAAAGGAATACACAACACTGAGGTTATTCAAAAGGCTAAGAAAGCTTTAAATAAGATTAAGAGAGACAAAAGGAAACAGAAATTCATAGAAATACATAAATCGTCGAACGCCTATCGACGATCACTGCACCCATCGTCGAACGACAATCGACGATCTCTGAACTCACCTGCTTGGTATAACTACTTAGAAATGAGTGATCGACGATCTAAGCCTGATTCGTCGAACAGAGATCGACGATCGTGGAATCCAGAATCCTTTTCTGTGAACCAAGATCGACGATTTGGGTACCGATCATCGAACATCGATCGACGATCATAACTAAATTTCCAGAATCACAACAATGCTTACAAAAACAATAAGTTTAATAGCAACCCTATGTCTACTAATTGGATTATCCCACCTAGGAGATCTCATCCCTTAGGATATCACCCTCAACCTGCATACTCTTTCATTTCTAGTTTTTCCTATGTAAAGAACAATGGACCCAATGTTATCTGGGTCCACAATGTCTAATTTATCTAATTGTAGGTGAAGATCTATCCTATCACTCAGGACAAGTGGTATTTGGATAGTGGATGCTCCAAGCATATGACTGGAAACAAAGAGAACCTGTCAAGCTTCAAAGCCAAGTTGGGACCAAAGGTGGTCTTTGGTGATTCCAGCTATGGTCAGATTGAAGGATATAGTAAATTCACCATAGGGTCAGTGACTTTCAAGAAGGTAGCTTATGTCACAGGACTGAAGCACAATATTATTTCTGTAAGTCAGCTTTGTGATGCTGGCTACCAGGTTTGGTTTTCTAATACTCTGTGCAATATTATCTTGAATAATAAAATTATATTAGTAGGCATTAGGCAAGGAAATATTTATCTTGTAGATTTTAAACCCACCTCTTTTGAAATTTGTTTATTTAATGAGGTGAGTAGTAATAATACTTTGTGGCATAAAAGGCTAAGTCATGTCAACCTTAGGAATATATCTAGGTTATCTAAATACAATCTGGTCAGAGGTTTGCCCTCTTGCCCCTACAAGAAGGAAGGCCTATGCAAGGCTTGTCAACTAGGCAAGCAAACTAAAAATAGTTTAAAAGCTGTAAATAAAAATTATTCACCTAGAATCCTGTACCTATTGCACTTGGATCTCTTTGTTCCAATAGCTGTACAAAGTCTAGGAGGGAAATTCTATACCCTAGTAATTGTAGATGATTACTCTAGGTTCACTTGGGTGTTCTTCTTGAGAACTAAATCTGATAACTTTAAAGTTCTTACAGATTTTCTACTTTGTATACAGACTGAGTACTCTACTCAAGTTGCCTTGATCAGAAGTGATCATGGTACTGAGTTTGAATCTCTTCTTATATAAGAATTCTGTGAGAAAGAAGGTATCAGACATAGCTTCTCTGCTCCTAGAACTCCTCAACAAAATGGGGTAGTTGAAAGGAAAAAACAGAACCCTGATTGAAGCTACAGGAACATTGTTAGCAGATGCTAATATGCCTCTATCCTTTTGGGCAGAAGCAGTTAGCACAGCTAACTATATATGGAATAGGAGTCTGATACATAAACTAAAGGGGAAGACTCTCTATGAATTGCTTAAAGAAAAGAAACCTAAAATAGATTATTTTAGAATTTTTGGCTGTGTAGTTTACATTCACAACAATAACAAAGACTACATTAGAAAGTTTGAAGCAAAGGCTTCAATGAGAATCTTTCTAGGATATTCCCAAGTAAGCAAAACTTATAGGGTATTTAATAAATCCACATTGAAAATTGAAGAGTCAGTACATGTATCTTTTGATGAAACTAATATATTTTACAGAGAGAAGGAAACTTCTTCCAGTAACTCTTTGCAGGTACCTAACTTGTGCAAGAATTTGGATGAGCTGAAACTCACTCAGGAGATTCAACCTCAACCAACTCTTCAGATAGGTTATTTAGATAGTGATGAAGTCCAAGTAGAAGTGATTGCAACTCTACCAACAGCCAATCTAATTCACCCTGAGGAATTGATTCCAACTGCTGTTGAAGATCACATACCACCAACTGATTATGTCAGACTTAGAGATCATCCTACATCTCAAGTGATTGGAGACATTTCAACTGGTGTGCAAACTAGACATCAACTAAGTCAAGATATGATGCTTGCTTGTTTTCTTTCACAGATTGAGCCCCTAACCATAAAAGATGCTGAGCAAGATCCCCACTGGATCATTGCTATGCAAGAGGAGCTAAATCAATTTGAAAGATGTAAAGTTTGGAATTTGGTTCAAAGACCAAAAGGCCAACTGGTTATAGGCACTAAATGGGTGTTTAGAAACAAGTTGGATGCTCAAGGAATTATTATAAGTAATAAAGCAAGGTTTGTAGAACAGGGCTACATACAGGAAGAAGGTATAGATTATGATCAAACATTTGCTCCTGTTGCAAGGCTAGAGGCAATAAGGATCTTTCTAGCCTATGCAGCCTACATGAAGTTTAAGGTGTTCTAAATGGATGTAAAGAGTGCATTCCTGAATGGAGAGCTAAAGGAAGAGGTGTTTGTTGAACAACCCCCAGGTTTCACTTCTTCAACTCATCCCTCTTATGTTTTTAAGTTGCAAAAAGCTCTGTATGGACTTAAGCAGGCTCCTAGAGCATGGTATGAGACTTTAGCTAGTTTCCTATTAGAACATAAGTTTGTTAGAGACATAGTTGATAGAACCCTTTTTTATTAAGCTCCATAAGGACAAGATCCTGTTAGTTCAAATTTATGTGGATGCCATTATATTTGGTTCCACTTGATCCCAAACTATGGAAAAGGTTCTCAGACCTAATACATTCTAAGTTTGAGATGAGTTGTATGGGTGAGTTGTCTTATTTCCTTGGTCTCCAAGTGAAACAAGATGCTGATGGCATCTTCATCTCCCAATCTAAATATGCCAAGGAATTGGTAAAGAAGTTTGGGATGACAGATGCTTCTGTAATGCACACTCCTATGGCTACTAATGTAGTTATTGATTCTGATGAAAAGGGCAAGCCTGTTGATCAAAAAATTATAGGGCCATTGTTGGTTCCCTATTATATCTAACTGCAAGTAGGCTTGATATAATATTTGCCACATGCCTCTGTGCTAGATTTCAGGTCAACCCCAAGGAATCTCACTTGACACTTCTTAAGAGAATCTTAAGATACTTGAAGAGATGCCCAAATTTAGGACTTTGGTACCCAGCTGAATCAGAATTTGAGTTGATTGGATACTTAGATGCTTACTATGCTGGTTGTAGAGTTGACAAGAAGAGCACCTCAGGAACTTGTCAGTTCCTAGGTGAGAGATTAGTCTCTTGGTTTTGCAAGAAGCAGGCTTCTGTTTCAACCTTAACTGCAGAGGTTGAATATATAGCAGCTGCTAGTTGTTGTTCACAGATACTGTGGATTCAAAATCAACTCTTGGGTTATGGGTACACACACAAAAACACCAAAATTATGTGTGACAGTACCAGTTCTATTTCCATAGCACAAAATCCTGTGCACCATTCTAGAACTAAGCACATAGACATCAGACACCATTTTCTTAGAGACTGTATTGACAAGAATAAAATAAATCTCGAATTTATACTCACAGATCTTTAGAGAGGTGATATATTCACAAAGCCTTTAGATGAACAAAAACATCTATTCTTTTTGAATCAACTAGGCATGATGAATGGATCTTACTAAGTGTAAAAATCTGCTAAGTTGAAATCTGTTTTAAGATCGTCGAACGGTGTTCGAAGATTGTCGAACAGGTTGAGCTAAATTGTCGACCCTCCGTCTACGATAGCTCTTTGCATTTAGAGATAGGAATCGTCGATCGATGATCGATGACTCTGCTCCGGAAATCGATCGTCGATCGACGATCGACGATCGACGATCGACGATCGATTCTCTTTATCTTCATTCAGAGATCGATGACTCTAGTTTATTTCAAACCGATCGTCTATTTAGGTCTGAAGATCGTCGACGGAGCTCGCCTTTTCGTATTCTTCTTCTAGGACTGTTTCGAGCTCTCGTCCCGCGCTTTCTCCCCTCTCTTCTTGCGATTGTTGTCGTCTCAGTTCTTCTCGTTGATTCCATGGCGATTGCATCTGTGACTCTTTCCGTGATGAAGTATGACGCTGGATTCAGTGTCGATTTCGATTCCTTCAGTGACAATGAACATGTTTTCAGAGAAATGCTGCAGTTTTGCGATGACCAAGGACTCAAGAAGCTTATGTCTACAAAGATCAAACTCCATCTATTAGAGATAAAGGAATGGGTTTATACTTCTTCTTCCGATGAAAAAGCGAAGAAAGGAACCATCAACGGCGTGGAGGTAATTCTTACTCCCGCAATTTTGACTGAAATATTTGAGTTAAAGAATGGATCAGATGATTATGAGTAAGATACTGCTGAATATGATAGGATGTTGCTAGAGATGGGACATGCAGAAGGCATTCTATCTAAGCTTTTGAAAGTAAATTTATCTATTGGATTTAAGTTTTTTTGCTGATTTGGTTGGAAAGGTTCTGCTTGGAAAGCATTCAGCCCACGACAATATCAATAGCAACAATTTGCTTTGATGTCAGCTATAGTGAATAAGAAAGCAATCAACAAGGCTGGATTGCTATTTGAGTTGATCAGGAAAAAGAATAACAAGAAAGAGGTGACTCAAGGAAGGTTGATTGGGTTCTTTCTATCTAAGAAAGCTTCCCAGATGTTAAGCTCTGCTCCTATAACAATAAATTCCAGCAAAAGAATTGATCCTTCCTTATTTGTTAAATGGAAAAGGACTATTGAGAAACCAGTCAAGGCTGGGTCTGCCCCTATAACATCTGAGGGCACATGGGCTTCTAAAGCCACTTCCCAACCTAATGAAGAAATTCATCCTTCATCTTCCTTGCCATCCACCTCCATTGAAATTCATTCATCTCCTGTTAACCATCCATCACCATCTGCATCCCCAACAATAGCTCATCTAGCTGAGATACCAAATCTCAACTTAGATTCTACGTTCACTCTGCTTACCTCATCTTCTGTTCTAGCTCAGGAGAACATCATTTCTGATGTTCATCCATCCATCATTCCTCCATCATTCCAAATTTCACTTGAATTCATTGCTAATATCCTGGAGCTAATTACTCCATCAATCAAAACCATGATAGCAGAAGCCATTGCACCTCTTGCCCTCTCTATTTCATCTCTTGTTGCCTCCATACCTTCCCTCTCAGTCCCTTCTTCATCTAGGGGCCTGGGTTTAGTTCCCACTGAACCCAGGCTGGGGGATATGCTCAATGAAGATGCTTCAGGCTCTTCTTGGGCTCATGCTGTTGTGTATTTTCCAACAGCAGTGGAGTTAGAAATGTTTTCAGATGCAGTTCCAGAATAAGATGAAGTCATTCTAGATACAGTGCAGATGATAGTTGTAGATGCTCCAGTAGTTCTTGAAGATGAACTGGATGCATTTCTGATTCAGATGATGAGTCTTCACTCTTATCCTGTGGAGACCGTTATATCAGTCAGACCACTCCTTGTGTGTTTGATCCCCTTTAGGCCATTGTGTTCTATCAAAGACCAACGGGCCTTCAGATTTTAGATAGTTTCATTATTTCTGAAACTATAGCTTAAGCAGTTTTTGCTTTCAAGTTCTGTCTTAAGGAGCTTTTTGCTTCTGTCAATGCCAGATATCTAGAAGGAGTTATTACCTCCTTCTTGGAAGATAAGTGGACTTAAGTGGAATCTTCAGATAATGTTGTTAAGGAAAATCTCGAAGCTGTTAGACAAGATGAAGATGTGTCAGTTGCTGCTCTAGAAATTGTTTCAGAAGTTGCAGTTGCTGAATCACCTGTGCCATCTACTGTTTGGGATGAAACCCCAGGTCCAGACTTGGATTCTCTTTTGGCTCAAGATATCCTAGAAGAAGAAAGAGAAAAGGCTCTTCAGAAAGCTAAAGAAAAAGAGGAAGCTTTGTTAAAAGATATTGATGATCTATATACAAAACCTCAGTACTCACATTCTGAGGATGAGGATGAGGATTCTGATGACTCAGAAGGAAATAAGAATAAGAAAAAGATTGCTCAAAAGAAGAGGAAGGCTGTAGCTCCAGCTCCTCCAAACCCAGATCATGATGTTCCCTATTATATTCTAAAAGGGATTGATCCTAAGTCTAAAAGCTTTGAGGCCTGGATGTGGTATTCCAAAAATGCCAAGAAAGCAAGGAAGAAAATCAGGAAGAACTCCCCTCCTCCCAAGGGAATTCAGAGAGGTCCTCCTCCTCCTCCTCCCTTTGCTGGTGCATCAGGCAATATAGCTCCCAGATCTTCTGCTCCTCATGCTAGACCAAATCAATCATATATCTATCAAAGGAAGGGCAGGCAGCCTCCTCCCAGCAGTTCTTATAATCAGTTGCAGTCTAGGCATTCAAACATCCCAAGAGAGCAATTAAAGGAAGTTGTATATCAATAACAAACCTTCTCCCCTCCTCAAGCTCCTGGGTCTCCTCCGAAAAGAAACGTATCACCTCCAAAGAAGAAACCAGCTCAAGCCAAGCCATTAGATGCCAAAGGAAAAAGAGTTATATACTCTTATAACTCAAGAAGGAAGTATGTTGAATGTGCACCTCCATCTAACCTTGTAATTCAAGAGCCAAAAGTTTCAAATGTCAAGCCATCTGAAGAGCAAGCTGAGAGTTTTCTAGCTCAATCAGTAAAATTTAAGACTATAAATCCATTGGATCCAGCTTATGAAAATACTTATGAAAGTCTAGAGCTTGATCCTAATTTCAAAATGGCTAAACTTCTAGAATTAGTGGGAGCTGCTCAAATCAGAAAAGCTAAAGCTGAAGGTCAAGATATCTCAGGATTATCTACAATGTCAAAGTATAGACAGAAAGAATTGGATAGGTTCAAAGTTAGTTCAAGAGTTTTTGATGCTTCAAAGTACATGGAAAGACATCCTGAAGCTGTTCTGCCTAAAGCTGGAGAACAAAAGATTATTGTAGAGCAGGACTTGAAGTTATCTAAGGAGGATGCATATGATCCTCAGAGAAAAATCATTTTCTCTCCTACTGCTTCTATTCCCCCTCCAGATTCTATTAATAAATAATTGTGACATTTGTTTTGATTATCTGATTTATTCAAATATGTTTGATGATATATCTATTGATGCTTCTTTATCTGTTTGTATTAGATTCTTTGTTGTTTGAGTGACATCACCCAAATAGGGGGAGATTGTTGGTTCCCTAGTTTTGATTTGGGCAATGTCATCTCAATTAGGCTTAATTGACCCAAGAATTATCTATGGTCAATGGTTAGACTAAAGGTTAGTCTACCTTAGGTTTGTTGAGAAAGGATAGAAATGAAAATTGGTTAAGTATACATGTGTTCGACGATAGTCAAACCTTGCTCGACGATCTTCGATTGCTGACCGACGATCTCAGAGTTATATGAACTCTGAAGTGGGCTCGACGATCTGCTTCTTCATATCGACGATCGTGTAGCCTTGGTCGACGATCTCTGTTAAGACAGTTTTTCTTCAGGTCGATGATCTGCTTGTTCAGATCGACGATCTTTGATCTATGGTCGACGACTTATGTCTGTTGTTATCAATATTAATTCATTTGATCCCTTGTTTTTTTTCCTCTTGTTTAATACATATTTTATTTAGGATATTCTGCTTAATTTAATGCTTATACTCTTTTGCTTATTTGCAATACTCCTTATGAATTAATTAAGAGTTTTGGCAGAATAAAGCCGTTTATTTTATTAGAGGAAATCGTGGATTCTTTATAGCTGTAATATAGCCGTCAGGCTTTGTTTCCTGTGCCAATTTGTAAAATCAAATTGATAGGATATTTTTGATATCCTTAAATCCTTTTTGGGAATGACAGAAAAGAATATAGCTGCAGTTTCCTTATTTGATTTATTATATTATTTGGAAAGTCTTTTAAGTGCAGGGCTCGAGGTAATTTTAAAAGAAGAAAGGTCTCTATATTAGCAGGGCAATCGGCTGAATTCAACATATATACAACCCAGAATATTCTAACAAGAGATACAGAACTAGAACTCTTAAGAGAAAGAAAAGTTCTTCTTCTTCTTCCTGAGTTCATCCCGTCTTCAGGAAAACCAATACTTAGAGTTCAAGCCTTCAAGAAGAAGAACCTTCCCAGATTGCTAAACATCATTGCTGCAAACCTCCCAGATTGCAAAAGCTGTTGAAGAAGAACATTCATCAAAATCTTGAGTCTTCTTCAAGGCTGTATCAAAAAGACATTCAAAGCAATCTGATGTTCCTGCACCCTGAAGCAAAGCTACTTCCTGGACATTCTCTAAGCTCGGGGAGCTTTGATTTTCTCAGAGCACTCCACTAGCTTCTCTGAACTTAGAGAAGACACTTTTAATTCTTCTTTTAACCTCCTTGTAAAAGGGTTTTTACTCCCTTCAAAAGTGAATTATTGGTGACAAGGCACCTGATCAAAAACCTGTGTGTTTGGTTTTTGGGCACCTGATCAAAAGCCTAAAGGGTCTTGAGATCTACCTGAAGTCGATCTACTGGTGGCAGGGCACCTGATCAAAAACCTGTAGTGGATTCCTACCAGGGTGGTAGAAGAGTGGATGTACCCAATTGGGGAACCACTATAAAGCTCTTGTTTTGTCTGGTTGCTTATTTTAATTAATGCTCTGTGGCTGTGATAGTTTCAACTAGGTTGCTAATTGCTGTGTTAGGATAAAAGCTCAACTGAAACTTCAGTGAGCTTCTCCTTTATTCACTACACTCTATTAGGCTATAGGTTTAAAGCTTTTATCTTTCTATTCCGCAAATAGCTCGAAGAGAAGTGTTTAGAGTTTCCTTCTTTTTGAATACTCTATTCACCCCCCCTCTAGAGTAGTAAATATCTTATCCCCTCACTTTCATTCTGAGCCAGCCCAGTACTCGCCACCCCTTCCCCCAACATGATATATAACTTCCTGGACATCTCGTTAGATTTCGCCGAGCTGAGGAAGCGAGTTGTTGAGGTCTTCAAGAAGCAGGGGAGCGCGCTGCGCAAGATGTAAGAGGAGAATGATCTCAGCAAGCAGAGGCTGCAGGCACTAGAGCAAGATTACGTGCTGCTCGCGGACGAGGTGAAGCGCGGATCGGTAAGCGGGATGACGTCCCCAACCCCGCTCATGGACAGGATTAGCGAGAACATGTGGTTCATTAACCATGATCTGGAGTTAGTCCGTGAGTTCAACAACCCGTGCCAACCTCCAGGTATGGGGACGCGAGGCCAGGGTAGGTTGAAATGGATCCCTAGTTGAGCCTACTTGCACTCGCCCCTAGCCCCCATCTCGCACGCGCCGAAATAACTTCCCCTTCTTATTGTACTTTCTTTTTCTGAACTACGAGAACCCCTGTCTATAATAACTTGGAACAATTTTTAGATTTTTGCTTATTGATTCTGCATAATATGATACGCTTTAGATTCAGCTCGCCATAGAATTGAATGGATCGTAGGGGTCGGGGAGTCAGGGCACGCGAGCCGGACTGACCGGTCAGCTCGGCCATTAATTCTGTTTTCTATAAATAGGCCCCCTCACCAACCCCCTGGCTATCACCTTTATTTCTAACTCTTACTCCCCTCTTCTTTCCCTTCTCGCCACCTCGACTCATGCCATAATCGCTGGAACAATGGGCAAAACACAACCCGATGCTGACGGGATATCAAAATGTGCTCTGCAATTTGCTTAGTACAACTTCTTTGAGGGAAACACCAGCGAGAAGGAGCTTTCCGACTTCATCACCGACTAGATTCCCGCGGGGCTTTTTGCATGCCGACCCGCGGCAGGCGAGGACATCAACTCATTCTATGAAGATTAGCTCGTCTTCCCCATCTCGCACTTTTAGGTGGGGTTGTGCCTTCCCCTATGGCCAGAGATCCGCCAAATCCTGAAGTACTTCGGGGAGGTCCCAACCCAGCTGAACCCGAATGCGATCGCTATGATGGTGGCATTCGCCTTCTACCACCTCCACGAGTGGATACAGTTAAACCTGACCATCTTCAGGAAACTCTTCATTTACTGCACGACCGATGATGGGGTCGCCTTCCTGGTCGCCTCACATTTCAAGTTCCATGTGATGGATAACAAGAATCGTAATTGGTTCTCAAAGCTTGTCTTCATCAAGGGCGAGCTCGACAACATACCCTTATCGCCTCTGTAGAGGAGCGAGGAGGTGTATCGGTCCCTGACGGTGACGGGCGATGATGCCGAGATCCACAAATTCTTCCTCGGCAAGGACTTTGAGGTGTCCTTCCTCCGAAGGGGCCTCAACTCGCTCCCCTCAGTTCTTCCCGGAGAAGATATAGCTCTTTCCCTTCTTTACCTCCTCAATGGGCTCGCTTACAAATAATAATGATTTCTAACTCCCAAGTCTTTTTCTACAGGGGAGCGGCTGATTCCCGAGCACCCGCCTTTTACGGAATTGGAAATCTACCCAGACCCACTCGCACGCGAGCAGGCAGCCGCAATATCCTGCTGAAGCGAGCTGGGGTCGGGCAAACCCTCATCCAATAAGAGGCAACCCGACCCTGCGGTCTCCATCTCGCCTCGCCATCCCACACCACCAAAAAATATGAAGAAGGATATGGTGGTATCCAAGGAGAAACAATAACAACAACATCAAATATACAAGTGCTCCCCAGAGAACACATCGGAGAAGTTGCTAGAGAAGTACCAGGGCAGAGGCAACCCGCCTGACGCTAACACTACTAAGGAGCTCGCGACCGGCGAGCTAGACCTGCTAAAGGGCCACCATAACTTTAGCCTCCACGGGAAGGCTAAGCACCGGTTCGGCGAGCCGATGGTTCGATGTGATGAGTAGGCCCACAGGGTCTCCATCTCCTCCCTCACCCCCTCCTGGTCAGAGCGCCACCCTCCCAGAGGGCATGCCTATGCGCTAGGGTTTTGGCTCTACTGCCGCAAGGATGTCGCAACCTTCGACGACACGAGCCTCCAACAGCTTTCCCTTGAGAGCTCGCGGGATCAAATGCGTGCGCTGGAGCTCGCGCATATGTCAACTCACTGCTGCTACCAGTTCAGCCACAACTTAGCGAAGTTGGAGCAGGAGCGAGATATCGCGAAGGACGATGCCATTGCCATAGAGAAGCGGCTGGAGGTCGCCGAGAGCCTACTTGCCAAAGCTTCCGGCAGGGTGGTAAGTATCGGTTGACCCCTTCTCCTGTTGACTTAGGTTTCCCATAGTTACTTATCTTTTCTTTCCTGGCAGGATGCTTGGACCGCGGACCGCATGCGTGCTCGTTCCTCCGAGCTAGAGGAGAGTATCAAGGTGTTGGAGGAACAGAACAATGTCCTCTATGGCGTGGGCACTCGCCTAATGGACATCGTCCTCCTCCTTTCTAGCGGTGAGCTGGGCGGCCCAATCAAGAGTCCAAAGATCTTCACCGAGGCCGAGGTCACCAAGAGGCCGTGCTTCAACACCATCGGTGCGTGGATTTGACTGCGAGAGAGTTGCTGCCAGAGCTGTTATCCCCTCACGCAACTCCCCTGACGAGAAGGAAGATAGCTTCGATTCGCTCTTCAAGGGCATCGCCAGCTATAGGGATGACAATTTTGGAGGGGAGGACGAGTGCTAGCTAATCTTTTTTTCTTTGTATTGATCTCCTGAAAGTGAGGGATAAATCTACTTTATACTAGAGGGGGGGGGGGGGTGAATAGTGTATATTAAAATCTTGATTTAGTTTTATAGCGGATTTAAAAACTAGTTTTATATATATATATATATATAAATAAAGAATGAAGCCATTACAACACATAAATAAAAAGAATAATAATCATAGACGACATAAGGAATTTATAGTGGTTCCCTAAAAAATCTGGGTGCGTCCACTCTTCTACCACCGTGGTAGGAATCCACTCTAGGTTTTTGATCAGTGCCCTGCCACTACAGGTTTTTGCTCAGGTGCCCTGCCACCACAAGATCTATTTTTCTAAGGGAGATCTAACAACCCTTTGAGCTTTTGAACAGGTGCCCAAAAACCAACTTAAGTCTTTTGATCAGGAGACTTAGAAAACAAAAGGGTAACTTTTGAAGGGAGTTAAGAACCCTGTACACAGTTTATGAAAATAAACAAAAAAAATGATGGTGTCTTCTATGTCAAGAATCTTTGAGAAGACTAGTAGATGTTGAAGTAGAAAGCTCACTCTGATTTGAGTAGAGTTTATGATCAAGAGAGGGAGTCCTTTATTCAGGGTGTAAGCCTTCTTGTATTTGAGAAAAATGAAGACTTTGCACAAGCAGAGATTGAAGATCTAATTCTGTAAGAATATGTGTTGATCTTCAAGTCTCTTAGTCAGTATCTCTAAGTCTGTATATCTGAGTAAGTATCTCTAAGTGAGTAACCTTGGTGAGTAACCTTGAGGCAACAATCTTCTGTACATATCTATAGAATGTAGAGAAGAATTCAAACATTTGAATAAGTTGATTTTGAAATGTCTGAGAAATTTTCCGAGAATGGAAACTGCCTTGGAAATAGATTAGCCTTAGTGTCTATGATAAATCCATATTTATTGCTTCCTCTAAATGAATATATTCGTTAGAATATTTGACATTAAATATCAGAGTCATAGATGTCTGTAATTGAGTCTTTAAATTAATCTGCCTTTAGAATATATAATAGCTTGAAATTAATCTTGAAACTGTTCTGCCTACTGTAAATAAAATTGCCTAAAATACTGCAAAGAATTAGTCGAACTAAGCCTGGAGTTCGTCGACCTGAGCTTGACTTTCGTCGAGCTGAGTTTCTGAGAAGAGATCGGAGTTCGTCGACCGGAACTCAAAGTTCATCGAGCTAAACTCTGAGTTCGTCGAGCTAAGCTCGGCAATCGTCGAACTGCACTTAACTTTCGTAAACCTGAATTCTGCATTCGACTATCTGCATTTATGCTGGAATTCTTCTGAAGGAGCAACAAACCTGGAAATAAACTTATGACCCTAGACTATACAAAATGGGTCAAACTAAGCATCCTAATAGTAATCCTAGGCTATATCAGTAATAGGGTTCCAACAATCTCACCCTATTTGGGTGATGGTACTATTACACAAAAAGAAAATACAAAGCATAAAGTATCTAACAGAAATAAAATTTTCAGCAGATATAACATAGGTGCTTTGAGAGTTATAAACATAAACACAGTTTAAAGAATAAAAAATAATCAAAGACTAAGAGTCTTTCTTAGAATCTTCAGAGGATGATTTAGTGAAGACCAACATCCTGTTGGGATCTGCAGCTTCCTGTTGGCTCATCTTCAATCTTGAGAGCCAATAATTTTCAAAGATGTAGTTCTAGGCACTACTGCCTCTGGATATAGGTTCATGTATTTGTCCACATTGAATAATTTTTTCTTAGCATACCTGTCAAGCTCTTTTTTTGTAAGAAGACATAGTTGAAATTGAGAAGTGTCCTTTACTTCTGCTTTAGCTTTATTAATTTGAGATAGAGAAATAAGCTCATTAAAACTTATCATTCTAAAGTTTGGGTCCAACTCTAGATCATAAGCTAGTGAAGGAGGCCTCTCTGGGCTTGACTGTTGCTACTACTGTCTTCTTTAACCTGGATGTTCTACTGGCTGCTGCTTTGAGATTCTGACCTTGAAGGTCTGTCTTTGCTATCCTGAGAAGCTTTTGGATAATGAGAAGAAGGCTTTTGAGAATGAGGAACACTACCTACTGCTCCTACTACTGGAGGAGGAGGAGGAGGTCCTCTCCTAGACCTTGGAGGTAAATTATATCTCTTCATTTTATTCCTCCTTTTCTACTCATTTTTGGAATATCTCATTCAATGTGGATGATCTGGAGTGAGAGTAATCCCATATAGAATATAGTAGGGAATGTCAGTTGTAGAGGAAGGTTGAGGAGCAACCTTAGCAGGAACTTTCTTTTTCTTATACTTTCTTTTCTTGGAACTAGAGTAATCTGACTCATCTGATTCATCATCAACATTAGAATCTTCTGTAGGTTGATCATATAGATCATCTAGCTGTTTAAGAAATTCTACCAGATCAGGAATTGAAGCTATTAGCAGTGTATTTACAATATCTGTATCTGCTGCATGAATATGTACATTATCATCTTGTTCCATATCTTCAAATAGGATGTCATCAAGATTAGGCATAGGAGTTTCATCCCATGAATAAGTAGGGGGGGAGAAACTGGCTTTATAATTTTTATATTCTCAATAGCTATTATAGTCTCAAGGACTGGATTATTATTGGGAGAAACAACTAAAAAACTGTTTCTTAGTTGTTCTAGAACTAAAGAGCTAATAGGAGCTGTATAACATACTATAACCTTAGAAGAATTAAGCTCAAAAACTGGAGAATAAATATTCTGCAGAGTATCAAAATCTGATAACAAAGAATTCAATTTAACTGTGGGATTAATAAAGACATCACCACCAGTAACAACTTCAGGAATAACTACTAACTCATCTAAAACAACTGTAAGCATATCTCAATCTTGAGGTTGACTGACCACTGTTGTTGCTACTACTGCTGAAACAACTGGAACTAAGACTGCAAATAGAGGAGCTTCTTCATGAAACATCTCCCCCTGCCTAGATCCAGGGAGACCTGAATCTAGGCCCCCAGAAGAATAGACAGTAGAGGAAGAGGAGAGTTTAGAAGAGAGAGCAGAAATGGAAGCAGCAAGAGGATCTATGGCTTCATCTATTAGCTTTTTCAGAGTTGGAGTAATGATTCAATAAGATTTGATGCAATAGAAGAGAAATACAAAAACATAAACTCATGAGTAGTCTGAGTAGGTGTACATGGTAGATTTGGGGTGGAAGAATATTGATAAGATTTTTTTGCATAGATTTGGCAGATGGTGAAAGCTTGAGGGATATGAGGAAGATTGATTACAGGAGGAGTGAAATCAGGAATGGTTTCTTCCTGTATAGGGGAGAGAGGTGGAGATGGATATATGAATTGGAGATGAATGAGGTGGAGACATAGGAAGTAGATTGAAATTATGTAGATTGGAAATTAGAGGAGATGAGGGTGACTGATGAATGGGTGATTCTGGATGAAATGAAGTGGATGGTATATCTTCAGATGTAATGGGTGGTATATGTGATAGTTTTACTTTCAAGACAACCTAAAAACCTAGAGGGGGGGGGGTGAATAGGTTCTAAAGCTTGTTAACACTTTTTGGCAGAATTCAATTATAGAATTAAAACACACAGCACAGCAGTCACAGAAATTTAATCATCACAGATTGCACACTATTTTATAGTGGTTCCCCAAGGTCTGGGTACATCCACTTTCCCCCTTCACCTATCTAGCAGTATGCTAGATTCGGCCAAACTTCCTCTTTACTCAGATCCACAGATCCTACAGCTCAGAACCTGAAAAGGTTCCTACAACTCAGGCTCAACAGCCCTACCTCAGCCTTATCACAAAGCCTACAACTCAGAGAAGAACCTTCTCCTACACTCAGGAAAATAGCCCTACCACTCAGAGATCAACTCTCCTACACTCAGCCTTTATAACACAGGCTTACAACTCAGATCTGTATTGACAGATCCTACAGAAATTAGAAAATAAGTTTTTAATGTCTTGCCTTTGTTGAGAGAGAAAAGAACAAGACAAATCTTGATCAGCTGATGAAATCAACTGTATCTGAGCTTTCTTCAAAGCTTCTTGAATCTGAACTTAGCTAAGTTGATTTCCAAACAACTTCTTGAGAAACAAATGATGGCTTCCTTCTTCTTCTTCAAGAGGCTGGATCCCTCTCTATCCAACACCTTTGATGATACTTCTGAATTCTTGAAAGAACTCTACTTAGACAGATCCTGAGAACGTCTTCTTAGATCTTCTGATGAAGATCTTCTTTTGTGTATTACTCCTTCTTGATTTGATTTCTCAAATTGATTGCCAAAATTCTTAATCTCCCTTTTTTTTCTCTCTCTGAATCTATCTATTTATAGATCTTCTTCATGGTAACCGGCTGATCCGGTTTCTAACTGACTTCTGACAAGTATGACAACATCAGTTAACCGGTTGCAACCCAAAGCTGTCAAGTCTTCAAACAGATCCTATGCCTTTGTCTTGGACAGCAAAGTGTTGAGACAGACTGTCAGAAAGTGTCGAGACCAACTGTCTATATGTGTCGACACAAGTGACTTTGGTGTCGAGACAGCCTTTAATGATGTCGACTAGTTTGCCTTTAAGTCGACACTGCTTCTTCAGAACTTCATCTTGAGAATGAGTCGACACAGAGAATTTGTGTCGACTCAACACTTTATCTTTCTTCAAAAAATAACTTGGTCTTGACTTGGCAGTGTGTCGACACAAGTCCTGTGTGTCGATGCAGTTGTTGTAGATTCAGAACTCAGTATGTGTCGACTCTGCCTTCAGGTGTCGACATAGTTGAGGTCGACAATCATTCTGTGAGTCGACACTGCTTCCCAGTATCGACACAAATGTGGTCGACTATCTTTCTGTGAGTCGACACTGCTTCCCAGTGTCGACACAAATGTGGTCGACTATCTTTCTGTGAGTCGACACTGCTTCCTTCAAGTGTCGACACAATTATTCTGAAGTGTCGACACAATTTCTTCAGGTGTTGATATATGGACTTAGAATAATTTCCTGTATTCTTTAATACTTCTTCACCTACTTATGTCAACTTAAAGCAACATCAAATACACCTTGATGTATATCATTAAACTAAGTTAGGCTTCTTCAAATCAGGTTCACATTTTCCAATGTACCCAACAATCTCCCCCTATTTGGAGAAGTCATAACCCTTTTAGTTAATGATATACACCATTTATAACAAATATAATATGATGATGTATGACATTACAGAAATACTTAATATAAACAAAATATTAACAATTCATCACAGAGTGAACATGAATATATGATTCAAACAAAATTTTGTTTATAACTTGGTAATGTTTGATTACAGATGTTTACATTGAATGATTAAACAGAACATTACAAAACACTTTTGAAAGAACTTAGAACTAAGACTGATCAGGCTCTTTTATGACAATTCCTTTGCCAGATTAGATTTGAGCCTTCACAGGAGCTTCAGCAACTTCAGCTGGCTTCTTACCTTTTAGCTCAGCTTTCTTCTGTGGTTCTTCCTTGAGCCGTTGCCTTTCAAAGTAATGAAAGGGCTTTGGAAAGTACTTGCTCGGCTCCTGAGCATCTAGTGGCAGCCTTCCCAGCTTGGATTTTCTCCTGAAGTTCTATGGCTTCCTGCCTAGCTTCATACTTTTGCCATTCACATTATACCACTTTCCTCTTTCATGTACTTTGTCCTTTACAGCCTTCCATGCAGTTAGTATAATATTTCTTGAAGTAGGGCTCCACTGCTCAAAATCTGGCTTAAGTTCAGCCTGCTCTCTAAATCTTTTCTTTGATAGTAGAGCATCTTGCTGTTCTTGCAAGTTGGCATCAGGCTTATCAACTTTTTCAATAACAACCTTGGTAACCTCCTTCGGAGGACTATACATATCCTGAACTTGCTGATCAATCATATCAAAATCAGGAGGAGGGTAAATGACTTGGGCAATCTCAGGTTGATTGCCTTCAAGTAGACCTGTTTGAATTCCGGACTCAGCCACCATAGCATCATCACACAAAGGTGGATATCCCAATGTGGCTCGAATATTATTTGTCACCCATTTGGTGTGCTCTGAGCCAGCATGAACTAACAACCTCTCCCCCTTTATGACTTCTCTGGTAATATGATCTCTTAGATCATTCTTTTGAAATCTGATCTGGCCATCTAGATAATTTACACCTTCTTTAAAATATGGTTTCAATTTTTGTAGTTTGTCAGATATGTCCTTCTGAGATGTAGTGATGGCAGTCTTAACTGATTCAATGGCTTCTTGAAGTTTCTTATCAAACTCTTCCATCTCCTTTGCTCTTGCTTCAGTCATCCCTGCAGTAGCCTTTGTGAACTTTTCAAGAATTTCATGGTGAGAGTCAGTCAAATTATCATTCATCCTTAGCTGATTCTCCAAAACATAACCTTGCTTTAAAGCAATATCATCCACTTTAGTGAGGATAGACTGCTATTGTTTAGCCAAAAACACTACAACATTACCTCCCTTATGGAAGCAATTTGTCATTTCCTTCTTATTCATATTTACTTCAAATCTAATAGATTTAATATCTTGAGCCAAGTCAAATTGAAGGGATTTATTGCTCTCATCAACATACTTTTCAACAGCCAATCTGTGTTCATCCAACTTAACTTGCAAGTCTATCATAAACTTGTTATAATTAAATTCAGAAGGAGATTGGAGAGGTGTAGTTTGTAGTGTCTGCTTATAGCTTTTGCTCCTTCTCTTAAAGACCATGAGCTTTTTCTTCTTAGCCAGTCTGGCTTCTTCATTCTCAGAATCAGATGAACTTTCAATTTGAACTCTGTCAGGAGAAGTAGGAGGAATATCTGTCTCAGTGCCATGTTAATCAGCCTCAACATGCACAGGCTCCCCCTCAACTACTTGCTCCTTCTCAACTCTTTATTCTTTCTCAGCTTCTTGCTCTATCTCCATATCTAGTGCCTTCTCATTTTCTTGCTCCTCCTCTATTCTATCAGTAGCAATTTCAATATTAGGAAATAACTCATCTAGAGTGTATTCCTTCAGAGCTTGAACAAATATTGAATCATCCAGATCTGCAATATTCAAATCTTTTGATAAATCAATTTGTTCTTCCTCTTGCAGTTGTTCAGACATTTGCACCTCCTGCACTTGTTCAGTATGTGGAATTTCCTGGGTAGGAGAATGTACTTGCTCCTCCTGTACCTGTGCAGGAGTAAAAATATTAGGAATGTCCTTGGCAGGAAAACTCACTTGCTTTCCCTTTACCTGTTTTGAAGTAGATACATTCTGGGCAGGAGAGTGAACTTGCTCCCCCTGCATTTGGGCAGGAATGCTTTCATCTGGAACAGACTCAAGCTGATCTTCAACCTGCTTTCTCACTTGCTCTTCTTGATGCTGGGCAGTGCCTAGATCATGTGCAGGGGATCTTACAGGGGTGTCCTGCCTGTTCTCATCAGGCATATCTTTAGACAGCACCCTATCCCACCTTGAAAATAATCTTATATCCATTTTCCTCATGTGATTAATTTTTGTCCCAGGCAGTTGTTGCATAACCTCAGGGATCACTTTAGTCAGGTATAAACTCACAATTCTACCCAGATTTGGCTTCTTTATTCCTTCCTTGATCTTATAAAAAACTACAGCTGACCAGTTAGTTGGTATTATAAATACAATTCTGGTCATTAGGCTGAACATATAGGCTGAAATCCTATCATGTCCACCTGGTTTGCACAAAATTACTTTCCCAACTACTTCAGACAAAAATTTTCCTTGTTGATTCATTCCTTTTCTGTTGAAAGAAGCTCCAATCTTCAGGGTTGGATCCAATCCACACCATTGGAGAGCCTCCCTTGACTTAGAAGTTGGGACCTCTTCTTCATTCTCAACTATAGGCAATTGTAGAATCTTTCTCAAACTTCTTGGTGTGATTTTCACCTTTGTCCCATGAACTGTGGATTTTATCTTGAGACCAGCTGAATCCACTGATGCAGAGGTAAAGAATTCAAGCACCTCCTTCTTCCATATCTTTGAAGGTTCAGAAACTAGAAACTCTATTCCAGATTCAGAGATTAGAGTTATAACCCTTTGAATATCTGTCGGGGCATCAGTAAAGGCATTGTGTACCAACTCATATCCTTCGTTGATGTTATCTTCAACCTTTGGTGTCATTGATCAGACGAGAAAGCTGGAGAGAAGAGAGAGAGAGAATGTCGACACAGGGTTTCAGTCTCGAAAACCTTGTAAGCGTGTCGACAGAATAAGTTCTTGACCTATTTATACCTTCTATTGAAAGAAGATCAAAAGGCGGGCAAAACAGTCTATAAGTGTCGACACAGATGGAGTGTGTCGACACAAACTTCTATTGTCTTGATAGCAAGTCTGTCTACTATTTGTCGACACCAATTGTGGATATGTCGACACCTGAGAGACATAGTAGAGCATCAGAAATTCTGTGTCGACTCTTAGGATAAGTGTCGACACTAAATCTGTAAGTGTCGACACCACTATTCTGGTGAAGTCGACACTACATTCCTGGATGAGTCGACTATTTGATTCTTAAGTGTCGACACAAATTCTCTGTGTCGACACATATTCTCTGACTAGTCGACATGACTTTACTGAGTCGACACATTTTCACTGAATGTGTCGACACAATTTTACTTAGCCAATTTCTGTTTTTGTCAATACCACTTGATAATCTAATGCCACTTATAAGTTTGTTGATAACCTAATCAATGGTCAGCATGCCTAATTCAATTTTAAATTGATTGAATTTTGTTTCATCCAGTAGCTTAGTAAATACATCTGCTATTTGATAATCTGTTTTAACAAATTCCAATGAGATGTCTTCTCTTTCTACATGTTCTCTTAGAAAATGGTATTTAATTTCTATATGCTTAGTTCTACTATGAGAAACAGGATTATTAGCAATAGAAATTGCACTCTTAGAATCACACAAAAGAGGTGTTCTACTTACTTGAATACCATAATCTTTAAGCTGATGCTGTATCCACAATAGCTGTGCACAGCAGCTGCCAGCAGCAACATATTCTGACTCAGCTGTGGATATTGCCACACTGGTCTGCTTCTTACTACTCCATGATATCAATCTTCCTCCCAAGAATTGACATGTACCTGTTGTACTCTTTCTATCCTCTCTACAGCCTACAAAGATCGCATTTGAATAACCTGTTACTAGAAAATCTCTATTCCTAGGGTACCAAAGGCCTAGATTAGGTGTGCCCTTAAGATATCTCAGAATCCTTTTGACTGCAGTATAATGAGATTCTTTAGGGCAGGCTTGGTACCTAGCACAGACACATGTAGCATACATAATATCTGGTCTACTAGCAGTGAGATATAGTAGAGAGCCAACTATCCCTCTATACAAAGATTCATCAACAGGTTTACCTGCATCATCTTTGCATATAGGCATACTTGTTCCCATAGGAGTTCTCATAGTGGAGGATGACTCCATACCATACTTCTTAATTAATTCTTTGGTGAACTTAGACTGGGATATGGATAGGCCATCATCAGTCTGTCTTACTTGGAGTCCCAAGAAGAACTTAAGTTCCCCCATACTACTCATCTCAAACTTCCCTTGCATAAGTTTGGCAAACTTTTTACAAAGGTTGTTTTCAGTAGATCCAAAGATTATGTCATCAACATAGATCTGAACTAAGATGATCTTACCTTTGTATTCCCTAAGGAATAGAGTTTTGTCTATTTTTCCTCTTGAGAATTTATTCTCAATAAGGAAAGTAGACAGAGGTTTCATACCAAGCCCTTAGGGCTTGCTTTAACCCATACAAAGCTTTCCTAAGCTTATAGATATAATCTGGTTTAAGAGTATCTACAAATCCTGATGGCTGCTCTACATAGACTTCCTCTTTTAAATCACAATTCAGGAATGCTGATTTCACATCCATCTGGTACACTCTGAAGTCTTGATTGGCTGCATAGGCAAGGAACATTCTGATTGCCTCCAACCTTGCTACTAGGGCAAAGGTTTGATCAAAGTCAATCCCTTCTTCCTGCCTGTATCCTTTTGCAACCAATCTTGCTTTATTCTTCACTATTATTCCACTCTCATCCAATTTGTTCCTATAAATCCACTTTGTGCCAATTATGTTGTGGCCTCTTGGTTTAGGAACAAGCTCCCAGACATTGCACCTTCTGAATTGATTCAGCTCCTCTTGCATAGCATCAGTCCAGTGCTGGTCTTGGATGCCTTCTTCAAACTTCTTAGGCTCCACTTGAGACAGGAAACTTGAATGCAGGTTTGTGCTTTGATTTCTGCTTCTAGTCTGCACTCCCTGTCTTGGATCACCTATAATCTGATCAGCTGGATGATCTCTTAAATGTCTTGTAGCTGGAGGAAGGTTCCTTTCTGGTTGAACATCTCCAGCTCCTTCTTCATGCTGAACCTCTTGGTTTTCATCAGCATCTATTGAGTTTTGTACTCCCCTTGGACAGTAGCCTTCAATTTCCAATGCTCCATCTTCCTTTGATGCTTCAGCAATGGAGAGCTTGTCCATTCTTTTGCTTATACCTGTTGAATCATTTGATCTACAAGACAACTCACAGTTGATTAATCTTGTTTCATCAAACACAACATGTACAGATTCTTCAACAACTTGAGTAGTCAAGTTGAAGACTCTATAGGCCTTACTATTTATGCTGTACCCAACAAATATCCCATCTTGGGATTTGGCAGCAAACTTAGTTAGGTATGTCTTGCCTTTGTTAAGTATATAGCATTTACAACCAAAGATCCTAAAGTAGGATAGATTTGGTTTTCTATCTTTCATAATCTCATAGGGAGTCTTTTTGTGGTTCTTGGTGATAGAAGCCCTATTGATCACATGACATGCAGTGTTAACTGCCTCAGCCCAGAAATATTCTGGAAGAGAGGTGTCACTCAATAGAGTTCTACCAGCTTCAATTAATGTTCTATTCTTTCTTTCAGCAATGCCATTTTGCTGTGGTGTTCTAGGTGAGGAGAACTCTTGGAAAATCCCAAAGTCTTCACATAACTTTGTCATGCTTTCAGATTGAAACTCAGTACCATGGTCACTTCTGATTTTGACCACTGTACTATTCAGTTCATTCTGAATCTGCTTCACAAAATTAAGTAAGACACTTGGGGTTTCTGATTTCTGTCTCAGAAAGAATACCCATGTAAATCTAGAATAGTCATCTACAACCACAAAAGTGTAGACCTTCCTACCTAGTCTATGAACTGGCATATGACCAAAAAGATCCATATGCAAGAGGTATAAGCACCTCACAGAATCCTTGTTTTCAAGGTTATGAAAGGAGGATTTTGTCTGCTTGCCCTTTTGACAAGCTGAGCATATCCCTTCCTTTATACACTTAACTTGAGGACCATTCCTTACTAACTCTTTGCCAAAGAGTTGGCCAATTGTCTTGTAGTTAAGATGAGCCAATCTCTTGTGCCACTTGACACAATGAGAAGCATTATCATCAGCTACAAGACAGATGGAAGAAGCCTTGCTCTTACATACCAAATTAAGACAATATACATTTCTCTTCCTATATCCAGTCAATATGATCTCTTGATCACTTGACCTTTTGATATGATATCCATCCTTAACAAATGAAATGGCATATCCTAAATCACTCAGCTGGCTTATGCTTATTAGATTGTGTTTCAAACCTTTTACATAAGACACTTGGGTGATAGTAATTAGGTTAGTAGAAATGTTACCAAACCCTTTGATGATTCCTTTTTCAGATCCACCAAAGATCACTTTAGGTCCATCTTTGACAGATGTATACTCCTTCAGCAGCCCCTTTGTTCCAGTCATGTTCCTGGAACAACCACTGTCCAAGTACCCCCATATAGGGGCATGGCCACTTGGACTTTCCTGCAATACAGATTTACTTACCCTTAGAACCCAAGTAAGTCTTGGGTCCTTGGTTAAGGTTAGCTTTAAAAAAGCTACCATTATCTCTTCTAACAGGTAGACTATTGTTCTTTCTAACACTTGTGTTATGCCAGCAGTCTAATGCAAAATGACCTCTCTTTCCACAGCACCAACATTCAAACTTATTGTATCTAGTTCTAGATACACCCTTGACAGAGGAATTTCTGTCCATTGCTGGTGCTGCAGCAGCATCACCCACTGATTTCTTATAACCATTGGGTTTATGAACATAGATAGGCCTGTTGGCATTTACACCCTTGTTTGTCAGAACATTAGTCTTAAAATGACCATGAATATCTTCATGATCATATTGGTTAGAAGGCACTTGCACCTTTCTAAACTTAATAGGGACTGAAAAGTTCAGTGGCTTGACATGAGCTTTGCCTTTCCTCTTGAATTGGGCTGCCCTGGGGTTACCTTTGAATCCTAATCCTGCCTTACCCTTTTGAGTAACAAATTCATCTATCAAGGGTAAGACAGACTTTGGCTTAGAGTAACTTGCCACTAACTCCTTTTCTATTCTTAGTCTGGCCTCCAGACTCTTCACTTGATCATTGGTATAATTGATTGTGCCCATCTGAATAATGGTTATATTCTTTAGTTTGGCAATTTCATTTAACTTCTGATCAATTACTTTTTCAAACTCAGTTGCAGCTACCTTTAGATCAGCAATTTCCTGAGCCTGAGATTTAACCAGGTTCTTGCTTTTCTTAAGGGCCTGTAACAAGTCCCCATACTTATCTATCAATTGATAGACATCTCCTTCAGATTCAGATGCATCTACATCACTTGATGCAGATGTAGCTGAATCTGCACTTGTACTATAAACAGATTTTATTGAATGACATAGTACCTTACTAGGACCAGACTAATTCTGGTACATGACTTCTTCTAATCCTGCCATCAGTCCCATGCACTGATGATCTACTTGTTCATAGATGGAGTCTAGCAATTGCATGAACTCCTCTTCTTCAGTAGCAGCATACAGTCCAATATATGCTTCAGCTTCAGATTCTGATTCTGAAGTTGATTGATCTGTTAGGCTCTTTTCCTTCTTTGCAACAAAGGATTTTTCCTTCTTGCCCTTTTGATAAGTCTTCTTCTTGTCTGATGACTCCTTTCTCTTATCAGGACAGTCAGCCACTACATGTCCAGGCCTATTGCAACAAGAGCAAACAATCTTTGAAGTAGTGGCCTTGCTGGGCATTGTTCTGCTCTTCTCTTTCCTTGATGACTTTTTCTTCTGATAATAGTCATCAACTTGCTGTGATGAGGAGGGCCTAGACTTCCACTGCTTCTTCTTTAAGAATCTCTGGAATTGCCTTGTAAATGCAGCAAAATCTGCATCTGACTCACAGCTTTCTGAACCCTGATTATCTGAATTTTCAGAACTAACTTCTGCAACTTACTTAGGAGGAGATGGTGATATCCTCCTATTCTTTCTAGTGGCATTCTGCCTTGAATTCTTTTCCTCCTCCTTCCTCACCATAAGTTGCATTTCATAGGATAACAACTTTCCAAATAGGGTTGGAGGAGAAATCTCTGCCAGTTTAGCCACTTCTCTTATGGCACAGATCTTTGTGTCCCAATCCTTTGTCAAGGATCTTAAGAATTTGTCATTCAGTTCATAGGTACTGAATACTCTTCCATAGGACTTTAACTCATTCACAATTCTATAGAATTTCTTGTAGCATTCAGTTATGCTATCAGTTTTTCCTTGTCTAAAACTTTCATATTCCTGGTTGAGCATAGACTTCCTATCCTGTCTTACTTCTTCAGATCCCTCCATGTAGACAATCAAGGTGTCCCACATCTCTTTGGAAGTCTTGTAGTGAATCAGATTTTGAAATGTAGAATCATCTATGGCACTCACAATAATATTTTGAGCTCTCTTGTCCAAGGTTGCCAAAATGATTTCATCCTTGGTCATTTCAGAATAACTCTTTGGAGTTTGAATATTAGCATCAAGAACTGATACCTTCATTGGAATGAAGGGTCCTTCCTGAACTGTGATGTATATCCTTGGGTCAGATGCTTCCATGAACAATCTGACTCTTTCTTTCCAAATTCCAAAGATTTCCTTCCTGTAGATGGGTAACTTCATTGACCCTAACTCCTTGTGATTTTCTCCAGAACCCATCTTCTTGAATCCTGATTCTGCCTTTCAGATCTACCTCAGACTGTTAAGTCCTTTTTGAGGAACCTCCCTCTGATACCACTTGATAGTTTTACTTTCAAGACAATCTAAACACCTAGAGGGGGGGGGGGGGGGTGAATAGGTTCTAAAGCTTGTTAACACTTTTTGGCAGAATTCAATTACAGAATTAAAACACACAGCACAGCAGTCACAGAAATTTAATCATCACAGATTGCACACTGTTTTATAGTGGTTCCCCAAGGTCTGGGTACATCCACTTTCCCCCTTCACCTATCTAGCAGTATGCTAGATTCGGCCAAACTTCCTCTTTACTCAGATCCACAGATCCTACATCTCAGAATCTGAAAAGGTTCCTACAACTCAGGCTCAACAGCCCTACCTCAACCTTATCACAAAGCCTACAACTCAGAGAAGAACCTTCTCCTACACTCAGGCAAACAGCCCTACCACTCAGAGATCAACTCTCCTACACTCAGCCTTTATAACACAGGCTTACAACTCAGATCTGTATTGACAGATCCTATAGAAATTAGAAAAGAAGTTTTTAATGTCTTGCCTTTGTTGAGAGAGAAAAGAACAAGACAAATCTTGATCAGCTGATGAAATCAACTGAATCTGAGCTTTCTTCAAAGCTTCTTGAATCTGAACTTAGCTGAGTTGATTTCCAAATAGCTTCTTGAGAAACCAATGATGGCTTCCTTCTTCTTCTTCAAGAGGCTGGATCTCTCTCTATCCAACACCTTTGATGATACTTCTGAATTCTTGAAAGAACTCTACTTAGACAGATCCTGAGATCGTCTTCTTAGATCTTCTGATGAAGATCTTCTTTTGTGTATTACTCCTTCTTGATTTGATTTCTCAAATTGATTGCCAAAATTCTTAATCTCCCCATTTTTTTTTCTCTCTCTGAATCTGTCTATTTATAGATCTTCTTCATGGTAACCGGCTGATCCAGTTTCTAACTGACTTCTGACAAGTCTGACAACATCAGTTAACCGGTTGCAACCCAAAGCTGTCAAGTCTTCAAACAGAATCTGTGCCTTAGTCTTGGACAGCAAAGTGTTAAGACAGACTGTCAGAAAGTGTCGAGACCAACTGTCTATATGTGTCGACACAAGTGACTTTGGTGTCGATACAGCCTTAGATGATGTCGACTAGTTTGCCTTTAAGTCGACACTGCTTCTTCAGAACTTCATCTTGAGAATGAGTCGACACAGAGAATTTGTGTCGACTCAACACTTCATCTTTCTTCAGAAAATAACTTGGTCTTGACTTGGCAGTGTGTCGACACAAGTCCTGTGTGTCGACACAGTTGTTGTAGATTCAGAACTCAGTATGTGTCGACTCTGCCTTCAGGTGTCGACATTGTTGAGGTCGACAATCTTTCTGTGAGTCGACACTGCTTCCTAGTGTCGACACAAATGTGGTCGACTATCTTTCTGTGAGTTGACACTGCTTCCCAATATCAACATAAATGTGGTCGACTATCTTTCTGTGAGTCGACACTGCTTCCTTCAAGTGTCAACACAATTATTCTGAAGTGTCGACACAATTTCTTCAAGTGTCGACATATGGACTTAGAATAATTTCCTGTATTCTTTAATACTTCTTCACCTACACATGTCAACTTAAAGCAACATCAAATACACCTTGATGTATATCATTAAGCTAAGTTAGGCTTCTTCAAATCAGGTACACATTTTCCACTGTACCCAACAATATGTGACTGAATAAATGACTGAGGAATGAGGGAGTCATCATGTGGAGTTGATGACTGAAGAGGAGAATGAGGTGGAGATAGCTGTCTAGGGGAATGGTGTGGAGATGGAGGAGGATAAATAATGAGAGGAGTAGAGACTTCTGTTGGGGTTTGGAGAGTGGCTGATACATCCTTTGTGTTTTCAGAAGCTGATTTAGAAGATGTAGCCCTTGATGGATTTGGGATAACCCTCTCCTATCTTCCAAACAAGGCATAAGTAATCCTCTTGGATGCATTGATATGGGTGGTCTGTGAGACCAAGAGTTTAGGGCACTTAGCCTGTAGAAAAATTCCTAGTACCCTACCATAACAGACATCCTTCTTATTAATTTCTTCTTAATTGAGTCAAATAAAAATGTTTCCCAATTCACAGATTTCTTATTAAACAAGGCACACATCAACATAAATTGTTGCCTAGTTACATAGTCGTGTGCAGAATATTTTCCCAACAAAACTTTACCGACCACATCATCCAAAAACTTATATTCAACAGAAAAATTCTTCTTTAATATGTGATTAGGGTTTCCCTGATTATGTCCCATTCTATCTAGCATCTCATCAAATTCAGTACTAGATATTTCTATTTCAACTTCTCCATTCACAAAATAAAAAATTTAAAAAAGAATTTATGGTGATAGAGCAACCTGATTTCTAGAGATTGATCCAGTAACTGTTTTCTAATTAGGAAACCTTATAGTGTGAAGCCTTTCTTTGATTTTAGCAACTAGGAGTTTTATCCTTGTAGTCATGAAGTTCTTCAGAGTCTGATCCTCAAACAATTTCAGAATGTCCTGAAATATTTGGTCATAATGACGGAAGGAATCCATGTATATATCTAAACCAACATCAAACTTCATCGCCGAGAGAGTTTCCTGTGAAATCGCCATCTTCCTGCAAGACAAAGAGATCAAGTACAAGGGAAAATAGAGAAAGTGCGGGATAGAGTTCGATGAAAACATAAATATAAGTTTTCAGAAGTCGAAACGACGAACTCTGTTCGATGAAAAACACAACATCAAACTCTTGTTCGATGAAAAATCCTGAAAAGAAAAGCATTTTGTCAATCTCCGTTCGACGAAAGTTTTGCAAAAGAAATATATTTCGTCGAGCTCTGTTCGACGAAAAATACTTGAAACAAATTCATCGATCTCTGTTCGACAAAAGTTTCTAAAGGAACATTCGTCGATCTCCGTTCGACGAATGAGTCACGAAAAGAACACAGTTCGTCGAGCTCCGTTCGACGAAAGGTTTGCAGTTCGTCGATCTCAGAAACAAAAATAAAATTAATGATTCTCCATTTATCATACCTAGCTGATTTAGGAAGAATAGATATTTCTTTTCATATAAGGGTTTAGTGAAAATATCTATCCTTTGTAAATAAGTAGAAATGAAGACAAGATTAATTTTATTTTTGTCTACATTATCTCTAAGAAAATGATGTCTTAGTTCTATATGCTTTGTCCTACTATGCAAAACTAGATTTTGTGCAATAGAAATTTCACTGGTATTATCACAAAATATAGTTGAATTATTTAAGTTGTATCCATAATCAAGTAATTGATTTTGAATCCACAAGATTTGTGAACAACAACTATCAGCTTCCATATATTCAGCTTCAGTAGTTGAAGTAGAAACAGAAGTTTTCTTCTTGCAAAACTATGACACAAGCCTATCACCAAGAAACTGACAAATTGCTGATGTGCTTTTCCTATCAACTCTGCATCCAGCATTGTCAGCATCTGAGAATCTAGTTAATTCAAATTCCGACTCTATTAGATACCAAAGTCCTAGATTTGGGCAACCTTTTATATATCTCAAAATCCTTTTAGCTAAAATTAGATAGGATTCTTTGGGATTTACTTGAAACCTAGTACAAATACATGTAGCAAATATTATGTCTGGTCTACTAGCTGTTAGGTATATTAGAGACCCAATGATGGTCCTATATAATTTATGATCAACCGGATTGCCCTGTTCATCATTATCAATAACAGCATTGGAGGCCATGGGTGTTTTCATAGCTGAGGCATCTGACATCCCAAATCTATTAATTAGCTCTTTAATATATTTAGATTGGGATATAAAAATACTATCAGGAGTTTGCTTCACTTGTAGACCAATAAAGTAGAAAAGCTCACCCATGCTACTCATTTCAAACTTAGAATGCATTAGTTCAGAAAACCTTTTGCATAGTTTGGAATCAGTAGAGTCAAATATTATATCATCTATATATATTTGGACTAGCAAAATTTTATTTTTATGATGTCTAAAAAATAATATTTTAGCTACAATGCCTCTACTGAATTTATTTTCTAAAAAAAACTAGCAAGAGTCTCATACAAGGCTCATGGATCTTGTTTAAGACAATAAAGGGATTTGTTAAGTCTAAAAACATAAGAAGAGTGAGTTAGAGAGATGAAACCTGGTGCTTGTTCAACATAAACTTCTTATTTGAGCACTCCTTTTAGAAAGGCACTCTTCACATCCATCTGATATACTATGAATTTCTTGAATTCTGTAATGCAATAAAAATCCTGATAGCCTCCATTCTTGCAACATGAGCAAATTTCTTATCATTGTCTATGCCTTCCTCTTATGAATATCCTTGAGCAACCAATCTTGCTTTATTCCTTATAATAATTCCTTTAGCATCCAGCTTATTCCTAAAGACCCACTTGGTTCCAATGATTTGATAGTCTTTGTGTCTTGGAACTAAGTCCCAAACTCTACATCTCTCAAATTGATTGAGTTCCTCTTGCATTGCAATGATCTAGTGGGGATCTTGTTCTGCATCTATGATGGATTGAGGTTCAATCTGAGAGATAAAGCAAGCATGCATCTGATCTTGATTCAATTGATGCCTTGTTTGAATACCAGTTGATATGTCTCCAATCACTTGAGATCTAGGGTGATCCCTAAGTGTAACAAGAGCAACAGGTAGAGTTGGTTGTTCCACTGCTTGTGGTGCTAATTCCTCTTGTGGAATTTCATTAGACACAATATGTTCAGTATAAATCTCATGATTTTTTTCATTACTGTCTTCAGCAATCTGTTGAGAAGCATGTAATGAATCCTCTTATGCTAGGATTAATTCATCCAATTTCTCACATAGATTTGGTACCTGAAAATATTCTATGGTAGAGATATTTCTCTCATTATAAAACATATTAGTCTCATCAAAAGTTACATGTATAGATTCTTCCATTTTAAGAGTAGATTTGTTATAAACCCTATAAGCTTTGCTAACATGAGAATATCCAAGGAAAATTCCTTCTGCAGCTTTAGCTTCAAATTTTCTTAAGTGTTTCTTATTATTGTTATGAATATAACACTTGCAACCAAAAAACTTTATAATAGTTAACTTTAGGTTTCTTAGATTTAAGTAATTCATAGGGAGTCTTACCCTTAAGTTTATGTATTAGACTTCTATTAAGGAAAAAGTTTGTTGTGCTTACTGCCTCTGGCCAAAAGAATAGGGGAAAATGAGCATCTATAAGTAATGTACAAACAGATTCAATTAGGGTTCTATTTTTTTTCTTTTCAGCTACCCCATTTTGTTGAGGAGTTCTAGGAGCAGAAAAACAATGTCTGATACATTCCTTCACACAGAATTCTTGCATGAAAAGAGATTCAAACTCAGTGCCATGATCATTTCTGATCAATGCAATCTGAGTAGAGTACTCAATCTTGATGCTCTTAAGAAAATCTATAAGGACTTTAAAGTTATCTGACTTATTTTTCAGAAAGAATACCCAAGTGAATCTAGAGAAATCATCTACAATAACTAAGGTATATGACTTTCCTCCCAAACTTTGTACTGCAATAGGTCCAAAAAGGTCCATATGTAACAAATACAAAATCCATGGTGAATCACTTTTAGAAATGGATTTAAAACTATTTTTTGTTTGCTTGCCTAATTGACAAGCCCAGCAATGTCCTTCCTTCTTGTAAGAACTAGAAGGTACTCCTCTAACAAGGTTGTCCTTAGATAATTTAGCAATAGTCCTAAGGTTTACATGTCCTAACCTTTTATGCCAAAGTTCACTAGTTTTACTAAACTAACTAAATAAACATATTTCAATTTTTGTAGAGTTGAAATTAACTATGTAGATTTTACCTTATCTAACTCTAGTTAAGACTATTTTATTTAAACTAGAAGTAATTGAACATAAAGACTTATTAAAAGTTACCTGATAACCTTCATCACATAATTGACTTATGGAGATGAGGTTGTGCTTGAGACCATTCACATAGGCTACCTTCTTGAAAGTAACTGCTCCAACCGTGACATTTCCATAGCCTTTTGTTTTGCCACAATTGGAGTCTCCAAAGATGACTTTTTGTCCAAGCTTTGCTTTAAAATCCATTAGATTAGCCTTGCTTCCTATTATGTGTTTTGAACACCCACTATCTAGATACCACTGTTCCTCTATGGTAGGATAGTCATTTACCTGCATAAAAACAAATTAGGTGTTCTTGACCCAGGTTACCTTGGGTCCTAATTTTCTTCAATAATGATAATTTGAAATGTAAGAACACTCTGGTTTATCTTTATAACCTAATGGATGATATCTCCTAGGAGGGATGATCCACTGAGCAAAGGGATTGATAAATCTTTGCTTTTGATTATTATTTTGAAAAAAAATTAAAATGTTTGCTTTGAAAAACTGGGTTCAACGAATTATAATTATTTCGTCGAGCTTCGTTCGACAAATAGTACTGATTATGTCGAGCTCGGTTCACTGAATGATGGTATTCATTTTCTGTGTTCCACGTTCGTCAATCTTTGTTCGACGAATCATATTTACTTCGTCGAGCACTAGTTGTTGAGTAGTTATACCCAAATTCTGGGTTCAGAGTTTGTCGATCGCCGTTCGATGAAAAATACTGATTTCGTCGATCTTGGTTCAACGAATTTTGTTGAACATGATTTTTCTGTGAATTTATATTTTGCTTTGATTTATTCTTTTGGGAAACTTTAGTTATTTTATCTATAATTTTTAGAACTTCTTTTCCTTTAACTAATATGAAGTTTATAGGGGTTGATACAATATTGTTCTGAATAAGATGAGGCTAACTAGATGAATCCCCTAAGCCTAGTTTGTCATTGAGCCTGACATTGACTGTGCTTGTGATATCCATTAGTTTGATGCTTCTCCTATTAAGGGATTCTTCAAACTTCTTAGCCTCATTTAACTTATTTTCTAAAGAACCTATTTGTTAATTAGCAATTTTTAAATTTTCTTTAAGTTCAAGGTTTCTGAGGAAAGATTGTCAAATTCAGTTAGTTTCTCTCTGAGAAGTTTTATTTCCTTCTCAGATTTTATTAAATCCTTATATAGTAATTTAAAATCTATTTTAAATTGATCTGAAGTAAAATCAAAAGAAGATATTACCTGGTCTTCTTCAGATTCTGACTTAGACTCAGAATTCTTGTAAGATGCATTGATTACACTCAAACTGATTTCCTTAGCCTTTGCTACTTCTTCATCCTCACTTGATCTAGATGAAGATTCTGAATTAGATTCACTCCAAGTCTCAGCAATAAAGCCTCTCTCCTTCTTTTTGTATTTACTAGAAGAGGGTTTGTGTGAGTACTTCTTGTTGTCTTTCTCCTTTATCTTGTCTTTCTTCTTATTCTCAGGACATTCTGGAAGGATATGTCCTGGTTTCCTACAACCATAATAAACTATTTCTTTAGTGGAAGTTTTATCATACCTTTGTTTGTCATCATTTTTGGAAGATCTTCTCCTGAAGTCTTTTCTTACTCTTTTGTAGAATCTCTTAGCAAAAAGACCTATAAGATCTTCATTCTCTGGAGATTTTTCTTCTTTCTCAGTAGCTTGGAAATCAATTCTTTTCTCTTTCCCTACTGGGGTGAAGAATTCTGTTCTGCTTCTTTGGTTCTGATGAGCTGCTCATAAGACTTGATCTTGCTCAACCGAGTCTCTGTGGTGATCTCATTTAAACTTCTGTCTTCTTTGATTGGCCAAATCCTTGAATCCCATGTGCTAGGGAAACACATGAGGATTTTATCATTGACTTCTGTCAATGTGATGTTTGTCTCTAAAGTTTTCAGCTCATTGATAATGAGGTTAAGTATTGTGTACATCTCAACAACTGATTCAGATTCTTGCATCTTAAATTTTCATATTGAGAGATCAAGTTGGATCTTCTGTCCTTTCTCATAAGCAGATCCAGCAACCATTGTGTTGAGGGAGTTCTAGATGTACCTTGCTGAAATGCATTCAACAACCTTTTGGAAAATGTCATCTGACATAGTTTAGGCTAAGATGTTCATAGCCTTGACATAAGCAATCTTTGCTTTCTTCTGGGCTTCTGTCAATTCTGGAGGTGGTACAACACTTGTACTTGTAGTTGCCACTAGTAGAGGTGGACCTGTCAAGATGGAATTGTAGATATCTTCATCAATAGAGTTTATATACAGCCTAATCCTTGCCTTCCATAGTGCAAACTTATTAAAATTGCACAAAGGAGGTCTAGTGCTTAAATATTCCTTATTTTGTGCCATGATAGATTTCTAGGTAAAAGTAAAAACTATCAGATGTTATGGTTTAGTTTTTAGCCTGTGAAACCAAAGAACCAACCTCTGATACTAATTTAAAGTGAGGGATAAATCTACTTTACACTAGATGGGGGGGGGGGGTGAATAGTGTAGATTAAAATCTTGATTTAGTTTTATAGCGGATTTAAAAACTAGTGATATATATATATATATATATATATATATATATATATATATATATATATATATATATGAGTGATAGTCATTGGCCTCCGGCCCAATGGCAACGCACCACAGTACCCGGCTGGCGATAGCGGGCTTCACTCGCCCCCTGACGACAATACCCCCAGCGTCACGCCAGACAGGCTTTGCCCACCTCCGGCCCTACTACAATGCGCGATAGTACCCGGCCTGCGGCAGCTCCACCCTCTCGATAGCGTGGCACCTTCTTTTATATATAAAAAGTTTAATTTTTAAATTAATAATTTATTTAATAAATTAATAATTTTAAATTTTCATTAAACTTTTAAGAAAATAAATTATATTAAAAAAAAATAAACTCATGGTCTTCTTCGCAGGCGGCGACAGAGCCACCGCCAGCCTGATCGGAGATGCCTGGTGGGTTCGCCGGGAGGAGTCGAAACCGCCGAGGGTCTCCGGTCAGGCCGCCGGCGGCGGCGAACAAGACCGTAAGCTATATAATTAACGCAACTCCCGATCATCAACGCCACCGGAGGCCTGAACGGAGACCTCCGACGGGTTCATCGGTTGCCAGCGAACCCTCCAGCGATATTCCGAAGGCACTCCGGTGAGGCCACCACTGCCTGACCGTGAGGCCCAGGCCCTGCCGGAGCGCCTCACGGCCACCACAAGATTTGGGCCTCACGGTCAGGGCCACTACCGGTGGTGGCCCTGCCAGAGTGCCTCCGGAATACCACTAGAGGGTTTGCCGGCACCCGGCAAACCCGCCGGAGGTCTCCGGTTAGGCCGCCTGCGGCTTCGCCGGCGGCGGCGGAGAAGACCGAACGATGGGGGTGCAGAATGCTGCTGTCGGGTTTGAGGAGAGAGAAGAGGAGAGTTTTTTGGGGTTTTTTTATTGGGAGACCCAATCTGATATTTGCAGGCCAAGATCCAACGGTTCATGATTAAAACAGTCAAATCCGACGGCCCTTATTTTTTCCCCTATTTTCGAACTCATGCTATTGGCAGACCACCATATATCTTTTTAGAATAATATAGATATATATAAAGAATGAAGCAATCACAACACAAATAAAAAGAATAACAATCACAGATGACACAATGAATTTATAGTGGTTACCAAATAAATCTGGGTACGTCCACTCTTCTACCACCCTGGTAGGAATCCACTATAGGTTTTTGATCAGGTGCCCTGCCACCACAGGTTTTTGCTCAGGTGTCCTGCCACAACAAGATCTATTTTTCTAAGGGAGATCTAGCAACCCTTTGAGCTTTTGATCAGGTGCCCAAAAACCAACTTTAGTCTTTTGATCATGAGACTTAGAAACCAAAAGGGTAACTTTTGAAGGGAGTTAAGAACCCAATACACAGTTTATGAAAATAAACAAAAAGAATGATGGTGTCTTCTCTGTCAAGAATCTCTGAGAATACTAATGGATGTTAAAGAAGAAAGCTCCCCCTGATTTGAGTAGAGTTTATGATCTGGAGAGGGAGTCCTTTCTTTAGGGTGTAAGTCTTCTTGTATCTGAGAAAAATGAAGACTTAACATAAGCAGTAATTGAAGACCTAATTCTGTAAGAATATGTGTTGATATGCAAGTCTCGAAGTCAATATATGTAGGTATATATATCTGAGTGAGTATCTCTAAGTGAGTAACCTTAGTAAGTAACCTTGAGGCAGCAATCTTCTGTACACATTTACAAAATGTAGAGAAGAATTCAAACATTTGAATTAGTCGGTTCTGAAACTTCTGAGAAATTTCTGAGAATGGAAACTGCCTTGGAAATAGATTAGCCTTAATCTCTGTGATAAATCCATATTTAATGCTGCCTCTAAATGACTATATTCGTTAGAATATTTGGCATTAAATATCAGAGACATAGCTATCTATAATTGAGCCTTTAAATTAATCTGCCTTCAAAATATATAATAGCTTGAAATTAAGCCTTAAACTATTATGCCTGCTGTAAATAAAACTGCCTAAAATACTGCAAAGAATTAGTCGAACTGAGCTAGCATTTTGTCGACCTGAGCCTGGAGTTCGTCGAGCTGAGCTTGACTTTCGTTGAGCTGAGTTTCTTAGAAGAGATCGTAGTTCGTCGACCAGAGATCAAAGTTTGTCTAGATAAACTCAGAGTTAAAACTCTTAGTTCGTCGAGCTAAGCTCGACGATCGTCGAACTACGCTCAGCTTTCGTCGACCTGAATTCAGCATTCGATTATCTGCATTTATATTGGAATTCTTCTGAAGGAGCAACAACCCTAAAAAAAACCTATGGCCCTAGACTATACAAAATGGGTCAAACTAAGCATCCTAATAGTAATTCTAGCCCAAATCAGTAATAGGGTTCCAATATCTCCCCCCTAATTTTGTATCCTCACCGAGGCAAGCCCCTTTTGTATTGATGTACATTTAATGAAAAATCACTTTGCCAAATCTTCCCCTTCTTTTCTGTGTTCATTTTCTATGTTGCACTCGCACGCGCGTCACCCCCTTCACTACGCGACCTTGCTATGATAGAATTCGCCATTAGAATGTATTTAAGTTAGGATACGTACTCGCGTAGAGACCCAGAGATTTCTCCACCCCTAGACAATCAAGATATAGACCACTCGCGTCGCTGGCCCAATAAACACCCAGCTCGCCTGCGAGATATTTCCTTTCCAAACATTTGTACGAAGCCTGAAATTTCTTTGAGATTTTCCAAGTAAAATATCCATGGGATGGAGCGTAGTTGCCAACCATAGCCTCGATATGCCCTTCTGCCGAGATCTCAAGTCGCCATCTTGGACCCTACCGTGCTCAGATAGTGACACCCCATGGTAGTTGCTGAGATCCCATCTCGCCACCACATTTTTATCAATTTATTTACAAGAAACGGAAGAGAAAGAAATGTTATTTACAAAGAAGAGAGGGGGGAAAGAGAAAGATTATTTACATAAATGATTTACAAAGCAAAAACTATATATATATATATATATTGAATTTTTGTTTTATAATTTTTTTTGAAATATTTGTTTTATGATTTTTTTTTGATGATAAAATAAATAAAAAATTTGGAGTTTTAAATTTTTTTTTATTTTTTGTATTTTTAATGAGTGCAGAATATAAAAGTGCAATAAAAGAAATTTGAAAACACTCTCATACTTAATTCCAACATTTTCCCCAATGTTACAATGTAAGTATGCAATAGTTACAAAAAAAATAAAATGCAATAAAGAGGGAGGGTAGAAGCTTCCCTGAAACGAGGTCGGGGAGGCTCGTTTGGAAACTCTGCATTATTAAGAACATAAAATGCAATAGTTACAAAAAAAATAAAGAGGGAGGGTAGAAGCTTCCCTGAAACGAGGTCGGGGAGGCTCATTTGGAAACTCTGCATTATTAAGAACAAATAGCAAAAAATATAACTGAAAATCGAAAAAGATAAACTCGGCCATAAGTTTGCGGGTGGAAGGGGGCAAGTTTGTGTGTAACTCCGATTTAGCTAAGGTCTAAGCTATATGAGTGTAATAGAAATGCATTCCCCTATCGCTCACAAAAGTGTGAAGCGATGCCGAGATGAGAAAATAATTTTTTTCCCTTTTTACTATATAATTTTTTGATTTCCAGGAAAAACAAACTAAGAGAAGGGGGGATTTTTTGGAGTTTTTTATGTAGGTTTTTTGAAATAAAATGTTTTAGGATTTTGGATTTTGGTAAGAGAGAAAGAAAAAAGAAGGGAAAATAGAAAAAAAAAACAGGCGACCGACCTTTTATTTTTAAAATATATACACTATATAATAATTTTTTTTTGGATTTTTTGGATTTTCGAAAATAGAAAAAGTTGTTAGATATATATATTATTTTAGTTTTTAGTTTTTAAGTAGTTTTTATATATTTTTTAGTTGGTTGGCCAAATTTTTTTGTTATATATATATATATATATATATATATATATATATATAATAGGTAAATGTAATAGTTTTCCAGAGTTCAAAATAACAACACAAATTCCCTGGCAACGGTGTCAAAAACTTAATGCTTAAAACTCGCGGCGCCCCGGGGCTGGTTTATTTTGGTTTTCGGTTTATTTAGTTTGAAAAGCGGGGCGCGCGGATTTTATTTGATATAAAAGTTGAAAATGAGTTTTAATGAAAGGAGACATGTGCACCCATCTCGTGTAGTACATGATATTCCGGTGGGGAATATCGAGGTCGTATTGTCCTCAGGGACGGGTTGATTATTTCTATTCTTCCCTGAAGGTACTATTATTTTACCGAAGATAACTTGTCGGGTTATTTAATTAACTAACGCGGTTATATATAAGAAGATAATAAAAGCAGAAAAAGCCGAAGAAGAAATAACGCATCGATACCGAAACGATTAGAACTAAAATTACTTTTAATAACTAGAGATCCTAAATTTCAAATTAATTAAATAGCGACTTTGCCGTGGAGGTTCCAAAAGAATGAGCTCACCTAGCTCTAGGAATATCGCTCACCTGAACATTAAGACTATTCGACCGAACTCTCATCCAACAAAGGATTACTCTTAATGCCCGCATTACGCTAAGAACCCCGCTATTGGGTGGGGAATCCAATCCGGGAGAATTACGCTTCTCCTCTCTCGAGGTTATGTATGAAATTCTCTTTACCCAAGGGTGATCGGTCCATACGCACGGCCTCTCGGCTAGCTATCGTATGGACAACGGAAATAGAGCCAACACATCAAATGTGGTCCTACACATCGCAGACCCGGGGCAAACCTTAAGTGCTTTAATTAACGAGAAAAAGAAGACCTTTAATTATTTAAAGCGATTTTATCTGTCCCAATGCTCTTCGATACTGAGGTCTAAGAGCGATTTGACACTCATCAGTATGGGGACGGGTATTGAAAAGAAAATGTATAATTGAAAGTGCAATTCCTACTCAAACGAGTAGGAGGGAAATGAAAGAAGTAAAGAAAGCAGTAAAATTGCGAGTCCAACTCAAACAAGTAGGCGGGAAATGAAAGTAGTAATGAAATATTTAAAGTGTGAGTCCTATTCATACGAGTAGGCGGGAAATGAAAATGATAAAATGACAAGTCATACTCAAACGAGTAGGCGAGAAATGAAAAACTGAAAATGCTATCTCATACACGCACGCACTCTACTTGAAGGAAAAAAACAATGAAAATCTAACTCATACACTCACCCACACAAACAAAAATAAGAAAAACAAAGTGACTGAAAAATTAAAACAACTATATTTCTACAGTTAGAATATGTAAAAATGCTTAAAAAGAGAAAATAAAAATTAAAGAAGAAAAAACTTTTGAAATAAAGTAAAAATAAAAGGTATGCAAAAATAAAAATAATAACATTTTTATTCTTATAATTTTATAAAAGAGCTTAAAAAGCGGAAATAAAGAAAAAAAGAACGAAAGGTTTTACAAACACAAAAAAAACTAAGTTAAAAAGGAGAAAAATCACTTTGAAAACACTTATATAAATTCATAAGAACGAAAATGAAAAACACTAAAAAAGGCTAAAGCTAAACTATGAAAACTATGAAAACATAAAAACATTAAACTAAATTCATACACACACACACCTTTTTTTAAAAGAGAAGAACAAAGGATAAAACAAAGGATAAAATGGAGAGATAAGTGAGACACCAAAATGAAATTCCATATAAACATAAGGGGAGAAAATCTAAACATTTTATTAAGTTAAAAAGAGGGTTACAAAAAGCTAAAACAAACGTACAGAGGGAGGGAGAAAGTTCTCCTTACATGGCAAGGAAGAGCACCTAGGCAGCCCACTAACACTAAGATGGTCCAAAAAAGTGAACCCTTGGACATTACAGAGAAGTTCTATTTATAAGCACAAAATCGGAGGTGACACGCCCTGGTCACGGGCATGATAGGGGGGCGTGTTATGCTGGCTTGCTGAAGACTGTGAAATTTTGGTGACTGGTCGATTTCTGGAAGCTTCTAGTATGGGGCACTTGTCGGTCAAGGGCATGACAGGGGAGTCATGGGCATGTAGGGGGGGCGTGACTGTACATCTAGCGTTGAACGTTGAGTGGCGATTGACAAATGTCGAGCGGCGATTGTCGAATGGGATTGACATGGGCGTATAACATATTAATACGGGCGTGTTCAGCTAAGTGCCAAAATGTTGTTGAAAGCGTCGAGCTTGGATTGACGAACATTGAACGTCATACGTCGAGCGTTGGACACGGGAGTTTCGAACGGGACACGAGTGTCTACTTTGAGAAATTTATCTTTTTTTGGAAAAAAAATCTAAAAAAACAAAATAAAGCTATGTTAGAACAATATTTACAAAAAAGAAACATTTTATCGAAGAAAAATGACAAAAAAAACAATGAAAATTAAACTAAAATGACCTAATACAAGTACTGAAAAATACGTATATTTACAACTTATCAATTGGATATGTCAAGAATTATGTGAGTGCAACTGATGAGGTGATCTAGGGTGCAGCAGATCAAGTAAATCAGCATGTCACCAATTTTTCTATCCACTCTATGAAGGAGGCAATACTTCTGAAAAATGATCTGCTTGCTGACAATGAGAGAATATTCTAATCTATTTCAAGTAAAAGTGAAGCCAACACCACCTTACTGCAAAAGAACATTTCAGAAGAAGACAGAAAGGGAGTGAGTAGCCATACTAAGGCAGCATCACTCCTTGAAGATCAAGAGTTCAATATAATTCAAGGCACCAGGGTGGCACTGCACCTGCCCCTCCTGGATAAAAGGAGGCCAGAGGACCTAGACTTCCCAGCACAAGCTAGAGCTGTACAAGATGCACATCTTGCATCCATAAGAAAGAGGGAAGGAACTCAGATGGCTGAAGAGTTCATGGCTTAGAGGTGAGCTAAGAACAGATATGATCCAAATCATGAACAGCTAAGTGATGCCTCTGAATCCATCATTATCAATGCTTAGGTAAGCCGTGGACAAATCTTAAAGAATATTGATAGTGTTTATCCTTCAGAGGAGTGGATAAAGCATTTGGAAATAAATTTCCTAAGGGAAAGAGTATTCAAAGAAAATCTGGTAAGGAAGAGAAACCCTAAGAAAATGCCTCCTAGATATATTCCAAAGCCATTCCTTTACTTCAAATGGCAAGAGAACAAAGTTGAAGACTTGAAGAAGACTGCTGCTACCAAGGATGCTGATTCAAGTTCATCAAAGAAGAGCTAAGATAAGGCTGCAAGACTGAGGGTTCTTTAAATATTTAATCAATGTTTTGTAATGAATATCAATAGTATAGTAATATCAACTCTCTATACATAAAATAAATATGAGTTGGCCCTGACTATATTGATATAATAAATGTGCATGCAATTCTCATTTATATATCTGTGATAAATGAATATATTATTCTTTCATAGATATCTTATAATCTCAAGTTTGCTACTGTTGTTTGGCTAAGTTAATGATTAGGTAGATCTTAATCATAATGTTTACCTTGTAAATGATTAATAAAGCTTTTATTGTTAATCATACTGTTATATTGTTAATGATTGATAATTCACCAGTACTATTGGATATTCAATCATAGTGTTAAGCCATCTCATCTAGGGGTAGTTATCCTTTACTGGGATGGCTAGTTGTCATGATAATGTATCATCAAGTCTATCATGATAATTTTGTGTTGATGCACCTTTGCCTGGATGTGTGTTCTGCCTTCTTCAAATAGGGTGAGATTGTTGGGAATTATACCCTACAATGTTTCTTAGGATTTGAGGAGGCATCACAAATTATGCTAAGGGGCATATATGTATTTGATGTGTGCATGAATTCATGCATGCAGGTTGTCCTTGATTGGACTGGTGAACAAAAAGGGTAAGCTGGAAGTCAGGATATTTGACTAAGGAAAAAAAGCGTTGAGTGATGAATACACACTCAACACTCTCAACGCCAGAGGCATCTTAGACAGCTGAGAAGAATGTCTAAGGCAAAAGTATTGAGACAGTTGAGACAGTTGATACAGTTGAGAAGATTGTCTCAGCATAACCGTTGAGATAGCTGAGAAGCTCAATGCAAAGCATTGACAGAAGTGTTGGTCTCAACAGAACTGCTGAGACAGGAGATAGTCTAAGCTGTGAAGAAGAAACCGCTGAGAGAGTTGAGAAGAAACCGCTGAGACAAAAGATAGTCACAACTGATAAGAAGAAACTGCTAAGACAGTTGAGAAGGAACCGCTGAGATAGAGCCATTAGAATTTCTCTAAGTCCAGAAGCATTGAGTGAGGCAGCCTCACACAATGCTTCAAAAGAAGTGCTCAGTTCAGAATTCGTCGAACTGAAATCTGAGTTCATTGAACTGAGATCACCTTTCATCGAGCTCAAGTTAAAGTTTGAAGATTCTGAGTTCGTCGATCTCAGTTCATAATTAATCGAACTGATTTCAAAATTCGTTGAACCCATCTCACCTTTCGTCGAGCTCAAGTTAAAATTTAAAGATTCTGAGTTCATCGAGCTCAGTTCAGAATTCGTCGAACTAATTTCAGAATTCATCAAACCCAGCTCACCTTTCGTCGAGCTCAAGTTAAAGTTTGAAGATTCTGAGTTAGTCGAGCTCAGTTCAGAATCCGTCGAACTGATTTAAAAATTTGTCGAACCTAGCTCACCATTCGTCGAGCATAGTCAGAGTATTTTATGCCATTGTGGGAAAGCTACAGCAGTGCCGAAAAGTACTGTTTGACCTCTTCTAAGGGAGGTTGTGCTGACCATCCTTGGCAGGGACCAAATTCAATTGTGTTGTTGATTAAAATCAATAGATAAAAAAGGAAAAGAAGAAAAGGGGATTAGGGTTAACAAACACAGGAATGAAAAAGAAAATGAAAAGAGAGGTGGTTGGACTTCATCTTCTCCGACGAGCTTGAAAGCCAAGTCTAGTAGAGCTAGCCAGAAAGGCAGAGAAAGATAACAGAAGCTTTTTCCAGTTCAGCAAGTTTGTTCTTTCCAGAACAAGGTAGATGATTCATCTAATCAACAAGGAAAGATAGCTGTGTGAAGGGCCATCAGCCTTCAATAGCAGATAACTGTTCTTCAATGTAACAGAAATGGAGCTAGCTGCAGAAAAAGTCTAATTCCATCTACAGCAAGAGGGTTGGACTGATATCTTCTCAATCCAGTAAGGTAGGCTCTGAGATTTATCTCAGAGTCAAGGTTTTACTTTACTTCAACTTCTTGATTAATTTCCTATAGGATTCAGCTTTCCTGAGTTATAGTTATTAAGGACAAGCTTTAGATCACTTACAAAATAAAAAAGCAAAAAGACTCAAGAAAGCTCAGACACCTATTCACCCCCCTCTAGGTGACTAGCTAACCTTGAAGTAATAACTTTGAGTTCTCCTTTGCAAAATAGGTTCTATTGGATATATATCCAATGATTTATTCATCATGTTAATTGTTGTAGTGTGTCGAAAAAGGTTCCAATGGGGACATATGTTTTTTGATAAGATTAAGGAGAGCATAAATGCTGAAAATTTTGCTAGAATCATCTCTCTTTATCTCAATCAAATGCTCCCAGAAATATTTGACTTGTCCAATGGTGTGTCCATTCACCACTTAAAGAAAGTCACACTCTCCTCCATCAACAGATGGGAGATCAGAATCCCAAAGCCAGGCCAAGCTCCAGCAGCTCCAAGGACAGTAGTTGTTGAGGACAGGACCCTATCTCCCTTTCATATTGATATAGTTGTCACATCTGGTGCAGCTATTGAGGGGGAGCTTGCTCCTTCAGTACATGAAGAAGTTCATTAAGCTGAGGTACGAGAAACAGAATTTCTGTCAGATGTTCATTCAGATCAGGTTGTAGAGGAAGTTGTTGCTGATGATGTGGCAGTAGAAAAGGAATGTCAAGCTCAGTCTGATGTTGAGAAGAGAACCTCTATGCATGATGGTTGCTCAGGTGTGGATGTTGATTCTTCCTCTAATCAGGAAAATCCTCCTGATGAAACTCCAGAAGATTCTCAGCCCCAGGAACAAATTGAGGGGGAGAATGTTGATATGCTCTATGATGAAGAAATTATCCCAGAACCTGCAGATCCTCCACTCAAGAATTAAGACTTCTCTCTACCCATTATTCTTGGTGAGAAGGAGATATGATGACTTCTGCCCAAAGAGGCAAAAGTTCAGTTGTTATTGAAGAAATATTTTACTAGACAGCTCCAGCTCTACCTCCTCTAGTTGAAATCATTCCTAATAAAAACCTATTGGGTAATATTGAATCTATGTTGACTAAGCAAAGTGAGTACTTTGACAAGTCTCTCAAAGAAGTAACTGAAAGAGTCATTGCTCTTGAGAAAGAAATGAGCAGAGGATTTGCTGAATTCCAAAGTAATACAGGTGAATTCAAAAGACTATTAAAAATTGGTGGCAATGCTTTAGACAACACTATTACTAGTGTTGGTGTGGTCATGAATCAAGCAGTCACTATAACAAACAATCAGATCCAATTGTTGAAGAAAACTGAACAACAGAACTTCAAAGCTTGTGAAGAAGTTGGAAAATTTAAGGAACATGTCATAGAGACTATATCTATAGAAGTCAGAAAGGGGGAGGACAAAGTGAAAGAAAATCTAGATCGCAAAGTTCAAGAGATGAAGACCCAGTGGGACAATACCCTGAAAGAGATCAATACAAGTGTAGAAAAGCAGATTAAAGGTGTAAACATCTATACTTATGAGACTGTTGTGTGGATGCACAACCAAATCTTTCCAGATTTTCAAGTTGACCCAAATGCTACTCCACCTCCACATCTTGATCCAAATGTCTGCAAGCCTACTTTTTCTCCAAGATCTGAACAGTATGAAGCTCCTCCTAAAGACTATTCTCAAGTCTGGACTTCTGAGCAGCCAGAGTTTCCTCAAGATCTACCTCTTAAAATTCTAGGGCCAAAGAAAAGGAAATATGGTGATGGTTTTTCTGCCAGCAGATCTATCCCCAGTCAAGGTGATGACAAAAGGAAAGAACAAGAATTTGTTGAAGTTTGGAGTTCAACTTCTAAGTCTCTTTTTTTGGATACTCTAAAGCTGGTTGTAGAATTTAATGAAAATAAAGATTATCATTATAGTCACTAGGAATGGGAGCTATATGAGAAGTCAATGACAAAAAGAAGGATTTATGATGGTGAATATGGCCGTAATAATCCTACTGCTCCTCTTCGACCTCCAAAGTGCTATCCTAAGCCCTTCAGTTATCAAAAAAGACAATAAGAGAAGAAGGAACGACAACACCAACAACAATACAAATGATTTGAGATTATCAGTGTTATACAATTTTGTGGACCTAGATATTCCTATGGAGAAATTCTCTATATATATATTTAGAATTTTAAATTTTGATGATCTTATTATCTCTTATCTCTCATTGCATATATTGTTTTACTTGTTAGTTAATTCTGTGATTATCTTGATATAATTCACCTTAGTGTAGAGGGTTCTGACTTCTATAAATAAGGGGAGATTGTTGGATATTATATCTACAATAACCTAGATTTGTGTGAAGTCATCCTTGAACTAAGATGAATTATCTATGTATTTGATGTTATTCTTTAGTTGAGTGCTTGCAGGTCTTTATTGCTAAGTTTAGACCAATGTCAGTTTACAATGAGTCACTAAACACAAGACCATGCAATGTAATCCCTCATTGTGTGCTCATTGGTGTTGACTCATGTGTAACCTCTCTATTGGGATGCAATTCATTTTCAAGTACTAAAGTATGGAAGAAAGGAAGGGTTGATGGTTTTCTACAAAGAAGAAAAGAAAATTTTTCTAAAAAAATCTCTAAGTCCATTTCTCGAGAAATGAAGTGTATTTCTTGAGAAGTATGAGTATATTTCTCGAGAAAGCAAAGCTTTTCTCAAGAAAGCTTAAGACTTCTCAGAAAATTTTCAAAAACTATCTAAGTCCTTTTTCTCGAGAAAAGCCTTGAAGATTTCTTGAGAAACCAATTTCATTTCTCGAGAAAGGAAAGTAGTTCTTGAGAAATCAAATCTTTCTCGAGAAATAAGTCCTTCAGTTCACAAAATTTTCGTTAAGTAAATTTCTCTAGAAAGTCATGCCATTTCTCGAGAAAGCAATTCATTTCTCCAGAAATCAAATCGTTCTCAAGAAATCAGTCCTTCAATTTTAAATTTGCGCTAAGCACTTTTCTTGAGAAATCATATCCTTCTCGAGAAATCAGTATTTCACTTCAAAGAATTTTCGTCAAGTCTTTTCTCGAGAAAGCCATGCCATTTCTCGAGAAACTAAACTCTTCTCGAGAAATAATAATTCTTCTTGAGAAATGAAGTTGCGGAAATTTCTTTTTGAATAGTCTGACGATATTTCAAATTTAATATAAGTTCCTCGTGATTGATCTACGTGGATCTTTCCTTAATGATTTGTGACTGTTAGACGATGTTCTATAAATAGTCTTCTTAGAGGAATCACTAACCCTAACAAGAAGAATAATATTCTAAATCACCTTCTCACTTTATAAATCAGGAGAAGCCGCGCCGTCTTCATTATTCTTGTTTGTCACACATCTCTCGATCCAGCGATTCCAAGAAGAAAAGATTCAACAGATCCAAGGTTTAAAGATTCTTCAACATCTACTTGATCGTGTCAGATTCTATGCTTTTCAGATCGACGTTCTCTCGGGATTTCTTCCTCAACCTTCTTAAACAAGAATTTCAGTTTTTAAGAAGGAATAACCTTGAAGATTTTAGATCTGGAAGTATATAGTTTTTTTATTGTTGTTGTAAAAATTGTTTTTACACTTATAGGAGCTTTATCTCCGAGATTTGTAGATCCGTTAGTAGATCGAGTTTGTAGATCCGTGTGTGGATCAAGTTTGTAGATTCGGTTTGTTGATTGAGGTGTAGATCCGGTTGTGGATTGTGGTGTAGGAGAGTTTTTTCTCTGAGGTGTAGGAGCGTTGCTCCGAGTTGTAAGATCATGATAATCTGAGAAAGGTGAAGTAGCCAAATCTATCCCTTCGTGGTTGATAGGAGAGGCGGGATAGTGGATGTACCCAATACTGGGAACCACAATAAATCTCTGTGTTTGTGTGCTTGAATTTTTAGATACTTTTTATTCCGAAAAATACACAAACATCACCTATTCACCCCCCTCTAGTGATTTAGGTAGATGCTAGATACTTTCACCTTATATAATTTTCACTCTTTTCCCTCTTTGCCCATTCAAGGGAGCTGTAGAGCTTTCCCCTTTCAGTTTTATTTGACTTGATCTGACCCAGGCTGATAGAATGATGGTCCTAGATTGTGGACTCCATTGTTCAAAGTCAGGTCTAGCTTCCATCTGTTCTCTATATCTCTTTTTACTTAATCTGATTTCTTATTCATCTTCAGCAGCAGATTTGCCCTTGGACCTCATGATTTGTTCAGCAGTGGGGCTGAATAATGGAATTGTGATGGTTCAGTCCCCTGTGCACCTTCTTCAATATACAGAGCACCATGTTGAATAGCAGTTTGATCTTCACTCTAATCATAGTATTGTCCATCATACTGATACCGATTATCATGATGAGCCATCTGCTCCTGATTCAGTTCCTATTAAACTTATTTAGGAACCATGGGGATGTTGTCATACTAAACTTGTTCCAAACCAAACGACCCTCTTATAACATTTGACACCCTACAACATTCTCTATATTAGTCCTGATTATATCCTTCTCCCCCTTTTTTGCTTCTTCAAAAATTTCCTGTCTGGGAAGTACATTAAGATGATTTACTCCTACTGTAACCTGGTTCTTGACTTTCAGTATGTGATCATCCAGGAGTTTAGTACAGGCATCCATCTTAGTTGTAAGAGTGGTTGTTTGTGTTTCATGTAGTACTTTGTCAGCATTATGAACTGCTAGCATGTTTCTGGTAGTGATGTTTGGATTTTTTATTTCTAAGGTTTGAAGAGTTCTTATCTCATCCAACTTATTTGTAGTATAGTCAATAGCAGGGGCTGCTCTCATAAAGAATTTGAAAGTTTGGGCCTTCAGCATATTTACTTCAAACCTTATAGATTTTATCTCTGTTGACAAATATTTTTTGATATTCTTTATTAAATCATAACAAAATTCTCAAGGATTCTTCTTTGATCATCCAGCAACCCTTTTAGCTTGGCCAGAAGGAGGGGTAACATCTCATCAGCCCTTGTAGATGTCCCTTGGTCACCTACCATAGTATCTTCATTCTTGATAGCAGGGCTATCTCCAGAATCTTCCATTCTAGACTTAGAATAGTGATCATTCTCATGTACTTCAGGAGCACTGATGTCTTTCTCAGAAGTAGAAGAATCTATTTCATAAACCATTTCTTGAGCATGGAGTTCAGTGTGAAGCTCCCCTTAACCCTCTGTAATGTCCTTAGTGACATTCAGATTTGCAGCAACATCTTCTTCCACATTCTCAGTAGATAGATTTGTCTCTTGAGGAGCTTGGAATTGCTCCCCCTCAGCAAATACCTCCTCCATAACTTGATCTAGAAGATTCTCCCCCTCACTTTGAGGATTGAAGGACCCTTTCTGATCTTCAATCAAAGGTGCCGGAGCATATTCAGTTGGAGTTGGTGACTTGGAATCCTCCACCACTATCTCCTCAGGGATCTTGTTCACTATCTCTTCAACAATCTTTTCAGTAACTTCCACTGGAGTTATATCCATTTCCTCTTCAACTACAAGATCTTAAGGCTAGATTTTTCTGACTAGAACCAAATCTGCAGGCTCCGAAGAAAATGACACTTGAGCACTTGTGTCTCTCCTTGTCTCTTCAGTGGACTGAGAGAGTTGAGGGTCATAGGGCTCTTCCTCAGCTTATTCTGATGAGCTGCTTTTTGTACTTTCCTTTGGAGCAAGAACTGGTGTCTTTCTCTTCTTGGTAGAAGTCTGAGCATGTGGTTGTAGTACTCTGTCCCATCTATCTAGCATTTTGGAATCCATCCTTTTCATATGATGGATTTTTGTTCCTAACCATTTGTTAAGGATCCCTTGAACACTTCTTAGCAGAAACAGGGATAGAATTTTACCCATGTTAGGTTCAGCTATGCACTATGTAACATCCCATTTCCAGCTAGACCCCTAGGAGTCAGTTGGTTGTGACAGAACCCCAGGAAGCACATAAAATTGAAATAAAGCGATCAATATTTCGGGTCACGGGTTGGTCATGCCCGTGACCGACCCGTCACGCCCGTGACTTGGGCGTGACTACTTCGACGATCGACGATCTCCACGAGACGATCGTCGAACGTGCTTCCTGGGCATGTCACGCCCGTGACCAAGGTGTCACGCCCGTGACTAAGGGCGTGACTCCTCCCACGATCGTCGATCGTCGTGAGACGATCGTCGACCTTGCAGCCCGGGCATGTCACGCCCGTGACATAAGTGTCACGCCCGTGACCTAGGGCGTGACCAGCCTTCGGCGACCGTCGAGCTCAGTTCGACGCTCGTCGACCTCAGAAATTGCCGTTCGGGCCTGTCACGCCCGTGACCTAGGTGTCACGCCCGTGACCTAGGTGTCACGCCCGTGACTTAGGGCGTGACCACCATTCGATGACCGTCGATCTCAAATCGACGATCGTCGGCCCAGAATTAACCACCCGGGCCTGTCACGCCCGTGACCCAAGTTTCACGCCCGTGACCATCCTTCGACGATCGTCGATCTCAGTTCGACGATCGTCGAGCCCAGAATTGGCTATCCGGGCCTGTCACGCCCGTGACCTATGTGTCACGCACGTGACATTGGCCGAAACGACGGTTCAGGCCCGAAATTATTCTAACACGCGTGGTAATAAATGCTGGTGTGGGAAGTTACACCAGGAGTAATTTCAGGCCGTTTTCCTTCTGTAATTATATAATAAATGAGGAAGATATGGTCCAATAGGAAGCCGCCAGCTGGACACACCTGTTTAGTTTCCACTGCTTCTTATCCCTTCACTGTAACCGAAACGTTAAGGGGAGAACCTTCATGGCCATAAAGGCTTTACCCATTCACATTCCCACTTTCTGACTTATAAAAGCCCACCTGGAACCAGAGGAGAAGGTTACACGCTCAAGCAAATGGATCAGACCTTTGTTCTTGCTGTAGGAGAAGTTCAGCAACGCTACCACCGCGCCATGGCACCCCGTCGTTCTTCTTGCCTTCAAACCGCGAACAAGGTCCTCCTCTACTCCTTCTCTTTCATGGGAAGATCTTAAGATTCTTAGAAAGGAAGTTCGTGCTCAACGGAGCCGGACTCATCTCTCGTTTTCATGGAAAACCATGAAAAAGGTATTTTGAGTTCGCCGGAAACCGCCACCTCCGGCGGCCAAACCACCGCCGACCGCTAGCGATCGCCTCAATGGAGGTGGTGGTGGTGGTGGCTGGCCAGGGAAGTGACCGGACTGCCGGCGATGGATCACGGAATGCTTACAGGAAAAATGGTTTTCTGTCTGTTTTCGGGTTCATGAAGAAGATGAATAGTAGAACCAATATTATAATACCTAGATTATTATATATTACATAATGGAAAAATAGATTATTTGAATATATTTTGAGGCTGCAAAACGAGGCACTTAGAGGCCGAATTAGGAAAAATGACCAGTCACAAAAGTTGTAGCCCTCTGGGTCTATTTAATTTAAAATTGATTTTATTCAATTTGGGTGAGTGGTTTGACCACAGCACTCATTTTGGTGGGATCAAGACCTAGGCTAACCAGAAATTGAAATGGTTGCCCACGGTTCATAACATGTCCAAATGACTTGAAATTTGGGCTGGAGGTCTATAATATGTATGTCGAGAGGTTGTCCAAAAATGAGAATTTTTGGAGAACTTTTGAATAAAGTTTTTGTAAAATTTTAATAAACATTATAAAATTAATTAGGAGATGAAATTAAGTCCAAACTCCCCCAAATTTTGGGTGGTGGTCCCTGGCATCAATGTTAAGATCTGTACAAAATTTTAACTCAATTGGTCGAGTTTTGAATAGGGAAGTATCAAGTCCTAGATAGGTCTTGGTGAGGAGTACTTTGGGGAAAAGTACAATTGGAAATGGAGTGGACAAATCTCCTCAAAAGAGGCTGAAGTTGTGGCCACTGATTTGTTAAGTCTATGTCTACCCTCTTGGGTAACAAGGTGTGGATTAGGGTGGATTTTACCCTAAGAGATCGGCTCAAACCCAGTGTGTGGTAGTTTGAGGTTTGTGAAGGACATAGGAGCAAAAGCTCTTGTATGCCCTTGAAATTTGGAGGAGAGTGGCATGATATGCTGAAAACTCTCTGGTTGAAATGGTGAAGGCATTAGAGGTAATTAGGTATCTCGGAAGTTGAGATTTTTGTTTAGGATTAATATGTATTTTAGATATTTTAAGCACTAAATCTAATCCAAAAATTATGAAACTCGGGAGGAGGGAGTTTTAGGATGTTTTAGACTTATGATAATTTTCCTGGAATTTTATGATTGATAATTATTATACTTCATGTGTTAAAGGATTATTTGCCCGACTTGTTGTTTCAATTATTTGGAGGATTTAAATTAATTATAATCAGTTAAAATTCTGGATTTAGATCTTGACTAGTAGAACATTGATCTCTGGATTTTCATAGAATTTTATGTTGAGTAAATCTAGTACTTTATTCACAGATGATAGAAAGGGCTCTTATGTTTAAAAATTAATTATGGATAAAATACTTGCTGGAAAATTATGAGATTTGGCCAGTGCTAATTTTAGGCCTTTATCTGCATGGCATAAATTATGTATAATTTTTGGAAGAATATTTTCTGTACTTGATTCATAAACAACAGAAGTTAGAGATTATTTCTAAAATAGTTTTCATGCCCTTTTAATGATAGAAAAATTATGATACTTAGGATTTAACCTATTGAGATAACCTAGTATTTATCATAAATTTGCTGGACATCTTGCATGAGAACTTAGGGTAGTTCATGTTCAAACCGGTAGCCCTTGGGATTTTCGAGGAATTTAATTAAATGCCAAATAAATTAGGAAAATTTCCATTTTCTGGACTTAGGTCATTTATATCATGGTAAGTCTCCAGTAAATAATTTAGGGCATTTGGATGAGAAATGGATCGTTGCATAACCGGTTCGACATGTAGCCTAGGTCGGTCTGCATATAGCAATTTGTGAAATACAATAGGACATGATCTGAGGAAGTCATTGGAGTTAAACATTTTGTCTGGGTGGAAATGTGGAGGGAAACGCAATAGGAAGATATAAAGAGTAGCAAGAAGTGGTGATAGCTAGAGTTAAGAGGTGCTCGGGTTCGGCGAAAGATCGCTTTTCCCGAAGAGAGGAAGGTTAAAAATTACCCTAGGATAGTCTATCGTAATATGAGAAGGGAATCGGGCTAAGGGAGATAAACCAATAATAATAAGTGCCTTGCGAAAGGGAACTTCGGGCCGTAATGCCGCCGTCTTGGTTCCTAGTGCCCCTTGAGAGCCCTTCACGGGGAATACCGGGGGCAGTCCTGGGCTAACGTAAACTGTAATAACAAACTGGCAAGAGTAACTTAGTAACTAGGGCTGCACTTTTCACAAACACTGTTGGCACAGGAAGATTGATGAGAGCTTCGGCTCGGGTGATTTGGAAACGGACGTTTGGGTCCGGGGAGCTTCGGCTCGGTTGGTTAAGAGACGGACGGGATGGTCCGGGGAGCTTCGGCTCGGGTTATTTGGAGACGGACGTTTGGTCCGGGGAGATTCGGCTCGGTTTTGTGTGTTTACGAATAAACTTGCATGTGCATAAGATAGGAAAAGTTAAGGTGGTGGGTTTTACGATATCGGGGAGTTCGATTGCACTGACACCGATATCGTTGACTCGGCGATGTGGTTAGCACTTCGCCAACAGAAGTCCGGTGCGCCAGCCGGCAAGAGTACGCAGGCGTCCGCTTAGTGCACCAAGCGTTGAGGCGTACGATAGGTCAGACCAGTGGTGCTTTTACTGGTTTTGAGGTGGGCGAGGCCCAACCCACCGCTTCCGTCCGCCACTACGGAGGTATCCTGGGAGGTAACGGCTCCGAAAGGGGGAACTAAAGGTCTGTGTGCACAGAGTCGGGTGTGTGAGTTGCACTTGCATGTTTCATCATACCCACTAGCATGTCATAGCATAATCATTTCATTAAACACTGACACCTAAAGTATAAGTGGTATGGGACGCTTATACATTAGGACCTGCAAAACGACCCCTTGGTCTATAAGCTTGTGTGGGCAAGTTTATAAATAAAGGTTAATTTCAATATATAACAACCATTGCTGTTTGATAACCGACACCCCAAGGTATAAGTGGTATGGGACACTTATACGATGGGAGCCTTGCAAAAGATCCCTTTTGCTTATGTGTCCTCGCATAAGTGAAGGTTTAAATTCATATAATTGCTTTTCTTACTGCTAGACCTATTATAACATTCATATTAACTGCTCACCGAATACAACTTGCTAGATTAAGTCCACTATCACCTGTTTACTTTTTACTCTCCACAAATATGTCCTCCCCTTTCTTCCTCTCCGCTCGGTACCTAGGAGCCATGGGGGAAGGGGTGGGGGATGATAGGGCTTAGTCTTTATGACTAACGGTTTTCGAACCGCATCATTTAGGGGATCGTGGAGCCCAGCATGGAGGAGCAGCCCCAGAGATCGGTGCGCCTGGAGATGGGGCAGTCTAGCTCCGGAGTTCATACAGCTGGGACCGTGAGTCTCGACCCTGAGTAGTATCTGTTTTAGCTTCCGCATGAGTGATGTTGTAGTGAGGACATGATGTATCGGGCATAAGCCCGCATTTATAGTACTCTGATGATTTCTATGGACACTCCCTTCGTGGAGATTTTATCTTATTTACATGTGATTTATCATTATGGACTGCATTATTCTTACTTCAATTATTGTGCTACTTTTCTGTGATCGAATTGGCCGGCAGAATCGACGCCTTGTGGTGATGACCCTTCAGGACGTGAAGGTGTCACCGCAAAGCGGCGGTTCTGGGCATAAGACCCCGGTGGTTGAAAAAGAAAAAAAAAAGGGGGTCTTACACACTAAACTATTCTATGAAATAGTATTCTTCCCCAATCTGTGCTCTTTGAAATAATAATACTTGACAACAACTTAAACATCTTTTTGGAAATCTTATCGTGTGAGCCGGACTTGCACAACAATGCCTTTCTAACCACATTAGACAGGAACTTACATTTCAGATTTAATTCCTTTCTCTAAATTTATCCAGTAGTGTGTTTAGATAGACCATGCCACTTCAGTGTTGATTTGATATCAGACTGATCTAATTCCTCTTCCTCATCTGACTCTGAGAACTTCGGAAGTTGCAGTGCATTGCTTAGTCTTTTAGTGGTTATCTTTATCTCGTTTCCGTTGACTAAGTTCTTGATCTTACTTATTAATGAGTCGACCTTTGCATTGGAGAACAATTCCAATACTTCTTGCTTCCACAACAAATAGGGCTCTGATAGAAAAAAGTCTAGGACAGTGACCTGGAGCAAATAGAGAATGAACTGAACCTCTTCAAGTGCATCTTTGAAGCCATTGCGATCTAGCTCAGACCCCTCGAATAGGAAATCTTAACCTTTTAGCTCCATTGCTCTTGCAAAATGCCGAAAATCTTCCAAGACTTTAATCGATTCGTCAAAATTGGGCAGTGAAGGGAAAGGAATAATGTATCTTGTCTTATGCACACATCCTTCTATTTATAGTTATTTCTATTTTAGAAGGGGAAGAGGTGCATACTTATTTAAGATCAATATTTAATCAACGGCTGGGATTTAATCCTAACACTTAGCCATAGAAATAGATTCGCTGGGATCATGCGTTGAGTGAAGTCGATGCAATCAACGCTCTCGACGCTTTAGTCCTTTCAACGCACTCAATGCTTGAGTGCATATACACAACGCATTTGATGCTTTTATACTCAGTCTAATTCATCTCTACAGCCTTGTAGGGATTAGATCTACCTGCAACATAACAAGCATAATAGATTGTAGAGAGCTACTGAAGTTGGACTAAATTCAACATTCCCAATTCAATTTTGAAGGTGTTGAATTTAGCTTCATCTAGTTGTTTAGTGAGGATGTCTGCAACTTGTTTGTTTGTAGGGACAAATTCAAGATAGATGTCTTCCTTCTCCACATACTCTCTAATAAAATTATATCTAATCCCAATATGCTTAGTCCCGTTATATGAGACAAGGTTCCTAGCAATAGAGATTGCACTAGTAGAATCACAGTATATAGGTGTGTTACTTATCTTTATGTTGTAGTCCTGGAGCTAATGTTGGATCCACAACAACTGAGCACAACAACTTCCTATTGATATATACACTAACTCAGCTGTTGAAATAGCCATACTGGTCTGCTTATTGCTGCTCCAAGACATAAGTATTCCTCCTAAGAACTGACAGGTGCCTGATATACTTTTCCTGTCGTCTCTACAAGCTACAAAATCTGCATCTGAATATCCAATTAGTTCAAAATCCGTATTCCTAGGGTACCATAGGCCAAGATCTGGTGTTCCCTTGAGATATCTCAGAATTCATTTAACTACATAATAGTGAGACTCCTTATGGCTATCCTGGTATCTAGCACAAACACATGTAGCATATATGATGTTTGGCCTATTAGCAGTAAGATAGAGGAGGGAGCCAATTATGCCTCTATATATTGATTCATCAATAGGTTTACCAGCTTCAACCTTATCTATTAATATGTTTGACCCCATGGGAGTTTTTATTATTGAGGCATTCTTCATACAAAATTTCTTGATTAACTCACTGGTGAACTTGGACTGTGAGATAGACAATCCATCTTCAGTCTGCTTTACTTGGACGCCCAAGAAGTACTTAAGCTCACTCATACTGCTCATCTCAAATTTCCATTGCATAAGTTTGGCAAACTTCTTACAAAGTTTATCATCAGTAGACCCAAAAATTATTTCATCTACATAAATTTGAACTAGGATGATCTTGCCCTTAGATTCCCTTAGTAATAGAGACTAGTCTATATTTCCCCTTGAGAATTTGTTCTTAATGAGAAAGCTAGACAGGGTCTCATACTATGCACTAGGGGCTTGCTTCAACCTATACAAGGATTTCCTAAGTCTATAAACATAATTAGGAGAGTTAGGAACAACAAAACCTGATGGCTGCTCAACATTGACTTCTTCTCTTAAGTCATCATTCAAGAAGGCTGACTTCATATCTATCTGATAAACTTTGAACCCTTGTGGGCAGCATATGCAATAAATAGTCTGATTGCTTCTAGCCTAGCCACTAGGGCAAAGGTTTGATCAAAATTAATACCTTCTTCATGTTTATATGTCATAGCTACCAGTCTAGATTTGTTCTTGATTATAATGTCATTTTATCAAGCTTGTTCCTGTAGATCCACTTCATTCCAATGATATTATGTCCTTGTGGTAAGGGAACCAACTTCCAGACCTTACATCTTTTGAATTGGTTCAGTTCTCCTTGCATTTCCACAATCCAGAATAGGTCTATGTTGGCCTGTTCAAATCTTTTAGGCTTAACTTGTGACAGGAACCTTCAATACATGTTGTGTTGAGAATTCTGCTCCTAGTTATAACTCCTTGATGAGAATCACCAGTTATCTAGTGTCTTTGATGATCTCTTAGATTCATAACTGCTGGGGGCATTCTTCCTTCAGCATCTTGAGCTTCAGTGGCTTGAGCTTGCTATTCTTCATCCTCATCATGTGAGCTTTGCCCTTCTTCTAGAATGCACACTCCTTCTTCTTTATCTTGGGTAGCAGGAGGAGTTTCCTTGATGGTCAAGTTGTCCATCATCAATTCTATACCTGTAGGACTAGATAAGGAGCTTGGTAGATCACTGTTAATCATAGTAGATTCATCAAACACTACATTTATGGACTCTTCCACAACTTGATTTTTCAAGTTGTAGATCCTATAAGCCTTTCTATGATTGTTGTACCCAATAAATATCCCATTACAGGATTTGACAACAAACTTATTCAAATAAGACTTACCATTATTGAGCACAGAGCATTTGCCACAAAAGATCCTGAGAAAAGGCCACTACCTTATTCTTTAGTGTGGGGGTTGGGATACCAAAGACAAATGGTCCATGATGGGCTATTTGCATTTCCTCATGTGGGGCCTTGAAGGCACTCATTCCCATACTATAACTTCCGCCATAGCTGTGAACATTTTTTTTCACACTTGTGGATCTTCCATTCAATCCAGTGTCCATAGATACTCTCATGGTCATACTTTTTTGATGATAACATCACCTTCTTAAAAGGGATGGGAGGCATTGATGCCAGGGGCTGAATTGGAACTTTGCCTTTCACTTTGGGATGGGAAACTCTAGTATTCCCCTTAAATCTCGACCCCTTCTTACCCTTTTGAGAGGAGGAGTATATCAGGGGCAATACAATATTGGGCTTTTAATATTTAGCCACAATTATTTTCTCCTTTTGGAGCTTCGCTTCAAGATATAGAATAATTGTGTTCTTATGGTTAATAGTCCTAATCTAGATGATTGTTATGGTATTTAGTTGGCTGACTTCTCTTGTCTTCTGATTCAGCAATGATGTTGTCTCAGCCTGCAGAGAAGCAGCTAGCTGAAGGGAGGTGATCACCTAAGCTTGCTTTTTGGCCAACTTCTTGCTCCTTTTCAAAGCATGCAGAAGGACACCATACTTGTCAATCAATTGATTAACATCTTCCTTAGATTCTTACCCATCTTCATCACAGGATGATGATGCATCAGAATTCGGACTTGTCTCATAATCTGAGTCAGAAGAGGAGGTAGATAGAGAGTATACCTTATCTAGACTAGGCTGATCCTAGCTAGATTATTCATATGATAAGGCAATTAGCCAATAACTACTGATGACCTCTTCATCCTTCTCAGTGTCACTGTCTGAATGTGACAGATGGGCCCTGATGCTTATCCTTGATGTAGGATAGTCTTATTCTTCATCAGCAATAACAACAAATAGCCCAATATAGGCTTCTTCTTCTTCTTCAGAATAAGAAGAAGATGAGTCACTTTTAATCCAGCTCTTTTCAATCTTGGCAATGAAGTTCATTTCCTTCTTGCACTTGAGATGGTGGTGCTTCTTATCACCGATCTTCTTTCTCTTTATAGGACAATCAGCTATGACATGTCCTGGCTTGCTGCAGCAATAACAAACACTTTTAGAAGAAACATGTTTATTGGGTTTAGATTCATACCTATCTCTCTTAGAGTTTTTCTTCTCAGCCTTGTAGTGTTACTTCTTGTGATGAGAGGAGGAGGAAGGTCTGCTCCTCCAGTGCTTCCTCTTCATCATCTTCTGAAATTTACTAAAGAAGGAAGCAAATACTCCATCAGACATGTTGTTGTCTGATGTGCTTGGTTCGGTGTTGTCTTATTCAGCAGGCCTCCTTATGGGAGAGACTATCCTCTCCTTGCTCTTCTTAGAGCTCTCTATTTTGAAGTCCATAGACTTTTCCTTGGTATGGGATTTTCTTATAGTCTCCTCCTCCTTACTGGTAGATAGTTGCATCTCATAGGAGAGAAGCTTCACAAATAGTGTATGAGGGTGAGTATCAGCAAGCTTTACCACCTCTCTGATGACATAGATCTTTGTGTCCCAGTCTCTAGTTAGAGATCTGAGGAACTTGTCATTGAGCTCATAATGGCTGAATACCCTCCCATAGGTCCTCAGCTCATTCACAATTCTTAATAATTTCTCATAGCAATCTACTATGATATCCTTCTTGTTCTGTTTGAAGGCTTCATACTCTTGGTTGAGTTGGGATTTCTTGTCTTCCCTGACTTCTTCAATCCCTTCCATGTAGACCACTAGGGTATCCCATATCTCCCTTGATGTCTTGAAATGGACTAGATTCTGGAATGTAGAATCATCTATGACACTCACTATTATGTTCTATGGCCTCTTGTCCATTGTAGCTAGAATGACCTCATCCTGGGTAATTTTAGAATACTTTTTTGGTGTCTGTACTATTGCATCTAGAGCTGAGATCTTCATTGGTATTAAGGGTCCCTTTTGAATAGTTATAAAGATTCTTAGGTCATATGCTTCCATAAATAACCTGACCCTCTCCTTCTAGATCCCAAAGCTGTCTTTTCTACAGATTGGTTGCTTTATGGAACCCAGCTCCTTATGGTTCTCTCCTGAACCCATAAGGATATATTTGTGCTACTCTTGAAGATCAACTCAGTCTGTTAAGACCCTTTTGAGTAACCTCCCTGTGATACCACTTAAAAGTCTTTAGTTTCAAGAGTAGCTAAGACCTAGAGGGCGGTGAATAGGTTTTAGGTCTTTTTACAGTTAGATTAAGTTATCTTTCAAGATCACACAACAAGTACACAAAAGATTAATAGTGGTTCCCCAGATTATGGATACATCCATTGTCCCTCCCACCTTTCTAACAGCTTGTAAGACAAGGCCACTTCTCCGAATCGACTCCAAAGACCTTACAACACAGATCCCTCAGGATCTCTCAGTCTCCTCTGTGACCTACCTAAGGCACAAAGCCCAACCACTCAGAGCCAAGAAAGCTCCTACACCTCAGTCATCTACAGAACATCTACCTTAGACTTATCACTAGTTCCTACAACTTAGGCTAGGAGGATAGCCCTACCACTCAAAGAGAATGACTCTTTTATGTCAGGCCAATAACCCTACCACTCAAATCCAAACCTGAACCCTACCTCGGATTCACCACTTGAATCCTACCTCAGATCTACAGAAGATCCTATACTCAGCCTTTATATATTAGGCTTACACTCAGATCAAATGATCTTATAGAGAGATTAATGGTTTGTTTATGATGTTTAGACACCAGAGAAATATTCTGTGTCTTCCTTCTTTTGTGTTGAGAAAACTAAGTCCAGTCTTTTTCACAGCTCCAGAAAGTGTTCTTCAGGAATGTTGAGCTTGAGCTTGTGAAGTAGCTGCAACTAGGGCATGCCTTACTGCTTTTTCATCTTTAGAGAAATTACTCTAAACTTGCTGTTGAAGATCAACACCTAACTGGTTGCACTTTTAGATCAGTAGTTTGAACTACTCCTCTCTGGCTCTACAACAATGGCGAGAGGAAGACGATAAAGTTCAGTCGTTTGCCGAAAGTTAATTTCTTCTCACAGATTTTATTCCTTTTCAATCATGCCATCCAACGACTCTTTAAGACATAGGCCCACTCAGATATGGTAGCTGCAACCTAGCTGTGCATTAAATGTAGTACAGGAGGCATGTGACGCCATTTGTCCCGTATTGTAAACTTCCCGCAACATTTTGAATTTATGTTGACGTAAGCACCTGTGGACTTCGTCAATTTCATACAATTCATCATAGACGTTGAGTGAAGTTATGTCACTCAGTGCCAAAACACTTAGCCAAATATTCTGCAGCACCAGGGGTTGAGTGTGTTGATAATACTCAACGAATATAGAATATCGTTGTCTTAATTGATTAGGCGTTGAGTGAACCTTCATCAATCAATGCATTTGTACTTAGCCGCTTCTCTGAATGGAGGCGTTGAGTGAGTTGTCTTCACTCAATGATTCCTTCCTTATACTTCCATCTTGGTGAGATTTTGAGTGAACAACCTTCACTCAACGCTTCTGTACTTAGTAGAATTTCTTGTTGAGCTGGCGTTGAGTGAACTGCCTTCACTCAACGCTTTTGTACTTAGACAGAATTTCTATCTACTTCTTCTTAAGATTTGACATCACGTCATTCTATCGACGCTTTCTTCTTTAGGCGTTAAGTGAACTGCATTCACTCAATGCTTATGGACTTAGCCAGAATCCTGCTCTGATTCTTAGATGTTTTGACTGCTTGAGCTTGACTCAACGCTTCTTTTCATGTGGAGTTTAGTGAACTGCCTTCACTCAATGCTTTTGGACTTAACCAAAATTTTGCCTTGTAAATAGGTAGGCTTTGACTGTCCATGCTTTGCTTAACATTTTTGGTTTTCTAGTATTGAGTGAACTGCCTTCACTCAATGCCTGTAGACTTAGATAGATTTTTTTTCTTTCCTGCATCCTTTCTTGTGCCCACCTGACCTGTCTTATCATTGTAATAAGTAATCACATGTATATATAGAACTTATTGCAACCATTAGTTACACATATGTGTATGTTATTGTCTTGTAGGACTTTTTCAAATAAGGGACATTGAGATTAATGGACCCAACATGCCATTATCAGTAGATCCAAAAATTAGTTACACATAAATTTGGATTAGGATTATCTTACTCTTGATTTCCCTTAGGAATAATGTCTTGTCTATCTTCCCCCTTGGGAATTTATTCTCAATGAGAAAGCTAGACAGGGTTTCTTACCAAGCCTTAGGGGCCTGATTCAACCCATATAAAGCTTTTCTTAACTGGAAAACATAATCGGGAAAGTTAGAATTAACAAAACCTAAGGGTTGCTCAATATAGACCTCCTCTTTCAGGTCACCATTTAGAAAAGCTAACTTTACATCCATTTGGTAGACCTTAATTCTTTTATAGGCAACATATGCAAGAAATAGTTTTATAGCCTCTAGTCTAGCAACTGGTGTAAAGGTTTGATCAAATTCAACACCTTCCTCTTGCATGTACCCCTTGGCAACAAGCTTAGCTTTGTTCTTAATTATAACACAATTTTTCATCAAGCTTGTTTCTGTAAATCCATTTGGTTCCAATGATGTCTTGTCCATGAGGTATGTGAACTAGCTTCCAGAAATTGCATCTCTTGAACTGGTTCAGTTCTTCTTGCATAACCATAATGCAAAAAGGATCTATATTGGCATCTTCAGACTTCTTTGGTATAACTTAAGACAAAAAGCTTGAATATATTGCAATATTTAGGTTTCTGCTCCTTGTTATGACACCTTGGCTTGCATCCCCAATGATCAAGTTTCTGGGATGATCTCTTAGATTCCTGACTGCATCAGGCATTCCTTCTACAACATCTTGAACTTCTATTTTTTGTTCTTGATGACCTTTGCATTGAAGAACAATTCAATTACTTCTCACTTCCACAACAAGCAGGGCTCTGACAGAAAAAAGTCTAGGATAGTGACCTGGAGCAAATGGAGAACGAACTGAACCTCTTCAAGCGCATCTTTGAAGCCATTACGAACCAGCTAAGACACCTCGAATAGGAAATCTTAACCCTTCAGCGCCATTGCTCTTGCGAAATGTGGAAAATCTTCCAAGCCTTTCGTCGATTCGTCAAAATCGGGGAGTTAAGGGAAAGGAACAATATATCTTGTGTTATGCACACATCCTTCTATTTATAGTTATTTCTATTTTAAAAGGGGAAGAGACGCAAACCTATTTAAGATCAATATTTGATTAACGACTGGGATTTAATCCTGACACTTAGCCACAGAAATAGATTCGCTTGGATCATGCGTTGAGTGAAGTCGATGCACTCAACGCTCTCGATGCTTTAGTCCTTTCAACGCACTGAATTACTGAGTGCATATACACAACACATTTGATGCTTTTATACTCAGTCTAATTCATCTCTATAGACCTGCAGGGATTAGATCTACCTGCAACATAACAAGAAAAATAGATTGTAGAGAGCTACTGAAGTTGGACTAAATTCAACATTCCCAATTAAATTTTGAAGGTGTTGAATTTAGCTTCATCTAGTGGTTTAGTGAGGATGTCTGCAACTTGTTTGTCTGTAGGGAAAAATTCAAGACAGATGTCTTCCTTCTCCACATACTCTCTAATAAAACGATATCTAATCCCAATATGCTTTGTCCTGCTGTGTGAGACATGATTTCTATCAATAGAGATTGCAATAGTAGAATCATAGTACATAGGTGTGTTAATTATCTTTATGTTGCAGTCCAGGAGCTAATGCTGGATCCACTGCAACTGAGCACTACAACTTCCTATTGATATATACTCTGACTCAGCTGTTAAAATAGCCACACTAGTTTGTTTATTGCTCTCCAAGACACAAGTCTTCCTTCTAAGAACTGACAGGTGTCTGATGTGCTTTTCTTATCCTCTCTATAGGCTACAAAATCTGCATCTGAATATCCAGTTAGTTCAAAATCCCTATTCCTAGAGTACCATATGCCAAGATCTTGTGTGTCCTTGAGATATCTCAGAGTTCATTTAACTACAGAATTGTGAGACTCCTTAGGTCTATCCTAGTATCAAGCACAAACACATGTAACATACATGATGTTTGGCATATTAGTAGTAAGATATGAGGGAGCTAATTATGTCTTTATACATTGATTCATCAACAGCTTTACCAACTTCATCCTTGTCAATTGACATGTTTGACCCCATGGGATTTTTTAGTATGGAGGCATTCTGATAAGTTGTAATTATACCTATTTTAGAGTATTTTTATTATGTTATTTTAGTTTAGTTTTGTCTTTTTTAGTTTGTTTTATTCAATAAATTGCTTCTTTTTGTAAATATTTTCTAACTTATGTTTATTTTGATTTTTTGAAATTTTTCAGGAAAAAGTAAAAAATTGACCTGACACGCCCGTGTCTCATGATCGACATGCCCGTGTCAGTCACTCAACGCCACTCAACGCTTTCACTGTTCACCTCTCAATGCCACTCAACGTCATCATCAACCAGAGCGGGACACACCCGTGTCCATACTCGACACACCTGTGTCAACCACTCAATGCCGTCAAGATAGAACACACTCAACTCCATCAACTCGACACTCAATGGCTCGACGCAAGCTGTCACGCCCGTGTTCATTTAGACATGCCCGTGTCGATGACGAAACTCAACGCCTCCAGCCAGCAAAGATCAAATTGACTTCCTCCACCCAACTGTCCAGTCACGCCCCCCTACATGCCCGTGAAAAACTTGACACGCCCGTGACTGCCACATGTACATCCACGAAGTCAGCTCTGCCGTCAAATCGCCAGATCGAATCATGCACAGTCCTGACACGCCCCCTTTCACGCCCGTGACTAGGGCGTGTCGCACCCAAAAATTTTTTTTATAAATAAGAGCTTTCTGTAAGCTCACTTGTCCACTTTTTTGACCACTTTGCTTAGGGTAGGTGATGCCCATTAGGTTTTTAATACTATGTAAGGGAATTTCTCTCTCTCTCTCTCTCTCTTTTAGTTTGTATTAGTTTTCTCGTTTTATCTTTCATGTAATCACTTATATTTTAATAAAATTTGCAATTTTCTTCTCTTTGCGTAGTATGAAAAATTCATTTGGAAGCACCCTACTCTAAGTAATTTTTCGTTCCTTTTTTTGTGTTTTTATGTTTTCTTTTAGATTATAACTTGTTTAGTTTATGATTTTTATCGCATTTCTAGCCGTTATGCCGCGCATTTTATTTTCGTACATCGCACTTTGTTATGTTTAGCTTTCTCTTTTTATGTTTGTATTCATTCTTATAATTATATAAAAGCGTTTCAAAAAGTGTTGTTTTTATTTTCTTTAACTTAGCCTCTTTAGGATCGTAAAACTTTTTCGTTCTTTTTTAGCTTTATTTCCACTTTTTATGCGTTTTTATAAAAATATAAGAATGAAAATGTTGTCGTTTTAATTATTCGCAGACTTAGCTTTTCATTTTAATTTCCCAAAATTTTTGCTCGTTTAATTTTTATTTTCTCTTTTTATGCATTTCTACCGCATTCTAGTGGTAGAAATGTATTCGTTTTAATTTTTCGGTAACTTAGTTTTTCTCAATCTTGTACGTGTGCATCAGTGTATGAGTTAATTTTCATAGCTTTCTTTCTATTTATGTAGAGTGTGTGTGTGCGCGCATTTATTTCCGCCTACTAGTTAAGAGTTAAATGTCGTGCTTTTATTTCCCGCCTACTCATTTGAGTAGGACTTGCAATTTACCGCTTTCATTTTCTTCCTACTCATTTGAGTAGGACTTTGTGTGTGTGTGTGTTTTCATTTCCGTAGAGTGCGTGTGTGGGTGCATTTATTTCCTCCTACTCGTTTGAGTAGGGTTCGCTTTCATTTATTCCCGCCCACTCGTTTGAGCCGGGACTCGCAATTTACTGCTTTCTTTATAGTTTTCCTTTACTGCTTTATTTAATGCTTTCATTTTCTGCTTTCCTTTTATCGCTTTCTAACATAAGTCGTCGCCATTCCGATGAGTGGCTAACCGCTCTTAGCCCTCAATATCGAAGAGCATTGGGACATATAAAATCGCTTTAAATAATAAAAGGTCCTCTTTTTCTCGTTAATTAAAGTACTTAAGGTTTGCCCCGGGTTAACGATGCGTAGGACCACATATCGATGTGTGGGCTTTATTTCTGTTGTCCATATGCAGGTGGCCGAGAGGCCGTGCGTATGGACTGATAACCCTTGGGTAAAGAGAGTTCCGCACTTACCCTCGAGAGAGGAGGCGCGTAACTCTACCGGATTGGGTTCCACACCCAATAGCGGGGTTTTTAGCATAATGCAGGCATTAAGAGGAATCCTTCGTCAGACTAACGTTCGGCCGAATAGCCTTAATGTTCAGGTGAGCGATAGTCCTAGAGATAAGTGAGCTCATTCTTTTGGAACATCCATGGCCAAGTCTCCGCCTTAATTAATTTGAAACTTAGGATCTCTTTTTATTAAAAGATTATTTTAGTTCGAATTCTATTTGATATTATCGCATTATTTATTCATCGGCCTTCCTGCATTTTTATGCTTTCATTTTCTGTACTTTATATATTTTATATAAGCCATTTAATCAACAAACAAACAAAAATATTATCGGTAAAATAATAGTTCATTTAGGGAAAGAGAAGAAATAGGAAAACCGACCTCGAGAACAATACGACCCCGATATTCCTCCTCGGGAATATCCTGTACTACACGCGATAGGTGAACTTGCCTCCCTTTCGTTAAAAGTCGGTTTCAACCATTTTTATAGATAATAAATCTGCGCGCCCCGCCTTTCTTAATAAATAAAACCACCGCTTACTCTTCTTTAATAAACACCCCACCCTGCGGGCGCCGCGAGTTTTAACCATCACATTCTTCATACCAAATTTCTTAATTAACTCACTGGTGAACTTGGAGTGTGAGATAGACAATCCATCTCCAGTCTGCTTTACTTGGAGGCCCAAGAAGTACTTAAGCTCACCCATACAGCTCATCACAAATTTCCCTTGCATAAATTTGGCAAACTTCTTACAAAGTTTATCATCAGTAGACCCAAAAATTATTTTATCTACATAAATTTAGACTAGGATGATCTTGCCCTTAGATTCTCATAGGAAGAGAGACTTGTCTATCTTTCCCCTTGAGAATTGTTTCTCAATGAGAAAGCTAGACCGGGTCTCATACCATGCACTAGGGGCTTGATTTAACCCATACAAGGATTTCCTAAGTATATAAACATAATCAGAAGTGTTAGGAATAACAAAACCTGATGGCTGCTTGACATAGACTTCTTCTCTTAAGTCATCATTCAAGAAGGCTGACTTCACATCCATCTAATAAACTTTGAACCCTTATGGGCAGCATATGGAAGAAATAGTCTGATGGCTTCTAGCCTAACTACTAGGGCAAAGGTTTGATCAAAATCAATACATTCTTCATGTTTATATCCCTTAGCCACCAGTCTAGATTTGTTCTTAATTATAATGTTATTTTCATCAAGCTTGTTCCTGTAGATCCACTTCATTCCAATGACATTATGTCCTTGTGGTTTGGGAACTAACTTCCAGACCTTATATCTTTTGAATTGGTTCAGTTCTTCTTGTATTGCCACAATCCAGAACAGGTCTATGTTGGCCTTATAAAATCTTTTGGGCTCAACTTGTGACAGGAAGCTTGAATACATGTTGTGTTAAGACTTCTGCTCCTGGTTATAACTCCTTGATGAGCATCACCAATTATCTGGTGTCTTGGATGATCTCTATCACACCCCTATCCATCACATTGCATATAGTAGTAGGTCTGGCTGGGGCCCGATGCCAAATACTACAGACAGACCGAAGGGTTACAGAATGAAACCATCCAACCAAGATAACATGTCCTACACAGAGCACATTCTAGCGGAAGCATTTTAAAAGTTGAAGAGTAAAGAAACCAAACCACATAATGAATATCCACTAAACCAACATAGGCATGACAGAAAAAATACACAAAATAGTGCTTGGCCTAATGGCCTTACAAGTGTTTACTTAAACAATAAATGTCTTCCATACATCGGCACGCAGGCCAGTCACACATGAGCATAAAAGTAAACATTTGCTTTGGCCTTCAAGGGCCACCTCATCAACAATGGCTTCAGCCCGCTACTTGCCATTAGGCTTTGCAGCACCTGCAATCAACATTCCACCGCAGCGGTGGCAAACAAAAGCAACGGTCAGCTAAAGCTGACCAAATTATAACGACCCTACCCCTTACTTGGGGTGGCGGTGCTCCTTCCCAGTAATTTAGTAGTTTATCCAAACATTATAGTGAAAGTACAACAACAACACACTTCACCATAGGTGTAGGCACAGACGGCCACATACCCCGTGCTCTCAGGGCACTTACTTAGTGAACCTGGTCTGAACCCGGTCCGTTCCGCAGTCCACCACCGCCCCCAAGACGTCAAACAACGTTAACATTAAAGTCCTTTCAGCCGAAGCCTAGACTCGTTCTACAAGCCATCTTTAACTGGACCACTTGGAGTGGGTAAGGTTCCACAAACCTGTTGCTCACCTCGCCACAGCCATTTAGCAATCGGCGTGGGACAAGCTTCACCAAATCCCAACGTATCGATCATATAATAGTACATATCCCGACTATGTACAAGGCTGGCTCCCAGGACACCACAACGACAGAACTCGCTTCTGGCCAGATTTCCGGGTTCAACTTGGAGTTAATCTCCAAGGCTCCCTGCTGCAATCTACCGCGTAGAAACTCGAAAAACATACGACACGGAGTCTTCTCCGGCAATCCATGCATAATGAAAACATCACCTATCCAGACCAAATTGTTCGTACTTCGATTCCGGACTCTATATGCAAAACTACGGGGACTATTCATTTCCACCCAAAGGAAAACCTCACACTCACTGCACACTCGCGAGTGCGGGTTTCCTATACAAAAAGCAAGAGGACTTCACATGTCTAAGAAGAGAATCGTTACCCTAGCGGTTTGCTTTGGCCCCATGAAGAAGAGGAGAACTAGACGGATGAAAAGCATCGCAACGACCTTGCCTTCACGGATCAGGACTCGGATCACGATTTGGGGCTCCAAAGCTCCACTGGTGGCCGGATTCCTCCTTCTTCATCAACCTTTGTCTCCCCTCTCTCTAACTCTTTTAGAAAGAGAAGGTACAAAGTAAAATGATGGTTAAACCCTACATTCCCAAATTTTACATGCCAGGGAGGATTCTGGGCCGTCAGATCATGTCCAAATAGAACGAACGGCCTCGATTAGCCCTTAAAAGAATTTCCTGGGGCCGAACACAGCTTGTGACACACCCGTGTCACTAGCCGTGTCTCACGATCTCAACACGATGATCGAACACAAAACAGGACACGAAATTTCACACGGCTTGGTACACGCCCGTGTCAACCATGGACACGCCCGTGCCATAGGCCGTGTGCCTCAATTGACGCTGAAACTATCGCGTCCCGAACAGAACACGGTAATGTGATACTCCTGTGTCACAGGCCGTGTGCCAGACACAGCTTGAGTCACGCCCGTGTCCCAGGTCATGTAAATCTTTTGACACAGATCGTCAAAACACAGAGCAGGTCACGACCCTTGAAATGCTCGTGTCACAGGCCGTGTGCCTGATCTGGCTTGGCTGCGAGGATCGTCGAATGCATTTTGTTGACTGTACGGAAAATTCGTCGAACTCCTGCACGACACATCCCTGGACACGCCCGTGTCACAGGCCGTGTAAACCTAATCATGCACCAACTTGGCCTTAAAATGCTAACTGTTCTTCTTTTGAGTTTTGGGTCATTAAAATTCTCCCCCCTAAAAAGAATTTCGTCCCAAAATTATAGAATGGAAAAAGATACACAAAATTAAATGGTACCTGAGTGGAATAACTCGGGATACTCCTCAATCATGGTCTTCTCTTGCTCCCACAAGAGCTCCTCCCGACCGCAGTTGTCCCAACAGACTTTGACCATCCGGATGTCTTTATTACGAAGTCGCTTGACTTCAAAGTCCTCAATGCGAACGGGCTTGACCTTCGTCATCAACCCATTACCAAAAGGTACTTGATCGACCGCAATAACTTGTGAAGGCTCTTGCACCGCCTTCCACAACACCGATATATGGAATACATCGTATAGACCACTCAATTCCAATGATAGCTTCAGTCAATAAGCAGCTTCACCAATTCTCTCTAGAATCTCAAACGGTCCAAGGTACCTCGGGCTCAGCTTCTTCAAGTGTCGTACCTGTGAGACGCCCTTGAACAGCTTAATTTTCAAATATACCCAGTCGCAAACAGCGAACTCAACGTACCTATGCTTGGCATTATAGTATTTAGCCTGCCTGTCCTGAGCGATCAGCAATCGTTCTCGTATAGTTCGTACCAAGGAAGTGGCGTCCTCCACTTCTTGTCATTTGTACAGCTTCGACTCACCCGTCTCCAACCATGACAATGGCGTGCGAAATTTTCTACCGTATAGGGGCTCGAAGGGCACCATTTGAATACTCGCCTTGTAGCTATTGTTATAAGCAAACTCCACCATGTACAGGTAATCATACCACCGCTTACCAAAATCCAGGACGCATATGTGAAGCATGTCATCCAACGTCGTATTGACCCTCTTGGTCTGACCATCCGTCTGCGGATGAAAGGCCGTGCTCAAACTCAGCTTGGTTCCCAACAATTGATGCACTAACCTCCAATTGTTGGACGTGAAGCGCCATTCTCGGCCACTCATGATGTTGCGGGGCACACCTTGCAGTCGAATAATGTTCTCTACATAAAGTTTTGCCAGTTTATCCACCGAATCATCCTTCCTATTCGGAATGAAGTACGACACCTTCGTAAATCTATCTACGATCACCCAGATGGCGTCGTTTCCCTTCTATAACCTTAACAACCCATGCACGAAATCCATTGAAATATCATCGAACTTCCACTCCGGTATAGGTAAAGACTTCAAGAAACCTCCAGGCTTCTGGCACTCCGCCTTCACCAAGGCGCACGTTTGACACTTCGCCACATAAAGTGGTACGTCCTTTTTATGTCCTGGCCACCATAACAACTTTTTCATATCTCTAAACATCTTTGTGCTCCCCGGGTGAATCGAGTACTTAGTATGATGAGCCTCATACATCAATTCCTACCGTAGTTTACCTACACTTGGGACGCACAGACGACTCTCCCTCCATAACAGTCCATCCTTAACATAAAATTGGGAATTTGACCCATCCAAAGCATCATCCATGATCTGCTTCATGTTGTTATCCCGAACCAGAGCTTGCCGAATCCTATCAGCAAGGTCATATTACACCTCTATCTAGTTAAATTTCGCTTCAGCACTAGCCTTCTTGTCAACATAAGAGATCTCTAATGACTCCAAATCCTGAACTAAACGCTTATCATGTATCGACAACCAGTTGTCCCGTGCGGGATCCCTGCGACTCAACGCATCCATAACCGCATTGTTTTTCCTAGGTACATAATGTATCTTGAAGGTGTTGTCATACAAGAACTCCATCCACCTCTGCTGCCGCATGTTTAGGTCCTTTTGATCCAACAAGTACTTCAGGCTCTTGTGATCGGTAAAGATATCGACCTTCACACCATACAGGTAATGCCTCCACAGCTTCAGGGCAAATATTACGCCCGCTAACTCCAAGTCATGTACAGGATAATTCCTCTCGTGTACCTTCAGCTGACGCGAGCCATAAGCTATTACTCTCCCATGTTACAGTAGAACACAACCTAAGCCACTGCCCGAAGCATCACTGTAAATCTCAAATCCTTTGGTCCCACTCGACGAACATATAATAGGCGTCGTGGTCAACCGACTTTTTAGTTCTTCGAAAGCTTGCGCGCAATCCAGCGACCATACAAATTTTTGATATTTCCTCGTCAAAGTCTTGAGGGGTAACACTATCTACGAGAAGTTCTTTACGAAGCGCCTGTAGTAGTCGGCAAGTCCCAGAAAGCTCCAGACTTCTGCCACTGTAGATAACACAGGCCATCCCCGTATTGCAACTATCTTCGACGGATCTACCGCAATCCCTTCTCCACTAACTATATGACCAAGGAATGCTACCAAGGATAACCAGAATTCACATTTGGAGAATTTGGCATATAGTTGAATCCTCCTCAACGTCTCCAACACCAAATGCAGATGCTTGAAATGATCCTCCTCGCATTGCGAGTACACCAATATATCGTCGATAAAGACTATCACGAAGTGATCCAGGTAATCTCTGAACATTCTATTCATTAAATCCATAAACACGGATGGTGCATTAGTCAGCCCAAACGGCATGACGGTGAACTCATAATGCCCATACCGCATGCTGAAAGCTGTCTTGGGGATGTCACTTTCTCTTATCTTCAACTGATAGTATCCGGATTTAAGATCCAATTTCGAGTACACCGTTTACCCGACTAACTGATCGAATAGATCATCAATCCTTGGGATCAGATACTTATTCTTTTCGGTTAGCTTATTCAGCTCTCAGTAATCAATGCAGAGTCTTAAGCTTCTGTCCTTCTACTTAACAAAGAGGACCGGTGCACTCCAAGGCGACGAACTTGGATGCACATAACTCTGTTCCAACATCTCTTGAAGTTGAACTTTCAGTTCTGCCATCTCCTTAGGCGCTAATCGATACGGAGAGCGTGACACAGGTTTGGAACCTGGAACCAGCTCAATAGTGAAGCCGATCTCTCACTGAGGTAAGGCTCCAGGGAGATTGTCAGGGAACACATCAGGATACTTAGATACAATAGGGATACTCTGCGTACTAGGCTTAGGCTTCGAAGCCTCCACTAGTGTGAAAAACAGCTCTATACCAGCACAAACTGCCTTTACCACCTGAAGAGCAGACATCAAAGTCTTGCTCGACCATTTCATGCCCGCAAATGTTGTCTTATAATTAGTTCCCAATTTGACCTCCTTGCGGTTGCAATCAACGTATGCCCGCTGCTCAGAGAGTCAGTCCATTCTAAATATCACGTTGAACTCCACTATCGGCAGTAGCGACGCTTGCAAGTCAAACTCTTGACTCCCAATCCGTATCTTTACGCAACAAACTCTATTCGCACGCATTGAACACCCATTAGGCAATAATACATCCAATTTGTCCCTTGCCATCGAAGAAGGTACTTCGATGCGCGATACAAATCCTTCGGACAAAAAGGAATGCGAAGCTCCCGTATCGAATAGTGCTCTCTCCGGATTATCGAAAATTAAAACAAACCCTAGCACAACCAGTAATAAGCTAATATACGCAAGGCAACAAGTATTTAAAGCTAAACTACTATAAATAAAACCATACCTGTCACAACATCAGCTTGTTTCATGGCCTCCTGCTGGCCCAGGTTGTACACTCTAGGTTGGGCTTGGGCATAATGCGATGCGGTGGACTCCACTGTCTTGCCCTTCTCCTCATAAGTTGCTTCAGGCTTCTTCTCGGACTTTGGACATCCGCTCCAACAATCTTGGGCAAAGTGTCCAAGCTTCCCACAGTTATAGCATGCGCTCGGGGATCGACCTGTAGTTGCCATAGAAGCACCATAAGAATGGTCTGGAACCGAAGTCCTATCATTCTTATACCCCTTACGGAAACAATACCTTGAGGAAGTCGGCACCTTAAACACTGTCTTCTTTGCACTAGAGTCCTTCTTTGCTTGAAATCTCTTCAGGTCTTTCTCATACGATCGGGTCTTATTGACCAGGGTTAGGAAGCCCTGTGTCATAGGACCCGAGAGTAGTAGCCTTAGGTCATCACGCAGACCCTCGTAGAACCGGTTGGTCTTACGCTCCTCATCAGCCAAAGTAGAGCTAGCATAACGACCCAACCGTGTGAACTCGTGGAGGTACTAATCCACGCAACTATCTCCCTGAGCCAACCTCTAAAACTTATTCTCCATAGCGATCCTCTGAGCCAAGGGGAGGTATCTTGCCAAGAACAACCTCGAGAAATCCTCCATCGAAACATCCGAGAGTTGTCTTCCACCCAAATGATGCAGCTCCAACCCTTCCCACCACAACCTCGCCTCACCATCCAATAGGAAGGTGGCTATGGTGGTCTTCTGCCACTCCTCTGTCTCAGTAGCTGTCAAGACTCTCTTCACCTGAGAGGGCCAGTTTTTGGCCTGGGATGGGGTTCCATTACCCGAAAACACTGGAGGGTTAAAGCCTATTACATGTTTGAGTTGCTTTTATGTCGCTCTTCTAGGTATCAACGGCTCTATCACCACTTTTTCAACCCTTCTAGGTTCTGCCTCTTGAAGCAGTACCTGCTCCCATGTAGGGGCAGGCTGCTGCACTTGCCTTGCTGGCTGGGCATTTATTATTGCGAACACCACTTCCACTATGAGTCTTATAGTTTATGTCGAAGGAGGGGTTGCAGGTACATCTTAGGTGCACTGCTTGCCTCAGAATGCGGGTATTCTGACGGCCCTGCGCCACTCCTGGTCACCTATAGTCGTATAAAACACCATTAAGTGATCAAACAAAATTGCAAAAAGCAATTATAGGAACACGCAGGTTCCTCAAACATGTGTATTTTCAATCCTAAGTGGTCATTCATTAGTTCTTTTTATATTATAACGATGGCGCGCATACATGTGCTCACCACCCTTAAAAGAATTCGCCCACGAATTCAAATAAGCATTTCCGAAACCTGTAGTCTGATACCAAATTATAACACCCCTATCCGTCACATGGCATATAGTAGTAGGTCTGGCCGGGGACCGACGCCATATACTACAGACAGACCGAAGGGTTACCGAATGAAACCATCTAACCAAGATAACACATCCTACACAGAGAACATTCTAGCGGAAGAATTTTAATAGTTGAAGAGTAAAGAACCCAAACCACAACATGAATGTCCACTAAACCAACATAGGAATGACATAGTAAATACACAAAATAGTACTTGGCCTTATGACCTTACAAGTGTTTACTGAAACAATAAATGTCTTCCATACATCGGCACGCAGGCCGGTCACACATGAGCATAAAAGTAAACATTCACTTCGGCCTTCAAGGTCAAGCTCAGCAACAAGGGCTTCAGCCCGCTACTTGCCACTAGGCTCCGCAGCACCAACATTCAACATTCCATCGCAGCGATGGCAAACAAAAGCAACGGTCAGCTAAAGCTGATCAAATAATAAGACCCTACCCCTTACTTGGGGTGGCGGTGCTCCTTCCGGGAAATTTTGTAGCATAGCCAAACAATATAGTGAAAGTACAATAACAACACACTTCACCACAAGTGTAGGCATGGACGGTGAAAGTGAGGATAGATACAACTCTAGAGGGGGGGGTGAATAGAGTATTCAAAAATTAGGACACCCTACTCAACTCCATAAGAGTTAATTTGCGGAATTAGTTTATAGATATTGATAACCCTAGAGCCTAACACAAAGTGTAGTGCACAAGAGAGAGCTAATTGTAATTACAGTTAAGCTTGGGATCCTATCACAGCAACTAGCAATCCTAGTTATTTCTACTCACAGCCACAGTGTAATAAATTAAATAAGCAGCACAGACGACACAAGAAATTTTATAGTGGTTCCCTCTAAATAGGTACGTCCACTCTTCTACCACCCTGGTAGGAATCCACTACAGGTTTTTGTTCAGGTGCCCTGCCACCAACTGATCTACTTTAGGTAGATCAAGTAGACCCTTTGAGCTTTTGATCAGGAGCTCAATATCCAACACAGGTTTTTTGAATAGGTGCCCTGCCACCAAGGGTTCACTTTTGAAGGGAGTAATAACCCTTTGTATAGGAGGTTGAGAGAGTTAAGGCTTCTTCTCTATTATTAAACAGATTAGAGAAGCTAGTGGATTGCACAGAGCTAGAAAGCTCTAAAGAATCAAGGCTTCCCCTGGCTTAGAGAATATCCAGGAAGGAGTCTTGCTTCAGGGTGCAGGAACTCTTCTGAACTAAGACAAAGAACTATCTTGAGGTTCTGAAGGAGAAGCTTGAAGAAGACTCTTGATTTGGAAAGGTGTTCTTCTTCAAACAGCTTCCTTTCTTCTTCTTCTTCTTCTTCTAAAGGCCTCTGAGTGAATGTCTTCCTGTGAGTAGGATGAACTCAGGATGAAGAAGAATACTGAAGAAGATTTGCTCTTCTCAGTTGAATGTGAATTTCTGAGAGCTGTAGAACTTTCTTGCTTTCTCTCTTTTTCTATGCTGCTGAGTGTAAAAACGTTCTAGGTATCTTCTTCTTTCAAAAGAAGCTCTTTTTATATGAGCCTTTGCAACGACTTTAATTTGAGTTTGAATCTTTGTCTTCTTCTGGAATCAGCAATCTGGGCTGCAAAAAGCATAAAGCAAAAACAAATCCTGCAGACAGACATGCTATAAGGGGATAAAGCTTTCTAAGAAGCTGCATATTGTAACGACCCGGGATTTGGCCCGAAGCCCCCCATGGCATCGCTACCGGGCTGCAGCCCAAGCACCCCAACCCCTCTCCCTCCACAGGCGGGTTGTTGATGGCCACAACCTCCCTTTGATGAACGAACTCGACAGTTAAGTTGGGCCGTACGGGGACTTCCCAGGAGGTCACCCATCCCAATACTACTCTCGCCCAAGCACGCTTAACTATGGAGTTCCTTCACTTCTCATCACCAATTGAACTCCATAGTTAAGCGTGCTTGGGCGAGAGTAGTACTGGGATGGGTGACCTCCTGGGAAGTCCCCTTACGGACCAACTTAACTGTCGAGTTCGCTCATCAAAGGGAGGCTGTGGCCACCAACAACCTGCCTGTGGAGGGAGAGGGGTTGGGGTGCTTGGGCTGCAGCCCGGTAGCGATGCCATGGGGGGCTTCGGGCCAAATCCCGGGTCGTTACAATAAAAAGTGCACTTTTTATTGAAAGCTCAATTGGTGATGAGAGTTGAAAGAACTCCATAGTTAAGCGTGCTCGGGCCGGAGAAGTACTGGGATGGGTGACCTCCTGGGAAGTCCCCGTGCTGTCCGCTTAACCGGAGAATTTCACTCATCAAAGGGAGGCTATGGCCACCAACAACCCGCCTGTGGAGGGAGAGGGGTTGGGGTGCTTGGGCTGCAGCCCGGTAGCGATGCCTGGAGAGCGGAGCCGTAACGCTGTTACGTACGCGCCAGGGTCATTACACATCCAATCAAATAAGAAGGGTGCAAGAAAAAGGTCACATTAGAAAGAACTCTTTACGGCCAGAGAAGACTTTCTGAGTCTAACGGCTATAAAGGACAGCCTGACAGATAAAGCAGAAAATATATTTCAACTAATAAGACAAAACACTTTGTCAGATAAAGATTGGCTCATGCATAAAGAAATGGAGAAGAGATTGCCTGGAAATAATAGCATAAATTTACTGAAATAATATACCAAATAAATATGAAATAAATCATAGAATAGAGGAGGATAAAATTACTAAAGACATACAGCAGAACGTCGAACGACCCTCGGAGATCGTCGACCGAAGCACAGAGATCGTCGACCTATCAAACAGATAGTTGAACGATACAGATAGTCGAACTACCAAAGAAGATAGTCGAACTACCACAGTAGATAGTCGACCTATCAGAACAGATAGTCGAGCTATCAGATAGTCAACCTATCAAGACAGATAGTCGAACTATCAAGCAAAACAAATAGTCGACCTATCAAACAGATAGTCGAACTATCAAAGCAAAACAGATAGTCGACCTATCAAACAGATAGTCGAACTATCAAAGAAAACAGATAGTCGACCTATCAAACAGATAGTCGAACTATCAAAGAAAACAGATAGTCGACCTATCAAACAGATAGTCGAGCTATCAAAGAAAACAGATAGTTGACCTATCAAACAGATAGTCGAACAATCAAATAGTTGAACTATCCAAGCAGATAGTCGAACTATCAAACACAACAGATAGTCGACCTATCAAGACAGATAATCGAACTATCAAGCAACACAGATAGTCGACCTATCAAACAGATAGTCGAACTATCAGATAGTTGAACTATCCAAGCAGATAGTTGAAATATCAAGAAATCTGTCTGTTCAGAAAAAGTCGAGCGGGGTTCGACGATCAGCTAGGCAGATTTCACAGAACGTCGAGCTACCAAGAGTTGAACTAACTTAGAGATAGACGATCTGCTGACAGACAAATGTCGACCAACTGATAGACAATCGTCGAACAGTCGATAGATGATAGTCGAGCGGCGTTCGACCATAGTCAAACAAAAAACAACTTAACCAAATTTTCTTCTGGATAAGTGACAATTCTAAAACTAGAGCAAACTAACTAAACAACTAACCTTTGACCATAGATAAATCTTAGGTCAAGAGACTAAAAGAGAGGACTGAACTCAAATCCAAACTAGGGTACCAACAATCTCCCCCTATTTGAGTTAAGTCTCTCAAAAACAAAACACACAAAACAAACTACTGAAAATAAATAAAATACAGGAAAGAAAATATCTAAGCAGCAGATAACATCAATCAAATAGACAAATAAATAACTGTCAATCAATGAAATTTTAAGAGGCTTCAGAATTTGGTTTAGATTCAGAAGAACTAGGAATAAAAGTAATTTTCTTGAAAGGGTCTAGAGCTTCTTTCTTTGACAGCTTTAGATCTTGCTCTCCAATAATTTTAGATTCTGATGCCCTTGGAACAACTGTTTCAGGATGCATTTTCCATGTATTTTGAAGGGTAAAATACCTCAGGTCGAACCTGGAATTTATCAAGCTCCTTCTTTCTGGATTTGGACATAGTTGTTAATCCTATAGTATCTTTACCTTCAGCTTTGGCTTTCCTAATTTGGGCTGATCCAACAAGCTCAAGAAATCGAGCCATCCTGAAATCAGGATCAAGCTCTTGACTTTCATACACATTCTCACAAGTTGGATCTACAGGTTTCACAGTTTTAAATTTAATAGACAGATCTAACAAGCTTTCAGCTGGCTCTTTTTCCTGAATAACTAGAGAAGAAGGAGGAGCAAACTCAGCAAATTTCTTACTCGATTTTTCAGAGAAAATAACTCTTTTACCTTTTGAAACAGCTTTCACTGCATGATCTGGCTTTGGAGAAGATATGCTCTTGGTTTCTTTGGAAGGAGGAGGAGAAAAGGTTGGTTTCTGATAAACCACCTCCTTCACTTGTTCCTTTGCATCAGCATCATGTCTTTGGTATCCAGATTGCGATCTGCCTTGATATCCTTGAGTGCTTTTCCTTTGAGAAGACTGGGGTGGAGTAAACCTATCAGACAGAGCAGAAGGATTTGTAGAGAAGTTTCCAGAGGCTCCTGTACTAGGAGGTGGAGGAGGAGGACCTCTAGGAGTCCATCTTGGGGCAGGACTGTCATACCTTTTAGACTTCTTCCTTAACTTTTGCTGATTCTTAGAAAATCCCATCCAATGCTGAAACTCTTTAGATTTGGGATCAATATCTTTCAAGATATAATAAGGGATATCATTATCAGGGTTTGGAGGAGGAGGAGCCACAACTTTTCTTTTCTTCTTTGCAGATTTCTTTTTCTTGGATTCTTCAGATTCATCAGAATCATCCTCATCCTCAGAGTTTGAAGAAGGAGGATGATCATAAGGATCAAATGCCTCTTGCACAGCTTTTTCTTTCTCTTTTAAGGCAGCTCTTTCTAACTCTTCTTCCAGGGCATCCTGTGCCAGAAGAGTGTCTAGATCTAATCCAGGGGAATCATCCCAGACTGTAGACTTTTCCATTTGAATTTCTGAAACCTTCTCTTGTTCATCAGTAACTGTCATGGAGACCAGTTCTTCTTGCACAGCTAACTGAGCTGGCTGAGCAGCCTCAGGATCTTGAACAAGTGGTTCTAGATCAGGTTGAACTTCTAGAGCAAGTTGATGATCAATTTCTTAGGACAGCTAACACTTCTTCCATTATATCTGTAGTATTATGAACACAAATTTGCTAAATGACATTGTATCATTCCTTCTAGGTATTCCCATACTAACATGTCAGTTATCAAGTCTAGAAAATGAGTAAACGAGTTACCTTCAGGATTTTCCTCAGAATGTCCTAACTCCCATAATTCATCTAGAAAGGAAGTAATGACTCCTTCTAGGTAGAGGGCAACCAGGGGAGTGGAGAATTCTTCTAGGCAGACTTTGACAGCAAATTCAGATTTCATTATAGCATCAGAAATATCTTTTTCAGACAGTGGAGGTACTGATTCTTCTATCTCTTTCTCTGTATCTGCTGGAGGATCTGTTGGACGAGAGGCCAAGGGAAGTTCAGAGGCATCTTCATAAAGCATCTCCCCCTGCCTGATTTCAGTGGAAACTGAAACCAGGCCCCTAGATGAAGAGGGCTCAGCAAATTTTGAGAGGGCTTGAATGGAGGCAATCAAAGAAGAGATGGAGGATACAAGGGGAGCAATTGCTTCTTCAATCATGATTTTGATTGAAGGAGTAATTAACTCCAGGATGCTTGAGATGAAGGCTGGGGTGATTTCAAATGAAGGTGGGGGAATCACAGTAGATGGATGAACAGCAGGGATGGTGTATTCTTGATGAGATGGAGAGTGAACTGGAGAATGATGGGTGGATGCAAGAAGATCAGTATGATCTGAATGAAGAATTGGTGACTGAGGAGGAGTGGATAGCTCAGACGCCAATAAATCAAAACTAGGATGAGATATCCTAGCAAGATGAGAAGGGAGAGGAGATGCTGATGGTGATGCATGGAGAATTGTGGAGGAATCAAGAAGATGAGATGCAGAAGATGGAACTTCAACTGAAGTGGATGGAACTGAAGTAGATGGTGGTACTTCAGTGGAGGTTGAAGGTAATGCAGAAGAGGTGGATGGAAAGGAGAGATTGGCTGAGCCTGCTTCTTGAAGGAGGGGAGTAACTGAAGCAGTCCTTGTGCCCTCAGATGCAACTGGAGCTACCCTTGCTGGAGCGGGCTTCAGAAAACTCCTTTTCCACTTGACAAACAGGGTTGGGTCCATCTTTTTGCTGGCATTGATTGATGTAGAAACTGAGACCAACAGATGGGGATATTTCTCCTTTAGAAATATCCCAAGCACCCTACCCAGGGTGACTTCCTTCTTGCTATTCTTTTTCCTTATCAAATCAAACAAAACTCCTGCCCAGTTAATCTGCTTCTTGTTCACGATGGCACACATCAGGGCAAACTGTTGCCTAGGTTATATTATCATGGGCAGAGTGCTTTCCCAGTAGCACTTTTCCGACTAGTTTAGCAAGGAACTTTATCTTCAACTGAAAATTCACCTTTAGCAGCTTAGAAGGAATGCTTGTCGGCATGTCCTAGTTTAGTCAACATTCACCCAAACTCAGGGGTATCTTGCTCATAATCCTCTTCCCCATTCAATAATCCAAAAATTTCAGTTAAAACGACGGGAGTCAAAATTACCTCTTCTCCGCCTATCGTTCCGGTCATAGAGTCGTCATTGGAAGACGAAGTGAATGCCCATTCTTTCAATCTCGGGAATGTTTATCTTTATTCTTGTGGACATGAACTTTTCCAATCCTTGATCTTTGCAGAGGTTGAGGATTTCCACTATCGCAGACTCGCGGCAGCTGAAAGAATCAAAGTCCACGCTAAAACCAGCATCGAACTTCACCACGGACAGGAGGGCTAGGAGCAATCGCATCGAAGGGGTTGGAGAAGGCGAGAGAGACGGCGAAAGGCGAAATGGCAGAAATCGTGAGACAGGAAGCAAGCAGAAAGACGGAATGCGAGAAGACGCTCTCCGTCGACGATAAAGAGAACGATCTCTTAACCTAGGTCGACCATCGGTTTTATATTAAACCAGCAATAGTCGATCTATTTTAAAAGATACTGGAGACGATGGTCGAACGGTCGTTCGCCGATCGTTCCTGAAGCAGAGTAGTCGATCAATCGTTCGACTATTTCTGTCTTCACAAATAACAAGTTGTCGTCAACCATAGATCGACGATAGGCTCGACCTGATCGACGATCTTCGAACATCGATCGACGATCTTCAAGCAGATACGCCATCATCAACCATAGTCGACGATAGGCTTGATACGATTGACTATCTTCGAACGTCGTTCGACGATCTTCAAACAGGCTTCAACAAAGGCAGACGTCACACTTAGTCTTTTCCATTAATCATGCCTAGTTGAACCAAAAAGAACAGATGCTTCTGTTCATCTAAGGGCTTGGTGAAAATATCACCTCTCTAAAGGTCAGTGGATATGAACTCAAGGCTGATCTTGTTCTTTTCCACACAATCTCTCAGGAAATGATGTCTAATCTCAATGTGCTTGGTTCTAGAGTGGTGCACAGGATTTTGTGCAATGGAGATAGCACTGGTACTGTCACACATGATTTTTGTGTTCTTGTGTGTGTACCCATAATACAAAAGCTAGTTTTGAATCCACAGGATCTGTGAACAACAACTAGCAGCTGCTATATATTCAGCCTCTACAGTTGAAGTTGAGACAGAAGCCTGCTTCTTACAAAACCAAGAGACCAATCTCTCTCCCAAGAACTGACAAGTTCCTGAGGTACTTTTCCTGTCAACTCTACAACCAGCATAATCAGAATCAGAGTATCCAATTAACTCTAATTCTGATTCAGTTGGGTACCATAGTCCTAGATTTGGACATCCCTTCAGGTATCTCAAGATTCTCTTGAGAAGAATCAGATGAGATTCCTTGGGGTTGACCTGGAACCTAGCACATAGGCATGTAGCAAACATTATATCTGGTCTACTTGTAGTTAAATACAATAGGGAACCAATAATGGCCCTATAATTCTTTTGATCAACAGGCTTACCCTGATCATCAGAATCTATAACTACATCAGTAGCCATGGGTGTATGCATTGCTGAAGCATCAGCCATCCCAAACTTCTTTACCAATTCCTTGGCATATTTGGATTGGGAGATGAAGATGCCATCAGCATCTTACTTTACTTGGAGACCAAGAAAGTAAGACAGCTCACCATACTACTCATCTCAAACTTAGAATGCATCAAGTCAGAGAACTTTTTGCACAGTTTGGGATCAGTGGAACCAAAAATAATATCATCTACATACACTTGAACTAACAGGATTGTGTCCTTGTGGTGCTTGACGAAAAGGGTTCTATCAACTACTCCCCTAACAAAGATGTGCTCTAACAGGAAACTAGATAGAGTCTCATACCAGGCTCTGGGTGCTTGTTTGAGTCCATAAAGAGCTTTTTGCAACTTGAAAACATGTGAGGGCTGAATTGAAGAAACAAACCCAGGTGGTTGTTCAACAAATACCTCTTCCTTTAGCTTACCATTTAGAAAGGCACTTTTGACATCCATCTGAAAGACCTTAAACTTCATATAGGCTGCATAGGCTAGAAAGATCCTTATTGCCTCTAGCCTTGCAACATGAGCAAAGGTTTGGTCATAATCTATACCTTCCTCCTGTCTGTAGCCCTGAGCTACAAGCCTAGATTTGTTGCTTACAATAATTCCATTTGCATCCAACTTGTTTCTAAACACCCACTTGGTGCCTATGATCAGTTGGCCTTTAGGTATTGGAACCAAAGTCCATACTTTACATCTTTCAAACTGATTGAGTTCCTCTTGCATAGCAATGATCTAGTGGGGACCTAGCTCAGCATCTTTAATGGTGAGGGGCTCAATCTGTGAAAGGAAACAAGCATGCATCACATCCTGTCTTAATTGATGTCTTGTTTGAACACCAGCTGATATGTCTCCAATCACTTGAGATGTAGGATGATCTCTAAGTGTGACAACATCAGCAGGTGGGATATGATCTTCAGCAATAGTTGGGATTAATTCCTCAGGAGGAATTTGATCTACTATTGGTGGTACAGCAACAGCTTCTGCAAAGTCTTCATCATTGTCTGATTCAGTGATATGATGGATTGATAGATGGAGAATCTCTTGAGTGACATCTTTACTAGATTCTGGTACCTGCAATGAACTTGAGGAAGGAGAAGTTTCCTTCTCCTTGTAAAACATCTGAGATTCATCAAAGGACACATGCACAGATTCCTCAATTTTAGAAGTTGATTTATTAAATACCCTATAAGCTTTGCTTACTTGGGAATATCCAAGAAAAATTCCCATTGAAGCATTTGCTTCAAACTTTCTAAGGTATTCTTTATTATTGTTATGAATGTATACTATACAACCAAATACTCTAAAATAATTTATTTTAGGTTTCTTTCCTTTAAGCAACTCATAAGGAGTTTTACTCTTAAGCTTGTGTATAAGACTTCTGTTCAGCACATAATTAGCTGTGCTAACAGCTTCTGCCCAATAGGAGAGGGGCATATTAGCATCTGCCAACAGTGTACCAGCAGCTTCAATCAGGGTTCTATTTTTCCTTTCCACTACCCCATTTTGTTGGGGAGTTCTAGGAGCAGAGAAGCTATGTTTGATACCTTCTTTCTCACAGAATTCTTGCATGAGAAGAGACTCAAACTCAGTACCATGATCAATTCTGATCAAGGCAACATGAGTAGAATACTCAGTCTACACACACATTAGAAAATCTGTAAGAACTTTGAAGTTATCAGCCTTAGTTCTCAAGAACAACACCCAAGTGAACCTAGAGAAGTCATCTACAATTACTAAAGTGTAATACTTCCCTCCTAGACTCTGTACATTTATTGGGCCAAACAGGTCCAAATGTAATAAATACAGGATTCTAGGTGAATCACTTTTATTTACAAATTTAAAGGAATTTTTGGTTTGCTTGCCTAATTTACAAGCCTTGCATAGGCTCTCCTTCTTGTAGGGGCAAGAATGTAAACCTCTAACAAGGTTGTATTTAGATAACCTAGATATGTTCTTAAGGTTAACATGGCTAAGCCTTTTATGCCATAAGGTGTTGTTATTTGTTACTTCATTAAATAAGCAGATTTCAGAATGGGTTGAATTAAAATCTACTAAATAAATATTGCCTTGTCTAATACCTACTAACACAACATTACTATTTAAAGTAATATTACAAAGAGTGTTAGTGAACGATACCTGATATCCTGCATCACATAACTGACTTACTGAGATAAGATTATGCTTCAGTCCAGTTACATATGCAACCCTCTTGAAAGTTACTGCTCCAATGGTAATCCTACCATATCCTTTAGTTTGACCACAGCTAGAATCCCCAAAGATCACCTTTGGTCCAAGCTTGGCCTTGAACTTTGACAGATTTTCTTTATTCCCTGTCATATGTTTGGAGCAACCACTATCCAAATACCACTTGTCCTGAGTGATAGGATAGGTCTTCACCTGCAGTGAGTTAAGTTAAACATTGTGGACCCAAGTAACCTTGGGTCCATTATTCTTCACATAATGAAAACTAGAAATAAAATAATAAGCAGGTTGGGGTTTGTAACCTAAAGGGTAAGATCTCCTAGGTGGGATGCTCCATGTAGTTAATGGGTCCACAAACCTAGGGTTTCTATTCATATTAAGGTTTCTAGGGTTCTGGTTATAATTTTGAAATTCATATTGAAAACGTCGATCGGCGTTCGACGATGGATGCACAGATCGTCGAGTTTCGTTTGACCACTGAGCCTGCGATCGTCGAGCAGCGTTCGACGCTTTTTGTATTTCCTTAAACTTTTGTTTTCTCTTTTCTCTCTTAGCTTTGTTTAAGACTTGATTAACTTGTCTTACTTGCTCAGTGTTCTTTATCCCATCAGCTGAGATAAAGTTCACTGGAGTTGAAAGATGATTTTTAAGAATAATTAGGGGTTCACAAGATGAAGCTCCTAAGCCTAGCTTATTATTGCCTGACCTAGTGTTTGTCATGCTGGTGATTTCTAGCAGCTTAAGGCTTCTACCATTTAATGATTCTTCCAATCTCTTGGACTTTGCTAGTTCATTTTTAAGAAACTTTATTTCATCACTAGATTTAGTGAGTTCTGCTTCTAACCTAGAATTTTCAATGGAAATAGATTCTGATTCTACTAACTTATTTCTAAGTTCTTTAATCTCCTTTTCTGAAATAATTAAATCTAAGCAAAGGGATTTAAACTCAGTTTTAAATTCAGAAGAAGAAAAGTCATATGAAGACAATACCTGATCTTCTATAGGCATTTCTTCATCATCATCAGAACTCTCTGCAGCTGAGTGATTGCTACAGGCATCAATAGCCATAAGGCAGATTTCCTTTACCTTCTTCTCTTCCTCATCCTCACTGGATCTTGAGGAGGAATATTCCTCATCTGAATCACTCAAAGTTTCAACAACAAATCCCTTCTCCTTTTTCTTGTTTTTGTAAGAGGAGGACTTGGAGTGTTTCCTGTGATGTTCCTTTTCCTTTCTCTTTTTCTTTGCTCTTTTCCTCTGGACACTCTGGTAGAATGTGTCCAGGATTCCTACAACCATAACAAATGATTTCTTTAGCAAGAGATCTATCATACCTTGGTTTATCTTCATATCTTGAAGATTTCTTTCTAAAGTCTTTTCTTCCCATCTTGAGAAACCTTTTGGCAAAGAGTGCCATTAGCTCATCATTAGATTGGCTTCCTTCAGAAGCATCAGCAGCTTTGAGAGCAAGAGTTTGCTTATTTCTTGCTGGAGTTGGAGTCTTTGCTTCAGCCTCAGCTTCCCTGGTCTTCAGCACTTGCTCAAAAGACTTGAGCTTGCCAAGGAGAGCTTCTGTTGAGATTTCAGTTGTACTTCTGGCCTCCTTGATAGGCCAGATCCTAAGATCCCATGTGTTGGGGAAGCACATCAGTATCTTATCATTGACCTCTGTCAATGTAATTTCCTTATCAAGAGTTTTCAGCTCATTGATGATTGAGCTGAGTCTGCTGTACATGGCTTCAACTGATTCAGCTTCAGTTTTCTTGAAGTTTTCATACTGGGATATAAGGTTGGACCTTCTGTCCTTCCTTTCATCAGCTGAACCAGCTACAATCTGGTTCAGTGTATCCCACATTGCTTTTGCTGAGGAGCAGTCAGCAACTTTCTGGAATACTTCATCAGACATTGTCTGAGCCAGAATATTCATAGCTTTGGCATCAGCTATCTTTGCCTTTTTGTATTCATCGTTGTAATCTGGAGGAGGCACTACACTCATATCAGTTGATGATGAAGCAGTAGCTGCAGCAGGTGCTCTTGGTGGTCCTGTCAAAATAGAAGCAAAAATACTCTCATCAATAGAGTTCATATATAATCTTATTCTTGCCTTCCAGATGCTAAACTTAGCTAAGTTGCATGCGGTGGCAAACAAAAGCAACGGACATCTAAAGCTGATCAAATAATAAGACCCTACCCCTTACTTGGGGTGGCGGTGCTCCTTCCCAGAAATTTAGTAGCATAGCCAAACAATATAGTGAAAGTACAATAACAACACACTTCACCACAGGTGTAGGCATGGACGGTGAAAGTGAGGATAGATACAACTCTAGAGGGGGGGGGGGGTGAATAGAGTATTCAAAAATTAGGACACCCTACTCAACTCCCTTAGAGTTAATTTGCGGAATTAGTTTATAGATATTGATAACCCTAGAGCCTAACACAAAGTGTAGTGCACAAGAGAGAGCTAACTGTAATTATAGTTAAGCTTGGGATCCTATCACAACAACTAGCAATCCTAGTTATTTCTACTCACAGCCACAGTGCAATAAATTAAATAAGCAGCACAGACGATACAAGAAATTTTGTAGTGGTTCCCTCTAAATAGGTATGTCCACTCTTCTACCACCCTGGTAGGAATCCACTACAGGTTTTTGTTCAGGTGCCCTGCCACCAACTGATCTGCTTCAGGTAGATCAAGTAGACCCTTTGAGCTTTTGATCAGGAGCTCAATATCCAACACAGGTTTTTGATCAGGTGCCCTGCCACCAAGGGTTCACTTTTGAAGGGAGTAATAGCCCTTTGTACAGGAGGTTGATAGAGTTAAGGCTTCTTCTCTAGTGTTAAACAGATTAGAGAGGCTAGTGGATTGCACAGAGCTAGAAAGCTCTAAAGAATCAAGGCTCCCCCTGGCTTAGAGAATATCCAGGAAGGAGTCTTGCTTCAGGGTGTAGGAACTCTTCTGAACTAAGACAAAGAACTGTCTTGAGGTTTTGAAGGAGAAGCTTGAAGAAGACTCTTGATTTGGAAAGGTGTTCTTCTTCAAACAGCTTCCTTTCTTCTTCTTCTTCTTCTAAAGGCCTCTGAGTGAATGTCTTCCTGTGAGCAGGATGAACTCAGGATGAAGAAGAATGCTGAAGAAGATTTTCTCTTCTCAGTTGAACGTGAATTTCTGAGAGCTGTAGAACTTTCTTGCTTTCTCTCTTTTTCTATGCTGCTGAGTGTAAAAACGTTCTAGGTATCTTCTTCTTTCAAAAAAAGCTCTTTTTATATGAGCCTTTGCAACGGCTTTAATTTGAGTTTGAATCTTTGTCTTCTTCTGGAATCAGCAATCTGGGCTGCAAAAAGCATAAAGCAAAAACAAATCCTGCAAACAGACATGCTATAAGGGGATAAAACTTTCTAAGAAGCTGCATATCCAATCAGATAAGAAGGGTGCAAGAAAAAGGTCACATCAGAACGAACTCTTTACGGCCAGAGAAGACTTTCTGAGTCTAATGGCTATAAAGGACAGCCTGGCAGATAAAGCAGAAAATATATTTCAACTAATAAGACAAAACACTTTGTCAGATAAAGATTGGCTCATGCATAAAGAAATGGAGCAAAGATTGCTTGGAAATAATAGCATAAATTTACTGAAATAATATGCCAAATAAATATGAAATAAATCATAGAATAGAGGAGGACAAAATTACTAAATACCTACAGTAGAACGTCGAACGACCCTCGGAGATCGTCGACCGAAGCACAGAGATCGTCGACCTATCAAACAGATAGTCGAACGATACAGATAGTCGAACTACCAAAGCAGATAGTCGAACTACCACAACAGATAGTCGACCTATATGAACAGATAGTCGAGCTATCAGATAGTCGACCTATTAAGACAGATAGTCGAACTATCAAGCAAAACAGATAGTCGACCTATCAAACAGATAGTCGAACTATCAAAGCAAAACAGATAGTCGACCTATCAAACAGATAGTCGAACTATCAAAGAAAACAGATAGTCGACCTATCAAACAGATAGTCTAACTATCAAAGAAAACAGATAGTCGACCTATCAAACAGATAGTCGAGCTATCAAAGAAAACAGATAGTCGACCTATCAAACAGATAGTCGAACTATCAGATAGTTGAACTATCCAAGCAGATAGTCGAACTATCAAACACAACAGATAGTCGACCTATCAATACAGATAGTCAAACTATCAAGCAACACAGATAGTCGACCTTTCAAACAGATAGTCGAACTATCAGATAGTTTAACTATCCAAGTAGATAGTTGAACTATCAAGAAATCTATCTGGTCAGAAAAAGTCGAGCGGGGTTCGACGATCTGCGAGGCAGATTTCACCGAACGTCGAGCTACCAAGAGTTGAACTAACTCAGAGATAGACGATCTGCTGACAGACAAACGTCGACCAACTGATAGACGATCTTTGAACAGTCGATAGACGATAGTCGAGCGGCGTTCGACCATAGTCGAACAAAAAACAACTTAACCAAATTTTCATCTAGATAAGTGACAATTCTAAAACTAGAGCAAACTAACTCAACAACTAACCTTTGACCATAGATAAATCTTGGGTCAAGAGACTAAAAGAGAGGACTGAACTGAAATCCAAACTAGGGTACCAACAGACGGCCACACAACTCGTACTCTAGGGCACTTACTCTGTTAACCCGGTCCGAACCCGATATGTTCCGCAGTCTACCACCGCCCCCAGGATGGCAAACAACGTGAGCTTTAAAGTCCTTTAAGCCGAAGCCTAGACTCATTCTCCAAGCCATCTTTAACAGAACCACTTGGAGTGGGTAAGGTTTCACCATCCCGTTGCTCGCCTCGCCACGGCCATTTGGCCATTGGCGCGGGACAAGCTTCACCAAATCCCAACGTATCGATCATACAACATTACATCGCCCGACAATGTACAAAGCTGGCTCCCAGGCCACCAAAACGGCAGAACTTCGCTTCTTCCCAGATTTCCGGGTGCACCTTGGAGTTAATCCCCAAGGCTCCCTACTGCAATTTACTGCGTAGAAACCCGGAAAACATACGGCATGTAGTCTTCTCCAGCAATCCATGCATAATGAAAACATCACGGATCCACACCAACTTGTCCGGGTAGATTTCACACACCATGTCTATGTCCGTACTTCGATTCCGGAATCTATATGCAAAACTACGGGGACTATTCATGTCCACCCAAAGGAAAACCTCACACACACCGCACACTCGCGAGAGCGGGTTTCCTATATAAAAAGGAAAAGGACTTCACATGTCCAAGAAGAGAATTGTTACCCTAGCGGTTCGCTTTGGCCCTATGGATTAGAGGAGAAACTAAACTGATGAAAACACCGCAATGGCCTTGCCTTCACGGATCTGGACTCGGCTCGTGATTTGGGGCTCCGAAGCTCCACCGGCGGACTTCGAGTTCTCGGATTCTCCCCAATAGGACTCATATGACACTGACGATGATCATTGTTTGGATCCTGCTGGGGGTGATACCGGGATCACTCCCCCGATTTCTGATTATTTTTGTCCTTCTTCTCTTTTATTCCTTGATCCCCCTTCCATATCTGAGCCTATGCGGGTTGATTCTCCGCTGGTGTGCTGGGATGACGATGAGCCTTGTGCTCAAGCCGTTGACTCCTACGCACCTGTGTGGGATGACCCCTTGCTAGGCAAGGATTCTTTTCGTGATGAGATGAGCGAGGACTAGGTCGCATCCTCGTCTTATTTCCTGCTTCCTCTACCTGAGCTTTTCAGGTATTATTATCTAGGTAGAGGGGTAACTGTTCTATCACCGTATCGGTACCCGTTACCGCAACAGATATTGGAACAGTTACCTGTTCATCTTCTCTTCCATAGGCCCATTAGCTAAGGCTTTTCTGCTTCGAATAAGTCCTGCTGGGATGACAGTAACCCCAGTAGTTATCTTAAATTTCTGCATTTTACTTTTTTATGTCTAGCTTAGTTTAGAATTTATATGTATTTTATTTTTCTTTTGTTTTGTTTTTGCGGAGCTCACCCCTGCAGGTATTCATGGAAACTACGCATTGGCGGGGTTGTGATTCTTCGTTTGGAGGGCCTGCTGCTACTTTCCACGCGTCTTCTGGTATGCTCACTAGCTGAGCATTGGGTAACCTCTCCCCTTTTCTCCTTTTGATTTTAATTCAATATCATATGCTATGTTGTATCGTGTAGTTTAAGTCTGGGGGAGGGCATGTTTACCTTTTGCACGTGCACATTTCTTTTGCATACTAGAAGCTTTTCGTATTTTATTTTGTTTATGTTCATTGCATCGCACACCACTGCACCCACATGAGCGCGAGCTTAGCTGTTAGCGTGCCACGAGTTGAACTTGTATCTTTGTTAGATTTGGAAAATTTTTGTGCTAGTTTAGGATTGTGTGATAGAGTAAAATGTTGGCCTTGCTGTGTTTCTAGTCAACTGCTCTCGTTTTGTATAGAAATTTGTGTAGATTTAATTTTTTCGTATGATTATAGTTCTATATTTTTCTATTTGCGTACATATTTCTTATTCTACTCAAAAGTTGGTGAATCCGGTGTGAATCAAACGGTAGCGTAGGAATGTGTGTAGCCGCCACTAGACTCGTATTGCTTGAGTCGGGAGGAAGGATTATCTTTCTCGGTTGCTAAGAACTTGCCCCAAGCTATTCTTGAAGCATTGGTACACGGTTAGTCTAGCGTGAGAGTGATGTAGGCCACCTTTTGGCCCGATTGAGCTTTGTACCCATTCCTAACATCGCCCTTGCTAGCCCCTTTGTGCCTACCCTTCCTTTTGATTCAGCTCCACTATATTCGCCAAAGCCTCATAGTCGATCCTAGTCGCACACCCAATTCGAGCTTTAGTAGTTTACATTTTATGTTGGGTTGTGATGTGGTGATTCGTATTTGTGATATGTGGTTGTGCCCAAAAGAAAAATGTGCTGATTTTGTAAAAAGAAAAAGAAAATATTTAAAAGAAAAATATTTGAAAAAGAGAAAAAGAGAAAAGAAAAAGAGAAAGAAAAAGTTTGATTGAAAATCTTTATTTGAGATGATTTGGATTTGGAGTAGGCGGTGCACACACCCATTTAGTAAAAGTTAAGTCTGGGGGTGTGGTGCACCCGTGTTTATTTTGTGGGCAGCGGGTGCTAGTTTTGTACGTTAGCTCATTTGGGTTAGGTGCATACCCTTCATGTTTATCCTTGTTTTCCTCACCGTAACCCAAGCCCCATTATTACCCGAAGTCCTACGAACTTGCGCTTGAGTTGACTAGTGTCATGGAGAGAGTGCGAACGGGCAAGCGTATGGTTTCCAACATTGGTGGATTCCTTTGGAGGTGATCCCAAACCCCGGTCTTCGGCAATGCTCACCTTAGTGGCCTGCCTACTTTCTTCCTGCGTAGGACGGGATGATTCACCGTGATTCCACAAGTAATACGGCAAGCGTACCGGTCGCACAAGTAATAAAGTTGGGAATAAATCCCCGGATGTCGGTCTCTTGAGGAATGCAATTAGCGTCGAATGATTTAGACTCTAAAACTATTGTTATGAGAGTTAATTGAAATAAACAGAAAAAGAAGGGGCTTTGGTTGGTGGTATTACGACCGATTACAATAATGTAAACTATGCGGGTCGCAATCACCGCTTCTCAAGGCGAGATGGATGTAGCGGCCGCGATGCCGTACTTCGGTTGGTGAGTGGACGGAAGTCTAGCGAGTGAGGTGATTAGTGCGGAGTGAAATTGAGTGAAACGAACGTGTGGAGTGGAGCGAGATGGAGCAAGGCGCATCAAAGAATAATTCTTATAAGCAGGATGAAGCACAAATGATCAAATTAACACTAGAAATTTATGTTCATTACATGCATAAACATTCCATGCAACAAGAAAAGATAGAAAATGCAAAACCACGAGATTGAAGATCCACCGCGGTTGTTGGCCGGAGGTGCGGGTTGTCAATCCGCTTCAAAGCGCAGTCCGAGGAGAGCTTCCAGTACCACCGAGCTGTCACCTCAAGGGCCTGTAATTCCGTTCTCTAGGTATGCTTCGTCTTCTTCCTTGGTGGAAAGCTCGGAGAAGAATGCTTCAATGGCCGGGAGGATCACCGGAGGATGCGGAGTGCTTCGGAATCGCCGGAGAAGGTCCTCCCGATGGTAGGAATGAAGGTGGAGGCGAATGGAACTGCTGGAGGGCGAAACGGCGGACTGGCGGAGGTTTCGTAACAACGTCCGTTACCCTAATTCGCGGAACAGGGCGTTTTATAGCTTGCAGAATAAATAGGGCGGACGACCACTGGCGCACGACCAGTGGTCGTGCGCGACCACGGTCAGCGCCCGTGCGCGAGCAACTTGTAGTCCTGCATCAGAAAATCAATGGTTGCGCACGATCAGCAGCGCACGATCAGTGATTGTGCGAGGCAATGCTGATGATCGTGCGGAAATAGCCAGGCAGAACTTTGTAAAATGGGTATGACTGCGCACGATCGGCATCGCACGAGCAGTGGTCGTGCGCGGTATGGCAAGTGATCGTGCGGAAGGTTCAAGACAGGGATTTCACAAATGAGTCCGGGCTGCGCACGATCAGTGATCGTGCGCTAGGAGGTCGATGGTCGTGCATGGGTAAAAACGCACGACCACTGACTCCATTGCCAAAAATAGTGAAACGCCTATCCCGAATGCCCTCACGATCCCCAAACCTGCAGGAAAACTGCACGGGACATCGATCGTGGCAGCCACATCAAACAATAATAATCATAACAAGAATGTAAATGCACACAAGCACAGAAATGGGCTAAAAAGGTGCAAAGGGCGTGGAATGTCGTAGCTAACCAAAAGGAGTACTAATGGCGCTTAAAGATAGTGCAAAGCTGAGGAAAAAGGCCTAGATGAGTCCAAAATAAGGTATAAAATAAGGACTCATCACACCCCCAGACTTAACCATTTGCACGTCCCGGGCAAATAATCACCTTGTGGACTCAAAAATGGCTAGCTGATGTAGTAATTTCAAAATACAGTAGGACGAGAAATCGAGAAACACAAGTGCATAGAAAATATAATAGAAGGAGTTTTTAATCATGCTATGCAATTTATAATTTTCGATAAACGTAAATAAATACTGTCACTACTCAAAGGTTGAATTTCCGGAGAATCGCACGGTCATATGTAGGAAGAAAATAGGCAAGTCGGATGGTGGAGCATTGCCAAAGAGCGGGGCTCGTGATCACCTCCAAAGGAATCCACCAATGTCGGGGACCATATGCTTGCCCGTTCACACTTTCTCCACGATGCTAGTTCGACTCGAGCATAAATCCGTAGGACTTTAGGTGAAGAGTTGGGGCTTGGGTGTAGACGTAGGTATGGATAAAAAAAAAGATGAAAACGAAGGCTACGCACAACCCAACGAAGCTCGCACAATTACAGATTTCCCACTAGCAAAATGAATGCGAGTGCACCACACCCCCAGACCCAGTTTTTACAACATGGGTGTGTGTACCGCCTACCCCAAAACAGATTTCTCAAAAACAGATTTTCATTTATACTTTTTATTTTCTCTTTTTCGTTTCTTTTTCACAATTTTTGCTTTTATAAATTTTTCTTTTTCAAATTCTTGAATTTCAGCAAATATAACAAGATGGCAAATCCACACTTTTCACAAAACCACTTCCCACATCAACAACCCAACGAGAAAATGCTTGGAACTAGAGCTCGACGCGGGTGTGCGACTAGGATTGGCTTGAGGCATTGGTGAATTGAGTGTGAAGCTGAAACAAAAGGAAGGTAGGCTTAACGGGGCTAGCGAGGGCTATGTTAGGACGGGTGCAAGGCTTAACCGGGCCAAAGTGATGGCCTACGTCACGCTCACGCTCGACTAACCGTGCACCAATGCTTCGAAAGTAGCCAGGGGCAAGTTCTTAGTCACCGAGAAAAGTGATCCGTCCTCCCGACTTGAGCAATACAAAGCTAGCGACGCCTACACACATTCCTACACTACCGAGTGATTAGTCCGGATTCATAGATTTGAGTAGGACAGACAGTATTTACGAGTGCAGAAAAAAAATATAAATTGCAAGCATAAAGAAAAACTAAATCTATACAATTTCTACACAATGTGAGCACTCGATTAGGAGCACTGCACGAGTTTCGAACTAATCTAAATCAAAATCCTACGTCAGCACCACCATCTTAAAGTTTACACGAAATAATATATCAACTCGAGCCGCACGCGTGGTCAAGTGCGCGCTCATGTGGGTGCCAAAGTGTGTGCAGCAGGAGACGAAAACAATGAAGCAAAAAGGAAAACTTCTAGCATGCGAAAGTAAATGTGCTCGTGGAGTGCACAAGCGGCTCTTCCCCCAGACTTGAATGAAAACATAAGCAAGAAAATAGACATTCAACCAAGGAATGAAATCTGAAGCGATAGAGAGTACCTATGCTCCAAAGAGGGGAGCATGCCAGAAGATTGTGTGATGATTCGCGGGAGTTGCTGCTTCGCACAAAAGATAAGCTGAACCTGCGAATTAGGCCGAACAACAGAAAATACAAAAATAGAAAACATAAAATAAAAAGCATAAACGAGGGGACCAAAAGGTCCAAGCTTGGGTTGTCTCCCGAATAGCCCTTTTGTTTACCGTCCTTAAGGTGGACCAAATACCTGTATTAGCAGTTGTATATAGTGTTTTTGCAGCAAAATAAAAGCTACGAAATAGAGAGCAAAATAAGGTCCCAAAGCAACTAGGAAAATAAGCAGGCAAAGCGAGGCAGAGCGGCAAAGAAGCAATCAGCTATATGCCGATTTGTGGTAAGTCTTTTCGGTGGAGAGCGAAGGAGAAGCAGAATTTTTCATAGCATATTGAGAAGGGGATTTCCCCTTGCTCAGATGGTGCGTGTCTTCGCGCCGGAAGGAAGAATAACGCTTATCGCTCAAGCGCTTGGCCTCTTTCAGCTTCTCAACCGATGGAGACTTCCAAGGAGTGGATTCCACAGTTTTTCCAGATTTTATGATCGATGGCGTCATTTCCGGCACCGCGATGGCGATCGGATCAGCCCAAGCGACAGAACGCTTAGCACAGTCATGAATATTATTACAAGAATAAATGTCTAGGGATTTCTCCCGCATGGAACTAGGAATGTCATGCTCAATAACAACATCAGTGGGAAATGGCACGGTCGTCGTGTCTTTGGTGCACTCGAACATCTTCATGGTCAATAAGTCATTCTTCTCATCAGTCGTCTCGGTCAATCCTCCCTTTGTTTTCTCATCCGTAAGGGTTGCCTTCAAAGCTTGGATTCCAGAATCTTCCTTGAAATCTGTACTACTCAGAAAAACGTCGTTTTGAACAAGAGAGGGGTGTACGGAAGTATCATCGAGGGCGAAATCATCGGTCGGGCAAGTGACGCGTCCTTTGGAAAAATCCAGGGATGCGCCACTGGCCGTCAGGAATGGGACACCAAGTATCGGAATGGAGTCATTTTCTTTTGGTCCCATGACCTGAAAATCAGTGGTAAAATGTTTGTCGTTAACCTCGATCTCAACTTCCCTCACACCACCTTCAGTATCAACCACATTTCCATTAGCTAAAATAAGTGATTTCCGGTCTTCGGTGTTTATTTGCAATTGCATCTTCGCGACATCTTGCAGAGTGAGGATGTTGCTAGATGCTCCAGAATCACATAAAGCTGTGGTTTCAACATTGTTGATCATACAGCTAATCACGAGCTCGTTGTTATTCCCCAGCCTTTCCTCCCTAAGGCTTTTCCCTTGTTCGTGGGGATTTTTTTCGGTGTTGCTTGGGAGAGTACCATGAGTGCGCTCGGAGACCATTTGATCCAATTGGCCCAACTGCGCCTCAAGCTTACGCATTGAAGCGGCTTGGTTTGTCATGTTCGTCAGGGAAACTTCAACAAATTTTTCAAACATTTCAGCCAATGAATTGGTTTTTATGGCGGGGGGCCCTTGGGGGTAATTCGGGTGAGGCGGCCGCGGTTGGCTTCCGGAGGCGGAGGCATCATTTTGATGCTGCCCCGGTTGCCATCGTTGGCCCGGTGCATTTTGATTCCACGAGAAGTTCGGGTGATTTCTCGCACCCGGATTATACGCATTTCCATAAGGCGCGGCCCTATTTTGATTCGCGATAAAATTAACAGTTTCATTAGAAAAGGCGGGGTCATACGTTACCTCCGCTCCAGGGCACTCATAACTATGATGATCGGCTCCTCCGCATCCTTGACACGAAATGGTCAACACCGGAGCAACAGCAGCGGGCCTTGATGCTTCCATAGCAAAGACTCCACTTGTCCCACGGGGGTTATTCCTTCCTGCGGTCCAAAAGGCGCTGTGCGTGGCGGTGTCCTGCAAAACTCTCAAAGCATCCTCAAGAGCAAGGTTCATAATTGTTCTACCAGAGGCGGCATCAATCATGGCGCGGTGTTGAGGTTCGATGGAGAAGTAGAAGCTTTCCACGAGATTCCATGTTTGGAATCCGTGGTTGGGGCACTTCCGCAGCAACTCATTGAAGCGCTCCCAAACTTCCGCTAAGCTCTCTTGGTCGTTTTGCCTGAAATTAGCGATGGCCCATCTCAAGCTCACGATACGGTCGACCGGATGGAATTTGGCTAGAAACTTTATGGTAAGAGCCTCCCAGGTTGTGGCAGTTCCAGGAGGAAGGGCATGAAGCCATGACTTGGCTTTGTCACGTAGAGAGAAGGGGAAGAGACGGAGCTTGACCGTATCATCAGGAATCCCAGCATAGCGGAAAGTAGCGCAGATTTCCGAAAAGTCTGCCAAGTGAAGATAGGCATCCTCCGTGGCCATTCCGGAGAACTGTGCGTTGTTCCGGATGATGTTAAGAATTGCTAGTTTGATCTCGAACTGTTGGTTTGCGATCGCCGGTCCGAACCCAGGGTAAATGCTCCCTACAGTGGGAGTGGTGTAGTCTCTCATGGTTCGGACATGCGGCGGATTCACCTCATTCTCATCCTCGTTCCGGTAATCATGGAGGTTCCCTCCAACACGAACTCCGTTGTCATTGTTCAACTGATCTCCCATTGTGATTGGATTGATAGCAGCGACACGCCTTTGCGCACGAAGAGTTCGCTCGATCTCAGGATCGTAAGTAACGAGATCTTTTGTAGCACGTCCCTGCATCCACTGAAGCAACAAAACAAAGAAACAAAAATCAAAAAGCACTAACTCTTATACCAATACTTCCAGAAATCATAATCGTTCAACAGTTGCAGTCCCCGGCAACGGCGCCAAAAACTTGATGCGTGGAAAATACTGCAAGCGCACCGGTCGCACAAGTAATAATGTTTGGGAATAAATCCCCGAGTGTCTGTCTCTTGAGGAACACAGTAAGGGATGAGTTAATGTCGAGGAGGACTTGAGATTGAAGTCCTCGGGTCGGCTCAAAAAGGGGGGGTTTTGATTGTTGCGGAAACAGGAAGTAAAATCTACAAGCTACTCCTATGCAACGCCACTATGCGATGCTTCGCCAGGCGGGATGGAAACTACACGGGCCGCTATGCACCGAATCACTTGGCGGATGGACGAGTAGGCTAGCGGATGAGGTGGTTAGAATGGCAGAATGAGGGTCGTGAGCACCTCTTCGCAATGCACGCCACTAGCAATTGCTAGTGCGGCAAGGGTGGATGGTGGAGGATGGAATATGGCGCACCTCAAGCAAATATAACAAAATTACACTAACTCACATAGACATGAATAAGTGAAAGTTGTTTATCAAATGTAATAATACTTCATCAATACATGGAAATTAAACTAAACTAACAACAACAAATTAAGAGAAGTGTGCGAAATCGACCGAATCCGAAGCCTTATTGAGGGTTCACGGTTGGAATCCCGGGTTATCAATCCGAGTCCAAGCTCGGTCCTCAACTGCGTCCGGGGTAGAGGAGGCTGTCACTCACTCCCAATGGACCCGTCTTCTTTGTTGAAATGACCCGGTAGATTGCGGCTCCAGCTCCTCCTAACTTGATGGAGAAAGCTCGGTCAAAACTCCGCTTGAAGCTTGGGGATGAAGGAGGAGGTCGAGGGGATGCTCCGGCTTTGATTTGGCATTGAAGACTTGCCCGGAGCAACTCCCTATGGTGGAGGATGATGGAGGGCGGTGGAAACCCTCCTTGGAGATGAAAATGGCGGAAAAACGGCGGACTTTGGCGATCTCCCGAAATTAGGGCGGAACCTGCGTATTTATAGATTGCAGAATAAATAGGGCGCACGACCACTGGCGCACGACCAGTGGTCGTGCGCGACCAAGGTCAACGCCCGTGCGCCAGCAACCAGTAGACGTGCATCAGAAAATCAATGGTCACGCACGATCAGCAGCGCACGATCAGTGATCGTGCGAGGCAATGCTGATGATCATGCGGAAATAGCCAGGCAGAACTTTGTAAAAAGGGTCATGACTGCGCACGACCGGCAGCGCACGAGCAGTGATCGTGCGAGGTATGGCAAGTGATCGTGCGGAAGGTTTAAGACAGAGATTTCACAAATGATGCCGGGCTGCGCACGATCAGTGATCGTGCGCCAAGAGGTCGATGGTCGTGCGTGGGTAAAAACGCACGACCACTGACTCCTTTGCCAAAAAATAGTGAAACGCCTATCCCGAATGCCCTCACGATCCCCAAACCTGTAGGGAAACTGCACGGGACATCGATCGTGGCAGCCACAGCAAACAATAATAATCATAGCGAGAATGAAATACACACACACAGAAATAGGCTAAAAAGGGTGCACAAGACATGGAAAACCGTAGCGAACCAAAAGGAGTGCAAATGACGTTAAACGGTGTGCAAAGACAAGAAAATAAGCCTAGATGAGTCCGGAATTAAGTATAAAATATGGACTCATCATCCATCCTCAGTACATCACCTGCAGATCTAGAGGAGCTTGGAAGATCACTATGGATCATAAAGGACTCATCAAATACTACATTGACAAACTCTTCTAAAACTTGATTCTTGAAGTTGTCGACTCTATACACTTTGTTGTGGTTATTATACCCAAAACAATTCCCCCATAGGATTTGGCAGCAAACTTTGTTAAGCAGGACTTCCCATTGTTAAGCACAAAAAATTTTCTTCCAAAGACCCTTAAGTCAGTATGATTTTGTTTTCTGACTATCATAATCTCATATGAAGTCTTCTTGTGGAACTTGTTGATAGTGGCTCTATTCAGAACATGACAAGCAGTGTTCACTGCCTCAACCCAGAAGTATTCTAGGAGAGAAGTGTCACTGAGAAATATTCTACCTGCCTTTATGAGAGCCCTATTTTTCCTCTCAACTATCCGTAATTCTCTAGTGTCGACTAAATCCACCTATGGGGGGGGGGGGAATAGGTGTCGTGCGGTCTTTTGTGGAATTAAATGTACCTGCACAAAATAACAAACACAACACAGGAAATACACAAAGAGTTATAGTGGTTCCCCGATTTGGGTACGTCCACTTTCCCCCTTCGACCTATCTCCCACCAAGGGACGACTCGGTCACTTCTCCAAACGGATTGAAATCCAATCCTCACACTACAGAAGGAACCCTTCCAACAAAAGAGTCACCACTGCACCACCACGGGTTGCACCCAACCCTTATAACTAGGAATAAAAATTCCTTTACAACAAAACCAAAATAGAAGGTATAAGAAAATACAAACAACACTTATGGAGAATCTGATGTCCTTCTTCGTTCGTTGAGGATTTCTTGAAAGTAATGAAGAGTCCACAACCGGATTTCTCTCTTGGAGAGGATCTTGACAAGATCGGCGGCAACAAGTGAATGCGGCGGAGATACTTTATAGATCCAAACTTTTTGACGAAGCAAGCAAGGTCTACGAACGATCTCAGTCGGATAAGTCGTCTCAATCAATTCGGAATGAAGAACTAACCTCGTTCAACGAATTGAGAGACAAGAGATCTCAAGAGAGATGCGTGAGATGCACTGCTAGCCTCGGTGCTATCGTCGGAAGATCAAAGATGACCGGAGATTATCGGCGACGACGAACTGCGAGCGGCGACAAGCGATCGGCGGTTTCCGTGATCGGCTAGGGCAGGTCGTCGGCTGCTCTTGATTTCTCGTGAATAGTTACTGTAAAGGTTGAAATACGCATGTATATATACCTGAGGACAACCCTAAAGTCTGTTGTGGGACCCACAAGGAGAAGCCCTAGCCCCGGCCGAAACAGTGCAAAACATCTTTGTTCGGTTCAGCGAGAGAAGAAAATTTCCTAAGGCAAAATCGGCGAGAATCGTTGGTGATTCCCGTTGAAGTCGGCGGGAATCACTCACAATTCCCATCGATTCTGCCTTGTCCTAATTTCAGTTGGAAACTTTGTCATCCGGAGGAAATCGGCAGGAATGCAGACTGATTCTCGTCGAATCGGCGGGAATCACTAACGATTCCCGTTGAAGTCGGCGAGAATCACTTAGTGATTCCCGTCGATTCTCCCTTGGCAGAATTTCGGATTGGAAAACTGATAGCTGGAAGAATTCGGCGGCAATGCAGACTGATTCTCGTCGAATCGGCGGGAATCACAAACGATTCTCGTCGAAGTCGGTGAGAATCACTTAGTGATTCCCGTCGATTTTGACTTAGAAGAATTTTCTCTTCCTTCCCTTGATGACTTGATCTTTGACCCATCTTTGCTCCTTCTTCTGCTCTTGATCTGCCTTAATCCTGTACTTGAAAATAAGTACACTCCAATAGAGAGAGCACACGTGAGTCAACACACTGATCTGCTCAACGAGGGATTACGTTGCGCAGACCCGTGTATATTGACCCACTACACCCTGACATTGGTGTGTACTTAGCATGAAATAGTTGAAAGCATAACTTGATAGAAGATCGTCAAATACATTGTCAATTCAACTTAGCTTGTTCAGGGGCTTCTTCAAATCAGGTACATTGTGTATACAATACCCAACAATCTCCCTCTATTTGAAGAAGCCAATACCCTACAAGCTAAGGTGAATAGAAGAGATGGGAATGAAAATCATAAAATGAAAATTCAGTTGAGAGTGAAATTCATTACCATTTTCTTGAGAGGATACTTAACCATTGGCAGTCACCTTAGCCCTAGCCGAGAGGGTAGTCTCCCCATTTTTGGCTTCTGCAAATCTGGGACTTCACTTGGAGCATAAAGCTCCCCCTCAGTTCTTGCATCTGTGCCCGATCTTGAATTCCTAGCAGATGCTCCCCCTTGATTTAAGAGCCTTGAGCCCTTCAGTCTTCAATCTTCATAGTTCAGCATGCCGAGTTCAGTTTTGAAGAGACTGAACTTGGCCTCTTCTAGGGGCTTTGTGAAGATATCTGCAATCTGCATATCCGTGGGGACATAGCAGAGAGATATATCTTTGTTTTCCACATACTCCCGAATGAAGTGGTAGCGCACTTCAATATGCTTCGTTCTGCTGTACGACACTGGATTGTTCGCAATTGCTATTGCACTCGAGGAGTCGCAATACATAGGAACTTCTCTGAACTGCAAGTCATAATCTTCGAGTTTATTTTTGATCCAAAGAAGTTGTGCGCAACAGCTTCCTGCAGAGATGTACTCAGATTCAGCCGTGAAGGTTGCGACACAGTTCGGCTTTTTACTGTTCCATGAAATAAGCCTACTTCCGAGGAATTGGCACGTCCCGTAAGTGATTTTCCAATCATCACTACTTCCTACAAAGTCAGCATCTGAAAATCCTATCAGCTCGACATCATTGTTTCTTGGGTACCATAAGCCAAGATTTGGTGTACCCTTAAGGTATCTAAGAATCCGCTTTGCAGCGACATAATGAGATTCCTTAGTGTTCACCTAATATTTAGCACAAACGCATGTGGAAAACATAATATCCGGTCTACTAGCAGTAAGGTAGAGCAGGGATCCAATTATGCTTCTTTATTTGGTTTCATCAAAAGGTTTCCCTTTCTCATCCTTGTCTAGAGACACAGTGGATCCCATTGGAGTCTGTTGGTACCCTAGTTTGATTTGAGTTTAGTCTTGTCTTTTTAGTCCCTTGACCCAAGAAATATCTATGGTCAATGGTTAGTGGTCTAGCTGTAGAGTCCCCGCTTTTCCAGATGAAGAATTTGGTTAAGTAGGTTTTTCGTTCGACTATAGTCGAACGCCGCTCGACTATCGTCTATCGGCTGATCGACGATCGTCTATCAGTTGGTCGACCTTCTATCTTCGTTGATAGTTCGACTATCTGTTGATAGGTCGACTATCTGTGTTTTCTTTGATAGGTCGACTATCTGTTGATAGGTCGACTATCTGCTTGGTTTGGTAGTTCGACTATCTATCCTGATAGTTCAACTATCTGATAGCTCGACTATCTGTTGATAGGTCGACTATCTGTTCCGCTTTGATAGGTCGACTATCTGTTGATAGGTCGACTATCTGTCGTCTTTGGTAGTTCGACTATCTAACCTGATAGTTCAACAATCTGATAGCTCGACTATCTGTTGATAGGTCGACTATCTGTTCCGTTTTGATAGGTCGACTATCTGTTGATAGGTCGACTATCTGTTTTCTGAGATAGGTCGACTATCTGCTTGATAGGTCGACTATCTGTTTGTGTTTGATAGTTCGACTATCTGTCCGGATAGATCGACTATCTGATAGTTCTACTATCGGTTCTGGTAGGTCGACTATCTGCCGTGGTAGTTCGACTATCTTCTTTGATAGGTCGACTATCTGGATCGTTCGACTATCTGCCCGATAGGTCGACGATCTCCGTGCATCGGTCGACGATCTCCGAGGGTCGTTCGACGCTTTCTGTTTGCCTTTTTATTTTGTATTTATTTATTCTATTTAATAAATTAATACATTATCTGGCATTTTATTTCTGTTGTTTTATGATAATATTTCCAGGCAATATATGCTCCATCCCTTTTGCCTGAGTAAAATCTTTTCAGATAAAGTCGTTTGTCTTATTAGCTGTCATTATATTTTACTTTATCTGCTGTCAGTCCTTTGTAGCCGTTAGACTGAAAAGTCTTCCTTTTGCTATAAAGAGTTTGTTTCTGATGTGATTTTATTTAGTACCTTTATTATCAGATTGCTGCCTGCAGTTTCTTTGAAAAAGGTTTATCCCTTTTATAGAATATTTTGTTGCAGAGTTTGTTTGTCCTTGTAATATTTGCAGCCCAGGTTTCAAGTTTCAGAAGAAGACAAACAGTTCAAATTGAAAAGAGCCGTTGCTTGTTGCTGCTATAAAAGGAATCCTTTGGAGAAGGATTTCAGCTAGCAAACCAGTTATTAAATTAGCATTCAAGCCTTCATCAAGTCCAAGTTCACTGCTCTCAGCAATATTGATTCAACTGAGAAGTGTTAAGCTCTTCTGCTCTTCTTCAACCTGAGTTCTCCTACTTCCAGGAAGTTCAGACTCAGAGTTCTTTTGAAGAAGAAGAAGAAGAAGATAGCTGCTAGAAGATTTCTATTTTATATTTTATTTATCTTCTTTTAGTTTTTCCTTCAGTTTTTTTACTAAAGAGTTTCTGCACTGAAGCAAGACTTCACCTGGACGTTCTTTGAGCCAGGGGGAGCCTTGATTCCTTTGAGCTGTCGAGCTCAGTGCAAGTCTTTGTGTTTCTCTAATCTATTGTAAAATAGAGAAGACATCTTAACCTTCTTTCCCCCTCCTGTACAGGGTTATTACTCCCTTCAAAAGTATCCCTTGGTGGCAGGGCACCTGATCAAAAACCTGTGTTCGGTTTTTAGACACCTGATCAAAAGTCTAAAGGGTCTCTTGATCTACCTGAAGCAGATCTTGTGGTGGCAGGGCACCTGATCAAAAACCTGTAGTGAATTCCTACCGTGTGGGTAGAAGAGTGGACGTACCCAAGTTGTTTGGGGAACCACTATAAATTCCTTGTGTCGTCTGGCTTGCTTAATTTAATTACTTGCATTGTGGCTGTGAGTAGATATAACTAGGTTTGCTAGTTGCTGATTAGGATTTCCAAGCCTTAACTGTAATTACAGTTAGCTTGAGTTTGTGCACAACACTTGTGTTAGGCTTTAGGGTTATCTCCTTATCTATAAGCTTTTCATTCCGCATTTCACTCCAAGGGAGTTGGGTAGACTATTAAGTTTTGTCTAGTGCAAAATTTGATAACTCTATTCACCCCCCCCCCCCTCTAGAGTAGTATCTATCCCTTCACTTTCAATTGGTATCAGAGCCAGGTTGACTGACTGAATAGGCTAACACCTAAGTCACAAGATCCTGATAGATACCAAAAGTTTATAGATATTTACTATCACTATCATGGCCCAGTCTAAGGATTATTCTAGCACCAACCTCCAGCATGCAACTTAGCTAAGTTTGGCATCTGGAAGGCAAGGATAAAATTATATATGAATTCTATTGATGAAAGCATCTTTGCTTCTATTTTGTCAGGACCCCCAAGAGCACCTGCTGCTGCTTCTGCCTCATCATCTGATATGAGTGCAGTGCCTCCTCCAAACTAAAATGATGAGTATAAGAAGGCAAAGATAGCAGATGCCAAGGCGATGAACATTCTGGCTCAGACAATGTCTGATGAGGTATTCCAGAAGGTTGCTGATTGCCCTTTAGCAAAAGCTATGTAGGATACACTGAACCAGATTGTAGCTGGTTCAGCTGATGAAAGGAAGGACAGAAGGTCCAACCTTATCTCACAATATGAGAACTTCAAGAAAACTGATGCTGAATCAGTTGAAGCCATGTATACCAGGCTCAGCTCAATCATCAATGAGCTGAGGACCCTTGACAAGGACATATCATTGACAGAGGTCAATGATAAGATTCTTATGTGCTTCCCTAGCACATGGGAACTGAGGATCTGGCCCATCAAGGAAGCCAGAAGTACAAATGAGATTTCAACTGAAGCCCTTCTCGGCAAGCTCAAGTCTTTTGAGAAAGTGCTGAAGACAAGGGAAGCAGAAGCTGAAGCAAAGACCCCCACTCCAACAAGAAAAGAGCAATCTCTAGCTCTTAAGGCTGCTGATGCTTCTGAAGGCAGCCAATCCAATGAGGAACTAATAGCATTATTTGCCAAGAGGTTTCTCAAGATGGGGAGAAAGGAATTCAGAAAGAAGTCTTCACGCTATGAAGACAAACCAAGGTATGACCGCTCACCTGCTAAAGAAATTATTTGTTATGGTTGCAGGAAACCTGGACATATCTTACCAGAGTGTCCAGAGGAGAAAAACAAAGATAAGAGGAAAGAAAAGGAACAGCACAGGAAGCACTCCAAGCCATCCTCCTACAAGAACAAGAAGAAGGAGAGAGGTTTCGTCGCTGAAACCTGGAGTGATTCTGATGAAGAATCTTCCTCCTCAAGCTCCAGTGAGGATGAGGAAGAGAAGAAGGCAAAGGAAGTTTGCCTGATGGCAATAGATGCCTGCAGCAATCACTCTGCTGCAGAGAATTCAGATTCAGAAGAAGAAATGCCAACAGAAGATGAGGTACTATCTTCTTATGACTTCACTTCTGAAGAATTTAAATTAGATTTTAAATCCTTATGCTTAGACTTAATTAGTTCAGAAAAAGAGATTAAAGAACTTAGAAATAAGTTAGCTGACTCAGAATTAATTGCTACAGAAAATATTAAGTTATAGGAAGATCTCACTACTTGTAGTGAAGAAATTAAATTTCTTAAAATAGAGTTAGCTAAGTCTAAAAGGTTAGAGGAATCTCTAAATGGTAGAAGCCTTAAGCTATTAGAGATAACCAGCATGACTAACACTAGGTCAGGTAATAACAAACTAGGCTTAGGAGCTTCTCCTAGTGAACCCCCAGTTATTCTCAAAAATAATCTTTCAACTCCAGTGAACTTTATCTCAGCTGATGGGATAAAGAACACTGAGCAAGTAAATCAAGTTAATAAAACTTTAAATAAAGCTAAGAGAGAAAAGAGGAAGAAATTTTTTAAAGAAATGCAAAGAGCGTCGAACGCCGCTCGACGATCGGAAGCTCAATGGTCGAACGAAGCTCGACGATCTGAGCACCCATCGTCGAACATCGATCGACGTTTTCAACATGATTTTCAAAATCATCATCAAACCCGTAGAAACCTAAATGAAAATAGAAACCCTAGGTTTGTTGACCCATCATCTGCATGGAGAATCCCACCTAGGAGATCTCACCCATTAGGTTATCACTCTCAGCCTGCATTTTCATTTATTTCTAGCTTTTCTTATGTGAAAAACAAGGGACCCAAGGTTACCTGGGTCCACAATGTCTAAATGAATGTCTTGCAGGTGAAGGCATATCCTATCACTCAAAATAAGTGGTATTTGGATAGTGGATGCTCCAAGCATATGACAGGAACTAAAAATCTTTTGTCAAAGTTCAAAGCTAAGCTCGGCCCAAAGGTGATCTTTGGAGATTCCAGCTGTGGTCAGACAGAAGGCTATGGCAGGATAACAATTGGAGATGTTACTTTCAAGAGAGTTGCATATGTGACAGGACTGAAGCACAATTTGATCTCAGTCAGCCAGCTATGTGATGCTGGCTACCAGGTTTCATTTTCTAACTCTTCTTGTAATATTACTTTAAATAATAATATTGTTTTAGTAGGCATTAGAATAGGCAATATTTATTTAGTAGATTTCAATTCAACTCATTCTGAAATCTGTTTATTTAATGAAGTAACAATTAATAATAATTCTTTGTGGCATAAGAGGCTTAGTCATGTTAACCTTAAAAATATATCTAGGTTATCTAAACACAACCTTATTAGAGGTTTACCTTCTTGCCCCTACAAGAAGGAGAGCCTATGCAAGGCTTGTCAGGTAGGCAAGCAAACCAAGAATTCTTTTAAATCTATAAATAAAAGTGATTCTCCTAGAATCCTGTATTTATTACATTTGGACCTATTTGGCCCAATAAATTTACAGAGTTTAGGAGGGAAGTATTACACCTTAGTCATTGTAGATGACTTCTCTAGGTTCAGTTGGGTTTTCTTTTTGAGAACTAAGGCTGATAACTTCAAAGCCCTTACAGACTTTCTATTATGTGTGCAGACTGAGTACTCTACTCATGTGGCCTTGATCAGAAGTGATCATGGTACTGAGTTTGACTCTCTTCTCATGCAAGAATTCTGTGAGAGAGAAGGTATCAAACATAGCTTCTCAGCTCCTAGAACTCCCCAACAAAATGGGGTAGTTGAAAGGAAGAACAGAACACTTATTGAAGCTGCTAGCACATTGTTGGCTGATGCTAATATGCCTCTTTCCTATTGGGTAGAAGCTGTGAGTACAGCCAATTATGTCTTGAATAGAAGTCTGATACACAAGCTTAAGTGTAAAACTCCTTATGAGTTGCTTAAAGGAAAGAAACCTAAAATTAATTATTTTAGAGTTTTTGGCTGTGTAGTTTATATTCATAATAACAATAAAGAATATCTTAGAAAGTTTGAAGCAAAAGTTTCAATGGGAATTTTTCTAGGATATTCCCAAGTAAGCAAAGCTTATAGGGTTTATAACAAATCAACCTGTAAAATTGAAGAATCTGTGCATGTATCTTTTGATGAGTCTCAGATGTTTTACAAGGAGAAGGAAAATTCTCCTTCCCCCAGTTCATTGCAGGTACCTGATGCTAATCAAGAAATTCTTCAACTATCAACTCTTTAGATCACTAAATCAGACAGTGATGAAGACATTGCTGAAGCTGTTGTTGTTCCACCAACAGTAGATCAAATTCCTCCTGAGGAATTAATCCCAACTGTTGCTGAAGATCACATCCCACCTGCTGATATTGTCACACTTAGAGATCACCCTACATCTCAAGTGATTGGAGACATATCAGCTGGTGTGCAAACAAGACATCAATTAAGATAGGATGTGATGCACGCTTGTTTGCTCTCACAGGTTGAGCCCCTCACCTTTAAAGATGCAGAGCTAGATCCCCACTGGATCATTGCTATGCAAGAGGAACTCAATCAGTTTGAGAGATGTAAAGTTTGGACTTTGGTTCCAAGACCTAAAGGCCAACTAATCATAGGCACCAAGTGGGTGTATAGAAACAAGTTGGATGCAAATGTAATTATTGTAAGGAATAAATCTAGGCTTGTAGCTCAGGGCTACAGACAGGAGGAAGGTATAGATTATGACCAAACATTTGCTCCTGTTGCAAGGCTAGAAGCAATAAGGATCTTCTTGGCCTATGCAGCCTTCATGAAGTTTAAGGTCTTTCAGATGGATGTCAAAAGTGCATTCCTGAATGGTGAGCTTAAGGAAGAGGTGTTTGTTGAACAACCACCAGGGTTTGTTTCTTCAACTCAGCCCTCACATGTGTTCAAGTTGCAGAAAGCTCTTTATGGACTAAAGCAAGCCCCTAGAGCCTGGTATGAGACTCTAGCTAGTTTCCTGTTAGAGCACAACTTTACTAGGGGAGTAGTTGATAGAACCCTTTTCGTCAAGCACCACAAGGACACAATCCTGTTAGTTCAAGTGTATGTGGATGATATTATATTTGGCTCCACTGATCCCAAACTGTGCAAAAAGTTTTCCAACTTGATGCATTCCAAGTTTGAGATGAGTAGTATGGGTGTGCTGTCTTACTTTCTTGGTCTCCAAGTTAAGCAAGATGCTGATGGTATCTTCATCTCCCAATCCAAATATGCCAAGGAATTGGTAAAGAAATTTGGGATGGCTGATGCTTCAGCAATGCCTACACCTATGGCTACTAATGAGGTTATTTATTCTGATGATCACGGCAAGCCAGTTGATCAAAAGAATTATAGGGCCATTGTTGATTCCCTATTATATTTAACTGCAAGTAGGCCAGATATAATGTTTGCTTACATGCCTTTGTGCTAGATTCCAGGTCAACCCCAAGGAATCTCATCTGATTCTTCTCAAGAGAATCCTGAGATACCTGAAGGGATGTCCAAATATAGGACTTTGGTACCCAGCAGAATCAGAATTTGAGTTAATTGGATACTCTGACTCTGATTATGCTGGTTGCAGAGTTGACAGGAAGAGCACCTCAGGAACTTGTCAGTTTTTGGGAGAGAGATTGGTCTCTTGGTTCTGTAAGAAGCAGGCTTCTTTCTCAACTTCAACTGCAGAAGCTGAATATATAGCAGCTGCCAGTTGTTGTTCACAGATCCTGTGGATTCAAAACTAGCTTGTGGATTATGGTTACTCACACAAGAACACCAAAATCATGTGTGATAGTACCAGTGCTATCTCAATTGCACAAATTCCAATGCACCACTCTAGAACAAAGCACATTGAGATCAGGCACCATTTCCTGAGAGATTGTGTGGAAAAGAATAAGATTTGTCTTGAATTCATATCCACTGAGTTTCAGAGAGGTGATATTTTCACCAAGCCCTTAGATGAACAGAAACATCTGTTCTTTTTGGTTCAACTAGGCATGATCAATGGAAGAGACTAAGTGTGACTATATCTGCCAATGTTGAAACTTGTTTGAAGATAGTCGAACGACGTTCGAAGATAGTCGATCGGGTCAAGCCCATCGTCGACCTATGGTTGATGAAAGCTTGTCTGATTGAAGATCGTCGACCGGCATTCAACCATCGTCGAACATGTCGAGCTCATCGTCGATCCCTGGATGACGACAGCTTGTTGTTTGAGAAGCCAGAGATAGTCGAACGATTGATCGACTACTCTGCTTCGGGGCCGATCGTCGAACGACCGTTCGAACATCGGGTCCAGTATCTTTTAAATAGATCGACTATCTCCGGTCTAATATAAAGCCGATAGTCGACCTAGGTTAAAAGATCTTTTGTTTTATCGTCGACGGAGAGCGTCCTTTCGCATTCCGTCTTCCCGCTTGCTCCTCCTCTTGCGATTTTCTGCCGATTCGTCCTCTCCGTCTCTCTCGCATCCTCTCAAGCTCTTTCAATGGCGGTTTCTCCAGCAGTGCTAGCTGTCGTGAAGTTCGATGCAGTTTTCAGTGTCGATTTTGATGCATTTAGTTGCTGTGAAGCAGGGATTGTGGAAATCCTTCAGTTATGTCGGGATCAAGGTCTAGAAAGATTAATGTCGACAAGGATTAAGATAAATGTTCCCGAGATTAAGGAATGGGCTTTCACTTCATCATCCACTGACGATTCGATGACTAGCTCCATTGGCAGAGAAGAGGTTATTTTAACTCCTGCCATTCTGACTGATGTTTTTGGTTTGATAAATGGTGAAGAAGATTATGAGCAAGATGCTCAAGAGTTTGGAAGAATGCTGATTGAGCTGGGACATGCGGAGGGCATTCCCACGAAGCTGCTCAAGGTAAATTTCCCCTTTAAGATTAAATTTCTTGCTGAGATAGTTGGAAAAGTGCTCCTTAGGAAGCACTCTGCTCATGACAACATTACAAGGCAACAATTTGCACTGATGTGTGCAATTGTTAATCAAGAAAAGGATAAATTGGGCAGGTGTTCTGTTTGATTTGATAAGGAAAAAGAATAGTAAGAAAGTGGTTACCCTAGGCAGGGTTATTGGAATTTTTCTAAAGGAGAAGTATTCTCATCTACTAGTTTCAGCTGCTACTACAATTAATGCCAGCAAGAAGATGGATCCCCATTTGTTCTCAAAGTGGAAGAGGACATTTGTGAAGCCCGCTCTCACAGGGGCTGCTCCAGCGACATCCGAGAGCACAAGGACTGATTCAGTCACTCCTCACCCTGAAGAAGCTGGCTCAGCTCATCCTTCTCTTCCATCATCTTCTTCTGCCTTACCATCAACTTCTACTGAAGTAGTTCCATCCTCTTCAGTTCCGTCTACCTCAGTTGAAGTTCCATCAACTTCAGCTGAAGTATGACTTTCTGCTTCTCCTGTTCTAGATACAACCACGGTTGTTATCCCTTCTCCTCCTGCATCTCCTTATACCTTCTCATCTAGCTAGGATATCTGCTCCTAGTTTTGATTTGATAGGAATTGAGAGGACTCCCACACCTCGTCAGTCTCCTATTAGTTCTCCAGCTCAACAGGAATTCATTCCTCCTGATGATCTTCCATCATCTGCAGTTCCCCCACATTCTTTTGAAGTCACCCCAGCATTCATCTCCAGCATTTTGGAGTTGATTACCCCTTCAATCAAAATTATGATTGAAGAGGCAATTGCTCCACTTGCTTCCTCCATTGCTACCTTGACTGCTACCATCCAATCCCTCTCTAAATCTGCTGAGCCCTCTTCTTCTAGGGGCCTGGTTTCAGTTCCCACTGAAATCAGGCAGGGGGAGATGTTTTATGAAGATGTCTCAGAGTGTCCAGCCTCCCCTCCAGCAGATCCTCCAGCAGATCCTCTGTCAGATATAGTGATGATGACTGCTCCAGCTCAAGAAGAATCAGTTTCAGTGTTATCTGAAAAAGAAATATCTGATGCAATTATGTTATCTGAATTTGCTGTAAAAGTTTGTTTAGAAGATCTCACCACTCCTTTGGTTGCCCGTTTCCTAGAAGGCATTATTACATCCTATCTAGATGAATCCTGGGAGTTGGTCAAGTCTGAAGGTATGTCACTCATTGAGTTTATAGACTATTCAATTAATCTGTCAGTATGTGAATACCTGGAAGGTATGATTAGTTGTTATTTAGCGGATTTGTGTTCTTGATTCTTCAGATGAAATCCTAGAAGATATAGCTGCTCAGGTTATAGTAGTTGTTTCAGAAGCTGCTCCAGATGTTCCTGATGTTCAAGTAGATCCAGAATTGGATTCCTTCTTAGATGATATAGAAGATGTGTCTGAAAGTCAAGATGAAATCAAAGATGACACCCCTGTACTGAGTTTGGAAGAAGAAAAAGCTAGAGCTGCTTGGCAATTAAGAGTACAATCTATGTTGGAAGAAAAAGAAAAGGATTTACAAGTTGAAAAGTCAACAGTTTGGGATGATTCTCCAGGACCTGACCTGGATGCTCTTCTGGCTCAGGATGCCATTGAAGAAGAAAAGGAAAAAGCTGCTTTAAAGGAAAAGGCTGTTTCTGAAGCCTATGACCCATATGACAATCCTCCATCATCTCACTCTGAAGATGAAGATGATTCTGATTTATCTGAGAATGCTAAGAGAAAGAAAGCTGCACAGAAGAAAAGAAAAGATGTTGCTCCTCCTCCTCTCAATCGTGATAATGACACTCCATATTATATTCTGAAAGGAATTGACCCCAAGTCAAAAGAGTTTCAACATTGGATGTGGTTCTCCAAGAACCAGCAAAAAGAGAGAAAGAGATCTAAGAGGTATGATAGTCCTGTTTCAAGATGGACTCCCAGAGGTCCTCCTCCTCCTCCTGGTGCAGGAGCCTCTGGCAACCTTTCTGCTAATCCATCTGCCTCTTCTGGAAAATCTACACCTTCTCAGTCTTCTTCAAGGAAAAGCTCCCAAGGTTTTCAAGGTAAATCATATTCTGGCTATCAAAGAACTGATACAGTGAGAGAACAAGTGAAGGAGGTTGTGTATCAAAGACCAACCTTTTCCCCTCCTCCTTCTCCAAAGAAAAGAGTTTCATCTCCAATGCCAGTGCATTCTGAAAAAGTTGTTTCAAAAGGTAAGTAGTTTATTTTGTTTAAAAATTCTAGCAAGAACTTTGCTAAGTCTGCTCCCCTGTCTTATCTAGTTAATCAAGATAAAGAACCAGATGATACTCATTCTGAGACTGTTTATGAAAGTCCTGAGCTTGATCCTAACTTTAGGATGGCTCGTTTTCTCGAATTGGTTGGAGCAGCTCAAATCAGAAAAGCAAAAGCTGAAGGAAAGGACACTACTGGATTAACCACAATGTCTACATTCAGAAAGAAGGAGTTCGAAAAGTTCCAGGTTAGCCCTGATGTATTTGACCCTTCAAAGTATATGGAAAAGCACCCTGAAGCAGTTGTTCCAAGGGCTGTAGAACTGAAGATCATTGGCGAGCAAGATTTGAAGCTATCCAAGAAAGAAGCTATTGATCCTTTGCGGAAAATTTCTTTTGTCCCTAGCTCTTCTGTCCCTAAACCAGATTCTGTAGACTCTTAATTTTGATTGACTGCTGTTATATATATCTGACTGTTTGTTAATTGCTAGTTAATTGTTATCTATTTCCTGTATTGATTATAGTGTTCTATAGCTAGCTCTGTGTTTTAGTTTTTAAGAGACTTAACTCAAATAGGGGTAGATTTTTGGTACCCTTGTTTGATTTGAGTTTAGTCTTGTCTTTTTAGTCCCTTGACCCAAGAAATATCTATGGTCAATGGTTAGTGGTCTAGCTGTAGAGTCCCCGCTTTTCCAGATGAAGAATTTGGTTAAGTAGGTTTTTCGTTCGACTATAGTCGAACGCCGCTCGACTATCGTCTATCGGCTGATCGACGATCGTCTATCAGTTGGTCGACGTTCTGTCTGCGTTGATAGTTCGACTATCTGTCTTTTCTTTGATAGGTCGACTATCTGTTGATAGGTCAACTATCTGCTTGGTTTGGTAGTTCGACTATCTGTCCTGATAGTTCAACTATCTGATAGCTCGACTATCTGTTGATAGGTCGACTATCTGTTCCGCTTTGATAGGTCGACTATCTGTTGATAGGTCGACTATCTGTCGTCTTTGGTAGTTCGACTATCTGACCTGATAGTTCAACTATCTGATAGCTCGACTATCTATTGATAGGTCGACTATCTGTTCCGTTTTGATAGGTCGACTATCTGTTGATAGGTCGACTATCTGTTTTCTGAGATAGGTCGACTATCTGTTTTCTGAGATAGGTCGACTATCTGCTTGATAGGTCGACTATCTGTTTGTGTTTGATAGTTCGACTATCTGTCCGGATAGATCGACTATCTGATAGTTCGACTATCTGTTCTGAATAGGTCGACTATCTGCCGTGGTAGTTCGACTATCTTCTTTGATAGGTCGACTATCTGGATCGTTCGACTATCTGCCCGATAGGTCGACGATCTCCGTGCGTCGGTCGACGATCTCCGAGGGTCGTTCGACGCTTTCTGTTTGCCTTTTTATTTTGTATTTATTTATTCTATTTAATAAATTAATACATTATCTGGCATTTTATTTCAGTTGTTTTATGATAATATTTCCAGGCAATATATGCTCCATCTCTTTTGCCTGAGTAAAATCTTTTCAGATAAAGTCGTTTGTCTTATTAGCTGTCATTATATTTTACTTTATTTGCTGTCAGTCCTTTGTAGCCGTTAGACTGAAAAGTCTTCCTTTTGCTATAAAGAGTTTGTTTCTGATGTGATTTTATTTAGTACCTTTATTATCAGATTGCTGTCCTGCAGTTTCTTTGAAAAAGGTTTATCCCTTTTATAGAATATTTTGCTGCAGAGTTTGTTTGTCCTTGTGATATTTGCAGCCCAGGTTTCAAGTTTCAGAAGAAGACAAACAGTTCAAATTGAAAAGAGCCGTTGCTTGTTGCTGCTATAAAAGGAATCCTTTGGAGAAGGATTTCAGCTAGCAAACCAGTTATTAAATTAGCATTCAAGCCTTCATCAAGTCCAAGTTCACTGCTCTCAGCAATATTGATTCAACTGAGAAGTGTTAAGCTCTTCTGCTCTTCTTCAACCTGAGTTCTCCTGCTTCCAGGAAGTTCAGACTCAGAGTTCTTTTGAAGAAGAAGAAGAAGAAGATAGCTGCTAGAAGATTTCTATTTTATATTTTATTTATCTTCTTTTAGTTTTTCCTTCAGTTTTTTTACTGAAGAGTTTCTGCACTGAAGCAAGACTTCACCTGGACGTTCTTTGAGCCAGGGGGAGCCTTGATTCCTTTGAGCTTTCTAGCTCAGTGCAAGTCTTTGTGCTTCTCTAATCTATTGTAAAATAGAGAAGGACATCTTAACCTTCTTTCCCCCTCCTGTACAGGGTTATTACTCCCTTCAAAAGTATCCCTTGGTGGCAGGGCACCTGATCAAAAACCTGTGTTCGGTTTTTAGACACCTGATCAAAAGTCTAAAGGGTCTCTTGATCTACCTGAAGCAGATCTTGTGGTGGCAGGGCACCTGATCAAAAACCTGTAGTGGATTCCTACCGTGTGGGTAGAAGAGTGGACGTACCCAAGTTGTTTGGGGAACCACTATAAATTCCTTGTGTCGTCTGGCTTGCTTAATTTATTACTTGCATTGTGGCTGTGAGTAGATATAACTAGGTTTGCTAGTTGCTGATTAGGATTTCCAAGCCTTAACTGTAATTACAGTTAGCTTGAGTTTGTGCACAACACTTGTGTTAGGCTTTAGGGTTATCTCCTTATCTATAAGATTTTCATTCCGCATTTCACTCCAAGGGAGTTGGGTAGACTATTAAGTTTTGTCTAGTGCAAAATTTGATAACTCTATTCACCCCCCCTCTAGAGTAGTATCTATCCCTTCACTTTCAGAGTCCTCATAGACGTTGCATTCTCCATTCCGAATTTCTTGAGGAGTTTATTTGTGAACTTCGTCTGAGAAATTAAAATTCCATCCTCAGACTGTTTCACTTGAAGTCCCAAGAAATACTTTAGCTCTCCCATGCTGCTAAATTCAAACTTTCCTTGCATAAGTTTAGAAAACCTCTTGCAAAGATTGTTGTTCGTTGAGCCGAAATTTATGTCATCGACATAGATTTGCACCAGCAGAATCTTGCCTTTTACTTCCTTAAGAAACAACGTCTTATATATTTTTCCTCTTGAGAACTTGTTCTCAAGAAGAAAACTAGACAGAGTCTCATACCAAGCTCGAGAAGCTTGTTTTATGCCATATAATGCCTTATTAAGAAAGTAAACATGATTAAGGAATGTTGGATTAACAAAACCTGTCGGTTGCGCGACATATACTTCCTCTTTCAAATTTCCATTTAGGAACGCAGATTTCACGTCCATCTGATAGACAGTGAATCCTTTGTGAGAGGCATATGCCAGGAACAACCTGATCGCCTCGAGCCTTGCAACTAGGTGCAAAGGTTTGGTCGAAGTCAATCCCCTCCTCTTGTCTGTACCCTTGAGCCACCAGTCTTGCCTGGTTTTTAATGATGACACCGTGTTCATCCAGTTCTTTTCTGAAGATCCACTTAGTGCCGATCACATTCTGTTTCTTTGGTCTTGGAACAAGTGTCCAGATGTTGCATCGTTCGAATTGATGCAGTTCATCTTGCATGGCCAATATCCAAGATGCATCTTTGTTCGCTTTGTCGAACTTCTTTGGCTCAACCTGTGACAAAAAACTAAGCTGCAGAATCTCGTTAAATGTACCTCTGCGAGTTCTGACACCGTCACGAGGATCTCCTATGATCTGATCTCTGGGATGATCCCTCGCGTGTCGGAGCTCTAAGAGTCTGGCATTTGGAGCTCCAACATCTTCTCGGGCTCCTCCCTCTTTTGGGAGATTTTCTCCATTCTGATTGTCATCTTCTCTAGTTCGGCGTTGAGGTGGAGATCTTGACGTACTTGGGAGTTGCATCTTTAGCAGTCTCATCGAGACTTAGCTGTTCAAGCCTTGCACCTGCATCTTCAAGAATGCTACTGGAAGAATTGCTATGAAGCAAGCTTCCTTCATCAAAAACAACATTAATGGACTCCTCTACCACTAGGGTTTTCTTATTGAAGACCCTATATGCCCGACTATGGCTAATATAGCCCATGAAGATGCCTTCGAAGCATTTTTCTCCGAATTTAGTACGTGGGTACTTCCCATTATTGAGTACATAGCATCTGCAGCCAAAAATCCTTAAATAGGACATGGTCGGTTTCCTGCCTTTCAATAGCTCATAAGGCATCTTACGATAATTCTTGTTGATCAATGCTCGGTTCTACACATGACAAGTCGTATTGACAACCTCTGCCCAGAAGTACTCTGGAAGAGAAGCGTCATTCAACATTGTCGTACATGCTTCAATGAGCGTTCTATTTCTCCTCTCCGCAACTCCGTTTTGCTGAGAAGTACGCGGGGAGGAAAACTCATGAAAGATACCATGTTCTTCATAGAATTTTGTCATAGCACCAGACTCGAATTCTGTTCCATGGTCACTTCTGATTTTGACCACGGAGCAGTTAAGTTCGTTTTGAATCTACTTGATAAAATTAGTTAAGATGTCAAACGTATCTGACTTTCGTTTCAAGAAGAACACCCACGTAAACTGAGAGTGATCATCAACAATCACTAGCGTATATGATTTTCCTCCTAAGCTATGAACTTGCACTGGACCGAACAAGTCCATTTGTAGAAGATAAAGACATCTGGAGGAGACTTTTTGTCTGCAATGCCCTTAAAGGTAGCCTGAGTCTGTTTGCCCTTCTCGCATGCAGGACAGGGGCTATCTTTGATGCACTTAATAGTAGGGGAATCCCTTACTAAATTCTTGGAAAACAGCATATTAAGAGTCTTGAAATTAATATGTGTTAATCTCTTGTGCCATTGTTCACAAAGAGATGCACTTACTTTTGCTACTAGGCACACGGGGTAGAAGAGTCTTAGCTAGGAAAATCTAAGCAAAAGATATTTCTGCTCCTAATGCCAGTTAATACCGTCTCCAAAGAGGCACATGATATTATCAAACACTTATCCTTGCAGAACTTAACGTCGTATCCTTTATCACACGACTAGCTTACACTGATCAGGTTATGGTTTAACCCTTCAATATAGGCCACGTCAGTGATAGAGAATACACCGTTAGAAATCATGCCATAACCCCTGGTTACTCCTCGATCAGATCCTCCAAAGATGACTTTGGGTCCACTTTCGACTGGGGAGTAATCACGCAACAGGCTTCTTTTACCGGTCATATGTCAGGAACATCCATTGTCGATGTACCAGATTGGCATTTTGGTGGCCTTTGGACATACCTGCAAAACAGAATTAGTTTCCCTTAGGAACCAGATCGAACTTGGGTCCTAGATTCCTTGTTAGCACACTCCCCCTCGAGTGGTTAACCCTACGAGTGGTCAGGCCTCGCATTGCTAACATGAGGAGTCTCGTTGAATCTTGGATTAAACCAACAATACATGGCAAAGTGACCAACTTTGCCACAGCACTAACAGTCAAACCTGTTGTACCGCTTCCTAGGCTCTAGCTTCACCCTTGGTACGGTGGGTCCAACCGGGGCCATGGATCTGGAGGTGGAGGCATCATGATGACATCAGTCACACGATTTCATCACTTCCTGTTCCTTCAGTATAACAGGCTTGGCCTTTGGTGCCTGCTTCCTATTATGGCCGCTAGAGAAAGTGCCATAATTATCCACTTGGATTTCCTCATAAGGTTCCTTGAAAACACTCTCACTGTAGTTTCGGGGGAAGGTCCAACCATCATACCGGCTCTTGGGCTTTTCAACCGAGGGCCAGAAGAAGTGGCCATAGGTTGACTCAAAGTCCTGCTCATTGCAAGGAAAGCCAGGCTTTCTGAATGAAACATGATTGAGTGGGGCCTTTCCCTTTTCTGCAGTAGACGCCTTCTTAGCAGCCTTATTTTTCCTCTATTTTCTTGTTTCTCCTGGATGATTTATAAGGCACACCTACATGCCCTAAGCCAGCCCTCTTAGCCTGAGCAGAGAATTCATCAACCAGAGGAAGAACGGTCTTGGGTATAGAGAAGCTTTTGACAATCTTCCTTTCTGCCGCAAGCTGTTCTTCCAACTTGTTTATTTCTTCTTGTTTTTGGTCAAAGAGCCTTAGAGACTCTGAGTGCTCAGAAGTCAGGTCCAGGTGTTCTTGTCGGAGAGAAATCAAGCTAGTGATCTCTTCTCTTTGGGACACACCCTCAGCCTTAAGGAATTTGATTCTTTTTTTTGAGCCCTCAACCTCTTGCGACATTCCTCAAAGGTATTAAGCAGAATCTCATACTTTTCGAGGAGCTCAGCTTCACGGGAAGATGGGCTGTCCTCGAGATCATCATCAGGAGACTTAGAGTTAGAGTCAAAGATGGGGGTACGATCTTTTACCTTCCCAGTAAATGGGGGACAGTCTCCATCTGAGTCAGAGCGACCCATTAGCCCGAAGTAGGCTTCCTCATCATCACTAGAGTCTGACGAATCAGATTCACTCAGTGTCTTTAGCTTTTTCGCAATGTAGCTCCTCTCCTTCTTCTTATCTCTAGAGGACTTGTGCTCCTGTCCCTTCCCCTTATCTCTCTTGCTTTGGTGGCAGTCAGCAACGACGTGGCATGGCTTATTGCATCCAAAGTAGATGATGACAGTAGAACAATGTTTGTTCTGTTTAGATTCATACCTGTCAGAAGAGTAATTCTTCTTCTGATGTCTGGAGGAGGAGCCATCTCTCTTTCTTTGATTCCTCATCTTGAGGAACTTCTTGAACTCTCGAGTGATGAAGGAGAATTCTTCTTCAGATAGCTCTGAGCCGGAAGAGCATGGCTCAGAGTTTTCTTCCTCATCCCTTTTCCAGTAGCGGGATGAGGCTGCACCCTTGCCTTTCCTTGAGTGATTGGCTTTCAGGGCTATAGTCTTTTCTTTGGCAGCGGCTTTATCGGCTTCTTCTTCAGCTTTTCTGGTGTTCAGCTGAAGCTCATAGGACATAAGCTTTCCAAACAGAATCTGGGGATCAGTTTTTGCCAGCTTGCCAAACTCTCTGATGTCGCAGATCTAGGTGTCTCATTCCTTAGTAAGGGATCTAAGGAATTTGTCATTTAGTTCACCATCGGTGAACACTCTGCCATAACCCTTCAGGGCATTGATGATCTTCAGGAAGTTCTCGAATGTCACTCCGATTTCTTCCTTGGGACCTTGCCTGAAGGCCTCATACTTTTGGTTCAGAAGGGATCTTCGATCATCCCTTACTTCATCTGTGCCTTCCATCATGATGATCAGGCAGTGTCAGATGTCCTTGGCAATCCTGCAGTTGCTGAAATTCTGCATCATGGAATCATCGATGATGCTTACAAGAATGTTCTGAGCTTTCTTGTCTAGTCCGACAAGCACCATCTCATCCTTATCCATTTCGGAAAGCTTCTTGGGCACCATCATGGTAGGATCAATGGTTGAGGCTTTAGTGGGGATATAAGGGCCCTCCTCCACTACCATGAAGAGTCGAGGGTCGACTGCTTCCATGTAGAACCTGATCCTTTCCTTCCAGATGGGAAAGTTCAGCTTGGTGCACACTGGGATCTTTCCTGAATACTTGAGTCCGTCCTTTTTCGATATCTTATTTCCTCTTAACACTAGACACAGGATCTTACTCAAGGTGTTAACCTTATTGACGAGGAACCTCCCTCTGATACCACTTATAATTCTCTAGTGTCGACTAAATCCACCTATGGGGGGGGGGAATAGGTGTTGTGCGGTCTTTTGCGGAATTAAATGTACCTGCACAAATTAACAAACACAGCACAGGAAATACACAAAGAGTTATAGTGGTTCCCCGATTTGGGTACGTCCACTTTCCCCCTTCGACCTATCTCCCACCAAGGGACGACTCGGTCACTTCTCCAAACGGATTGAAATCCAATCCTCACACTACGGAAGGTACCCTTCAATCAAAGGAGTCACCACTCCACCACTACGGGTTGCACCCAACCCTTATAACTAGGAATAAAAATTCCTTTACAACAAAACCAAAATAGAAGGTATAAGAAAATACAAACAACGCTTATGGAGAATCCGATGTCCTTCTTCGTTCGTTGAGGCTTTCTTGAAAGTAACGAAGAGTCCACAACCGGATTTATCTCTTTGAGAGGATCTTTACAAGATCGGCGGCAGCAAGTGAATGCAGGGCGATACTTTGTAGATCCAAACTTCTTGACGAAGCAAGCAAGGTTTACGAACGATCTCAGTCGGATCAGTCGTCTCAATCGATTCGGAATGATGAACTAACCTCGTTCAACGAATTGAGAGACAAGAGATCTCAAGAGAGATGCGTGAGATGCACTGCTAGCCTCGGTGCTGTCGCCGGAAGATCAAAGATGACCGGAGATTATCGGCGGCGACGAACTGCGAGCGGCGACAAGCGATCGGCGGTTTACGCGATCGACTAGGGAACGACGTTGGCTGCTCTTGATTTCTCGTGAATAGTTACTGTAGAGGTTCGAAATACGCATGTATATATACCTGAGGCAAACCCTAAAGTTCGTTGTGGGAACCACAAGGAGAAGCCATAGCCCCGGCCGAAACAGCGCAAAATATCTTTGTTCGGTTCAGCGAGAGATGAAAATTGCCTAAGGCAAAATCGGCGAGAATCATTGGTGATTCCCGTCGAAGTCGGCGGGAATCACTAACGATTCCCGTCGATTCTGCATTGGCCTAATTCCAGTTGGAAACTTTGTCAGTCGAAGGAAATCGACGGGAATGCAGACTGATTCTCGTCGAATCGGCGAGAATCACTAATGATTCCCGTCGAAGTCGGCGAGAATCACTTAGTAAGTCCCGTCGATTCTGCCTTGGCAGAATTTTTGTTTAGAAAACTGATAGCTGGAATAAGTCGGCGGGAATGCAGATTGATTCTCGTCGAATCGGCGGGAATCACAAACGATTCTCGTAGAAGTCGGTGAGAATCACTTAGTGATTCCCGTCGATTTTGACTTAGAAGAATTTTCTCTTCCTTCCCTTGATTACTTTATCTTTGACCCATCTTTTCTCCTTCTTCTGCTCTTGATCTTCGTTAACCCTGTACTTGAAAATAAGTACACTCCAATAGAGAGAGCACACGTGAGTCAACACACTGATCTGCTCAATGAGGGATTACATTGCGCAGACCCGTGTATATTGACCCACTGCACCCTGACATTGGTGTGTACTTAGCATGGAATAGCTGCAAGCACAATTTGATAGAAGATCATCAAATACATTGTCAATTCAACTTAGCTTGTTCAGAGGCTTCTTCAAATCAGGTACATTGTGGATACAATACCCAACACTATCCCATTTTACTAGGGTGTTCTTGGAGAAGAAAACTCCTCAATTATACCTTGCTCTTCACAGAACCTTGTCATGCTTTCAGATTGAAATTTTGAGCCATGGTCAATTTTGATTTTGAATACAGAATAGTTCATTTCTTTTTGAATTTGCTTAACAAAGGTCACGAAGATGTCACTGGTTTTAGACTTTTTCTTATGAAATAATACCCAAGCAAGTCTGGAGTAGTCATCAACTAACACAAGAGTGTAGACTTTCCTACCTAGACTGTGAACTGGCATAGTACTAAATAAGTCCATATGCAGGAGATATAAACACCTCATAGAATCTTTGGTCCCAATGATCTTAAAGGATGTCTTTGCAAATTTGCCTTATTGGCATGTAGAACAAGTGCCCTCTTTGGTGCATTTTAGATTGGATCATATCATTTGTCTGGACATCCACGGTCCAAGTACCATATTGGAATTTGTTGGGTACTTGGACTGTCCTTCAATTACAGATTTATTTACCTTAGGAACCCAAAAAGGTTTGGGTCCTTGGTTCATGTTAGATTGAGAATAAATATGTCTACCTGCAGTAGCCCTGACAGGAAGACTCACCCTTTCCCTTGGCACACTTGGGTTGTGCTAATAGTCTATAGAAAAGTGACCCACCTTTCCACAACACCAACACTCATGGATATTGTATCTCCTCTTCTAAACAGCCTTTGAGGTATGTATGCAATCAATATTTATTTGTTCTTAGGAGAGAGCAGCAGCCTTCTTCCAGTTTCTTTCAGCAAGAATTTGACTAAAAGTGAGTCTGCCAGTAGGTGCACTTGGAATATTCTGATTTACACAAACAGATGGCTTCTTTGCAGCTGATATGATGTTGATGGCATCAGAAATAGCCAAGTGTGGTTTACTAACTGTCTTCCTCACAGTCTTACTATGTGTAGGAGAAACTTGGGGGTTGGCAACTACCTTGACCTAAAGAGTGGGTGTTGGAGCACAAAACACAAATGGTCTATAATGGGCCATTTGAATTTCCTCATTAGGAGTCTTCAGTGCACTCAATCACATACCATTTCTTCTTCCATTGGAAGCAGCATCCATGCTCTTGGAGGAAGAACTTCCATTCTTCCAGTGACCATACATACTGTCATGATCATACCTATTAGAAGGGATAATAACCTTCTAAAATATGGTCTTAGGCATAACTAGAGCCTTATTTTTCCCTTTGGAATGGGCATCTCTAGTGTTCCACTTGTACCCAAATCCCCTCTTATTATTTTGAGAGGTGAAGGAGTCAATTAGTGGCAACACAGTCTTGGGCTTAGAAAACTCAACCACTAGCATCCTCTCTTTGAGGAGATTCTCTTCAAGATCCTTGATGATCTTATTCTTATAGCTAATGGTGCCTATTTGGATGCCTGAGATTGTCTTTAGCTGACTGACTTCCCTCCTCATTTGAGCTATCAAAGTAGCTTACTCAGACTGCAGTAAGGTAGCTTGCTGGAGAGAGGCATTCACCTCTTCTTGTCTCTTGACAAGCTTCTTGCTCTTCTTTGGAGCTTCTAGGATAACACCATACTTCTCAATCAATTGTTTGACATCCTCATCGGATTCTGATCCATCATCCCCACTATATGAAGCAGATGTCGCAGAGCCTGAGCTAGTCTCATAGACATAAGGAGAGTTGGGGAGAGAGTGTACCTCATCTGGAAAAGAGTTGTCCTGATTGTCTTTAGTTAAGGCCATGAGGTTAAACTCATCATCATCTTCAAAATCACTGTCAGCAGAGGATAGTAGTGCTCTTATGACAATTGAGGCAGCATGATGATCAGCCTCCACTTCAATAGAAATGAGACAAATGTAGGCCTCTTCTTCTTTTAATTCTAAATACTCAGAATCATTATCTGACAGGCTGATTTTCTTTTTGGCCAAGAAGCTCTTTTCAGCCTTCTTGTCCTCATAATCCTTCTTGTCATCAGATTTCTTGTTCTCCCTCCTCTTGATTGGACAGTAAGTAATGACATGTCCAAATCTATTGCAAAAATAGTAAACACCATCAGTCTTAAATGTTTGTTCTGCTTAGAATCATTCCTTTCCCCAAAGGGGTCTTTTGTGGACTTATCTATGCTAGTATATGGCATTATTGATCTAGAGCTAGAAGAGCCCTTGTTATTCCACTATTTTCTCCACCTCAACATTTTCTTGAACTGTTTGGAGAACAAGGTAAGTTCTCCATCTGACAGTTCATTGCCTAAGGAGTTGGGATCTGAGCACTCTGACTCTATAGCTCTCCTTGGTGTAGAAGGAGTCTTTTACCTACTCTTACTTGTGGCTTCAGCTCTGAATGCAACAATCTTCTCTTTATTAAGGGTTATGTAATCATCTTCTTCTTCTCTTCTATAGTTCAGCTTCATCTCATGAGACAACAACTTCCCAAACATGTTTTTAGGCAGAGTGTTGGCCAGGTTGCGAACCTCCCTAATGGCACAGATCTTGATATCTCATTCCTTGTTGAGAGATCTCAAGAACTTGTCATTCATCTCAAAATTTGTGAACTGTCTTCCATAAGTTATCATACTATTTACTATCTTGAAGAACTTTTTATAGCAATCAGCTATGGAATCTCTCTTGCCATGCTTGAAGGCCACATACTACAGATTAAACAAAGATTTCCTATCATCCCACACCTCCTCTGACCCTTCCATATACACAATCAAAGAATCTTGTATCTCTTTAGTAGTTCTATAGTGGACTAGGTTCTAGAATGTGGAGTCATCTATGGCACTTACAATAATATTTTGAGCCATTTTGTCCATAGTTGCCAGAATGACTTTATCCATGGGTCATCTCAGTGTATTTCTTGGGTGTCTGGATATTGACATCTATAGCAGAGACCATCATAGGAATGAAAGGTCCCTCTTGAATAATTATGAATATCTTAGGATCTGAGGCTTCCATAAATATCCTTACCCTCTCCTTCCAGATCCCAAAAATTTTCCTTCATATATATAAGTTTTATAGAACCCAACTCCATATGGATCTCACCTGAAGCCATGTAGATAATATTCTGCTACCCTTGAAGATCTGTTTAGACTGTTAAGTCTTTTTTAAATAACCCCTCTCTGATACCACTTGAAAGTTTTTTCTAAAGGTAGTTTAACTCCTAGAGGGAGTGAATAGGATTATTTTGACACTTTTTAAACTTTGAATTTATGATCTTAGTGTGTGTTAATCTTTATTGTTAGCTTTTAAGATTACACAACAGCACACAACAATTATAGTTGTTTCCCTATCTAGGGTAACTCCACTTTCCCCTCCACCAATCTAATAGTGCGCTAGATTTTACTAACTTCTCCTATTTCCTTAGCTCCTTGCGCTTACACCTCAGATCCCTCGGGATCTTACACCTTAGAGTGAGAATCACTCCTACAGCTCAGACTAAATGAAAGTGAAAGGATAGATACTACTCTAGAGGGGGGGTGAATAGAGTTATCAAATTTTGCACTAGACAAAACTTAATGGTCTACCCAACTCCCTTGGAGTGAAGTGCGGAATGAAAAGATTATAGATATAGAATTAACCCTATAGCCTAACACAAGTGATGTGCACAAACTCAAGCTAACTGTAATTACAATTAAGGCTTGGAAAACCTAATCAGCAACTAGCAATCCTAGTTATATCTATTCACAGCCACAATGCAGGAATTAAACAAGGGAATCCAGACGACACAAGGAAATTTATAGTGGTTCCCCAAACAACTTGGGTACGTCCACTCTTCTACCCACACGGTAGGAATCCACTCAGGTTTTTGATCAGGTGCCCTGCCACCAACAGGATCTGCTTCAGGTAGATCCAGAAACACTTTAGACTTTTGATCAGGTGTCTAAAAACCAAGCACAGGTTTTTGATCAGGTGCCCTGCCACCAAGGGATACTTTTGAAGGGAGTAATAACCTTGTACAGGAGGGGGAAGAAGGTTAAGATGTCTTCTCTATTTTACAATAGATTAGAGAAGCACAAAAACTTGCACTGAGCTGGAAAGCTCTAAAGAATCAAGGCTCCCCCTGGCTCAAAGATGTCCAGGTGAAGTCTTGCTTCAGTGCAGAAAACTCTTCAGAAAGCTCTGAAGGAAAAAACTACAAGAAGATAATAAATAATAAAATTAAAGATCTTCAAGCAGCTATCTTCTTCTTCTTCTTCTTCTTCAAAAGGACTCTGAGTTTTGAACTTCCTGGAAGCAGGAGAACTCAGGTTGAAGATGAGTAGAAGAGCTTAACACTTCTCAGTTAGATGAGTATTGCTGAGAGCAGAAGACTTGATCTTGATGAATGCTTGAATGCTTAAGTGAACAACTGGGTAACTAGTTAGCTAGCTTGAATCCTTCTTCAAAGGATCCTTTTTATAACAGCAGCAAGCAACGGCTCTCTTCAATTTGAATTACTTGTCTTCTTCTGAAACTTGAGACCTGGGCTGCAAATAACACACAGCAAAACAAACTCTGCAGCAGGACATCCTATAAAAGGAATGAACATCTTTCTAAGAAGCTGCAGGATCAAATCAAATAACAGAAGGACTAAATAAAGTCACATCAGAGAAATACTCTTTATAGCAGAAGGAAGACATTTCAGTCTAACGGCTATAAAGGACTGTCAGCAGATAAAGTAAAATACAATGTCAGCTAATAAGACAAACAACTTTATCTAAAAAGATTTGACTCAGGCAAAAAGGATGGAGCAAATATTGCCTGGTAATTTTATCATAAAACAACTAAAACAACGTGCCAAAAAATGTATTAATTAATTAAATATAATAAATAAATACAAAATATAAAGGCAGACAGAAAGCGTCGAACGACCCTCGGAGATCGTCGACTGACGCACGGAGATCGTCGAACTATCGGGCAGATAGTCGAACGATCCAGATAGTCAACCTATCGAAGAAGATAGTCGAACTACCCCGGCAGATAGTCGACCTATCAGAGCAGATAGTCGAACTATCAGATAGTCGATCTATCTGGACAGATAGTCGAACTATCAAGCGCAAACAGATAGTCGACCTATCAAGCAGATAGTCGACCTACCTCAGAAAACTGATAGTCGACCTATCAAGCAGATAGTCGACCTACCTCAGAAAACAGATAGTCGACCTATCAACAGATAGCCGACCTATCAACAGATAGTCGACCTATCAACAGATAGTCGACCTATCAAAGCGGAACAGATAGTCGACCTATCAACAGATAGTCGACCTATCAGATAGTCGATCTATCAGGACAGATAGTCGAACTACCACGCCAAGCAGATAGTCGTCCTATCAACAGATAGTCGAACTATCAACGCAGACAGAGCGTCGACCAACTGATAGACGATCGTCGATCAGCCGATAGACGATAGTCGAGCGGCGTTCGACTATAGTCGAACGAAAAACCTACTTAACCAAATTCTTCATCTGGAAAAGTGAGGACTCTACAGCTAGACCACTAACCAATGACCATAGATAATTCTTGGGTCAAGGGACTAAAAAGGCAAGACTAAACTCAAATCAAACTAGGGTACCAACAATCTCCCCCTATTTGAGTTAAGTCTCTCCAAAACAAAAATATACAGCTGGCTAAAGAGCAATAAAATTAATACAGGAAATAGTTAACAATTAACTAGCAGTCATCAAACAGATAGATAATAGACAAATATAACACAGCAGTCAATCAAACTATTAAGAGTCTACAGAATCAGGCAAAGGGTCAGAGGAACTAGGAACAAAAGAAATTTTCCTTAGAGGATCATCAGCTTCTTTCTTTGACAGCTTCAAGTCCTGCACACAAATGATCTTCAATTCTGCAGCCCTAGGAACAACTGCTTCAGGGTGCTTTTCCATATATTTTGAGGGGTCAAAAACATCAGGATTAACCTGGAACTTTTCAAACTCTTTCTTTCTAAATGCAGACATGGTGGTTAAACCAGTAGTATCTTTTCCTTCTGCCTTTGCTTTTCTTATTTGAGCTGCTCCAACCAGTTCGTGAAAACGAGCCATCCTAAAATTAGGATCAAGCTCAGGACTTTCATAAACAGACTCAGGAGGAGCAGCATCTGATTCTTTATCTTGATTATCTAGATAGGACATGGAAGCAGACTTAGCAAAAGGTTCTTGCTAGAATTTTAAAACAAAATAAACTACTTACATTTTGAAACAGCTTTCTCAGACTGTACTGGTATTAGAGATGGAACTCTTTTCTTTGGAGAAGGAGGAGGAGAAAAAGTTGGTCTTTGAAACACAACCTCCTTCACTTGTCTTTGAGAACCAGAATACGATCTGCCTTGCGAACTTTGATAGCTTTTCCTTGGCTGAGGTTGAAAAGATGCAGATTTTTCAGACGAGGCAGATGGATTCGCAGAGAGGTTGCCAGAGGCTCCTGCACTGGGAGGTGGAGGAGGACCTCTGGGTGTCCATCTGGAAGCCGGAGAGTCATATCTCTTAGTTCTCTTTCTCTCTTTCTGCTGGTTCTTGGAGAACCACATCCAATGCTGAAATTCTTTCGATTTGGGGTCAATTCCTTTAAGAATGTAGTATGGAGTATCATTGTCTCGGCTGGGAGGAGGAGGAGCAATTGCTTTCCTTTTCTTTTGAGCAGCTTTCTTTTTCTTTGAATTTTCAGACATATCAGAATCATCTTCATCATCAGAGTGAGATGATGGAGGATTATCTTAAGGATCATAGGCTTCAGAAACAGCCTTTTCTTTTAACTTCAGATCAGATTTCTCTCTTTCCTCTTCTATGGCATCCTGAGCCAGAAGGAGGTCTAAATCAAGACCTGGGGAATCATCCCAAATAGTTGACTTTTCAACTTGCAACTCTTTTTCTTTCTCTTTTAAAGAATCTTGTACTCTTTGATTCCAGGCAACTCTTGCTTTTTCTTCTTCCACACTCAGAACAGGAGTGTCAGCTTTGATTTCATCCTGGTTTTCAGACTCATCTTCTCTATCATCTAAAAATGAATCCAATTCTGGGTCTACTTGATTATCAGGAACAACTGGATCAGCTTCAGAAACAACTACTATAATCTGAGCAGCTAAATCTTCTTTAATAACATCTGTAGAGATTATGAACACAGATCTGCTAAATAAGCAAAAATCATTCCTTCCAGGAATTCACAAGCTAGCAAATTAATTGACTCGTCAACAAAGCGAATGAATGAATTACCTTCATACTTGACCAACTCCCAAGACTCATCTAGGTAGGATGTAATAATCCCTTCTAGGAACTTTGCAACCACAGGAGTGGTGAGATCTTCTAAGCAGACTTTCACAGCAAATTCAGATAGCATAATAGCATCAGATATTTCCTTTTCCGATAACACAGAGGCTGATTCTTTTTCAGCTGGAGCAGACACTACTTGAACTGTCATCACAGTATCTGTTACTGCTGGAAGGAAGGTAGGAGGCTCTGAGGCATCTTCACAGAACATCTCCCCCTGCCTGATTTCAGTGGAAACTGAAACCAGGCCCCTTGAGGAAGAGGGCTCAGCAGATTTGGAAAGTGATTGGATGGAAGCAGTCAAGGAGGCAATGGAGGAGGCAAGTGGAGCAATTGCCTCTTCAATCATGATTTTGATTGAGGGGGTAATCAACTCCAGAATGCCGGAAATGAATGCTGGGGTGATCTCAAAAGATGATGGAAGTGTAGTGGATGGAGCTGCAGCAGATATGGTTGTAGTGCTGGGATGAAGAATGGTGTGGACTGGAGATTGAATTGGAGATGGAGCTGGAGAGTTAACAGGAGTGTTAACTGGAGAATGAATGGGAGACTGAGGAGGTGTTGGAATCCTCTCAGATCCTAACAAATCAAAACTAGGAGCAGATATCCTAGCCTGATGAGAAGGAAGAGGAGATGCTGGAGGGGAAGGAAGAACAATCGTGGTTGTTTCTCTAACAGGAGAAGGGGAAAGTCGTACTTCAGCTGAAGTTGATGGAACTTCAACTGAGGCAGACTGCATAGCAGAAGAAGAAGGAAGGGAAAGAGCTGATCCACCTTCAACAGGGTGAGGAGCGACCGAATCAGTCCTGGTGCTCTCTGATGTCGCTGGAGCAACCCCTGTGAGAGCGGGTTTCACAAAGGTTCTCTTCCACTTGGAGAACAGGTTTGGGTCCATCTTCTTGCTTGCATTTATTGTTGTTGCAACGGAGACCAGCAGCTGAGGATACTTTTCCTTCAGGAAAATTCCAATGACCCTTCTGAGGGTAACTTCCTTCTTACCATTCTTTTTCCTTATCAAATCAAACATCACTCCTGCCCAATCAATCCTTTTCCGATTAACAATTGCACACATTAGTGCAAATTGTTGCCTTGTTATATTGTCATGAGCAGAGTGCTTACCGAGGAGCACTTTTCTGACCAACTCAGCAAGAAACTTAATCTTGAAAGGAAAATTTACCTTGAGCAGCTTCGTGGGAATGCCCTCTGCATGTCCCAGCTCAACTAACATTCTTCCAAATTCTTGAGCATCTTGCTCATAATCTTCTTCACCATTAACTAATCCAAAAACATCAGTCAGAACGACCGGAGTTAAAATTACCTCTTCTCCGGCGATGGTGCCAGTCATCAAATCGTCGGTGGAGGACGACGTGAAAGCCCATTCCTTGATCTCGGGAATATTTAACTTAATTCTTGATGACATTAATCTCTCTAGTCCTTGATCCCGGCACAACTGAAGAACTTCCACGATCCCTGCTTCGCAGCTACTGAAGGCGTCAAAATCAACGCTGAAGCCTGCATCGAACTTCACAACTGCTAGTACTGCTGGAGAGACCGCCATGGAATTGCTGGAGAAAGCGCGAGAAGGACGGAGAAGACGAAAGAGACGAAGCGATAGAAAATCGCAAGCGGGAAGACAGAATGCGAAAAGTCACGCTCCGTCGACGAAAGAACAAAAGATCTTTTAACCTAGATCGACTATCGGCTTTATATTAGACCGGAGATAGTCGTTCTTTTAAAAAGATACTAGACCCGATGGTCGAACGGTCGTTTGACGATCGGTCCAGAAGCAGAGTAGTCGGACCATCGTTCGACTATTTCTGGCTTCTCAAACAACAAGCTGTCGTCATCCAGAGATCGACGATGAGCTCGACTTGTTCGACTATGGTCGAACGCCGGTCGTCGATCTTCAATCAGATAAACTTTCATCAACCATAGGTCGACGATGGGCTTGACCCGCTCGACTATCTTCGAACGTCGTTCGACTATCTTCAAACAAGTTTCAACATTGGCAGATATAGTCACACTTAGTCTCGTCCATTGATCATGCCTAGTTGAACTAAAAAGAACAGATGCTTCTATTCATCTAAGGGCTTGGTGAATATATCACCTCTCTGAAACTCAGTGGATATGAACTCAAGACAAATCTTGTTCTTTTCCACACAATCTCTCAGGAAATGGTGCCGAATCTCAATGTGCTTCGTTCTAGAGTGGTGCACTGGATTTTGTGCAATTGAGATAGCACTGGTACTATCACACATGATTTTGGTGTTCTTGTGTGAGTAACCATAATCCACAAGCTGGTTTTGAATCCACAGGATCTGTGAACAACAACTGGCAGCTGCTATATATTCAGCCTCTGTAGTTGAGGTTGAGACAGAAGCCTGCTTCTTATAGAACCAAGAGACCAATCTCTCTCCCAGGAACTGGCAAGTTCCTGAGGTGCTCTTCCTGTCAACTCTGCAACCAGCATAATCAGAATCAGAATATCCAATTAATTCAAATTCTGACTCAACTGGGTACCAAAGTCCTAGATTTGGGCATCCCTTCAGGTATCTCAGGATTCTCTTTAGAAGAATCAGATGAGATTCCTTGGGGTTGACCTGGAATCTAGCACAAAGGCATGTAGCAAACATTATATCTGGCCTACTTGCAGTTAGATACAATAGGGAACCAACAATGGCCCTATAATTCTTTTGATCAACTGGCTTGCCGTGATCATCAGAATCAATAACTACATTAGTAGCCATGAGTGTAGGCATTGCTGAAGCATCAGCCATCCCAAATTTCTTTACCAATTCCTTGGCATATTTGGATTGGGAGATGAAGATACCATCAGCATCTTGCTTAACTTAGAGACCAAGAAAGTAAGACAGCACACCCATACTACTCATCTCAAACTTGGAATGCATCAAGTTGGAAAACTTTTTGCACAGTTTGGGATCAGTGGAGCCAAAAATAATATCATCTACATACACCTGAACTAACAGGATTGTGTCCTTGTGATGCTTGACGAAAAGGGTTCTATCAACTACTCCCCTAGTAAAGTTGTGCTCTAACAGGAAACTAGCTAAGGTCTCATACCAGGCTCTAGGAGCTTGCTTTAGTCCATAAAGAGCTTTCTGCAACTTAAACACATGAGAAGGCTGAGTTAAAGAAACAAACCCTGGTGGTTGTTCAACAAACACCTCTTCCTTAAGCTCACCATTTAGGAATGCACTTTTGACATCCATTTGGAACACCTTAAACTTCATGAAGGCTGCATAGGCCAAGAAGATCCTTATTGCTTCTAGCCTTGCAACAGGAGCAAAGGTTTGGTCATAGTCTATACCTTCCTCCTGTCTATAGCCCTGAGCTACAAGCCTAGCTTTATTCCTTACTATAATTCCATTTGCATCCAACTTGTTTCTATACACCCACTTGGTGCCTATGATCAGTTGGCCTTTAGGTCTTGGAACCAAAGTCCAAACTTTACATCTCTCAAACTGATTGAGTTCCTCTTGCATTGCAATGATCCAGTGGGGATCTAGCTCTGCATCTTTAAAGGTGAGGGGCTCAACCTGTGAGAGGAAACAAACGTGCATCACATCCTGTCTTAATCGATGTCTTGTTTGAACACCAGCTGATATGTCTCCAATCACTTGAGATGACGGGTGATCTCTAAGTGTGACAATATCAGCAGGTGGGATGTGATCTTCAGCAACAGTTGGGATTAATTCCTCAGGAGGAATTTGATCTACTGTTGGTGGTACAACAACAGCTTCAGCAATGTCTTCATCACTGTCTGATTCAGTGATCTGAAGAGTTGATAGTTGAAGAATTTCTTGAGGGGCATCAGGTATCTGCAATGAACTTGAGGAAGGAGAATTTTCCTTCTCCTTGTAAAACATCTGAGACTCATCAAAAGATACATGCACAGATTCTTCAATTTTACAGGTTGATTTGTTATAAACCCTATAAGCTTTGCTTACTTGGGAATATCCAAGCATGATTCCCATTGAAGCTTTTGCTTCAAATTTTCTAATATATTCTTTATTATTATTATGAATATAAACAATACAACCAAATACTCTAAAATAATTAATTTTAGGTTTCTTTCCCTTAAGCAACTCATAAGGAGTTTTACACTTAAGCTTGTGTATCAAACTTCTATTCAGGACATAATTGGCTGTACTAACAGCTTCTGCCCAATAGGAGAGAGGCATGTTAGCATCTGCCAACAATGTACTAGCAGCTTCAATGAGTGTTCTATTCTTCCTTTCAACTACCCTATTTTGTTGGGGAGTTCTAGGAGCTGAGAAACTATGTTTGATACCTTCTCTCTCACAGAATTCTTGCATGAGAAGAGAGTCAAACTCAGTACCATGATCACTTCTAATCAAGGCCACATGAGTAGAGTACTCAGTCTGCACACATAGTAGAAAGTCTGTAAGGGCTTTGAAGTTATCAGACTTAGTTCTCAAAAAGAAAACCCAACTGAACCTAGAGAAGTCATCTACAATTACTAAGGTGTAATACTTCCCTCCTAAACTCTGTACATTTATTGGGCCAAAAAGGTCCAAATGTAATAGATACAGGATTCTAGGAGAATCACTTTTATTTACAGATTTAAAAGAATTTTTGGTTTGCTTGCCTAGCTGACAAGCCTTGCATAGGCTCTCCTTCTTGTAGGGGCAAGAAGGTAAACCTCTAACAAGGTTGTGTTTGGATAACCTAGATATATTTTTAAGGTTAACATGACTAAGCCTCTTATGCCACAAAGAATTATTATTAAGTGTTACTTCATTAAACAGGCAGATTTCAGAATGAGATGAATTGAAATCTACTAAATAAATATTACCTATTCTAATGCCTACTAAAACAATATTATTATTTAAAGTAATATTGCAAGAGAAGTTAGAAAATGAAACCTGGTAGCCAGCATCACATAGCTGGCTGACTGAGATCAGATTGTGCTTCAGTCCTGTCACATATGCAACTCTCTTGAAAGTGACATCTCCAATTGTGATCCTGCCATAGCCTTCTGTCTGACCACAGCTAGAATCTCCAAAGATAACCTTTGGGCCGAGCTTAGCTTTGAATTTTGACAGATGATTTTTATTTCCTGTCATATGCTTGGAGCATCCACTATCCAAATACCACTTATTTTGAGTGATTGGATAGGCCTTCACCTGCAAGACATTTATTTAGACAGTGTGGACCCAGGTAACCTTGGGTCCCTTGTTTTTCACATAAGAAAAACTGGAAATATATGAAAATGCAGGCTGAGGGTGATAACCTAGTGGGTGAGATCTCCTAGGTGGGATTCTCCATACAGATGATGGGTCAACAAACCTAGGGTTTCTATTTTCATTTAGGTTTCTATGGTACTGATTATGATTTTGAAAATCATATTGAAAACGTCGATCGACGTTCGACGATGGGTGCTCAGATCGTCGACCTTCGTTCGACCATTGAGCTTCCGATCGTCGAGCGGCGTTCGACGCTCTTTGCATTTCTTTAAAAAATTTCTTTCTCTTTTCTCTCTTAGCTTTATTTAAGGTTTTATTAACTAGATTTACTTGCTCAGTGTTCTTCATTCCACTAGCTGAAATGAAGTTCACTGGAGTTGAAAGATTGTTTTTAAGAAGAACTAGGGGTTCACTGGGAGAAGCTCCTAAGCCTAGTTTGTTATTAGCTGACCTAGTGTTAGTCATGCTGGTAATTTCTAACAACTTAAGGCTTCTACCATTAAGTGATTCTTCTAACCTCTTAGACTTAGCTAATTCCATTTTAAGAAAATTAATTTCTTCACTACAAGTAGTGAGATCTTCCTTTAACCTAATATTTTCTGTAGCAATTACTTCTGAGTCAGCTAACTTATTTCTAAGTTCTTTTATCTCCTTTTCTGAGCTAATCAAATCTATGCATAAGAATTTAAAATCTAATTTAAATTCTTCTGAAGTGAAGTCATAAGAAGAGAGTACCTCATCTTCTGTTGGCATCTCTTCATCTGAATCTGAACTCTCTGCAGCTGAGTGGTTGCTGCAGGCATCTATTGCCATGAGGCAAACTTCTTTTGCCTTCTTCTCTTCCTCATCCTCACTGGAGCTTGAGGAGGAAGATTCTTCATCAAAATCACTCCAGGTTTCAGCAATGAAACCTCTCTCCTTTTTCTTGTTCTTATAGGAAGATGGCTTGGAGTGCTTCCTGTGATGTTCTTTTTCTTTCCTCTTGTCTTTGTTTTTCTCCTCTGGACACTCTGGCAAGATATGTCCAGGCTTCCTGCATCCATAACAAATAATTTCTTTAGCAGGAGAACGATCATACCTTGGTTTGTCTTCATAGCGTGAAGACTTCTTTCTGAACTCCTTTCTCCCCATCTTGAGAAACCTCTTGGCAAACAATGCCATTAGTTCCTCATTTGATTGGCTGCCTTCAGAAGCATCAGCAGCCTTAAGAGCTAGAGATTGCTCTTTTCTTGTTGGAGTAGGGGTCTTTGCTTCTGCTTCTGCTTCCCTTGTCTTCAGCACTTGCTCAAAAGACTTGAGCTTGCCGAGAAGAGCTTCAGTGGAGATCTCATTTGTACTTCTGGCTTCCTTGATGGGCCAGATCCTTAGATCCCATGTGCTAGGGAAGCACATAAGAATCTTATCATTGACCTCTGTCAATGATATGTCCTTGTCCAGGGTCCTCAGCTCATTGATGATTGAGCTGAGCCTAGTGTACATGGCTTCAACTGATTCAGCATCAGTTTTCTTGAAGTTCTCATACTGTGAGATCAGGTTGGACCTTCTGTCCTTCCTTTCATCAGCTGAACCAGCTACAATCTGGTTCAGTGTATCCCACATGGCTTTTGCTGAGGAGCAGTCAGCAACCTTCTGGAATACCTCATCAGACATTGTCTGAGCCAGAATGTTCATCGCCTTGGCATCTGCAATCTTTGCCTTCTTGTACTCATCGTTGTAATCTGGAGGAGGCACTGCACTCATATCAGATGATGAGGCAGTAGCAGCAACAGGTGCTTTTGGGGGTCCTGTCAAAATAGAAGCAAAGATGCTTTCATCAATAGAATTCATATATAATTTTATCCTTGCCTTCCAGATGCCAAACTTAGCTAAGTTGCATGCTCGAGGTCTAGTGCTAGAATAATCCTTGGACTGGGCCATGATAGTGAATATATATAAGCTTTGGTATCTATCAGGATCTTGTGACTTAGGTGTTAGCCTATTCAGTCAGACAACCTCCCTCTGATACCAATTGAAAGTGAAGGGATAGATACTACTCTAGAGGGGGGGGTGAATAGAGTTATCAAATTTTGCACTAGACAAAACTTAATGGTCTACCCAACTCCCTTGGAGTGAAGTGCGAAATGAAAAGATTATAGATATAGAATTAACCCTATAGCCTAACACAAGTGATGTGCACAAACTCAAGCTAACTGTAATTACAGTTAAGGCTTGGAAAACCTAATCAGCAACTAGCAATCCTAGTTATATCTATTCACAGCCACAATGCAGGAATTAAACAAGGGAATCCAGACGACATAAGGAAATTTATAGTGGTTCCCCAAACAACTTGGGTACGTCCACTCTTCTACCCATATGGTAGGAATCCACTCAGGTTTTTGATCAGGTGCCCTGCCACCAACAGGATCTGCTTCAGGTAGATCCAGAAACCCTTTAGACTTTTGATCAGGTGTCTAAAAACCAAGCACAGGTTTTTGATCAGGTGCCCTGCCACCAAGGGATACTTTTGAAGGGAGTAATAACCCTGTACAGGAGGGGGAAGAAGGTTAAGATGTCTTCTCTATTTTACAATAGATTAGAGAAGCACAAAAACTTGCACTGAGCTGGAAAGCTCTAAAGAATCAAGGCTCCCCCTGGCTCAAAGATGTCCAGGTGAAGTCTTGCTTCAGTGCAGAAAACTCTTCAGAAAGCTCTGAAGGAAAAACTACAAGAAGATAATAAATAATAAAATTAAAGATCTTCAAGCAGCTATCTTCTTCTTCTTCTTCTTCAAAAGGACTCTGAGTTTTGAACTTCCTGGAAGCAGGAGAACTCAGGTTGAAGATGAGTAGAAGAGCTTAACACTTCTCAGTTAGATGAGTATTGCTGAGAGCAGAAGACTTGATCTTGATGAATGCTTGAATGCTTAAGTGAACAACTGGGTAACTAGTTAGCTAGCTTGAATCCTTCTTCAAAGGATCCTTTTTATAACAGCAGCAAGCAGCGGCTCTCTTCAATTTGAATTACTTGTCTTCTTCTGAAACTTGAGACCTGGGCTGCAAATAACACACAGCAAAACAAACTCTGCAGCAGGACATCCTATAAAAGGAATGAACCTCTTTCTAAGAAGCTACAGGATCAAATCAAATAACAGAAGGACTAAATAAAGTCACATCAGAGAAATACTCTTTATAGCAGAAGGAAGACATTTCAGTCTAACGGCTATAAAGGACTGTCAGCAGATAAAGTAAAATACAATGTCAGCTAATAAGACAAACAACTTTATCTAAAAAGATTTGACTCAGGCAAAAAGGATGGAGCAAATATTGCCTGGTAATTTTATCATAAAACAACTAAAACAACGTGCCAGAAAATGTATTAATTAATTAAATATAATAAATAAATACAAAATATAAAGGCAGACAGAAAGCGTCGAACGACCCTCGGAGATCGTCGACCGACGCACGGATATCGTCGAACTATCGGGCAGATAGTCGAACGATCCAGATAGTTGACCTATCGAAGAAGATAGTCGAACTACCCCGGCAGATAGTCGACCTATCAGAGCAGATAGTCGAACTATCAGATAGTCGATCTATCTGGACAGATAGTCAAACTATCAAGCGCAAACAGATAGTCGACCTATCAAGCAGATAGTCAACCTACCTCAGAAAACAGATAGTCGACCTATCAAGCAGATAGTCGACCTACCTCAGAAAACAGATAGTCGACCTATCAACAGATAGTCGACCTATCAACAGATAGTCGACCTATCAACAGATAGTCGACCTATCAAAGCGGAACAGATAGTCGACCTATCAACAGATAGTCGACCTATCAGATAGTCGATCTATCAGGACAGATAGTCGAACTACCACGCCAAGCAGATAGTCGTCCTATAAACAGATAGTCGAATTATCAACACAGACAGAGCGTCGACCAACTGATAGACGATCGTCGATCAGCCGATAGACGATAGTCGAGCGGCGTTCGACTATAGTCGAACGAAAAACCTACTTAACCAAATTCTTCATCTGGAAAAGTGAGGACTCTACAGCTAGACCACTAACCAATGACCATAGATAATTCTTGGGTCAAGGGACTAGAAAGGCAAGACTAAACTCAAATCAAACTAGGGTACCAACACTAAAGATAGTCCTACCTTAGGATCTGCAGCCATACCTAAAATATTAACCCAATCTCCTACCTCAGATTGTAAGATCCGCTCCCCCCTTTCCGGGGCTAACCCGGATCTTATGCCCAGAATCGCCGCCTTACGGTGACACTAACACACGGGTTAGTCGACACCGCAAGTCGCCGATTCTGCCGGCTAGCACGATCATAAACCTGTTCGGCCAATATGAGCAACATAAGTATAAAATACAGTAAACAAAGCATAGTCCACACCAACAGTACTAATCATATATATAGTAAATGAAAAGTACACAAATGAATAGTCCCAAATGAGTACAAAATGAAAGAGAGTAATAAGGGCTTATGCCCAGTACATCAAATCAAATCTCTCACTCTCTCAGATCCAAAAGCAGCGGAATCTAATAATCTAAACTCATCTCACATGAGGATGCACAGTAGTAGTAGTAGCCGATGGTAACGGTATCTGCTCCTCAAGTCCTGCCATCTCGTCGTACTGGTGCTCCATCTCCTCGAGCTCCTAAAATGATATGGTCACCGACCATTAGTCAAAAATACTAAGTCGTTTCCTCCGCACCTCGCCCCGCCACTACTAGGCATCGAGCGGGAGGATGAAGTGGAGGAAAACAAGGGGTAGCAAAAGGAAGCAGGTGACAGAAGCTAACTAGCAAGTGTATAATATAATTCTACATCTATCAGTTCTAAGCGCAAGGTATAGAGAAGTAAAGTGCAGTACAGTAAATAAAGAACTGAAAGTAATGCAGAAGGTAAAGCTATACTACCGAACTGAAAGTAAAGCAGAAGGTAAAGCTACACTACCACTACGCTATCATCACAGAGCGTACCTTAACTTATAAAAATGCCCATACAAATTTATAAGTTAAGGTTTCCAGGAATTGTAACTTATCATATAAAAGAGCCCATACTAATTTATATGATAAGGATCTATGAAGCGTATGACCTAATGAGTATGAATGTTTATGCTAGGGTTATGCAACATGTAAGTGCAACACACGAACACGACTCTGAGATCCCAGACCTTTAGTTCCCACATTTCGAGAGCTAGCATCACTCTCAGGTACCACAATTGTGGCTACGGCAGCAGCGGGTCGGGTTTCTCCGCTTTCTAGGCGGGTATACACACTACTAGGCTTAGACCTCTCTTGTACGGCTCTGTACACATCCTAGGTGCACTCTATAGTCTCTGCGTACTAATTGCTTGCTTCTTGCTAGACTTTTAGGTCGGGTATACGTCTTCAAGGGTTGTCTACCTGACCGCAGTATTAAACAACATACTGGCCCTTCCCCCCGTACACCTCACCCGAGTCACCGTACTGCCATCAGTGTGACGATTGGCCCAGTACCGCATGACCCACCATCCATTTTCTTTATGCACATGCAATTATTTCAACTCGAGCCTCCAGCTCGCAGGACCAACATGCCCTGATTCCTCCAACCCTGCCCGGGTGAGTAAGTAAATCAACTACTTCTTCCAACTCTGCACGGGTGAGCAAGTAGTCAACAGGCTCCAAGTCCCTCCAACCCGGCATGAGTGAGCATATAACTCAACAATTCCCTCCAACTCTGCACGGGTGAGCAAGTAATCAACAGACTCAAAGTCCCTCCAACCCGGCACGAGTGAGCACATGTTCAGTTTACCAAGCCTATTAGACTACTCTTGCCTACCGGTTATTATACTTAGTGACTTAAGGTTAATCCAAGGACTGCCCAGGGCATGTCCGGTGAAGGGCTCTCGGGGGCACTAGGAACTACGATAGGCTGAAGCCCAAAGCTCCCTTTCTCAAGGATGTTTACTTTAGTTGTTATCTACCCACAATTCCCTTTGCTCTCATTGTTACTCTTGAGCATTCCTAATGACTTAAGAGGTTATTATCGGGAGGGCGACGGTCTTCCGTCGACCTCCACTCCAATTATTACCCAATGACTTGCACTTTTACCCTCGTCACTAATACGACACTACCAACCAGGGTTATACTTCCAATTGTAATCTCTAGCTTAATTGTCGATCTATCCCCCGGTGGGCCCCTTCGATATAACCTATTTTTACTATACGCAGCCCATGTCCTAACATCACCCCGAAATCAAACTTATAATTTCTTGGGACATATGTCTCAAATTATTTACCCTAGGGTTGTATGGACCTATATGATGACCATGATGATTTCCATAATTTTCCAAATTAATTACACCATTAAATTAAATTCTTCAATTAATTCATCGGGTCATTTTATACATGAAGCATAATAAACTATAATCTTACTAATGTAAGAAATTTTCCTAACCTATAATATGGTGCAATGTCTCTGTCTTCCAAGCATCATAATTTTCCCTTAAGTATTTCTATTTATTCTTTAATTAACACAAATCAACATAATTATCATTTTCCAAATGAAGTATATGGAATACATAATTCAAAATTCCAAGAAAATTACAGAGCATATATATCATTAATCTAAGACTAATGGAAAAGTTTCATTAACCTATATAGTGTAATGGCCTATCAAATTCCATTCTTATGTATTTACCAAAATGCCATTATGATAATTTAAAAATTATCAATACATCCAAAAATTTTGGGATAAATACACAAGGTTAATCATACAAATATTCAAAGCTAGAAATAATTCCAAAATTTTCTAATATTTATTTCCATCAATTCATGCATAATTGCAATAAGGGTAAAATGGTAATTTCAATGCATTTTACTCCCAAAGTTCTCAAACAGAAAGATATAATTTTCCTATATCAATTCTAACCTCCATTTTAACTTGACAAACTTTGGGGATTTTTACTTGAATAAAACCTATTTTTCCAATTTATTTTTCAAAGAGGCCTATATTTTTAAAATTCCAAATAATGGGATTTTTGATCTAAAAAATCCCATAAAAAATCTGAGGGGTGAACTTTAACCTAATGAACCTTTGGAATCAATTCCATGATTTTTTGCATGCCTCCAGTAGGCTGAATGCACATCATTTCATTTATTGCTATTTGCACACCAAGCCTATAACAAGCCAACACATGCAAGTGGATTTACCCAACATGCAGAGATCCAAATTGGATGAAATTTTTAACATATACATATAATGTCCCTAAGGACGTGCCAACAAAATTTGTGGCCATTTGGAGTCCCACAACGCCAAATAATTTAATTTATTTCATTTTGGGTATTTTAGTAAAAACTATAGGAAATGTTTTCCCAAAAATTCTCATTTTTGTATAGGGGTTAATTAAGCCCTAAACATGAATGCACCCAAAATTTTGGGCCATTTGGATGACTGGTTTGACTTGGGCATCATTTTGAAATTCAACCATAGCTAAGGATCAACCCCAGCAAAATTGTCCTAAAGGTCAGACCACTTGACCAAATTTCAAGATAAGGGTGGCAAATTAAATTTAACACAAAGGGCTAAATTTTTTATATTCATCATTAGTCCTGAAAATGGCCCTAAGGGCCCTATATTTAACATGCAAGGCTACTGTTGAATTGTGACAGAAAAAGAACTATTCATGTCATATGAATTAATACAGAATTAAATTAACTGTTTGCACGAATCTTAAAGCTAGAATGGACGGAATCTGGTTATCTTCCCCAAGTGTTCAACGGCTGAGATCGAGCCGACCTGGGGGGATATTGCGGGGCCGTTTCCGGCCACCTGAGGTGGTGCCACCCCTGGCCAACGGTGCCATCACCTTCACGGTGGTGGTGGCTATCCCTTGCCGGTGATGAGTCGGAGGGAGACGGCGGCGATGGCGATCCCGAGCGGTAAGAAAAACTCGAAAAAATCTCTCATTTATCACATGGCATCGGGCTTAATTGAGCCCGATATCTCCCCTAGTTGATCTAGGATTCTAGTACGGGTAGAGGTGAGGCGAAACGGACCAGAATGGAGGCTTGGCGGTGAGTTTGGCGGCGGTTTGGCATGGCGGTGGTGCTCCGGCGATCTCCTTCCCAAAATCTCATTTCTTTATCCTTTTCTGTGTTCCAGCACACGTTCTCCACTCCTTTTGACGTTCTGAAGCTACTGGTGGGCTCAGATTCTGCTAATATAGGTTATAAGGGGAGATATGGCCGAGGTAAGCTTGGTTTGTAGCATAGTAAGCTTTACCCCTTTGATGCCATGTGGCCATTCACAGCCAGCCCCATCTAATGGGCATTAGGAAGCAAGCCAGCAAGCTTTGGGGCTGAGGGAAGAAGCCATGTGGCCACCATTCCCTTTCTTCCCATTTCTCACTCCTATTTTGGGTGAATTCTCCAAAATTCCCCCATTGCATTCCTTCTTTGTCCACAACCAGAGGGGTAGGGGGTGAATTTGACCATTTGGGTTGGCATTGGGCTGAGTTGGGTGAGCTTAGCCCAATGGAAATGACTTGGGTTCAATTCTTCCCCTTTAGGTCAAAATGTTGACTTGGTTGACTTTTTGGGTTGACTTGGTCAACATGGTGAGTAGGCTGACCCACTTGATGGTCATGGACTTATTGTCACCACCCAACTGGGGTTGGGTCAAGGGGGTGCCCCACTTAGGCTAATTGGGCCTATGAGTGTGGGTTTGACCACTTTATGCTCAAGGTTGACTTGGGTGAACTAGGGTCAAAGTGTTGACCTAGTGACATGCCCTAGGGTCCACTTAAATTGTTTTTAGGGTTAGGGCAATGTGATGGGGTCATGGTGTGGCTAGGGTCCTTATTTAGGCTAGTTTGACCTAGTTTGACTTTGGTCCTATAATGGACCCCACATGGCCTCAACCTACTACCTAGGGTCAAACTTAGCTAATTTCCCTAACACCCACCCTATGCCTAACCCAATCTAAGTTAAGGGGTCTAGAAGTAACATGGGATGTTACAAATCCAATAAACAAAAAAAAAAATTTTCGTCCCCGAAATTTAAGTTGTGGTCTACGGGGTTCTACTTTTAATAACTATAAGAAACTTTAAGCATAAATTAAAATGTACCTGATGTAAATAACTCCGGGTGTTGCTCCAACATCAAATCCCTCGGCTCCCAAGTGTGCTCCTCTTGTCCATGGTTGGACCACAACACCTTCACGAGAAGGACCTTCTTCTTCCGCAACACTCGGACGGCCATATCGTCAATCCGGATCGGCTCCAGTCTAAGTGATCTATCTGGCGCTACTGGCCCGGCCGTGGTAGTAATGTGCTGTTCCGGCAGAAGGAGAGCTCTTCGCAAGGAAGAGACATGGAAGATGTCGTGTAAGGTAATCAACTCCGGTGGCAGCTGCAATCGGTAAGCCAAGGGGCCGATAAGCTCCAGGATCAAGTATGGCCCCATGTATCGTGGACTGAGCTTCTTGTGCCTCCGCACCCGAGAGACACCGTGTACTGGACGAATCTTCAGGAAAACTCTGTCTCCAACCTGAAACTCCACCTTCTGGTGCCGAGCATCATAATACTTTGCCTGCCTGCTCTGGTCCTCTAGTAGCCGATCCCTGATCAAACGAATCTGAGCCTCCGTATCTTCTACAAAGTCTGAACCAAGAGCTCGAGTGTCCATGTCCTGAACCCAAGATAGAGGTGTCCGACACTTCCTCCCAAAAAGTGCCTCATATGGAGCCATCCCGATGCTAGCCTGGTGGCTGTTATTGTACGAGAACTCAATCAATGGTAGCAGCCTGTCCCAAGGCTTCCCCGTATCCAAAATGCATAGTCTGAGCGGTCCTCCATAGTCCTATTTGTCCGCTCCGTCTGGCCGTCGGTCTGCGGATGGAAGGCAGTGCTAAAAGTGAGTCTGGAACCCAAGTAAGCATGCACTGCCCTCCACTCCCTGGAAGTGAAGTGACCGTCTCGGTCCGAGACAATAGACCTGGGGATGCCATGATATCTGACGAATTACTCCACGAACACTCTCACCAAAACTGCAACTGGAGCATCCTTCCTGACCGGAATGAAACATGCTACCTTGGTCAGTCTGTCTACAATGACCCAGATGGAATCGTTCCCAGAGTGGGAGCGAGGCAATCCGTGTACAAAATCCATAGTAATGTCCTAGAACTTCCACTCTGGGACTGGCAGTGGCTGTAATAAACCTCCCGTGCTCTTGCACTCCGCCTTCACGCACTGGCAGGTCTCGTAGTGTGTCACAAAATAGGTGATCTCCCTCTTCATCCCAGGCCAGTACATGGTCCTCCGTAAGTCTGCCCACATCTTTATGATGCCGGGATACAATGAGTATCTGGAGCAGTGTGCCTCTCTGAGTATGTCATCCCGGATACCATCTCCTGCTGGTATGTATACTCGACCACGGAATCGAAGGAGACCATCCTGCAGTGTGTAATCCTCATACTTGCCCCCTTCCAGGGCGCTGAAAATAGGCTCTAGTGCAGCATCCAGTCTCTGATGTATAATAATGCTCTTTCGAATATCGTCATCACTGATCAAAGAGCTCAGGTACTCTCGATACACCACTGGCTCAGCCTCCGAAACCATGGTAATATTCATATCTTCCATCATGCGTAGCAACTCTATAGACATCACCCGAGGCTCCGGTCCAGAAGTGTCGGCTCTCCTGCTCAAAGCATTTGCTACAATATTTGCCTTCCCCGGGTGATAGTGCATCTTATAATCATAATCGCAGAGGAACTCTAGCCATCTCCTCTAGCGCAGGTTCTGAACCTTCTGCGTGTCAATGTATTTGAGATTCTTGTGATCTGAGTAGATATCACAATGAATCCCGTATAAGTAATTTCTCCACGTCTTGAGGGCGAATACTACAGCCCCGAGCTCGAAATCATGTACTAGATAGTTATGTTCATTCTTCTTCAACTGTCGTGAAGTATAAGCAATTACATGTCCATGCTGCATCAGGACAGCACCCATCCCCTGATAAGAGGCATCTATTTAAATCTGAAATCCTTCATTCCCAGATGGGAGTGCAAGGATAGGGGATGAGGTGAGTCGGTCCTTCAGCTCCGTAAAAGCTGTCTCGCACGGCTCTATCCAATCAAAAACTACATCCTTCTTCGAAAAGGACGTGAGGGGGAGGGCTATCCTCGAGAATCCCTCCACGAACTTGCGATAGTAGCCTGTTAAACCCAAGAAGCTGCGGATGTCTGACGCTGTCTTTGGCCGTGGCCAATCCCGCACTGCCTCTATTTTGGCTGGATCCACTGCCAATCCAGCCCCGCTGATAGTATGTCCCAGAAAAGCGACCTCCTTCATCCAGAACTGGCATTTTGAAAACTTTGCATACATCTAAAACTCCCTCAGCCTCTATAAAACCTGTTCTAGTTGCTCTGCATGCTACTCCTGAGTCCGGGAGTAGATCAGGATATCATCGATGAATACTATGACGAAGTGATCTAAATAAGGCTCGAATACACGATTCATGAGCGTCATGAATGCCGAGGGGGCATTCGTGAGCCCAAAAGGCATCGCCGTGAACTCGTATAGCCCGTAGCGTTAACTGAATGCCGTCTTCGGTATATCTTCTTCTCAGATGCGGAGCTGATACTATCTGGACCGCAAATCTAGCTTAGAGAACCAGAAAGCTCCCTGAAGCTTATCAAACAACTCGTCTATCCGAGGCAGTGGATAGGTATTCCGAACCATCAACCGGTTCAGCTCTCTGTAATCTATACATAACCGCAACGATCTGTCTTTCTTTTTCACAAATAGAACGGGTGCTCCCCACGACGATGAGCTCGGTCGCACAAATACCGAATCCACTAGCTCCTGAAGCTGAGTCCTAAACTCTGCCAACTCCCTGGGAGCCATCCTGTAAGGTGCCCAGGACACTAGTCTCGCCCCCGACACTAATTGAATCCTGAAATCCAAATCCCGGGCTGGTGGTAGTCCGACCAATTTCTCCGGGAACACATCGGAGAAATCCCGAGCCACCGGGATGTCAGCTATGAAACTCTCTACTGCTGCCATCTCGAATCAAATGAGGTACACCTCCTCCCCCTGCTCATAGGACTTGACAGCCTGTACAGAAGATAAAGAAAGGTGGGGGATGGGACGGATACCTTCAATGGTTACGTAGGAATCTCCATGTCTGAGTGTGACCCTCTTCGAGGGGCAGTCGATCTGGGCATGGTTCCAATGGAGCCAGGTCATGCCCAAAATCAGATCAAAGTCCGGCAATCTCAGGACCACTGCCGGAGCCTCGAATGCCTTGCCTCCGATCTCGGCCTCCATGTTGCAGCTATCCGTGGTCCGAAGCTCTGAGCCATCAGGAAGACGCACCCTCATTTACAGGCCAGGGAACCTTTCCACACCCTCTAGTCCTTCAATAAACGTGTCTGTTACGAATGAGTGGGAGGCACTTGTGTCGAAGAGAGTATGGGAGGGCTTACCGCTGATCATAACTATCCCTGGATTTTGTTTGAGTTCAAAGGTAAAGATTATTTCTAAGGTTCTCAAGGGACTCATTAAAGTTGAAAATTCTAAATTTTGCAATAATTAAAGTACCTGTAATCACTTCTTCGGGGTTCCTCTACTCCGTGAGGTCCAGCGCATACATTTGTTCCTGGCCACATTCTCGGCCATGATGTCCACAACTTCGGCCTCGACCTCATCCTCAGCCTTGACCCTGGTGTGCTGGAGGGGCCACTGGAGGTGGAGGAGGAGGGAGTGGGTGGATCTGATGTGGGCACTGTGACCTGATGCGCCCAGGCTGGCCGCATCCAAAGCACATGATCTGCCTCTGATCCCGATTGTCTTGCCTTATTGGTCCTTGCATCTACAGAGGTGGGGGAGCCAATAGTGGAGGAGGCCCCTGCTCCTGCCTGAAGTTGGGACGGCGACGTCCCCCACCCCTCCTGTAGCCGATAACCTTGCCCCTCTGGGATGCCCTGCTACCATCTCCGGAGGATGACCCCTCTAGCGGTCTCTTTCCTCTGCCTTGCACCATTAGCTGGTCAGCCTCCAGCTTCTTCACCATCTCAATAATCTGTGTAGTGGTGCCATGAGATATGAACAATAAGGGCTGCCTTAAGGAGTCTCGGAGCCCATGGTAGAATCTTTTTGCATACTTCCGGTCATCCCAGTCATGGAATCCCGCAAATCTAGCCAAGTGGGCGAACTCTCTTTGATATTCGATCACGGATCTGCTCCCCTGTTGGAGATTCAAAAATCTTGCTTCCAAGGCATCTATGTCTGTGGAGGATACATAGTGCTCCAAAAACACATCACTGAATTCCTCCCAAGAAATATCCATCAGCTCCCTATCAGCGTATGCAGAGTCTCGTACAGACTTCCACCACCTCTTCGCATGGGCCTCCAGTGCCGAGGTGGCAAGAGGGACTTCCTGTCCGACTGGGCAGCTGATGCCAGCTAACAGCTCCTGAATAGTCTCCAGCCACTCCTCCGTCTTCACCGCATCTTCTGTCCCGCCGTACACTGGCAGAGACAGACTCTTAAAGGCATTCAACCAGTTCGACCCGGGGTTTGGCAGCTGTGCCAGGGCTTGCTGGGCTCTGAAGGCATCTAGGATGGCCATCAGAGTTTGCCCCATCTCTGTCTGCATGAAAGGAGTGGCAGCTGGAGGGGGAGGAACCACATTCTGTGGAGGCTGCATAAAGGTAAGGTAAACGTTAGAACTTGGCCTAACTCATTGCTTAATGGACTATTTTATGTGACTTTTGCACATGGGCACACCATTGCTTCTGCTACATAGTTTGTCCGCAAACTAATCCTCGAGCGGGGTGTTCCAGTGTGGTGGACTTCTGTCTCATATGAACATTGTTCAAGTGATACCAGTTTGTAAGATCCGCTCCCCCCTTTCCGGGGCTAACCCGGATCTTATGCCCAGAACCGCCGCCTTACGGTGACACTAACACACGGGTTAGTCGACACCGTAAGTCTCCTATTCTGCTGGCTAGCACGATCATAAACCTGTTCGGCCAATATGAGAAACAGAAGTATGAAATAGAGTAAACAAAGCATAGTCCATAGCCACAGTACAAATCATATATATAGTAAATGAAAAGTACACAAATGAATAGTCCCAAATGAGTACAAAATGAAAGAGAGTAATAAGGGCTTATGTCCAGTACATCAAATCAAATCTCTCACTCTCTCAGATCCAAAAGAAGCGGAATCTAATCATCTAAACTCATCTCACCTGAGGACGCACAGTAGTAGTAGTATTAGCCGATGGTAACGGTATCTGCTCCTCAAGTCCTGCCATCTCGTCGTGTTGGTGCTCCATCTCCTCGAGCTCCTAAAATGATATGGTCACCGACCATTAGTCAAAAAGACTAAGTCATTTCTCTGCACCTCGCCCCGCAACTCCTAGGCACCGAGCGGGAGGACGAAGTGGAGGACAACAAGGGGTAGCAAAAGGAAGAAGGTGACAGAAGCTAACTAGCAAGTGTATAATATAATTCTATATCTATCAGTTCTAAGCGCAAGGTATAGAGAAGTAAAGTGCAGTACAGTAAATAAAGAACTTAAAGTAATGTAGAAGGTAAAGCTATACTACCGAACTGAAAGTAAAGCAGAAGGTAAAGCTACACTACCACTACGCTATCATCACAGAGCGTACCTTAACTTATAAAAATGCCTATACAAATTTTTAAGTTAAGATTTCCAGGAATTGTAACATATCATATAAAAGAGCCCATACTAATTTATGTGATAAGGATCTATGAAGCGTATGATATAATGAGTATGAATATTTATGCTAGGGTTATGCAACATGCAAGTGCAACACACGCACGCGACTCTGAGATCCCAGACCTTTAGTTCCCACATTTCGAGAGCTAGCATTACTCTCAGGTACCACCATTGTGGCTACAGTAGTAGCGGATCAGGCTTCTCCGCTTTCTAGGCGGGTATACACACTCCCAGGCCTAGACCTCTCTTGTACGCCTCTGTACACGTCCTAGGTGCACTTTAGAGTCTCTGCGTACTAATTTCTAGCTGCCTGCTAAACTTTTAGGTCGGGTATACGTCTTCATGGGTTGTCTGCCTGACCGCAGTTTTAAAAAACATACTGGCCCCTCCACCCGTACACCTCAACCGAGTCACCGTACTACCATCGGTGTAACGATTGGCCCAGTACCGCATGACCCACCACCATTTTCTTTATGCACATGCAATTATTTAAACTCGAGCCTCAAGCTCGCAGGACCAACCTGTCCTGATTTCTCCAACCCTGCCCGGGTGAGCAAGTAAACCAACCACTTCTTCCAACTTTGCACGGGTGAGCAAGTAGTCAACAGACTCCAAGTCCCTCCAACCCGACACGAGTGAGCATATAACTCAACAATTCCCTCCAACTCTGCACGGGTGAGCAAGTAATCAACAGACTCAAAGTCCCTCCAACCCGGCACGAGTGAGCACATGTTCAGTTTATCTAGCCTATTAGACTACTCTTGCCTACCGATTATTATACTTAGTGACTTAAGGTTAATCCCAGGACTGCCCAGGGCATGCCCGATGAAGGGCTCTCGGGGGCACTAGGAACTACGATGGGCTGAAGCCCAAAGCTCCCTTTCTCAAGGATGTTTACTTTAGTTGTTATCTACCCACAATTCCCTTTGCTCTCATTGTTACTCTTGAGCATTCCTAATGACTTAAGAGGTTATTATCGGGAGGGCGACGGTCTTCCCTCGACCTCCACTCCAGTTATTACCCGATGACTTGCACTTTTATCCTCATCACTAATACGACACTACCCACCAGGGTTATACTTCCAATCGTAATCTCTAGCTCAATTGTCGATCTATCCCCCGGTGGGCCCCTTCGATATAACCTATTTTTACTATGCTCAGTCCATGACCTTACACCACCCCGAAATCAAACTTCTAATTTCTTGGGCCATATGTCTCAAATTATTTACCCTAGGGTGGTATGGACCTATATGATGACCATGATGATTTCCATAATTTTCCAAATTAATTACACCATTAAATTAATTTCTTCAATTAATTCATCGGGTCATTTTACACATGAAGTATAATAAACTATAATCCTACTGATGTAAGAAATTTTCCTGACCTATAATATGGTGTAATGTCACTGTCTTCCAAGCATCATAATTTTCCCTTAAGTATTTCTATTTATTCTTTAATTAACACAAATCAACATAATTATCATTTTCCAAATGAAGTATATGGAATACATAATTCAAAATTCCAAGAAAATTACAAAGCATATATATCATTAATTTAAGACTAATGGAAAAGTTTCATTAACCTCTATAGTGTAATGGCCTATCAAATTCCATTCTTATGTATTTACCAAAATGTCATTATGATAATTTAAAAATTATCAGTACATCCAAAATTTTTGAGATAAATACACAAGGTTAATCATACAAATATTCAAAGCTAGAAATAATTCCAAAATTTTCTGATATGTATTTCCATCAATTCATGCATAATTGCAATAAGGGTAAAAATGTAATTTCAATGCATTTTACTCCAAAAGTTCTCAAACAGAAAGATATAATTTTCCTAAGTCAATTCTAACCTCCATTTTAACTTGACAAACTTTGGGGATTTTTACTTTAATAAAACCTATTTTTCCAATTTATTTTTCAAAGAGGCCTATATTTTCAAAATTCCAAATAATGGGATTTTTGATCTCAAAAATCCCATAAATAATCTGAGGGGTGAACTTTACCCTAATGAACCTCTGGAATCAATTCCATGATTTTTGCATGCCTCCAATAGGCTGAATGCACATCATTTCATTTATTGCTATTTGCACACCAAGCCTATAACAAGCCAACACATGCAAGTGGATTTACCCAACAGGCAGAGGTCCAAATTGGATGAAATTTTAAACATATACATATAATGTCCCTAAGGACCTGCCATAAAAATTTGGGGCCATTTGCAGTCCCACAACTCCAAATAATTTTATTTATTTCATTTTGGGTATTTTAGTAAACACTATAGGAAATGTTTTCCCAAAAATTCTCATTTTTGTATAGGGGTTACCTAATTCATAAACATGCATGCACCCAAAAGTTTGGGCCATTTAGATGACTGGTTTGACTTGGTCATAATTTTGAAATTCTGCCCTTGCTAAGGATCAACCCCAGCAAAATTGTCCTAAAGGTCAGACCACTTGACCAAAGTTCAAGATAAGGGTGGCAAATTAAATTTAACACAAAGGGCTAAATTTTTTATATTCATCATTAGTCCTGAAAATGGCCCTAAGGGCCCTATATTTAACATGCAAGGCTACTGTTGAATTGTGACAGAAAAAGAACTATTCATGTCATATGAATTAATACAGAATTAAATTAATTGTTTGCACGAATCTTAAAGCTAGAATGGACGGAATCTGGTTATCTTCCCCAAGTGTTCAACGGCTGAGATCGAGCCGACCTGGGTTGATATTGCGGGGCCGTTTCCGGCCACCTGAGGTGGTGCCACCCCCGGCCAACGGTGCCATCACCTTCACGGTGGTGGTGGCTATCCCTTGCCGGTGATGAGGCGTCGGGAGATGATGGCAATGGCGATCCCGAGCGGTAAGAAAAACTCGGAAAAATCTATCATTTCTCACATGGCATCGGGCTCAATTAAGCCCGATATCTCCCCTAGTTGATCTAGGATTCTAGTACAGGTAGAGGTGAGGTGAAATAGACCGGAATGGAGACTTGGCGGCGAGTTTGGCGGCGGTTTGGCAAGGCGGTGGTGCTCTGGCGATCTCCTTCCCAAAATATCGTTTCTCTATCCTTTTATATGTTCCAGCACACGTTCTCCACTTCTTTTGACATTCTGAAGCTACTGGTGGGCTCAGATCTGGCTGATATGGGTTATAAGGGGAGATATGGCCGAGGAAAGCTTGGTTTGGAGCATAGGAAGCTTAACCCCTTTGATGCCATGTGGCCATTCATAGCCAGCCCCATCTTATGGGCATTAGGAGGCCATCCAGCAAGCTTTGGGGCTGAGGGAAGAAGCCATGTGGCCACTAGTCCCTTTCTTCCCCTTTCTCACTCCTATTTTGGGTGAATTCTCCAAAATGCCCCCCTTGCATTCCTTATCTCTCCACAACCAGAGGGGTAGGGGTGACTTTGACCATTTGGGTTGGCATTGGGCTGAGTTGGGTGAGCTTAGCCCAATGGAAATGACTTGGGTTCAATTCTTCCCCTTTAGGTCAAAATGTTGACTTGGTTGACTTTTTGGGTTGACTTGGTCAACATGGTGAGTAGGCTGGCCCACTTGATGGTCATGGACTTATTGGCACCACCCAATTGGGGTTGGGTCAAGGGGGTGCCCCACTTAGGCTAATTGGGCCTATGAGTGTGGGTTTGACCACTTTAGGCTCAAGGTTGACTTGGGTGAACTAGGGTCAAAGTGGTTACCTAGTGACATGCCCTAGGGTCCACTTAGATTATTTTTAGGGTTAGGGCAATGTGATGGGGTCATGGTGTGGCTAAGGTCCTTATTTAGGCTAGTTTGACCTAGTTTGACTTGATCTTATAGTGGGCCCCATGATGATTATTTTCACATAATATGGTAATAACTTGATGCGAAATCATTCTATGATTTAATGATAACTATGTAGAAAGGCATAAACTAAATTGCATTACATTTCAGGCAAGTGCACCTATCAATCATAGTATAGAAGAATTCTACATCTCGTGTCGTATTTCACAGGGTCTTTTCAAATACTCGTACTCACCCTCACTCTATTATCATACCGATAACTAACATTGAATTCTAATTTATATTAATCTGACTATGACTATTTAGATAAAGATACATTGGAGTGTTAAATTGATGAGAAGATGAAAGTTAGGAGCATTTACATGAAACTACTTTTACATTGAGTCAAATCTATTTCATCATGTAATAACAACATTATCAAATATATTGTAATATATGGGTAAATCTTTCATTAAATTCTCTCTCGAGCAATTCAAAATCTAATATAAGTGAGTAAACTTTCTCTCGAATAGTTTACCATACTCAAATTTTCACTAAGTACTTTACCCTAAATACTACACAAACTTATGAAAGGTTATCTCTAACATAGCCTAAAGTCATTTATACATATCAAAATTGTACAATTAACATATCTCTCGATCATGAAAATTGCAGTGTAAACAAAAATAACTCCTAATTATGAAATTATTAACATCATTACAAACTTCCAATTTCTCAATCTGGAGATTTGAAATTCATGAATAACAAAAATTAAATTCATAATTAGGAAAATCATTTTTGTTCCAAGAATTATACATGCATAAACTAGCATAAATTTGAGACAAACAATGCGATGCATGATTAAAACAAATTGTTCAAATACAAAGTTCATGTAAAAATATAAAATAAGAAAAGTTGAATCACTAAAATGAGATTAAAATTAAGAAGATACAATGAAGAATAAAGGCATACAAAAAATCCTCTTAAATTATCCTTCTCTTGGGTGATCCACTTACGTCCTCCAGAAAAGCTCCAATGCAAATTAATCCAAAAAAGTGCAGAATAAAATTTTCTCCAGGTTTTTATAGTCTCATAGCAAACATGGTCGAACACGGGTTCCGACACGGCTGTGTTGCAGGCTGTGTCGGTAGTTCCAAGGCGGTTCCACACGAGCAGACGTGTTTGGTCATGGGCCGTGTTAGATGACACGGGTACTGACACAGTAGTGTTGTCGAACACGGCCGTGTTGTTCTTCATGTTCTTCAGACACGGGTAGGCCGGATTTAATTCTTCAATTTGTCCCGAAAAGGACACGGTCTGGACACACGAGCGTGTTCCAACCCGTGTGGTTCTTTGAGTCTTCCTTCATGAAATCGTTTCAGCTAGGATGGAACACGGGTAGGCACACGGGCGTGTTCCTACCCGTGTTTGACCAATTCTTCTGCTTTGATCAGCCCTGTTGGTCCCGTCAACTCCCCTGTTTGCTCAAAGACTTTTAGTTCCACTGATTAGTCGTACCTGCATTAGAGAAATGACGTAGTAAGTGGGGAGTTCAATACATAAAGTAGTAAAGACTCTAACCTATGCTCTACTATTCATGACAATACCAATTCTCAACTATTTTGCGCAATTACTTGAGTAAAGAGGTAGAAAATAGTGGACATGATTACAATTATGATAGTAAAAATCTATCATAATTGTACTCATCAAATACCCCCAGACTTGAGTGTTTGCTTGTCCCTAAGCAAACTAATTCAAACAATTGAGTTATCGATACATAATTCTTCTTCCGCACACTGATTGTTTTGAATTCAAATAGAAATTTGATGCTGTAATTGTATAGGAAATAGTATAGCAGACTTTTCTAAATATAACTATTTCTTAAAAATTCCTCCAATACATATCTTAACTACTTTTCGCTCTTTCTTAGAATTAGGATTATAGTTATCCATAACTATTGTAAGGAAAAAATAACAATCTTAATAACATATGCATTAGTCTTTCAAAACTTAAACATACCCCTATTGATAATCATACACTTTCCTTTACACACCCTCTCCATAGCACTAATGAGAATTAGTAAAGTTGGATCCTTAGGACTTGTATGGTGGTGTAACCTTTTTGGCTTAGGATAGGTAATTATAGCTGGGGTAAGCAAAAAAAAAACTGGATGGTTTTTTTTTCTTTTCACACCTAGATCACAATTGAGCCCTTTGTATGGTCAATACCTTAACAAATATTGATATTCTACGAGCACCCCCAGACTTTGCACGTATTATACTTCCTTTTTATTTCTTGAAGATGGATACTCTATATATTTTTTTCTTTGTTTCTTAACCAAAGGTCCATAGTAGGGATCATTCCGAATGGGTGCAAGGTCACACTCACTCAGGCCACATATCACTATGTTTATTTTTTATTTTTGTTTTTAGGGACTTCATAGTAGGGATCATTCCGAATGGGTGTAAGTGTACACGTACTCAGGCCACATATCACTATGAAAATTCATTTCATGACGAACTCAATGATAGGTGTGCTACTAGGTGAGGATTTGCCTTAGTGAATTTTAGAGTTGGAATATCACAAAAATATAGGGATAAGGTCCAAATTGGGTGAGTAAGGGTATAATGTTTAAGGTTTTGGGATTTGAACGGCTCAAGCTATCCAAAAGGAGGCCTAAGTCATTTCCACCTTTACTAATTAACATGTGCAAAAGGTTTGAGAATCGCTAGGAAGTTCTAGACACCAATAGAGAAAATTTTTGTTATTTTATTTTGATCTCCTAATACAAAATTATCAAAATATTGCATTCATCGACTCACTTTAGTATAGATAAATATATTTTCTAAAATGGAGTGATTATTAGTTAATAATATAAAGGACAATCTTTTTAAACCAAATTATATGGAGAAAAGTAGGCTAATGAATTTCTATACATAGTTACTAATCAACAAATTTGAACACGAATTCGATTTAATCAGCGTGCGAAAGTAAATTAGATAGTTATATTCCCAATGAGTGAAGTAATGAAAGCTTAAAGAGAAGTAATAGAATACTATGATAGAGAGAATATAAGTAACTGTAATCATGCACCCCACTGTCAACACCAATACCCCCAGACTTGTGTTGCAATGTCCTCATTGCAAAATTAAAAAAAATTGAGGTAGAAATTGCACCAGGATATAGAGAACTGATGATCATGAATATAAAGAAGCACAGAACAAAACAAGAGCAAAAAATTTTCTTTTAGATATACTCAACATGCTAGTACAAGATCATGATAATAATAATAATAATGATACAACGCTACATAGCCAGATATACAGGGATATAAAATCAAAAATACATAGGTGTATCATCTTGGTCAGCCGGATCATCCTGAGTGTGAGATCGATGAGGAGCTGCCCGTGGTGGGCTGGAAATCCCCAAGTGTTGCCGGATCTGATATATGACGTCCTCAGTCCGCTGCTGCGTCTCCTCGATACGCTGAAGGCGCGGCGAGAGCTGAGTGTCATAGAAGTGCTGGAGCTCCTGTGCATATCAAGACTGCCGCAGAGGCTGGGCAGTAGAGGACTCCCCTTGAGTATACGTCGAGCGGGCCGGGGGAATGAGAGGCTCATCGAGGTCTGGATCTACCTCACCATCGTCATCGTGGACATGACGTCCACGACTTGCAATGGTATATGTAATCCCACCCCGCCCTTGACGAGCTGTTACGAGGCGGATGGATCGAAGACTGGCCATAGTGATAGGCATAGTGTTTGCTACCATCGTCATCGGGGGAAGAGGCAAGAATATGCCCATATTCCTTGCCAAGCGTGTGATGTAAGGGGCTACACAAATGGACCCGACGTGGGAGTTCTCCGCCTAATGAAGAATGAATTGAGAAAGCATATAACCCAAGTGGATTGGGTAACGGCCTGCCATGCTTTGTAGATAAAGGATGTCCTGACGGCTAACCACGCCGGAGCTTTCGCCCCGGCCGCTCAGAGTATGGCTAAGCAGATGATGAATGTAATGTACGGCGGGGTAAACCAGCTTTGAGGCCTTAGATCTCTTGGCTTCGTAGGGCTCGGTGTCAAAGGATAGATGGCGCCAAATATCGCCCGCCTGGTCGCGACTAGGGAGACCAAAATTCAGATAAGAGTAGGCATTGATGCGCATAATATACGGCAAGCGTATCGGTCGCTCAAGTAATAAAGTTGGGAATGAATCTCCGGATGTCGGTCTCTTGAGGAATGCAATTGGCGTCGAACGATTTAGACTCTAAAACTATCGTTATGAGAGTTAATTAAAATAAATAGAAAAAGAAAGGGGCTTTGGTTGGTGGTCTTACGACCGATTACACTAATGTAAACTATGCGGGTCGCAATCACCGCTTCTCAAGGCGAGATGGATGTAGCGGCCGCGATGCCGTACTTCGATTGGCGAGTGGACGGAAATCTAGCGAGTGAGGTGATTAGTCCGGAGCAAGCTTGAGTGAAACGAACGTGTGGAGTGGAGCGAGATGGAGCGAGGCGCATCAAAGAATAAATCTCTAGAGCAAGATGAAATACAACTAATAACAATAAAGCTAGAAGTTGATGTCCATTACAAGCACAAGCATTTCATACAACAAGAAAAAGAGAGAAAATGCACAACCATGAGATTGAAGATCCACCGCGGTTATTGGCCGGAGGTGCGGGTTGTCAATCCGCTTCCAAGCGCAGTCCGAGGAGGGCTTCCGGTACCACCGAGCTGTCACCTCGAGGGCCTGTAACTCCGTTCTCTAGGGGTGCTTCGTCTTCTTCCTTGGTGGAAAGCTCGGAGAAGAATGCTTCAATGGCCGGGAGGATCACCGAAGGATGCGGAATGCTTCGGAATCACCGGAGAAGGTCCTCCCGTTGGTATGGATGAAGGTGGAGGTGAATGGGACTTGCTGGAGGGCGAAACGACGGACTGGCGAAGGCTCCGACCCGATCCTTTTGCCCTAATTCGCGGAACAGCGTATTTATAGCTTGCAGAATAAATAGCGCGCACGACCACTGGCGCACGACCAGTGGTCGTGCGCGACCAAGGTCAGCGCCCGTGCGTGAGCAACCTGCAGACCTGCATCAGAAAATCAGAAGTCGCGCACGATCATCAGCGCACGATCAGTGATCGTGCGAGGCAATGCTGATGATCGTGCGGAAATAGCCAGATAGACTTTTGCAAAATGGGTATGACTGTGCACGATCGGCGGCGCACGAGCAGTGGTCGTGCGCGGTATGGCAAGTGATCGTGCGGAATGTTCAAGACAGAGTTTTCACAAATGAGACCGGGCTGCGCACGGTCAGTGATCGTGCGCTAGGAGGTCGATGGTCGTGCGTGGGTAAAAACGCACGACCACTGACTCCTTTGCCAAAAATAGTGAAACGCCTATCCCGAATGCCCTCACGATCCCCAAACCTGCAGGAAAACTGCACGGGGCATCGATCGCGGCAGCCACAGCAAACAGTAATGAACATAGCAAGAAAGTAAATGCACACAAGCACAAAAAATGGGCAACAAAGGTGCACAGGGCGTGGAAAACCGTAGCGAACCAAAAGGAGTGCAAATGACGCTAAACGGTGTGCAAAGACAAGGAAATAAGCCCAGATGAGTCCGAAAATAGGTATATAAAGAGGACTCATCACACCCCCAGACTTAACCGTTTGCGCGTCCCGAGCAAACAAAACCTAAGCAGACGGGGAAAAATGAACTAGCTAAAAAAAAATTGCCAAACGGAGTACCATGCGAAGTCGCATGCTCGCGTGCATAAAAATAAAGTAGAGGGAATTCTTAAGTATACAAAATATTTTATATTTTTCACAATGCGTAACAAAAATTTATTATTACTCAAAAGTGGAATCACGGTGAATCAGCCGGTCCTACGCAGGGAGAAAGTAGACAGGCCACTAAGGTGAGCATTGCCGAAGACCGGGGCTCAAGATTACCCCTAAAGGAATCCACCAATGTCAGAAACCATAAGCTTGCCCGTTCGCACTCTCTCCACGGCACTAGTCAACTCAAGCGCAAGTCCGTAGGACTTCGGGTAATAATGGGGCTTGGGTTACGGCGAGGAAAACAAGGATAAACATGAAGGGTATGCACCTAACCCAAAGGAGCTAACGTACAAAACTAGTACCCGCTGCCCACAAAATAAACACGGGTGCACCACACCCCCAGACTTAACTTTTACTAAATGGGTGTGTGCACCGCCTACTCCAAATCCAAATAATCTCAATTAAATATTTTCAATCAAACTTTTTCTTTCTCTTTTTCTTTTCTCTTTTTCTCTTTAAATCATTTTCTTTTCTTTTTCATCTTTTTATTTTCATAATTTCAGTAGATAAAACTTGGAAGCACTTCCACATTTTCACAGTTAATAACACCACATCACAACCCAACATGAAAATATAAAACACTAAGCTCGACTTGGGTGCGCGACTAGGATCGGCTATGAGGCTTTGGCGAATATAGTGGAGCTGAATCAAAAGGAAGGGTAGGCACAAAGGGGCTAGCAAGGGCGATGTTAGGAATGGGTACAAAGCTCAACCGGGCCAAAGGGTGGCCTACATCACTCTCACGCTAGACTAACTGTGTACCAATGCTTCAAGAATAGCTTAGGGCAAGTTCTTAGCAACCGAGAAGGATAATCCTTCCCCCCCGACTCAAGCAATACGAGTCTAGTGGCGGCTACACACATTCCTACGCTACCGTTTGATTCACACCGGATTCACCAACTTTTGAGTAGAATAAAAAGTATTTACGCAAATAGAAAATTATAAATCTATAAGCATACAGAAAAATTAAATCTACACAAATTTCTACACAAAACGAGAGCAATAGACTAGGAATACAGCAAGGCCAACATTTTACTCTGTCTCACAATCCTAAGCCAGCACCATAATTTTACCAAATCTATCAAAGACACAAGTTTAACTCGCGGCACGGTAACAGCTAAGCACGCGCTCAAGTGGGTGCAGTGGTGTGCAACAGGAATCCAACATAATGAAGCGAAAAAGGAACACTACTGGCATGCGAAATTAAATGTGCTCGTGGAGTGCACAAGCGACTCTTCCCCCCAGACTTGAATGAAAACATAAGCAAGAAAAGTAAACATTCAACCAGAAAATGAAATCTGAAGCGAGAGAGAGTACCAATGCTCCAAAGAGGGGAGCATGCCAGAAGATTGCATGATGATTCGCGGGAAGTGCTGCATCGCACAAAAGATAAGCTGAACCTGCGAATTAGGCCGAACAATAGAAAATACAAAAAGATAGAAAGCATAAAATAAAATAAAACATAAACAAGGGGACCAAAAGGTCCAAGCTTGGGTTGTTTCCCGATTAGCCCTTTTGTTTACCGTCCTTAAAGTGGACCAAATACCTGTATTAGCAGTTGTATATAATGTTTATGCAACAAAATAAAATAAAGCTCAAAATGTTCCAAAGCAGCAAGGAAAATAAGAAGGAAACGCGAGGCAGAGCGGCAATCAGCTATATGCCGATTTGTGGTAAGTCTTCTCGGTGGAGAGCGAAGGAGAGGCAGAACTTTTCATAGGATCATGAGGAGGGGATTTCCCCTTGCTCAGATGGTGCGCAAACGCTTGGAAGGAAGAATAACGCTTATCACGCAAGCGTTTGGCCTCCTTCAGCTTCTCAACCGATGGAGACCTCCAAGGAGTGGATTTCACAGTTTTCCCAAATTTTACACTCGATGGCATCATTTCCGGCACCGTGATGGCGATCGGATCAGCCCAAGCGACAGAACGCTTAATAGAGTCATGAATATTATTACACGAATAACAGTCTAGGGATTTCTCCCGCATGTAGCTAGAAGTGTCATGCTCCACAACAGCATCGGTGGGAAGTGGCACGTTCGCCGTGTCTTTGGGGTGCTCAAACATCTTCGCGGTCGATAAGTTATTCTTCTCATCGGTCATCTCGGTCAATCTTCCCTTGGTTTTCTCATCCGCAAGGGTTGCCTTCAAAGCTGGGACTCCGAAATCTTCCTTGAGATCTGCACTACGTAGTGAAATGTCATTTCGAACAAGAGAGGAGTGTATGGAAGTATCATCGAGGGTGCAATCATCAGCCGGCCAGGTGACGCGTCCTTGGGAGAAATCCAGGGATGCGCCACTGGCCGTCAGAAATGGGACACCAAGTATTGGAATGGAGTCATTTTCTTTTGGTCCCATGACCTGAAAAGCCGTGGTAAAATGTTTGCCATTAACCTCGATATCAACTTCCCTCACACCACCATCAGTATCTACCATATTACCATTAGCTAGAATAAGTGATTTCCGGTCTTCGGTGTTTATTTGCAGTTGCATCTTCGCGACATCCTGTAGAGTGAGGATGTTGCTGGATGCCCCGGAATCACATAAAGCAGTAGTTTCAACGTTGTTAATCAAGCAGCTAATCACGAGTTCGTTGGTATTCCCTAGCCTTCCCTCCCCAAGGCTTTTCCCTTGTTCATGGGGATTTTTTTCAGTGTTGCTTGGGAGGGTACCAAGCGTGCGCTCGGAGACCATTTGAGCCAATTGGCCCAACTGTGCCTCAAGCTTATGCATTGAAGCGGCTTGATTTGTCATGTTTGTTTGGGAAACTTCAACAAACTTTTCAAACATTTGAGCCAAAGAATTGGTTTTTTCGGCGGGGGGGGGGGGGGGGGGGGCTTGAGGATAATTCGGGTGGGGTGGCCGCGGCTGGCTTCCGGAGGCGGAGGCATCATATTGATGCTGCCCCTGTTGCCATCGTTGGCCCGGTGCGTTTTGATTCCACGAGAAATTCGGGTGATTTCTTGCACCCGGATTATAAGCATTTCCATATGGCGCGCCCCTGTTTTGATTTGCGATAAAATTAACGGTTTCATTGGAGAAGGTGGGGTCATACATTACCTCCGCTCCAGGGCACTCAAAGCTATGATGATCGGTACCTCCGCATCCTTGACAGGAGATGGCCAACACCGGAGCAGCAGCAGCGGGCCTTGATGCTTCCACAGCAAAGATTCCACTTGTCCCACGGGGGGTATTCCTTCCTGCGGTCCAAAAGGCGCTGTGCGTGGCGGTGTCCTGCAGAACTCTCAAAGCATCCTCAGGAGCAAGGTTCATAATTGTTCCACCAGAGGCGGCATCAATCATGGCGCGGTGTTGAGGTTCGATGGAGAAGTAGAAGCATTCCACGAGATTCCACGTTTGGAATCCGTGATTGGGGCATTTCCGCAGCAACTCATTCTAGCGCTCCCAGACTTCCGCCAAAATCTCTTGGTCGTTTTGCCGGAAATTAGCGATGGCGTGTCTCAAACTCACAATACGGTCAACCGGATGGAATTTAGCTAGAAACTTTGTGGTAAGAGCCTCCCAAGTTGTGGCTGTTCCAGGAGGAAGGGAATGAAGCCATGACATGGCCTTGTCACGTAGAGAGAAGGGGAAGAGACGTAGCTTGACCGTATCATCAGGAATCCCAGCATAACGGAAAGTGGCACAGATTTCTGAGAAGTCTGCCAAGTGTAGATGGGCATCCTCTGTAGCCAGTCCGGAGAACTGTGCGTTGTTCCGGATGATGTTAAGAATTGCCGGTTTGATCTCGAACTGTTGGTTTGTGATCGCCGGTCCAAACCCAGGGTAAATGCTCCCAACAGTGGGGGTAGTGTAATCTCTCATGGTTCGAACATGCGGCGGATGCACCTCATTCTCATCCCCATTACGGTTATCATGGAGGTTCCCTCCAACACGAACTTCGTTGTCATTGTTCAACTGGTCTCCCATTGTGATTGGATCTATTGCAGCGGCACGCCTTTGCGCACGAAGAGTTCGCTCGATTTCGGGATCGTAAGCAACGAGATCTCTTGCAGCACGTCCCTGCATCCACTGAAGCAACAAATCAAAGAAACAAAAATCAAAAAAACTCTAACTCTTATACCAATACTTCCAGAAATCGTGATCGTTCAACAGTTGCATTCCCCGGCAACGGCGCCAAAAACTTGATGCGCGTAATATACGGCAAGCGTACCGGTCGCTCAAGTAATAAAGTTGGGAATGAATCCCCGGATGTCGGTCTCTTGAGGAATGCAATTGGCGTCGAACGATTTAGACTCTAAAACTATCGTTATGAGAGTTAATTGAAATAAATAGAAAAAGAAAGGGGCTTTGGTTGGTGGTCTTATGACCGATTACACTAATGTAAACTATGCGGGTCGCAATCACCGCTTCTCAAGGCGAGATGGATGTAGCGGCCGCGATGCCGTACTTCGATTGGCGAGTGGACGGAAATCTAGCGAGTGAGGTGATTAGTGCGGAGCAAGCTTGAGTGAAACGAACGTGTGGAGTGGAGCGAGATGGAGCGAGGCGCATCAAAGAATAAATCTCTAGAGCAAGATGAAATACAACTAATAACAATAAAGCTAGAAGTTGATGTCCATTACATGCACAAGCATTTCATACAACAAGAAAAAGAGAGAAAATGCACAACCATGAGATTGAAGATCCACCGCGGTTATTGGCCGGAGGTGCGGGTTGTCAATCTGCTTCCAAGCGCAGTCCGAGGAGGGCTTCCGGTACCACCGAGCTGTCACCTCGAGGGCCTGTAACTCCGTTCTCTAGGGGTGCTTCGTCTTCTTCCTTGGTGGAAAGCTCGGAGAAGAATGCTTCAATGGCCGGGAGGATCACCGGAGGATGCGGAATGCTTCGGAATCACCGGAGAAGGTCCTCCCGTTGGTATGGATGAAGGTGGAGGTGAATGGGACTTGCTGGAGGGCAAAACGGCGGACTGGCGAAGGCTCCGACCCGATCCTTTTGCCCTAATTCGCGGAACAGCGTATTTATAGCTTGCAGAATAAATAGCGCGCACGACCACTGGCGCACGACCAGTGGTCGTGCGCGACCAAGGTCAGCGCCCGTGCATGAGCAACCTGCAGACCTGCATCAGAAAATCAGAAGTCGCGCACGATCATCAGCGCACGATCAGTGATCGTGCGAGGCAATGCTGATGATCGTGCGGAAATAGCCAGACAGACTTTTGCAAAATGGGTATGACTGCGCACGATCGGCGGCGCACGAGCAGTGGTCGTGCGCGGTATGGCAAGTGATCGTGCGGAATGTTCAAGACAGAGTTTTCACAAATGAGACCGGGCTGCGCACGGTCAGTGATCGTGCGCCAGGAGGTCGATGGTCGTGCGTGGGTAAAAACGCACGACCACTGACTCCTTTGCCAAAAATAGTGAAACGCCTATCCCGAATGCCCTCACGATCCCCAAACCTGCAGGAAAACTGCACGGGGCATCGATCGCGGCAGCCACAGCAAATAGTAATGAACATAGCAAGAAAGTAAATGCACACAAGCACAGAAAATGGGCAACAAAGGTGCACAGGGCGTGGAAAACCGTAGCGAACCAAAAGGAGTGCAAATGATGCTAAACTGTGTGCAAAGACAAGGAAATAAGCCCAGATGAGTCCGAAAATAGGTATATAAAGAGGACTCATCAGGCATCACTAAAGCGGAATGCCTCTTCGTACACTCCTAAATGTTGTGTAAACTGGATGAGAGATAGCGTATAGAAGGTGCCTCCTACCCGAAAGGAGATAATCCCCTCGGTTGGTCTTCCATTATCGGTCAAGGAGGGTCGAAGGTTTAAATAGAAGGTGGACAAAAACTCGAGCGTGAGTTCTCGGAAACCTAACTCTTCTATGGCAAAAAACCCTTGCCACCCTACTACAGAAATTAATTCCTTAACTTTAGCAGCAAGACCTATGGTTTCCAAGACGTCCCAGTCTATTATTCGTATGTCCTAAAATTTCTTGGCTTGCAGGCGGTTATAGCGGTTAGTATGCACTGCATCTGTGAAAACTAAGGGTTGAACGATGTCGCGTCTCTCAGTAGACAACGCTTGAAGTTCCGGTCGACGTCGGAGACCGCCTTGGCTACGTGATGATGACATGATTTGAAAATAAAGGAAAAAAAATATTCTAAAGCGAATGAAGAAGGAGAAAAGAGAGAAATAAAAAATCAAATAAATAAGAAGAGTTTTGATGGATGTAAACGCAGGAATTATACTGATGATGTTAATAGCGAAGCGACGAGGCGATTGCACGAAATTGGAGGAGCTGATGATATTCCCGGCTGAACTGGTTGCAGGAATGGAAAGGGGAGAAGGTTGAAATGATGGAAAGAAATCTCAAAAATCTGCCCCTATAAAAAGAAGTCGAACGCGGGTGTACACACGACCGTATGTGCACCCGTGTTAAGGAATCGACGTGGGCGGGAAACACGGTCTTCAAGGAGACGTGTGGTCATTTTGCGGGAAACTGCTCGTGTCAGTTTGACACGGTCAACAACACGGCCGTGTACACAACCCGTGTGGTCAATCTGACAGGTGTTGGTCTCGGACACGGTCCACAACACGTGTGTGTGTGGACCCGTGTGGTCAATCTGACAGGTGTTTGGCTCGGACACGGTCAACAACACGGGTGTGTGTGGACCCGTGTCCTTCTCTGTATGAAATCACTTTAATCGGCCGTATCGACACGGGTGTGCACATGGCTGGGTGAATAGCCATGTACATTAAAATACGGCCAAAAACACGGCCGGGTAGCGACCCGTGTCCTGCTCTGGCTTAAAATTGAAATTGTGATGTATGACACGGCAACACACACGAGCGTGTCTTTGCCCGTGTGGTGCTATGTAAATTTCCGCCTTTCCCTGGTTTATAGGGTGCACGGCTGGGTGACTATGCATTTGCTAGACACGGCCAAGCACACGGCTGTGTGCTTAGCTGTGTACTCTTCTTAATTAGTGATTTCTCCTAAGTGCTTTATTTGTTCTTTTCGGGGTAGAAATTTAAATAAAGTTTTCATTAAAATTTTTATAAACTATATAGACAAGTTACTATTGAATTTTATACAGTCTCTTAGTCTAGATGAAGGCAGGATTCTAGTCGAGCAAAGGCTTGGGGAAGTGCACTGTAATAAAGTTTTAACCGGTGCCCGTTGACTTTAAAATCTCCCTTTTCAGGGTGAGTTAGTTTGACGGTGCCATAGGGAAAAACTTTTTTAACCTGGAATGGTCCGGACCACTTAGACCTAAGCTTCCCTGGGAATAGACGCAGTCTAGAATTAAAAAGGAGTACCTGATCACCCTCGTTGAATGTTTTGGATTTTCGGAGGTGACGGTCATGAAATAGTTTGGTTTTCTCCTTATAAATTCTGGAGTTCTCATATGCCATAGTCCTCCATTCGTCTAGTTCATTAAGTTGAAGTTTGCGTTTTCCCCCTATAGAATTAGTATCAAAATTTAGAGATCGTATTGCCCAATATGACTTGTGCTCTAATTCTATAGGTAAGTGACAAGATTTACCATAGACTAATCTAAAGGGGGTGGTCCCTATAGGTGTTTTAAATGCGGTCCTATAAGCCCATAAACAATCGTTTAGTTTCCTAGACCATTTTTTTCTATTTCCTTCTATAGATTTTTCTAGGATGCGTTTAAGCTCTCCATTGGATACCTCAACTTGACCACTAGTTTGTGGATGATATGGTGTAGCTATCCTATGTGTGACTCCATATTTATGTAATACCTTATCTAGTTGTAGATTACAAAAGTGAGAACCCCTATCGCTAATAAGTGTACGTGGTGTGCCAAATCGCACAAAAAGAGATTTTAGGAATTGAATTACTACTCTACTATCATTAGTAGGTAAAACTTGCGCCTCAACCCACTTTGATATGTAATCTACGGCTACCAAGATAAATTTATTCCCGAATGAAACTGGAAATGGACCCATAAAATCTATCCCCTACACATAAAATACTTCACATTCAAGAATAAAGTTTTGTGGTATTTCATGTAATTTAGAAATATTACCTGTTTTCTGACAAGAATCACATGAAAGCACATACCTTTGGGCATCCCTGAATAGAAGGGGACAATAAAAACCCGAATCAAGAACCTTTTTCGCAGAGCGATTTGCTCCATAGTGACCACCAGTAGGACCTGAATGACACTGCTCCAGGATTTTCCACCCTTCCTCGGCTGATACACACCTTCGGATCACGGAATCTGCACATATCCGAAAAAGAAAAGGGTCCTCCCAAAAGTAATATTTCAAGTCGGAGAAAATTTTCTTTTTCTGCTGATATGAAAAATCCTGTGGGAGGACCTTAGCCACAAGATATTTTGCATAATCTGCAAACCATGGATAATCATTATTTACTTTCGAAGATAAGGCAAATAACGATTCCTTAGGGAATGTATCAGAAATTTCAGATTCATCTAACATTGCTCGTAATGGATTTTCTAAACGTGAAAGATGGTCTGCCGCTAAGTTTTCTGCTCCTCGTTTATCCCTAATTTCCAAATCAAATTCTTGCAATAGAAGAACCCACCGGATTAAACGAGGCTTTGCGTCCGCCTTGGCTAGCAAATATCTAAGTGCAGAGTGATCCGTGTAAACTACTACCTTGGACAATGTTAAATAGGATCTAAATTTATCAAAGGCAAAACTACTGCTAGAAGTTCTTTTTCAGTAGTAGTATAATTCTCTTGTGCATTATTAAGTGTTTTACTAGCATAAAATATAGGATGAAAATGTTTGTTTCGGCGTTGTCCTAGAACAGCTCCTACCGCAAAACTGCTAGCGTCACACATGATTTCAAACGGCTGAGTAAAATCAGGCGCTATCATAATAGGAGAATTAATTAATCTCTCTTTTAAGAACTCAAAAGCATGTAGACACTCTTGATCCAAGAGAAAAGGTGTGTCCTTTTCTAAAAGTCTCGTAAGTGGTTTAGCAATTTTGGAAAAGTCTTTAATAAACCGACGGTAAAATCCGGCGTGGCCTAAAAAACTTCTCACTGCCTTAACGGATGTGGGTGGTGGTAACTTTTCTATTGTCTCTATCTTCGCTCTATCTACTTGAATTCCCTGATTGGAGATTTTATGACCTAGTACTAACCCTTCTTGTACCATAAAATGACACTTCTCCCAGCTAAGTACTAAGTTTGTCTCCTCACACCTCCTCAAAACTTTTTCTAAATTATTCAAACATAAATCAAAGGAATCTCCAAAGACGGAGAAGTCATCCATAAAAACTTCCATGATATCTTTAACATACTCGTTGAAGATGGCCAACATGCATCTTTGGAAAGTAGCGGGGGCATTACATAGACCGAATGGCATACGCCTATAGGCAATGGTGCCGAATGGGCACGTGAACATTGTTTTCTCTTGGTCTTTTGGGGCTATTTGGATTTGGAAATACCCAGAAAGTCCATCTAGAAAACAATAATACGTATGCCCTGAAAAGCATTCTAATATTTGGTCAATAAAGGGTAAAGGGAAGTGGTCCTTCCTAGTGGCATCGTTTAGCTTCCTATAGTTTATACAGACACGCCAACCTATCTGTTCGCATTGGAATTAATTCATTTTTATTGTTTGCTACCACAGTTAAACCACCCTTCTTAGGAACGACTTGGACAGGACTAACCCATGAACTATTGAAAATAGGGTATATCATACCAGCATCTAACAATTTAACAATTTCAGCTTTAACTACCTCTTTCATATTAGGATTAAGCCTACATTGCGATTGAGTAGATGACTTATAGCTTTATTCCAAAAGGATTTTATGAGTGCAAAAACTAGGACTAATACCTTTTATATCAGATATTTGCCAGGTTATTGCACCTTTACATTTTTTCAATACAGTTAATCATTTGGTTTTTTCAATCTCAGAAAGATTAGAAGAAATGATAACTGGGTAAGATGAATTAGTTCCTAAGAATGCATACTCAAGATGATCAGGTAAATTTTTTAATTCAACTACAGGAGGATTCTTAGTATTATTCTTATGAACTTCATGATCTCCTTCTGTAAGTAAGTTATATTCAGTATTTCCATTCATCGAAACAGAGCTATCTAGAAAAAGTAAATGATCAACAATGTCTTCACTAGTTTCATCTTCTAGAGAGCAATTAGTAATGCAAATTTCTAAAGGATCTTTATAATAAAAATGAGAATCAATAGAAGTCATTAAATCATCAACACCATGAGAAAAATAGCAACAATCATCACTATCTAAAGATTGTTTCATAGTATTGCTAATTTGAAAAGTGACTTCATCCTCCCCTACTCTCAAAACTAATTTACCATCAAAAACATCAATAAGAGCTATAGAAGTGGCTAGAAATGGACGACCAAGTATAAGTAGTACTTCGATATTTTCGTCCATATCTAAAATAACAAAATCGGCAGGAAATATAAATTTGTCTACCTTAACTAATACATCCTCCACTATACCTCTTGGGTAATTAACCGACCTATCTGCTAATTGAATGCTCATCCTAGTTGGGCTAAGTTCCCCTAGGCCTAGTTTCAAATATAATTTATAAGGCATCAAATTTATACTAGCTCCTAAATCCGCTAAAGCTTTATTAACTTCCAAATCACCGATTAAACATGGAATTGAAAAAGAACCGGGATCCTTAAGTTTTTGTGGTAATTTATTTTGTAAAATAGCAGAGCATTCTTCATTAAGTGTGACCAAAGATAATTCTTCTATTTTCCTTTTACTAGAAATTAAGTCCTTCAAAATTTTTGCATACTTTGGCATTTGAATAATATCTGAAAAAGGTAAATTAACATGCAATTGTTTAATCAAAGATAAAAATTTACCATATTGCGCATCCATGCGCTCCTTGTTCATCTTTGCTGGATATGGTACGGCTGGTAGGTATTCCATTGGTGTCATGTTTGGTGCTTCTCCACTGGACTCCTCTTGAGGTGCATCCTGTGCAATCCTTGGGTCTTGTAATTCCTTCCTGCTCCTAAACTGAATTGCTCTTGCATGTTCCTTTGGGTTTGTCTCAGTATTTCCTGGAAGTGTCCCTTGTTGTCTCTCTAATACCATCCTTGCCAACTGCCCAATCTGATTCTCCAAATTTCGAATAGAACCCTCTTGATTACGGAAGGTAACATCGGTAGTTTGCATGAACTTTGCAAGGACATCTTCCAATGTTGGTTTCCTTGGCTCCAATTGTTGTTATTGTTGTCCAAACATGGGTTGTTTGCCTTGGTTGCCTTGCCCTCCCCAAGAGAAATTTGGGTGGTTCCTCCATCCTTGATTGTATGTAAAATTATATGGGTTATTTCCAGGATTGAAAGGTGGTCTGGGATTATTACCCATGTAGTCTACATGTTCTTGCACTTGAGGTTCACCACTAGGTATTCCAACAAGGGAAGGGCCCCATTATTGAGGTACCATGGGGGGCGTAGCTAAAGAAAGGTTGTCCATCTTTTGATGGAGCTTCTCCACTTGAATTGCTAAGGCCGTAATAGCATCCACTTCATACATTCCGGCAGGCTTAGTAGACTTTGGCCGCACGGTAGTCTATTGGTAGCTATTCATTGCCATTTCTTCTATCAACTGCGAGGCTGCCTCAGGTGTCTTATTATTCATGGTGCCTCCACTAGCCGCATCAATCATCTGTCTGGTGGCTGGATTTAGACCATTGTAGAAGATCTGAATCTGAAGACAAGAAGGTAAGGCATGATGAGGGCATCTCCTTAATAATTCTTTGAATCATTCCCAAGTATCGTACAATGATTCAGCCTCCAATTGAACATACGTAGAGATGTCGTTCCTTAACTTTGCGGTCTTTGCCGGTGGAAAATACTTCATCAAAAACTTCTCAACCATCATGTCCCAAGTAGTAATGGACCCTCTAGGTAACGAATTGAGCCACTGCTTTGCCTTATGCCTTAATGAGAATGTGAACAATCTCAATCGAATGGCATCGTTGGAGACACCATTAATCTTGAAAGTATCACATATCTCTAGGAATCCGGCTAAGTGTGTATTGGGGTCCTCGTCTTGTAAGCCATCATATTGAACATATTGTTGGACCATTTGTATCACGCACGGCTTTAGTTCGAAATTATTGGTTGGAATGGGAGGTCGAACAATGCTTGACCCAGTTCCTTGGAGATTGGCTCTAGCAAAGTCAGACATGGTTTGCTCATTTTGGTTTGCAATGGTATCTAAATCTTCAGGATGGTGTTCTCGTTGATTCACTGTTTCTTCTTCTAACAGTTCGTTCACAATATCCGTGGGGTTAATACCCACGTCTCTTTGATTGGTGTTGTGAATAAGTCGTTCTGGATCAGATTGAAATGGTTCTAGCCCAGAATTTCTTGCCCTGGTCATAGACTAGCAGACTACAAAACAGAGATTAAATAATATAATTATACTATAAACTAAGTTACATATATTTATTAATAAACAAAAATGGTAGATTAATAGAGTTAAAGCTTTCAAAATATTAAAAAGGTGTCCCCAGCAACGGCGCCAAAAACTTAATGATTATTTTCACATAATATGGTAATAACTTGATGTGAAATCATTCTATGATTTAATGATAACTATGTAGAAAGGCATAAGCTAAATTGCATTACATTTCAGGCAAGTGCACCTATCAATCATAGTATAGGAGAATTCTACATATCGTGTCGTATTTCACAGGGCCTTTTCAAATACTCGTACTCACCCTCACTCTATTATCATACCGATAATTAACATTGAATTCTAATTTATATTAATCTGACTATGACTATTTAGATAAAGATACATTGGAGTGTTAAATTGATGAGAAGATGAAAGTTAGGGGCATTCACATGAAACTACTTTTACATTGAGTCAAATCTATTTCATCATGTAATAGCAACATTATCAAATATATTGTAATATATGGGTAAATCTTTCATTAAATTCTCTCTCGAGCATTTCAAAATCTAATATAAGTGAGTAAACTTTCTCTCGAACAGTTTACCATACTCAAATTTTCACTAAGTACTTTACCCTAAATACTACACAAACTTATGAAAGGTTATCTCTAACATAGCCTAAAGTCATTTATACATATCAAAATTGTACAATTAACATATCTCTCGATCATGAAAATTACAGTATAAATAAAAATAACTCCTAATTATGAAATTATTAACATCATTACAAACATCCAATTTCTCAATCTAGAGATTTGAAATTCATGAATAACAAAAATTAAATTCATAATTTGGAAAATCATTTTTGTTCCAAGAATTATACATGCATAAACTAGCACAAATTTGAGACAAACAATGCGATGCATGATTAAAACAAATTGTTCAAATACAAAGTTCATGTAAAAATATAAAATAAGAAAAGTTAAATCACCAAAATGAGATTAAAATTAAGAAGATACAATGAAGAATAAAGGCATACAAAAAATCCTCTTAAATTATCCTTCTCTTGGGTGATCCACATTCGTCCTCCAGAAAAGCTCCAATGCAAATTAATCCAAAAAAGTGTAGAATAAAATTTTCTCCACGTTTTTATAGTCTCATAGCAAACATGGTCGAACACGGGTTCCGACACGGCTGTGTTGCAGGCCGTGTCGGCAGTTCCAAGGCGGTTCCACACGAGCAGACGTGTTTGGTCATGGGCCGTGTTAGATGACACGGGTACTGACACGTCCGTGTTGTCGAACACGGCCGTGTTGTTCTTCATGTTCTTTAGACACGGGTAGGCCAGATTTAATTCTTTAATTTGTCCCGAAAAAGACACGGGCTGGACACACGGGCGTGTTCCAACCCGTGTGGTTCTTTGAGTCTTCCTTCATGAAATCGTTTCAGCTAGGATGGAACACGGGTAGGCACACGGGCGTGTTCCTACCCATGTTTGACCAATTCTTCTTCTTTGATCATCCCTGTTGGTCCCGTCAACTCCCTTGTTTACTCCAAGACTTTTAGTTCCACTGATTAGTCGTACCTGCATTAGAGAAATGACGTAGTAAGTGGGGAGTTCAATACATAAAGTAGTAAAGACTCTAACCTATGCTCTACTATTCATGACAATACCAATTCTCAACTATTTTGCGCAATTACTTGAGTAAAGAGGTAGAAAATAGTGGACATGATTACAATTATGAAAGTAAAAATCTATCATAATTGTACTCATCACCCCGTATGGCCACAACCTACTACCTAGGGTCAAACTTAGCTAATTTCCCTAACACCCACCCTATGCCTAACCCAATCTAAGTTAAGGGGTCTAGAAGTAACATTGGATATTACACAGATCCCTCAGGATCCTACCTCAGATCCACTCTAGGATCCTACTCACACAGATTCACTCCTAGATCCGACAACTTAGCCTTTATAGCACAGGCTTATAGCTGAGATCACTCAATGATCCTACAGTTTGAATAATGTTTTGTTGAGATTGACTACAGAGAAGTATTTCTTTGAGTCAGCTTCCTGGACTGTGTATAACCATCCCTAAATCTTCACAACAATAAAAATATGGTTCTTCAAGTTTGTTTTGCTTGTGCTGAGAAGATTTATTATAGATCTCTATTCATTCAAGCTTGGATGTGTTCTAGTTTGAAAGCAGTAATCTTGAAGAATAAGAACAACTTTCTTTAGTGCTCTGCTAACTAACCCTTTCAAAAAATTATGGTTTCAGTTCTTGCTGAAGACTCCTTAAAGTTTTTCGATTTCAAAAACATTTTCAACAAGCACGATGATTTGTTTTTAAAACCCTTAATTTCTCTAAATGGACATTATATATTTCATAGTTCAACGGCTATCTATTCAATATGGGCAAGCCGGATAGTCAGCTGTAAAGTTACTTTAGCTATAACTGCTCTGCAGAAAGTATACAGCGTCATTATGCTTCTAATACGCAAGTCTTGCTCCATTTGAATTTGGATGACGTCAGCATGACTAACCTCTTGTGGACTTAGTAACTTTCACAAATAATCTGCACAGGCGTTGAGTGAAGTCTTGTCACTCAATGCATAGAGACGTTGAGTGATGTCTTGAGACTCAAAGAATAGAGGCGTTGAGTGTTTTCTTGAGACTCAACGCATCTGGACTTAATAGAGTTCTTATAGTAGAAAGCGTTGAGTGAACCTCATTCACTCAATGCACCTTCACTTGGCCGTTTTCCTGACTGAAGGCGTTGAGTGAACCATCTACACTCAACACTTCTAGACTTATATAGAATTTCTTAGTAAAGGAATTGAGTGAATCTTCTATACTGAATGCTTTTGGACTTTGTTGAATCATTGATAAGTCATTGAGTGAACCTTCTTCACTCAAAGATTCTATACTTGGATATATTTTCTTTGAATAAGCGTTGAGTGAAAGGATTTTACTCAACGCTTCTAGACATAGCCAAATTTGAGCCCAGCAACACTGAGGCTCTGAATGCCTGAGCTTCTGTTAATGCTTATAGGCATCTAGCATTGAGTGAAGTGTACTCACTCAACGCCTGTGGTCTTAGGCAAATTTCTGCCTCTCTATTATGTCCTGTCTTGAGTCCAACTAGATTTCATACTGAATCAATCTGTCTAATCATAGAATAGTAGGCAACCTGCATATAGTGAACTTGAACATATATCAAATACAAACGTGTGCGTACTATTGACTAGTGGGGCTTCTTCAAATCTGGTCCATTGTGATCAAGGGACCCAACACTCTCAACAGGGATGGTAGTGTCTTTAGATGAACTAGAGGGCTCCTTTGGTGGAGTATGTTTTAAGATAACCTTTTTTCCCTTATAATGAAATTCATACGTTTTGGATCGTCCATGATGAATCACATCCCGATCATAAAGCCAAGGGAAGCCCAATAGGACAAGGCAAGCATCCATAGGAATTACATCACACCAAATGTTTTCTTAATAATACTTGATGGTAAGGGGTACAAGACATCTCCGTGTAACAGGAAGGACGTTTTGACCCATGCTACTTGGTAGGAGTAGAGTGGGGCGCTGTAGTGAGCTTCATATGTGTGACGACACTTTCCGAAATAACATTCATGAAACTTCCACTATCGATAATCAACTTACAAAACTTCTCACCGCTTTAAAAATCAACGAGAATATGTCGGTGCAATGCCATTCATCCGACACACGCGGGGTTGTTAAAATACAACGCATTACCATATGGTTGAGGTCGTCTTCCATGTCACTAGGAAATCCTTCCGGTTCTGACTCATTCATAGCCTCATAAATAAATTCGGGCACTTCACTAGTAGTCTCAACTAAAGCCAAAGTCTTAGTCTTTGTTGGGCACCAAAGGACATAATGGTCGGCTACCCCACAAGCATAGCAAGTGGCATTAGCTCTGCTAATCTTGCCCACAGGAATCTGCTCACCTTAGGGATTTTTAGCATTCCTAACCATGATAATGATATTGGTGGAATCTATGGTCTAAAATTTTCCCTTGTCCTTATAGGTAGAGGTGGAAGGGCCATAATTAGTTTTCCCTTTATGTGAAATGTGTTTACCCTTGGACTTAGAGGCTAAATGTTTTTCAATGTCAAGGACGGTGTTGAAGGTGTTGCTCAAATTGGTGTGAATGTAGCGAAGGAGCTTTTTTTGGATGTCGTGGCAAAGTCCCTTATGAAATCTAGAAAGTGTAACCTCTGGCATCTCCTAAAACTCACAACAGACCATTTTATCTTTTAGATCTCCCATGTAATCAGCAACAGACCTATCGCCTTGACGAAGGGTGGCTAGTTCATCGAACAATTGGCTATGATGATAAGCGAGAACATATTGATCTTTTATGAGATTTTTCATCACTTACCAACCAATAGGGGGGACACCATTCTCGGCAACTAATCATCTCTCCACATTTAACCAAAAAAATTTGGCTCGTCCCGTTAGCTTCATCCTTGCAACTTGAACCTTCTTTGGGTCCAATTTGCAATGCCACTCAAAACAACACTCTATATCCATGCCCCAATTCAGAAAAATTTGTGATTCTCCTAAGCCGTCGTAGGCGGTGGAATTTTTTTTAATGGTGTTGGTAAGGTCGACGTCTCGTTCAGGGCGATGATGTTGTGGACGAGCACGTGGAGACAAATCATTGTGTTTATCATCCTCATGGTTGTGATCATGATTAGGTGGCCTATGACTGTTGAAACCAAAATTCGGCTTTTGTGGAGTTCGAACTCTAGGGGAAGGGGTGATCGCACACTTACTTCTCTCCAGTGATCTTGAACGACCAAAGACTTAGGACCAAAACTGATCCAAGGCTCCAGCACGGAGGTCCCACCCCACACCCGGAGGATATTAGAGTGCTTCAACTCCTTAGCCTATGCTGACCTAAGGGCACCTCAGAGAGCACTATAAGATCCAAGAGTAAGAAGATTGGAATGCTTGAAATCTTGCCTTCTGAGGTACCCCTTGGGTGTATTTATAGTTTTTAAAGTCTTGCATGCAAATAGCGAGGCTCCGCTATTCAAAATAGTTATATGCAGCCAAAAGTGGTTTGTCAATAGTCAAATTCTGCTATTCTGAAAGGTTATTTGCAGCCCAACAAGGGCATCCAGGTAATTTTATCTCTTGACCCCGCCGGGCGAGTGGTCTATGAAGGCACCATTCGCCTGAAGGGGTGAGTGCCGGTAGAACAATGCACTTTCCTCCTCGGGATTCCCTGAAGAGCGAATGCTCGTGTGGCAACCATTTGGCAGACTTGGCGAGAACTTTACATGCGCGTTAAAGAATGAGGCCTGAGCGAGTGCTCGATGAAGAGCGCACTCGCCTGAGGGTCCATCCGCCTCTACTATATTTTTGAATCTATGTGAATGCCCCCTTTGGGCGCTAGACGAGTGTAGGCCAGCCATCCGCACCCGCCAACCTTGTATTCTTGGGCCTGAATATCCTTCAATTCCCTGAACCTGCTTGAGAGGGCCTGCTCAGCGAATACGGGGTTGTACACAATCCTTGCTCTTTACGAGCTTTCACAAAGCTCGAAAATAATCATCCAACCCCCAGTATTTGCTAAGTGTTTGCAAACTTGGAAGAGAATCTTTGGTGGGCCCCTCCATGGCTCTATAAATATTCTAACGGGGGCAGAGGCTATTTTTCCCTTCTCAACTTTCCAAGATCTCGCCTCCACTATAATGTCGCTCTCGAAGGAAGCTCTAGATCACGTCGACGTTGTCCGTGCAAAGGACAAAGCCCCGATAGGCTCATTCTCCCCCTAGCTTACATGCAAAGTCCCCACATCATCCTCGAAGATGAAGAAAGCCAAAGTGGTCAGACGCAACCTGACCAGAGATGAGTCAGTCTCGCAGGATCCTTCCCACTCAGGGATTCCTCCGGTATTCTAACTCACATTATACTCCTCGCTTGGGTAAAAATAGATGTTGATGCTCTGCCTATAGATTTCACTGAAGGAAAAGGATCTGGGGAAGCGAGTGTCGAACCGCACTCGCTCCGGACCGAGAATGTCGAGACGGCCCCTGATATCACCTCTCTGCTCCGACCGGATGTTCCCCTGTGATAGAAATGTAAGCCTTCTTCTTTATTCTAGCCTTTCACCATCTAGTTCACCTGCCTTTTCTTCGCATCTCCCCCGTTGGGAGCTACGGGATTAGAAGCTCCAATGCCGAGATCCCATGTTCGCCAAATGCATGTGGATCCCTCCTTTAGCCTTCTGCCTCTAGTGGATACTATACCCAACCTTCCTCCACTGGTCAACAATTCTACTGTTGAACCAACAACCTTTCACCCTGGGCTTGGGAAATGGAACATAACATTCAACACTCCCTTCGAAGGGCGGCCCGACACTTTTTGTCGACCTTTTGACGAGTACGCGACTACCGGACCAGGTAACGAACCTTAATAGCTTTCCATAAAAGGCGCAAAAACCAGGCACACCTAATACTATTTAACGCAGGCTTCCGCGAGCTCTCGTCTACCGATGTTGATATTGATGAGGAGGAGATCTTGCCTCTCCCTTCTGCGGTTTCAATTGCCAAGTACTTAGGTGACCAGAAGGATGCCGAGGAGATGAAGAGGCAACTGGCCGAGGTACTTTGGAAGCAATCCCTACTGCTGCGCGAGATTGCTAACCGGGTGCAGGAGAACCAGGAGTCTGTCGAGGAGAGGCTTCTAAGCTTAGAAAATATCCATGCGCAACTGATCGCCAATCTGAGGGGAGAAGCTGGTAGCGGGACGTACTACCCCAGCATACACATCGCGTGAGGCGAGGATCAACTACACCTTGCTCAGCGGGAACTTCAAAACATTTGTTCCCTCCATTATTCTCGCGGAATGCCGAAGGTGGGAAGGAGAGGTCGGGGTTGGTAGTAATGGCCCCTGGTGGTCCTACCAGCACTCGCCTTCCCACTCATGTTTTATTTTATTTGAGTTGTGTAATAATGACTGTCAGCCCTTATGACGAGTATGTACGATGTGATGTGACTGTCTATTCTTTATTTGATATCGCTTTACTTTTCCACCATTTATTCTTCCTGTTCCCGCGTATGTTTTTACTTTTGTTGTCATCTATGCTTAGAACAATAGCGCAAGTGAGGGAGTGCGAGATCTATCAAATATGTTAGCTGCACTTTTTCATTCCTGGGCCCTTTCCCGCCCAAAATTTCTATAAATAGACCCACACTTACAACGTTAATTATCACATTCAATAGCCTCCAAATCCCTCTTGTCATCTTTCTTTCTTTTGCACTCTCCTCACTTCTTTCTTTTCCCTTTCTAGCGAGATGACATGGGATACTGAAGGGCAAGCAAAGTGCGTGGCTACATTCACCGATTACCCATTCGTGAGCTGCAACCTGTCCAAAGAGGAGTATCATTCATTCGTGAACCTCTACGTCACGCAGGGCTTCACCGTGCGACATCCGGGGAAAGATGAGTCGATCAACAACTTCTCGTTCTATGAACTCTCCATTCCTGCAGAGAACGTCGAAGTGGGGCTTCGCCTCCCAATTTGGTATGAGATCCACCAAACCCTCATCTATTTCGGCGTGGTTCTCGCGTAGCTCAACCCCAACTCCATAAAATTACTAGTCACATTCGCCTATTACATGTGCAGGGGTGCAAGATCTCTTTTTCAGCCTTCCCTCTGCTAGCAACACTGCACTTTGTAACACCCCAAAATACAGAAAAGGAGTTTAGGATGGGAAACACGGCCTAGGACACGAGCGTGTCCCAGGGCGTGTCCTGCTCTATTTACTTGAGTGTGATTTTGGTCTCGAGTGTGTCTCGAGTGAGGCACACGAACTGGGACACGGGCGTGTCCCAGGATGTGTCCTTCTCTTTGTCATCTCGAATACTCGATGAAATGCACTCGACGTTTGTCGAGAGGGTACACGGACTGAGACACGGGCATATCATAGGCCGTGTCCTCCTCGGGTTTTGGCCAGGTTTGTGTGGCCTATTGAACATGGCTGGGAACGGGCGTGTCTATAGCTGTGTTTAGGCACACGGCCTGTGATACGGGCGTGTCACAGGGCCGTGTCCTTCTCTAGAATTGTCCAGGGCATTGAGGCCTGGTGAACACATCCTTGACACCGCCAAGAAAGACCTCGCCTTGCGAGAGACTGGAGTAGTAAGCCTTTCTTATTTGTTGCGCATTCAATGAACATTATTCTCGCACTAACCTTTGATTATTCTGTAGGATGTCGCGACTATCGCCAAAAAGTACGCGTGTATTGCCCAACACGAGGAGGAGAATATGAGAATAAGGACCCAGAATAAGCAATGGATCGATTCGCTGGTCCCTCCCCCCTCGAGCAAAAGGAAGAAGACTCTTATATACACACTGCATGAGATTGAGCTGATGATGCAAGAGAATGTTATTGCAGCGATAAGGCATTCGCTCTATGTGAAGAGGGAGGCTGTATTCTTGAACAGCGATGGAGAGAAGGTGAAGGCCGAGATCTTATTCCCGGAACTCTTCTTGCCCATCTCGGAACTAGAGGACACCCCCGATGACATCTCTGGCGAGAGCGAGCAGTCAGCATCGTCACCCTGAAGCTCTCTCATTCTTGCTTTTTTCCTTATAATTTCTTTTTTCAGGCTCTGCCCCTTGTGAAATGTAACTATTCATTGATAACATGGAAATAATGTTTTGTTATGAAATTTCTTTATTCTTATCTGTGCTTTCATTTTGAATGAACTGCTATGTGAAAATGCATTTGTCTCGTGCTTCCTCTTAAGAAGTCCATGATCACGATATCTCACGAGACCATATACTGACTTCCCGCTGCATCAATCTGGTAAATCATTGACTTTGCCAATTCGATGTATAGGGCTAGATCTCACGTCTTTCTCGCCTAATTGACTCACGCGCGAATATAGTTTTTTACTTCGAACTTGCTGCATAGTATATAGTTCTCACGACGTTCTCACCTCATAGGCTCATGCGCATACAGAATCGTAGCCAAGACTTTGCGTCGTTATTGCAACATAGGCTCACGCGCGAATGGGTCAACTTTCGATAACATGCTTTGAACACTTGCATACGTCTGTACACTTCACCCTGCTCTTGTCCTTTTCCCGAAGTTTTACCTTTGACTGCCTTTTACTGGCTGGCGACATCCCTGTTCGGTGAGATCTCCTTGAAGATTTGAATTTCCTCCCAGAATCTTCTAGATTTCAAGCCTCTCTGGTTGGCATAAGCAGCACAGGACTAGGTTTCAAGGCATTTTGCAATGTCTCCCGAGGGCCTAACTACCCTGTTAGCTAGGTGAAAGCCTGATAGCGGGAGCAACTCGAGACTTAGCTCCAGAGCAACCATAATTTCCATCGAGGACCCCTGCCCTACTAGCTAGATGAAAGCCTAACAGCGGGAGAAGCTCGGGACATAGATCCATAGCAACCATCATGTCCACCAAGGTGTAACGCCCCCATCCATCGTACAACATATGACAAAAGGTCCGGCCGAGTACTGATGCCATATACTACGGACAAGTAAGGAGATTATTTATTATTTCCTAATCCAAATTCAATTATGAACGCGTCCTAACTCAGAGCATTCTAGCGGAAGTATTTTAAGTTAAGAACCCATAATAGCAGGAATGTATACTACCAAAGCATGTACAGGAATGATATATATATATAATATGCAACACCTATTTTGGCCTTTCAGACTGACAACTATTTCATTTACATCAAGTTACTTCATACATCGGCACGCAGGCCGGCCACACATGAAAACAATAAAAAGTTTTCCTTTGGGCCTTAAAGGGCCAGCCAATCGCAGCATAAGAGCTTCAGCCCGCTACTTCCCACTTGGCTCTCCTGCACTTGCACAAACATCCCACACAAATGCGGCAAACAAAGTAACGGTCAGCATTTTGCTGACCAATTTATAACGACCCCACCAATTACTCGGGGCGGCGGTTCTCCTTCCCTGCAAACAGCGTCATATATATATAGTAGCAATAACAAAGTGCATTTAAGCACCATTCACCACAGATATAGGCTCAACAGCCACACGCCCCGTTAACTCAGGGCACATTTTCGGTGTACTGGATTTCCCATGTATCACCACCTTTCAGAGGTACTTAACTTGACGACTATGTCGTTCAGAGGTACTTAACTGAACGATAACCCTTGTCGTTCAATGGCACTTAACTTGACGACTATATCGTTCAGAGGTACTTAATTTAACGACTGACTATCCATTCAGAGATACTTAACCTAACGACCCAGTTGTTTAGAGGTACTTAACTTGATGGAACAGTAGTTGGCCTCCACGGCTCAACCCAAACATATGCCACACGGCTTTGTACCATTTCAGGCTGGCACCTATCATTGCTGGGTAATTTAAGCTGACAGCTCCACATTCACTAGCCCCCAGGTCTCTTAGAGACAGGCCACACAAAGCTTTAGCTCACTGGGAGATATCGCCTGGCGATATTCACTGTCGCCTATCGACATCAACAGTTCCCCAAACTGTGATCCTCCTGGGTATTTTCCTGGAGCTGAACTCCAGTACTTCCTATTACTCTCATTTCATAGGTACAACCCTCAGACTCCATACAACTTCATGTTTATACTCAGAGTCTTCTCCGGCATGCAAAATAAACATCACTAATCCAGACATACCCGTCCTGATGGGCTTCACACAGCATGCCTATTCCGTACTCTATATTTTCTGATCTATATGGAATATTAAACGGGGATCATACCGATCTACCCATTGGAAAAAACCTTTTCTTCACTTTTTAGCGAGGGGTTCCATACAAGTATAAATATTGAGGACTTCACTTGTCCAAGGATAAAATCGTCACCCTTTTAATTTTCTTCGGAGTAATGACTGTGATCTTTGATCCGGATGGAATTGATCTTCACAACTTCCTCTCTACAGATTTAGCATTAACTCGTGATTCCGATCACAAGCACACCTTGGATTGACTCCTCTTTAGCTCCTGGACCTTTCCTCCTCTTCCCTCTCCAGAAGTAAGCAAGAGAGTGTGAGAGAAAAATGAGAATGAAATCTCAAGTCTAGCTTTTATATGTAAGCTACTGCCGCGCGGTAACTCCTACTGTCGTGCGGTAACCCAGGATGTGACCACTTTGACCAGCTGGCGCCGCTATCCATAGCTATCTCCTGCAAAAACATTCTAGCACCTTGTAGTAGATCGGTTACTTGAGAAATCCATCTTTACACTCGTCGAGAGGATAGCGCGGTGCGGTAACACCTATTGCCTTGCGGTAAAAACCCGAGCCATGGGTATTTTAATTCACTATGTTATCGCCGGCGATAATCCTACCGCCGTACGGTAACCTCCAGCTTCTCTTTTATGGGGCGTTACAACCCTTCCCTCCTTACAGAAATTTTGTCCCGAAATTGTACGCATATATAAGGACAACCAGCAATTAATATGTTAAAACATATTTTCCTATCACAAAACAAAGTAACAACTTCATTTTACAAATAAATTGGGATATTCTTCGCCTATGGTTTCCTCTCGCTCCCATGTCAGCTCCTCACAGCCACCGTTGTCCCAACAGACTTTGACCATCTCGATTGTCTTGTTCCGCAGTTGCTAGATCTAAGTATCCTCTATCCGAATGGGCCTAACCTTCATCGTTAGACCACTATCGACCGGTACTCGATCATTTACAATCACCTGAGTTGGCTCTTTCACAGCTTTGCGCAGCACTGAAATGTGAAACACATTGTGCAAGCCACTTGGCCCCGTTGATAGAGCTAATCAATAGGCGGCCTCTCCAACTAGTTCCACCACTTCAAACGGGCCAAGATACCTTGGACTCAAGTTTTTTAAGCGCCAAATCCTTGATATGCCTTTGAATGGCTTGATCTTTTAGTATACCCAATCACCCACCGCAAAATCCACATTTCGATGTTTGGCATTGTAGTATTTTGCGAGCCTATTTTGGGCTATCAATAACCACTCTCGAACAGTACGTATGGTCAAATTTGCATCTTCGACCTCCTTAAATTTATAGAGCTTTGACTCACCTTTTTCTGCCCAAGATAATGGTGTACGACACTTCCTCCATATAAAGCTTCAAAGGGCATCATCTGTATACTAGCTTGATAACTATTATTGTAGGAGAACTCAATCATATAGAGGTGATCATCCCCCTCTTCCCGAAATCCCTGGCGCACATACGAAGCATGGCCTCAATTGTTCTGTTGGTCCTCTCAGTCTGGCCACTTGTTTGCGGATGAAAGGTCGTACTAAACTTTACTTTAGTCCCCAACAACTGATGGATTTGCCTCCAATCATTTGAAGTAAAACACCCCTCTCGATCACTTACAATGCTACGGGGCACATTGTGCAATCGTACGATATTATCCACATACAACTTAGCTAGTTTCTCCACTGAATCGTCCTTTTTGTTAGGTATGAAGTGCGACACTTTGGTTAACCGGTCAACGATCACCCATACGACATTGTTTTCGCTCTGAGATCTCGGCAGCCCATGCACAAAATCCATAGAAATGTCATCAAACTTCCATACCGGAACCGACAACGACTTCAAGAAACCTCCATGTTTCTGGAATTCAGTTATCATTAAGGCATAGGTCAGACATTTTTCCACATAATGTGCTATGCCTTTCTTCAAACCTGGCCACCAATACAATTTCTTCATGTCCTTGTACATCTTAGTGCACCCCGAGTGTATTGAGTAATTTGTAAAATGTTCTTCGTATATCAATTACTCTCGTAGTTTACCCACATTTGGGATGCACAAACGACCAGATTTTCGCAAAAGACCAACATCCCAGGAGAATTGGTCATTTGACCCATGAGCTGGATAGCGTTGTTGACTCTTATCGAGTTTTGTTGCTCGCCAAACCCTGTCCGCATGGTCATACTGTACATCCGTCCAGTTTAGGCACGCACTTGCAGTAGAATTATTGTCCACACAAGAGATGTCTAAGTTCTCCAACTCCTGGATTAGATGCTCACCATGCATTCGCAACCAACTTGCCCTTGCCGGAGTCCTACGACACAAAGCATCTGCGACTACATTTCCCTTCCCGGGAGTATAATGAATTTGGAAGGTGTAGTCCTCGAGGAACTCCATCCACCTCCGCTATTTAATATTTAGACCTTCTGATTTAGCAGAGACTTAAGGCTATTATGGTCCGTGAAGATGTAATCTTTCACGCCATATAAGTAGCGACGCCATAGTTTAAGTGCAAATATCACCGCTGCCAACTCCAAGTCCTTGACGGGATAGTTCCGCTCATGCACTTTTAACTAGCGTGAGCCATAATCTATCAGTTTACAAAACTAAAGAAGGACGCAGCCTAAGACGCTCCCTGATGTATCGCTATAAATTTCATAGCCGTCTGAACCACATGGCATTGTCAAGATTGGAGTTGTAGTAAAACGACTTTTCAGCCGCTCAAAAACTCACGTGCACTCCAGCGTCCAAACGAACTTCTTATTTTTCCTCGTCAGTGTGGTGAGAGGAAAGGCTATCCATGAGAAGTTCTCTACGAAGCGCCTATAGTAGCCTGCAAGTCCAAGAAAACTCCGGAATTCAGCTATAGAAGACAAAACCGGCCACTCCCGTATCGCAACTATCTTCGCCAGATCCACCGCAATGCTTTCTCCACCTATCACGTGGCCAAGTAAAGGCCACTAACGACAGTCAGAACTCACACATTGAGAACTTGGCATAGAGCTTGTTCCTTCACAGGGTGTGCAACACCATTCGTAAATGGCTCGCATGGTCTTCTTCAGATTGCGAGTACACTAATATGTCGTCAATAAATACAATTACAAACAAGTCCAAGTAATATCAAAATGTTTGGTGCAATAGGTCCATGAATACCGATGGCATATTTGTTAGCCCAAATAGAATTACAGTGAACTCGTAATGACCATAACGTGTGCCAAATACTGTCTTGGGAATGTCATATTCCCGAATCCTCAACTGATAATAACCAGACTTTAAATCCATCTTCGAGTAGACAGTTGATCCCACTAGCTGATCAAACAAGTCATCAATCCATAGAATCAGATACTTGTTCTTTTCCATCAGCTTGTTCATCTCTCGATAGTCAATGCATAGCCGCAAGCTTCTATCCTTCTTTTTCACAAATAGGACCGGAGCGCTCCAAGGTGACATACTTGGGCTTATAAAGCCTTGCTCCAGTAGATCTTTCAATTGAACCTTAAGCTCTGCCATCTCCTTTGGCACAACACGATATGGCGAGCAGGCCACAATTTTCGCACCTGGTACCCACTCAATAGCGAAGTCAATCTCTCGTTGGGGAGGTAACCCCAGAAGATCTTTAGGAAACACATCAGCGTACTCCGACACGATAGGAACATCACTCACACTGGGACTCGGATCAACATCCTCCAACAGCATAAAGAATAACTTTGTGCCCTTCCGAACTACCTTGAATGCTTGGATATTAGACATCATTATCTTGCTCAATCCTCGCATACCAGCGAATTTAATCTCTCGTTCGGTGTTCTGTCCCAGTATGACTTCCTTAGAGTTAAAATCATTATAGGCACGCTGCTCCGAGAGCTAGTCCATACCAAATATTACATCAAACTCTGATATTGGTAGTACAGATGCTTCCAATCCAAAATCCTGACTTCCTATCCGCACTACAACACAGCAGGCTCGATCTGCGCGCATTGAGCAACTGTTAGATAGCAGCACGTTCACTCAATCTGTCGGCGTAAATGAAGGCACTCCAATACGCCCCACGAAGTCTTCCAACAGAAAGGAATGAGAAGCTCCTGTATCGAACAGTGCTCTATCCGGACACTCCGAAATCAGGATAAAGCCAAATTCAAACCAATCATGCACAAGCAACGCACAAGGTACTAAGTTTGGAAAGTAGTAAAAACTGTATCTTAACTCGTACCTGTTATGACGTCGCTTTGTTTTATGGCCTCCTGTTGGCCAAGATTATAGACTTTGGGTTGCACTTGAGATGCAGTTGATTCCACCACTACCTTTCCCTTTTCAGTATAAAACACACCCGTCTTTTTCTCACCTTTTGGAGGGCCACTCCAGCAATCTTGAGCCTTATGCCCCACCTTGCCATATGTATAACATGTGAGCGGACCTCTCCCAGATATTGCTCCAAACGGAGGAGAAGTAGCCGACAAAGAAGTTTTAGGCCTCTTTTTCCACGGTCGATACCCAGACTTTGAAGGACTAGGTACCTTGAACTCTTGCTTCTTCCTTGCCCAATCATTCTTACGATGCACACGCTTTATGTCCAGCTCGAGGGAGCGGGCCGTATTTACCAAGGTAAGAAAACCCTGTATCATCGGTCTTGAGAGAAGCAACCACAGGTCGTCTCTCAACCCTTCATAGAACTTATTTGTCTTTTGTTCCTCATCTACAAACATAAAGCATGCATATCTTCCCAATCTCGTAAACTCATGCAAGTATTCATCCGTCGACCTCTCGCCTTGAGTTAACCTTTGAATTTGGTTATCCATCGCAATCTGCTGTGCTGATGGAATGTATCTTTCCAGGAAACACCTTGAGAACTCTTTCATTGAGATCTCAATCAATAGCCAACTAGTAAACTGGTGCTGCTCCAGCTCATCCCACCATAATCTTGCCTCACCATCCAGCAAGAAGGTAGTGACAGTGACTTTTTGCCACTCTTCCATTGTGGTTGCCTTTAGGACCCTCTTTATTCTTTAGATCCAATCTTCGGCTTGTGTAGGGGTTCTAGTACCCATAAACACATGGGGATTGAAACTCATTACGTGTTTCAGTTGCTTCTTCATCGCTTGTCTTGCGGCTACTGTCTCAACAGCCAATTGTCTCACTGCTACGTGCTCACTCACACAAACCATTTCCTGGGCCATCGTAGGAAAAGGAGGTTGTCTCTGATCCCCTGGTTACGCATTAAATATGGCGCACACGGCTTCAACAACCAACTGTATATTTTCTGTCGAAGGGGGAGGTGTTGGCACCTCATTTGGTGCACTACTCTCCACTGAGCGCTGGGGTTCTAGCTGCCCCAAACCACTTCTAGTCGTCTACAATGTGAAACACACAATTAAGCAACTATGAATATTGCCAAAAGCAATTATAAGAACATAGCAGTTCCTCAAACATGTGTATTGTCATTCCTAAGTGGACATTCATGGGTTCAGTTATGTTATCAAGGTAGCACACATGCACGTGCTTACCTCCCCTTAAAAGAATTCGACCCCGAATTCGAAGAAGGAAGACCGTGAATGGAATCTTATACCAATTTTATAAAGCCCCATCCATCGTATAACATATGACAGAAGGTTCGGCCGGGGCCCGACGCCATATACTACGGACAGGTAAGGAGATTACTTATTCTTTCCAAATCCAAATTCAATTATGAAAGCGTCCTAACTCGGAGCATTCTAGCGGAAGCATTTTAAGTTTAGAACCAAAAATAACAGGAATGCCCACTACAAAAGCTTGTACAGGAATGATATATATACAATATGCAATACATGTTTTGGTCTTTCTGCCTCACAACTATTTCATTTACATCAAGTGACTTCATACATCGACACGCAGGCCGGCCACACATGAAAATTGTAAAAAGTTTGCCTTTGGGCCTTCAAGGGCCAACCAATTGCAGTATAAGGGCTTCAACCCGCTACATCCCACTTGGCTCTCCAGCACCTGCACAAACGACCCACACCAATGCGGCAAACAAAGCAACGATCAGCATTTTGCTGACTAATTTATAATGAACCCACCCCTTACTCGGGGCGGCAGTTCTCCTTCCCTACAAACAGCAGCATATATATAGTGGCAATAGCAAAGTGAATTTAAGCACCATTCACCACAGACGTAGGCTCAACGACCACACACCCCGTGCACTTAGGGCACATTTTCGGTGTTCTGAATTTCCCGTGTATCACCACCAGTCATAGGTACTTAACTTGATGACTATGTCGTTCAGAGGTACTTAACTTAACGGTAACCCTTGTCATTCAGAGGTACTTAACTTGACGACTATGTCGTTCATAGGTACTTAACTTAATGACTAACTACCCATTTAGAGGTACTTAACGACCCAGTCGTTCAGAGGTACTTAACTGGATGACACAGTAGTTGGCCTCCACGGCTCAACCCAAACATAAGCCATACAACATTATACCATTTAAGGCTGGCACCTACCATTGCAGGGCAATTTAAGATCACAACTCCACATACACTGGCCCCTAGGTATCTTAGAGACAGGCCACACAAAGTTTTAGCTCACTGGGAGCTATCGCCTAGCGACATTCATTGTTGCCTGGCGACATCAACACTTCCCCGAACTGTGATCTTTCCTAGGTATTTTCCTAAAGTTGAACTCCATTACTTCCTGTTACTCTCATTTCATAGGTACAACCCTCAGACTCCGTGCAACTTCACATTTATACTAGGAGTCTTCTCCAGCATGAACAATAAACATCACCAATCCAGACCAACCCGTCCAGATGGGCTTCACACAACATGCCTATTCTGTACTCTATATTTTCGGATCTATATGCAATATTAAATGGGGATCTTACTGATCTACCCATTGTAAACCACCTTTTCTTCACCTTTTGGTCAGGGGTTCCATGCAAGTATGCATATTGAGGACTTCACTTGTCCAAGGAGAAAATCATTACTATTGTAATTTTCTTCGTATCCATGACCGTGATCTTTGATCCGGATGGAATTGATCTTCACAACTTCCTCTCTGCGGATCTAACTTCGACTCGCAATTCCGATCAAAAGAACACCTTGGATCGACTCCTCTTGAGCTCCTGGAACTTTCCTCCTCTTCCCTCTCCAGAAGTAAGCAAGAGAGTGTGAGAGAAAAATGAGAAAGAAATCTCAAGTCCAGCTTTTATCTGAAAGCTACCACCACGCGGTAACCCAAGCGGTGACCACTTTGATAAGCCGGTGCCGCTATCCATAGATATCGCCCGTGATAACATTCTAGTTCCTTGCGTTAGATTGGTTACTTGAGAAATCCTTCTCGGTACTCGTCGAGAGGCTAATGCGTCATGGTAATGCCTATCTCCTGGCAGTAACAAACTGAGCCCTGGGTCTTTTAATTCACTGAGCTATCTCCAACGATAATCCTACCGCCGCACGGTAACCTCTAATGATCGCATCTTATTTTTGGGGTGTTACACAAGGACCCCTGCCATGCCAGCTATATGAAAGCCTAACAGTAGGAGAAGCTCCGGATTTAGCTCCATTGCAACCACCATGTCCACTGAGGACCCATGCTGTGCCATCTAGATGAAAGCCTAACAACGGGATCTGCTCGAGGTCTGGGTTGACTCTCTCAAGTGACATCCAGCCCTATTAGTTAGATGAAAGCCTTGCAGCACCATATGCTCGGGGTATGGGTAGACTCTCTCGAGTGACATGCAGCCCTGCCAGCTAGATGAAAGCCTGGCAGTGGGATCTGCTCAGGGTCTTGGTAGACTCTCTTGAGTGACATCCAGCCCTGCCAACTAGAAGAAAGCCTGGCAGCGGGATCTGCTCGGGGTATGGGTAGACTCTCTCTAATGACATTCAGCCCTGCCAGCTAGATGAAAGCCTAACAGTGGGATCTGCTCGGGGTTTGGGTAGACTCTCTCGAGTGACATCTAGCCCTGCCAGCTAGATGAAAGCCTAGCAGCGGGATATTCTAAGGGTCTGTATAGACTCTCTCAAATGACATCCAGCCCTGTAAGCTAGATGAAAGCCTAGCTGCGGGATCTGCTCGGGGTCTTGGTAGACTCTCTTAAGTGACATCCAGTCCTGCCAGTTAGATGAAAGCCTGGCAGCGGGATCTACTTGGGGTCTACTTTATGAACATGGACTCTCACAAATTCTATTGTAAGAAGAGATAAAAGACTAAGAGATTTCATATTTACCAAAAGGATGTACGTACATGATTCATGGGTTGAAACACTTCAAGTCATCACCGCTCCTGGTTTGACTTAGGGTCTCTCCCTCCACACTACGGAGGCGGTACCCTCCTGACCTAAATGCTTCTTTTACAATGTATGAACCCTCCCAGTTGGGGTTGAGCTTTCCCACGGTAGCTGATCTTCCTGCTGCATCCACCTTTTTTAAGACCTGGTCCCCTTCCGCGAACGGTTTGATCCAAACGTGCTTGTCAAAGTACTTAGCCATCCTCCATTTGATCTCTTCCTGTTAGATGGTAGGTAGATCGCGCAGCTCATCGATCATATCCAAGGGGAGCCGAAACTCATCCTCGTTCTCAGCTCGCCACCCTTCTCTGTCTTCCTCTACCTCAACTACTCGAGGTGTCCGGAACTCAAAATCTATGGGGAGCACAACTTTGCAGCCATGGGAGAGCTTGAATGGGGTCTCCCCTATGGCTGCATTGGGGGTGGTCCTCAGGGCCCAAAGGAACGAAGGGAGCTGTTCCACACAGCTCCCCTTCAAGTTTTCCACCTAATTTTTTAAGAGGTTCACGATGATCTTGTTCGCCGCCTCCACCTACATGTTGCTCATGGGATGATGGACTGACGCGAACCTGAGATCAATCCCAAGTTGGCCACAGAAATTGATAAACTCGGTGGTAGCAAACTGCGGTCCATTATCCGTGGCCTGAGGCAATCCATGCTGACAGATGATCTCCCCCCATACAAAATTTCTTATTACCTGAGAGGTCACCTTGGCTAGAGCCTTCACCTCAAACCAATTATAAAAATAGTCAATCATGACTAGCAAGAACCTCCTCTGCCCACTGGTCTGAGGGAAGGGTCTTACCAGGTCCATTCCCCAAATGGCGAAGCGCTAGGGTGTCGTGCTGCTCCTGAGTTACTGAGCTGGCAGTAGTTGGAGAGAGAAGAACAATTGCCACTTGTGGCATTTCTTCGTGAACGTAGCGGCATCCTGGCCCAAGGTCAGCCAGAAGTACCCTTGCCTAACTATCCTCCAGTCCAGGGTTCTGCACCCCGAGTGGCTACCGCACTCTCCGAAATGGATCTCTTCCCAAATCATTTGAACTTCTCCCTCCGCTACACAACATGCCAACAGTCCCGAGAGGGTCTTTATATATAATTGCCCGTTGCGCAAGAGGTAGTATGCCGACTTGTGCTTAAAATGCTTTTTTTCCATGCCCTCCAGGAACTCCCCTATGGATAGGAAGGTTGCAAAAAAATCCATCCACGAGGGGCATTGGTCCACCTCCATCAGCTCTCCCTCTTCGATGGAAGAGTGGAACAAGTCAGTGATAGTACCTCCCCCTCGGGGTCCATGCTTGGCCAATAGATCCACCTATTCGATTTCCTCACGCAGCATATGTCAGATGAAGAATGTTTGGAACATGCTGATGATCCCCTTTACCTTGGATAAGTACAAATGGAGAGTGGGATCCCTTGCGTAGAACTCCCCGTTTATCTGGGAGGCCACCACCATGGAATCTGTGAGTACTTCCACATCATGCACCCCCAGCTCCCTATCAAGATGCAACCCTGCTATCACAGCCGCATACTCGACCTGATTGTTGGTAATGGGTAAGTGGACGACCATCGTCTGCTCGATCTTCATTCCCTAGGGGCTCTCTAGAATCACACCAACCCCCAAGGAATGCATTCGTAACGCGCCATCTACCTTTACCTTCCAAGGAACTGGGTGAGCGAGCTCGACCTCCGCCACCTCAATCACATAGTCAGCCAAGAAGTTGGCCATTGCTTGAGCCTTGATTGAGCGACGGGGAACAAAAGATATATCAAATTCGCTCAGCTCTACTGACAACTTCGCCAACCTCCCCGAGTGTTCCACTCCCTCGAAGATATTCCGGTGGGGATGTTTAGTCACTACCAGGATGTAGTGTGCCTGGAAGTAGGGTCGGAGACTTCGAGCCGAGATAACCAGGGTAAAGGCCAATTTATTCAAGATGGGGTGGCAGAGCTCGGACTTCCTCAAGACCCTGCTCACATAGTAGATTGGTAGATGCTTCTTCCCTTCTTCGTGGACAAAAAAGAGCTCACATCCTCAGCCCCAACCCCAAGGTAGAGGGACAACTCTCCCCCTCCTTTAGTCCCTAGAGCAGAGGAGTCTGGGTCAACTGCCTCTTCAAGGCTTGGAAGGCTCCCTCGCATTCATTAGACCATTTGAACTTCTGGCCCCACTCAATGCTTTGAAGAATGTAGAGCACTTCTCTCCTGCCCGAGAGAGGAACCTGCTCAATCCTACCAGCTTCCTTGTCATCCGCTGGACATCTTTGGTGTTCCTCGGCGACCCCAACTCAATGATTACATTAAACTAATTAGTATTGGTCTCCACTCCTATAGGAGTAAGGAGGTGGCCTAGGAACTTACCCCTGCCTGCCCTGAAGACAAACTTCAAGGGTTTCAACCTCATTTTAAATTTCTGCAGGGTGTCGAAGGTCTCTTACAGATCACAAAGATGAGAGTACACCTCCTGGATTTTGATCATAAGATCATCTACGTATACCTCCAGATTTCTCCCACTTTGCTCTCGGAAGAACCGATCCATCATCTTCTGATATGTCGCCCCCACATTATTTAACCCGAAGGGAATCATCTTGTAGCAGTAGTACCCATCCCCAGTGATGAAGGAGACATCTTTAATGTCGGGTGGGTGCATCCTGATTTGGTGGTAACCTGAAAAGGTATCTAAAAACTCATTATAGAAAAACCGACGGTTGAGTCAACCAGCACATCGATCTGAGGCAAGGGGTACCAATCTTTAGAACATGATTTATTCAAAAGAGAGAAATCTACACAGATCCTCCAGCGGTCGACTCCTTTTTTTACCATTACAACATTGGAGACCCAACCGGGGTACTGGATCTCGGATACAAACCTGACCTTGAGGAGGTTCCCACCTCCTCTTTGATGGGCTCGGCCAGCTTATCTGCGGTAGACCTCTTCTTTTGTTGGATGGGGTGGGCCTTTGTATGCAGGTTAAGGTGGTTACAGGCGGCGTCCGCATTGATCCCCAGCCTGTCTGCTGCGCTCCATGCGAAGATTTCGACATTCTTTTGGATGCACTCCAGTATCGTCCCCTGGTCCTTCGGGCTCAGCCCTTCGCTGATGCGCACATTCTTCGCCCTTCCTCCCAGGGTGAGAACCTCCATCTCCACCACCTCATCTGCAACTTCCCACATGTACTGCTCCTCCCACTCACTAGCAGCCCACTAGACTGGGGTAGGAACTCTCTCCTCAACTTCTTCCATGACCATCGCCTCAGCCGTCTCTTCAAGAACTTCTTCCACCACCCCTTCCTAGGTGCGGACTTCTTCCTCCACCACCTCCATCTCTTCGGCTGCTTCTCTGGCTTCCTGCCTGGACACTTCCTCTATCCTCCTCTCCATCTCCTCAGCCTTCCCTTGCCAAGAGATAGCGTTGACTATCGTGACATAGCACTACCTTGCCACCTTGGGGTATCCGCGAACCCGTACATGGATGCCTTCAGCATTGAACTTCAGGCACTGATGGAAGGAAGAGGGTACGCATCAGAAAGCGTTGATGAGGGGCCGTCTGAATATGTCATTGAAACTGCTAGGGGTGTCTACGATGACGAACCTTCAGTTTCTAGACTGCCCTCCTATAGTAATATGGAGTCCCACTCATCCTCCACCTCCTTCCTTTCCCCGAAGAATCCGAACAGAGGCCCATCCGAGGACAACACCCTCTTGGCCTCCACCTTCATTGCATCGAACGCCTTCTTGAAGACGCCATTGACTGAGCTCTCGTTATCAATGATGATCCGATAGATAGTAAAAATTTTGACCGCGGCCTGGATCACCAGCTCATCGCAGAATGGATCCTCATAATCTAGCATATCCTTCCTTGACAAGGTAATCGTCTCCTCTAGGGTGGGGTTAGGGACGTGGAGGCGACGCTCCGGTTGTACATGGTATAGAGGATCGCCTTGCGGGTGGCCTCAATCCACCATATGGATCACACTGATCCCTCCGTTGCCTCTGACATGGGCATGATCCTCATGTAACACCTCCAACCGTCTCATGAAATATAATAGCCGGACGGGGCCCCATGCCATATCCCATAAATTGTCGGGGAGTTACATGTTAATATCAAAGACTAAACGAATCCTAACTCAGAGCATTCTAGCAAAAGCTTCAAGGGTTAACTTTTTGAACCCAAGTATCACAACAATGTCCACTATTAAAGCACAGGAATGTTCTTAACAAATACACAAAAGATACTATCGCCATTGATAGTCACTATCGCCCTATGATAGTCAATACAAACCAAACCGTTACAGCCTTAAGGCCTTACAATTATTCTTTAGAAGTGTTGTTTATAGACATCGCTGCGCAGGCCGGCCACACATGAAAGCAATAAAACTTCGCTTAGCCTTCGAGGGCTGGAATAGCTTCAGGGCTGCAACCCAGTATTTCTCACTCGGCTCTCTAGCACCTGCATAGGGACATTCCAAAAGATGGTGGCAAATAAGGCAACGGTAAGCTTTTTTCTGACTAATTTATAAGGACCCTACCCCATACTCGGGGCAGTGGTATTCCTTCCCTGCAGGCATAACATTAACATATAAATATATCACAAGAAAGCACACAGAAGCACCATTCAATATATCAAATTTGAGTGCCTCTGCGTCCAAACGTTCCGTGCACTCATGGCACATTTTCAGTGTACCGGATTGCTAAGGTCACACCACCGTTCAGAGGTCCGAGACATGACAGTCTTCTTTAAGCATTCTAGTCTTTTCGGCACGGGGCCAAAGACTCTCATTATGCCAATGACGAAAGACAATTACTTTAGGAAATTTCGTCTGAATGACATATTGCGGGTAAAATTGAGCTATTTCTCGTTGCTCAAATTGCAAGATAGACACCGACGGTAACAACCATCATGGCGAATAACAAAACGCGGGTCAGCCTCCCCTTTCCCGTTCGGCTCACTACCTTAAAGAGCTCATAGCTCATACTAGCCACACGGTCTTCGAGAGACTGGCTTTATCATCAAAATTCTATCTGGAAGCTATCGCCAGCGATAGTCACTATTGTTTGGCGTTAGCGATAGAACTCTCTTCTGTCTCCAGGCTCAGCCATAACTAAAACATCTTCACAACCAAAACCCTGCAGCATCCTGCATTACCAGAAAACTAGTTGGGAATTGTTCCCTTCAATGTTCCTTAGGATTTGAAGAGGCATCACCAATCATGCTAAGGGGTATAATGTATTTGATGTATGCTTGAGTTCTTGCATGCAGGTCATCCTTGATTATACAGGTGAATAGGAAAAGGAAGCTGGAAGTCAGATAATTTGATTAAGGCATAACCACTGAGATAGCTGAGACAGTTGAGAAGAACGCCTCAGCATAACAACTGAGACGGCTGAGAAGCTCAACACATATCATTTAGAGAAGTGTTGGTCTCAGCTAACCACTGAGACAAAAGACAATCTCAGCTGTGAAGAAATAACCGTTGAGATAGGAGTCAGTCTCTGCTGTGAAGAAGAAACTACTAAGATAGTTGAGAAGAAACCGCTGAGACTAAGCCAGCGAAATTTCTCGACGCTTCTAAACTTTCTTAGATCTTTATGTTGTTTATAAATTTTGTGATCTAGACCTTGTCCTAATTACCTGCAATACAAGAAAGAAATAAGCAACACAACAAGCACACAAATATTTATAGTGGTTCCCCAATTGGGTACATCCACTTTCCCTCCCACCTATCCAACTGATTTGTTGGACTAGGCACAAACTCCACCAATAAGCTCCTGAGAGCTTACACCTTGGGCCCTCAGCCTTACACACAGATTCTTTTCAGAATCCAAACTCAGAACCACAAGGATTCCTACCTTAGAGCCCTGCAGTACTCCTATAGCTCAGTGGTCTACACACAACCTACCTCAGCCTTATTTTCAAGGCCTACAACTCAGGCTTCTCAGCCCTACAACTTCAGGCATACAACCCTACTCTCAGAGTGTTGTAGCACTCCTACAGCTCAGTACCCTTCCAGGTACCTACCTCAGTACCCTTCCAGGCACCTACAACTCAACCTCCTCCAAGGCCTATAACTCAGTGACACACTTATACCTATAGCTCAGGGACTCAACAGTCACCTAACTCAGGCATTAGGCCCTACACTCAGGCTGGGAGGATAGCCCTACCTCAGATCCACACTTGGATCCTACCTCAGAGAGCAGCACTCTCCTACCTTAGGAAATTAAGCCCTATAGCTCAGATCCACACTTGGATCCTACTTCAGTACCCCAGCAGGGCACCTACCTCAGCGACAAATTAATCACCTACCACTCATGCACAAAGTGCCCTACACTCAGATTCAGAAAAACTGAATCCTACAGGAAAGTAATCAGTAAAATTGAAATACTGACTTAGAGATAAATCTCTGAGTCTAACTTGCAGGACAAATAAGATATCAGTCCAGCCCACTTACAGTAGAAGGAATTAGTCTACTTTTACAGCTAAAATTTCTCTACTGTACTGAAGACAGTTAACTGCTGTTGAAGGCTTACTTCCCTTCACACAGCTAACTCCTCTTGCTGATAGATTGAATCAGCCAACTTGTTCTTTAAGGAACACTCTTGCTAAACTGGAAGAAGCTTTAGCTATCTTTGCATTCTTGTTTTCACTGCTGGACTTTGCTTTCAAGCTTGTCAAAGAAGATGAAGTCCAACCGCCTCTTTTTCTTTTTCTACTTCCTTTTTTGTTAACCATAATCTTCTTTTCTTCTCTTCCTTTTATATCTTTTGATTTGAATCAATGGCATAATTTGAATGTGGGTCCAGTCAAGTATGGTGAGCGCCACCTCCTTCAGAAGAAGACAAATAGTAGCTTTTGGCGCTATTGTAGCTTTCCCACAATGGCATGAAGTATTTGAACTGAGCTCGACGATCGTCGATCTGAGATCGACGAACTCTGTGCTGAGCTCGACGAACCTCAGAATCATTAATCTTTAACTTGAGCTCGACGAAGGGAAAGCTCAGGTCGATGAACTCTGAATCTTCAAAATTTAACTTGAGCTTGACGATCTTTGAGCTGAGCTCGACAAACTCAGAATCTTCAACCTTTGACTTGAGCTCGGAGAAAGGCGGGCTCAGGTCAATGAAATCTGAATCTTCAACCTTTAATTTGATCTCGACGATCTTTGAGCTGAGCTCGATGAACTGTGAGCTGAGCTCGACGAATTCTGAACCCAGTTCGACGAACTCAACTTTCTGGACTTAGAAAATTTTTGTTGGCTTTGTCTTAGTAGATCCTTCTCAACTATCTCAGCAGTTTCTTCTTCACAGCTGAGACTCTTCTGTCTCAGTGGTTTCTTCTGAATTGTCTCAGCGGTTTCTTCTTCACAACTGAGACTGTCTTTTGTCTTAGTGATTATTTTTCTTCACAGCCGAGACAGTCTTCTGTCTCAGTGGTTTAGATGAGACCAACACTTCTCTCAAAGATATGTATTGAGCTTCTCAGCTGTCTCAGTGGTTATGCTGAGACATTCTTCTCAGCTGTCTCAGGTGTCTCAGCTATCTCAGTGGTTATGCCTTAGTCAAATTTTCTGACTTCCAACTTCCTCTTCCTGTTCACCTGTCCAATCAAGGACAACCTGCATATAATAACTCAAGCATACATCAAATACATTATGTGTGCATGTCATTGACCAGTTCACTTCTTTCAAATCTGGAACATTGGGGTCAATGGACCCAACAATCTCCCCCTATTTGAAGAAGTCAAAACCTTGCTTGATCAATAAAACAAGTCATTGACATACGCAGTATTTTAACCTAAAAACTGACCCTTGTGTAACATCATTAAGAGTTTGAAAATATGTTACCACACACAATTCTCCATGTCAGGAATTTTACTTACTCCCTCTGGCATGTTTCTCTCTTGGATGAGCCATCCTTACTATTCTTGTGCTGAAAACACTTCTGCACCACTTGGCTTTGAGATTCCTGCATTTTGGCTTGGTTAGGTCTTGATCAAGTCTATTCTTTCTTCCCTCTAACTCCTCTCCCCCTTTTTGACTTCTACAATAGGGGTTTTGTTTTTATCCCCCTATCTGTTTGGGGATGATTCCTCTACTCTGACTTAATTCCATTTTAGCTATTGGGCTTGCTCTCCCTCAACTGTTGCACACTAGCTCCATTGTCTTGGGGAAGGACTTGTACTGCCTGCAACATAGACAATACAACATACTGTAGAGGAGAGAATTGAAGCTACACAAGATTCAACATACCCAATTAAAATTTGAAGGTGTTGAACTTGGCTTCATCTACTGGCTTAGTGAAGATATCAGCCACTTGCTTATCTGTAGAGACAAACTCAAGGCTGATGTCTTGCCTTTCCACATGTTATCTAATGAAATGATACCTAATTTCTATATGCTTAGTCCTGCTATGGGAGACAGGATTCCTAGCTTTAGAAATTGTACTAGTAGAATCACAAAAGAGTGGAGTTCTACTTATCTGAATATTATAGTCCTGAAGTTGATGCTGGATTCACAACAACTGAGCACGGCAGCTCCCAGCTGAAATGTACTCTGACTTAGCAGTGGAGATTGCGACACTTGTTTGCTACTTGCTACTCCAAGAGACAAGCCTTCCACCTAGAAATTAATAAGAGCAAGATGTGCTCTTCCTGTCCTTCTTGCAGCCTGCAAAATCTGCATCTGAATAGCCTATTAGTTCAAACTCTCCATTTATAGGGTACCATAGGGCAAGATCTGGGATTCCCTTAAGATATCTCAAGATTTTTTTCACAACATTGTAATGAGACTCTTTAGGGCATGCCTGATACCTAGCGCAGACACATATTGCATACATAATGCCAGGCCTACTTGTAGTGAGATAGGGAAGGGATCCAACTATACCTCTATACAAAGTTGGATCAATGGTTTTCCCTAGATCATCTTTGACTATAGGCATGGTTGAGCTCATGGGAGTTCTTATGGTGGAAGAATTCTCCATACCATACTTCTTGATTAGCTCCCTGGTGAACTTTGATTGGGATATGGATAGACCGTCATCAGTCTGTCTTACTTGGTGTCCCAAGAAGAACTTCAGTTCACCCATACTACTCATCTCAAACTTACCCTGCATAAGTTTTGCAAACTTCCTGCAGAGGTTGTCATTAGTAGAGCCAAATATTATGTCATCAGCATAAATCTGGACTAGGATGTTATTGCCCTTAGATTCCCTTAGGAATAGGGTCTTGTCTATCTTCCCCCTTGAGAATTTGTTCTCAATGAGGAAGGCAGACAATGTCGCATACCATGCTCTAGGGGCTTGCTTGAGCCCATATAGAGCTTTCCTAAGCCAATACACAGTAGTAGAAGAGTTAGAATCTACAAAACCTGGAGGCTGCTCTACATAGACCTCTTATTTCAAATCTCCATTCAGGAAGGCTGACTTCACATCCATCTGGAAAACTTTGAATCCTTGGAAGGCTGCAAATGCAAGGAACAGTCTGATGGCTTCCAACCTAGCAACTAGGGCAAAAGTCTGATCGTAATCAATCCCCTCTTCTTGTTTGTACACCTTGGCCACCAATCTTGTCTTATTCTTTATGATAATGTCATTTTCATCAAGTTTATTTCTGAAAATCAACTGTGACCCCAATGACATTATGTCCATCTGGTCTGGGAACCAGCTTTCAGACGTTGCATCTTTTGAACTGGTTCAGTTCTTCTTGCATTGCACCAATCTAGAATTGGTATTGACTTGCCTTTTCAAATTTCTTGGGCTCTTCTTTTGAGAGGAAGCTGGAGTAAAGAGCTGTATTGAAACTCCTGCATCTGGTCTGTACACCTTGGCTTGCCTCACCTATTATTTGATCTGTAGGATGATCTCTCAGATATCTGACTGTTGGAGTAAGCCAGACTGCTTCTTGCTGAGAACCATTTTCATCAGCTGGTTGATCTTCATCTCCAGTTAGATTGTCCTGTGCTTCCTCTGGACATCATCCCTCTCTATATTCTTCTTGCACAGCAGGGTCTTTATTTTTGATGGAGAGTTTTTTCCATCATAATTTTTGTACCTGCAGAACTAGGCAAAGAGCTTGACAGCTCACTGTCAATCATGCTTGACTAATCAAACACTACATGGACAGATTCTTCTACAACTTGATTTGTCAAGTTATAGACTCTATATGCCTTACTACTTGTAACACCTCCCCTGTAAAGACCATATAATATGGGTCTGGCCGGGGCCCCACAACATACGGACGCCACAGCTTTAGTATTAAAAGATGATATGAAAACTACCCAATCTCAAAACTCCAGACAAACACAGCGGAAACAGAATACTAACAGACAGAAGTTATCCACTAACGGTAGAGTATCAAATGGCCTTAAGGCCTTACACAAAAATAGTCCAAAAAATATAAATGTGCCAAGAACTCCTAGGCTACCTCGGCATGCAAGCCGGACATAAACATAACAAGGGTAGCAAACACAAAAGGAAAACCAAGCACAACAACACTTCATGAGGCTTAGGGCTTTTCGCCCGGCGCGCTAGCTCCTGCATGCGATCCTTGCCCTGTAAGGATTTGAAGTAATGTGGGTCAACAAAGGCTGACCTCTACTGTGTAACAAACACATCTCCTCCCAGCCGTCCCTAACGGACCCCGGGGTACCACTCCACCTGCAAGTTAGCACTTCGTATACCAAAAGAGTATATATAATAAAACGGTAAAATAGGCTTGGATATCTCATACAGCATACATGTTCTCTATGTTTTGTACAAGATGAAAGGGCCTACTATGCAGCATGAATGTAGCCCGGGTTTCACCCAAGCCACCCTAGTTCGTATGCATCTAGCACATCATCAAACACTGGGAACCACCATGTCCCTAATCGGCACACACGCCGTCACACGGAACCTTGCAAAGGCCCCACCCGCACAAGGGACATAAACCCCGGGGCTTGCCCGCACATTCTGACTTCGCACGTCAGGGTTCCGTCTCACACTGACCGATTCTAAGAAGCCTTGCTAGACCACACCCGCTCATGGCCACATTGCCCGGGCTTGTCCTCCGCTCGACATTCTCGTCAGTCCACACAAGGGGCTACTCTCGCCGGGACACTTCCCCCGCATGACTTGCGCGCTACGGGATAGCCAGCCGACCACGGAGACATAGCCGCGCCTTTGCACAACACAAAAAAAGGTTTCCCCACCCCAATCACCATTCGCACCGTGTCTTTCCCGTGCTCCAAGGAAATCATCTACCACACAACACGGAGCTAACCTTGTCCGGTTCCGACCAAGAGTACTCACTCAAATATAAGGTGGAAAACGCATACATACAACGGCGTATTGCCTCAACGGATTTCTACCGAATCCCCGAAGCTCGCTATGCAACATCACCGGGTCGGACTAATGGTCGCGACCACGGCTTCACCCACAATGCCTAATCCGCTAACGGAGCGGATCTCTAATGCAAAGCATGCCGGGATGAACATAATCAACTCGGAGGTTCCTCTTGAACCTAGGCTACACGAATCCCTCTCATTTGAGAGATTCGGCGCTCAACATACGAAAGGAAGGGGATGCTATTCATGCATCCTAAATCCTAAAAACCGAGAGGAGAAGTGTCGTTACCTTTCGTCCCCTCTTCCTAGCCATGGAGAAGATTTGCTCGGTTGAACACTACCGCAACGCTCCCACCTTCGCGGATCTGAACTCCGCTCGCGAAACGGACCTCCGAAGCTTCGCCGGCGGCCGGATCTTGGCCTTCTTCCTCCTCCTTGCTCTCCCTTCTCTCTAGAATCAAGAGAGATAAAGCCAAATGGAAAATGAGGGTTTGAAACCCTATTCCCGGCCTTAAACCGCCCAGGGAGGCTCCCCACCGTTGGATCTTCCAAAGAAAAGAACGAACGGCCACGATCGGAACCCAAAATAGAAAATCTGGGCCGAACACGGGTTGCAACACGGCCGTGTGCATGGCCGTGTTAGCCATTCGCCGTCTCGACCGATTCGAAAACCAGCACACGGCCTTCGACATGGCCTTTGACACGGCCTCCGACACGGCCGTGTCGCCATTGACACGCCCGTGTCGAGACCCGTGTCACGCCCCCTACCGACCAATTTTCCCAGTCAGAGAAAGACACGGCCAAAAACACGGCCATGGACACGGCCTTCGACATGCCCGTGTCATCCCCGACACGGCCGTGTCGTCACCCGTGTCACGCCTAGCAGAATAAATCCTGCTAACAGCCCGAGAAGGACACGACCAGGGACATGCCCGTGTCCAAGGCCGTGTGCCTTCTCGCCGATCGTCGATCAACACGGTTCGATGACCCAAGCGCTACACGGCTTGTGACACAGCCGTGTTACAGGCCGTGTGCCTACCCCCAAAACCCAAATTTGGCTGAAACGACGCCGTCGTTTCCCCTTCCAAGTTTGGGGTGTTACAAATCTCCCCCCCTTTAAAGAATTTCGTCCCGAAATTTAAAACATGGAAAGTACACAAATTCCAAACGGTACCTGAGGAGAAAAGCTCGGGGTACTCCTCCAGCATGGCCTGCTCTCGCTCCCATGAGAGTTCCTCGCAGCCATAGTTGTCCCAACGGACCTTAACGAGTCTGACTTCCTTGTTCCGCAATTGCCGAACCTCTGAATCTTCTATCCCGATTGGACGAACTCTCATCCTCAAGTCTTCCTCTACCGGCACCGCCGTCGGCTCAATCACCACGCTGGCTTCTAACAGAGCTTTCCTCAAAACGGAGACGTGAAAAACGTCATGCAATCCACTTAACTCCGTGGACAACGCCAATCGGTACGCTGCCTCTCCCACTCGCTTGATGACCTTGAATGGTCCCAAAAATCTCGGACTCAGCTTCTTCAGTCGACGAATTCGTGAAACGCCTTTGAACGGCTTGATCTTAAGATACACCCAGTCGCCCACAGCGAATTCCACATGCCTATGGCGAGCATTGAAATACTTCGACTGCCGATCTTGAGCTACCTTCATGCGCTCTTGGATGGTCCGCACTAGCTCACTAGCGTCGGCTACCACTTCTTTCCCCAAAAGCTTGGTGTCTCCCGCCTCTGTCCAAGACATCGGTGTTCGACACCGCCTCCCATACAGAGCTTCGTATGGCGCCATCTTGATACTAGCTTGGTAACTATTGTTATACGCAAACTCCACCATGAAGAGGTGATCCTCCCACTTCTTGCCGAAGTCGAGAGTACACATCCTTAGCATATCTTCCAAAGTATGGTTCGTTCTCTCAGTTTGCCCATCGGTTTGATGATGAAAAGCCGTACTGAACTTGAGTTTTGTGCCCAAGCTCTTCTGCACCAACCGCCAATCCTTAAACGTGAAACGTCCATCCCGGTCGCTGACTATACTCTTCGGAATCCCATGGAGTCATACAATATTGCGGATGTACAACTCCACCAACTTTTCCACACCGTCCTCCTTCCGATTTGGGATGAAATGTGCCACTTTGGTCAAGCGGTCCACAATCACCCAAATGGCATCATTACCCTGCTGCGATCTAGGCAACCCATGCACAAAATCTATGGAGATGTCATCAAATTTCCATTCGGGGATTGGAAGAGGCTTCAAGAACCCGCCCGGCTTCTGACACTCGGCCTTCACCAAGGCACAAGTTTGGCACCGACTCACACACAAAGCTACGTCCCGCTTCATCCCAGGCCACCAATAGGACTTCTTCAAGTCCAAGTACATATTTGTACTACCCGGGTGAATGGAGTACTTGGTGAAGTGGGCCTCAAACATCAACTCCTCGCGGAGCTTGCCGAACTGCGGTACACAAATCCTTCCGCCCTTCCTCAGAATCCCATCAACCATCTCCCAGGCGCTACCCTCGCCCTTTAGAGCTTCCTCCACAAAAGGTTGGAACTCCACATCTACACGGGTCGCTTCCCGAATACGATCGCATAAGTCACTCTGCATCTCAATCCAATTTAGTCGAGCCATGCTAGACTCGCCTCTTGCCACACATTCCAAACCAAGGGACTCCCAGTCCCGCCTTAACCGCTCATCGTGAGCTTCAATCCAATTTCCTTGCCCCGAGTACTTCCTACTCAAGGCATCTGCCACCACATTGGCTTTCCCTGGCGTGTACTGAATCGCCACCTCGTAGTCCCCAAGGAACTCGACCCACCTACGCTGCCGCATATTTAGGTCCTTCTGATCTAGGAGATACTTCAGACTCTTGTGTTCCGTGAAGATCTCCACCTTTGCACCATAATCGTAGTGCCTCCACAACTTCAAAGCAAAAATTACCGCCGCCAACTCCAAATCATGGACGGGGTAATTTCTCTCATGAGGCTTCAGCTGCCTCGACCCAAAAGCTATCACACTACCATGCTGCACCAACACGCACCCTAAACCGCATCCGGATGTGTCGCTGTAAATCTGGAACCCTTCAGTCCCCTTTGGTAGACTTAGGATCGGCGCCGTCATAAGCCTTTCCTTCAGGGTTTCAAATGCCTCGCTGCACTCTTGAGTCCATACAAATTTCTGATCCTTGCGAGTTAGTGAAGTGAGGGGTAGAGCTATCCGCGAAAAGTTTTCCACAAACCTTCGGTAGTACCCGGCTAGTCCAAGAAAACTTCGGACTTCCGCCACGGTCCTCAAAACTGGCCACTCTCTGATGGCTTCTACTTTCGTTGGATCCACCGCCACCCCGTCCCCACTGATGACATGGCCCAAAAACACCACCTTCTCCAACCAAAACTCGCATTTCGAGAACTTCGCATAGAGCTGGTTCTCTCTCAACACTTGTAACACTATCCGCAGGTGCGACTCGTGCTCTGCTTCCGACTTGGAATACACCAAAATGTCATCGATAAAGACGACTACGAACCAGTCCAAATATTCGCGAAACACTCGATTCATCAAGTCCATGAACACGGACGGCGCGTTCGTCAGCCCGAACGGCATCACCGAGAACTCAAAATGTCCATACCTCGTACCAAACGCGGTCTTGGGTATGTCTTCGTCACGAATCCGCAACTGCTAATATCCGGACTTCAGGTCTAACTTGGAGTACACCACAGACCCCACCAACTGGTCGAAAAGGTCGTCTATCCGAGGAATCAGATACTTGTTCTTAACCGTCAATTTGTTCAACTCTCGGTAGTCTATGCACAGACGCATGCTACCGTCCTTCTTCTTTACAAATAACACCGGCGCACTCCACGGTGAAGAGTTGGGCCTGATATACCCTTGCTCCAAAAGCTCCTGCAACTGAACCTTGAGCTCGACCAACTCCTTTGGTGCCATCCTGAAGGGTGGACGTGACACTGGTCTAGCCTCAGGCACCAACTCGATGGAGAAATCAATCTCCCTCCGAGGAGGTGCTCCCGGTAACTCCTCGGGAAATACATCTCCAAACTCTGCCACCACGGGCACTTCTCCAAGGGACAGCCTGGAGAGGCTAACCTCCAACAACGCTACTAGAGCTACACCTCCCTGGTTAACAGCTCGCACTAACTGAAGTGTCGAAACTAGGGAACAGGCCACTCCATGCAGGCCTTCAAACTTGACTTCCGCTTGCCCCACGCCCCTCAGGGTTACCACCTTGGACAAACAGTCAATACTAGCACGCTGCTCCGCTAGCCAATCCATCCCCAAGATCACGTCGAACTCGGACAATGGCAAGATCGCCGCTTCTAATATGAAGTCGACTCCCTCGAGCCTCTAACAAACCAGACCTCTAGCCCTGGTAGTCATAGATGACCCATTGGGCATGCGCACTTTCAACTCGGAGTCCGTCGAGAAAGACTCCACTCCGATCCTCCGGATAAAGCCTTCCGCAAGGAAGGAGTGCGATGCTCCCGTATCAAAGAGTACCCTAGCGGGGTACCCAGATACCATTATAAAGCCTATACACATGCAACAAACATAAAGGCTTGAAAGACAGGAATCTAAGGTGCAGGTTGAACTCTCGTACCTGTCACCACATCGGGTTGACGGATTGCTTCTTGTTGCCCAAGGTTGTAGGCCCTTGGCTGCACTGGTTGAAACCGAGAAGCACTCGACTCCGCCATCTTCCCTTTCTCCGCGGCACTGGGGCCGGAGCGCACAGTTTGCTCCTGCCTTGGCTCTTGCTCAGTGCTCCCTTGGGTACAAAATCTTACTATGTGGCCTGGCTTGCCAGAACTATAGCACGTCTGAGGGCCCTTAGAACGTGACCCTCCGGACATCCAATTTCTTTTCTCTCCCGACTTATATGTGGAAGGCTTCTTCTTCCATCGGCTCCCTTCCGCCTTTCCATGGGACTGAGCAGGCTTCTTCTCCTCCCCCTGCTTGGGTGTGAAGCCCTTGCGACGCTGGGATCGCTCCATGTCACTCTCCAAAATTTGGGCCGCCTCCACCAGTTCGTTGAAACCCGCACGTTTCATCGATATGAGGGGTTGTCTTAGATTCTCCCTCAATCCATGATAGAAGAGATTGTCCCTCTCTTCATCGTCTGCCATGGTCGTCCCTACATAATGACCCAAGCGAGTAAATTCCTGAACATACTCATCCACTAACTTGTCTCGCTACACCAGATGTAGAAACTGCCTCTGGAGGGCCAACCTTGTTGAGGCGGGAATGTACTTCTTCAGGAAGGCATTCCCAAACTCCTCGATGGACGGTGTGCGTCCTAGAAACTGCCGGCCACTGTGGCTCACCCACCATAACTTGGCATCTCCCTCCAACATAAAGGCTGCGAACTCTGCCTTTTTCTCATCTAGCGCCTCTGCCGCCCTCAGAAGCTCCTGAATCCTAGCCTACCAATCCTCTGCATCTGTGGGCGTGCCGATTCCCTTGAAGGTTGGAGGGTGGAAACTCAGAAAGTACTTCATTTGCCGGTCCCCATGCCCGACAACCACTCTCTCGGCCTGCGGCTCCGCCCGCCTGGCCTCCTCAACCTGCACGGTCGCTGCCGTGACCGGGGTAGCAGGAGTTGCTACCTGAGCAACGGGAGCTGCTACCTGTGCTGTCGCTGCAGCTTGGGCCGCCACCATCGCTTCTGCAAGCATGCGGTAGAAGTCGGCCGGTGTGACCCCCATCCCTAGCGGACCTTGCGTAGTCGCACTACTTGCCGAGAGCTCTTCTCTTGGCCTTGAGGTCCCAGCCTCGTTGCTTGCACTCTAAACACAAGCAAGAAAACGCAAATCAATCTCTAATTGCAAGACTCGAACACAAGGACACTCATGGTCCCGCGATACTCCTATGTGGATAACTTCTTATACGCGACTTGACTTATACTTTCGACCGCGAAACTTCTCATTGGAACGCGAACCTCCCTCTGATACCAAATTGTAACACCTCCCCTGTAAAGACCATATAATATGGGTCCGGCCGGGGCCCCACAACATACGGTCGCCATAACTTTAGTATTAAAAGATGATATGAAAACTACCCAATCTCAAAACTCCAGACAAATACAGCGGAAACAGAATACTAACAGACAGAAGTTATCCACTAACGGTAGAGTATCAAATGGCCTTAAGGCCTTACACAAAAATAGTCCAAAAAATATAAATGTGCCAAGCACTCCTAGGCTACCTCGGCATGCAAGCCGGACATAAACATAACAAGGGTAGCAAACACGAAAGGAAAACCAAGCACAACAACACTTCATGAGGCTTAGGGCTTTTCGCCCGGCGCGCTAGCTCCTGCATGCGATCCTTGCCCTGTAAGGATTTGAAGTAACGTGGGTCAGCAAAGGCTGAACTCTACTGTGTAACAAACACATCTCCTCCCGGCCGTCCCTAACGGATCCCGGGGTACTACTCCACCTGCAAGTTAGCACTTCGTATACCAAAAGAGTATATATAATAAAATGGTAAAACAGGCTTGGATGTCTCATACATCATACATGTTCTCTATGTTTTGTACAAGATGAAAGGGCCTACTATGCAGCATGAATGCAGCCCGGGTTTCACCCAAGGCACCCTAGTTCGTATGCATCTAGCACATCATCAAACAATGGGTACTTCCATTTCCCCATTGGCTTAAAGCCGCAAACACAAGGGAACCACCATGTCCCTAATCGGCACACACGCCGTCACACGGAACCTTGCAAAGGCCCCACCCGCACAAGGGTCATAAACCCCGGGGCTTGCCCGCACATTCTGACTTCGCACGTCAGGGTTCCGTCTCACACTGACCGATTATAAGAAGCCTTGCTGGACCCCACCCGCTCATGGCCACATTGCCCGGGCTTGTCCTCCGCTCTACATTCTCGTCAGTCCACACAAGGGGCTAGTCTCGCCGGGACACTTCCCCCACATGACTTGCGCGCCACGGGATAGCCAGCCGACCACGGAGACATAGCCGCGCCTTTGCACAGCACAAACAAAGGTTTCCCCACCCCAATCACCATTCGCACCGTGTCTTTCCCGTGCTCCAAGGAAATCATCTACAGCACAACACGGAGCTAACCTTGTCCGGTTCCGACCACGAGTACTCACTCAAATATAAGGGGGAAAACACATACATACAACGGCGTATTGCCGCAACGGATTTCTACCGAATCCCCGAAGCTTGTTATGCAACATCACCGGGTCGGACTAACGGTCGCGACCACGGCTTCACCCACAATGCCTAATCCGCTAACGGAGCGAATCTCTAATGCAAAGCATGCCGGGATGAACATACTCAACCCGGAGGTTCCTCTTGAACCTAGGCTACACGAATCCCTCTCATTTGAGAGATTCGGCGCTCAAAATACGAAAGGAAGGGGATGCTATTCATGCATCCTAAATCCTAAAAACCGAGAGGAGAAGTGTAATTACCTTTTGTCCCCTCTTCCTAGCCATGGAGAAGATTTGCTCGGTTGAACACCACCGCAACGCTCCCACCTTTGCGGATCTGAACTCCGCTCGCGAAACGGACCTCCGAAGCTTCGTCGGCGGCCGGATCTTGGCCTTCTTCCTCCTCCTTGCTCTCCCTTCTCTCTAGAATCAAGAGAGATAAAGCCAAATGGAAAATGAGGGTTTGAAACCCTATTCCCGGCCTTAAACCGCTCAGGGAGGCTCCCCACCGTTGGATCTTCCAAAGAAAAGAACGAACGGCCACGATCGGAACCCAAAATAGAAAATCAGGGCCAAACACGGGTTACAACACGGCCGTGTGCATGGGCGTGTTATCCATTCGCCGTATTGACCGATTTGAAAACCAGCACACGGCCTTTGACACGGCCTTTGACACGGCCTCCGACACGGCCGGGTCGCCATTGACACGCCCGTGTCGAGACCCGTGTCACGCCCCCTACCGACCAATTTTCCCAGTCAGAGAAAGACACGGCCAAAAACACGGCCATGGACACGGCCTTCGACACGCCCGTGTCATCCTCCGACACGGCCGTGTCGTGACCCGTGTCACGCCTAGCAGAATAAATCCCGCTAACAGCCCGAGAAGGACACGCCCAGGGACACGCCCGTGTCCAAGGCCGTGTGCCTTCTCGCCGATCGTCGATCAACACGGTTCGATGACCCAGGCGCTACACGACTTGTGATACGGCCGTGTCACAGGCCGTGTGCCTACCCCCAAAACCCAAATTTGGCTGAAATGACGCCGTCGTTTCCCCTTCTAAGTTTGGGGTGTTACACTACTATTGTTGTACCCAACAAAGATCTCCTAATAGGATTTGGCAGCTAACTTAGTCATTTTTGACTTGCCAATATTCAAGATGAAACACATGCAACCAAAGATCCTGAAATAGCTTATGTTTAGTTTTCTGTCCTTCAAGATCTCATAGGGAGTCTTCTTGTGGCCTTTGGTGATAGAAGCCCTATTGAGAACATGACATGCAGTATTAACTGCTTCAGCCTAGAAATATTCTGGGAGAGAAGTATCACTAAATAATGTTCTCACAGCTTCTATGAGAGTCCTTGTTTTCCTCTCAACTAACCCATTTTGCTGGGGTGTTCTAGGAGAGGAGAATTCTTGATGAATCCCTTGCTCTTCATAGAAAGTAGTCATGGCAGCAGACTAAAATTAAGTTCCATGGTCACTTCTCATTTTTACCACAGAGCTGGCAAGTTCATTCTGAATCTTCCTGACAAAATTCATGAAGACTTCAAGGGTTTCATCCTTTCTTCTAAGGAAGTACACCCAAACAAACCTAGTATAGTCTTCAACCACAACAAGGGTGTAGACATTCCTACCTAGATTCTGAACAGGCATAAGACCAAACAAGTCCATATGTAGGAGTTACAAGCATCTCACTGTGTCCTTGGTCTCAATGTTCTTGAAGGAGGTCTTAGTTAGCTTACCCTTTTGGCAAGCAGCACAGATACTCTCCTTGGAGCATTAAATTTGGGACCATTCCTAACTAGCTCATCACTAAAGAGCTGACCAATGGTTTTATTATTCAAATGAACCAGTCTCTTGTGCCATTGGACATAATATAAAACTTTGTCATTTGTAACTAGGCATATAGGGGAACTACTATCGAAGCAAGAAAAGTTTAAGCAATAAACATTCTCACTCCTAGTGCCTGTTAAGATGACACTCTGGTCACTTAACCTCTTGATGTATCACTTATCCTTGTGGAAGAAAATGTCATAACCAAGGTCAAAAAGTTTGCTTATGCTTATGAGGTTGTGTTGTAACCCTTCTACATAAGCTACCTTTGTGATAGTGATTATGTATTTTGAGATCTTACCATAACCTCTAGTTATCCCTTTGTCAGAGCCTCCAAAGATGACCTTAGGTCCACTCTTTTCTGGAGTAAACTCTTTCAACAGTTCTTTTGTTCTAGTCATGTGTCTGGAACATCCACTGTCCAAGTACCATTTAGGGGAACTGGTACTTGAAATACCCTGAAAAGCACAATTTATCTCACCTTAGGACCCCAAATTCTATTGGGTCCTAGGTCACATTAGTTTGAAAATAAGCTTGCCTTCCTGTAGAATTCTTGACAGTTTGGCTACCTTTGGACACTGAAGGATTGTGCCAACAATCTACAGCATAGTGGCCCACTTTGCCACAGCACCAGCACTCATGGACATTATATCTCCTTTTCTGTTTAGGGCCAGATTTTGCCTGGACTGCTCCTTGAATAGTGGGTAGATGTGTTGTTGTATGTCTCTGATTCCTTCCAGCAGCAATTTGACAGAAGGTAAGTCTTTCAACTAATAGTTTTGGTCTTTTCTGAGAGCCACCAGCTGCATGTCTCTTTTCAGTTAACATGCATCTGATTGCATCAGAAACTTCCATTCCAGCCATGCCAGAAGACTCACCTTGAGTCATTACTTTTGCTGGATGACTCAAATTTCCTGCAGCAGTAATATCCTTGAGTTTTGGGGCTGAGGCACCAAAAACAAATGGTCCAGTATGGTCCATTTGAATTTCCTCATGGTCAGTCTTAAGTGCCCTCACATGGCTATATCTTACACCTTGACTATGGCTATATTGGTCCATACCAGTGGATCTACAATTTTCCCAGTGACCATAATAACTTTCATGTCATACCTATTTGAAGGAAACAGAACTTTCTGAAAAGAAATTTGAGGCAATGAGGCTAGAGGCACAACTGGTCTAGCAGATCCCTTAAAACCTAACCCTTTCTTACCCTTTTGGGTAAATAGGGTGTCAATTAAGTGAACCACATTTCTTGGCTTAGAAAACTTGGCCACCAATAGTTTCTCCCTTAGTAGATCATTTTTAAGTTTCTGGATAAGTTTCTCATTCCAGACTCTTACCACAGACTGCATATCAATGATCCCCTTGAGCCTGGCTGATTGAGAAGCCATATTATTGAGATCCTTTTCTTGGCCCTCACACTTGCTCTTAAGACAGAGAAGCTCTTTTGCCTGTCTCTTGGCAAGGAGCTTGCACTTCTTTAATGCTTTAAGAAGTTCTCCATACTTGTCAATTATAGAATTGACATCATCCTTAGACTCTGAATCCCCTTCATCTCTTGATGATTGAGCTTCAGACTCTGAGCTAGCCTCATGACCTAAAATAAAAGAAGAGATTTAGAATTTACCTGAGCCTGTCCATGTTGATCCTGGAAGCTCTCCTCATTTGTCATTGCCATTAATCCATGGCATTGAGCTTCTTCTTCTTCATATTCATCCACCTCTGAGTCACTTTCTGAATGTGACAGAGGGGCCCTGATTCTTATCCTAGCAGCAGGATATTCTTCAGGTTCTTCTTCAGCAACAGCCATTAGCCCAATGTAGGCTTCTTCTTCTTTACTGTCTTACCCAGAGGAGGAGTCAGACCAGGTCTTTTCCTTCTTGTCCACAAGAGACTTCTCTTTCTTCTTCCCCTTGTAGTGCTTCTTCTCTCCTTCCTCTTTCCTCTAAAATGGGTAGTCAGCAACTATGTGACCAGGTTTGCTGAAGCAGAAACAAATGACTTTAGAAAAAGTGTGTTTGCTAGATTACGAGCATACCTGTCCTCCTTAGAGGATCTTCTTCTAAGCTGTGAGGAAGAGGAAGGCATGTTGTTCTTCCTATGCTCCTTCTTCATGAATTTCTAAAACTTCCTGGAGAAGGCAGCAAAGTCCTCATCATACATATTGATGTCAGAGGACCTGGTCTTTGAGCTCTCAGAATTTGATTCAGTACTTCTCCTGGTTAGAGAGTTCTTCTTTCTGCTCCTGGTTAGGGAATCAGCTTTGAAGGCCATATAATTCTCCTTGGCCTGTAATATACTGCACTTTTCTTCTTCCTTTCTTGCAGCAAGTTGCATCTAATATAACAGCACGGGAGAACTCAAAATGCATTGATTGCAACCATGCAGAATCCTTTCTCAGTGAAGATCAAAATCCACAAGCTGATAACACAGTATAAGAATTTCAAAATGGCTGAGCTCTTCTAAAAATCAAAGGAGTCAAGTACCTGATCTTCACTTAATTCCTGATCAGTCACATATTCAAATTCATGCTCTGAATCTGAGCTGCTTTGTGATGCATTGATTGCCATCATGCAGAATCCTTTCTCAGTGGCATCATCCTCATCATCACTTGTGCTGGATGATTCTTCAAACTCTTCAGTATCACTCCATGTTTCAGCAACAAATCCTTTCCTTGTATGTTTGGTGTTGCTGGAGGAGGATTTATCATAGTATTTCTTGGAGTCTTTATCTCTTTTCTTGTCTCTTCTTTCTCTCTTGTCTTTCTTGTCTTTCTTGTCTTTGCCTTGATTTTCAGGACAGTTTGGTGCAATGTGTCCTGGTTTCCTGCAGCCATAGCATATAATATCTTTATTATTGGATCTGTCATACCTTGGCTTATCTTGGTCTTTAGAAGACCATCTTCTGAAGTTCTTTCTAGCCATCTTGTTGAATCTTTTGGCTAGTAGGCTTAATAGTTCTTCATTGCCTATCTCCTTCTCTTTAGGTACTTCCTCTGAAGCTTTGAGAGCTATTGTCTTCTCCACTTTGGGTGCAGAAGAAGTTATTTTTGCTCCCCTTCTCTATTTTTGACAAATAGCTCATAGGACTTGAGTTTGCCTAAGAGAGCTTCAGTGGATGTCTCAGTTTGACTTCTGCTATCTTTAATTGGCCAGATTCTTGAATCCCAAGTGCTAGGTAAGCACATGAGAATTTTATCATTTATCTCTGTGAGAGATATATCCTTGTCCAAAGTTTTCAGTTCACTGACAATCAGACTAAATCTGTTGTACATGTCAGCCACAGATTCAGCTTGAGCCATTTTGAAATTCTCATACTGTGTTATCAGCTGAGCTCTTCTATCTTTTCTTTCATCAGCTGAACCTAAGACTATCTCAGTTAGTTTATCCCAGATTTCTTTGGCAGAGTTGCATTCAGCAACCTTCTGAAATATGTCATCTGACATTGTTTGGGCCAAGATGTTCATGGCCTTTGCATCAGCAACTTTCCATTTCTTTATATCAGTGTCTGTTCCTGCAGGTGGTGGAACAGCTGAGGTACTTGTTGTAGTAGGAGGCCTTGGACAATCTGTTAAGACACAGTTAAAAATGTCTTCATCAAAAGAGTTCATATATAATTTTATCCTTGCCTTCCAGAGTCCAAACTTAGATAGATTGCACACTGGAGGTCTTGTGCTTGCATAATCCTTGTTTTGTGCCATGAGTTTTTATAAAAACAATTTTTATCAAAAAAAAATAAACCCTCTGTAGAGTTTGATCTTATCAAAGATCTTTGTGTGTCCAGGTGTTAGCCTGAAGGAAAGACCAACCTCCCTCTGATACCAATTGAAAGTTAGGTGATAAGATCTATCTACCTCTAGAGGGGGGGGTGAATAGAGTAAGTTCCAATAGATTGATGTATTTTAAAAACTTTTTGATTTACTTAGTGTAGAAACTGAGTTATGCAATGGTTAAATATATGATAAAGCAAACAGCACACAGCACACAGCAAGAAGTAAACATAAACCACAGAAGACACAAGGAAATATAGTGGTTCCCCAAACTTGGGTAGTCCACTCTTCTATCACCCTTTGATAGGAATCCACTGCAGGATGGTTGATCAGGTGTCCTGGGCACCACAGATTTTTTTGATAAGGTGTCTTGCCACCACTGATTTGGAACAAGGTCTTCAGCTAACCAAAAGGGTAACTTTTGAAGGAGTTAAAGCCCTGTTACAGATGGAATAAGGTAAAGAAAAGGATGAGTATGCTTCTCTGTCAACTATCAGAGAGAAGCTTGTGGATTTTGATGTTGTCAGAGCTCCCCCTGAGATGTAATGAGTTCATGTAGAAGAAGCTTTGCACAAGGTGACAGGCTCTTCACTGCTGTCCTTCTTTCAGCAATAGATAACTCAGAAACTGAGTGTTTGATGTCTGAAGTAGAAGGCAAGTCTGTAGAAGAGTTGATTGCAGAGCAGACGAGAATCAGAGAGTATTGATTGATGATATTTCTCTAGTGATGTTCTTCTCTTTGAATTCTCTGCAGCAGATTCTGTGAGAGAGAGATGATGAAGAATGTTCTCTGTAACAAATCTGAATAACTGTGTTTTTTTTGTCTCTCTCGAAAAAATCTATGAGTAATAGAATTACTACTGTCTGATAGATAGCCGTTGGCAGGGCATTCAAATGCATTCCTTACCTGTTCCATGCCTTGGAAGGGAAGTGCCTATTAATTTCCAATGAAAATTCTTGAGATATGGACCAATTAAGTCTTGAACTAACAGGGCCGGGGATCTCTTGCAATAACTGCTTTGATGATCTTTAATTTGAATTTCAAATGTCAACAGACGGGAGAACTCAAAACATCGAACTCATCATAAATCGTCGATCTGAGCCTACTATCCGTCGATCAGAGAGTGATTAAGGATGCAGAGAGAATCACGCCAAAACGTCGAGCTGAAGTCGACGTTACGTCGAACTGAGGACGACCGCGTCGAGCTGCGATCGATATGCGTCGAGCAGCGGTCGACTAAGCGTCGACTGAGGACGACGACACGTCGAGCTGGAGTCGGACTATTCGTCGAGCTGAGTAGAACTTAAAATTCTCAAATATCCTAAGTTCTAAAACTCACACTCAATGACCTATGCTATACAATGAGGTCATGAATCCTTAGCATAGTATTTCCTGACCCAAATATAAAAAGGGGTTCCAACAATCTCCCCTATTTGGATTTGGATTACTATTCACATGATTATAAGAAATAAAATGCATACAGGAAGATTAAAACACAGACAAAAACCATAAACCACAGATAGGAGCAGGAGCAGATACATAAATATCAAAAGTGTTTATTATGGCAGTGTAGAGAGGTAGAGCCATCTTACATTACTTCTTCTTTGTTCTTCTTCAAAGCTTTTCTTGAACTTGATTTCTCTTTGAGGATTGGCAATATCTTTCCTGGATCTGTAATCCTCAGAAGTACCAAGGAAGTTATGCTTTTTCCACTGGGAGGAATAGCAGCAGGATGCAATTCCATGTACCTATCAAATTCAAAGAATTTAAGAGTTGTATTTGTCTAATTCTTGTCTTCTCTGCTCAGACATAGTACTGATATTTGATGTGTCCAGTCCTCTTTCTTTATTTTATCTTTTAATCAGGTCTAGAGCAGCAAGCTCAGCCATTCTAGCTTTCCAAGCAGTAGGATTGTTGACTGGATCATCATAAGGTACAGGAGGTTCCATATTGTTGCTTTGATCTGAGGAGGAGGTTTTTTGCCTTACACCATCATTGAGCTTTGAAGGGAAAAGGACCAGAGGCTGAAGCAATAGTCTTTCCTCCCCTTTTATATGGCTGGTGTCTAGCTTGACCTCTTGATTGTTTCCTCTTGAAGATCCTCTTTGTTGATAAACCTCTTGGTTGGCTACCTCTTTGTCCTCTCCTGGATTGATATGTCTTGCCTTGGAAGGAGGATGTGGGAGGTTTGCTGACAGGGTTAGCACTGCCTCCTGCACCTGGAGAAGATGGAGGAGGAGGAGGAAGAATAGATTTAGAGGGGCCTTTGAAATACTTCTTCTTCTGTTTCATAGCCTTGAGTTGGTTCTTGGAATATTGCATCCAGGGCTCTGTAATCTCATAGTTGTGAAGAATGTGATAGGGAGTATCATGGTCAGTGGCCCTTTCCATTGGAACTCTCTTTAGAGCTTTGCTTCTAGCTTTTCTCTTTTTAGCAATGGTGGCAGATGAATCATCTGAGCTAGTGGCAAACTCATCAGAGGAGCTACTTTGCACATGATCATAAGGATCATAAAAATCCTTCATGGAGGCAATTCCTGAAACAGGAACAGAAGCAGCTAAGTCACTGATAACTTCAGATATTACAGCCTCAACTGAACTGGCTGGATAGATCTTATTAGCAGGAGCAGAAGCTACTACTGCATCAGAGACTTGAGAAACAAAAGAACTGGCAGGAGCAATAGCTACCACTGCCTCTGGAACAACAGAACTAATAGGAGCATCAGCTACCACTGTTAAGAAAACAATATCAGAATCAACATCTTCAACTGATTTGGCAGGAGCTGAAGCTACCACTGCAACTGAAACAACAACTTCAGGAACAATTGCAGGTGCAAGGGATTCCACTGCATCAGAAGTGTTGGGCAACTCATCAACAGTCATATCATCAACAGAATGATCAACAGTACTAATATCAACATTAGAACAAGCAGGAGCAGTAACAGCACTATGATCAAGAGAATCATTTGCAGGAGCATCAGCTACCACTGCATCATCATCAAGGATCATTTCATCAAAAATAACAGCAGCAGCAGCAGAAAAGGGAACAATAGCCCTGGACAGATATTCAGGAAGCAATAATCTGTATGGGCTGAAAGACCTTTGGAAAAAGCATGCTGGCACTGCCACTGTAAAGTCTTCAACTGGAGCTTGAACAAACTCTCTATCTGTAGGCTGAATTTCTGAAACTAACAGCTCTTCTCTATCAAAAGGAGACAGCTCTTCTTCTACAAAAATCTCCCCCTGCCTAGAATCAGTAAGAACTGACTCTAGGCCCCTAGAAGAAGGGCCAGCCACAAGAGGAGTAAGGGAGGAGAGTTTAGATGAGATGGAGTTCAAAGAGAGGATTATTGGAGCTAGGGAAGCATCCAATAGAGAAGAAAGCCTTGGAGCCAAGAGCTCATAGAGCTTGTTGGCCAAGGGAAGCAAATCTACTTGCTCAAGGGGATGTTGAGCAGAGGTAGAGGGAGGAGAAACAGATGCAACAGGAGATGATGTTGGATAGATGGAATGGGGATGGTAGGTTCAATGATGGATGACATGATGAGGTCAGAAAATGATGGTGTCTCAGATATGTCATCAGGAGAACCATCCAAGAAAGAATCATCTGGATTGTTGATCTCAATATCCATTGGAGGGAAGAAGTGAAGAGGATGAAAATCTTCAGATGTGGTAATGGATGGAGGAATGGAAGAAGCAATTGTAGCAATTGATGATGTTGTTGGCATAGGGGATGAAAATTGAGAAGTGGATGGAGTGAAGGTGGTTGGAAAGCTGAAGGAAGATGAAATGGTGATGGATGGCATGGCTTCTTCTACTAGATCAGAAGGCTGAGGTGAAGTGACCACAACAGTCCTTGTTTTTGTAGAAGTTTTCATAGCTGCAGCAGCTCTGGGATTAGTGATTTTCCTGTCCCACTTACCAATGAGGGCACAGGTCAGTCTCTTAGAAGCATTGATATGCTTAGAGGATACCAGAAGCTGAGGGCAGATATGATGAAGCAGCAAACCCAGCACTCTTCCAAAATGGACATAGGTCTTGTTGACCTTCTTCTTCACTAAATCAAACAGAATTTCTCCCCAATTCAAGTGCTTTTTGTCCAGGAGAGCAGCCATGATGCAAAATTGATGCCTGGAAATGGCATCATGTGCTGTTCTCTTAGCACAGATAACCTTGCCTACCACATCAGCTAGAAGTCTGAATTCTATGGCAAGGTCTACTTTCAACAATTTGGAGGCATTCTCAGAGGAATGACCCATCCTGTCTAACATTGCAGCATATTCTTCATTGGACAGCTCCATACTGTCATTGCCATTCTCCAATTCAAACACCTTAGTAAATATAGCAGAGGTTAAGGATACCTGAGTTCCTGAGATTGAACCAGTAATGGTGCTTTCATCTTGAGTGACTGCTGTATAAATCCATTCTTTGATTTCTGTTTCTGCTATTGGCATTCTGGTTGTCATGAACTTCTCCAATTTCTGTTCCTTGAACAGCTCCAGAATTTCTAGAAAATTCTGAGATGATCCTTCAAAGGAATCCAAATCAATGTCGAAACCGCAATCAAATTTCATTGCCGCCAAGATTGCTGCTGGAATCGCCATTTCCTGTAGAATACCTCTCGAAACAAGTGTAAAATCTTTGGAGGGAGAAAATACTTGCAGAAAATATGAAAGCGCAAATGAAATTGACGCCGAGAAGATGATTTTATACTAGGGTTCGACGCAAAAAGGAAATAACGTCGAGCTTAGATCGACGCTAAGAAGCTCTAGGGGAAATGAAGAGACTCGGTGGCGTTCAGCTTAGATCGACGTTCGACGTTTTGAAGGTCGACGATCGACGCTATTTGGGATGCTGAACGTCGAGCTCTGGTCGACGTCAATTAACGTCGTCGACCGAGACAGAAACTTAACAAACTCTAGACAGGGTCGATCTCTGGTTGACGCAAAGATGAGGTCGACGGTCGACGCTTTTTAGCGGTCGACGATCAGTCGATCTCCAGTCGACGTTTTCAAATGAAAAACGTCGAGCGTCGAGCAGAGTTCAGACAGAACCTCTAGACACTTAAGAAAGAGATACATTTGCCTAGACTTTGTCATTTTTATGGTTTCAAAATCTTGTAGATTAACTTATGCTATCTCCATCTATCATTCCCAACTGATTAAGGAAGAAGAAGTGCTTCTTTTCATCCAAAGGTTTGGTGAAAATATCTCCCCTTTGTAAATCAGTAGAAATGTACTCTAGTGCTATTTTATTCTTTTCTACATTATCCCTTAAGAAGTGATGTCTGATCTCTATGTGCTTTGTCCTACTATGGAGAACTGGATTTTGAGCAATGCAAATTGCATAGTATTATCACAAAGAATTTTTGACTTCTCTAAGTTGTAGCCATAGTCTAGGAGCTGGTTTTGGATCCATAATATCTGTGAGCAGCAACTACCTGCAGCCATGTATTCAGCTTCAGCAGTTGATGTAGACACAGATGTTTGCTTTTTGCAAAACCAGGAGACAAGTCTATCACCAAGGAATTGACAAGTTCCACTGGTGCTTTTCCTGTCTACTCTACATCCAGCATAGTCAGCATCTGAAAATCCAGTGAGATCAAATCCTGAGTCATGTGGATACCAGAGACCTAGATTTGGACAGCTTTTTACATACCTAAGAATTCTCTTAACTAATGTGAGGTGTGACTCTCTAGGGCTCACTTGGAACCTAGCACATACACATGTAGCAAACATAATATCTGGTCTGCTAGCTGTAAGATATAAAAGAGAGCCAATGATTGCTCTACAGTTAGTCTGATCAACTGGTTTACCAGATTCATCAGCATCTAAAACAGCATTAGTAGGCATGGGTGTTTTCATAGAAGATGCATCTGACATACCAAATTTCTTAACCAATTCTTTTGCATACTTGGTTTGAGAAATAAATATGCCATCAGCATGTTGTTTGATTTGCAATCCCAAGAAGAAGGAAAGCTCACCCATGCTACTCATTTCAAACTTTAAGTGCATTAGTTGTGAGAACTTTTTGCACAAGCTTGAATCAGTAGACCCAAAAATTATGTCATCTACATATATTTGTACTAGTAGGATATGGGACTTATGGGTTCTAATAAAAAGAGTTTGGTCAACTCTACCCCTTTTAAAATCATTTTCAAGCAGAAAGGAGGCTAAGGTCTCATACCATGCTCTTGGAGCTTGCTTGAGACCATATAAAGCCTTATGTAATTTGAAAACATGTTCAGGAAAGGTTGGAGAGATAAAACCTGGAGGTTGCTTGACATAGACTTCTTCCTTGATGTCTCTATTGAGAAATGCACTTTTAACATCCATTTGGAATACCTTGAATTTCTTGTGTGCAGCATAAGCAAGGAAAATTCTTATGGCCTCCAACCTTGCAACTGGTGCAAAGGTTTGGTCATAATCAATCCCTTCTTCTTGACAATAGCCTTGAGCAACAAGCCTTGCCTTGTTTCTCACAATGATCCCTTGATCATCTAACTTGTTCCTGAATACCCATTTAGTTCCAACAATTTGCTGGTTTCTTGGTTTTGGAACCAATTCCCATACTTTGTTTCTTTCAAACTGGTTTAGCTCCTCTTGCATTGCAATGATCCAGTTTGGATCTTGCTCTGCATCTTGAATTGTTTGAGGCTCTATTTGGGAGAGAAAACAAGTGTGCATCAGATGTTGATTTATCTGATTTCTGGTTTGCACACCTTCTGAGATTTCTCCAATCACTTGAGAGATTGGATGATCTCTTATTGTTACTAAATCAACAATGGGTGTTGATTGTTCACCAACCTGTGTTGTTGTTTCCTCTTGTGGAACAACAACTGGTTCTTCAAGTTCTTCATTGTTTCCTTCCAAAATCTGATCAGTATCTTCATTATTACTAACATTTGGTTCTTGTTGTGTAGTGGAAGATAAAGAACCATTATCCATGATGGTTAACTGATTTATATTTTCAGCTAGAGATTGTACTTGCAAATGGTCTATGGTAGAAGAATTCTTCTCCTTATAAGACATATTAGACTCATCAAAGGTAATATGCATGGATTCTTCAATTTTATGGGATGACTTGTTATAAACCCTATAAGCTTTGCTGTTCAAAGAGTATCCCAGAAATACTCCTTCATCAGCCTTAGCTTCAAATTTTGCTAAATATCTCTTGTCATTATTATGAATGAAGCAAATGCAACCAAAAATCTTGAAAAAGCTAACTTTAGGTTTCTTCCCTTTGAGCAATTCATAGGGAGTCTTATCCTTTAGTTTATGTATCAGGCTTCTATTCAAAACATAATTGGAGGTGTTCACAGCCTCTGCCCAAAGGTTAGAGGAAGATGAGCATCTGTCAATAATGTTGTGGCAGATTCAATTAATGTTCTATTTTTCCTTTCAACTACCCCATTTTGTTGAGGAGTTCTAGGAGCTGAGAAAGTGTGCCTGATCCCTTCATTCTGACAGAACTCTTGCATAAGAAGAGAATCAAACTCTGTCCCATGATCACTTCTGATCAGGGCTATATGAGTATTGAACTCAATCTGTATGCTCTTGAGAAAATCTGTCAAAATTTGAAGTTATCAGACTTCTTTCTCAGGAAGAACACCCAAGTGAATCTTGAGAAGTCATCTACAATCACTAAGGCATAAGATTTCCCCCCTAGGCTTTGTACTGTAGTGGGTCCAAAAAGATCCATGTGCAACATATACAAAATTCTAGGTGAATCACTCTTATTAAGTGATTTGAAACTGTTTTTGGTTTGCTTTCCTAATTGACAAGCCTTGCAGATTCCTTCCTTCTTGTAGGAACCAGAAGGTAGTCCTCTAATAAGGTTGAGTTTAGACAGCCTAGCAATAGTTCTAAGGTTAACATGTCCTAATCTTTTATGCCAAAGCTCATTTGGCTTACTAAGAGAATTGAAAAGGCATATATCTACTTTAGAAGAATTGAAATCAACTAAATATATATTATCTTGTCTATTTCCAATCAACACAATATTGTTATCTAAAGCAATATTACAAACCAAATCAGTGAACCAAACCTGATAACCAGCATCACAAAGTTGACTGATGCTGATTAAGTTGTGCTTTAGTCCTTCCACATAAGCTACCTTCTTGAAGGTGATTGATCCAATTTTGACTTGACCATATCCTTTGGTTTGTCCAAAGTTGGAATCACCAAAGATTACTCTTGGTCCAAGCTTTGCCTTGAAGGATGTAAGATTGCTTTTGGTCCCTGTCATATGTTTAGAGCAACCACTATCCAGGTACCAATGCTGGTTCACCACTGGATAGCTCTTCATATGCACATGTAACAGCTTAATTGTTTTTCACCCAGTTCACCTTGGGTTGAGGTTGATAACCAATGAAATCAGAAATGAAAGACATTTCAGGCTGACTCTTATAGCCTTCAGGATGAAATCTCCTAGGAGGAATCACCCATTCAGTATAAGGGTTAGGCTGAGATGTAGGATATTTATGATTTGATTTAGATTTATCCTGTGTAAATAAAACAAGGCTCTGAGCTCTGTTCGACGATCGTTGATCTAAGTTCGACGCTGATGTTTCAGGACGTCGAGCTCCATTCGATGTTCGAACAAGCCTACCTTCAGGGACAACAGCCAGTCGACCTGAGTTCGACGTGTGTCGACCTGAGTTCGACGCTTCAGCATGGTGTTGCTGATTCTTGTTAGAATGGCGTCGAGCTCTGGTCGAAGATCGTCGAGCTCTGTTCGACGTTTTCTGTTGTACTTGAAATGGCTTAGGTAGATCAGAATTTTTTCTGGCTACCACCATAATTTCTTTACCCTTGTTACTGGTAAACTTTATGGGAGTTGTTAGCACTATAGGTTGGCTTGAAGAGGCACCCAAACCTAGTGAACCATTCATTCTTGAATTCACTGTGCTTGTGATGTCTATTAACTTGAGACTCCTCCCATTAAGAGTTTCCTCAAGCTGTTTAGCCTTGGATAGCTCACTCTTTAGTGAAGCTATCTCCTCCCTACAGCATTCTAACTCATCAGAAAGCTTGAAATTATTTGTACTTAATGTGCTGTAATCAGACAACTGACTTCTAAGAGAATCAATTGTTTTCTCAGCAGTCAGCAAGTCTATGCACATAGATTTAAATCTAAATTTGAAATCATCAGAAGAAAAATCAAAGGAGTCAAGTACCTGATCTTCACTTAATTCCTGATCAGTCACATATTCAGATTCATGCTCTGAATCTGAGCTGCTTTGTGATGCATTGATTGCCATCATGCATAATCCTTTCTCAGTGGCATCATCCTCATCATCACTTGTGCTGGATGATTCTTCAGACTCTTCAGTATCACTCCATGTTTCAGCAATAAATCCTTTCCTTGTATGTTTGGTGTTGCTGGAGGAGGATTTATCATAGTATTTCTTGGAGTCTTTATCTCTTTTCTTGTCTCTTCTTTCTCTCTTTTCTTTCTTGTCTTTCTTGTCTTTGCCTTGATTTTCAGGACAGTTTGGTGCAATGTGTCCTGGTTTCCTGCAGCCATAGCATATAATATCTTTATTATTGGATCTGTCATACCTTGGCTTATCTTGGTCTTTAGAAGACCATCTTCTGAAGTTCTTTCTAGCCATCTTGTTGAATCTTTTGGCTAGTAGGCTTAATAGTTCTTCATTGCCTATCTCCTTCTCTTTAGGTACTTCCTCTGAAGCTTTGAGAGCTATTGTCATCTCCACTTTGGGTGCAGAAGAAGTTATGTTTTGCTCCCCTTCTCTATTTTTGACAAATAGCTCATAGGACTTGAGTTTGCATAAGAGAGCTTCAGTGGATGTCTCAGTTTGACTTCTGCTATCTTTAATTGGCCAGATTCTTGAATCCCAAGTGCTAGGTAAGCACATGAGAATTTTATCATTTATCTCTGTGAGAGATATATCCTTGTCCAAAGTTTTCAGTTCACTGACAATCAGACTAAATCTGTTGTACATGTCAGCCGTAGATTCAGCTTGAGCCATTTTGAAATTCTCATACTGTGTTATCAGCTGAGCTCTTCTATCTTTTCTTTCATCAGCTGAACCTGAGACTATCTCAGTTAGTTTGTCCCAGATTTCTTTGGCAGAGTTGCATTCAGCAACCTTCTGAAATATGTCATCTGACATTGTTTGGGCCAAGATGTTCATGGCCTTTGCATCAGCAACTTTCCATTTCTTAATATCAGTGTCTGTTCCTGCAGGTGGTGGAACAGCTGAGGCACTTGTTGTAGTAGGAGGCCTTGGACAATCTGTTAAGACACCGTTAAAAATGTCTTCATCAAAAGAGTTCATATATAATTTTATCCTTGCCTTCCAGAGTCCAAACTTAGATAGATTGCACACTGGAGGTCTTGTGCTTGCATAATCCTTGTTTTGTGCCATGAGTTTTTATAAAAACAATTTTTATCAAAACAAAATAAACCCTCTGTAGAGTTTGATCTTATCAAAGATCTTTGTGGTCCAGGTGTTAGCCTGAAGGAAAGACCAACCTCCCTCTGATACCAATTGAAAGTTAGGTGATAAGATCTATCTACCTCTAGAGGGGGGGTGAATAGAGTAAGTTCAAATAGATTGATGTATTTAAAACTTTTGATTTACTTAGTGTAGAAAGTGAGTTATGCAATGGTTAAATATATGATAAAGCAAACAGCACACAACACACAGCAAGAAGTAAACATAAACCACAGAAGACACAAGGAAATTATAGTGGTTCCCCAAACTTGGGTAGTCCACTCTTCTATCACCCTTTGATAGGAATACACTGCAGGATGGTTGATCAGGTGTCCTGGGCACCACCAGATTTTTTGATAAGGTGTCTTGCCACCACTGATTTTGACAAGGTCTTAGCTAACCAAAAGGTAACTTTTGAAGGGAGTTAAAGCCCTGTAGAGATGGAATAAGGTAAAGAAAGGATGAGTATGCTTCTCTGTCAACTATCAGAGAGAAACTTGTGGATTTTGATGTTGTCAGAGCTCCCCCTGAGATGTAGATGAGTTCAGGTAGAAGAAGCTTTGAACAAGGGTGACAGGCTCTTCACTGCTTGTCCTTCTTCAGCAATAGATAACTCAGAAACTGAGTGTTTGATGTCTGAAGGTAGAAGGCAGTCTGTAGAAGTGTTGATTGCAGAGCAGACGAGAATCAGAGAGTATTGATGATGATATTTCTCTGAGTGATGTTCTTCTCTTTGAATTCTCTGCAGCAGATTCTGTGAGAGAGAGATGATGAAGAATGTTCTCTGTAACAAATCTGAATAACTGTGTTTTTTTTTCTCTCTCGAAAAAATCTCTGAGTAATAGAATTACTACTGTCTGATAGATAGCCATTGGCAGGGCATTCAATGCATTCCTTAACTGTCCATGCCTTGGAAGGAAGTGCCTTAATTGATTTCCAATGAAAATTCCTTGAGATATGGACCAATTAAGTCTTGAAACGGCCAGGGGATCTCTTGCAATAACTGCTTTGATGATCTTTAATTTGAATTTCAAATGTCAACAGACGGGAGAACTCAAAACATCGAACTCATCATAAATCGTCGATCTGAGCTCTACTATCCGTCGATCAGAGAGTGAATAAGGATGCAGAGAGAATCACGCCAAAACGTCGAGCTGAAGTCGACGTTACGTCGAACTGAGGACGACGCTGCGTCGAGCTGCGATCGACTATGCGTCGAGCAGCGGTCGACTACACGTCGAGCTGAGGACGACGACACGTCGAGCTGGGGTCGACTATCCGTCGAGCTGAGCAGAACTAAATTCTCAAATATCCTAAGTTCTAAACTCACACTCAATGACCTATGCTATACAATGAGGTCATGAATCCTTAGCATAGTTATCCTGACCCAAATATAAAAAGGGTGTTCCAACAAAGTTGCATCTAATATAACAGCAACTTTCCAAACAAGATTGGAGGAGGTGTGTCAGCTAACTTGGTCATTTCTCTAATGGCACAAATCTTTGTGTCCCAATCCTTTGTGAGGGACCTGAGAAATTTGTCATTCAGCTCATAGGTGCTGAAGACTCTTCCATATGTTCTCAGTTCATTTACTATTCTAAAGAATCTCTCAAAGCACTCAGTAATGCCATCAAACTTTCCTTGTCTGAAGGCCTCATACTCCTAGTTGAGCATGGATTTTATTTCATCCCTCACCTCCTCTGAACCTTCCATGAACACAACTAGGGTGTCCCACATCTCCTTGGATGTCTTGCAGTGCACTGGATTTTGGAATGTTGAATCATCTATTTCACTGGCAATAATGTTTTGAGCTCTCTTGTTCATGGAGGAAAGTAGGAGCTCATCTTTGTATATTTCATCATAAGATTTAGGTTTTTGGATGTTGGCATCCAGAATAGAGGTCTTCATGGGGATTAAGGGTCCTTCTTTGACTGTGATGTAGATCCTAGGGTCAGTAGCTTCCATGAATAGTTTGACCCTTTCCTTCTAGAGGCCAAAGCCCACCTTTCTGCAGATTGGTAATTTCATGGCCCCCAGTTCCTTGTAGTTTACACCAGACCCCATTCTTATATCTTATAGCTAACCTTGGAGGTGTACTCAGATTGTTAAATCCTTCTTGAGTAACCTCCCTCTGATACCACTTGAAAGTTATTACTTAACGATTAGCTAGTCACCTTGAGGGGGTGAATAGGTCTTTTAAACTTTCTTTGATCTTGTAAACATTCCTATAGGATTCAGTTTTTTTGAATCTGAGTGTAAGGCACTTTGTGCCTGAGTGGTAGGTGACTAATTTTTAATAGAGGTAGGTGCCCTGCTGGCGGACTGAGGTAGGATCCAAGTGTGGATCTGAGCTATAGGGCTTAATTGCCTGAGGTAGGAGAGTGATGCTCTCTAACGTAGGATCCAAGTGTAGATCTGAGGTAGGGCTGTCCTCCCAACCTGAGTGTTGGGCCTAGTTCCTGTGGTCGATGACTGTTGAGTCACTGAACTGTAGGTGAAAAGTGTGTCACTAAGTTATAGGCCTTGGAGGAGGCAGAGCTTCAGGTGCCTGGAAAGGAACTAAGGTAGGTACCTGGAAGGGTATTGAGTTATAGGAGTACTGCAACACTATGAGAGTAGGGTTGTGTGCCTGAAGTTGTAGGGCAGAGAAGCCTAAGCTGTAGGCCTTAGAAATAAGGCTGAGGTAGGTGGTCAGTGGACCACTGAGCTGTAGGAGCACTGTAGGGCTCTAAGGTAGGAACCCTTGTGGTTCTGAGTTTGGATTCTGAAAAGAATCTGTGTAAGGCTGAGGGCCTGAGGTGTAAGCTCTGAGGAGCATATTGGTGGAGTTTGTGCCTAGTCTAACAAATCAGTTGGATAGGTGGGAGGAAAAGTGGATGTACCCAATTGGGGAACCACTATAAATATTTGTGTGCTTGCTGTGTTGCTTGTTTCTTTCTTGTATTGCAGCTAATTAGGACAAGCTCTATATCAACATATTTATAAACAGTATAAAGATCTAAGAAAGTTTAAAAGACCTATTCACCCCCCCCCCCCTCTAGGTGACTAGCTAACCTTGAAGCAATAACTTTCAAGTAGTATCAAAGGAAGGTTACTCAAAAAGGATTTAATAATCTGAGTATACCTTCAAGGTTAGCTATAAGATATAAGTATGGGGTCAGGAATGAACTATAAGGAGCTTGGGGCCATGAAACTACCAATCTGCAGGAAGGAAGGATTTGGCCTCTGGAAGCAAAGGGACAGACTGTTCATGGAATCATCTGACCCTATGATCTATGTAATAGTTGTGGAAGGTCCTTTTATCCCCACAGAGGCTTCCACCATAGATCCAACTTTGAGAGTGTCCAAGATATATACAGAGATGGATAGAGATGAGGTAGTGTTGTCTACCATGGACAAGAAGGCACAAAATATCATAGCTAGTGCCATTGATGACTCAACCTTCCAAAATCTTATACACTGCAAGACCTCCATGGAAATATGGGACACACTTGTGGTCTACATGGAAGGCTCTGAGGAATTTAGATATGATAGGAAGTCCATGCTCAACCAAGAGTATGAGGCTTTCATACAAAGCAAATCTGAAAAGGTGGTTGATTGCTTTGAAAGGTTCGTTAGGACAGTTAATGAACAAAGAACCTATGGTAGGGTCTTCAGCAACTATTAGGTGAATGACAAGTTCCGTATATCTCTCACCAGATATTGGGATACCAAGATTTGTTCCATTAGGTAAATGTCTATGCTGGCAGACACTCCTCCACCAACTCTCTTTTGAAAGTTGTTATCCTATGAAATGCAGCTGGCTGCTAGACTATAAGAGGAAAAGAGCAGAAAATCCAAGTCCAAGGACAAGTGTGTAGAATTCAAGGCAGAAGCCCCAAGAAGGAGCAGAATAACTACACACTCATCACCAAGGAGGGAAGCTTAATCAAGCTCGGAAATATCAGAGTTGAGCTCATCAGACAACCACATGTCTGATAAAGATCTAGCTGCCTTCTCAGAGCAATTTCAAAAGATGATGAAGAAGAAGGATTGGAGGAGCGGGTCATCTTCATCCTCTTATCACAAGAATTCATCCAAGGATGACAGGTATGTCCATAAAACCAGTAAACAGATTTCTTTTAATGTTATCTGTTGTTATTGTAGCAAGGCTGGGCATGTCATTGCTGACTGCCCAGTCAAAAGAAAGGAAGAAGATGAGAAGAAGAAGAAAAAGCATCACCATCTCCACAGGGAAAAGAAGAAGGAGAAGTCCTTTGTGGCTAAGAAGGAGAGAAGCTGGACAGATTCTTCCTCCTCAGAATCTGAAGATGAAGAGGAAGAAGACTATATAGGGATGATATCTGTTGTTACAGATACAAAAGAAGTGGAATATCTTGCTGCCAGGATAGGAATAAGGCCCCCTCTGTCACACTCAAATAGTGACAATAAAGAGGATGAAGAAGACTGTGGATGCTAGGGGCTGATGGCAATAACTGAAGAGGAAAGAAGTCAGGCAGATTCAGAATCAATCAAGGTACAACCCCTCTCCATTCTTTCTTCTTCCTCTGAGTATGAAACTAGTCCAAACACTGATGCATCTTCATCATATGATGAAGATTGCTCAGATTCTGAGACTAATGTCAATCAATTGATTGACAAGTATGGACTACTCCTGGATGCTCTAAGGAAGAGCAGAAATCTTGACAAAATGCAAGCAAAGGAAATTGAAGTCCTAAAGCCTTATAAAACTCTCTATAACAATAAATCAATTGAGTTTTATAAGAAGAGTCATGTGGTATCTAAACTCAAGAAAAGTCTTGAGTGTCAGACCAAGCTTCTAGAAAAGAAGAATAAACATATCAGATATCTGAAACAAAAGTTCACAGAGAGATTGGGGATTGTGATTAACCCTTCCCAGTCACAGGGTCAGTTGCCAAAAGCTATAAACAGCCAAGTCCCTGGGAAGCTGGGTATTAATCACACTAATCATCATTTCAAATCTGAATTCCCTGATAAGTTGACAGTATTTGAAAAGGTGTATTTATCTTATAAAACTATTAAGTTTGCACCTCCACATGAGGATCAAACAAATGTGTGCTCTATCATTGGGGTAAAGACACATGATCTCAGAAGGAGTGTTTTTGTACACTCTATCCATAAAGCTCGGGATAAGCTCTTAATATTTGAATCCAAATATCCTGTATCTAAAGAGATGAGAGAGACCACTAGATGACAGGCTCCAAAAGTACAATTGGCCTATCCTGGACTAGTTGTATTTAGTTCCTCAACACCTTTATTCAGGAAGAAGGAAGCAGCATCATGCAAGGCTTTTCCAGAAAAATCTACAGCTGCTCACATTTCTTATGGAAAGAAATTCTGTGATGTCCTGAAGAGAAAATACAACATTCTTAAATGTTGGTGTTGTGGGATGGTGGGCCACTTTGCCATTAATTTTTTGCATAATCTGATTGTGGCTAGTGGACAGAAAGGTGCTCAGTCCAGGCAGAGGGTTAGCAAAAAGTTTTTTAATCCTAACAAGAACCTAAGACCCAACTATTGTTGGGTGCCTAAGGGTAAATAAATTTCTTTCTTCAAGTTAGTACAAATACCTGTCTAGATAAGACTTGGTATTTGTACATTGGATGTTCCAGGCAAATGTCTATGATAGAGTGATTGCTCAAGAAACATGCTTCATGTAAAGAAATAAACAAAAATTGAGGTTGTTAAGTGTGTAATCCTCAAAAGCTAGAGGTAGTAAGCCTCAAGTTAAGTCTCCCTCTCTTTGTTAAGAGACTAGGTTTGCTTATTCATGAATTAAGTTTGATGTGCATATTCATGAATTAAGTTAAATGTGCATATGATAACAATGATTTAATTATTCTTTATAATTATCTACATTGTTAACTTATGTAGCCTTCTCTCTCAAGCCCAAATAACATATAAATCATTGAATTATAAGGCTGTCAATGAAATTGACTTACTAGCATGTTAGGTCTCCATCATACTAAGAATTGATAAAATATTTGTATAATGGTGTGACAAATAGATTGAACATCTTGACAGTGAGGGAAGCTACAAATTAATCAGGCACTATGTGCCCTGTATCATAACAAAAATCGTAGAGCAAGCCGTAAAGTCTAAAAATGTTTTAATTGGCTTGTCAAATGAAAAAGGTAATTAAACTTTTCCATTAGATATATAAAGGCGACAAGAAACTAAAAGCCACATCGCTCTCAATAGCCTCAACCCTAGCCATCGAGACCGAAACCTTCTCAGTGTCTATCTACACCGACTCAATGGTGTCGAAGATCTCTAAGGAGCTTTAGGAGGGCTATGAAATTGTGAGGAATGGATTTAGTCATGCCTGGCCAGAGATTAAGGAAGTGTTGATGATGATTGAGACCGCGGGTTTCGAGTACGCCCTTTTTGGACCCTCAACCATTCTATGAGAAAAGGTAGTGGACACAAGGAAGAAACCTACTGAGGAGGAAAGAACTGCCAGCTCTAAACCAAAACTTGGAACCTCCTCTCCAATTGATGTTGGTCTGCATGTTGACTTATCACTCAGTCAAACCTATGCAAACTTACAACTCCAAGTTAGTGATATGCATGTTGATAAAATCCATGCAAGTCCTAAGTCAGGACAAGTTTCAAAGAATGCTAATGAAGAAGTGATTGTTGCAGAAGAGGAGGTAAACATGGCTGATACTGATGATGTAGCTATAGTAGAAGTTATCCTTGCAACAATAGATAATCATCAGCCTCCTGAGGCTTTAGATACTTACCTTGATTGGTCAAGCTCACAAAAGAATGCACAGTGTGAGGGGGAGCAAGATCAGATGGATCTGACAACCTTGGATCAAGTGGTCAATAGAGTGGTTGAGTCTGCACCCACCACAGTTACTACAAATACCCTCATCTTTAATAGTGTTAAAACAACTTTAGCTAAGGAATTGTTTCCTTCTATAGGTGTTATAGTTGAGGAGGAGACTTCACAGGCCCCTGCTAAGGAAAATGTCCCTCCTCTAATAAGCCAACAAACCACCACTCAAATCTCAAATGAGTTACTCCTAAATAATATCAAAGAACTCTTGGATGTCGAGACCAAAACCTTCAAGGAGTATGTTGACCAATCTGTTGCTAAACTTAGAGATGAATTGTTAATCAAGGTCAAGTAAAACAAGGAAGAATCTCTCACCTAAATCAACAGGTCACAACCTGGTTTGATAGGGCTGGAACTGCTAGCATCAAACTGAACACCATCATGAAATACTTAGACACCAGCCAAAAACTCTCTTCAACTAACATGGGGTATGTCAAGAATTATGTGAGTACAACTGATGAGGTGATCAAGGGTGCAACAGATCATTTAAATTAGCATGTCACCAACGTTGCTTTCCACTCTATGAAGGAGGCACTACTTCTGAAAAATGAGCTGCTTGCTGACAATAAAAGAATATTCCAATCCATATCAAGCAAAAATGAAGCCAACACCACCCTACTACAAAAGACCATCTATGAAGAAGGCAGAAAGGGGGAGAGCATCCATGCTAAGACAGCGTCACTCATTGAAGAACAAGCCTTCAATGTAACTCAAGGCACTAGGGTTGCACTACACCTTCCCTTCCTGGATAGAAAGAGGCCAGAGGATCTAGACTTCCCAACACAAGCTAGAGTTGCATAGGATTCACAACTTACTGTCATAAGAAAGGGGGAAGGAACTCAAATGGCTGAAGAGTTCATGGCAAAGAGGAGAGCTGAGAATAGAGATGATCCAGATTATGAACAGCTAAGTGATGCCTCAGAATCCATCATTATAAATGCTTGGATAAGCCATGGACAAATTCTAAAGAATATTGATAGTGTATATCCTTCTGAGGAATGGATAAAGCATTTAAAAAGAATTTCTCTAAGGGAAAGAGTATTCAAAGAAAATCTGGTAAGGAAGAGCAATCCTTAGAAAATGCCTTCCAAATATATTCCAAAACCTTTCCTTTACATCAAGAGGCAGGAGAACAATGCTGAAAACTTGAAGAAGACGGCTGTCACCAAGGATGCTGCTTCAAGATCATTAAAGAAGAGTTGAAATGGGACTGCAAGACTTAGGATGCCTTAAAACATATAATAAATGTCTTGTAATGAATATCAAAAGTGTAACAATGCCAAATCTTTATCAATAAAATTACTATGAGTTGGTCATGACTATATTGAGGTGATAAATGTGTAATGCAACTCTCATTTATGTATCTATGAAAAATTGAATATGTTGTTCTTTCATAGATATCTTGTAATCACAAGTTTACTACTGTTGTTTGGCTAAGTTAATGATTTGGTAGATCTTAATCAAAATTTTTACCTTATAAATGATTAATAAAGTTGTTGCTACTAATCATATAGTTACACTGATAGTGATTGATTATTCACTAGTGCTTTGGTTAGTCAAACATAGTATTATTCCATCCCACCTATGGGGAGTTATCCTATACAGGGATGGCCAGTTGTCATGGTATTGTCTCTTTAGGCCCATCATGATATGTTTTTGTGTAGATGCACCTTAGCATGGTTGAGTATTCTGCCTTCTTCAAATAGGGAGAGATTGTTGGGAATTGTGCCCTTCAATATTTCTTAGGATTTGAAGAGGCACCACCAATCATGTAAAGGTGTAAGATGTATTTGATATATTCTTGAGTTCTTGCATGCAGGTTGTCCTTGATTGGACAGGTAAATAGGAAGAGGAAGCTAGAAGTAAGATAATTTGACTAAGGCATAACTGCTGAGACAGCTGAGACAGAGATGTCTCAGCATAACCGTTGAGACAACTGAGAAGCTCAACACATATCATTGAGAGAAGTGTTAGTCTCAGCTAAACCACTAAGACAGAAGGCAGTATCAGCTTTGAAGAAATAACCGCTAAGATATAAGACAGTCTCAGCTGTGAAGAAGAAATCGCTGAGACAGTTGAGAAGAAACGTTGAGACTAAGCCAGCAGAATTTCTCTAAGTCCATAAGCTTTGAGTGTGGCAGGCTCACTCAAAGCTTTTAAAGAAGAAGCTCAGTTCAGTTATCATCAAACCAAATTCTGAGTTCGTTGAGTTGAGCCTAGATCTCGTCGAGCTCAAGTTAAAGGTTGAAGATTCAGAGTTCGTCGAGCTGAGCCCAGATTTCGTCGAGCTCAAGTTAAAGGTTGAAGATTCAGAGTTCGTCGAGCTAAGCCCATATTTCGTCGAGCTCAAGTTAAAGGTTGAAGATTCTTAGTTTGTCGAGCCCAGTTCAGGATTTGTCAAACTGATCCCAGAATTCATCGAACCCATCTCACATTTCGTCGAGCTTAAGTTAAAGGTTAAAATACTCTGAGTTCATCGAGCTCAGTTTGGATTTCGTCAAACCCAAATCAACATTCATCGAGCTCAGTCAGGGTACTTCATGTCGTTGCAGGAAAGCTACAGCAGCGCCGAAAAGTACTGTTTGTCTTCTTCTGTGGGAGGTAGCGCTCATCATCCATGATTGGGCCCACATTCAAATTGTGTCGTTGATTCAAATCAACTGGTATAAAAGGAAGAGAAGAAAATAAGATTAGGGTTAACAGAACAAACATGAAGAACGAAAATAAAAAATGCAATAGAGGCAGCTGGACTTCATCTTCTCCGACAAGCTTGAAAGCAAAGCCCAACAGTGAAATCCTGAAGGCAAAGATAGCTCAAGCTTCATCCAATTAAGCAAGAGTGTTCCTTGAAGAACAAGTTGGTTTATTCAATCTATTAAAAAGAGAAGATAGCTGTGGAAAGGGTTGTAAGCCTTCAACAGTAATTGCTGCCTTCAGTACAGCAGAGAAATTGGTAGTTGTAGAAGAAGACCAATTCCTTCTACAACAAGTGGGTTGGACTGATATCTGCTCAGTCCAGCAAGTTGAATCAAAGATATTTCTCTGAGTCAGTATTTCAATTTTCTTGATTACTTTCCAGTAGGATTCAGTTTATTTGAATCTGAGTGTAGGGCACCTTGTGCTTGAGTGGTAGATGACTTATTTGTCACTGAGGTAGGTGCCCTACTGGGGTACTGAGGTAGGATCCAAGTGTGGATCTGAGCTGTATGGCTTAAGTGCCTGAGGTAGGAGAGTGTTGTTCTCTGAGGTAGGATCCAAGTGTGGATCTGAGGTAGGGATGTCCTCCTAGCCTGAGTGTAGGGCCTAGTTCCTAAGGTAGGTGACTGGTGAGTCACTGAGCTGTGGGTGACACGTGTTTCACTGAGTTATAGGCACTGGAGGAGGCTGAGCTGTAGGTGCCTGGAAGGGCACTGAGGTTGGTACCTGGATAGGTACTGAGTTATAGGAGTACTGCAACACTCTGAGAGTAGGGCTGAGAAGCTTGAGCTGTAGGCCTTAGAAATAAGGATGAGGTAGGTTGTTAGTGGACTACTGAGCTATAGGAGCACTACAGGGCTCTGAGGTAGGAACCCTTGTGGTTCTGAGTTTGGATTCTGAAAAGAATCTGTGTATAAGGCTGGGGGCCTGAGGTGTAAGCTCTGAGGATCATATTGGTGGAGTTTGTGCCTAGTCTAATAAATCAGTTGGATAGGTGGGAGGGAAAGTGGTTGTACCAAATTGGGGAACCACTATAAATATTTGTGTGCTTGCTGTATTGCTTGTTTATTTCTTGTATTGCTGGTAATTAGGACAAGCTCTAGATCACCAAATTTATAAACAACATAAAGATCTAAGAAAGTTTAAAAGACCTATTCACCCCCCCCCCCTCTAGGTGACTAGCTAACTTTGAAGCAATAACTTTCAAAACTATTCTTTCACAGCAATCATAGCTCATCAACAGCTATCGCCTGCAAAACTAGCTGTAACCCGGTGATATCCAACAGTTATGCAAACAGTGGTATTTTCTAGGTATTTTCCTGGAGCACACCTCCAGTACTTTCTGCTACTCGCATTTCACAAGTACAACCCACAAACCCCGTAAACTACTCGTTTATTCTCAAAGTCTTCTCCGACACGCAAAATAAAACTGCACCAGTCCAGGCCAACCTTTCCGGATGGGCTTCACACATATGCCTATTCCATACTGCGATTTCAGGATTTTATATACAAAACAACCTAGGGATATCACGTATAAACAAGCATGTTGATTCCAAGAAGAAAGATCATTACCCTTGAAATTTTGTTTCGGAGCTATTAGCAAGCTTTCTATTTTGCTGGAAAGGAGCGCCTTGCTTTCCTCTTCACAGATCTTGCATTAGTTCTCGATTTTGACTACGGGATCTCTTTCACTAAGCTAGCAAAGCTTCAGCCATCATCCTTTTTCTTCCTTTCTTCCAAGAACTTGATGAGAAGGAATAGAGAGAGTGATAGAAGTGAAATGAATCTTCTATCCACCTCTTCTCTGGTTAAGCAGCCTCTGGAATAAACCCAGCCACACTATCCTCTCATCAAAAGAAATCAAAGACAACAATTTCAGCTGACAAGTCAAACTTAACGCTATCGCCAGGAGATATACGCTATCGCCTGGGAGATAACATTAGTAGCCACTTTGACCCCAGTCAACCACTGCTCTTTAGTCGCATTCCGTACATCTGATACATGTCCAGCCATATATGGAAGTATCACTCGGCAATACCCACTATCGCCACTCTGATAGCTTACTCAAAGCTTCGTCGAGTGCGTTGAGAGAATTGAGTGTGTCAAGAGCGTTGAGTCTACTATGTGCTTCGTTGAATGCGTCGAGTGGTATCGCTATCACTAGTGATACCCACTGTCTCCCGGCGACATCCACTTTTAAGTTCTGTTTTACATTTTTTGGGGTGTTACAAACCTCCCCTTCTTGCAGAAATTTCGTCCCGAAATTTTATTCATCTATAGGAAAATAGTACAAAATCATTACAACTTTACTTTTACAAAAACAACTCAGGAAAATCATCTCGCATGGTTTGCTGATGCTCCCATGTCAATTCTTCATGGCCACAATTGTCCCAACATACTTTGACCATCCCGATTGTCTTGTTTCATAGCTGCTGGACCTTCGTATCCTCGATCCGAATGGGTCTAACCTTTGTCGTCAGTCCACCATCGACTGGTATTTGATCATCAGCCACTAGTTATGTCGGCTCTTTGATCACTACACCATATAATGCATTTGGTAGCGCTTAATTTGTAGCGATTATGTAAACGTTATCAAAAGATATTTATGGTAGCATTCATAACCGCAACTGTAGAAAAATAAATGCTACTATAACATATCATTCCTACAATATCAGTTATGTTGGGTACATTGGAAAATGTGTACCTGATTTGAAGAAGCCCAACTTAGCTCAATGATATACATCAAGGTGTATTTGATGTTGTTTTGAGTTGACATGTGCAGGTGAAGAAGTATTAAATAATGCAGAAAAATATTCTAAGTCCACATGTCGACACCTGAAGAAATTGTGTCGACACTTCAGAATATTTGTGTCGACACTTCAGATTATCAGTGTCGACACAGAGAAAGATAGTCGACCACATTTATGTCGACACTGGGAAGCAGTGTCGACACATAAAGAAAATAGTCGACTTCAACTATCTCAACACTAGGAAGCAGTGTCGACACCGTGAAAGATAGTCGACCAGAGAAAGTTAGTCGACACCGTGAAAGATAGTCGACCAGAGAAAGTTAGTCGACACCGTGAAAGATAGTCGACCAGAGAAAGTTAGTCGACTAGTGAAAGATAGTCGACCAGAGAAAGATAGTCGACTCACAGAAGAAGATAGTCGACCACAACTGTGTCGACACTGGGTGGATGTGTCGACACCAGAAGACTGAGTCGACACATATTGGCAGAAGTCGACTATGCTTGTGTCGACACCAGAAGACTGAGTCGACACATTTTGGCAGAATTGAAGATTGCTGTGTCGACACCAGAAGGCTGAGTCGACACATACTAAGTTCTGAATCTACAACAACTGTGTCGACACACAGGACTTGTGTCGACACACTGCAGAGTCTAGACCAAGTTATTCTCTGAAGAAGCTGTGTCGACTTAAAGGCAACTTAGTCGACATCATCAAAGACTGTGTCGACACCAAAGTCACTTGTGTCGACACAGATAGACAGATTGGTCTCGACACTTTCTAACTGACTGTCTCGACATTTTGCTGTCCAAGGCTAAGGTACAAGAACTGTTTGAAGACTTGACAGCTGTGGGTTGCCACCGTTTAACTGAAGCTGTCAGACCTGTCAGAAAACAGTTAGAAACCGGATCAGCCGGTTACCATGAAGAAAGTCTATAAATAGACACATTCAGAAGGAATTAAAAAGGCAGCTAAGCTAAGAAAAATAAGAGAAGAAGATCTAAGAAGAAGAAACAGAAGGATACGATCCTGTTGAAGTTTCAATTCAAGAAAGTGAAAAAGAAGATCTTCATCAGAAGGTCTAAGAAGAAGAAGTCTGAAGTATCAGTAAAGGTGTTGAATAGAGGGAGATCCAGTCATCTTGAAGAAGAAGAAGGAAGCCATCAGTGGTTTCTCAAGAAGCTGTTTGGAAATCAACTCAGCTAAGTTCAGATTCAAGAAGCTTTGAAGAAAGCTCAGATTCAGTTGATTTCATCAGCTGATCACGAAGTGTCTTGTCCTCTTCTCTCTCAACAAAGGCAAGACATCAAAATATCTTTTCAAAATTTCTGTAGGATCTGTTTACACAGATCTGAGTTGTAAGCCTGTGTTATAAAGGCTGAGTGTAGGAGAGGTGATCTCTGAGTGGTAGGGCTATTTGCCTGAGTGTAGGAGAAGATTATTCTCTGAGTGGTAGGCCTTGAGGCAAGGCTGAGGTAGGGCTGTTGAGCCTGAGTTGTAGGAACCTATCCTGGTTCTGAGCTGTAGGATCTGAGGATCTGAGTATAGTGGAAGTTTGGCCGAATCTAGCACATTGCTAGATAGGTGAAGGGGGAAAGTGGATGTACCCAGATCTTGGGGAACCACTATAAAACATTGTGCAATCTGTGATGCTTAGTTTTCTGTGAATGCTGTGCTAGATAATTTAATCTGTAATTGAATTCTGCCTAGATTTATAGACAAGAAATTAGAACCTATTCACCCCCCCCCCCCCCCCCCTCTAGGTGTTTAGGTTGTCTTGAAAGTAAAACTATCAAGTGGTATCAGAGGGAGGTTCCTCAAAAAGGACTTAACAGTCTGAGGTAGATCTGATAGGCAGAATCAAGATTCAAAAAGATGGGTTCTGGTGAGAATCATAAGGAGCTAGGGTCTATGAAATTACCCATATGCAAGAAAGAAAATTTTTGGAATTTGGAAAGAAAGAGTCAGACTGTTCATGGAGGCATCTGACCCAAGGATTTACATCACAGTACAGGAAGGCCCCTTCATTCCAATGAAGGTATCAGTTCTTGATGCAAATATCCAAACTCCAAAGAGTTATTCAGAAATGACTCAAGGATGAAATCATCTTGGCAACCATGGATAAAAGAGCTCAGAACATTATTGTTAGTGCCATAGATGATTCAACATTTCAGAATCTGATTCACTGCAAGACCTCCAAAGAGATGTGGGACACATTGATTGTCTACATGGAGGGATCTGAAGAAGTAAGGCAGGACAGGAAATCTATGCTCAATCAGGAGTATGAAAGTTTTAGACAAGGAAAATCTGATAACATAACTGAGTGCTACAAGAAATTCTATAGAATTGTGAATGAGCTTATGTCCTATGGAAGAGTCTTCAGTACTTATGAACTGAATGACAAATTCTTGAGATCCTTAACAAAGGATTGGGACACAAAGATCTGTGCCATAAGAGAAGTGGCTAAATTGGCAGAGATATCTCCTCCCACCTTGTTTGGAAAGTTGCTATCCTATGAAATGCAACTTATGGTGAGGAAGGAGGAGGAAAAGAATTCAAGAGGAGAGCATAGAGAAAAGACTGTGGCATTCAATGCAGAAGCCACCAGAAAGAATAGGAGGAAATCACCATCTCCTCCTAAGGAAGTTGCAGAAGATAGTTCTGAAAATTCAGATAAGGGTTCAGAAAGCTGTGATTCAGATGCAGACTTTGCTGCATTCACAAGGCAATTCCAGAGGTTCTTGAAAAAGAAGCAATGGAAGTCTAGGCCTTCCACATCACAGCAAGATGATGACTATTATCAGAAGAAAAGGTCATCAAGGAAAGAGAAGAGCAGATTAAAGCCCAGCAAAGCCACTACTTCAAAGATTGTCTGCTATTGTTGCAATAGGCCTGGACATGTAGTGGCTGACTGTCCTGATAAGAGAAAGGAGTCTTCAGACAAGAAGAAGACTCATCAGAAAGGCAAGAAGGAGAAATCTTTTGTTGCAAAGAAAGATAGGTGTCTAACAGACCAGTCAACTTCAGAGTCAGAATCTGAAGCTGAAGCATATATTGGACTATATGCTGTGTCTGAAGAAGAGGAGTTTCTGCAGTTGCTAGACTCCATCAATGAACAAAAGGATCAGCAGTGTATGGGGCTAATGGCAGGATCAGAAGAGGACATATGCCAGAATCAGTCTGGTCCTAATAAGGTACAATGTCCTTCTATTACATCTGTTTGTTGTACAAGTGAAGAATCAGCTACATCTGCATCAAGTGATGTAGATGCATCTGAATCTGAAGGAGATGTCTATCAATTGATAGACAAGTATGGGGATTTATTGCAGGTCCCTTAAGAAAAGCAAGAACCTGGTTAAATCTCAGGCTCAGGAAATTGCTGAACTAAGGGTTGCTACAACTGAGTTAGAGAAAGTTATTGATCAAAAATTAAATGAAATTGCCAAGCTGAAGAATATAACTATTATTCAGATGGGCACAATTAATTATACTAATGATCAAGTGAAGAGTCTGGAGGCCAGACTTAGAATTGAAAGGGATTTAGTGGCTAATTACTCTAAGCCAAAATCTGTCTTACCCTTGATAGATGAATTTGTCACTCAAAAGGGTAAGGCTGGATTAGGATTTAAAAGTAACTCCAGGGCTGGCAGATTCAAGAGGAAAGGCAAAGCTCCTGTTCAGCCACTAAATCTTTCAGTCCCCATAAAGTTTCGTAAGGTGAAAATGCCTTCTAACAAATGTGATCATGAAGATATTCAAGGTTATATTAAGACTAATGTTCTGAAGAACAAGGGTGTAAATGCAAGCAGGCCTACCTATGGTCATAAACCCAATGGTTTTAAGAAATCAGTAGGTGAAGTTGCTGCAGCACCAGCAATGAACAGAAATTCTTCTGACAAGGATGTATCTAGATCTAGATACAATAAGTTTGAATGTTGGTGCTGTGGCAAGATAGGCCATTTTACATTAGACTGCTAGTATAACACAAGTGTTATAAAGAACAAAAGTCTACCTGTTAGAAGAGGTTATGGTAGCTTTATTAATGCTAACCTGAACCAAGGACCCAAGACTTACTTGGGTTCTAAGGGTAAGTAATTCTGTATTGCAGGTGAATCCAAGTAACCATGCCCCTATATGGTACTTGGATAGTGGTTGTTCCAGGCACATGACTGGAACAAAGGGGCTGCTGAAGGAGTATACATCTGTCAAAGATGGACCTAAAGTGATCTTTGGTGGATCTGAAAAAGGAGTCATCAAAGGGTTTGGTAACATTTCTTCTAACCTAATTACTATCAATCAAGTGGCTTATGTAAAAGGTTTGAAACATAATCTAATAAGCATAAGCCAGCTAAGTGATTTAGGATATGACATTTCATTTGTTAAAGATGGATGTCATATCAAGAGGTCAAGTGATCAAAATATCATATTGACTGGGTATAGGAAGAGAAATGTATATTGTCTTAATTTTGAATGTGAGAATAAGGCTTCTCCCATCTGTCTTGTAGCTGATGACAATGCCTCTCATTGTGTCAAGTGGCACAAGAGATTGGCTCATCTCAACTACAAGACAATTGGCCAACTCTTTAGCAAAGAGTTAGTGAGGAATGGACCTTAAATTAAGTGTATAAAGGAAGGGATATGCTCAGCTTGTCAAAAGGGCAAGCAGACAAAATCCTCCTTTCAAAGCCTTGAAAACAAGGATTCTGTGAGGTGCTTATACCTCTTGCATATGGATCTTTTTGGTCCTATGCCAGTTCATAGTCTAGGTAGGAAGGTCTACACTTTTGTGGTTGTAGATGACTATTCTAGATTTACATGGGTGTTCTTTCTGAGACAAAAAACTGAAACCCCAAGTGTATTACTTAATTTTGTAAAGCAAATTCAGAATGAACTGAATAGTAAAGTGGTCAAAATCAGAAGTGACCATGGTACTGAGTTTCAATCTGAAAGCATAACAAACTTATGTAAAGACTTTGGGATTTTCCAAGAGTTCTCCTCACCTAGAACACCTCAGCAAAATGGAATTGCTGAAAGAAAGAATAGAACATTAATTGAAGCTGGTAGAACTCTATTGAGTGACACCTCTCTCCCAGAATATTTTTGGGCTGAGGTAGTTAACACTGCTTGTCATGTAATCAATAGGGCTACTATCACCAAAAGCCACAAAATAACTCCCTATGAGATTGTGAAAGGCAGAAAACCAAATCTATCTTACTTTAGGATCTTTGGTTGCAAGTATTATATACTTAACAATGGCAAGTCATATTTGACTAAGTTTGCTGCCAAATCCCAGGATGGGATATTTGTTGGGTACAGCACTAATAGTAAGGCCTATAGAGTTTTCAACTTGACTACTCAATTTGTTGAAGAATCTGTGCATATTGTGTTTGATGAAACAAGATTAATCAACTGTGAGTTGTCTTGTAGATCAAATGACTCAACAGGTATAAGAAAAAGTATGGACAAGCTCTCCATTACTGAAGGATCAAAGGAAGATGGGGCATTGGAAAATGAAGGCTTCTGTCCAGGGGGAGAACAAGACACTATAGAAGCTGATGAAAACCAAGAGATTCAGCTAAATGAAGGAGCTGGAGATGTTCAACCAGAAGGGAATCTTCCACCAGCTACAAGACATTTGAGAGATCATCCAGTTGATCAGATAATAGGTGATCCAAGACAGGGGTGCAAACTAGAAGCAGAAATCAAAACACAGTTCTACATTCAAGTTTCCTGTCACAAATGGAGCCTAAGAAGTTTGAAGAAGCTATCCAAGACCAGCACTGGATTGATGCTATGCAAGAGGAGCTGAATCAATTCAGAAGGTGCAATGTCTGGGAGCTTGTTCCTAAACCAAGAGGCCACAACATAATTGGCACAAAATGGATCTATAGGAACAAGCTAGATGAAAGTGGAATAATAGTAAAGAATAAAGCAAGATTGGTTGCAAAAGGATACAGGCAGGAAGAAGGGATTGACTTTGATCAAACCTTTGCTCCTGTAGCAAGGCTGGAGGCAATCAGAATATTCCTTGCCTATGCAGCCTATCAAGACTTCAAAGTATACCAGATGGATGTGAAGTCAGCATTTTTGAATGGTGATCTTAAAGAAGAAGTATATGTAGAGCAACCATCAGGTTTTGTAGATCCTCTTAAACCTGATTTTGTTTATAAGCTTAGGAAAGCTCTGTATGGGTTAAAGCAAGCTCCAAGGGCTTGGTATGAAACCCTGTCTACTTTCCTTATTGAGAATAAATTCTCAAGAGGAAAAATTGACAAAACTCTATTCCTTAGGGAATCCAAAGGCAAGATCATCTTAGTTCAGATCTATGTTGATGACATAATCTTTGGATCTACTGAAAACAACCTTTGTAAAAAGTTTGCCAAACTTATGCAAGGGAAGTTTGAGATGAGCAGTATGGGGGAACTGAAATTCTTCTTGAGGACTCCAAGTAAGACAGACTGATGATGGCTTGTCCATATCCCAGTCTAAGTTCACCAAAGAATTGATTAAGAAATATGGTATGGAGTCATCCTCCACCATGAGAACTCCTATGGGAACAAGTATGCCTATATGCAAAGATGATGCAGGTAAACCTGTTGATGAGACTTTGTATAGAGGAATAGTTGGCTCACTACTATATCTCACTACTAGTAGACCAGATATTATGTATGCTACATGTGTCTGTGCTAGGTACCAAGCCTGCCCTAAAGAATCTCATTATACTGCAGTTAAAAGGATTTTGAGATATCTTAAGGGCACACCTAATATAGGCCTTTGGTACCCTAGGAATAGAGATTTTCAACTAACAGGCTATTCAGATGCAGATTTTGCAGGATGTAGAGAGGATAGGAAGAGTGCTACAGGTACTTGTCAATTCCTGGGAGGAAGACTAATATCATGGAGTAGTAAGAAGCAGACTAGTGTGGCAATTTCCACAGCTGAGTCAGAGTATGTTGCTGCTGGAAGCTGCTGTGCACAGCTATTATGGATGCAGCATCAGCTAAAGGATTTTGGTATTCAAGTAAGTAGAACACCTCTTTTGTGTGATTCTAAGAGTTCAATTTCTATTGCTAATAATCCTATTTCTCATAGTAGAACTAAGCATATAGAAATAAAATACCATTTTCTTAGAGAACATGTAGAAAAAGAAGACATCTCATTGGAATTTGTGAAAACAGATTATCAAATAGCAGATGTGTTTACTAAGCCCCTAGATGAGACAAAATTCAATAAATTCAAAATTGAATTAGGTATGTTAACCATTGATTAGTGTAATCACAAAATCATCAACAATAAAGTTGAAGTGGTAACAAGACATTCAAGTGATATTAAGACACTTTGAAGTAGTATAAAGTACTTTGTTGTACTTATAAGTTGTGATGAACAAACAGAAATTGGCTAAGTAAGATGGTGTCGACACATTCAGTAATAATGTGTCAACTCAGGGTAGTAATGTCGACAAGTCAGAGATATTGTGTCGACACAGAAAATATGTGTCGACACTTAAGAATCTTATTATCGACTTATCCAGGAATGTAGTGTTGACTTCACCAGGATAGTGGTGTCGACACTTACAGATTTTGTGTCGACACTTATACTAAGAGTCGACACAGAATTTCTAATGCTCTACTATATATCTCTGGTGTCGACATAACCACAAATTGGTGTCGACACATAGTAGACGAACTTGTAGTCGAGACAATAGAAGCTTGTGTCGACACAATCCATCTGTGTCGACACTTATAGTCTGTTTTTGGCGTCTTTTGATCTTCTTTAAACAGAAGGTATAAATAGGTCAAAAACTCATTCTGTCGACACGCTTACAAGGTTTTCGAAACCCTGTGTCGACATTCTCTCTCTCTCTCTCTCTTTCTCTCATCTTTCAAGCTTTCTCGACTAATCAATGGCGCCAAAGATTGAAGACAATGTGAATGAAGGATATGAGTTGGTGCGCCAGGCCTTTGCAGCTGCCCCTCCAGATGTTCTTGGGGTTATCTCTCTCCTCTCCGACTCAGGTTTAGAATTTCTGGTCTCCGAACCATCAAAGATCTGGAAGAAGGAGGTGCACGAGTTCTTTACCTCTGCATCTGTAAACTCTGAAAGTCATGAGATAAAATCCACAGTTCATGGGTCACCTGTGGAGATTACACCAAGAAAGTTAAGAACAATTCTGCAATTACCTACAATTGAGAATGAAGAGGATGCCCCTGCTTCTAAATCTAGGGAGGCTCTTCAATGGTGTGGATTGGAATCCACCATGAAAATTGGAGCTGCGTTCAATCGGAAAGAAATGAATCAACAAGGCAAGTTTCTGTCAGAAGTAGTTGGAAAAGTTATTCTGTGGAAGCCAGGTGGACATGATAGGATTTTTGCCTATATGTTCAGCCTAATGACCAGGATTGTTTTTACAATTCCTACGGATTGGTCATCTGTAATCTTTGAGAAGATTAAGAAAGGAATCAAGAAGCCAAATCTGGCTAGGATAATGAGTATATACCTAAGTAAGGAGATTCCTGAGGTTATGTAACAACAACCTGGAACTAAAATTAATCACATGAGAAGGATGGACATGAGATTGTTCTCCAGATGGGATAGGGTGCTGACCAAAGAGATGCCTGAAGTGGAAAGGCAGGATTCACCTGAGAAATCCCCAGGTCATGCTACCAGTACTGGGCATCCACAAGAAGAGCAAGTAAGACTAGAGGTTGAAGATCAGCCTGCATCTACACAAGTTCAGGATGCCACAATACCTGCAGTTCAAGAAGAAGAAGTAAGTATACCAGCTCAGCAAGTTTATTCACTAACACAAACTGTACCTACTCATGACCAGGTACAGGTGCAGGGGGAGCTGGTGTATTTTCCTACAAAAGAGATTTCTAATATTTCTATTTCTACACAGGTCCAGGGGGAGAAAGTACAAGAAGATGCTCAAATTGATCAATCTCCAAATTTGAATACTGCAAATGATCAAGCCCAGAAGGAATATACTCTGGAGGAGTTATTTCCAAATGATGAAATAATTACTGATAGTCTGGAAGTAGAGCAAGAAATTGAGGGGGAGCCAGTGCATGTTGAGACTGTACAACATGGCACTGAAGCAGTTGTTTCTCCTCCTCCCAAAGAAAGAGTTCAAATTGATAGTACTTCTGATTAAGAGACTAAAGAAGCCAGGGTGGCTAAAAAGAGAAAACTTATGGTCTTCCAGAGAAGGAGCAAGAGCTATAAGCAGGCTCTACAGTCTACAGCACATCACACTCCTTCTGACTTTGATTATAACAAGTTCTTGGTAGATTTACAAGTGAAATTGGATGAACACAGAGTGGCTATAGAAAAATATGTTGATGAGAACAACAAGTCCCTGCAATTTGACTTAGCTCAAGATATAAAATCAATTAGGTTTGAGGTCAATATGCATAAGAAGGAAATGACAGATTGCTTCCATAAGGGAGGTAATGCTGTGGTATATCTGGCAAAACAACAGCAGACTATCATCCCTAAGGTGGATGACATTGCTTTAAAGCAAAGCTATGTCTTGGAAAATCAGATAAGGATGAATGAGAATTTAACTGAATCTCATCATGAGATCATTAAGGAATTGAAGAAGATTGTTCCAGGCCTGCCTGCAGATAGAGCAAAAGAAATGGAAGAATTTGATAAGAACTTTCAAGCTGCTATTGCTTCTGTTAAGACTGCAATCACTACCTCTCAAAAGGAAATATCTGACAATCTTCTAAAGTTAAAACCATTTTTTAAAGAGGGTGTGAATTATCTGGATGGCCAAATCAGATTTCAAAAGGAAGATCTCAGAGATCATGTTTCTAGAGAAGCCATAAAGGGGGAGAGGATGCTAGTTCATGCAGGCTCAGAGCACACCAAATGGGTGACCAATAGTATTTGAGCCACATTGGGATATCCCCCATTGTGTGATGATGCTATGGTGGCTGAGTCAGGAATACAAACAAGTCTACTTGAAGGTAATCAACCTGAGGTTGCCCAAGTCATTTACTCCCCTCCAGACTATAATATGATTGATCAGCAGGTTCAAGGGATGTATAGTCCTCCAAAGGAGGTTACTAATATTGTGATTGGGAAGGTTGATAAGCCTGAGGCTACTTTGAAAGACCAGCAAGATGCTCTTCTATCTAAGAAAAGGTTTAGAGAGCAGGCTGAACTTAAGCCAGACTTTGAGCAGTGGAGTCCTACTTCCAGAAATATAATACTCACTGCATGGAAGGATGTCAAAGACCAAGTGCAGGAAAGAGGCAAGTGGTACAATGAGATGGAATGGCAGAAGTATGAAGCCAGGCAAGAGGCCATTGTACAGTTTAGAAGAAAAGCCAAGCTGGGGAGGCTGCCTCCAGATGCTCAGGAGCCAAGCAAGTACTTCCTAAAGCCCTTTCATTATTTTGAAAGGCAAAGGCTCAAGGAAGAAGCAAAGAAGAAGGCTGATCTAAAAGGCAAGAAGCCAGCTGAAGACTCTGAAGCTCCTATGAAGGCTCAAGTTCTATCTGGCAAAGGGATTGTCATTAAAGAGCCTGATCAGTCTTAATTCTTAGTTCTTTCAAAGTGTTTTGTAATGTTTTGATTAAATCATTAGATGTAAATCTCTGTATTCAAACATTATCAAGTTATAAACAAAATGTTGTGTGAAATCATATAATGTTCATTCTGTGATGTATGGTTTTTATTTTGTTTATATTAAGTATTCCTGTTATGTCATATATTATCAGTTTATACTTTTTATAAATGGTGTATATCATTGGCTATAGGGTTATGACTTCTCCAAATAGGGGGAGATTGTTGGGTACATTGGAAAATGTGTACCTGATTTGAAGAAGCCCAACTTAGCTCAATGATATACATCAAGGTGTATTTGATGTTGTTTTGAGTTGACATGTGCAGGTGAAGAAGTATTAAATAATGCAGAAAAATATTCAAAGTCCACATGTCGACACCTGAAGAAATTGTGTCGACACTTCAGAATATTTGTGTCGACACTTCAGATTATTAGTGTCGACACAGAGAAAGATAGTCGACCACATTTATGTCGACACTAGGAAGCAGTGTCGACACATAAAGAAAATAGTCGACTTCAACTATCTCAACACTGGGAAGCAGTGTCGACACCGTGAAAGATAGTCGACCAGAGAAAGTTAGTCGACACCGTGAAAGATAGTCGACCAGAGAAATTTAGTCGACACCGTGAAAGATAGTCGACCAGAGAAAGTTAGTCGACTAGTGAAAGATAGTCGACCAGAGAAAGATAGTCGACTCACAGAAGAAGATAGTCGACCACAACTGTGTCGACACTGGGTGGATGTGTCGACACCAGAAGACTGAGTCGACACATATTGGCAGAAGTCGACTATGCTTGTGTCGACACCAGAAGACTGAGTCGACACATTTTGGCAGAATTGAAGATTGTTGTGTCGACACCAGAAGGCTGAGTCGACACATACTAAGTTCTGAATCTACAACAACTGTGTCGACACACAGGACTTGTGTCGACACACTGCAGAGTCTAGACCAAGTTATTCTCTGAAGAAGCTGTGTCGACTTAAAGGCAACTTAGTCGACATCATCAAAGACTGTGTCGACACCAAAGTCACTTGTGTCGACACAGATAGACAGATTGGTCTCGACACTTTCTAACTGACTGTCTCGACATTTTGCTGTCCAAGGCTAAGGTACAAGAACTGTTTGAAGACTTGACAGCTGTGGGTTGCCACCGTTTAACTGAAGCTGTCAGACCTGTCAGAAAACAGTTAGAAACCGGATCAGCCGGTTACCATAAAGAAAGTCTATAAATAGACACATTCAGAAGGAATTAAAAAGGCAGCTAAGCTAAGAAAAATAAGAGAAGAAGATCTAAGAAGAAGAAACAGAAGGATTACGATCCTGTTGAAGTTTCAATTCAAGAAAGTGAAAAAGAAGATCTTCATCAGAAGGTCTAAGAAGAAGAAGTCTGAAGTATCAGTAAAGGTGTTGAATAGAGGGAGATCCAGTCATCTTGAAGAAGAAGAAGGAAGCCATCAGTGGTTTCTCAAGAAGCTGTTTGGAAATCAACTCAGCTAAGTTCAGATTCAAGAAGCTTTGAAGAAAGCTCAGATTCAGTTGATTTCATCAGCTGATCAAGAAGTGTCTTGTCCTCTTCTCTCTCAACAAAGGCAAGACATCAAAATATCTTTTCTAAATTTCTGTAGGATCTGTTTACACAGATCTAAGTTGTAAGCCTGTGTTATAAAGGCTGAGTGTAGGAGAGGTGATCTCTGAGTGGTAGGGCTATTTGCCTGAGTGTAGGAGAAGATTATTCTCTGAGTGGTAGGCCTTGAGGCAAGGCTGAGGTAGGGCTGTTGAGCCTGAGTTGTAGGAACCTATCCTGGTTCTGAGTTGTAGGATCTGAGGATCTGAGTATAGTGGAAGTTTGGCCGAATCTAGCACATTGCTAGATAGGTGAAGGGGGAAAGTGGATGTACCCAGATCTTGGGGAACCACTATAAAACATTGTGCAATCTGTGATGCTTAGTTTTCTGTGAATGCTGTGCTAGATAATTTAATCTGTAATTGAATTCTGCCTAGATTTATAGACAAGAAATTAGAACCTATTCACCCCCCCCCTCTAGGTGTTTAGGTTGTCTTGAAAGTAAAACTATCAAGTTATTTTGTCGCGGTTATAGAAACACTACCAATAGAAATTTATTATTGCGTGTACAACCGCTACTAGATATTATAAACGCTACCACACCCTAATTTATAAATTATTCCACTTATTTAATGTATAAAATATATCCTTAATTAATTAGGCCATCAATATTCCAACCCAGTTTGTATATATTACGTGCATTTCATTTCAATTTTTTTCATTTCACACCATCTCATCGCCATCCCACTTTTAGAGTTTTTTTGCTTTCTTGTTGAACAACTGACCGAGTGCAGCTGCGGAGTCGTCGGAGTGAGACGAGCGACGACTAGACTATAGAGGAGACTTTAGAGTTGAGATTCTTGCGACTTGAGAGGCATCATATCTCACTACTAGAAAAATGGTCGACGACCCACAACAAACATATCTGTTCGAGCTTACTTTTGAGTCGAGCTTGAGCGTAATAAGCTTTGTTCATGAGCTTGTGAGTCCGATGGATTTTTTTATTACTATTAAATAATATCTTATATATATTATTATTAAAAATAATATTTAAATACAATATAATATTAATATATAGCCTTAAAAATATCTCCCGAGTCTCGATCATCATCATTCGTTGTCCACAGCCGCCCCACTCGGCCTCTCATTAGGGTTTTCGCCGCTCCTCTCGCCTCCGCCGCTCTTCGCCTCTGCCGCTCCTCGCTGCCGTATTTCTCCTCCGCCACTCGTTTGCTCCCAAGATCTTATGTACGTGACTCGTGAGTGCGCCTCTTACAAGTTAAACCCTCAATTCTTCATTTCTTACCATTGTCGTTTTTTTAAAATCAAAATAGTGGATCTACTAGTAATATGGATGAGCAAGACTAATTCATCCACTCTAAATCAAAACTTCTTTACTATATTCTGCCTTACTTCCCCCTCTTTTAACTAGATGATATTTTTTACTTTGATTAGGTTTATTTCTCATTTTTAGGCATTATAACATAAAAGAGCTTTGAGATTAAATTCATGGATCCCTTTGAAAAAAATATGACTTTATCCTCAACTTGGTTGGATCAAGTAAAATATTTGTTTGAGTTTTTCAATCATGCTGAATCCTAGTTTTACTAATTGGTTTATTACTTTTATATACGTGGTTAATTACTTATATGTATATAAATAATGTATTTAGTTATTATATAAAACAAACTAAAATATATTTGCACAAACTAAAATATATTTACACAAATAAATTCTAATGGTGATTTCCACATTGATTTCATTTCCACAACTCTTAGAAACTGAATGACGATGTTTTTTGTTTTTTGTTTAAGCAATGGATTTGAAGGGGGGAAATGATAATGGGTGAGGCGGCTAAAGACTTAGTTAGTCCACTGTCATATTGTCATAGTGATTATTACCATCAATAGGAAAAATAACTTCCTATTTCAAAATTTCATGATCAAGTTTTAACTAAAATTTGAGGTAACTATGAACATTGAACATTTACACGCAAGTGATCGTGATTAGCATCAAAATATGATATACGCACATGAAGCACAGTTCACATATCTAAGAACAGGAATAATAACAACAACGACGACGACCTAACCTCTGCTTCTATTTTGATGTTTAGAGAAAGCTGTTGTGCAACTAGGAGCTTCTATTTTGATGATCAGAGTTTCTTAAAGATAAAGTTTTTGTGTAGGTAATTCTTGATGTTTACGTTTTAACACAGCCTTCTACATATTTTATGTCATAATTCTTCATGTTTTCATTAATTTAATAGTTATGAAGAATTGCTTCCCAATAGTTGTTTAATAACTATCACTATGCATTTTTCTTCTTCTTTAGAAATACATTTGTGATCTTGCTAATGGATAGAGATAAGAGTTGGAGGTCCCTTCCTAGATGGCATCAAGATTACGTTAAAGGGGTTGAATATTTCCTTCAAATAACATTTGTCCAAGAAACTCAAGGGGACGAATTTTGTTGTCCATGCAACAAGTGTGTTTTTCGTTATTATCATACCAAGGATATCGTGAGGGATCACTTGATTATTGATGGCTTTATTGATGGTTATGATGAATGGGTTTTCCATGGAGAAAGTGATGAGATAAATATTAACAATCGAAATGATGATGGTGGGTTCATCCATGATGACATTGATGGTATATTACATGACATGTATAAAAAGGTTGAACAAGATTCTCCTATGCTTCAAGAAGATATGGGAGAAGCAAGGGAAGGGCCAAATGAAGATGCCAAAAAATTTTATAAGTTAGGCGAGTAAGGCCAAGAGCAGCTGTATCCTGGGTGTACTAGCTTTTCTAAGCTATCCTTTATTATTCGTTTGTATATCAACAAGTGTGTCCATGGAATTAGCAATGAAGCTTTTGATGATCTTTTGTGTCTGCTAAGAGAAGCCTTCCCAAATGCAAAATTTCCTGATTCTTTCAATGATGTAAAAAAGACAGTGAAGGATTTAGGTCTTCATTATCAAAAAATACCTGCATGCCAAAATGATTGTATGTTTTACTGGAAGGAGCACATTAATGCTTCATCTTGTCATATTTGTGGATCTTCTAGGTGGAATTCTGAAGGAGATAATAAAGAAAAAGAAACAGATTCATTAGCTATGAAGGCTCGTCAAATACCAGCAAAAGTTCTATGGCATTTCCTATTGAAGCCTAGGCTTCAAAGGCTGTTCATGTGCTCAAAAATAGCTGATTTGATGACTTGACATGCTAATAAATTGCCAAAGGATGGAAATTTTAGGCATCTTGCTGACAGTGAAGCTTGGAGGACTCTTGATGCCTTAGATCCTGATTTTTCTATAGAACCTCGGAATGTAAGGTTTGGCCTTTCCAGTGACGGATTCAATCCTTTTCGAACAATGAGCAGTGTTTACAACACATGGCCTGTGGTGTTGATCAATTATAATTTACCACCATGGCTAAGCATAAAGCCAGAGTTCTTGATCTTGTCTCTTCTAATTCAAGGACCCTAATCTCCTAGAAATAATATCGATGTTTATCTGCAACCATTGGTTGAGAAATTAAAGTATTTGTGGGAGTTCGGTTTGGAAGTATATGATGCTTAAATGAATCAAACATTTGAAATGTGTTCAGCTTTATTATGGACAATTAGTGACTTCCTAGCATATGGCATGTTATATGATGGAGCACTAAAGGAAAATTTGCATGCCCTTCCTACAATTATGAAACATCTTCTCAATACCTAAAGCATAGTAGGAAGTTCTATTATCTGTCCTCTCGGTTGTTCTTAGAGGAGGACCACCCTTGGAGATTTGATAAAATATCATTTAATTCGAAAGTGGAAGTAAGGACCACACCTACCCCCTTATCAGGACAAGAAGTGCTGGAGTTGACGAATTTTGAAATGGTGTTTGGGAAAAAAACAAAAGAGGAAGTTAGTCAGCAATACCCCATGGAAGAAAAGATCAATATTTTTTCAGTTGCCCTATTGGGAGCATAATCCTTGTCGTCATTGCCTTGACGTTATGCACAATGAAAAGAATATATGTGAGAATGTGCTTGGAACTTTGCTAGACATCCAAGGAAAGACAAAATATCATGCAAAGGCTCGCTATGACCTTAAAGAGATGGCTATCAAAAAGGAACTTCAGCCTTTTTTTGTAAGAAACGTAAAAAAACCGTCTTCAGGGAAGCAACTTTCTCGATGACAGATGCTGTAAAAAGAACCTTTTGTAGTGTCTTAAAGGCTGCTAAGTTTCCATTTGCTTGCTCATCCAATATATCCCGCTTTATGCAAGACAAAAAACTTTCAGGAGGATATAAGAGTCATGATGCACATATTTTAATGCATTACTTGCTTCAAGTTGCTGTAAGGAAGGCATTACCGAAATAGGTTGCACTAACTTTAATTATACTTGGATCTTTTTCAAGTCCATATGCAGTAAAGTTATCAAGGTTCGCGACCTTGATCTATTGCAGAGAGAAATTGTTGAAATACTCTGTCAACTTGAAATGATTTTTCATCCAAGTTTTTTTGATATAATGATACACTTGCCTATTCATCTCATTCTTCAAATAAAACTGGGTGGATCGGTGCAGTTCCAATGGATGTATTGGATGGAAAGATATCTTTGTAGATTGAAATCATATGTACGTAACCGGAGTCGTCCAGAAGGATCAATTTTTGCAGTGCATTTTTTATTTTTATACAGTTATATAATATATTTTTAATTTTACTAATATATATTTTTGAAATATTTTATTTAAAAAATATAGAAGATATAAAACTACTATTTATTAGTAATCATGAAAGACAACTAATTGTAGGCGGTTGTTATGGTTGAGCATGCCGATGAGACGTTCGCAAGTCAACTAGAATTCGTGGCAAGTCTACACGCGTAGGAAGGAAATTGATACTATCCCACCAATCGCGGAAAAGACTGTCGAGAAGTACGCAACATAATTATTTTTATTTCGATATTATTTTGAGTTTTACTATTTGCAGTCCGCTTTTATTTCATTCTGTCAAGCTTGATTTTGATTTTAGTTGGAACCGATTGGAACCGGACCGAACCGCATGGAACCGGACCGAACCGATTGGAACCGGACCGAACCGCATGGAACCGGACCGAACCGATAGTGACCGGTTTGGTTTTGGTTCTTGTTGAACCGTAACCGAAACCGTTGACATGACGGTTCCAAAAATTAAGTTGGAACCGGACCCAGAATCGGAACCGGTCAAACAAAATAAGGTTTTGGTTCTAATTTGAAGAACCGTTACCTTAATGGTTCGGTTCATGATTTTAGTAGAACCGGAACCGAACCAGAACAGTGACAGCTCTAAATATCACCTCTCTGAAGGTCAGTGGATATGAACTCAAGACTGATTTTGTTCTTTTCCACACAATTTCTTAGAAAATGGTGTCTGATCTCAATGTGCTTGGTCCTAGAGTGGTGCACAGGATTTTGTGCTATGGAAATAGCACTGGTATTGTCACACATGATTTTTGTGTTCTTGTGTGTGTACCCATAATCCAAAAGCTGGTTTTGAATCCATAGGATCTGTGAAAAACAACTAGCAGCTGCTATATATTCATCCTTTGTAGTTGAAGTTGAGACAGAAGCCTATTTCTTACAGAACCAAGAGACTAATCTCTCTCCCAGGAACTGACATATCCCTGAGGTACTTTTCCTGTCAACTCTACAACCAGCATAGTCAGAATCAGAGTATCCAATTAACTATAATTCTGATTCAGCTGGGTACCACAGTCCTAAATTTGGACATCCCTTCAGGTATCTAAAAATTCTCTTGAGAAGAATCAAATGAGATTCCTTGGGGTTGACCTCGAATCTAGCACATAGGCATGTGTCAAACATTATGTCAGGTCTACTTGCAGTTAAATACAATAGGGGACCAACAATGGCCCTATAGTTTTTCTGATCGACTGGCTTACCCTTATCATCAGAATCTATAACTACATTTGTAGCCATGGGTGTATGTATTGCTTAAGCATAAGCCATCCCAAATTTCTTTACCAATTCCTTGACATATTTGGATTGGGAGATGAAGATGCCATCATCATCTTGCTTTACTTGGAGACCAAGAAAGTAAGACAGCTCACCCATACTACTCATCTCAAACTTAGAGTGCATCAGGTCTGAGAACTTTTTGCATAGTTTGGGATCAGTGGAACCAAAGATAATGCCATCCACATAGACTTGAACTAATAGGATTGTGTCCTTGTGATGCTTAACAAACATGGTTCTATCAACTACTCACCTAACAAAGTTGTGCTCTAATAGGAAACTAGCTAGAGTCTCATACCAGGCTCTGGGTGCTTGCTTAAGTCCATAAAGTGCTTTTTGCAACTTATAAACAAATTAGGGTTGAGTTGAAGAAACATACCCAGGAGGTTGTTCAATAAACACCTCTTCCTTTAGCTCACCATTTAGGAATACACTTTTAACATCCATTTGAAAAACCTTAAACTTCATATAGGCTACATAGGCTGGAAAGATCCTTATTGCCTCTAGCCTTGCAACAGGGGCAAAGGTTTGGTCATAGTCTATACCTTCCTCCTATCTGTAGCCTTGAGCTATAAGCCTAGCTTTGTTCCTTATAATAGTTCCTTGGGCATCCAACTTGTTTTTGAACACCCACTTGGTTCCTATTATCAGTTGGCCTTTTGGTTTTGGAACCAAAGTCCATACTTTACATCTTTCAAATTGATTAAGCTCCTCTTGTATAGCAAGTATCCAGTGGGGATCTAGCTCAGCATCTTTCATGCTGAGGTGCTCAATTTGTGAAAGGAAACAAGCATGCATCACATCCTATCTTAATTTATGTCTTGTTTGCACACCAACTGATATGCCACAAATCACTTGAGATGTAGGATGATCTCTAAGTGTGACAAGATCAGTAGGTGGGATATGTTCTTCAACAATAGTTTGGATTAATTCCTCTTGTGGAATATGATTAACTGTTGGTGGTACAACAACTGCTTCCACAGTGTCTTCATCACTGTCTGAATCAGTGATATGAAGAGTTGATAGAGGGGGAATCTCTTTGGTGAGATCCTTGCATAACTCTAGTACCTGCAATGAGTTTGAGGAAGGAGAAGTTTCCTTTTCCTTGTAAAACATTTTTGACAAATCAAAGGAAACATGCACAGACTCTTCTATTTTTAAAGTTGATTTGTTAAACACCCTATAAGCTTTGCTTACTTGGGAATATCCAAGAAAAATTCTCATTGAAGCTTTTGCTTCAAACTTTCTAAGGTATTCTTTGTTGTTATTGTGAATGTACACTACACAACCAAAGACTCTAAAATAGTTAATTTTAGGTTTCTTTCCTTTAAGTAATTTATAAGGAGTTTTACTCTTAAGCTTATGTATTAGACATCTGTTCAAAACATAATTAGCTATGCTAACAGCTTCTGCCCAATAATAGAGAGGCATGTTAGCATCTGCCAACAATTTTCCTGCAACTTCAATTAGGGTTCTATTTTTCATTTCCACTACCCCATTTTGTTGAGGAGTTCCAGGAGCAGAGAAGCTATGTTTGATACCTTCTTTCTCACAGAATTCTTGCATGTGAAGAGACTCAAACTCAGTACCATGATCACTTCTGATCAAGGCAACATGAGTAGAATACTCAGTCTGCACACATAGCAGAAAGTCTGTAAGAACTTTGAAGTTATCATCCTTAGTTCTCAAAAAGAACACCGAAGTGAACCTAGAGAAATCATCTACAATCACTAAAGTGTAAAATTTCCCTCCTAGACTCTGTATATTTATTGGGCCAAAAAGGTCCAAGTGCAATAAACATAGGATTCTAGATGAATCACTCTTATTTACAGATTTGAAAGATTTTTTGGTTTGCTTGCCTAATTGACAAGCCCTGCATAGACCTTCCTTCTTGTAGGGGCAAGAAGGTAAGCCTCTAACAAGGTTGTATTTAGATAACCTAGATATATTCTTGAGGTTAACATGGCTAAGCTTTTTATGCCATAAGGTGTTGTTATTGGTTACTTCATTAAACAGGCAGATTTCAGATTTAGTTGAATTAAAATCTACTAAGTAAATGTTACTCTATCGAATGCCTACTAACACTACATTACTATTTAAAGTAATATTGCAAAGAGTGTAAGTGATTGGTACCTGATAACCTACATCACATAACTGGCTTAATGAGATTATGTTGTGCTTCAGCCCAGTTACATATGCAACCCTTTTGAATGTCACTGCTCCAATGGTAAACCTACCATATACTTCTGTTTGACCATAGCTGGAATCCCCAAAGATCACCTTTGGTCCAAGCTTGGCCTTGAAGCTTGACAGATTATTTTTGTTTCCTGTCATATGTTTGAAACAGCCACTATCCAAATACCATTTGTCTTTAGTAATTGGATAGGTCTTCACCTGCAAAATAAATAGTTATACATTATGGACCCAAACAATCTTGGGTCCATTATTCTTCACATAATTAAAACTTGAAATGAAAGAATTAGCAGGCTGAGGTTTATATCCTAAGGGATAGGATCTCCTAGGTGGAATACTCCATGCAGTTGATGGGTCAATGAACATAGTGTTTTTATTTACCTTAGTGTTTCTAAGGTTCTGATTATTATTTTGAAAATCATGTTCAGATCGTCGATCAACATTCGATGATCGATGCCTAGATCATCGTGTATCGGTCGACCATTGGGCCTGCGATCGTCGAGCATAGTTCAACGATTTTTGTATTCCTTTAAATTTCTATTTTCTCTTCTCTCTCTTATCCTTATTTAAAGATTTGTTAACTTGAATTACTTGCTCAGTATTCTTTATTCCATCAGCTGAAATAAAGTTTATTGGAGTGGAAAGATGGTTTTTCAGAATCATGGGGGTTCACTTGGTGAAGATCCTAAGCCTAGCTTATTGTTACATGTCCTAGTGTTTGACATGCTAGTAATCTCTAGTAGCTTAAGACTTCTACCATTAAGAGATTCTTCTAATCTTTTAGATTTGGCTAGTTCAGTTTTAAGAAATTTGATTTCTTCAGTAGATCTATTGAGTTCAGCTTCTAGCCTAGCATTTTCACTAGATAGGGATTCTAATTCAGCTATCCTATTTCTAAGCTCCTTAATTTCCTTCTCTGAGCTAATTAAGTGTAAACAGAGAGATTTAAATTCAAATCTAAATTCAACAGAAGTAAAATCATAAGAAGACAATACCTAATCTTCAGTAGATATTTCTTCTTCATTAGAGCTCTCTGTAGCTGAATGATTGCTGCTGGCATCAATTGCCATTAGGCAAATTTCTTTTGCCTTCTTCTCTTCCTCATCTTCACTGGAGCTTGAGGAGGAAGATTCATCATCAGTATCACTCCAGGTTTCAGCCACAAATCCTTTTCTCCTTCTTCTTATTTTTGTAGGAGGAGGACTTGGAATGGTTCTTCTGATATTCTTTGTCTTTTCTCTTCTCCTTGTTCTTTTCCTCTGGACACTCAGGTAGAATGTGTCCAGGTTTCCTGCAGCCATAACATATAAGTTCTTTATCTAGTGTTCTATCATACCTTGGCTTGTCTTCATATCTAGAAGACTTCTTTCTGAAGTCCTTTCTCCCTATTTTGAGAAACCTTTTGGCAAAGAGTGCCATAAGCTCCTCATTTGATTGGATTCCTTCAGATGCATCAGCATCCTTTAGAGCAAGAGTTTGCTCTTTCCTGGTAGGAGTGGGAGTCTTGGCTTCAGCTTCAGCTTCCCTGGTATTCAGTACTTGCTCAAATGATTTGAGCTTGCCAAGGAGAGCTTCAGTTGAGATCTCAATTGTACTTCTGGACTCTTTGATGGGCCAGATCCTGAGATCCCATGTGCTGGGGAAGCACATCAATATTTTGTCATTAACTTCTGTCAATGTGATCTCTTTATAAATGGTTCTCAGCTCATTGATGATGGAGTTGAGCCTGGTGTACATTGCATCAACTGATTCTGCTTCAGTCTTCTTGAAATTCTCATATTGGGATGTGAGGTTGGACCTCTGTCCTTCCTCTCATCAGCTGAACCAGCTACAATGTGGTTCAGTGTGTCCCACATAGGCTTTTGCTGAGGTGCAATCAGCCACTTTCTGGAATGTTGGCTCAGACATGGTCTGAGCCAGAATGTTCATAGCTTTTGCATCAGCTATCTTTGCTTTCTTGTAAGCATCATTGTAGTCAGGAGGTGGCACTACACTCAGATTTATTGAAGTTGTAGCAGTAGTTGCAGCAGGTGGTTTTCGTGGTCCTGTCAAAATAGAAAAAAAGATATCTTCATCAATAGAGTTCATATACAGTCTGATTCTTGCCTTCCAGATACTAAACTTAGCTAAGTTGCATACTGGAGGTCTAGTGCTAGAGTAATCCTTGTAATGGGCTATGAAGTGAATATCTATAAACTTGGTAACTATCTTAGATCTTGTGACTCAGGTGTTCGCCTGTACAGTCAGTCAACCTCCTCTGATACCAATTGAAAGTGAGGATAGATACAACTCTAGAGGGGGGGGGGGGGTGAATAGAGTAATCAAAAATATGACAATCTACTCAACTCCCTTAGAGTAAATTTGCGGAATAAGTATATAGATATAAAAAACCCTAGAGCCTAACACAAAGTGAGGTGCACAAGAGAAAGCTAACTGTAATTACAGTTTAAGCTTTAGTCCTAACACAGTAACTAGCAATCCTAGTTAATTCTACTCACAGCCACAGTGCAGTAATTAAAATAAGCAACACAGACAACACAAGAAGATTTATAGTGGTTCCCTCTCAATAGGTACATCCACTCTTCTACCACCCTGGTAGGAATCCACTACAGGTTTTTGTTCAGGTGCTCTGCCACCAACTAATCTGATTCAGGTAGATCAAGTAAACCCTTTGAGCTTTTGATCAGGAGCTCAAAATCCAACACAGGTTTTTGCTTAGGTGCCCTGCCACCAAGGTTCACTTTTGAAGGGAGTAATAACCCTTTGTACATGAGGTTGAGAGAGTTAGAATGTCTTCTCTATTGTTAAACAAAATTAGAGAAGCTAGTAGATTGCAATGATCTATAGAAAGCTCTGAAGGAATCAAAGCTCCCCCTGGCTTAGAGAATATCTAGGAAGAAGCCTTGCTTCAGGGTGCAAGATCTCTTCAGAACTCTTGACAGAGAAGATCTGTTGTCTTGAAGTTCTTGAAGGAGCAGCTTGAAGAAGACTCTTGATGTGGAATGGTTGTTCTTCTTCAACAGCTTTTCTTTCTTCTTCTTCTTCTACTTGAAGCTCTGAGTATGAATGTTCCTGTAAGCAGGATGAACTCAGGATTGAAGAAGAGAGTTGTTCTACACTTGTTCTTGTTGTTGAATCTGTGTATCTGTGTATATGAATATCTGTATTTCTGTATTAACTGTATGTGTATTTCTTTCAATAGCTCTTTATATATCAGCCTTTGTAACGGCTTCTAACTTTATCTTGATTTGAATCTTGTCTTCTTCTGAGATCTGCAATCTGTGCTGCAAATAACACATAGTACAAATAGCCTGCAGAAGGACATTCTATTAAGAAATAAAGCTTTCTTAGAATCTACTTATCCATTCTGCAAGTCCAAAAGATATTAGAGAAAGTAACATCAAAAACAAACTCTTTACGGCCAAAGAAAGACATCTGTATCTAACGGCTATAAAGGACAGCATGGCAGATAAAGCACACAGATTTATCAACTAATAGGACAAAATACTTTGTCAGATAGAACTTGACTTATGCATAAAGAATGAGGCAAAGATTGCCTTGATATATAAGCAAAAAATCAATGAAATAATCTTTAATAAAATAAGCGAGATATATAAGAAATAATTCACAGAAGAGAAAGAGTACAATATCTCTAAATGAAGTCAAAACGATAGTAGAACGAATCACGATGATCGTCGAACTATCAGAGAAGATATTCGAACTATCAGAAAAGATAGTCGACCTACAAGAAATCAGTCGGGAAAGAAAAGGTCGAGCAAGACTCGACGAACGACGATACTGAGACAACGGATCATCGAACTTAATAGAGATGAACTAACTCAGAGATAGTTGATCTGCTGTCTGACGATAGTCGATCAACTGATAGACGATAGTCGATCAACTGATTGACGAAAGTCGAGCGGCGTTCGATCATAGTCGAACTAAAAACACTTAACCAGATTTTCAATCTGGATATACAACAACTCTACACAACTGATAGGATCTAACCTAAATCTAACCTTTGACCATAGATAAATCTTGGGTCAAGAAACAAATTGAGAAGACTTAACTCAAATCCAAACTAGGGTACCAACACCATCGACTTCCTTTGTTGCACACTCCATCAGCTCTCGAAGGAGAGAGGCGGCACCCTCTTAAACTCCATCCTGAAGAATCCCTACCGCAGCCCAATGGTGAAGGCCATCATCAAGGTATACCCTAGCATATCTTGGGCCTGGACGACCTCCTCTTGGAACTGGTCAACATAGCTCCCTAGGGTCTCGTTCACCCCCTGCTTGATGTGAAACAGAGACTCGGGTTCTTTCTTCCTCTTCTTGGAAGTGGTGAACCTTAGCATGAACCCCCGGCGTAGATCCTCGAAATAATAGATGGCGCTGGATGGCAGCTGGTGGAACCAATCTCTTACCTTCTCCTTGAGGGTGATGGCAAAGAGACTGCACTTGAACACATATGACATCTGTCAGGATCGAAACTACATTCTCGAACCACTAGATGTGTTGAACCAGACCATCCTTCCCGGTGCAGTTGGACATCTCTAGCTCTCGAAACCCCTCTAGAACTTGGGCGGACGAAACCAACTCGCCGAAGGGGCTGCCTCCCCCTGCCAGGCAATCTCACGCGTCAATCACGCCAAACCTACCCTCACTCGCCGAGTCAGGGAACAGAACTCGCTCCGGCAGATCCCGCTCGCTACCTTCTATAACTTCCTTCCATGGTTGCCTGACCGGGGCATCCTCACCTAATATTAGGGTTACGGAAACTAGGACGGTTGGGGTCAAGCACTCGACATGTGTGTCGAGTGCGAACATGATGAGGCTCCGCATTTCCTACCGGAAATCCTCGAACATCCCGAGGGTGGCGAAAGGAGGGGGTGGCGAGTCATCCCTGTCATATCCTTGTTCTTCACCTCCAGTCATCAAACTCACCAAAGATTTTCAGTGTGCATCACTCTCCACGCTCACCGCACCAAAATGTTGAAATCGAAATTTGGATTCTGTGGAGTTCGAACCCTTGGGGAAGGGGTGACCGCACACTTACTTCTCCCTAGAGAGTTTGAATGACCAAAGACTTAGGACTATAACAGATCCAAGGCTCCAACACGGAGGTCCCACCACGCACCCGGAAGATCTTAGAGTGCTTCCCCTCCTTAGCTTGTGTTGAGCTAAGGGCACCTTAGAGAGCACTAGAAGATCCGAGAGTAAGAAGATTGGAATGCTTGAAAGCTTGCCTTCTGAGGTACCCCCTTGGGTTTATTTATAGTTTTTAAAGTCTGTCCTGCAAATAGAGAGGCTCCGTTGTTCTAAACAGCTATATGCAGTCAAAAGTGGTCTGCCAACAACCAAACTCTGCTGTTCTGGAAGGTTATTTCCATCCCTACAAGGGCATCCAAGTCATTTTATCTCTGGACCCCACCGGGCGAGTGGTCCATGAAGGCACCATTCACCTGAAGATGTGAGTGTTAGGAGAACAATGCACTCGCCTCCTCGGGATTCTCTAAAGAGAGAATGTGAAAGTCCTTAATTTCAAGGTAGCTAGCAACCTAGGGGGGTGAATAGGACTGCTTAGGTCTTTTGAAAGTCTTTTTAAATCACTTGATTGTTTCTTTAAGCTTTCAGCTTCTAGTGATCTATAGCTAGTCCTTAGCACCAGCAATTAAGAAAATAAAAGCAAACACAGAAAAGCACACAGGTATTTTAAAGTGGTTCCCCAAATTATGGGTACATCCACTCTCGTCCTACCTTGCTAACTTCTTATTAGTCAAGGCACTTCTCCAAATCAATGCTCCAAGGATCTTACACCTCAGATCTCTCAGGATCTCTCAGTCTCCTCCAAGACTTACACCTCAGCCACAAAGGCCTACACTCAGTGATACAAGTATCACCTACCTTAGGCACTTAAGCCTTACCACTCAGGCTATGGAGGATAGCCCTACCTCAGAGCAAGCTTGCTCCTACAAATCAGAGAGATACACTCTCCTATAGTTCAGGAAAAACTGCCCTACTTCTCATAGTGTAAAACTCACCTACCTCATAGAGATACACTATCCTACAGATCGGGAAAATTTGCCCTACCTCAGACCAAAAAGTCTTACAGCTCAGATTCAGAAGGATCCTACAAAGAGAAATAGTTTAATTAACTTTGACACAGAGAAATTTCTCTATGTCAACCACTTGAGCAGAAAACTTTCTGCTCTAACTCTCCTCACAGCAGTGAAAGAATTTGCTGGAGGAACTGAGAAGATAACTTCTGAACTTGCTGCTGAAGGATAAAGATCTTTTGATCTTGAGTCTTCGAACAGCCCACTGAACCTGCCAAAAGATGAAGGTCCTTTCTTCAGAATAGATTCTGAATCTGCTGTGGTAGATGGATACTTGCACAGCTAACTAAACTTTTCTTACTGGAGAGCTTCAAGCTTTTCACATGCAGCAATGGCAAGGAAGATGAAGATGGCTGCTCTCCTTTTTGAATAAAGTAAGCCCTAAAAGTTATCTTTGTCTTGGCCCTATCTCTTCCTTTTGTAGTTTGCCGATCAACGACTCTTATAGATCGGTGAGCCTAACCTGCAGCTTCCAACTGCGCCTTGCTTTAACGGAAGAAGACGTACAGTAGCTTCACGGGAAGTTTTCTTGGGTAGTGAAGCTTTCCCGTGTCTAATTTGACCTTAGTTGACTTTGTCGATTTTGCTGACGTCAGCACCTGTGGACTTTAGACAAAATCGAGCATCAAAGAATAGGCATTGAGTGTGTAAGCATCACTCAATGCCAAAACACTTAGACAGATTCACTATCTCTTTGCGTTGAGTGCGTCACCTTCACTCAACGCCAAACTACTTAGAATATTAAGTCTGATTCTATGCGTTGAGTGATTCAGCTCCTTTGAATGCCAATCTTACTTTATCAGCTTTCAACTACTTCTCTTTGAGTGAGTAAGCATCACTCAACGCCAAACCCCTTAGACAAAATTCTATCTACACTAGGCGTTGACAGCTTTGAGTCAGTAACCTCCACTCAACGCATTTTGCCTTAAACCAAATTTTTGCTTATTCAACAACATAAGAATTGAGAGCATTGAGTGAACATGTCTCACTCAACGCTTTCTTCCTTAGCAAATTTTCTTCTTATTCAACAACATAAGCGTTGAGAGCGTTGAGTGAACATGCCTTACTCAATGCTTTCTGCCTTAGCCAATTTTCTGTATTTAGTAGCATGGCATTGAGTGATTTGACTTCACTCAACGCATGTGGACTTAGCCATATTCTAGCTCTTTCCAACTTCAGTCTTTTACTCCTTTACCCTATCTCACAGCCTTTTGTTGTATGGCATTGAGTGAGTTGACTTCACTCAACGCCTGTGGACTTGACCATTTTATCAGCTTGCCACTGCCTTGGCTTTGACTATATAGGCTTCACTCAGCGCTATAAGCCATCTAGCGTTGAGTTTCTTATCTTCACTCAACTCCTGTGGACTTTGACAGTTTCATGTCATCCTATACCTTAAGTAAGTGTTTACCTGACATAGCCACTTAGGCAATCTGACCTATCATAGCCATCTACAGACATGTGTATATCATTGATAATATTGACTTCACTCAAATCCAGGACATTGTGGGCAATGGACCAAACAATATCCCCCTATTTGAGGAAGTCAAAAACTCTTAAGCAATGACAATGACATACACAGAATTATGCAGCACAAGGCATAATAAAAGAAAACTAAATAATTGAGAAGTGATCTATAGTTACCACACTTCCCTTCTTATAGAATACATTACTGTATCTGTCATTTGCTTCCCTTGAATGGTTGGTTCCTTGATGCTTCCTTTCTTATCTGATCATCTGATCATCTTATCCTCTCCCCCTTTTTGACTACAGCAAATAGCAGGAAGGATACACCTGATAAATTTATCATCTTATCACCTTCTCCCCCTCAATTAGGCAGCATTGCTTGACTTGCTCCCCCTCAATTTGAGAATCTTCATTTCTTTAAAGGACCATCCTATTTGTATAAAGCCAAATAGTGTGCAACTAGAGGTGAGGAGCAACTGAGGTTATACTATGTTTAACATACCTAACTCAAATTTGAAGGGGTTAAACTTGACTTCATGTAGTGGCTTAGTGAGGATGTCAGCCACTTGCTTGTCTGTTGGGACAAACTCAAGGGTGATGTCTTCACATTCCACATGCTCCTTAATGAAATGATATCTAATCTCTATGTGCTTAGTCCTTCTATGAGTGACAGGATTCCTAGCAATAGAGATTGCATTAGTAGAATCACAGAATAAAGGAGTTCTACTTATCTGGAAGTTCTAGTCTTGAAGCTGGTGCTGGATCCACAACAACTGAGCACCACAGCTTCCTGCTGAGATGTACTCTGACTCTGTAGTTGATATTGCCATACTGGTTTATTTCTTGCTGCTAAAAGATACCAGATGTAACATCCCATTTCCGGCTAGACCCCTAGGAGTCGGTTGGTCGTGACAGAACCCTAGGAAGCCCAAAAATTGAAATACATCGACCGAGATTTCGGGTCACGGGTTGGTCACACCCGTGACCGACCCATCACGCCCGTGACCTAGGGAGTGACTCCTTCGATGATCGTTGATCTTAGGGAGACGATCGTCGGGCACAGAATTTTCAACCCGGGCCTGTCACGCCCGTGACCTATGTGTCACACCCGTGACCTAGGGCGTGACCCCTTCGACGATCGTCGATCTCAGCGGGACGATCGTCGAAGCGCAGAATTTGCGTTATCACCCTGTCACGCCCGTGACCCAGGTGTCATGCCCGTGACCAAGGGCGTGACCCCCTTCGACGATCGTCGATCTCAGCGAGACGATCGCTGAGCGCGGAATTTGCCTCATGACCCTGTCACGCCCGTGACCCATATGTCATGCCCGTGACCTAGGGCGTGACCACCCTTCGACGATCGTCGATCTCAGTTCGACGATCGTCGAACTCAGAATTGGCCACCCGGGCCTGTCACGCCCGTGACCTATGTGTCACGCCCGTGACCAAGGCCGAAACGTCAGCCAGACTAGAAATTTCGGTAACCGACGTCATAATCAATTCTGATTATGGGAATGTACAGCAGGAATATTTATGGGCCGTTTCCGTCTCTAATTATTTAATAGAAAGAGAGAGTGAGGTCCAATAGAAAATCGCCACCTGGATCAACCATTTCATCTTCCACCTTTTCCTCTTCCCTACATCATAACCGAAACGTTATTAAGTGAAACATTCATGGCCATGAATGTTTCATCCTTTCCCCTCCCCACTTAGAGATCTATAACAGCCTCCTTAGAGCAAGAGGAGAAGGTTACACGCTCGATCAAACGGATTCAGATTACTTCTCTTACTGTTGAAGAAGTTCGGGAACGCCACCACCGCGCCATGACAATCCGACGTTCATCTCGCCTTCAAACCGCGAACAAGGTCCTCCCCTCCCTCTTCTTCTGCGGATAGATCTTAGAAATCATTAGGAGAGTTATCGGGCTCTAAAAAGCCAGATCGGGTTAGCGTTTCCATGGTTTTCCAAAATTTCATGGTGGCGGGTTCGCTGGAAACCGCCTCTCCGGCGGCCGTGCCACCGCCTGACGGTAGCCCTCACCTCAACAGAGGAGGAGGTGGTGGTGGCCGGCCAGGGAGATGGCTGGGTGGCCAGGAAATGGCTTTAGAAAAGCTACAGTTTTCAAGTTTTTTTTTGGTTACTGGTTCGGGCGAAAGAAGAAGATGAACAGTAGCATTTTATTATATTATATATTGTAAAATTATGAATTAATTCCCTTTACTGTGCACTATGTTTAAACTGAAAATTATTGCCCGTAGGGGCTGAAACATAAAAAGTGGTTAACATAGAAAATGTAGCCCTTGAAGTCTAGGTTAATTTAAAATTTATTTCACTCGATTTGGAGTCCTGGTTAGAGCACAACACACTTATTGGTGAGGTCTATCCATAGGGCTGTCTTGACCTTAGAAAAATTCCCCACTCCAGTCCAATCATCAAAATAACTTGAAATTTGGGGTGTGGCCTAACCTTACCTATATCTAAGTGCTATCCAAAAATTAGGATTTTTGGAAAATATTTTTCTGTAGTTTTTAGAAAAATTCAATAATCCTAGCATAATTTAATTAGATGGCTAAATGACTTCCAAACCCTCCCAAATTTTGGTGAGTGGTCCCTGAGTTTATCATAAGGTTCTGGTAAAAATATCATCTCATTTGGAGATGTTTTGATTAGGTTTGTGTCCAACCCTAGGTTGATCCTTATAGGATAATTTAGGATCAAACACCCCCTTGGTATTTGGGTGGTCATATCACCTCAACCGAGGCTGATATTTTGTCCAAAGGCTGTTTAGGGCATGACACACCATCCAAGGGAGGTTGGGGTGGTTTGGTGTAGGGTAGCCCTAGAACCCTAGGAAAATCCCTTAATGGTGGTTTTTGGGGTTGTGAAGGTCATGGGGTCAAATGACCTTGGACTGACTTAAAATTTGGTGGAGAGAACCATAGGGCCAGTATAGTTCTCTGGACAAAAGTTAGGGTATTTAGAGACAGCTATGCCACCTAAAATCCTAACCCTAGTTTAGGTCACCAACCTTAATTTGAATTATTAAGCAATCAAATGAACTTTAAATCAAGTAAAGTTTGGGTAAAGTGATTTTCTGGTCCAAATGGCCATGATATAACTTTGTTGGGATTTTTGGGTTAATTTATACAGTACTTCATTTACAACTCTAATTGTGCCCTAGATATTTATCTTGATGATTTTGGAATTTCAATGCACTGGAATGTTATGAAATCTTGGATTAGGGCATCTTATAGCATGTTATACCTTCTGTATTTTTTCTTGGAAGTTTTATCTGATTATTTTGGGTACTTTATTCTTTAACGTACTAATTGTGATATGTAGTCAAAAATACAAATAATGCCCAATTACTATTTGTAAAATTATGAAATTTGGTCAGCGGGTGTTTCAGACCATGATAGTAATCCTGTAAATTTCTATGGATTTTTGAATGATTAAAATTAGTACCTCCTTCTCTAAGCTAGGAAAATTGGTGTTTTACATTAAAATATATTCAGAGCCCAAATGTTAGATAAAACTTATGGGACTTGGTTTTTGATGGTTTTAGGTCACCATAAAGCTTATATAATTTTCTTGGGATTTTTAGATACATATCTACAGTACTTCCTTCATAATATAGTAGAAATGGCCTAAAACGGTAAATTAGGAAATATAGGCCTAAACACCTCTGGAATTTCTCAAAACTTGGAATTGCTGTTTAAATGTCTCATAGGATTTATACTAATTTTATGATGATTTATTTTTGGCTCATTAGTGCACTTTATGTTCATACTAGGGCATTTGGAATCTTATAATAAATAAATTAAAAGCCCGATAAATAGGAAAATTTGGAAATCTTGGTATTAGCTATATTATGTCAAGATAGATCTCCAGTAAATATTATAGGAGATTCGGAAGATAATTTTAAGTACCTCCCCTTATACTCCTCACGTATCTTAGGATGGTCTGCATAAAGTAAAACCACGGTAACTGAACTAGAGCGGATAATGAACTTTGGGAGATGGAATTTTGGTAGTTTCTGGTTGGTTAGGGAAAGCTAAGTTAAGTTCATTATTGGAGGTCAGGATAAGTAGAGTGTGAGACTGGTTAAGGATAATGGCGTACGGGAACGACGAAAGATCTTCCACCCCGAGTAGTAGTGGAAGATTCTTAATACGCTAGGGCTAGATCTAAAGCAACATAAAAAGGGATCGAGTAATGGGTATCAACCAATAACAATAAGTGCCTTGCGAAAGAGAACGGTGGGCTTCAGCTACCATCATAGTTCCTAGTGCCCTTTGAGAGCCCTTAACGGGGAATACCGGGGGCAGTCCTGGTCTAATGTAAACTGTAGAATTAAAATCTAAAGAGAAACTAGTATAATTAGGGTTGCACACACATACACCTTGATAGCTAGGAAGGTAGAATAATTGGTTTGGTTGCCATTCGGACTGTAGCTCTGAAGGTAGATGCACGGACGGGACAGTCCAGGGAGCCGAGGGCCCGATGGTTGGAGTACAGAATAAAGGTGGTGGGTCTTCGATATCTGATTGTCGTTCACACCGGCATCAGTACGTTGACTCGGCGGTGTGGGACACTTAGCCAAAGAAAGTCTGGTGGGTATAGCCAGCAGTAGTACGCGAATACTCTAGGTTGTGTTCTTCTAGGGGCGTACGGAAGGGCTAGGCCCGGTAGTGTGGATACCCGACTAGGAGTGGGGGGCCCGACCCACTTTCTCTATTTGCCACTACGGGGGTTCCTGGGAGTGAAGCTAGCTGCCCGAACAGGGGGAACTAAAGGTCTGTGCGCATAGAGTCGTGTGCGTGAGTTGCACTTGCATGAATCATGACATAGCATGTCACTACACTCATATTTGCATACAACCGACACCCCAACGTATAAATCGGTATGGGATTTTTTATACGATGGGAGCCTTGCAGAAGACCCCTTAACTTATAAGTTTGTATGGGCATTCATATAAGTTAAGGTTACCTACTTATTTACTTGCTTGTTTACTTACTTCTTTATTTTTGTTCTCTGTCTGCCTTCTTTATATTTGCCACTTACTACATGTTTTCTTTATTACTTACTGCCGTAGAATTGCTAGTTGTACTTTGTTCTAGTTAGTTGTTAGAATAACTCCCCTGTCATCTGCTTGATTATTCTCCACCTTTGTAGCTTCCCTTTCCTCCTCTCCGCTCGGTGCTTAGGAGCGATGGGGGGAGGGGTAGGGGATGATAGGGCTTAGTCTTTATGACTAATGGTTTTCGAACCACAACATTACAGGAGCTCCGGATGGGAGACATGGACCAGCAGTCCAGGGACCGGCACCAACGGAGTACGGTGCGTATGGAGGTGGGTCGGTCTAGCACCGGTGCACCTACGACCAGCTCCGTGAGTGATTAGTACTTTTATAGTTTCTATGATGAGTGATTTGTAGTGAGGACTCTGATGTACCGGGCTCGAGCCCGTTTATCTATATTTCGTCTGAACTGTATCTTGCAGTACTTCTATTATCTACTTCCTGTTATTATCTACTGATGTACTGGATGTGATTTCACTTTTATTTACATGTTTCTGTGGACTTGTTTACATTTATGTGTAATTACTTCTCTCTTTTGTGATCGAAAAAGGGCCGGACAAATTGGCGTTTTGTCGTGGCGGCCTTCCCGTGAGTCGGTGCCACCGCAAAGCGGCAGTTTTGGGCTAAGACCCTGGTGTCGAAAAAGAAAAAAAAGGGGGGTCTTACACCAGACTCCCTCCCAAGAACTGATAGGTGCCAGATATGCTCTTCCTATCCTCTCTGTAGCCTACAAAATCTGCATCTGAATAGCCAGTTAGTTCAAACTCCTCATTCCTAGGGTACCAAAGGCCAAGATCTGGAGTGCCCATAAGATACCTCTAGATTCTCTTAGCTGCTGAGTAGCATACATGATGTCTAGCCTACTTACAGTCAGATATAGAAGGGAGCCAATTATCCCACTATACAAAGTTTCATCAACAGGTTTCCCTGTTTCATCTTTTCCTACATGCATACTTGACCCTATGGGAGTTCTCATGGTGGAGTAATTCTCCATGCCAAATTTCTTGATTAACTCCCTAGTGAACTTAGACTAGGATATGGACAAGCCATCATAAGTCTGTCTTACTTGAAGGCCCAAGAAGAACTTAAGTTCACCCATACTGCCCATCTCAAACTTCCCCTGCATGAGTTTAGCAAACTTTTTGCAGAGGTTGTCATCTATAGATCCAAAGATGATGTCATCTACATAGATCTGGACTAGGATGATCTTACCATTAGATTCCCTTAGGAATAGGGTCTTGTCTATTTTCCCCCTTGAGAATTTATTCTCAATGAGGAAATTAGAAAATGTCTCATACCATGCTCTAGGGGCTTGCTTCAGCCCATATAGAACTTTCCTAAGTCTATAAGTAAAATCCGATGAGTTAGGAACTACAAAACCTAGAGGCTTCTCAACATAGACTTCTTCTTTTAAGTCAACATTTAGAAAGGCTTACTTCGCATCAATTTGGTAGAACATGAATCCCTTGTGTGTTGCATATGTAAAGAATAACCTGAGGGCCTCCAATCTTGCTACAGGGGCAAAGGTTTGATCAAAATCAATCCCTTCTTCTTTCTTGTACCCCTTAGCTACTTGTCTTGCCTTATTCTTAATTATAAGGCCATTTTTATCAAGCATGTTTCAATAGATCCACTTGACTGCAATGACATTATGACCATGAGGTCTGGGAACCAGCTTCTAACCCTGCACCTCTTGAACCGGTTCAGTTCCTCCTACATAGCTCCAATCCAATGTTGGTCTATGTTGGCCTCTTCAAACTTCTTGGGCTCCACTTGGGATAGAAAGCTTAAATACATGGATGTGTTCAGACTTCTACTCCTTGTCATTACTCCATGAATTGCATCACCAATGATCTGGTGTGCTAGATGATCTCTCGTATGTCTGACTGTAGGTGGAAGTCTTCTTTCAGCAATAGTGGCATCTTCTTGTTGATCTTCATCCTCTCCCAGTGTTCCAGGAAGATCTTCTAGAGTATCTATATCATCTTGGATGACTGGTGATGCTTCCTTGACGGTAAGCTTGTCCATCATTTGTTCTGTACCTACAATACTATAAGAGGAACTAGGCAGTCCATTGTTAATCATGTTAGACTCATCAAAGACTACATGAAATGATTCTTCTACAACTTGGCTTTTCAAGTTATAGATCCTATAGGCTTTGCTATGATTGTTATACCCAACAAAATATTCTATCATAGGATTTGGCAGCAAACTTAGTCATATAGGACTTACCATTGTGAAGCATAAAGCATTTACTAGCAAAGATTCTGAGATAGCCAAGATTTGGTTTTCTGCCCTTCATGATCTTATAGGGAGTATTTTTGTGGCCTTTGGTGATAGAGGCTCTATTGAGGACATGAAATGCAGTATTTACTGCCACTGTCCAGAAGTATTTTGGGAGAGATGTGTAACTCAACAATGTTCTACCTGCCTCTATGATAGTCCTAATTTTCCTCTCAACTATCCAATTTTACTAGGGTGTTCTAAGAGAAGGGAATTCTTGATGAATCTCATGCTCTTCATAGAACTTTGTCATGCTATCAGACTGGAATCCTGTTCCATGGTAACTTTTGATTTTAACCACAGAATAGCCAAGCTCATTCTGAATTTTCTTGACAAACCTCATGAAGATATCAAGGGTTTCATCCTTCTTCTTAAGAAAGAACACCCAAGTAAACTTGGAATAGTCATCAACTACCACAAGGGTGTAGACTTTACTACCAAGACAATGAATTGGCATTGGACCAAATAGGTCAAAGTGCAAGAGATATAAGCACTTCATAAAGTCTTTGGTCCCAATACCCTTGAAGGAGACTTTTGTCTGCTTACCCTTTTGGCAAGCAGAACAAATGCCCTCCTCAGAGCACTTTAAATTGGGTCCATTCCTAACTAGCTCTTGACTGAAGAGCTTGCCAATAGTCTTGTAATTCAAATGGGCTAGTCTCTTGTGCAACTGGACACAGTAGGAGACTTTCTCATTTGCCACCAAACAGATTGGAGAATTTGTGTCTAGACATAGAAAGTTCAAGCAATACACATTTCCACTCCTACTATCTGTCAAGATGACCTCTTTGTCACTTGACCTCCTAATTAGGCACTCATCCTTGTGGAAAATAATTACATAGCCAAGATCAGAAAGTTGGCTTATGCTTATAAGGTTGTGCTGCAACCCTTCAACATAAGCCACCTTTGTGATGGTGACTATGCCATTGGTGATCTTACCATACCCTCTGGTTACACCTCTATCTGAACCTCCAAAGATGACTTTGGGCCCATCTTGTACTGGAGTAAACTCCTTAAAGTTGCTACTTGTTCCATTCAAGTGCCTAGAACAGCCACTCTCCAAGTACCATATAGGGGTATGACAACTTGAACTATCCTGCAATATACAAATTACATAACCTTAGGACCCGAATATCTATTGGGTCCTAGGTGCATGTTAGCATGAAACTGAACATGTCCACCAGCAGAATTTCTGACTGGTGTACTGACCCTAGCTCTGGCCACATTGGCATTATGCCAGCAGTCAATGGCAAAGTTCCCTATCTTACCACAGTACCAACAATCATGTATATTATATCTTCTTTTCTGTGAAGGCCCTGCAGCTTGATGAGCTGCAACCTTGACAGGAGTAAGATGTGTTGCAGCCTTTTTCTGATTTCTTTCAGTAAGAATTTAACTGAAGGTAAGTCTTATAGCTGACTGATTTGGTCTACCCTGAGTGCCAGCAGCATCAAGCTTCTTTTCAGAAAGCATGCTTCTGATGGCTTCAGATATGCCCATATCAGCCTGATTCTTAGACTTGCACTTAGTTAGAACCTTTGCTGTCAGATTCTTAGCCTTGGCTGCAGCAAATTTTTTGAGAGTTGGTATAGAAGCACTAAAGACAAATGGTCCAGATTGAGCCATTTGAAATTTCTCATTGGCAGCCTTGACTGCACACACCCTGCCAAAACTTTCATCATAACAGTGAAAAACTTTGTTCACTCTAGATGAACAATCCCTCTCCCAGTGACCATAAGAACTTTCTTGGTCATACCTGTTAGAAGGTATCAAAACTTTTTTGAAAAGAATGGGAGGCTTAGAAGCAATAGGCTGAGGTGGAACTGGAGATTTGCAATTCCTTTTGGAAGGAGCAACTCTTGTGCTTCCATTGAATCCCAACCCCCTCTTGCCCTTTTGAGAGGAGAAGGAGTCTATCAAGGGGAGGACATTACTTGGCTTAGAATAGCTAGCCAATAATCTTTTCTCCTTCTCAAGCTTATTTTAAAGCTCCCTGATGAGACAGTTCTTGTACTTGATGGAGGCTACCTAAATTTCCAAGGGGGACTTCAATTGGCTAATTTCCCTAGTTTTCTGGTCCACTAGAATTGCTGTTACAGTCTGCTGGGAAACTGCAAGCTTAAGAGATGAGATCTTTTTAGCTTGCTTCTTAGACAACTTCTTGACCTTCTTGAAGGCATTTAGAAGTTCTCCATCCTTATCAATCAGTTGATTGACATCTCCTTAAGATCCAGAATCTTCTTTACCACCGGGTGAAAAGGCTTCTGAGCAAGGACAAGTCTTAAACCAAGACAGATAAGCAGAGTTAGGTGATAGATGTACCTTGCTCTGACCAGGATGATCCTGGTTTCCATCGCAATCTATCATTACCATCAGCCCTATATATCTGTGGACATCTTCATCCACCTCTGACTCACTGTCTGACAGCATCAGAGGGGCTCTGATTCTAATCCTCCCTAGTGGATTGACTTCTCCTAGTACAATAGCATCATCTATAACAGTAGCATCAACTAGCCCAATATAGGCTTCCTCTTCTTCAGACTCAGAAGAGTATGAGTCTGTCCAACTCTTGTCCGTCTTTTCCATGAAGGTCTTTTCCTTCTTTCCTTTGTGCTGGGCATCTTCTAGTCCTCAATCTCCTTCCTCTTCTTTGGGCAGTTAGCTATCACATGCTCTGGCTTGCTGCAGTAGTAACAAATTACTTTAGAGGAGTTATATTTATTAATTTAGAACCATACCTGTCAGTCTTGGACTGGTTCTTTCTGTGATGCGTGGAATTTGAAAGCCTTTTCTTCAATTGCTTCTTCTTCATTAACCTCTGGAGTTGTCTAGAAAAGGCTGCAAAATCTTCATCAGACATGTTGCTATCTGATGCCTCTGAGTCAGAGCTATCTGACTCAGCTGGACTCCTTGGTGGAGAAATAATCCTTTCCTTGCCTTTCCTTGCCTTTCCTTGCCTTTCCTTGCCTTTCCTTGAGCTTTCGGCTTTGAAGTCCAAGGAATTTTCTTTGGCCAGTAATTTATTGGAGGCATCCTCCACCTTCCTAGCAGCTAGCTGCATCTCATAGGAGAGTATCTTCCCAAACAATATTTGGGGAGGAGTGTCAGTATGTTTGGTCATGTCTCATATGACACAGATCTTAGTACCCCAATATCTAGTGAGAGATCTAAGAAACTTGTTATTAATTTCATAATTATTAAAGACACTTTTTATAGGTCTTCAACTCATTTATGATCCCGAAGAATCTTTCATAATAGGTAGTTATGTTCTCCTTCAGGATTTACCTGAAAGCCTCATACTCTTGGTTGAGCAGAGACTTCCTATCATCCCTTACCTCATCAGTACCCTCCATGTAGACAACAAGGGGGTCCCACATCTCCTTGGAGGTCTGGCAGTGAACCAAGTTTAGGAAGGTTGAGTCATCTACAGCACTGGCTATGATGTTTTGTGCACTCTTGTCCAGGATAGCAAGTATGACCTCATCTTTGGACATTTCAGAGAGTGTCTTTGGTGTCTGGATGTTGGCATTCAGAGAAGAGACCTACATAGGAATGACAAGTCCCTCCCGAACAGTTGCAAAAATTCTTGGATCATAGGCTTCTATGAATAGCCTCACCCTCTCCTTCCATATTCCAAACTGCTCCTTTCTGCAGATGGGGAGTTTCATTTAACTAAGCTCTCTCTGGCTCTCTCTTGAGCCCATGACCACTTAGCAGCAGCTACCTTAGAGGATCCCTCAGATTATTAAATCCTTTTTGAGTAACCTCCCTCTGATACCACTTGAAAGTCCTTAATTTCAAGGTAGCTAGCAACCTAGGGGGGTGAATAGGTCTGCTTAGGTCTTTTGAAAGTCTTATTAAATCACTTGATTGTTTCTTTAAGCTTTCAACTTCTAATGATCTAGAGTTTCTCCCTAGCACCTGCAATTAAGAAAATAAAAACAAACACAAAAAAGCACACAGGTATTTTATAGTGGTTCCCCAAAATTATGGGTACATCCAATCTCCTCCCATCTTACTAACTTCTTGTTAGTCAAGGCACTTCTACAAATCAATGCCCCAATGAGCTTACACCTCAGATCACTCAGGATCTCTCAGTCTCCTCCAAGACTTACAACTCAGCCACAAAGGCCCACACTCAGTGATACAAGTATCACCTACCTCAGGAACTTAAGCCCTACTACTCAGGTTATGGAGGATAGCCCTACATTAGAGCAAGTTTGCTCCTACAACTCAGAGAGATACACTCTCCTACAGTTCAGGCAAAACTGCCCTACTTCTCAGTGAGTAAAACTCACCTACCTCAGAGAGATACACTCTCCAACAGCTCAGGCAAATTTGCCCTACCTTAGACTCAAAGGTCCTACAGCTTAGATCCAGAAGGATCCTACAAAGAGAAATAGTTTAATTGACTTTGACATAGAGAAATTTCTGTGTGTCAACCACTTGAGCAGAAAACTTTCTTCTCCAACTCTCCTCATAGCAGTGAAAGAACTTGCTGGAGGAACTCAGAAGAAAACTTCTGAACTTTCTGTTGAAGGCTAAAGATCTTTTGATCTTGAGTCTTCAAACAGCCCACTGAACCTGCCAAAAGATGAAGGTCCTTCTTTGTTCAGAACAGATTCTGAATCTGCTGTGGCGGATGGAGACATGCACAGCTAACTGAACTTTTCTTGCTGGAGAGCTTCAAGCTTTTTACATGCAGCAATGACGAGGAAGGTGAAGATGGTTGCTCTCCTTTTTGAATAAAGTATGCCCTAAAAGTTATCTTTGTCTTGGCCCTATCTCTTCCTTTTGTAGTTTGCCGATCAACGGCTCATAGAGATCGGTGGGCCCCACTTACAGCTTCCAGCTGCGCCTTGCTTTAACGGAAGAAGACGAACAATAGCTTCACGATAAGTTTTGTCGTGTAGTGTAGCTTCCCCGTGTCTAATTTCACCTAAGTTGACATTGTCAATTTTGCTGATGTCAGCACTTGTGGACTTAGCCAAAATCAAGCATCAGAGAATAGGCATTGAGTGAGTAAGCGTCACTCAATGCCAAAACACTTAGCCAGATTCACTGTCTCTTGGCGTTGAGTGAGTCACCTTCACTCAACGCCAAACTACTTAGAATATTAAGTCTGATTCTAGGCATGGAGTGATTCAGCTTCACTCAATGCCAATCTTGCTTTATCAGCTTTCAGCTATTTGGCGTTGAGTTAGTAAGCATTACTCAACGCCAAACCCCTTAGACAGAATTCCGTCTACACTAGGCGTTAACAGCGTTGAGTTAGTAACCTCCACTCAACGCATTTTTCCTTTAACCAAATTTCTACTTATTCAACAACATAAGCGTTGAGAGCGTTTAGTGAACATGCCTCACTCAATGCTTTCTGCCTTAGCCAATTTTCATCTTATTCAGCAATATAAGCGTTGAGTGAACATGCCTCACTCAACGCTTTCTGATTTGCCGAATTTCTATATTTAGTAGCATTGCGTTAAGTGAGTTTACTTTACTCAATGCCTGTGGACTTAGCCACATTTTAGCTCATTCCAACTTCAGGCATTTACTCCTTTATCCTATCTCACAGTCTTTTGTTGTATGGCATTAAGTGAGTTAACTTCAATCAACTCATGTGGACTTGGCCATTTTCTCAGCTTTCCGCTGCGTTGGCTTTGACTGTATAGGCTTCACTTTGTGTTATAAACCATCTAGCATTGAGTGATTGATCTTCACTCAATGCATGTGGACTTAGATAGTTTTTTGTCATCCCACACCTTAGGTAAGTGTTTACCTGACATAGCCACTTAGGCAACCTGACCTATCATAGTAATCTACAGACATGTGTATATCATTGATAATATTGACTTCACTCAATCCAGGACATTGTGGGCAATGGACCCAACAGAATTCCCACCTAGCAACCATTCGCCAGACTTGGTGAGAACTTTAAATGCACGTTAAGCACAAGGCCTGGGCGAGTACTCGATGAAGATCGCACTTGCTTGAGGGTCCGTCCACCACTACTATCTTTTTGAATCTATATGAATGCCCCCTTTTGGGTGCTGGGCGAGTGCGGGCCAGCCTTCTTTAGTTGCCAACCTTGTATTCTTCGGCCCAAACGTCCTTCAATGCACAGAACCTGCTTGAGAGGGCCTGCTAAGCGAATATGGGGTTATACAATGACCTTTCGATGGTGAAGGGGTTTGGTTGGCCAAAAGTTGGGCAATCATTGTCACAACCCGCATTTTTCCCAACAATTTAATTATATCAGAGCAAGGGGAAAATACGCGTCGTGATGCCACGCCGTGCAGGGGATAACTGCAGACGTTCAGGCAAGACTCCAAACTCTACAATTTTAATAGAAAACATAAATGGTTATGAATAAAATCCAGTTTAAGTTATAATGGTAGCCGTATCCCTCGGCTTAGTGAATCATCTAGTTCACGATTTAAAAATATAAATTATACGCTTGCGAAAAATACTTATTTAAATTGACTCTAATATCCTACATAAGTATAAATGTCCCCGAGGAACAACTCATACAATGCAAACCCTAGATTTATAATAAGGGTAGGAAAGTCTTTACGCTAAATAGAAAGTAGTGGCTTAGTTTTGAAGGAGATGATAAGTATGCTTTACTAATAGTAGGGTTTTATAGGTCAAAATACCTAACATGCAGTCCTAGCAAGGAATCATCCCAGAGAGCAAGTTATCTAAATCAAAACATAAGAAACTACTACAGCCAGCAAGTGTCAAAAATCAACAATTCCTGTGGGCGTCAACAACCTGACACGATCCCACAGTATTAGGTATGTCTGAACTAAGGAAAACAACTAAAAAGACAAGCTACCTCGCTATGGCGAGGTGCAAAACCATAGCCAACACTGCTGCTCAGAAAGCCAAAACTAGCTCCACTATCTGCTACTGCTCTGAACCTGAGGCATTCCAAAAAAAATAGAACACCTCAGCAAGAAGGTGCAAGTAGTGGCAAGAAAATAAATAAAGTAAACAAATGAACAAGATCGAAAGGGGTACCAACCCAGGACCCAAAGTACTGAAATAAGGTACAAAACAAAATTAGAGAAATAGAACTTACGTGAATCGTCACGTACAACCAATCATGCCAGATACCAAAGGCAGGGGGAAAACAAAGGCTTGAGTAAATCATAAGAAAGAAACTCAAAAAAAAACAACTTTATTAGCCGCGTGTGGTCAACTCTATCTAAACAGGCAGGGTGCTCACTAATAAGGACACACCCCTCACAGATGTTAAAATCCGTCTAATTACGGGGGAGACTTATACACTCAACTAGTCGCCGCAGGATGCCCAACCACCAATAGAGTTGCACGACCACTAATAAAGGAAAACAAACCTTGCGGTCGGTGGATTTGCCCACAAACACCCGCAAGAACGAGTCACTAGGAAATAAATCACAGGATTTGGCACATCGGATTCTACTCGATATATTCTAGGTTAAAAACACGGTTGATCAACCTCTAGAAACGATTTACGACCCTAGGTAATTTCTAACGCGATAAATAGGGCGATAAAAGCTCACAATAAAACCCTACATCGTATTTCTACAACTCCACAAGACGAGATTTTGCATGCCAAAAAATTAAATAAAAACCAAGAAAACTCATAAGTAAGACTCAACAAGCATACTAAACCGAATATCAAAAGTGCACAAGGATTGAGAACTAAAGTTTAACCATTACCATCGAAATCGGACGAGAGGGAAGGAGGGAAAACCACTACTTGCCTTGGTTGCACCGGAAACGTTCTCTGAATCGTTCCACGCCGTAGATCGGGGCAAAAGAACTCAGGAGAAGTAGAAATCTAAACAACAATGGCAGAAAAGGGGTTAGGGCCGAAAAACCCTAACAAGAAAACTCACGGAAAGAGGAAGAAATTACCACGATAGCGTAGCTCTCAGTGAGAGCTTTCCGGATCTACGATCGGTTGAAGATTCCGAGCACCGGAGCTCCGTCGGCGGCCACCGGAAGATTCATGAAATGGAGAAACTTTTCTCTCGCCGCTGGTCTGGTTCGGAATAGAAGTATCGGAGAAGATGAAGTTATATCCTAATAACCTAAGAGAAAAGTATATATATAGTTTTTTTTTTCTTTTATAAAAAAATTTCAACTTAAAAGGGACAGTCTCGGAAATATCAAAATTAGGCATCTAAGATGGCTTCAAATCGAAAAGTGCACAACATGAAAGTTGTAGATCTCGTCGAGACAAACAAAATTCATGTTGACCATTTTTTGATACGATGCCGTTTTGACCATCAAAACGGCGCTCTAACGCTGACAGGAAAGAAATACTCGAGTGGCAGCATACATACTCGAGTAGAAGCATACATACTCGAGTAGAAGCATACATACTCAAGTAGAATCATACATACTCGAGTAGGAGTTCAAATATACTCGAGTAGGAGTCCATATACTCGAGTAGGAGTCCATATACTCGAGTAGGATTCTATATACTCGAGTAGGAGCACCATACACGAGTTCCAGCAGAATAAACGAGAATAAGGGTTCAAGATGACCTCAAATAGAAAAGTGGTCAACATAAAAGTTGTAGATCTCGTCGAGACGAACAAAATTCATGTTGACCATTTTTTAATACGATGCCGTTTTGACCATCAAAACGGCACTCTAACGTTGACAGGAAAGGAATACTCGAGTGGCAGCATACATACTCGAGTAGAAGCATACATACTCGAGTAGAAGCATACATACTCGAGTAGAATCATACATACTCGAGTAGGAGTTCAAATATACTCAAGTAGGAGTCCATATACTCGAGTAGGAGTCCATATACTCGAGTAGGAGTCTATATACTCGAGTAGGAGCACCATACACGAGTTCCAGCAGAATAAACGAGAATAAGGGTTCAAGATGACCTCAAATCGAAAAGTGGTCAACATGAAAGTTGTAGATCTCGTCGAGACGAACAAAATTTATGTTGACCATTTTTCCATACCACTCTTATTTGACCCTCTAAATAGCGCCCGAACACCGATACAAAAAATAATAATAATAAAAACGGTCGAGATAAAGACTTGAACTCTCGAGATTTACATAGAAACTTGCCAAAATACGTATAGGACTCGAGAAAACAAGTAGGATCGATTAGAGTCAAAGGGAGAACGCTCGAGGAGAAAATTGACGGGATGAACCCAACAACGAATTCGAAACCTAAATCCGACGAGCCATTCCTGAGATAAAAATTTCCAAATACAATGACATAAATACTCAAAACTTCAATCGCGCGCCGAGACTCCAAAAATGCTCGGATTGCGACGAAACTTGACGAGCAAGTTTAAAATTACTCAACTTAAACCTCAAAGAAATATTTTCTGATTTCGACAAAAATCCAAGAAATTGGCCGACTCGACCGAACGGACGCGAAAATGCCTTATCGGCGATGCGCCGTCAACCCGACGTTAAAAGTAACGCCATGACGTCATAAATATGACGATACCAAAACCAAATAAAATCATCGAAAAATCAGGGGTGTTACAGTCACTCCCCCTAAAAAGAAGCTTCGTCCCGAAACTTAATACAAATCCAAAATCTAACAAAAACGAAGAAATCAAACACAACCTAAAACATATAAACATACCAGAACTAGGCGAAGAGGTGCGGATGAGATTCTCTCATCGCTGATTCCAACTCCCACGTCGCACTCTCGACGTCCTGGTTTCTCCAAAGAACTTTGACCATAGGAATGGTCTTCCTCCGCAACACTCGATCTAGAGATTCCAAAACGCGGACAGGCTCTTCCACATACGAAAGATTGGGCTGAATCTGGGGCACCGAATCAAGGACTTGACGACCATTACGAACACACTTCCGCAACTGGCTCACATGGAACACATCATGGACACAAGGGAAAGTAGCAGGCAAAACCAGCCGATAAGCTGACACTCCGATGCGCTCCAGAATTTGAAAAGGTCCCACATACCGGGGATCCAACTTGTGGTTCCTTCCAAATCTTTTAACACCTGGCATCGGAGAGACCTTCAGAAAAACCAAGTCCCCAACAACAAACTCCAGATCGACCCTTCGTCGATTAGCATATTTCTCATAACGCTCTTGTGCTACATGGAGTTTCTCACGAATATGAGTTACAGCACAATTCATCTCCTCAAGGGCTTCCGGACCTAGCAACGGCCTCTCACCAACTTCAGCCCAAAATAAGGGAGTTCTACAACGCCTCCCATATAAGGCCTCAAACGGGGCCATCTTCAGACTCTCTTGATAGCTATTATTGTAAGCAAATTCCATGAGTCTGAGACGCTCATCCCAAGCACCACCATGATCCAAAATATAACACCTGATCTTATCTTCTACAATCTGATTCACTCTTTCCGTCTGACCATTCGTCTGCGGATGATAGGCGGTGGAATACCTTAAATCAGTACCCAACCCCTCTTGTAAACTCTTCCAAAAACGAGACGTAAATCTGGAGTCTCGATCTGACACGATGCTGACAGGTACACCATGTAATCTAATAACTTCTTCAAGATATAATTCAGCGATCCTTTTCATAGAATACCCAATCTTAAATGGCACAAAGTGAGCACACTTAGTCAGCCTATCGACTATCACCCAAACCGAATCGTGCCCACGGGGAGATTTTGGTAGACCGGTAATGAAATCCATTGATATACTCTCCCACTTCCATTGTGGAATATCTAGCGGTGTCAGTTTACCACCAGGTCTCCTATGATCTGCCTTAACACGCTGACACGTGTAATATTCTGACACAAACTTAGCTATATCACCCTTCATTCCCGACCACCAAACAATTTGCTTTAGATCTTTATACATTTTGGTGGATCCAGGATGATAGGAAACAATGGAACCATGAGCTTCTTGACAAATCTTAGCCCGAATGTCACCAATGGCCGGGATACAAAATCTACCTCGATATTTCAGAGTACCTAACTCATCCAAAGAAAAATCAGGTAACTCTCCTTTCTCAGTTCTAACCCAGAGGTGCAGCAAATCAGGATCATCCTTCTGGTGCACTCTAGTAAGGGAAATCCAAGAGGGCTCTTCTGCTTCCAAACTGGAAGGCATCGAACTACTCCCAACTTCAATGTCCATTAACAAGAATTCTTCCACCAGGGATTGCACAGATAAATTGAAGATTTCAGCTGTCTTCCTACTCAAAGCATCGGCTACTACATTAGCCTTTCCCGGGTGATAAAGGATCTCCACTTCATAATCAGCCACATACTTGATGAGTCCTCTTTATATACCTATTTTCGGACTCATCTAGGCTTATTTTCTTGTCTTTGCACACCGTTTAGCGTCATTTGCACTTCTTTTGGTACGCTACGGTTTTCCACGTCTTGTGCACATTTTTAGCCTATTTCTGTGTGTGTATGTATTCCATTCTTGCTATGATTATTATTGTTTGTCTGTGACTGCCATGATCGACATCCCGTCCAGTTTTCCTGCAGGTTCTGGGATCGTGTGGGCGTCCGGCATCGAACTTTCCCCATTTTTGGCAAAGGAGTCAATGGTCGTGCGTTTTTACCCACGCACGACCATCGACCTCTTTGGCGCACGATCATCGGTCGTGCGCAGTCATGACCTCTCCTGGGAAAGTTCTGTCCCGTCATATCGCACGATCACCAGCCATACCGCGCACGATCACTGCTCGTGCGTTGCCGGTCGTGCGCAGTCACACTTTCTTTTTCCACTTTTCTGCCTCCAAATCGCACGATCACAGGCCATACCGCGCACGACCACTGGTCGTGCGCCTGTGATCGTGCGCGCTGTTTAAATCTGTTTTCTATAAATAGCGCAGGTCCGCCCTAATTTCGGGATCGATCAAATCTCGCGATTTTTCCGCCGTTTCTCGTCCCGAACGAGGGTTTCCGCCGTCTTCCTCCATCTCCCACCTTAGGGAGGGTCTCCGGGCAAGCTTACAACGCCAAATCAACGCCGGAGCATCCTCTCGGCCTCCTCCTTCATCCTCAAGCTTCAAGCGGAGTTTTGACCGAGCTTTCTCCATCAAGCAAGGAAGGGCCGGAGCCGCAATCTACGGATCATTTCAACGAAGAAGACGGGTCCATTGGGAGTGAGTGACAGCCTCCTCTACCCCGGACGCAGTTGAGGACCGAGCTTGGACTCGGATTGACAACCCGGGATTCCAACCGTGAACCCTCAACAAGGCTTCGGATTCGGTCGATTCGCACACCTCTTCCTCTTGTTGTTGTTAGCTTAGTTATTCTCTTTGTATTGATGAAGAATGTTTATTTGTAGTTAACTTTTACTCTAAATCATGTCTATGTGATTTGTGTTTTCGTTATTTATTTACTTGAGGTGCGCCTTATTATTCCGCCATCCCTCCACCCTTGCCGCACTAGCAATTGCTAGTGGCGTGCGTTGCGAAGAGGTGCTTACGACCCTCATTCCGCCGTTCTCTCCACCTCATCCGCTAGCCTACTCTTCCATCCGCCAAGCGATTCGGTGCATAGCGGCCCGTGTAGTTTCCATCCCGCCTGGCGAAGCATCGCATAGCGGCGTTGCATAGGAGTAGTTGTTAGATTTTTACTTTATTTTCCACAACCATCAAAACCCCCATCGTTACCTTCGCCCCGAGGACTTCAATCTCAAGTCCGCCTCGACATTAACTCATCCCTTACTGTGTTCCTCAAGAGACCGACACTCGGGGATTTATTCCCAAACTTTATTACTTATGCGACCGGTGCGCTTGCCGTAATCCACGCATCAAGTTTTTGGCGCCGTTGCCGGGAACACAGTCGTTTGAGTTTTTGAAGAGGTAGATGCGAGATAGTCGCCCTTGTCCATTTGTTCATACCCTGTTTTGTCTTTATTTTAGTTTTTGAAATTGTTTACTTTATTTTTCTTGTCCCTTCCTTGTTTTCCTTTTTTTTTAATATTGCAGATCCTAGTTATTTTATTCTTGTGTGTAGTAATTTCCGGTAAATATTTTTGTTCGCGATGGATTCTGCTGCCGAGTGTCGTATTATTGACGCTTTGCGGAGATGCATCGATGCCATAGCTGTTTCTAATGCCGAGCACTGTTTTCGGTGTATTCTATGTCAAGGTGTGGGCCATATGTTGAAGGATTGCCCTCGCTTGTGCAAGCCTTCTACCTCTGTGGACGCATCCGTAGCAGTCCCCTGTTCGCGGGAGACTACTATGGATAGGCCTACTAGGGTGTTGCCTGGCCCATACACTGACATGGCGCACCTTGCTCGTTCTTTGCCCGTTGAGATTACGGAAGAATCTCTCGCCGCATATAGTTCCTTCATGGGTTCCTCAACCCCTTTTTACGAGCTTCCTTTGAGTGATCATTCTCACTCGGATGTTAGCCCGCAAGGAGTGGATCGGGAACTCATGGACGATCCTGTATGGGACGATGAGAGTGTTCCGATCGTCGACGGGGTGGCATCTGCGGATGATGTTGCGATGGGGCCTGCGCATTCTATGCCTGATTTTGAGAGCAGCCTTGCCCCTCCGCAATTTTTGCCGGAGTTTTCTACTCCTTTTTCTTGTGAGTCGGCTGATGAGGCCGTTATTGTGGATGATTCGGTGCCCGAGGTTGCGCCGAAGTGGGATGAGGATTCTAGTATCTCCGACGGAGAATGTGGATCTTCGAACACTTCTTCGCACCCCGGTGGGACGAGGAGTATTACCTTTCGGATGAGGAGGTTTGCACCCCCCTATCTGACGAGGCGATCCCCCTTTCCACCGCGGACTTCGAGTTCTCGGATTCTCCCCAATACGACTCATATGACACTGACGATGATCATTGTTTGGATCCTGCTGGGAGTGATACCGGGATCACTCCCCCGATTTCTGATTGTTTTTGTCCTTCTTCTCTTTTATTCCTTGATCCCCCTTCCATATCTGAGCCTGTGCGGGTTGATTCTCCGCTGATGTGCTGGGATGACGATGAGCCTTGTGCTCAAGCCGTTGACTCCTACGCGCCTGTGTGGGATGACCCCTTGCTAGGCAAGGATATTTTTTGTGGTGAGATGAGTGAGGACCAGTGCTTCTCCTCATCTTACTTCCTATTTCCTCTACCTGTGCGTCGCAGGTATTATTACTCAGGTAGAGGGGTAACTGCTCTTTCTCCGTATCGGTACTTGCTACCGCAACGGATAATGGAACAGTTACCTGTTCATCTTCTCTTTCATAGGCCCATTAGCTAGAACTTTTCTTTTGCTGAATAAGTCGTGCTGGGATGACAATAACCCCAGTACTTATCTTTCATTTTCTGCATTTTTATTTCTTTTTATGTCTAGCTTAGTTTAGTATTTCTTTTTGTATATTTTTCTTTTGTTTTTGCGGAGCTCACCCCTGCAGGTATTCATGGGAACTACGCATTGGCGGGGTTGTGATTCTTCGTATGGCGGGCCTGCTTCTAGTTTTCACGCGTCTTCTGGTATGCTCACTTGCTGAGCATTGGGTAACCTCTTCCCTTAGCTCTTTTTGATTTAAATTTCTCTATCATTTGATGTGTTGTTTAGTCTAAGTCTGGGGGAGAGCATGTTTACCTTTTGCACGTGCACATTTCTTTTGCATACTAGAAGCTTTTCGTGTTTTATTTTGTTTATGTTCATTGCATCGCACACCACTGCACCCATTTGAGCGCGAGCTTAGCGGTTTGCGTGTCATGAGTTGAACCTGTATCTTTGTTAGATTTGGAAAATTTATGTGCTAGTTCAGGATTGCGCGATGGAGTAAAATGTTGGCCTTGCTGTGTTTCTAGTCAACTGCTCTCGTTTTGTATAGAAATTTGAGTAGATTTAATTTTTCTGTATGCTTATAGCTTTATATTTTTCTATCTGCGTAAATTCTTTTTTATTCTACTCAAAAGTTGGTGAATCCGGTGTGAATCAAACGGTAGCGTAGGAATGTGTGTAGCCGCCACTAGACTCGTATTGCTTGAGTCGGGAGGAAGGATTATCTTTCTCGGTTGCTAAGAACTTGCCCCAAGTTATTCTTGAAGCATTGGTACACGGTTAGTCTAGCGTGAGAGTGATGTAGGCCATCTTTTGGCCCGGTTGAGCTTTGTACCGTTCCTAACGTCATATCCTCGCTAAGCCCCGTTGTGCCTACCCTTCTTTTGATTCAGCTCCACCTATATTTCACCAAAGCCTTATAGCCTATCCTAGTCGCGCACCCAAGTCGAGCTTAGTGTTTTATATTTTCATGTGGGGTTGTGATGTGGTATTATTATTTGTGAAAATGTGGAAGTGCTTCCAAGTTATATCTGCTGAAATTGTGAAAATAAAAAGATGAAAAAGAAAAGAAAATGATTTAAAAAAAAAAAAAAAAAAAGAGAAAAGAAAAGTGAAAAGTAAAAGTTGAATTGAAAATCTTTATTTGAGATGATTTGGATTTGGAGTAGGCGGTGCACACACCCATGTTACAAAAGTTAAGTCTGGGGGTGTGGTGCACCCGTGTTTATTTTGTGGGCAGCGGGTACTAGTTTTGTACGTTAGCTCATTTGGGTTAGGTGCATACCCTTCATATTTACCCTTGTTTTCCTCACCGTAACCCAAGCCCCATTATTACCCGAAGTCCTACGGACTTGCGCTTGAGTTGACTAGTGCCGTGGAGAGAGTGCGAACGGGCAAGCTTATGGTTCCCGACATTGGTGGATTCCTTTGGGGGTAATCTTGAGCCCCGGTCTTCGGCAATGCTCACCTTAGTGGCCTGTCTACTTTCTTCCAGCGTAGGACCGGATGATTCACCGTGATTCTACTTTTGAGTAATAATAAATTTTTTGTTACGCATTGTGAAAAATATAAAATATTTTGTATACTTAAGAATTTCCTCTACTTTATTTTTATGCACGCGAGCATGCGACTTCGCATGGTACTCCGTTTTGCAATTTCTTTGTTAGCTAGTTCATTTTCCCTGTCTGCTTAGGTTTTGTTTGCTCGGACGCGCAAACGGTTAAGTCTGGGGGTGTGATGAGTCCTCTTTATATACCTATTTTCGGACTCATCTAGGCTTATTTTCTTGTCTTTGCACACCGTTTAGCGTCATTTGCACTTCTTTTGGTACGCTACGGTTTTCCACGTCTTGTGCACATTTTTAGCCTATTTCTGTGTGTGTATGTATTCCATTCTTGCTATGATTATTATTGTTTGTCTGTGACTGCCATGATCGACATCCCGTCCAGTTTTCCTGCAGGTTCTGGGATCGTGTGGGCGTCCGGCATCGAACTTTCCCCATTTTTGGCAAAGGAGTCAATGGTCGTGCGTTTTTACCCACGCACGACCATCGACCTCTTTGGCGCACGATCATCGGTCGTGCGCAGTCATGACCTCTCCTGGGAAAGTTCTGTCCCGTCATATCGCACGATCACCAGCCATACCGCGCACGATCACTGCTCGTGCGTTGCCGGTCGTGCGCAGTCACACTTTCTTTTTCCACTTTTCTGCCTCCAAATCGCACGATCACAGGCCATACCAAGCACGACCACTGGTCGTGCGCCTGTGATCGTGCGCGCTGTTTAAATCTGTTTTCTATAAATAGCGCAGGTCCGCCCTAATTTCGGGATCGATCAAATCTCGCGATTTTTCCGCCGTTTCTCGTCCCGAACGAGGGTTTCCGCCGTCTTCCTCCATCTCCCACCTTAGGGAGGGTCTCCGGGCAAGCTTACAACGCCAAATCAACGCCGGAGCATCCTCTCGGCCTCCTCCTTCATCCTCAAGCTTCAAGCGGAGTTTTGACCGAGCTTTCTCCATCAAGCAAGGAAGGGCCGGAGCCGCAATCTACGGATCATTTCAACGAAGAAGACGGGTCCATTGGGAGTGAGTGACAGCCTCCTCTACCCCGGACGCAGTTGAGGACCGAGCTTGGACTCGGATTGACAACCCGGGATTCCAACCGTGAACCCTCAACAAGGCTTCGGATTCGGTCGATTCGCACACCTCTTCCTCTTGTTGTTGTTAGCTTAGTTATTCTCTTTGTATTGATGAAGAATGTTTATTTGTAGTTAACTTTTACTCTAAATCATGTCTATGTGATTTGTGTTTTCGTTATTTATTTACTTGAGGTGCGCCTTATTATTCCGCCATCCCTCCACCCTTGCCGCACTAGCAATTGCTAGTGGCGTGCGTTGCGAAGAGGTGCTTACGACCCTCATTCCGCCGTTCTCTCCACCTCATCCGCTAGCCTACTCTTCCATCCGCCAAGCGATTCGGTGCATAGCGGCCCGTGTAGTTTCCATCCCGCCTGGCGAAGCATCGCATAGCGGCGTTGCATAGGAGTAGTTGTTAGATTTTTACTTTATTTTCCACAACCATCAAAACCCCCATCGTTACCTTCGCCCCGAGGACTTCAATCTCAAGTCCGCCTCGACATTAACTCATCCCTTACTGTGTTCCTCAAGAGACCGACACTCGGGGATTTATTCCCAAACTTTATTACTTATGCGACCGGTGCGCTTGCCGTAATCCACGCATCAATACTCTAACCACCTACGCTGGCGCAGATTTAATTCTTTTTGAGTGAATACGTACTTCAAACTCTTATGGTCTGTGTAGATCTTGCACATCGCGCCGTACAATAAATGTCTCCAAAGTTTTAACGCATAAATCACTGCAGCAAACTCTAAATCATGTGTGGGATAGTTTCTTTCGTGAACTTTTAATTGTCTTGATCCGTATGCGATCACCTTTCCTTCTTGCATCAAAACACAACCAAGTCCAATGTGTGATGCATCCACATACACAGCATACTCAAGTCCTTCAGTAGGCAGAGTTAAAACTGGAGCAGTACACAATCTTTTTTTTCAATTCTTGGAAGGCTTCCTCACACTTATCGCTCCAAATGAACGCGGTGTTCTTCTGGGTAAGTTTAGTTAGAGGGGAAGACAACACAGAGAACCCTTCCACGAATCTTCTATAATAACCGGCCAGACCTAGAAAGCTCCTAATCTCCTTAGGAGTAGAAGGTCTCTTCCATTCCATCACAGCAGAAATCTTTGTTGGGTCTACAGAAATACCATCCTTGCCCACCACATGGCCCAAAAAGGACACCTGGGGTAACCAGAATTCGCACTTACTCAACTTAGCGTAGATCTTGTGCTCCCTCAGGGTTGACAAAACTAAGCGCAAGTGTTTAGTATGCTCCTCGACACTGCGGGAATACACGAGGACGTCATCTATGAACACAATAACAAAATGGTCCAAGTAATCCTTGAACACTCTATTCATTAAATCCATGAACGACGAGGGTGCATTTGTCAGTCTAAAGGACATCACCAAGAACTCAAAATGCCCATGCCTAGAACGAAAAGCCGTCCGGGGTACATCAGCCTCACGGACTCTCAACTGGTGGTAGCCTGAACGAAGATCAATCTTCGAAAACACAGAGCATCCCCACAATTGATCAAATAGGTCATCAATCCGAGGCAACGGATATCGGTTCTTGATGGTTACCTTATTTAACTCTCGATAATATATGCAGAGCCTCATAGAACCATCTTTCTTTTTAACGAACAAAACAGGAGCACCCCAAGGTGAAGAACTCGGTCTAATAAAACCACACTGCAGCAACTCATCCAGCTGAGCGCGGAACTCTTCTAACTCTCGCGGAGCCATGCGGTATGGTGCCTTAGCAATAGGGCGAGTACCTGGCTCGAGGTCTATCACAAACTCTACCTCTCTTTCAGGAGGAAGTCCTGGAAGACTATCAGGAAAGACATCTGGATACTCTTGCACCACCGAGACATCCTCAAGACGTGGTGTAACAAAAGCTGATTCCAAAGCCGACAGAGAAACAACATATGCCTCACAACCAGACTCTAAAGCTCGACAAGCACGTACCGCAGAAATAAGGAGGGAACTCTTGCCTTGAGAACCATAGACACTCATAGGTTGGCCGTTGCCCATCTTGAAATCCAGCCGCTTAGCCTTGCATTGGATGACTGCATCATACTTGGACAACCAGTCCATGCCCAAAATCACGTCAAAGTCTGCCAGATCCAATACCATCAAATCCGCAAAAGCTAGAAAATCGCCTAGACAAATAGGGCATCTCTGAATTCCTCGACTTGATGTCACTAGATTTCCAGAAGGAAGCTTGATGTTGAAGGAATCTTCTAATTGATCCACGTTCAAACGATGTTTATCTACAAAATCTTCGCCACGAAAGAATGGGTGGCACCCGAATCGAAAAGGACGCGCACCCACCTGTTCCGCACCTTAAACTCCCCTATAATCGTAGCATACGTAACTAAACGAACGAAAACTACCACAAACAAGGAGAGTAAAAATCAAGTTAGAATCTAACCTGATATCACTTGGGTAGAGGTCTGAGCTTCCTCTCTAGTAACAACATTTAACTTTCCTTTTCCTTTGTCCTGGTTTGGTGGAGGCTGTAGAGCTCGGAGTGGGGTAGGCTGCAATGGGGGCTGAGCCTGAGGGCATGCAGACTTCTGGTGTCCCTTCTTTCCGCACTGGAAACAAGTTCTATCCTTCAACCAGCAACGACTCACGTCATGACCCTTCCTTGAACAAAATGAGCACACCAGCTCTCCCTTGGGTACGCCTTGAATGGCGAGCACCTGCTGCTTCTTCAGGGTAGCGGTCCTCTTGAAACACCTTTCGTACGGGTGGCCAGATCGACCACAGAAACTGCATATCTCTCCACCTTTCTTTTTCGAAGGAGGGCCAGATGCCCTAGAGCTTCCGTCTTCGGCACCTTTCCTCTTATCTTTTCTCGCTGCAGCTCCTCGATTCTTGGCATTTTCAATCACCTCAACCTTCAGTGCGGCTTCCACTGCCTCTGCAAAATTCTCCGCTCTATAAGCGCATGCCAACTGCTGGACATCGCTTCTTAGTCCTCCAAGGAATCGCTTCACTCTACCATCCTCCGAAGCTACTAAATCTGGAGAAAATCTACTCAACTTGCTAAACTCAATCTCGTACTCGCTCACCGTGAGCTGTCTCTGTTTTAGGTACAGGAAGTTATTCATCAGGCGGTCCTGCTCGACCGAGGGTAGAAACTTTTTCAGCAGCATCTTCTTGAAAGACTCCCAAGAACAACCTTCCTTCATACTCTCTTTTTCACGAATCCACCAGTTCTTTGCCAATCCTTTTAACTAGTAGGCCCCAATCATTACCTTCTGGGCTTCTACAATCCCCGAATATGAAAACATCTCCTCGATAGAGATGATCCAATCATCTAAAACCATAAAGTCTGCACTTCCGTCATAGGTAGGAGGCCCCAGCCGCTGGAAGTGTGAAATAAAATTCATCTCTGGTGGTAGAGTCACCGGGGGCACTAGAGGAGCAGGGGTATCGGGTACAACTCGATCCACAATAGGGTCTTGCACTAAGGGTTGCTGCACAGGGGCGGCAGACAAAAAAGATTCCATTTGTGATTGCATCGCAAGCACTTGCCTTGACAGAGCCTCGTTGCTCTGACGTAGACTCTCGATCAACGCATCACTTTGCGCACCTGACGACTCACCCTCCGACTGGGAGTCGACCTCGTTACAGGACGCTTAGGCGGCATTTCTAAAAGGGTAACAAACGATCACTCAATTAAAATCCTAGATTACGACTAGGACAAACAAAACTAGTTCGGACCATACTTGAAAGACACTTGCTAAAGCTGTCACTTGCTCTGGGATTATATGATGATGATATGTCCTACTCAGGATGATATCTTATCATCCTATTGACTCATGTGCCTATGATATGAATGCATGAATCCTTTACTCTTATTTAAAATCATGTGTGTACATATGTCATCAAGTAAATCTTTAGCTTGGCATGTTGTGCTTATGTTATGTTATGCTATGCATGTGGTGCTATGAATTCTATAAAAGGCCTTAATGCATGTTATGAGCGGCGTACACATGCAATGTTATGCATCCCATACTACATAATATTGCATGCAACGAAAAGAAAACGTGCTAATGAGCATTTATGTGGTGAGGTTATGCATCCCATACTACATAACCCTCACATGTTGCCATCTATGGTGGATCCATATACAAAAACATATTATGTATCCCATACTACATAATATGCCCCGTATACTTCTAATCATGCTTATGAGTGTAGTGTTCATGCTTCAGCCAAGACATATTGATGACACATCGGTGTGTGTATGACATGACCCTAAACAACTAACACTAACAAGGGAAGGTTGCCCGACCAATTGTCAAGCAACCTCCCTCTGATACCAACTGTCACAACCCGCATTTTTCCCAACAATTTAATTATATCAGAGCAAGGGGAAATACGCATCGTGATGCCACGCCGTGCAGGGGATAACTGCAGACGTTCAGGCAAGACTCCAAACTCTACAATTTAAATATAAAACATAAATGGTTATGAATAAAATCCAGTTTAAGTTATGATGGTAGCCGTATCCCTCGGCTTAGTGAATCATCTAGTTCACGATTTAAAAATATAAATTATACGCTTGCGGAAAATACTTATTTAAATTGACTCTAATATCCTACATAAGTATAAATGTCCCCGAGGAACAACTCATATAATGCAAACCCTAGATTTATAATAAGGGTAGGAAAGTCTTTACGCTAAATAGAAAGTAGTGGCTTAGTTTTGAAGGAGATGATAAGTATGCTTTACTAATAGTAGGGTTTTATAGGTCAAAATACCTAACATGCAGTCCTAGCAAGGAATCATCCCAGAGAGCAAGTTATCTAAATCAAAACATAAGAAACTACTACAGCCAGCAAGTGTCAAAAATCAACAATTCCTGTGGGCGTCAACAACCTGACACGATCCCACAGTATTAGGTATGTCTGAACTAAGGAAAACAACTAAAAAGACAAACTACCTCGCTATGGCGAGGTGCAAAACCACAGCCAACACTGCTGCTCAGAAAGCCAAAACTAGCTCCACTATCTGCTACTGCTCTGAACCTGAGGCATTCCAAAAATAACAGAACACCTCAGCAAGAAGGTACAAGTAGTGGCAAGAAAATAAATAAAGTAAACAAATGAACAAGATCGAAAGGGGTACCAACCCAGGACCCAAAGTACTGAAATAAGGTACAAAACAAAATTAGAGAAATAGAACTTACGTGAATCGTCACGTACAACCAATCATGTCAGATACCCAAGGCAGGGGGAAAACAAAGGCATGAGTAAATCATAAGAAAGAAACTCAAAAAAAAACAACATTATTAGCCGCGTGTGGTCAACTCTATCTAAACAAGCAGGGTGCTCACTAATAAGGACACACCCCTCACAGATGTTAAAATCCTTCTAATTGCGGGGGAGACTTATACACTCCACTAGTCTCCGCAGGATGCCCAACCACCAATAGAGTTGCACGACCACTAATAAAGGAAAACAAACCTTGCGGTCGGTGGATTTGCCCACAAACACCCGCAAGAACGAGTCACTAGGAAATAAATCACAGGATTTGGCACATCGGATTCTACTCGATATATTCTAGGTTAAAAACACGGTTGATCAACCTCTAGAAACGATTTACGACTCTAGGTAATTTCTAACGCGATAAATAGGGCGATAAAAGCCCACAATAAAACCCTACATCGTATTTCTACAACTCCACAAGACGAGATTTTGCATGCCAAAAAACTAAATAAAAACCAAGAAAAATCATAAGTAAGACTCAACAAGCATACTAAACCGAATATCAAAAGTGCACAAGGATTGAGAACTAAAGTTTAACCGTTACCATCGAAATCGGACGAGAGGGAAGGAGGGAAAACCACTACTTGCCTTGGTTGCATCGGAAACGTTCTCTGAATCGTTCCACGCCGTAGATCGGGGCAAAAGAACTCAGGAGAAGTAGAAATCTAAACAACAATGGCGGAAAAGGGGTTAGGGCCGAAAAACCCTAACAAGAAAACTCACGGAAAGAGGAAGAAATTACCACAATAGCGTAGCTCTCGGTGAGAGCTTTCCGGATCTACGATCGGTTGAAGATTCCGAGCACCGGAGCTCCGTCGGCGGCCACCGGAATATTCACGAAATGGAGAAACTTTTCTCTCGCCGCTGGTCTGGTTCGGAATAGAAGTATCGGAGAAGATGAAGTTATATCCTAATAACCTAAGAGAAAAGTATATATATAGTTTTTTTTTTCTTTTATAAAAAAATTTCAACTTAAAAGGGACAGTCTCGGAAATATCAAAATTAGACATCTAAGATGGCTTCAAATCGAAAGGTGCACAACATTAAAGTTCTAGATCTCGTCGAGACGAACAAAATTCATGTTGACCATTTTTTGATACGATGTCGTTTTGACCATCAAAACGGCGCTCTAACGCTGATAGGAAAGGAATACTCGAGTGGCAGCATACATACTCGAGTAGAAGCATACATACTCGAGTAGAAGCATACATACTCGAGTAGAATCATACATACTCGAGTAGGAGTTCAAATATACTCGAGTAGGAGTCCATATACTCGAGTAGGAGTCCATATACTCGAGTAGGAGTCTATATACTCGAGTAGGAGCACCATACACGAGTTCCAGCAGAATAAACGAGAATAAGGGTTCAAGATGACCTCAAATCGAAAAGTGGTCAACATGAAAGTTGTAGATCTCGTCGAGTCGAACAAAATTCATGTTGACCATTTTTTGATACAATGCCGTTTTGACCATCAAAACGGCGCTCTAACGCTGACAGAAAAGGAATACTCGAGTGGCAGCATACATACTCGAGTAGAAGCATACATACTCGAGTAGAAGCATACATACTCGAGTAGAATCATACATACTCGATTAGGAGTTCAAATATACTCGAGTAGGAGTCCATATACTCGAGTAGGAGTCCATATACTCGAGTAGGAGTCTATATACTCGAGTAGGAGCACCATACACAAGTTCCAGCAGAATAAACGAGAATAAGGGTTCAAGATGACCTCAAATCGAAAAGTGGTCAACATGAAAGTTGTAGATCTTGTCGAGACGAACACAATTCATGTTTACCATTTTTCCATACTACTCCTATTTGACCCTCTTAAATAGCGGCCCGAACACCGACACAAAAAATAATAATAAAAACGGTCGAGATAAAAGACTTGAACTCTCGAGATTTACATAGAAACTTGCCAAAAATACGTATAAGACTCGAGAAAACAACTAGGATCGATTAGAGTCAAAGGGAGAAACGCTCGAGGAGAAAATTGACGGATGAACCCAACAACGAATTCGAAACCTAAATCCGACGAGCCATTCCTGAGAGAAAAAATTTCCAAATACAATGACATAAATACTCAAAACTCAATCGCGCGCCGAGACTCCAAAAATGCTCGATTGCGACGAAACTTGACGAGCAAGTTTAAAATTACTCAACTTAAACCTCAAAGAAATATTTTCTGATTTCGACAAAAATCCAAGAAATTGGCCGACTCGACCGACGGACGCGAAAATGCCTTATCGGCGATGCGCCGTCAACCCGACGTTAAAAGTAACGCCATGACGTCATAAATATGACGATACCAAAACCAAACAAAATCATCGAAAAAATCAGGGCGTTACAATCATTCCCCGAGTTCCCTCGGTTGCTGATTCATCTCAAAGCGAAGATCAACAACTGAGAGGGCTTTGGTTTCAGTTGCCATTCGTCGGCCATACTCGAAAAGGAGGTGGTGTGATACTCGTGACCAGAGTTGTTGTGATACTCGTGACCGGATATAGGGGCATGTGATGTGTAAGATTTTTTTTTGCTTTATATAAAATAAATTGTGCACACGTGAAGCCTAATATGGATTAGTGCAGACCGGGGACAAGTTAAGAAATTGGTCAACCTTGCTTTGATACCAAATGATGCAGACCTAGCTTCCGGATTGTGACACAAGACGAACCCTCTCTCTAACCTATCTGAATTACGTTCACAATTACGCAAGAGAATTAAACACCAATAGTAAATATTATTTCATTCACAAACACGAATAGAGGGAGATCTCCCGACTGAAAATATGACAATAAAAATTAGTCTGATTTTAATCCCAAAACAATTTGGCGTAGGATTCACCGGATCCTCCAAAGAAACCAAACGTTTTAAAATTCACAAAGAAATATGTTTAGAAACGTACTTTGATTATTCAAAGCTACCCCAAAAAATCACGCATATATCTTTCACCTAACCGTTACGTGGAAAGGAAACACACAAGGAGAGGTATATATAAGAAATCGTTACCCAAACATTGAGATAAATTTGTGGACAAATCACACACCACGAATCCACTGGAGTCGCACCGGAGGGGAAGTATGCACGTCGACCATCTTCGGTGTCTCACCGAAGAGGTTCTCCATACATCGGAGAAGCCACCAAAGGTTGAGGAGGGCCGAACCTGGGAAGGGAAAGTTGGGCAGCGAGTTCTGTAGGAGGGGCTTGTCGAAGGTCCAAGGAGCAGCGTTTTCTCTTGTTTCTTTACGGTTCTAAACTGCTTTCATTCCTAAAATTTGACATATATATATAGGTCTACTTTGTGCAATCCCAAACCACACAACCAACATGCTTCGTCATAGCCTTTAAATAAGATGAATAAAAACTGTTTAGATAAAAGCTGAAAGAAAATAAAAATGCAGCAATTTAAAAATAAAATAAACGCACCACTATATATGCTCAAACATATTAAGCATTATTTAGTTAAAAACGACCGCGGGTGGAGGTTGTAACGGTGATGACGCACAACCAAATTGTTGACGCGGCGATGGTGTGCATCCAAATTATTGTCGCGGCGTCGTAAGTCTTTGCATGGTATCTATACGACATCACAAACAAACTTTGCACAATCCTCAACACGATCTCCATCTCCATCACATCTTCATCAGTATCCTTACTTAACTTATTGCTTATTATTTACTTACATACTGCTTCCACTGTTATTACTTATGTTGTTTACTGCTTATATATATACTGTTAATAGTGTCATGTCACCTGTTTTTTCCATTCTGATTTGTTGTCCACCTCTTCCTTCCTCTCCCGCGGTGCCTAGGAGTCGTGAGGGTGAGGCGAGGATGATAATGATTTAGTATTTTTACTAATGGTCGAAGGACCACATTATTTTAGGAGTGCATGGTGACACAACAACGCCACGTCTCGGAGGACCAGTAGCACGAGTAGGCAGGACTTGAGAAGCCATTGCAGCGCACTACTGCTACTAGGCGTCAGGTTGATGAGAGTTTGATTTAGCTTCCACATTAGTTGAGTGAGAGAGATTTTAGTTATTTAGGTATGTACCGGAAATAAGACCGTGTTCCTCTTACTCATTTGTATCCCATTGTGGTCCATTTCGTTTTGTATATTATTATGGCTATAGACTTGATTATATTACTTCAACTCTCGTTGGCCATGTGTATGATCGTACCTGCCGGTAGGGTCGCCGTCTTGCAGTAGAGACTGACTCGTATGTTGGTGTCATCTAGAGGCGACGGTCCTAGACACAAAATCTCTCATCGGTTGTGCACAATTACTAGGAGGGAGATTTTACAAATAGAACCTTGTTTTCAAAATACCTACAAAAAGAAGATTCCCCGGCAACGGTGCCAAAAACTCGATGAATAAAATTTACCCTATATCGCAAATATAAATCGATAATAGAACCTTGTTTTCAAAATACCTACAAAAAGAAGATTCCCCGGCAACGGTGCCAAAAACTCGATGAATAAAATTTACCCTATATCGCAAATATAAATCGATAAAGCAAGTATACCTATCATTTTGGAGTATAGGATCAAGTGTCGTATTTAGACTTGGGGTCTGTCGAGTACTTGTACTCACAAGGAAGAAATGTTATTTTATCGAATAAAAGTTGGTTTTGTGATTTCGGTAAACTAAGAAAAATAACAATTTTACTAAAGATAAATTCGATGTTTTTAAAAACTAGCACTTGATTTAGAATCTCTTTGAATTAAAATAAACTTTCATGAAATAAAAAAAATGCAAGCTTCTAAATTACTTACTTCGACCGCGGAGGTTCCCAAAATACGAAAGCATCTCTCTCGAGAATACGCTCTTAATTAACCTTAGGTTGATCGATTAAAAACCCTCAACCAATCAAACCCTCAAAGCATGCTTTAGGCAGTGAACCCCACTATTGAACTTGACTTCAATCCGGAAGATTTAAGTCATCCTCTCTCGAGGAGTGCATGCAACTCCTTTCATCTTTGAATGATCTCCTTGCTTGCACGGATCTCTCGATCATCTATAATGTGTATCTTAGATCGAAAAACATATTCACGACATATGAATTCGACGCAATTACATTAAAAGATAAATCAAATTGAACAAAGTAGAGAGTTTGACAATTTTGAGAAAAACAAAACAAATTATTTCATTCCAAAGTTCATCATGATCAAAGGCTAAATGAAGTCTAGCTAATCATCACGATGGGGGAATTACACAAGAAGGTAAGAGAGACATGATTACAAATGAAAAGAGTACTTGAATTAAAAATTACCAAAGCTGAAGATTACACTATGAAATGGAAAATACAGAAAAATAATGCAAAAATGCTGAAAATAAACTCCAAAATCCAACTCCCAGCTCCTGATCTTGCCTAGAATTTATAGTAAAATGTGCTGGTGAGTCATGCCTCTATGTCACGCCCGTGACCTAGGGCATGTAAGGTACGAAACCGACGTCTTGAATGCCTGGGAACGTTGGGGAAAACCGCCAAATTTGAGTAAATTAGCGGGTCACGCCCCTAGGTCACGCCTGTGACCTAGGACGTGTCTTGACTATTACAGAAAATGGCAAGAACATGGAATGGATGGAGTTAATCTGGCGGTTGTAGAAGAGGTCACACCCCTAGTCACGCCCGTTACCAGGGCGTGTAAGCTGGAACAGCTTGTGGTGGAAGACTTCTTTAAGCTGAGTCACTCCCCTGAGCTGGTGGTCACGCCCGCTCTGGTCACGTCTATAGGTCACGCCTGTGACGGGGCATGTTAATTTAATCCGACGTATATAGCAATGAAATCTGGAGTTCTTGTGGGGAGTCACGCTCCATGACTGGAGTAGGCATGTATTTTTAAAGGTCGTGGAAAGCGCTCTAAAAAAGCTGGAAGCAGCATGGCCCGTGACATAGGTCACGACCCTTTGTCACGCCTTTAACCCTGGGGCGTGTACTTTAAACTTTTCCTGATTTGCACAAATCTTATCCTAATCAATTCTGTCAGCATCAAAATATATTTGTTGCCCAATTTAACTTAAAAAATAAAAAAAAAAATTATGAACTTAATTAATAAAATATAACTTTTAATTAATTAATTATTAAATAAAAACTATATAAAAATAAGAATAAAATTAGAATTATCACGCATCTGCGGCTAAAGGCGGTCAGCGTGAGGAGGCATCTTAGCCTCAAGTAGACTTTGGCGATGAGGCATCTGAGCCTCGAGCGGGGAAACCTACTAACGGGTTGCAGACTGATCGGAGTATGCCCGTGACATCGTGCGTGAACATAGGCGGATAGCTAGACACAATATTGAAAGACCTTGAAAGACTGCAGAGGATTCAGAGAACTAGTTTGGAGCGAGTCACTCTGATTCGAACTTGATCATCTTTGTTGGTATCTTGGCTCACATTCTCGCATGCAATCAAGTCCGTGAGAACATGTTTCTCACAACATTCTTTCAAGGTTTCATGTAATTAGGGTGTAACTGGGTAAGTATAGCATGAAGTTTAATTTTTTATAATGGAGAAAGCTGACCAATTATAAAGTATAACCATCAATGACCCAACATATGTCAAGCTGTAGTTTGTGGGTTGTACCTAATGACTTGATCTACATGTGACCTTGCCAAATAATATATATATAAATATATATATATATACTTGAGGAATATAATAAGAAAATTGAAGAGCGAAAAACTAGAGGATATGATCGTTAATTTGGTTTATTCATCCATCTTTTTCCCAGTGATTAAGCAACAACATAAACAGAACAATGAAAAAGGAATCAAATTAGCAAATTATAAAAGAGATGTCCTTAAACATACTTAAAAGGTCTTTACCCAGGCATCAACACTTGTCGTGGATCTTACTGTTGGAATTTATTTTATTAATATTTTTATATGTCTGCAGACGTACACCCCAACTCTTCTTCATTTTATTCATGACGGGTTGTTGAGGTCGGGCCTCTATCCCTGTGAAGTTGGGTATGAGGAGATGAATAAAATCTCTCATAAAGGAGGTCAAGGGATAGAGGCCCGACCTCAACAACCCGTCATGAATAAAATGAAGAAGAGTTGGGGTGTACGTCTGCAGACATATAAAAATATTAATAAAATAAATTCCAACACTTACATACCCATTTGCGGAACAGACCGGGTCTCGGCATGCTAGATCGGGGTTTCGCCATGCTGGATGTCTGGTCTTCAAGAAGGTGTCCAAGTTTTTCAGCGTATAATTTCGATTATTTGTACAATAATCACAAGCGCAAGTATCATGAGTAAAGCACATAAACCTTTTCAGATAGACAGGACCATAAATTAGGTCTCTACATTGTCTTCTGCACCGCCCGTTGTGCCAGCAGTTATGTTGAGGTATCATTACCATTACACAGTTCGTCCTGCCAGCCATCACTGCTTAAGAAAAGAAACAATTAACACTTTATAGTACGCATGCATGCATGCATGCGTCTATATAGATTCTTCATATAACATTTCGGGAAGAGAGAGAGGGGGGAGAGAGAGAGAGTCACCGAAGCTTGGGACAAGAAGTAGGAGGAGGAGTCCTGCAATGATTGATCTACAAGAGAACGCCATGGCTTTCGGCCTTAGTTGTCATAGACAAAGGTTTGCAGAGATATACAAGCAATGAAATAAATTTAAATATGAAGACCGGACTCATTTATATAGTCGACTAAACATTATATATGTATAGCTTGAAATTTAATATTTTGTAGTGTAGAATGTTGACTAATTACAAAGATAATAGATCAATATATTCTATATTAAAAGGGAAAAATATCCTTCCATGTAACATCTGTTTTTTCGATTTTACTCTCTTTGTTAAAAAGATTCAAATTTTAAAATTTAAGAGTTTTTCTTTAATTTAAAAATGTGCTCTCATATAAATAAAGTCCTCCAACCACAATAATAATGTGTTCACCCCGCCGTTCACAAACCTCATGCAAGCCGCAAAAATGAGCGACGAGCGTAATATAAAACCGAGGGACTTGCGAGCGATAGGAGCGCCATTGCATCGGGACATATTTATGGCCGGGATAATGTCACATGAAGCTACTGTCGCAGGTGGTCATAGGGGCGGAGCCCTGTGACAGCAACTTGGAGAAAGATGACTATTTACAAAGTAAGCTGATCAATATATTTGTTTCATCCCCACATCCCTCTCTCTACCTTCCCATGCCAAAAATTAATAAGTCAAATTCATCATTGCCGCCCGATCAAAAGATTTTGGCAGGAAGGTTTACCGAAATACCGCTCAGTCGATCGAACCCTAAAAATACCTACGCCGCTCCCCCACTCTTGTGCACAACATCCTTACAACGCCGTTCCACCGCTCCCCCGCTCTGACACTCTCTCCATTTTGACGCCAACGACTGCGCCCCGATCTACGCCTACATGCCGGTATGCCTCCTCTCCACTCAAGCATCGTTGAAGTCCCTTCCCCGACACGAGGCTCCCCTTCTATTTCTCCTCGCTGAATCCCTCTTCGGCAGCGGGCAGCGCCGACGCCATCACCGACGCCGATGCCGACCGCCGCTTCTGCTCACTGCGGGAGCTCCAGAATTACTTGCCCCTGTCTGTTTCGGGCCGGAGAGCCTCATGCCATAAACCAGGTTTGATATTTTCAATGTATTTGCCTTTGCTGTATTTGCATTCCATTTGTTTTTTTGCTACATAAAAAAAACTTCTATATGTAAATTAAATAATTTGTTTTGGTTCTGGCAACCGGTCAAGTTGGTGCATTCAGACTTGTTATTATTTAATGTAAAAGCTCTATCATTGATATCTCCCTTAAATTTTATAATGATTCCAGGTTTGCTCTTTTAATTTCTGTGATGAATCCACGTTAGTCTGCAGGAAAGACAACGAGTGCAAATATCTGCACAACAAAACTCCAACAAGGTACTGCCTGTTGGTAATTGACCAGGTTGATCGGGTCAACAGGTCAAAATCTCTTATGGTGGTATTTATGTATTATGTTTCGGTGCATTTAATATGAGAGAAAGAGATTGTATTTATTAGGAGAGAATTTTTTTGTTTGTTTTTTGTTTTGCCTGTATAAAGGCCCCTCATGTACTTATTTGATGTAATGTTGAAAAGTGAAAAACTTCCTAAGCTTTAAGTGAGTTTTGAGAGAGAGCGTTGCAGCGCTGGTGAGGTTGCCGAGCGAGTAGGAGAGGTAGCCGGGTGAAGTGGTGTTGATCCCGCCGAGGGCGTTGGTGGTCTCGCCGGCGAGTAGTTAGTCTCGCTGGGAAGGTGCTCGCGAGGAAAGGTCTCACCGTGTGGAGATCTCGCCGGGCGAGTAGAAGCTTAGCCGAGCGGGTAGGAGTTGCCGACGAGTGAGTGTTCTTCCCGGGAAGGGGCTCGCGTGTGTTAAGCTCGGCGTTGTCGTGTGGTGTTCTCGCCAGAAGGGCGTGAGTAGCCGGCGTTGAGTGGTGTAATTCTCGCGAGCTAGCAAAGGTTCTCGCCGTAGTTGTTCTCGCGGGTAGGTGGTCTCGACCGGGTCGGTCTCGCCGGTGTACTACTCACGCGAGTAGTATTGATCTCGGCGGGTGGGCGTTGGTGGTGTAGAAGTGTAGTAGGATTTTTCTTGGAGAGGAGAAGCGGGGACCCATACACGTTTCCAACAAGTGGTATCAGAGGGAGGTTGGACCCCCCCCCCCCCCCCGGGAAGTTCTTGTGTCTAGAAGAAATGGAGATGGGAAGTGGAATGTCGGGGCAAGTCCCCAAGTTGGCCAAAACGAACTATGGAAACTGGAGTAAAAAAATGTGAGTGCTACACGCCTCCAAAGAGTTATGGGAGATAGTTGAAGAACACAAAGAAAAACTTTGATTAGCAAGGAGCAAAATTCGTTGCTAATTAGATAAACTTGTTGCCAATTTTAATTAGAAAGGAATTTAGAAATGAAAAAAAATTGTAACTAATATGGTCCTAGCTAAATTTAGCAAAGAATTTATTTCTTTCTAATTAGCAAGGATTTTTTAGGAAGGAATTCTTTTGATACTAATGTTTTGTCTTTTATATTATTATTTGGTTAAATTTAAATAATATTTATAAACAAAAAAATAGTTTTAAATATGAACTTATTGAGAATCGAACCAGAAACCTCTCATAAATAATTTCCTTACCTAACCAACCCTCCTAATTGACTAATTCGTTTATAAGTGACGGTAATATATATATATACATATATTATAAAAAATACATACATATATATATGGTTATTTATTTATACATACATATATATATATATATTTATTGTTTAATATATATAGTTTATTATATATAATTATTTATATATATCGTTATTTCTATATATTATATATATTTATATATTTATGTATATTTTATATTTGTTTATTTATTTATATATTCTATTATATATTTATTTATTTCTCGTTGGAGTAAGACGGGGAGATCGCACTGGAGTGTGACGAGCTCTGCAGGGAGATCATGCGGGAGAGTGATGATCTTGGCAGGGGAGCAGTATCAGGATGAGAATGAGGATATAAAGGGCTTCTTTAATTTGTTTAAGAACTTATAATATATATTTTTTATTAAAACTGAGATAAAAATATTTGGAGGGAATTTAATCTTTCTCTCCATAAATATTTAATCTAAAATAATTAGTATAGAAATTTTGAAAGAAATATTTCGTTTCTACTTAGCAACAAATATTTTGCAACAAATTAATTCGTAGCTATTTTTGCAACGAATTTTTTCGTGTCTATTTTTGTAGGTAAAAACAAATATCATATACCTTGCTAAATTCGATGCTAATTAGCAATAAATTATTTATCCTTCCCAAGTTTCGTTGCTAAATAGAGTTTTTCTTGTAGTGGAGGGAGTCGAGGTGCTTACTGTTGAAGCGGAGGCAACGTTGAATAACGCTCAGAAGATAGCGTTGAGGGAAGCAAAGAAGCGGGACAAGAAGGCCCTATTCCTATTGTACCAAGGAGTTGATGAGGCGACGTTTGAGAAGATCTCATATGCAGGGACATCGAGAGAAGCATGGGAGATAATGCAACGCTCCATGCAGGGAGTTGACAAAGCAAAGAAAGTGAAGATGTAATCTCTTCGAGCTTAATATGAGGTGTTTAAGATGTAGAGCTCAGAGAGAGTTGGTGACTATGTGACCCGTCTGCGGACGCTCACAAACGAGATTGTTGGGTACATTGGAAAATGTGTACCTGATTTGAAGAAGTCCAATTTAGCTCAATGATATACATCAAGGTGTATTTGATGTTGTTTTGAGTTGACATGTGCAGGTGAAAAAGTGTTAAAGAATGCAGAAAAATATTCTAAGTCCATGTGTCGACACCTGAAGAAACAATGCTGACACTTCAGAATATTTGTGTCGACACTTGAAAGAAGCTGTGTCGACACAGAGAAAGATAGTCGACCACATTTGTGTCGACACTGGGAAGCAGTGTCGACTCACAGGAAGATAGTCGACCACATTTATGTCAACACTGGGAAGCAGTGTCGACTAACTAAAAGATAGTCGATCTCGACACAGAAGGAGATAGTCGACCACATTTATGTCGACACTGGGAGGCTGTATAGACACAATGAGACAGAGTCGACACATTTTGGCAGAGTCAACAATTGATGTGTCGACACCTGAAGGCAGTGTCGACACATACTGAGTTCTGAATCTACAACAACTGTGTCGACACACAGGACTTGTGTCGACACACTGCAAAGTCAAGACCAAGTTATTTTCTGAAGAAAGATGAAGTGTTGAGTCGACATAAATTCTCTGTGTCGACTCATTCTCAAAATAAAGTTCTGAAGAAGCTGTGTCGACTTAAAGGCAAACTTGTAGACATCATCAAAGGTTGTGTCGACACCAAAGTTACTTGTGTCGACACATATAGACAGTTGGTCTCGACACTTCCTAACAGTCTGTCTCAATACATTGCTGACCAAGACTAAGGCACAGGATCTATTTGAAGACTTGACAGCTGTGGGTTGCAGCCAGTTAACTGATGTTGTCAGACTTGTCAGAAGACAGTTATAAACCGAATCAGCCGGTTACCATTAAGAAGGTCTATAAATAGACAGATTCAGGGGGAAGAAAAGATGATTGTACTTTGGCAATCAAATTGAGAAATCAAATCAAGAAGGAGTAATACACTAAAGAAGATCTTCATCAGAAGATCTAAGAAGACGATCTCAGGATCGATCTAAGAAGAGTTCTAACAAGAATTCAGAAGTATCATCAAAGGTGTTAGATAGAGAGGGATCCACCCATTTTGAAGAAGAAGAAGGAAGCCATCAGTGGTTTCTCAAGAAGCTGTTTGGAAATCAACTCAGCTAAGTTCAGATTCAAGAAGCTTTGAAGAAAGCTCAGATTCAGTTGATTTCATCAGCTGATCAAGAATTGTCTTGTCCTCTTCTCTCTCAACAAAGGCAAGACATTAAAACTTCTTTTCTAAATTTTTGTAGGATCTGTTTTACACAGATCTGTGTTGTAAGCCTGTGATATAAAGGCTGAGTGTAGGAGAGTTGATCTCTGAGTGGTAGGGCTGTTTGCCTGAGTGTAGGAGAAGGTTCTTCTCTGAGTTGTAGGCCTTGTGGCAAGGCTGAGGTAGGGCAGTTGTGCCTGAGTTGTAGGAACCTATCCAGGCTCTGAGCTGTAGGATCTGAGGATCTGAGAATAGTGGAAGTTTGGCCGAATCTAGCATACTGCTAGATAGGTGAAGGGGGAAAGTGGATGTACCCAAACCTTGGGGAACCACTATAAAACATTGTGCAATCTGTGATGTTTGAATTTCTGTGATTGCTGTGCTGAATGTTTTAATTCTGTGATTGAATTCTGCCTAAAAGTATAAACAAGCAATTAGAACTTATTCACCCCCCCTCTAAGTGTTTTAGGTTGTCTTGAAAGTAAAACTATCAAGTGGTATCAGAGGGAGGTTCCTCAAAAAGAACTTAACAGTCTGAGGTAGATCTGAAAGGTAGAATCAAGAGTCAAGAAGATGGGTTCTGAAGAGAATCATAAGGAGCTAGGGTCTATGAAATTACCCATATCCAAGAAGGAAATCTTTGGAATTTGGAAAGAAAGAGTCAGGTTATTTATGGAGGCATCTGACCCAAGAATATACATCGCAGTTCAGGAAGGACCTTTCATTCCAATGAAGGTATCAGTTCTTGATGCTAATATTCAAACTCCAAAGAGTTATTCTGAAATGACCAAGGATGATATCATTTTGGCAACTATGGACAAGAGAGCACAAAATATTATTGTGAGTGCCATAGATGATTCTACATTTCAGAATCTGATTTACTGTAAGACCTCCAAAGAAATGTGGGACACATTGATTGTCTACATGGAGGGATCAGAAGAAGTAAGGCAGGACAAGAAATCTATGCTCAATCAGGAATATGAAAGTTTTAGACAAGGAAAATCTGATAGCATAACTGAGTGCTATAAGAAATTCTATAGAATTGTGAATGAGCTAATGTCCTATGGAAGAGTCTTCAGTACTTATGAACTGAATGACAAATTCTTGAGATCCTTAACAAAGGATTGGACACAAAGATCTGTGCCATAAGAGAAGTGGCTAAATTGGCAGAGATCTCTCCTCCCACCTTGTTTGGAAAGCTGTTATCCAATGAAATGCAACTTTTGGTGAGGAAGGAGGAGGAAAAGAATTCAAGAGGAGAGCATAGAGAAAAGACTGTGGCATTCAATGCAGAAGCCACCAGAAAGAATAGGAGGATATCACCATCCTCTCCTAAGGAAATTGCAGAAGTCAGTTCTGAAAATTCAGATGATCAGAGTTCAGAAAGCTGTGATTCAGATGCAGACTTTGCTGCATTCACAAGGCAATTCCAAAGGTTCTTGAAAAAGAAGCAGTGGAAGTCTAAGCCCTCCACTTTAGAGCAAGTTGATGACTATTATCAGAAGAAAAAGTCATCAAGGAAAGAAAAGAGCAGATCAAAGCCCAGCAAAGCCACTACTTCAAAGATTGTCTGCTATTGTTGCAATAGGCCTGGACATGTAGTGGCTGACTGTCCTGATAAGAGAAAGGAGTCTTCAGACATGAAGAAGACTCATCAAAAGGGCAAGAAGGAGAAATCCTTTGTTGCAAAGAAGGGTAAGAGCCTAACAGATCAGTCAACTTTAGAGTCAGAATCTGAAGCAGAAGCATATATTGGACTATATGCTGTATCTGAAGAAGAGGAGTTTCTGCAGTTGCTAGACTTCATCAATGAACAAGAGGATCATCAGTGCATGGGACTGATGGCAGGATCAGAAGAGGACATATGCCAGAATCAGTCTGGTCCTAATAAGGTACAATGTCCTTCTATGAAATCTGTTTGTAGTACAAGTACAGAATCAGCTACATCTGCATCAAGTGATGTAGATGCATCTGAATCTGAAGGAGATGTCTATCAATTGATAGATAAGTATGGGGACTTCTTGCAGGCCCTTAAGAAAAGCAAGAACCTGGTTAAATCTCAGGCTCATGAAATTGCTGAACTAAGGGTAGCTGCAACTGAGTTAGAGAAAGTAATTGATCAAAAGTTAAATGAAATTGCCAAGCTGAAAAATATAACTATTATTCAGATGGGCACAATTAATTATACCAATGATCAAGTGAAGGGTCTGGAGGCCAGACTAAGAATTGAAAAAGATTTAGTGGCTAGTTACTCTAAGTCAAAGTCTGTCTTACCCTTGATTGATGAATTTGTGAATCAAAAGGGTAAGGCAGGATTAGGATTCAAAGGTAACTCCAGGGCTGGCCGTTTCAAGAGGAAAGGCAAAGCTCCTGTCAAGCCACTGAACTTTTCAGTCCCTATTAAGTTTAGAAAGGTGCAAGTGCCTTCTAATCAATATGATCATGAAAATATTCATGGTCATATTAAGACAAATGTTCTGAAAAACAAAGGTGTAAATGCCAACAGGCCTACCCATGTTCATAAACCCAATGGTTATAAAAAATCAGTGGGTGAAGTTGCTGCAGCACCAGCAATGGACAGAAATTCTTTTGTCAAGGAAGTATCTAGATCTAGATACAACAAGTTTGAATGTTGGTGCTGTGGCAAGAGAGGCCATTTTGCACTAGACTGCTGGTATAACACAAGTGTTAGAAAGAACAATAGTCTACCTGATAGAAGAGATAATGGTAGCTTTGTTAATGCTAACCTGAACCAAGGACCCAAGACTTACTTGGGTTCTAAGGATAAGTAAATCTGTGTTGCAGGATAATCCAAGTAGCCATGCCCCTATATGGTACTTGGATAGTGGTTGTTCCAGGCACATGACTGGAACAAAGGGGCTGTTGAAGGAGTATTCATCTGTCAAAGATGGACCTAAAGTGATCTTTGGTGGATCTGAAAAAGGAGTCATCAAAGGGTTTGGTAACATTTCTTCTAACCTAATTACTATCACCCAAGTGGCTTATGTAAAAGGTTTGAAACATAATCTAATAAGCATAAGCCAGTTGAGTGATTTAGGATATGACATTTCATTTGTTAAGGATGGATATCATATCAAAAGGTCATGTGATCAAGAGATCATTTTGACTGGGTATAGGAAGAGAAATGTATATTGTCTTAATTTTGTATGTGAGAACAAGGCTTCTCCCATCTGTCTTATAGCTGATGACAATGCTTCTCATTGTGTTAAGTGGCACAAGAGATTGGCTCATCTTAACTACAAGACAATTGGCCAACTCTTTAGCAAAGAGTTAGTGAGGAATGGTCCTCAAGTTAAGTGTATAAAGGATGGAATATGCTCAGCTTGTCAAAAGGGCAAGCAGACAAAATCCTCCTTTCAAAGCCTTGAAAACAAGGATTCTGTGAGGTGCTTATACCTCTTGCATATGGATCTTTTTGGTCCTATGCCAGTTCATAGTCTAGGTAGGAAGGTCTACACTTTTGTGGTTGTAGATGACTATTCTAGATTTACATGGGTGTTCTTTTTGAGACAGAAATCTGAAACCCCAAGTGTCTTACTTAATTTTGTAAAGCAAATTCAGAATGAACTGAATAGTACAGTGGTCAAAATCAGAAGTGACCATGGTACTGAGTTTCAATCTGAAAGCATGACAAAGTTATGTGAAGACTTTCGGATTTTCCAAGAGTTCTCCTCACCAAGAACACCTCAGCAAAATGGAATTGCTGAAAGAAAGAATAGAACATTAATTGAAGCTGGTAGAACTCTATTGAGTGACACCTCACTACCAGAATATTTCTGGGCTGAGGCTGTAAACACTGTTTGTCATGTGATCAATAGGGCTTCTATCACCAAGAGCCACAAAAAGACTCCCTATGAGATTATGAAAGGTAGAAAACCAAATCTATCCTACTTCAGAATCTTTGGTTGCAAATGCTATATACTTAACAATGGTAAGTCATATTTGACTAAGTTTGCTGCCAAATCCCAGGATGGGATATTTGTTGGGTACAGCACAAATAGTAAGGCCTATAGAATCTTCAACTTGACTACTCAAGTTGTTGAAGAATCTGTACATGTTGTGTTTGATGAAACAAGAATAATCAACTGTGAGTTGTCTTGTAGATCAAATGACTCAACAGGTATAAGCAAAAGGATGGACAAGCTCTCCATTGCTGAAGCTTCAAGGGAAGATGGAGTATTGGAAAATGAAGGCTATTGTCCAGGGGGAGTACAAGATTCAATAGAAGATGAAGAAAACCAAGAGGTTCAGCATAATGAAGGAGCTGGAGATGTTCAACCAGAAGGGAGTCTTCCTCCAGCTACAAGACATTTAAGAGACCATCCAACTGATCAGATAATAGGTGATCCAAGACAGGGAGTGCAGACTAGAAGCAGAAGTCAAAGCACAGTTCTGCATTCAAGTTTCCTGTCACAAATGGAGCCTAAGAAGTTTGAAGAAGCCATCCAAGACCTGCACTGGACTGATGCTATGCAAGAGGAGCTGAATCAATTCAGAAGGTACAACGTCTGGGAGCTTGTTCCTAAACCAAGAGGCCACAATATAATTGGGACAAAATGGATCTACAGGAACAAGTTGGATGAGAATGGAGTAATAGTGAAAAATAAAGCAAGATTGGTTGCTAAAGGATACAGGCAGGAAGAAGGGATTGACTTTGATCAAACCTTTGCCCCAGTAGCAATGCTGGAGGCAATCAGAATGTTCCTTGCCTATGCAGCCTATCAAGACTTCAAGGTATACCAAATGGATGTGAAGTCAGCATTTCTGAATGGTGATCTTAAAGAAGAAGTATATGTAGAGCAGCCAACAGGTTTTGTAGATCCTCTTAAACCTGATTATGTTTATAAGCTTAGAAAAGCTTTGTATGGGTTAAAGCAAGCCCCAAGGGCCTGGTATGAAACCCTGTCTACTTTCCTTATTGAGAATAAATTCTCAAGAGGAAAAATAGACAAAACTCTATTCCTTAGGGAATCCAAAGGCAAGATCATCTTAGTTCAGATCTATGTTGATGACATAATCTTTGGATCTACTGAAAAAACCTTTGTAAAAAGTTTGCCAAACTTATGCAAGGGAAGTTTGAGATGAGCAGTATGGGGGAACTGAAGTTCTTCTTGGGACTCCAAGTAAGACAGACTGATGATGGCTTGTCCATATCCCAGTCAAAGTTTACCAAAGAATTAATTAAGAAGTATGGTATGGAGTCATCCTCCATTATGAGAACTCCTATGGGAACAAGTATGCCTATATGCAAAGATGATGCAGGTAAACCTGTTGATGAGACTTTGTATAGAGGAATAGTTGGTTCTCTACTATATCTCACAGCTAGTACACCAGATATTATGTATGCTACATGTGTCTGTGCTAGGTACCAAGCCTGCCCTAAAGAGTCTCATTATTCTGCAGTCAAAAGGATTCTGAGATATCTTAAGGGCACACCTAATCTAGGCCTTTGGTACCCTAGGAATAGAGATTTTCTACTAACAGGTTATTCAGATGCAGACTTTGCAGGCTGTAGAGAGGATAGGAAGAGTACAACAGGTACTTGTCAATTCTTGGGAGGAAGATTGATATCTTGGAGTAGTAAGAAGCAGACCAGTGTGGCTATATCTACAGCTGAGTCAGAATATGTTGATGCTGGCAGCTGCTGTGCACAACTATTATGGATACAGCATCAGCTTAAAGATTATGGTATCCAAGTAAGTAGAACACCTTTTTTGTGTGATTCTAAGAGTGCAATTTCTATTGCTAATAATCCTGTTTCTCATAGTAGAACTAAGCATATAGAAATTAAATACCATTTTCTTAGAGATCATGTAGAAAGAGAAGACATCACATTGGAATTTGTTAAGACAGATTATCAAATAGCAGATGTATTCACTAAGCCTCTGGATGAAACAAAATTCAATAAATTTAAAATTGAATTAGGCATGCTGACCATTGATTAGATTATTAACAAACTTACAAATAACATATTAGATTATCAAATGGTCTCAAGTGGTGTTGACAGAAACAGAAATTGGCTAAGTAAAATAGTGTCGACACATTCAGTGATAATGTGTCAACTCAGTGAAGTAATGTCAACAAGGCAAAAATATTGTGTCGACACAGAGAATATGTGTCGACACTTAAGAATTAAATTGTCAACTTATCAAGGAATGTAGTGTCGACTTCACCAGAATAGTGATGTCGACACTTACAAATTTTGTGTCGACACTTATCCTAAGAGTCGACACAGATTTTCTGTTACTCTACTATATCTCTCAGGTGTCGACATATCCATAATTGGTGTCGACACATAGTAGACAGATTGTTGTCAAGACAATAGAAGTTTGTGTCGACACATTCCATCTGTGTCGACACATATAGACTGTTTTTTGCCCGCCTTTTGATCTTCTTTCAATAGAAGGTATAAATAGGTCAAGAACTTATTCAGTCGACACGCTTACAAGGTTTTCGAGACTGAAACCCTGTGTCAACTTTCTCTCTCTCTCTCTCTTCTCTCAAGCTTTCTCACCTTAACAATGGCTCCAAAGATTGAAGACAACGTCAATGAAGGTTATGAGTTAGTAAGGAATGCCTTTGCCGAAGCCCCAACAGATGTTCAACGAGTTATCTCTCTTATTTCCGAATCCGGATTAGAGTTCATAGTTTTTGAACCTTCCAAGATATGGAAGAAGGAGGTGCATGAATTCTTTAACTCTGCATCAATAGGTTCAGATATTCTCAAGATCAAGTCCAATGTTTATGGGACGACAGTGAAGATTACCCCAAGAAGTCTAAGGAAGATTCTACATTTACCAATAATTGAGAATGAAGAAGAAGTCCCTGCTTCTAAGTTAAGGGAGGCTATCCAATGGTGCGGATTGGATCCCACTCTGAATGGAGCTGCTTTCAACAGGAAAGGGATGAATCAGCAAGGGAAATTTCTGTCTGAAGTAGTTAGCAAGGTGATTCTGTGCAAACCAGGGGGACATGATAGGATTTCAGCCTATATATTCAGCCTCATGACCAGAATTGTGTTTATAATTCCAACAGATTGGTCAGCTGTAATCTTTGAAAAGATCAAGGAAGGAATAAAGAAGCCAAATCTGGCTAGAATTATGAGTTTATATCTGAATAGAGTGATCCCTGAGGTAATGCAACACCTGCCAGGAACAAAGATCAATCACATGAGAAAGATGGATATGAGATTATTTTCTAGGTGGGATAGGGTGCTGTCAAAGGATGTGCCTGATGAGAGCAGGCAGGACACCCCAGTGAAATCCTCTTCTCATGCTCAAGATATTAAGCAGCTTCAAGAAGAACAAGAGAGGAAGCAGGATGAAGATCACCCTGTGTGTACTCCAGCCCAGCAAGACACTATACCTGCACAGATGCAGGGGGAGCAAGCTCATTCTCCTGCCCAGAATGAATCTACTCCTAATCATGTGCAGGGGGAGCAAGTGTACTCACCTGCCCAGGACATCACCAATACTGAACAAGTACAGGGGGAGAAGATGTCAGACCCAGTGCAAGAGGCAGTACAAATTGATATCTCCAAAGATCTGAATATAGAGGATCCAATTGATACATCTTATGTTCAAGCTCAGAAGGAATATACTCTAGATGAGTTATTTCCTAATGTTGACATTACTACTGATAGAGTAGAGGAGGGGCAAGATATTGAGAAGGCCCTTGACATGGAGATAGAAATTGAGAAGGAGCAAATGGTTGAGGGGGAGTCTGTGCATGTTGAGACTGAACAACATGGCACTGAGACTGATATTCCTCCTCCTCCTCAAGAAAGAGTTCAAGTTGATAGTTCATCTGAATCTGAGACTGAAGAAGACAGAATGGCTAAGAAGAGAAAACTTGTTGTCTTCAAAAGAAAGAGCAAAGGTTATAAGCAGGCTCTACAGACTACAACTCCACCATCTCATTCTGACTTTAATTATAACAAATTTATGGTTGATTTGCAAGTTAAGCTAGATGAACATAGATTGGCTGTTGAAAAATATGTTGATGAGAGCAATAAGTCCCTTCAATTTGACTTGGCTCAGGATATAAAGTCAATTCGATTTGAAATCAATATGCACAAGAAGGAAATGACAGATTGCTTCCACAAAGGAGGTAATGCTGTAGTATTCTTGGCTAAACAACGGCAGTCCATTATTACCAAGGCAGATGATATAGCACTGAAGCAAGGCTATGTTCTTACCAATCAGATAAACATGAATGCAAATCTTGAAGACACTCACAATGAGATTCTTAATGAGTTGAAAAAGACTACTACTGAAGGGCAAACTGAAGAAAGAGCAAAAGAGATGGAAGAATTTGATAAGAAACTTCAAGATGCAATTGAATCAGTTAAAACTGCTATCACTACCTCTCAAAAGGACATATCTGACAAGCTTCAAAAGTTAAAACCATTTTTTAAAGAGGGTGTGAATTATCTGGATGGCTAGATCAGATTTCAGAAGGAAGATCTAAGAGATCATATTACCAGAGAAGCCATAAAGGGGGAGAGGTTGTTAGTTCATGCTGGCTCAGAGCACACCAAATGTGTGACAAATAGTATTCGAGCCACATTGGGATATCCACCTTTGTGTGATGATGCTATGGTGGCTGAGTCAGGAATCCAAACAGGTCTACTTGAAGGCAATCAACCTGAGGTTGCCCAAGTCATTTACCCTCCTCCAGATTTTGATATGATTGATCAGCAAGTTCAAGATATATATAGCCCTCCAAAGGAGGTTAACAGGGTTGTTATTGAGAAAGTGGATAAGGCTGAGGCCAATTTGAAAGAACAGCAAGATGCTCTACTATCCAAGAAGAAATTTAGAGAGCAGGCTGAACTTAAGCCAGATTTTGAGCAGTGGAGCCCTACTTCAAGAAATATTATACTCACTGCATGGAAGGCTGTAAAAGACCAAGTACATGAAAGAGGGAAGTGGTATAATGAAATGGAATGGCAAAAGCATGAAGCTAGGCAAGAGGCTATAGTACAGTTCAGAAGAAAAGCCAAGCTGGGTAGGCTGCCACTAGATGCTCAGGAGCCGAGCAAGTACTTTCCAAAGCCCTATCATTACTTTGAAAGGCAAAGGCTCAAGGAAGAAGCTCTAAAGAAAGCTGAGCTAAAAGGCAAGAAGCCACCTGAAGTTGCAGAAGCTCCTGTGAAGGCTCAAATCCAATCTGGCAAAGGGATTGTCATAAGAGAGCCTGATCAGTCTTAGTTCTAAGTTCTTTCAAAAAAATATTTTGTAATGTTTTGATCATTCAATATAAAAATCTGTAATCAAACATTACCAAGTTATAAACAAAATTTTGTTTGGAATCATATAATGTTCATTCTGTGATGGATTGTTATTATTTTGTTTGGAATCATATAATGTTCATTCTGTGATGGATTGTTAGTATTTTGTTTATATTAAGTATTCCTGTTATGTCATATATCATCATTTTATACTTTTTATAAATGGTGTATATCATTGGCTATAAGGGTTATGACTTCTCCAAATAGGGGGAGATTGTTGGGTACATTGGAAAATGTGTACCTGATTTGAAGAAGTCCAATTTAGCTCAATGATATACATCAAGGTGTATTTGATGTTGTTTTGAGTTGACATGTGCAGGTGAAAAAGTGTTAAAGAATGCAGAAAAATATTCTAAGTCCATGTGTCGACACCTGAAGAAACAATGCTGACACTTCAGAATATTTGTGTCGACACTTGAAGGAAGCTGTGTCGACACAGAGAAAGATAGTCGACCACATTTGTGTCGACACTGGGAAGCAGTGTCGACTCATAGGAAGATAGTCGACCACATTAATGTCAACACTGGGAAGCAGTGTCGACTAACTAAAAGATAGTCGACCTCGACACAGAAGGAGATAGTCGACCACATTTATGTCGACACTGGGAGGCTGTGTCGACACAATGAGACAGAGTCGACACATTTTGGTAGAGTCAACAATTGATGTGTCGACACCTGAAGGCAGTGTCGACACATACTGAGTTCTGAATCTACAACAACTGTGTCGACACACAGGACTTGTGTCGACACACTGCAAAGTCAAGACCAAGTTATTTTCTGAAGAAAGATGAAGTATTGAGTCGACATAAATTCTCTGTGTCGACTCATTCTCAAAATAAAGTTCTGAAGAAGCTGTGTCGACTTAAAGGCAAACTTGTCGACATCATCAAAGGTTGTGTCGACACCAAAGTTACTTGTGTCGACACATATAGACAGTTGGTCTCGACACTTCCTGACAGTCTATCTCAACACATTGCTGACCAAGACTAAGGCACAGGATCTGTTTGAAGACTTGACAGCTGTTGGTTGCAGCCAGTTAACTGATGTTGTCAGACTTGTCAGAAGACAGTTATAAACCGAATCAGCCGGTTACCATTAAGAAGGTCTATAAATAGACAGATTCAGAGGGAAGAAAAGAGGATTGAACTTTGGCAATCAAATTGAGAAATCAAATCAAGAAGGAGTAATACACTAAAGAAGATCTTCATCAAAAGATCTAAGAAGACGATCTCAGGATCGATCTAAGAAGAGTTCTAACAAGAATTCAGAAGTATCATCAAAGGTGTTGGATAGAGAGGGATCCACCCATTTTGAAGAAGAAGAAGGAAGCCATCAGTGGTTTCTCAAGAAGCTGTTTGGAAATCAACTCAGCTAAGTTCAGATTCAAGAAGCTTTGAAGAAAGCTCAGATTCAGTTGATTTCATCAGCTGATCAAGAATTGTCTTGTCCTCTTCTCTCTCAACAAAGGCAAGACATTAAAACTTCTTTTCTAAATTTTTGTAGGATCTGTTTTACACAGATCTGTGTTGTAAGCCTGTGATATAAAGGCTGAGTGTAGGAGAGTTGATCTCTGAGTGGTAGGGCTGTTTGCCTGAGTGTAGGAGAAGGTTCTTCTCTGAGTTGTAGGCCTTGTGGCAAGGCTGAGGTAGGGCAGTTGTGCCTGAGTTGTAGGAACCTATCCAGGCTCTGAGCTATAGGATCTGAGGATCTGAGAATAGTGGAAGTTTGGCCGAATCTAGCATACTGCTAGATAGGTGAAGGGGGAAAGTGGATGTACCCAAACCTTGGGGAACCACTATAAAACATTGGGCAATCTGTAATGTTTGAATTTCTGTGATTACTGTGCTGAATGTTTTAATTCTGTGATTGAATTCTGCCTAAAAGTATAAACAAGCAATTAGAACCTATTCACCCCCCCCCCTCTAGGTGTTTTAGGTTGTCTTGAAAGTAAAACTATCAGAGATGAAGAGGTATGGGGAGGTGACTGATGATGTCAGTTTCATGGAGAAGCTCCTGCGATCTATGTCAAAGAAGTTCAGGCATGTGGTAGTAGACATAGAGGAGTCAGAGGATCACATCGTGATGACAGTAGATGAGCTTGTTGGCTCGCTACAAGCCCACGAGTATCGGATGTTGCAAGATGATGAGGAGTCGAGTGGCTTGGGGAAAGCACTCCAGACTCAGCTTAACTTTGGGGAGAGCTCAGGAAGAGGAGGAGGCTAGCGTGGCTGAGGCTACCAAGGAAGAGGTAGAGGAGGAAGAGGTGGAAGAGACTTCGGAAGAAACCAGTACAACCAGAAGGAGATAAGACAACCTCAGGGTTGGAGACACGACGCAAGAGGAAGAGGAAGAGGCCAAGGAAGAGGCCAAGGCAGAGGACAAGGAAGGGACCAGAGAAGAGGTCAAGGAAGAGGAAGAGGAGATATGTCCCAGACTCAATGTAACAACTGTAACATGTTCAGGCATATGAGCTACGATTGTTGGGCTTCAAGGAAGGGAGGAGAAGCCAACCACTATGCAAAGGCAAGTAATACAGGTGGTGACCCGATTATGTTCCTTACCATCCAAGGTACTGTAGGAGGGAGGAACGGAGTGTGGTACTTGGACACTAGCGCAAGTAACCACATGTGTGGAGATAAGGAGCTGCTCACCGGCCTTGAGGAAAATAATGGTGAAGTCATCTTTGGCGAATCCTCGAAGATATCTATGGAAGGAAGAGGAGTGATAGCAGTCACGATGAATGGGAAGGAGGTGCATATCAATGATGTCTTCTATGCGCCGGGCTAGAAGAGTAACATCCTAAGTCTTGGGCAGCTAGTGGAGAAGGGCTATCGTGTCCTGTTGAGGGATATCACCTTAGCTATGAAGGATAGTCAAGGAAGAGAGGTGGTGAGAGTGAAAATGGCAATGAATCGCCTCTTTCCTCTAAGTATGGATGCCAAGGAGACGGCATGTCTTGCGAAGACAGGAGAAGAAGAGGAAGCTTGGCTGTGGCACTACCGGATGGGCCATCTGGGGTTCACAGGCCTGAAGTTACTATCCCACTCTAAGATGGTAGAAGGGTTGCCTATGATCATGCCTCCTCAGAAGGTATGTGAGGCATGTACCAAAGGAAAGCAGAAGATAGAAACGTTCGAGGGTGGAAAGTCCCGGAGGATGACAAGGCAGTTGGAGCTATTTCATTCGGACATAGCAGGTCTGTTTGAGATGACCTCAGTTGGAGGCAGTAGATACTACATTACCTTCACGGATGACTACAGTCAGAAGGGTTGGGTGTACTTTTTGAGGGAGAAGGCCGAGGCGCTTGACAAATTCAAGGAGTTCAAGACAATTGCTGAGAAGGAGAGTGGGAAGCCACTAAAGGTGCTCAGGACAGATAGAGGTGGGGAGTATATCTCGAGGCTGTTTGATGACTTCTATAGAGAGTGGGGGATATCTCACCAGCTGATGGCGGCGTACTCACCTCAGCAGAATGGAGTAGCGGAGAGGAAGAACCTGACCATCATGAATATGGCAAGGAGTATGGTGAAAGGCAAGGGGTAGCTGAAGAAGTTTTAGGCGGAAGCAGTATAGGTGGCTGTGTACTTGCTAAACCGATGCCCAACGAAGAGTGTGAAGTTGAAGACTCCGTTCGAAGCATGGTGTGGGTGGAAGCCAAGTTTGAATCACCTAAGGATCTTCAGGTGTGTGGCTTATGCCCACGTCCCGGACAAGAGGAGGAAGAAGCTGTATGACAGAAGTGAGAGGTGCATCTTTGTAGGCTACGCTCTAGATAGCAAAGCTTACAAGTTATACAACCCGGTGACAGAGAAGACTATCATCTCAAGGGATGTGATGTTTGAGGAAAGCAGCAGCTGGAGCTGGGATGAAGAGGTGAGGAACATCAAGGGGATATTCTTCGATGATGATGAAGAAGAGGGTGGTCAGGGAGATGAAACTGAGATGGGTGGAGCTGAGCCACCATCACCACCCAGCAGGGAGTCAGGGGGAGCTCTCACCCCTTTCTAAAGTGGAACAAGTACCAACAAAGGTGGATCTGGTGGAGCTAGCACCAGCGGAATAAAGGATGATCGTCCTCAACCTCGGATGAGGAGGTTGGAGGAGATCTATGGGGAGACGACTCCAACACATAACAATATTTCATTATATTTCTTATTTGCAGATGTTGAGCTGTACTCTTACGAAGAAGCCGCCTAAGAAAAAACTTGGAGAAAGGGGATGGATGTGGAGATCGCCTCCATCAAGAAGAATGACACTTGGAAGCTGGTGGATCCACCTGTAGGCCAAAAACCCCTCGGGGTGAAGTGGGTCTATAAGGTGAAGAAGAATAAAGATGGAGGCGTGGAGAAGCATAAGGCGCGGCTAGTCGTGAAGGGCTACCGCCATGTCCAGGGTGTGAACTATGATGAGGTCTTCGCACCAGTGGCGCAGATAGACACCATCAGGTTGATCATCACGCTAGCAACACATCATGGGTGGAAGATAATATAGATGGACGTGGTCTCTGCTTACTTGAATGGCTACCTGGAGGAGGATGTGTATATCGAGCAGCCTCAAGGATATGCGGTGAAGGGGCAGGAGAGAAAAGTCTGCAAGCTGGACAAGGCTCTTTATGGGCTGAAGCAGGGAGCTAGAGCCTGGAATGGAAGGATAAATGATTACCTGCAGAAGCATGGCTATCAAAAGAGCCCGCATGAATATGCACTCTACACCAAGGTAGATAAGGATGTCGGCATGATGATAGTGTGCCTATACATGGATGATATGATCTTTACGGGGAACAACACTTCGATGTATGAGGAGTTCAGAGGAATGATGAAGAGTGAGTTTGAGATGACAGACTTGGGAGAACTAAGCTACTTCTTGGGGGTAGAAGTGCAGCAGAGAGAAGACGGGATCTTCATCTCTCAGAAGAAGTACACTGAGGAGATATTAAAAAAGTTCAGGATGGAGAGTAGCAAGCCTATCTCCACTCCTGCAGATCCAGGGCTGAAGCTAAGTAAGGAGTCGAAGGAAGGGGCGGTGGACTCCAAATTATTCAAAAGCTTTGTGGGGAGTCTACGCTACTTGACCTTCACCCGACTAGACATCATGTATGCGGTCGGGGTGGTGAGCAGACATATGGAAGAACCGAAGGAAGACCACTTCACGGCGGCGAAGAGGATCCTGAGGTATATAAATGGGACAAGAGGCCACAGGCTGAAGTATTGATAAGTAAAGTTTGTTTTAAAGAAGATAAATTTGGTTTTATATAATCTTTTAAGTATATAAGTCTATCTCTTTTTACTTACTTATATCCTGTGGATTAAGGCAAGAGTACCTATCCCATAGGAGTATAGTATTTTGTAGAAAATATCAAGGTCGTATTTTTCCTGGGATCGGTGTTAATTATTCTACTTTTTAGAACGGACTATTATTTTATCGAACGAACGGAGTGGAGTTTATATTTAAAAACAAAAGATAGAAAAATATATATAGGTGATTTTATTAAGATAGGGACTCAGAAGGTAGTCCTTGATTTCAGAATTACTTTGAGAGAATATTATTCAGCTATTAAAGAACAACTTTATTTCTTTATTACCTAACTTAATGAGAGGGTCCCTTTGGTAGCATCACTGGCTCGAAAGTACGACCGGGGAGGCATGCGTTTAAAATAGGTTAACGTAAACATAGTGTCTCTTCACCTTGTATATGATCAATTAACAGAAAACCCTAGTTAGGATAATTAGAAAGTAGAGTTGAAGTAGTTGAAAATAATATCTAGCCCAGAGCTCATCTTGACCAAGTGCTAAGGGTTCTTAGCCTCTTCTCAGGATGGGGGCGGTATAAAGTACAGAAAATAATATCTACCGATCTATCTCAATCCATGATTTAAGCATTCGCTTCACCTTTGTTTTTGGGATAGGGTAGTAAAATTTTGCAGAGCATCCACACTATCTTAATTCAGGTCATAGGCTTTCGCCTCGCCCTTTATTCGTGATAGTATGAAATAATAAGGTTTTGAAAATAATTTTGAAAGCAGTTTCACACTATCTTAATCAAGGACATAAGCAGAGCTTCGCCTTTCATTCGGGATAGTATGAAAAAAAAGGAAAGTAAAACTGAAAATAAAGCAGTAAAGTACTCAAAATTGAAATTTAAAGAGTCTATTTTATAAAATCCGAAAAATTATTACAACTTTCTTAAAGCTGAAAAGAAAGCTAAAATATTACAACTTACAGAACTTTAGAATACTTGAAAGCTACTACCAGTTCCTTGTCAGAGAGCTGGGGAGTCCTAACAGTTCTTAAGGAAGCTACTGGTGTTCGAATAATTCTACTCAGCCCTGCCCCCTATTTATAGGAAAAAATTTCAAGTGACACGCCCCCTAACACAGGCGTGTCGGGTAGGGCATGACAGGGTCACGGGCGTGAGTTCCAGCATGTTGGGACAGGTGTCGAGCTGGTTGGAACTTCGAATAGAATTTGAGCAGGTCACGGGCGTGACTGATGATGTCACGGGCGTGTCAGGTAGCTGATTCATCAGGCAGCACGGGGCGTGGCAACACCGCGGCAACTTGCTAGATTTTTGGATAGAACTTCAATAGGTCACGGGAGTGTCGCTTTTATCAGGGGCGTGTTCAGCTATCACGGGCGTGTTAAGCTATTTCCCGATTTTCCTTGGAGAAAAATAGAAACAGGAAAAAAGATTAAAAAGGGCTTTCACGCCCTAGGTCACAGGCGTGACCTAGGGGCGTGACCTAAGTAAAAAATACAAAAAATTCAGAAAACTTAGAAAATAAATCTAAAACATAAAAAATACAATATAATAAAAATAGTTAGTTTTATATATCAAAACTAAGGTTTTATTTATAAATATGCAAATTTAATACAATACAAAATTGTATATTTTTATAGTCATCAAATACCCCCATACTTAGATTTTGCTATTCCAGAGCAAATATAGAGTTGAGTATGTTTACAAGTTATGAAAATTTCTATTTACTATCAATTTATTTCTTCAAGATAATATAGGTATAAATATCCGGTGAATAAAGAGTTGAATGCTATCGTATATATATATCATTGATACCAGAGTTAGAATTTATAGACATAAAAAGTTTTTGAAAACAAATAGTAAGCATATATTAAAATCAGATATAACAAAGATAGATTTGCTTTATGACTACTATGTCATGCATGAGATATGTTAAAAAATTACAACCTATTAAGTATGTTGTCTCAAAATTTTAAGCAAAATTAATTCAATTTTGTAGTGGTTTTAGGGGATATCAACTTGGTGGTTTTTCCCATATAGAGGCTTTGAATGTAGGAGGTGATGAATTTTATCCTCTCACCTTTTTTGTCATATTCATGCATTGTTACAACTATTTTAGGAAAATATTCTCCAAAATAGAAAAAAAAACTTTGCAGAATTGAACTTGAATTATTCCAATGCATATGTTTAGGAGTACATACTCCATTTCATATGGTCTTTTAACATTTATTGGATGCCTATGTTTACGGAATTTTTTTTATTCCCATGGACATAAGATCTTTTCTTTTCTAGGAGCACATACTCCTAGATGCTTGCGTGCATAACGAAACATGCCAAGCAAAATAGTAGGTAGGGGGTTGTAAAAATAATTTTGATAAAAGATTTTGAGAGTTATGGTAATAGCTTGATATTTTCTATATTTTAATGAGATTGAAGTAATGATAATTACAGTCTAAAATTGTTTGGTGAACATAATATGTTTTGCTTCTATTGTATATATATGTATTTCTTTTGATATATTAAAGCAGGCTTACTAAAATAATAACTCTGATTGTAATGAAATTTTACAAGGTAGGGTTTTACAAGTTTATTCCAGATATTTATATCTATCTAGTTATGAGAAGGAGCAGTAAATTTAAAAATTGACTAAATTGTATTTTTGATCAACTCAAATTTTTGGAATATATATACATAATATGGTTTTCAAAGTTTTGACTTGTTTGGGATGAGTACTAAAATAAACAATGTTTTTATTGAAAACATATAAGTTATAAAAATAAATACAGCTAAAAGTACCCCCATACTTATATTAGGCATAGGTATGAAGTGAAAAATATGTACAGAATATACAAAAGCATAAAAGATGGAAATATATAAGGGAATTTATATTTCGAGGTTATGGAGTAGTGTTAGGGTTTCAGGTTCTTTTTGAAAAGGGTCCCCAGTAAAATATAATTTTAAACGGTGCCCGTTTACTTTGAAAGTTCCGAGTTCAGGGTTAGAAATAAGAATGGTCCCATAAGGCCAAATTTGTTTAACAGTAAAGGGTCCGGTCCATCGGGATTTTAATTTTCCTGGAAATAATTTAAGGCGTGAGTTATATAGTAGGACAAGATCACCTGGTGAAAAAGATTTTGGAAATTTAATTTTCCTATCATGATAAAACTTAGATCGCTCTTTATAAAATTTATTATTTTCATAGGCATTTGCACGCCATTCCTCAAGTTCATTGAGTTGAAATTTACGTTGTTCGGCGGCTAATTTTGTATCTAAGTTAAGAAATTTTAGCACCCAGTATGCGCGATGTTCTAATTCTAAAGGTAGGTGACATGCCTTTCTATATACTAAACGATAAGGTGTACAATCGATCGCAGTTTTGAATGCTGTACGGTAGGCCCAAAGTTCATCATCTAATTTGAGGGACCAATCTTTTCGATTGGTATCTACAGTCTTTTCTAATATGAGTAACTCCATATTTTGCTAACACTTTAGCCATATGGGTGTTACAAAAATGAGTACCTCGATCGCTAACTATAGCCCTAGGCGTGCCAAAACGTGAAAATAAGGTTTTAAGAAATTTAACGACAACTCTCGAGTCAGCGGTGGGTAAAGCTTGTGCTTCAGCCCATCGTGAAACATAATCGACCGCTACTAAGATATAACGATTTTGAAAGGAAGGAGGTAAAGGGCCTACAAAATCTATGCCCACAGATCAAAAATTTCACATTATAAGTAAAAGATTTGGGGCATTTCGTCCCGATGGGAAATGTTACCTGACCGTTGGCAGCGGTTGCAAATGCTTACCAAATTTTTAGCATCCTTGAATAAAGTAGGCCAAAAGAATCCTGCTTCAAGGGCTTTATGTGCAGTCCGGTTGGATTGATAATGTCCATCGGTTTGTCCTTCGTGGCAGTGTCATAATACTTTTAGTCCTTCATCGTTCGAAATACATCTTCTAATTACTTGGTCGGCACATACTCGGAATAAATACGGGTCTTCTCAAAAGTAGTTTTTCAAGTCAGAAAAGAATTTCTTCTTTTCTTGAATTGAAAAAGCTTTTGGAAGGACTCGGGCTACAAAATAGTTTGCCAAGTCTGCGAACCAAGGAGTAGAAGAGTTTGTTACCTTTTCGAGAACGAGGAGACTTTCTTCAGGGAATTTATCTTCGATGTCGGCTTCCACGAGTGTATCTGTTGCAACATTCTCTAGTCGAGAAAGATGATCGGCTGCCAAATTCTCTGCGCCTTTCTTATCTCGGATCTCTAAATCAAATTCTTGTAATAAGAGAATTTAACATAATAAACAGGGTTTTGCATCTGCCTTAGTTAGTAAATATTTTAAAGCAGAATGATCCGTAAAAACTATAACTTTTGATAGCGTTATATAAGATCTAAACTTATCAAATGCAAATACAATCTCCAGTAGTTCCTTTTTCGTGGTCGTGTAATTGGTTTGTGTGGATGTGAGAGTTTTACTTGCATAATAGATAAGATGAAAATATTTTTCAACTCGTTGTCCTAAGACAGCTCCTACTGCATAATCACTCGCATCACACATGATCTCAAAAGGAAAGGACCAGTCTGGGGCTACTAAAATAGGAGAGGTTATAAGTTTGTCCTTAATAATATTGAATGCAACTAAGCATTCACTATCAAATATAAATGGGGCTTCTTTTTCTAATAAATGAGTTAACGGTTTTGTAATTTTAGAGAAATTTTGAATGAACCATCTATAGAAACCTACATGGCCTAAGAAACTTCGAATAGATTTTACATTTGTTGGAGGAGGAAGTTTTTCAATTATTTCTATTTTGGCCTTATCTACCTCGATTCCCTGCGAAGAAATTTTATGACCGAGAACTAAACCTTCGCGGACCATAAAATGGCATTTCTCCCAGTTCAACACTAAATTCGTGTCTTCAAAGCGTTGAAGAACACGAGCGAGGTTATCTAAACACGTGTGGAATGAGTCTCCAAATACAGAGAAATCATCCATAAACACTTCCATAACGTCCTCTACTAACTTGCCGAAAATAGCTGGCATACATCTTTGAAATGTAGCTGACGCATTACAAAGTCCAAACGACATTCGCCTATAGGCGAAAGTATCAGAGGGGCAAGTGAACGTAGTTTTCCTTGATCTTCAGGGGCTATAGGAATTTGTAAATACCCTGAATAACCATCGAGAAAACAATAATATGAGTGACCCGAGAGTCGCTCTAATATTTGATCTATAAACGGTAGTTGAAAGTGATCTTTATGGGTGACATCATTTAATTTTCGATAGTCGATGCACATCCTCCAACCCGTAACAGTACGTGTTGGAATTAGTTCATTATTAGCGTTTGGCACTACCGTTATACCGCCCTTCTTAGGGACGACTTGTATGGGACTAACCCATGTGCTATTTGAGATTTGATAGATAATTCCTGCGTCTAATAATTTCATTACTTCAACTTTTACGACATCTTTCATATTAGGATTTAAACGTCATTGGGGCTGGATAGATTTACGAGGATTATCTTCCAAAAAAATTTATGCGTACAAAAAGATGGGTTTATTCCTTTGATATCAGAAATTTGCCATGCTAATGCATGGCGATGTTGTTTTAACACTTCTATTAATTCAGACATTTTCTTATCATTTAATTCAGCAGAAATGATAACAGGGAGTTTAGATTCGGCTTCAAGGAAAACGTATTTTAAATGTGCAGGAAGTGTTTTCAGCTCGAGGGTTGGTGGTTTTTCATATGAAGTTGGAGTTTTTAGTGTTGTAGAAGTTAAAGATATAAAAGGTTCTAAAGGATCATTGGTAGGCATTTCTTGTGAAAGGGGTAAGTCTGCCAAGTCCGATTCTTCTACAGTTATTGAAAGTAAATCAGAATAGGGAAAACCATTTTCCTCAAAAGAGGCTTCCGCAAGATAGCAGGAATCATCATTTATTAAAGAATTTTTCATAGAGGGATCTATATCGATAGTAACCTCGTCATCTCCTACTCATAAGAGAAGTCTACCGTTACTTACGTCTATTTTCGCGCGAGAGGTTGCGAGAAAAGGACGACCGAGATTTATGGGAACATCGACGTCTTCCTCTATGTAAAGTATAACAAAGTCTACCGGGAAGATAAACTTGTCTATTTTGACCAGAACATCCTCTACTATCCCTATTGGATATTTAATAGAACGATCTGCTAATTGGATGCTCATTTTAGTTGGGCTGGGGTTACCTAATCCTAGTTTCTGAAATAGCGAGTAGGGCATTAAATTTATGCTAGCACCTAAATCTGCTAACACATCTTTTATTAATAGATTACCGAAGAGACACGAGATGGAAAATCGTCCCGGATCGTTTAATTTTGGGGGTAATTTATGTAATAAAACGGCTGAACATTCGGCGTTAAGGAAAACTCTTGAAATATCTTCGAGTTTCTTTTTATTTGAAAATAATGCTTTTAAATATTTTGCGTATTTAGGCATTTGTGCAATCTCCTCGCAGAAAGGTATATTGATTTGAATTTGTTTTAGCATTTTTAGAAAATTTTTATATTGTTCATCTTCTCGCTCATCTTTTAATTTAGATGGATAAGGTAAAACAACATATGGGGTAGAAATTCGCGGGGGTTGAGGAGGCAGAGACGTAACGGGAAGTGGTGTAGGAAGGCTAACCTTAGCTTCTTTTTCTACCCTAACGGGTGGTGGTAGCTCCCTGCCACTTCGTAGTTTGACGGCTTGTCAACTTGGTGTGTTACTGGAATGGCCAGTATCCCGCGGATTTGGTTCCGTATTTCTTGGCAAAATTACTAGGTTGGCGTTCCGATAGCATTTTTGAAATTTGTCCAATTTGTGTTTCTAAGTTTTTAATTGATCTGGTCAGGTTCCAGATATTGGACTCATTGATACTGATATATTTCGTGAATATGTCTTCTATCGGGGTTGGCCTAAATTGGTGCAGTTGTGGTGGTGGTGTTTGTGGTTGTGGGGGTTGCGGTGCAAATCCACTTGGATTTGCAATCGGAGAGCGTTGAGCATTATTGGGGTTGCTCCATGAAAAATTAGGACGGTTCCTATATCCTGGATTATAAGAATTATTATTTGAGTGAATATTAGGATTATAGGAAGGTCTATAAGAGTTACCTATATAATCGATTTCTTCAATTACATTATTATTCGGATTCAAAGTAGTTATGGAGGAGGAAGCAGATATTCCTGCCAATTGTTTAGTTAAATTTTCTACTTGGAGTGCTAAAGTAGAAGAAGTGTCGAGCTCATAAATTCCAGCTTGTTTAGGGCATGACCTTGGCACGTTCCACTGGTATGCGTTCATGGCCATTTCCTCAAAGATGGTTTGAGCGGCCTCGGGGGTTTTGTTATTGAGCGTGCCCCCAGCGGCAGCATCAATGGCTTGTCTGGTTTGAATATTCAAACCATTATAGAATATTTGTACCTGGAGCCAAGTTGGCTGTGCGTGATGTGGACACCGACGTAAATATTCCTTAAAACGTTACCAAGTCTCAAAAAGAGACTCGGACTCGCCTTGAACAAAAGAAGAAATATCCGCACGCAGACGTGCGGTTTTTGCAAGTGGAAAATACTTTGTAAGGAATTTTTCAGTCATTTCAGCCCAAGTAGTAATATATTCTCTGGGGAGAGAACCTAGCCACTATTTGGCTTTCGTTCGTAGCGAAAAAGGAAATAAGTGCAGACGGATGGCATCATCAGTGATGCCATTTATCTTAAATGTGTCGCATATTTCTAAGAAGTTGCATAAGTGCGTGTTTGGATCTTCGTCGGGCAATCCATCGAATTGAACAGAATTTTGAATCATTTGGATTATACTCGATTTAATCTCAAAGTTATTATTAGCAATTGGTGGACGAACGATACTAGACCGGTGTCATCTAAATTGGGTCGTGCATAATAAGACATGGTCCTTTGGGGGACCACCTCTAGCATTTGTTGTTGCTCTACTGCCATTTCTTGTATGTGTGCGGTGCCTACGGACTCTTCTAGATTTAATATGAGCTCTTGATTCAGAGATCGGAGGCGCCTGCGAAAGGTGCGATCGATTTCAGGATCAAATTCAAGATTTAAATCAGATGGAGTTCTGCGGGTCATACACTAAAAAAGACTTTTGTATAAAAACAAAAAAAAAATAGGTAAAAAAAACTAAGTTAAACACACAAATACAAATACAAACACACGAAAAGACGTAGAACGAAAAATAACTAAAAACAGGTTTTTTATATAAAATAGGTTTTCTATAAAACAGGTTTTATAATAAAAAGAAGTTTTTATTATAAACTAGTTTTTTTTTAAGAATAAAAGTTTTTTTATATATAAAATACGTTAAAATAGTAGGTTAGGTTTTTTAGTTAGAATTCGTTAGTGGTTAATAAACTTGTTAATAAAAAATTAGGTTTTACAAAAGCAAAGTTTTAAATTCATGGAATTTTATGTTAGTTTTATTTTTATAAAAACTAAGGTTTTTAAATAACAAGAAAAAGAAAAGATAAAATTAATAGAGTTCTTTTATTTTTCAAATATTAACACATATAAACGGATCCCCGGCAACGGCGCCAAAAAGCTTGATAAGTAAAGTTTGTTTTAAAGAAGATAGATTTGGTTTTATATAATCTTTTACGTATATAAGTCTATCTCTTTTTTACTTACTTATATCCTGTGGATTAAGGCAAGAGTACCTATCGCATAGGAGTATAGTATTTTGTAGAAAATATCAATGTCGTATTTTTCCTGGGATCGGGTTTAATTATTCTACTTTTTAGAACGGACTATTATTTTATCGAACGAACGGAGTGGAGTTTATATTTAAAAACAAAAGATAGAAAAATATATATGTGATTTTATTAAGATAGGGACTTAGAAGGTAGTCCTTGATTTCAGAATTACTTTGAGAGAATATTAATTAAGCTATTAAAGAACAACTTTATTTCTTTATTACCTAACTTAACGAGAGGGTCCCTTTGGTAGCATCACTGACTCGAAAGTACGACCGGGGAGGCTTGCGTTTAAAACGGGTTAACGTGAACGTAGTGTCTCTTCACCTGGTATATGATCAATTAACAGAAAACCCTATTTAGGATAACTAGAGAGTAGAGTTGAAATAGTTGAAAATAATATCCAGCCTAAAGCTCATCTTGACCAAGTGCTAAAGGTTCTTAGCCTATTCTCAGGATGGGGGCGGTATAAACTACAGAAAATAATATCTACCTATCTATCTCAATCATGGATTTAAGCTTTCGCTTCACCTTTGTTTTTGGGATAGGGTAGTAAAATTTTGTAGAGCTTCCACACTATCTTAATTCAGGTCATAGGCTTTCGCCTAACCCTTTATTCGGGATAGTATGAAATAATAATGTTTTGAAAATAATTTTGAAAGCAATTTCACACTATCTTAATCCAGGACATAAGCAGAGCTTCACCTTTCATTCGGGAGAGTATGAAAAAAAAGGAAAGTAAAACTGAAAATAAAGCAGTAAAGTACTCAGAATTGAAATTGAAAGAGTCTATTTTATAAAATCCGAAAAATTATTACAACTTTCTAAAAAGTTGAAAAGAAAGCTAAAATATTACAAATTACAGAACTTTAGAATTCTTGAAAGCTACTACCAGTTCCTTGTCAGAGAGCTGGGGAGTCCTAACAATTCTTAAGGAAGCTGCTGGTGTTCGAATAATTCTACTCAGCCCTGCCCCCCTATTTATAGGAAAAAATTTCAAGTGATACGCCCCCTGACACGGGCGTGTCGGGTAGGGCGTGACAGGGTCACGAGCGTGACTTCCAGCATGTTGGGACAGGTATCGAGCTGGTCTGAACTTCGGATAGAATTTGAGCAGGTCACGGGCGTGACCGATGATGTCACGGGCATGTCAGGCAGCTGATTCATCAGGCGGCACGGGGCGTGGCAACGACGCGGCAGCTTGCTGGATTTCTGGATAGAACTTCAATAGGTCACAGGCGTGTTAATTTTATCACGGGCGTGTTCAGCTGTCACGGGCGTGTTCAGCTATTTCCCGATTTTCCTGGGAGAAAAATAGAAACAACAAAAAAAGATTAAAAAGGGCTTTCACGCCCTAGGTCACGGGCGTGACCTAGGGGCGTGACCTAAGTAAAAAATACAAAAAATTCAGAAAAACTTAGAAAATAAATCTAAAACATAAAAAACACAATATAATAAAAATAGTTAGTTTTATATATCAAAACTAAGGTTTTATTTATAAATATGCAAATTTAATACGATACAAAATTGTATATTTTTATACTCATCAAGTATTCAACAAGAGAAGAGCTGGAGCTGCTAGGTTACTCAGACAGTGACTATGGCGGGGATGTGAATGACCGGAAGAGCACGTCCGGTTATGCTTTCCACATGGGAACGAGAGCATTCTCATGGAGCTCGAAGAAGAAAGCCACGATAGCTCTATCATCATGCGAGGCCGAGTACATTGCGGCGGCGGCTTGTACATGCCAAGCTATCTGGCTGAGGAATCTACTGCAGAGTCTACACCATGGAGTGGATGGGCCAATGACCATGTTTGTGGATAACATGTCTGCCATCCTGCTCGCAAAGAATCCAGTGCTACACGGGTGTAGCAAGCACATTGAAACGAAGTACCACTTCCTCCACGAGCAAGTGGAGCTGCAGGCGGTCGAGGTTGTGTATTTCCCCACCGGAGAGCAGATTGCAGATATTTTCACGAAAGCCTTAAAGGTGGAGACATTCTTTGTAAGACCCCCCCCCCCCTTTTTTCTTTTTAAAACCCGGGGTCTTAGGCCCAGAATCGCCGCTTTGCGGTGACACCTTCACGTCCTTAAGGGTCATCACCACAAGACGCCGATTCTGCCGGCATATTCGATCACAGAAAGGTAGCACAATAATTGAAGTAAGAGCAAGTCCACTGAAAGTAAATCACATATATAGAATAAAATCTCCACGAAGGGAGTGTCCACAAAATAATACATCAGAGTACTAAAAATACGGGCTTATGCCCGGTACATCATGTCCTCGCTACAAATCACTCATGCAGAAGCAAAAACAAACATCTACTCTGTGTCGAGACTCACGGTCCCCGCTGTAAGAACTCCGGAGCTAGACTGCCCCATCTCCAAGCGCACCGGTCTCTGGGGCTGCTCCCCTGTGCTGGGCTTCGCGATCCCCTAAAATGATGCGGTTCGAAAACCGTTAGTCATAAAGACTAAGCCCTATCATCCCCTATCCCTTCCCCCATGGCTCCTAGGTACCGAGCGGAGAGAAAGAAAGGAAAGTACATGAAGGTGGCGATTTAATGAAAGAAACAGGTGGAAGCGGAACTAATCTAGCAATTCAATAATAAATATGACAATAACAGAAAGTAGGAAAAGTAACCTTAACTTATGTGCGAAAGCGCATAAGTCAAAGGATCTTCTGCAAGGCTCCCATCGTATAGAGTGTCCCATACCACTTATACGTTGGGGTGTCGGTTATCAAACAGCAGCATATATATATATATATATATATATATATATATATATATATATATATAATTTAACCTTAATTTATAAACTTGCCCACACAAGCTTATAGACCAAGGGGTCGTTTTGCAGGTCCTAATGTATAAGCGTCCCATACCACTTATACTTTAGGTGTCAGAGTTAAATGAATCGATTATGCTATGACATGCAAGTGGGTATGATGAAAACATGCAAGTGCAACTCACATACCCGACTCTGTGCACACAGACCTTTAGTTCCCCCTTTCGGAGTCGTTACCTCCCAGGATACCTCCGTAGTGGAAGACGGAAGCGGTGGGTTGGGCCTCGCCCACCTCTAAACCAGTAAAGCACTACCGGTCAGACCTATCGTACGCCTCAATGCTTGGTGCACTAAGCGGACGCCTGCGTACTCTTGCCGGCTGGCGCACTGGACTTCTGTTGGCGAAGTGCTAACCATACTTGCCGAGTCAGCGTATTGGCGTCGGTGCATCGACCCTCCAATACCGAAGACCCACCACCTTAATTTTCATTCCTTTTATGCACATGCAAATTTAATCGTAAACACACAAAAACCGAGCCGAAGCCCCCCGGACTAAAACGTCCGTCTCTTAACCAACCGAGCCGAAGCTCCCTGGACCATTCCGTCCGTCTCTTAACCAACTGAGCCGAAGCTCTCATCAATCTTCCTGTGCCAACAGTGTTTGTGAAAGGTGCAACCCTAATTACTAAGTTACTCTTGTCAGTTTGTTATTGCAGTTTACGTTAACCCAGGACTGCCCCCGGTATTCCCTGTGAAGGGCTCTCAAAGTGCACTAGGAACTATGATGGTAGCTGAAGCCCATCGTTCCCTTTCGCAAGGCACTTATTGTTATTGGTTGATCCCCTTTACCCATTCCCTTCTCATATTACGATAGACTATCCTAGGGTGATTTTTAACCTTCCTCTCTTCGGGAAAGACGATCTTTCGTCGAACCCGAGCACCTCTTAACTCTAGCTATCACTACTTCTCTCTACTCCTCATATCATCCTATTGTGACATCATCCACAATTGTCCACCCAGACAAAATGACTAACTCCAACGACTTTCTCAGATCATGTCCTATTGCAATTCACAAATTTGCTATATGCAGACCAACCTAGACTATATGTCGAACCAGTTATGCAATGATCCCAAAACTCATCGAAATTCCCTAAATTATTTACTGGAGACTTATCATGATATAAATAGCCTAAATCCAGAATGTCGTAATTTTCATAATTTATCTGGCATTTAATTAATTTCCTCAAAAATCCCAAGGGCTACCAGTTCGAACATGAACTACCCTAAGTTCTCATGCAAGATGTCCAGAAAATTTATAATAAATAGTAGGTTATCTCAATAGGGTAAATCCAAAGTATCATAATTTTCTATCATCAAAAGGGCACTAAAAACTATTTTAGCAATATTTACTATCTTCCATTATTTATGAACCAAGTACAGAGAGTATTCTTCCAAAAATTATAAATAAATTATAATATGCATATAAAGCCTTAAAAATAGCATTGGCCCAATTTCATAATTTTTCATTAATAATATCATCCCTAATTAATTTTCAAAGCATAAAATGCCTCTTTAAAATTTGTGAAGGAAGTACTGGATTTACTCAACTAAAAATTATACAAAAATTCAAGGGTAATCATTCAGTCTCAAAACATTTATTTCCAAGATTGCATGGGGTTTTAATGAACAGAAAGATCCAAATAATTAAAATATCAATTAGGGCTATAATAAACTTTACAAATGAAGTTCTGGAAATAAACATCATAAAATTCCAATAAAATCTCTATAACTTTTAACCACTCCAAAACTTACTCTACCCTAATTTCACAGCCTTTGGATAAAGTTTAGTGACAGATTGTGCTTAATTAGTATTTTACCCTAAAGATAAATTTAAGTTTTTGAGGTATCTACTTGTCTCCAAATTCTCCAAGATTCCATTCAGATGATTCTTATCATGCTAATGTCAACTCTACAGAGTTTCAAGGCAATACGAGAGCAATTGCCCCAATGTCCTTCTCAACCCTCAAAACCCTCCATTTAAGGTTTGAGCTTGGATCCTAGGGTAAATCATCCCTAAACCACACCATTCTCTCCAAGTGGGTTATAGTAACCCCTCAAAGTCAGTGGCAAAGATATCAGTCTCTGTTGAGGTGACATGACCATTCAAACCTCTAGTGCACTTTTTACTCAAAAATGCCTCACTATTGCCTAGTTAAGAATAGGTGACTCCCTATCCAAAAATAATCCAAGTGAGTTGAAAATTTGTACAGAGCTAAGTTTTATAGCCAGGGACCACTCACCAAAATTTGGGAGGGTTTAGAGGTCATTTGACCACTTAAATAAATTCCTCTAACTTAATTAAATTAAAACAGAAACTTTAGGCAAAGTATCTCCAAAAATTCCCATTTTTAGACAGCCTCTAGATATGGCTAAAGATAACCCCCTGCCCAAAGTTCAGGTCATTTGGGCAAAGGACGAAGCATGGGCATCCATTTTAATTTCTTCCCAACACTAGGTATAGCCCCCACTAAAACGGGTGCTGCGGTCAAACCGCTTACCCAAACGTGTGGAAACAAATTTTAAATTAATCTAGACTCGAAGGGCTACGACTTTTGTGACAGGTCATTTTTCCTAAATCGGCCTTTAAGTGCCTCGTTTTGCATCCTCAAAATATACTCAAATAATATTGTTGGGTACTGTATCCACAATTACCTGGATTTGAGGAAGCCACCTGTCAAGCTAAGATGAATCCACAATGTATTTGATGAATTATTTTCTAGTTGTACTTGCAGATATTCCATGCTAAGTACACACCAATGTCAGGGTGCAGTGGGTCAATATACACGGGTCTGTGCAACGTAATCCCTCGTTGAGCAGATCAGTGTGTGGCCTACGTGTACTCTCTCTATTGGGGTGTACTTAATTTCAAGTACAGGGCTATGATAAAGCAAGAGCAGACAAGGAGCAAGGATGGGCCAAAGACCAACTCAAGGAAAGAAAGAGGAGAAATAGCCCAAGTAAAAATCGACGAGAATCACTAAGTGATTCTCGCCGATTCGGCGAGAATCACTAATGATTCTCGCCGAGTCGTCGAGAATCACTAGCTGATTCTCGCCGGTTGAAGCCGGTAGCTTCGACACTGACAGGGAAATTTTCTAAGGCAGAATCGTCGAGAATCACTTATGATTCTCGCCGATTCGTCGAGAATGACCTTGCATTCTCGACGATCCGGTGAGAATCAAAAGTGATTCCCGCCGATTCTCCCCGGCTTCTGTATCAGTTCAGCCAGATTTCGGCTAAGTAGAAGTCGGCGAGAATCGTAAGTGATTCTCGCCGATTCGGCGAGAATCACCTACGATTCTCGCCGAATTTGACTTAGGCAGTTTCCTGTTGTTCTCTGGACCGGTTCAAACTATCTGAACTGTTTCGAACCGGGCTCATGTCTTCTTATTGGTGGGACCCACAACGGTCATATACTTGACCTAATGTATATATACTTCGTATGTATGAACAGTAAAGACAGACATACGGGATTTCAAAAAGCACGAGCCGCCGACAAGCCCTAACGCTCCGCCGATCGTCTCCGCCGCTCGTGCGCTTGTCGCCGCTGCTGATCTCAGGTTCTTCCAGATCTCCGGCGACCGAAGCTTAGGATAGCATAGCGTCTCACGCGTCTAACCAGAGATCCCTTGTCTCTTGATTCGTTGATCGGGAAAATCCTTCCCCTTCCGAATCGATCGAGACGATCGATCCTAGTGTGACCGTTGGAAGACCTTGCTTCCTTCGCTACGAAGTTTGAATCAAGTTGGCACTGCTGCTGCTCTCCGTCGCCGACGCTGATTCCGAGAACCTTGCCGCCGCTTTAAGCCGCCGCCGGTTTCGGGAAGATTCTTTCCAAGAGAGATCTAGGGTTGTGGACTCTTCGTTGACTTCAAGAACAAGTCGTCGAACGAAGAGGGACACCTTACTCTCCAAACGTCGTTTGTATTTCTTACAAGCATTTTCAATTTCTTTGTAACTGACCGATTGGTCTTTAGTTGTAAGGGTTGGGTGCAACCCGGGTTGTGGGAGTGTTGACTCCTACGTGTGGAAGGGTTCCTTCCGTTAGTGCAAGGATTGGATTTCAATCCCGTGGGTGAAGTGACCGAGTCGTCCCGTGTTGGGAGATAGGTCGAAGGGGGAAAGTGGACGTACCCAAATCGGAGAACCACTATAATTTGCCTGTGTATTTTCTGTGCTTGGTTGTTTTGTTTTCTTGTGCAGGTAAAATCTTAATTCCGCAAATACGCTACAGAGACACCTATTCCCCCCCCATAGGTGAAGATAGTTGACACTAGGTGGACTTTCAAGTGGTATCAGAGGGAGGTTACTCTTCAAAAAGGGTTACACCTTGAGTAGAATCCTGCCACCAGTGTCAACAGGGAGATCAGAATTAAGCATGGGGTTAGATTATGATGTCCCTCCTCTAAGACTCCCCTCATGTACAAAGGAGTACTATTCTGTATGGAAGATGAGAGTGTTGTTTTATCTGGAGGCCATCGACCCTCGAGCTTCACTCATTCTGGAAGAGGGTCCCTTCATTCCCATGAAGGCCTCCTGCTCTGGAAAGGATATGCAGATCCCCAAGGAGACTACTGAAATGTCTGAGATTGAATTCTCTCTTTTCAACTTGGATAAAGTGATTCGTAAAATCATCCTGGATGTCTAGACTGGACCTTCTCGGTCAAGACTTGAAAAGTGTAAGACGGCCAAGTCCTTGTGGCAAATTGTATCTAACCTCATGGAGGGATCAAACAGAACAGGGATAGGTCGTCAGCAAGAGGATGAGGCATATATGGGGGTCAGTATTTCTGAAAAAGAAAGTGATGACCAAACTCTCAGTATCAGGGCTCCTGTGTCCTTATCAGAGACTAAGGAGGAAGTTGAGGAGGACTGCTCAGTTGAAGATGACTCAGCTACCCCGGTTAGTCCTTGCACAATTCCTGATCAGCTGAATCAGGACCAGGTAACTTCTTCACCTTGCCCCTCTCTTCCTCATGTTCCTGAAGACAGGAATAGTTTGGATGACTGCCCTCCAGAAAATCCTGATTCCCTGAAGAGTATCCTTCAGAATAGCAACCTGATTGTCGAGGAGCAAGCTCAGGAGATTGCTCGGCTGAAGATCTTATTGGTTCTCCAATTGGCATCCAATAAGGTTAAGGACTCTAAAATCTCAGATCTAGAGAGTAGTCTAGAGAATGAGAAGAGGATAGTATCCAACTTCTCCAAGGTTGATGCTATCAAAAGAAAGGAAGAAAATGGGTGGATCTCCCGAATTATCAATTCATGGAGAAACGGGGAAACGGTATTCAGACCCCCACTCCAGGAAGGAAGGGTACTCATCATGCCTACAGGTATGATCACAGGAACAGCCGTGGTCACTGCAAGGGTGATCGGCCCTCATATGGAAACACCCATAGTTCAAGGGCTGTCATGGCCACCCCCGTGAGAATGCCTAAGGCTCGTCCTGAACCCTTTGTATTCTCGGCCACTGCCTCAACTCAGCATGAATCTGCTGGCATCAGCTCTCAATACGCTCCTCACCACCATAGAACACAGGAAAGGGAGGTTAGAAGTCATGCAGTTAGTTCTCATGGGGTCTCTGGAAGGGCGCTGACTGAAAGGAAGGTACCACCTCCCAGGCCTCATGACACTCACTACATGCATTCCTTCCACCCTCCCAAGTGTCACGGTGAAAAAGGCAATTTTGTGAGCAGACCCGGCTCTATCCCGTTTAGACCTAGGTCCTTGACTACCACAGTCACCGGGTCAGGTCAGAAACGGAGATACAACATTCACACATATTGGTGCTGTGGTAAGGTGGGTCACTTTGCCATAGATTGTTGGCATAACCCCTCTATGTCAAGGGCAAGGGCGTTTCCACCTCGTCCGGGCAGAGTTAGTCTTCCCTCCAGGATTCCTGAGGAGAGGCATTCCAATTATTATGCTAACAGTAACCTAGGACCCAATACATATTGGGCTCCTAAGGTAAAGTAATTCTCTTTGGTGCAGGGTAGTCTAGACTTCCGTGTCATGATGGGAGCTAGACAGAAGAGGTTCCGAGAATGGTCTGGAACAAGTATCTGGAATACGAGAAGTACTATCTTCAATAGGATACTCAAATTGAACATCTGGGTTGCTCTCTTCGAAAGGGGCTAAATGATGAATCTTACAATCCCAGGTATCATTGATCAGCCAACATAATTGAGTCATTTTATGTCGACATCTACATATATATATATATATACATATATATATTTACACTTATATGTGTGTTCTACTAAGGACAGATCAAAGCTGTAAAAATAACCCTTAGATATACTACTAACGATGTGTCAGTAAATCTCTGAAAGATTCGAGAAGGCACCTCAATAAGCATATATTACAAGTTGAAAATTAAAGTCGACACGTGATTAGGAGTCACTAAGAATTACAACTAACTTCATGAATATCGCATTTATCGATCTCGACATAATTTATGAAGTCTGCTAGCCCATGTTAGTAAGTTAGGAATCTCAGAGTTGTTGTGCCTCCTAAGCTGTGTGGTATGTTAAACCACACTCGGATGAAGAAATGATCTTTTCGACTCTTTACAATCTTTGACAAAAACGTTATGGTGAATGGTGTTGACAATAACGTTATAGGTAATACTCATCATATCAAATCCCATACTCACCTATTTACAAGTCTCGCCGACCTGTCCAATCTCGCTGAGATATTTAAACCAGGGAAGCTGGTATTCGGCGGGAATAGGTTAGTCGACCAACATCCGGATATTTAAACCCGAAATCATCTCAAACCAATTCTTCCCTACGATACCCTCCGACTCTTCATATTCCACGGTTCGCCGTTTCGCCGAGACCCTGCTCTGGAATCCCCATCTCTCTCACCTCTCGCGACGACCTTTTTCTGTGTAGCTCCGTGGTGCACCTAAGACCTACATCTTCTGCCGCGCCCTCTCGCCACAGGCTCGCATCTTCGGCGTCCTCCGGTGCTCCGTCGTGAAGAATCCCGAACTTCCACTGCATCTCCCCACTAGGTAATACCTGTAATGTCCTTTTCCGTAACTTTCGCTTGGCTAGATTTTGCTTTCTCTCTCGTGGTATCGGAGATCCTATTGGTATTCTCCTTTTTCTTAGGTTTACTATGGCCCCTAGGACTACTGCTGGACTAGTCACTGGATGTGAGCTCGTGACAACCGGGTTCTCCCAAGCCTCTGATGAATTCCGGAATATAATCATCATGCTTGAAGAAGCGGGACTGAAGTTCGTACTGGAACACCCATGCAAAATCTTGGACAAGGAAGTTTTGGAGTTCTTTGCAACTGCGAAGCTCTATCATGATGACACCTCCATCAAAAGCAAAGTGTCCGGGAAGAAAATCAAGGTATCCGCCAGGAAACTGACTCAGTGCCTGCGGTTATCTAGCGTTGAAGAAGAAGAGTACCTGGAGGAAGAGGATAGAGCAAGGACTCTATCCTTCTGTGGATTGGTCAGGTGGACTAGGTCAATCAAAAGAAAAGATATGAACGAGGAAGGAAAGCTGCTATCTGACATTATTGGGAAAGCTCTCATCTGCAAACCTGGATCCCATGACCACATTTCTGGGGACATGTTCAAAACTCTGGTGGCAATCGTATGCCGAAAGCGGTTCAACTGGGGAGCCATGCTGTTTAACAGAATCAAAGACACACTCCGAAACCCGAGCTTTAGCAGAATCCTTAGCCTGTATCTAAATCAACTAGACGGAAACACATTCGCCATGAGCAAGGGAGTGCCTCTGCACTACTTGAAACGGATGGATGCTAGCATATTCGACCGATGGGAACGTCGAATAGGGCAGGCCAACAGGGAAATAGACCATGAGTCAGCATCCCCAGTCGTGGATATCAGTGCTCCTGCTCATTCTGAGGCAGTACCCAGTGAAGTTTCTGACGCCCTGATTGCAGGAACTGAGGGGGAGCCTGTAACCGATTCTGCAAACATCTTGTCTGATATTTCTCTAATAGCTCAAGATGCTGTGAAGATGGTGGCAGAAGAAGTGGCAGATGATGAGGAGGCTGAGAATGATGAGGAGGAAGAGGAAGAAGTAGAAGAAGTAGCAGATGATGAGGAGGCTGAGACCGATGAGGCAACTCATTTCGATGCTGATCTGGGAGATGAGGTGGGAGATGAGGAGGAAGAGGAAGAAGTAGAAAAAGATGTGCACATCTCTGATGATAAGGGTGATCATTTGGAGACAGAGATAGAGGAAGAAGTACCAGAGAATGAGAAAGCAGCAGATTCTCAGGAGGATGCTGAGGTTCCATCTGCGGAACAAGCTCCTAAGCGATCAGATGCAAGGATGGAGGGGGAGCAATCCTTTGTTCCCCCTGTGGAGTCCATACTACTATCCAGCTCTCCCAGTGCTTCTGAGGGGGAGCCTAACCAGGGTCTGCCTGCAGCTCCTCCACTTCAAGAAAACTTAGCAAATCACACTGTAAATATTGTCCAAGGGATCCTAGATGAGATCAAGAGATCGTTTAAGAAGTCCCACAAATCGGTGCTAAAGAGACTACAAGAATCTGAGGACCTCATGCTCAAGAACATTGTGCAGATCAACCATAAATTAGATGTGATGGAGAAGAAATTTGATGACAAGTATACAGAGGCAGGCACAGCTGTAACTCTTCTCATGCAAGGACTCAAAAAGAATACTGATGACCTGGGAGTGGTCAATAATAATGCACATGTTGTGGCGAATAACATACAGAAATTTGATGCCAACATGGTGCTCCTCAATCAAAATCAACAAGCCCTGCTGACTGAATTCTCCAAATCTCTGAAGCATATAGATGAGTCCCTGCACTCCTATGAGAACTCCATAGCGCTCGAAGCCAAAAAAGGGGGAGAAGGAATATACTACTAAGATGGAAGGGCTTTAGCACATCATCATTGAAAACTTCGATCAGTCCAATGTTTATGTATATGATAGTTGCCAGTGGTTGCTCAATCAAGCATTAGGCAATAATCCTGAGGTTAATCCTGTACATGAAACCACTGAGCACAATACTGTGGATGACGAAGGGGCAAGTGCAGAGGCTGTTCTGTTAAGTGAAGCTGAGATGAAGAAAGCTACTGAAAGGGCTGAACGACGAACTTGGTTTGATCAAGATGCCTTAGCTAAAGCCAAAGGAAAAAGGCAAATCCAAGAAGGAACTTCAAGGGAAACACCAGCTGAAAAGAGGACCCGATTGACGGAGGAGGATGTGAGAAATGAAAAATGGAGTCCTGTATCAAAAAGTATCATCTTGGACACATTCTTGTTACAGCAGAAGGGGCACTTAAATCGAAGTGAGGTATACAGTCAATACGAATGGGAGAGGCACAAAGAATTTGAAGCCAAACGCAACATATTTTTCAGAAATAATACAGTGACTGATAAAGTTCCTCCTCCCAGATATCATCCTAAGCCAAAGGAATATTTCGAAAGACAGAGCAAGAAATTCCTGGCTCAGAAGCTCAAGGATGATCTTGCTAAGGAAAAATAGGCTTAAGACCCTTTTGTCCTTCACTGCACATCTATGTTTTCATATTATCTTACGAACAAGTATTGTGGGTTTATATATACATATATATGTGATGACATGTTTTGACTCAAGTATTATTTTGTCTGTTCTTATTTCTTAAAGTTTTAATTATTCTTTGGGTGGTGGTATTCATCTTAGCTAGTAGGATTTTGGCTTCGTCAAATAGGGGGAGATTGTTGGGTACTGTATCCACAATTACCTGGATTTGAGGAAGCCACCTGTCAAGCTAAGATGAATACACAATGTATTTGATGAATTATTTTCTAGTTGTACTTGCAGATATTCCATGCTAAGTACACACCAATGTCAGGGTGCAGTGGGTCAATATACACGGGTCTGTGCAACGTAATCCCTCGTTGAGCAGATCAGTGTGTTGGCCTACGTGTACTCTCTCTATTGGGGTGTACTTAATTTCAAGTACAGGGCTATGATAAAGCAAGAGTAGACAAGGAGCAAGGATGGGCCAAAGACCAGCTCAAGGAAAGAAAGAGGAGAAATAGCCCAAGTAAAAATCGACGAGAATCACAAAGTGATTCTCGCCGATTCGGCGAGAATCACTAATGATTCTCGCCGAGTCGTCGAGAATCACTAGCTGATTCTCGCCGGTTGAAGCCGGCAGCTTCGACACTGACAGGGAAATTTTCTAAGGCAGAATCGTCGAGAATCACTTATGATTCTCGCCGATTCGTCGAGAATGACCTTGCATTCTCGACGATCCGGTGAGAATCCAAAGTGATTCCCGCCGATTCTCCCCGGCTTCTGTATCAGTTCAGCCAGATTTCGGCTAAGTAGAAGTCGGCGAGAATCGTAAGTGATTCTCGCCGATTCGGCGAGAATCACCTACGATTCTCGCCGAATTTGACTTAGGCAGTTTCCTGTTGTTCTCTGGACCGGTTCAAACTATCTGAACTGTTTCGAACCGGGCTCATGTTTTCTTATTTGTGGGACCCACAATGGTCATATACTTGACCTAATGTATATATACTCCGTATGTATGAACAGTAAAGACAGACATACGGGATTTCAAAAAGCACGAGCCGCCGACAAGCCCTAACGCTCCGCCGATCGTCTCCGCCGCTCGTGCGCTTGTCGCCGCTGCTGATCTCAAGTTATTCCAGATCTCCGGCGACCGAAGCTTAGGATAGCATAGCGTCTCACGCGTCTAACCAGAGATCCCTTGTCTCTTGATTCGTTGATCGGGAAAATCCTTCCCCTTCCGAATCGATCGAGACGATCGATCCTAGTGTGACCGTTGGAAGACCTTGCTTCCTTCGCTACGAAGTTTGAATCAAGTTGGCACTGCTGCTGCTCTCCATCGCCGACGCTGATTCCGAGAACCTTGCCGCCGCTTTAAGCCGCCGCCGGTTTCGGGAAGATTCTTTCCAAGAGAGATCTAGGGTTGTGGACTCTTCGTTGACTTCAAGAACAAGTCGTCGAACGAAGAGGGACACCTTACTCTCCAAACGTCGTTTGTATTTCTTACAAGCATTTTCAATTTCTTTGTAATGGACCGATTGGTCTTTAGTTGTAAGGGTTGGGTGCAACCCGGGTTGTGGGAGTGTTGACTCCTACGTGTGGAAGGGTTCCTTCCGTTAGTGCAAGGATTGGATTTCAATCCTGTGGGTGAAGTGACCGAGTCGTCCCGTGTTGGGAGATAGGTCGAAGGGGGAAAGTGGACGTACCCAAATCGGGGAACCACTATAATTTGCCTGTGTATTTTCTGTGCTTGGTTGTTTTGTTTTCTTGTGCAGGTAAAATCTTAATTCCGCAAATACGCTACAGAGACACCTATTCCCCCCCATAGGTGAAGATAGTTGACACTAGGTGGACTTTCAAATATATATTTTCATCATGTATTATATACATAATTTATATATTATAAATTGATTTTACTGTTCATCTTCTACATGAACCCGAAAACAGAACACAGAAAACCATATTTTTTGTAACCTTTCCATGATCCGTCGCCGGCTGTCCGATCACTTCCCTGGCCAGCCACCACCACCACCACCTCCGTTGAGGTGAGGGCTATCGGTCGACGGTGGTTTGGCCGCCGGAGGTGGCGGTTTCCGGCGTACCCGAAAAATATATTTTTCATGGTTTATCCATGAAAACTCGAGATAGGTTCTGCTCCGTTGAGCACGAACTTTATTTCTAAGATCCTAAGATCTACCCATAAGAGAAGAAGTAGAGGAGGACCTTGTTTGCGGTTTGAAGGCGAGATCAACGTCGGATTGTCATGGCGCGGTCGTGGCGTTCCCGAACTTCTTCAACAGCAAGAGCAGAAATCTGAATCCGTTTGATCGAGCGTGTAACCCGTCTCCTCTTGCTCTAAGGAGGCTGTTATAGATCTCCAAGTGGGGAGGGGAAAGGATGAAACATTCATTGTCATGAATGTTTCTCTTAATAACGTTTCGGTTATGATGCAGAGAAGAGGAAAAGGTGGAAGATGAAATGGCTGATCCAGGTGGCGATTTCCTATTGGACCTCAATCTCTCTTAATTAAAGTAGGAAATAGCCCATAATTACTCCTGCTGTAATTTCCCATAATCAGAATTGATTATGACGTCGGTTACCGAAATTTCCAGTCTGGCTGACGTTTCGGCCTTGGTCACAGGCGTGACACATAGGTCACAGGCGTGACAGGCCCGGGTGGCCAATTCTGAGTTCGACGATCGTCGAACTGAGATCGACGATCGTCGAAGGGTGGTCACGCCCTAGGTCACGGGCGTGACACATTGGTCACGGGATTGACAGGGTCATGAGGCAAATTCCACGCTCAGCGATCGTCTCGCTGAGATCGACGATCGCCGAAGGGGGTCACGCCCTTGGTCACGGGCGTGACACCTGGGTCACGGGCGTGATAGGGCCATGATGCAAATTCTGCGCTTCGACGATCGTCCCGCTGAGATCGATGATCGTCGAAGGGGTCACGTTCTAGGTCACGGGCGTGACAAATAGGTCACGGGCGTGACAGGCCCGGGTTGTAAATTCTGCGCTTGACGATCGTCGCGCTGAGATAGACGATCGTCGAAGGGGTCACTCCCTAGTACGGGAGTGACACATAGGTCACGGGCGTGACAGGCCCGGGTTGAAAATTCTACGCTCGACGATCGTCTCCCTGAGATCGACGATCGTCGAAGGAGTCACGCCCTAGGTCACAGGCGTGACGGGTCGGTCACGGGCGTGACAAACCCGTGACCCGAAATCTCGGTCGATGTATTTCAATTCTTGGGCTTCCTAGGGTTCTGTCACGACAAACCGACTCCTAGGGGTCTAGACGGAAATGGGATATTATAAATCCCAATAAACAAAACAAAAATTTCGTCCCCGAAATTGAGGTTGAGCCTACGGGGATTTCTACTGAAATAAATTAAACTTGTAACATCCCATACTGTTTTTCTATTGAGTCGAAGCGAGACTACTTGTTTTATAAACGACGACAATCTCCCCAATAAACAAAAGATTAGCCCCTACTTTCCTGCGCATGCCTAGGTTCTCAATTTCCCTTACCTAGTCCTACCGGTTCAATGCAAGAAGGTAATTTATTGTATACTGAGAGGTGGTGAGGTATACCTGACTGAACAACTCCAGGTATTTTTGCCTCATTAGGTTCTGCAGTTCCCAGGTGTGCTCCTCCTTACCGTGGTTTCTCCACAGAACCTTGACTAAGTGGATCTTCTTACGGCGTGTAAGACCCCATTTTTTTTTCTTTTTCAACCACCGGGGTCTTAGGCCCAGAACCGCCGCTTTGCGGTGACTCCTTCACGTCCCGAAAGGTCATCACCACAAGGCGCCGATTCTGCCGGCCAAATTCGATCACAGAAGTAGCACAATTATTGAAGTAAAAGCAATGCAGTCCACAATAATAAAAATCACATATATATATAATAAAACTCCACGAAGGGAGTGTCCACAGAAACATCAGAGTAATATAATTACGGGCTTATGCCCGGTACAATATATCCTCACTACAAGTCTCTCATGCGGAAGCGAATCAGAAACTACTCAAGGATCGAGACTCACGGTCCCGGCGGTGTGAACTCCGGAGCTAGACTGCCCCCTCTCTAGGCGCACCGATCTCTGGGGCTGCTCCTCCATGCTGGGCTCCGCGATCCCCTAAAATGATATGGTTCGAAAACCGTTAGTCTAAAAGACTAAGTCCTATCATCCCCCACCCCTTCCCCCACGCTCTAAGGCACCGGGCGGAGAGGAAGAAAGGGGAGGACATGAAAGTGGAGAGTAGTCAAAAGCAGATGACGGTGGACCTAACTAGCAAGTTATAACAGGGGAGCAATTTAAATCTTAAGTGTTGTAATAGGTCAAACAAGAAGGAAAACAAGTAAGGTAATTTAAACCTTCACTTATGTGAGTACACATAAGCCAAGGGATCTTTTGCAAGGCTCCCATCGTATAAAGTGTCCCATACCACTTATACGTTGGGGTGTCGGTTATCAAACAGCAACATATATATATTGAAATTAACCTTTGATTTATAAACTTGCCCACACAAGCTTATAGACCAAGAGGTCGTTTTGCAAGTCCTAAGGTATAAGCGTCTCATTCCACTTATACCTTAGGTGTCAAGGTTGTTATGAACGATATGATATGCAACTATATGGTGGGTATGTTATGTCATGCAGTGCAACTCACACACCCGACTCTGTGCACACAGACCTTTAGTTCCCCCTTTCGGAGCCGTTACCTCCCAGGATACCTCCGTAGTGGCAAACGGAAGCGGTGGGTTGGGCCTCGCCCACCTCCAAAACCAGTAAAGCACACTGGTCTGACCTATCGTACGCCTCAACGCTTGGTGCACAAAGCGGACGCCTGCGTACTCTTGCCGGCTGGCGCACCGGACTTCTGTTGGCGGAGTGCTAATCACCCCGCCGAGTCAACGATATCGGTGTCGGTGCAATCGAACTCCCCGATATCGAAAGACCCACCACCTTAACTTTTCCTATTTTATGCACATGCAAGTTAAACCGTAAGCACTCAAAACCGAGCCGAAGCTCCCCGGACCAAAACGTCCGTCTCCAAATCAACCGAGCCGAAGCTCCCCGGACCATCCTGTCCGTTTCCAAATCAACCGAGTCGAAGCTCTCATCAACCTTCCTGTGCCAACAGTGTTGTGAAGAGTGCAGCCCTAGTTACTAAGTTACTCTTGTCGGTTTGTTATTACAGTTTACGTTAGCCCAGGACTGCCCCCGGTATACCCCGTGAAGGGCTCTCAAGGGTCACTAGGAACCAAGACGGTGCATTACGGCCCGAAGTTCCCTTTCGCAAGGCACTTATTTTTGGTTGGTTGATTTCCTTACCCATTCCCTTAATGTTACTCTGGTTCTAACCCTAATGAATTTTAACTCCTTCACCCGCTCCCAGGAAAGACGATGTTCCGTCGAACCCGAGCTCCACCCATCCTTAGTTAACCTAACCACTATCCCATACCCAATTTCATTGATAACCTCCGAATCATCTTGCCACGGCATTTACACATGATTTGTCGCCCTATGACCATGGTATTACAATTTCTATGATTTCACTATATGCAGACCAACTTGAGCAAATCAACAAGTATGATAGGAAGTGCATCAATTTCTCATCCAAACACCCTAAAATAATTACTAAGGGCCTATCATGACTTTTATAACTTAAATCCAGCACTTCCAAATTTTTCCTAAATAATTTAATATTTTTTTAATTATCCAGAAATTAAAGCCATGAGTGGTTTTGAGCATGAGGTACTACATTCATTCATCATAAAATTATAAGAAAATTACCAGGGCTCTACAATGTCCATAAATGTTCACTGACCAAAAATTATAATTTTACAAGGCCTAAAAATATTATTTAAAAATCATTTATAAATTCTACAAATTGCAAGCCTTGTGAATCAACCCCTATGATTATTAAATTTTAGCAAAAACTATAGAAAAATGTTATCCAAAAATTACCATTTTTGGATATGTCATAGGTGTAGGTAAGAATGACCCCTACATAAAATTTTAAGTCATTTGGAGGTCTGGTTTGATGTGGGCAACCAAAATGGTGTCTGACCTAGCCTAAGGACACCTTCCACCAAACTGAGTGCTGAGGTCAGCACAGTTATCCAAATTGGGTGAAATCAATTTTAAAATAAAGTAGACTCAAAGGGCTACAACGTTCATGTTCACTACTTTTTCTGTAGAGGGCTCTAGGTATTTTTAATAAATACAAACATTAAGAGGTAAAACTGTGACAGAAATACAAATAATATATCCCAACTATACATCATGATTTTCACTGTTTGCACGAATCTTAAAGTAGGATCCAATGGTAGCTGCTCATCTTCTCCAAATGGCCGAAAATCCAACCCGAGCAGGCCCTTTTTACGGGGCTTTTCCCGGCGGCCTGAGGCGGCGCCACCACCGGGAAACATCATCCATTTGTTCCCGGTGGTGGGGGCTATCCATAGCCGGAGTTAGGGCGGCCGGAGGTGGCGGCGCCGCCCTACCCGAGAGCTCCAAAAAGCTCCAAAAAATGGCGGTTTTCAGATTTTTTTTTTTAAAAAACTCAAAACCGATTCGTTTGAGCATGAAACTTCATCCTAATGATTCCTAGGATCTAAACATAGAGGAAGAGGTGAGGGAGGACCTTCCCGGCGGCCATGCAACGTGTAGATCGACGAGGGGCCATGGCGACGGCGGCGGCGGCGTTTTCCTCCTTCTCAAGCTCCGGCCACCCTTCTCTTCTGCTAGGGATTCGAAAACCTCCCCTTGGCTCACTGATGGGGGTTTAAAAAAAGGTAGAGAGGGGAGGGGGAGGGTCATGGCTTGAAGTGGCCATTAATGGCCCTAAATGTTGAATTTCGGCCATGGTGGAGGAGGGGGGCTGTAACCGCCTCTTGGGTGGCTGGGGAAACGTCTGGAATTCAATGCCCCCTCCATAAAGTCCCCTCTCAGCCCTTAATGGCCGAACCCCACATTCCTTGGTCTTCCAAAACTCCTCCACCATTTTTGAATAATTTCTCTCTCCTCCTTTAAAATTCCTTCTCTCTCTCTCTCATCCTCTCTCTCCTAGTCACCCTCCAAACTGAAATGTCTTCCTCCCACAACCTATTGGCAGCCCATTCATTAAATCCCAAATGAAAACATGGGAGGGGGGGTGGTCCACCATGAATACTTCTTTTATCATTTCTCTCTCCTCTTTTATTTCTCAAATTTAGGCTTCTCTTTCTCTCTCCTAGTCACCTAGTTGACTGGTCAAGGAACTAGGTTATTGGCAGCCCTAATATCTCACATTATTCTTGTCATTAGGCTTAGCCCAAGAGGGGGGGTGACTTGAAGTTGGGTTAGCCCAATTAGGTCAAGTTGACTTGACTTGGGTTAAATGTTGACTTGGTTATTTTGACTCTTTGGGTCCACATCAATGGGTCTTTAGTGACCCATTGGACTCCCCTAAGGCCTAGGTAGGGTTAGTTGGAGTTGAGTTGGCCCCCTGGAGGTCACATGGCCCTTAGGAAGGGCACTTTGACCATTTTAGGGTTAGGGTTGGCTTGGGTTAATTTGGCCACTAGTATTGACCCCATTGAGTCTATGGTGACTCATTGGCCCCACATTGGGTCTAGAAATGCCCTAGAGTCAGTTTGAACTCACTAGGTCACCCAAACTCAGTGTTTTGGAAACTTGCTATTTGCAGCCCAAAATGAGTCTCTACTAGACTCCTAAGCCCATTTGGTCTATTTGGTTCCCTATGGTCTTGCCATGGCCCAGGCAAGCCCAAAGTTATTCTTAGGGGGGGCCTAATTGGAAATGGGATGTTACAAATCCCAATAAACAAAACAAAAATTTCGTCCCCGAAATTAAGGTTAAGTCTACGGGAGATCACTACCGGCATAAGTTAAGCTTGTAACATCCCATATGGTTTGCAGTGCCTACGATATCAACATTTACGGGCTAGTCCCCAATAAACAAAAAGTTTAGCCTATACCTTCTTAGATTATTCTACGAATAATTGTAAATAGGAAGGAAAACTTTAAATTACTTGAGGAGTTGGGAGGGTTACCTGACTAAAAAGCTCCGGGTACTTTTGCTGCATCAAGTCCTGTGGTTCCCAGGTGTGCTCCTCCTGACCGTGATTTCTCCACAGAACCTTGACTAAGGGAATCTTCTTACGGCGCAAGATCCGCACTCCTTTGTCATCGATCCGAACCGGCTCCAAGTGAACAGATCGGTCTGAAGCTACCGGCCCTTCTGCGGTCAAAATTCGCTGCTCCGGGCGTAGTAGAGCCCTTCTCAGCGAAGAGATGTGGAAGACGTCGTGTAGAGCTGCCAGCTCTGGCGGCAACTCTAGCCTGTAGGCTAAGGGTCCGATCCGCTCCAGGATCCGGTAAGGGCCCATATACCTAGGGCTGAGTTTCTTCCTCCGACCGCGCACCCGCGAGACTCCGTGCATGGGCCGGATCTTCAAGAACACTCGATCTCCTACCCGGAACTCCACCTGACGATGCCGAGCGTCATAGTATTTTGCTTGTCTGCTCTGCGCCTCCAGCATCCTATCTCTGATCAGCCTCACCTGAGCCTCGGTGTCTTCAACGAAATCCGATCCCAGCAGCTTCGGATCCTCGTCCTGTACCCAAGAAAGCGGGGTCCTACATTTCCTTCCATACAAGGCCTCATAAGGCGCCATCCTGATGCTGGACTGGTAGCTATTATTGTAGGAGAACTCAACCAACGGTAACATCTTCTCCCACGGCTCCCCTCGGTCTAGTATACACAGCCGTAGTAAGTCCTCCAAGGTCCTGTTGGTGCGCTCGGTCTGCCCGTCCGTCTGAGGGTGGAAGGCCGTGCTAAAAGTCAACCGGGTGCCCAAATATGCCTGCACTGACCGCCACTCCCTGGATGTAAACCGTCCATCGCGGTCCGACACTATCGTCCGGGGCACGCCATGATATCGGACATACTGCTCCACAAACTTCCGCACCAGCACTCCCACCGAGTCATCCTTCCTGATCGGCACAAAGCGGGCCACCTTCGTCAGCCGATCGACAATCACCCAAATCGAGTCGTTCCCTGTCCGAGACCGGGGAAGACCATGTATGAAATCCATTGCTATGTCGTCGAACTTCCACTCCGGCACCGGGAGTGGCTGCAACAGTCCTGCGGGGTTCCTGCACTCCGCCTTCACCAACTGACACGCCTCGCAATGGGTCACGAAGTACGTAATGTCCTTCTTCATGCCCGGCCAAAACATCGTCCTCTTCAGATCAGCGGTCATCTTTGTGATCCCCGGGTGCACGGAGTACCGGCTGCAATGCGCCTCCGTCAAAATATCCTCTCGGATCTGACCTCCTGCGGGTATATATACTCTGCCTCTGAAGTGGAGCAAACCATCCCTCAGGGAATAATCTCCTGTCGAACCTTCCTCCAAGGCTCGGAACATCGGCTCTGCCCACGCATCTGTCCTCTGTCCGTCCCGAATGCGATCCCGAATATCGTCTATGGCCACTATCGATGCCAGATACTCCCTATACAGATCTGGGTCATCCTCGGACACTAGGGATATCTGCATATCTCTGAATGACTGGACTAGCTCCATAGACATCACCTGGGGCCCAGCTTCGGAAGTGGCCGCTCTCCGACTCAGCGCGTCGGCCACCACGTTTGCCTTCCCTGGGTGGTAGTGCATCTCATACTGATAATCTGCTAAGAACTCCACCCAGCGCCTCTGCCTGATATTCATCTCCTTCTGCGTGTCCACGTATTTCAGGTTCTTGTGATCGGAGAAGATATCGCAGTGGACTCCATAAAGGTAATGACGCCAGACCTTTAGAGCAAAAACGACCGCTCCCATCTCGAGGTCGTGCACCGGGTAGTTCCTCTCGTGGGTCTTCAGCTGGCGGGAGGCATATGCTATGACATGTCCGTTCTGCATCAGCACTGCCCCCATTCCCTGGTATGATGCGTCGGTATACACCTGAAATCCTTCCTTCCCCGATGGAAGGGCCAGAATGGGGGCCGAGACGAGTCGGTCCTTCAGCTCCTGGAAAGCCGCCTGGCACTGCGGGGTCCAAACAAAAGGTGCCTCCTTCTTTGTCAACGATGTGAGGGGGAGGGCAATCCGAGAGAACCCCTCTACGAACTTCCGGTAGTAACCGGCAAGTCCCAAGAAACTGCGTACATCGGTGGCCGTTTTCAACTGCGGCCAATCTCGAACTGCCCGAATCTTCGCTGGATCTACCGCTAGCCCGGCTCCGCTGATGATATGACCTAGGAAGGCCACCTCCTTCAACCAGAACTGACACTTGCTGAATTTTGCATAAAGGCGATGCTCCCGCAACCTCTCCAAGGTCAGTGCTAGATGTCGAGTGTGCTCCTCCTCCGTCCTAGAATAGATCAGGATGTCGTCTATGAATACTATGACGAACACATCCAAGTAGGCTTCGAAAACCCGGTTCATGAGACTCATGAACGCCGACGGAGCATTCGTGAGCCCAAAGGGCATCACGGTAAACTCATACAGGCCATATCTGCTGCTAAAGGCCGTCTTCGGAATGTCCTCCTCCTGGATCCGCAGCTGGTAGTATCCTGATCTCAAATCCAGCTTCGAGAAATAATGGGCCCCCTCCAACTGGTCGAATAATTCGTCTATCCGTGGGAGCGGATAGGTATTCCGGACGGTCAGCCTGTTTAGTGCTCGATAATCGATGCACAGGCGGAGTGTCCCATCCTTCTTCTTCACGAACAGGACCGGTGCTCCCCATGGCGAGGAACTCGGTCTAACAAAACCTGCCTCCACTAATTCCTACAACTGGGTCCGAAACTCTGCCAACTCCTTTGGGGCCATCCGATAAGGGGCCCTAGACGCCGGCTTGGCTCCCGGCACAAGCTGTATCTGAAAATCTTGCTCTCGGTGTGGAGGTAGTCCTGGCAGTTTCTCCGGAAAGATGTCTGCGAACTCTCGCACCACCGGGATGTCTGTCACCGACTCCTTGACTTCCGCCATCTCAAAAAGAATCTGATAGACCTCCTCTCCCTGCAGATGGGCCTTAACGGCCTGTACCGAAGATAAGAGTATACGAGAGACAGGTCTTATACCTTCGATGGTAATGAAAGAGTCCCCGTGTCTCACGGTGATCCTCTTTGCCTGGCAGTCAATCTGGGCATGGTTCCAATGCAGCCATACCATGCCCAGGATCAGATCGTAGTCTGTCAGCTTCAAAATCGTCGCTGGAGCCTCGAACGCTTTTCCACCAATCTCTGCCTCCATATTGCAGTGATCCGTGGTAAGGAGCTCTGATCCATCCGGTAGTCGCACCCTCATCCTCGAGCCTGTGAACCGCTCCACACCTTCCAGTCCTTCTACGAACGACTCCGACACAAAAGAGTGAGTAGCTCCAGTATCGAACAGCGTGCGGGCAGGCTTGCCACTGATGAAGACTATACCTGGGGTGATTAAATGTCTCAGGGTTCTATAAAGAGTTTTCTTTCCTGGTTAATCTATCCGGTGTGGTTCTAAGTTTAACAACTTAAAGGGGAAATTCTATGAAAACAAAGAAAACATTTCGGCATACCTGCGATGACCTGCTCCGGATTCCGCGGCTGTGCAAGGTCCAAGGCATATACCTGCTCTCTCCCCTGTCTACGATCTTCCCCCTGGTATCCTCGACCGCGGCCGCGCCCTCGGCCTCCGTAATACTGAGCTGGTGGGCCGCCCTGATGTGCTGGAGGTGGTGCCCCCTTCATGGGGCAGTTCCTCCGTATGTGCCCAATCTGATGGCAAAGGAAGCATTCTGGGGATACGCCATTCCCCCGGGTCTCGGCATCTCCTGCATCCGAAGAGGTGGAGGGGCCAATACCACCTGTTCCCTCGGCTCCGGCCTCACGTCCTGACGAGGCTGGTCCTCTGTCCTCCTCCCCTCTGGTACAGCACCTCGCCGTTGGTCATTCCTACCTCTCCGTCCCTGATCCTCTGCTGGCCGCTTCCGGCCCGGGTGGTGTGCCAATCTGCCTCAATCCTTTTGGCCATCTCCAAAATCCGGGAGATGGGCCCGTCAGATACAAACAAGAGGGCCTCCCTCAGGTCCTCCCGCAGGCCCTTGTAGAACCTCCTGATATACCCTGCCTCGTCCAGCTGGTAGGAATCTGCGTATCGAGCCAGGTGGTCAAACTCTCGATGGTACTCCACCACGGTCCGAGTACCCTGCTTCAGCTGCAAGAACCGCTCCTCCAAGTCATCCCTAGCCGACTGCGGAACGAAATGCTCCAGCAGTGCGGCCCTGAACTCCTCCCAAGTGACCTCCGCAACCTCCCTATCAGCAAAAGTCGTGTCCAACAACGTCTTCCACCACCTCTTCGCATGGGACTCCAGGCAGGAGACAACCAGAGCCACCCTCTCCTCCCATGGACACCGAATCTCGGTCAGCATCTCGTACATGATATCTAGCCATTCCTCCGTCCGAACAGCCGACTCTGTCCCCAAATAAGACGGGGGGAACAGTCCTCGAAAGATGCTGAGCCAGTTGGCCCCCAGATTGGGCTGCGGGACCGGAACCTGCTGGGCCCTGAAGGCCTCCAGAATGGCAGTCAGGGTCTGTCCCATATCTGACTGAAGGAAAGGAGTGGGGACCGGTGGAGGTGGTGCAACTCCCTGGGTCTGCTGAACTCCGCCCTGTGGCGTAGGCTGTGCTGGAGGCTGCGCAACGAAAAACACATGCTGAGAAAACGTTCAATTATTACCTAAAGGTGGACAATTTATATGTGATACCCATATGGGCACACCACTGCTTCCGCTGCTTAGTTTGTCCCCAAACTAAACTCGAGCGGGGGTGACCCAGGGTTAGTGGACTGCTATTTCCTTCTGATCGATGTCTCCTCTGATACCACTTGTAAGACCCCTTTTTTTTTTCTTTTTCAACCACCGGGGTCTTAGGCCCAGAACCGCCGCTTTGCGGTGACTCCTTCACGTCCCGAAAGGTCATCACCACAAGGCGCCGATTCTGCCGGCCAAATTCGATCACAGAAGTAGCACAATTATTGAAGTAAAAGCAATGCAGTCCACAATAATAAAAATCACATATATATATAATAAAACTCCACGAAGGGAGTGTCCACAGAAACATCAGAGTAATATAATTACGGGCTTATGCCCGGTACAATATATCCTCACTACAAGTCTCTCATGCGGAAGCGAATCAGAAACTACTCAAGGATCGAGACTCACGGTCCCGGCGGTGTGAACTCCGGAGCTAGACTGCCCCCTCTCTAGGCGCACCGATCTCTGGGGCTGCTCCTCCATGCTGGGCTCCGCGATCCCCTAAAATGATATGGTTCGAAAACCGTTAGTCTAAAAGACTAAGTCCTATCATCCCCCACCCCTTCCCCCACGCTCTAAGGCACCGGGCGGAGAGGAAGAAAGGGGAGGACATGAAAGTGGAGAGTAGTCAAAAGCAGATGACGGTGGACCTAACTAGCAAGTTATAACAGGGGAGCAATTTAAATCTTAAGTGTTGTAATAGGTCAAACAAGAAGGAAAACAAGTAAGGTAATTTAAACCTTCACTTATGTGAGTACACATAAGCCAAGGGATCTTTTGCAAGGCTCCCATCGTATAAAGTGTCCCATACCACTTATACGTTGGGGTGTCGGTTATCAAACAGCAACATATATATATTGAAATTAACCTTTGATTTATAAACTTGCCCACACAAGCTTATAGACCAAGGGGTCGTTTTGCAAGTCCTAAGGTATAAGCGTCCCATTCCACTTATACCTTAGGTGTCAAGGTTGTTATGAACGATATGATATGCAACTATATGGTGGGTATGTTATGTCATGCAGTGCAACTCACACACCCGACTCTGTGCACACAGACCTTTAGTTCCCCCTTTCGGAGCCGTTACCTCCCAGGATACCTCCGTAGTGGCAAACGGAAGCGGTGGGTTGGGCCTCGCCCACCTCCAAAACCAGTAAAGCACACTGGTCTGACCTATCGTACGCCTCAACGCTTGGTGCACAAAGCGGACGCCTGCGTACTCTTGCCGGCTGGCGCACCGGACTTCTGTTGGCGGAGTGCTAATCACCCCGCCGAGTCAACGATATCGGTGTCGGTGCAATCGAACTCCCCGATATCGAAAGACCCACCACCTTAACTTTTCCTATTTTATGCACATGCAAGTTAAACCGTAAGCACTCAAAACCGAGCCGAAGCTCCCCGGACCAAAACGTCCGTCTCCAAATCAACCGAGCCGAAGCTCCCCGGACCGTCCTGTCCGTTTCCAAATCAACCGAGTCGAAGCTCTCATCAACCTTCCTGTGCCAACAGTGTTGTGAAGAGTGCAACCCTAGTTACTAAGTTACTCTTGTCGGTTTGTTATTACAGTTTACGTTAGCCCAGGACTGCCCCCGGTATACCCCGTGAAGGGCTCTCAAGGGGCACTAGGAACCAAGACGGTGCATTACGGCCCGAAGTTCCCTTTCGCAAGGCACTTATTTTTGGTTGGTTGATTTCCCTTACCCATTCCCTTAATGTTACTCTGGTTCTAACCCTAATGAATTTTAACTCCTTCACCCGCTCCCAGGAAAGACGATGTTCCGTCGAACCCGAGCTCCACCCATCCTTAGTTAACCTAACCACTATCCCATACCCAATTTCATTGATAACCTCCGAATCATCTTGCCACGGCATTTACACATGATTTGTCGCCCTATGACCATGGTATTACAATTTCTATGATTTCACTATATGCAGACCAACTTGAGCAAATCAACAAGTATGATAGGAAGTTCATCAATTTCTCATCCAAACACCCTAAAATAATTACTAAGGGCCTATCATGACTTTTATAACTTAAATCCAGCACTTCCAAATTTTTCCTAAATAATTTAATATTTTTTTAATTATCCAGAAATTAAAGCCATGAGTGGTTTTGAGCATGAGGTACTACATTCATTCATCATAAAATTATAAGAAAATTACCAGGGCTCTACAATGTCCATAAATGTTCACTGACCAAAAATTATAATTTTACAAGGCCTAAAAATATTATTTAAAAATCATTTATAAATTCTACAAATTGCAAGCCTTGTGAATCAACCCCTATGATTATTAAATTTTAGCAAAAACTATAGAAAAATGTTATCCAAAAATTACCATTTTTGGATATGTCATAGGTGTAGGTAAGAATGACCCCTACATAAAATTTTAAGTCATTTGGAGGTCTGGTTTGATGTGGGCAACCAAAATGGTGTCTGACCTAGCCTAAGGACACCTTCCACCAAACTGAGTGCTGAGGTCAGCACAGTTATCCAAATTGGGTGAAATCAATTTTAAAATAAAGTAGACTCAAAGGGCTACAACTTTCATGTTCACTACTTTTTCTGTAGAGGGCTCTAGGTATTTTTAATAAATACAAACATTAAGAGGTAAAACTGTGACAGAAATACAAATAATATATCCCAACTATACATCATGATTTTCACTGTTTGCACGAATCTTAAAGTAGGATCCAATGGTAGCTGCTCATCTTCTCCAAATGGCCGAAAATCCAACCCGAGCAGGCCCTTTTTACGGGGCTTTTCCGGCGGCCTGAGGCGGCGCCACCACCGGGAAACATCATCCATTTGTTCCCGGTGGTGGGGGCTATCCATAGCCGGAGTTAGGGCGGCCGGAGGTGGCGGCGCCGCCCTACCCGAGAGCTCCAAAAAGCTCCAAAAAATGGCGGTTTTCAGATTTTTTTTTTTAAAAAAACTCAAAACCGATTCGTTTGAGCATGAAACTTCATCCTAATGATTCCTAGGATCTAAACATAGAGGAAGAGGTGAGGGAGGACCTTCCCGGCGGCCATGCAACGTGTAGATCGACGAGGGGCCATGGCGACGGCGGCGGCGGCGTTTTCCTCCTTCTCAAGCTCCGGCCACCCTTCTCTTCTGCTAGGGATTCGAAAACCTCCCCTTGGCTCACTGATGGGGGTTTAAAAAAGGTAGAGAGGGGAGGGGGAGGGTCATGGCTTGAAGTGGCCATTAATGGCCCTAAATGTTGAATTTCGGCCATGGTGGAGGAGGGGGGCTGTAACCGCCTCTTGGGTGGCTGGGGAAACGTCTGGAATTCAATGCCCCCTCCATAAAGTCCCCTCTCAGCCCTTAATGGCCGAACCCCACATTCTTTGGTCTTCCAAAACTCCTCCACCATTTTTGAATAATTTCTCTCTCCTCCTTTAAAATTCCTTCTCTCTCTCTCTCATCCTCTCTCTCCTAGTCACCCTCCAAACTGAAATGTCTTCCTCCCACAACCTATTGGCAGCCCATTCATTAAATCCCAAATGAAAACATGGGAGGGGGGGTGGTCCACCATGAATACTTCTTTTATCATTTCTCTCTCCTCTTTTATTTCTCAAATTTAGGCTTCTCTTTCTCTCTCCTAGTCACCTAGTTGACTGGTCAAGGAACTAGGTTATTGGCAGCCCTAATATCTCACATTATTCTTGTCATTAGGCTTAGCCCAAGAGGGGGGGTGACTTGAAGTTGGGTTAGCCCAATTAGGTCAAGTTGACTTAACTTGGGTTAAATGTTGACTTGGTTATTTTGACTCTTTGGGTCCACATCAATGGGTCTTTAGTGACCCATTGGACTCCCCTAAGGCCTAGGTAGGGTTAGTTGGAGTTGAGTTGGCCCCTGGAGGTCACATGGCCCTTAGGAAGGGCACTTTGACCATTTTAGGGTTAGGGTTGGCTTGGGTTAATTTGGCCACTAGTATTGACCCCATTGAGTCTATGGTGACTCATTGGCCCCACATTGGGTCTAGAAATGCCCTAGAGTCAGTTTGAACTCACTAGGTCACCCAAACTCAGTGTTTTGGAAACTTGCTATTTGCAGCCCAAAATGAGTCTCTACTAGACTCCTAAGCCCATTTGGTCTATTTGGTTCCCTATGGTCTTGCCATGGCCCAGGCAAGCCCAAAGTTATTCTTAGGGGGGGCCTAATTGGAAATGGGATGTTACACGGCGCAAGGTCCGTACTCCTTTGTCGTCGATCCGAACCGGCTCCAAGTGAACAGATCTGTCTGAGGCTACCGGTCCTTCGGTGGTAAAAATCTTCTGTTCCGGGCATAGTAGAGCCCTTCTCAGCGAAGAAATGTGGAAGTCGTCGTGTAGAGCTGCCAGCTCTGGTGGCAACTCCAGCCGGTAAGCTAGGGGCACGATCCGCTCCAGGATCCGGTAAGGGCCCATATACCTAGGGCTGAGCTTCTTCTTTCGACCATGCACCCATGAAACTCCATGCATGGGCCGGATCTTCAAAAACACTCGGTCCCTACCTGAAACTCTAACTGACAATGCCGGGCATCATAGTTCTTAGCCTGTCTGCTCTGCGCCTCCAACATCCTATCTCTGATCAGTCTCACCTGTGCCTCGGTGTCTTCAACAAAATCCGATCCTAATACCTTCGGATCCTCGTCCTGAACCCAAGAAAGCAGGGTCCTGCATTTTCTTCCATACAAGGCTTCATACGGCACCATCCTTATGCTGTACTGGTAGCTGTTGTTATAGGAGAACTCGACGAATGGTAACATCTTCTCCCACGGCTCCCCTCGGTCCAGTATACACAGTCGTAGTAGATCCTCCAACGTCCTATTGGTGCGCTCTGTTTGCTCGTCCGTCTGAGGGTGGAAGGCCGTGCTAAAAGTCAATCGGGTGCCCAGGTATGCCTGCACTGACCGCCACTCCCTGGATGTAAACCGTCCATCGCGGTTCGACACTATCGTCCGTGGCACGCCATGATATCGGACATACTGCTCCACGAACTTCCGTACCAGCACTCCCACCGAGTCATCCTTCCTGATTGGTATAAAGTGAGCCACCTTCGTCAATCGATCAATAATCACCCAGATCGAGTCATTCCCCGTCCAAGACCGGGGAAGCCCATATATAAAATCCATAGCTATGTCATCAAACTTCCACTCCGGCACCGGGAGTGGCTGTAACAGTCCTGTGGGGTTCCTGCATTCCGCCTTCACCAAATGACAAGCCTCGCAATGGGTCACGAAGTACGTAATGTCCTTCTTCATCCCTGGCCAAAACATAATCTTCTTCAGATCTGCCGTCATCTTGGTGATCCCCGGATGTATAGAATATCTGCTACTATGCGCCTCCGCCATGATGTCCTCCCGAACCAAGCCTCCTGCGGGTATATATACTCTGCCTCTGAAATGTAGCAATCCATCTCTCAGGGAATTATATCCTGTCGAACCCTCCTCCAAGGCTCGAAATACCGGCCTTGCCCATGCATCTGTCCTCTGTCCGTCCCGAATGCGTTCCCGAATATCATCTATGGCCACCATCGATGCTAGATACTCCCTATACAACTTTGGATCATCCTCAGACACTAGGGATATCTGCATATCTCTGAATGACCGAACTAGCTCCATGGATATAACCTGGGGCCCGTCTTCAGAAGTGGCAGCTCTCCGACTCAATACGTCGGCCACCACGTTTGCCTTCCCTTGATGGTAGTGCATCTCATACTGATAGTCTGCTAAGAATTCCACCCAGCGCCTCTGCCTGATATTCAGCTCCTTCTGCGTGTCCACATATTTCAAGTTCTTGTGGTCGGAGTAGATGTTGCAGTGGACTCCATAAAGATAACGGCGCCAGACCTTCAAAGCAAAAACGACCGCTCCCATCTCAAGGTCGTGCACCAGGTAGTTCTTCTCATGGGTCTTCAGCTGGCGGGAGGCATATGCTATGACGTGTCCGTTCTGCATCAGCACCGCTCCCATCCCCTAGTATGATGTGTCAGTATACACCTGGAATCCTTCCTTTCCAGATGGAAGGGCCAGAATAGGGGCTGAGATGAGTCGGTCCTTCAGCTCCTAGAAAGCTGCCTGGCACTGCGGGGTCCAAACGAAAGGTGCCTCCTTCTTTGTCAAATATGTGAGGGGGAGGGCAATTTGAGAGAACCCCTCCACGAACTTCCGATAATAACCGGCAAGTCCCAAGAAACTTTGTACATCGGTGGCTGTCTTTAACTGCAGCCAATCTCGAACTGCCTGAATCTTTGCCGGATCCACTGCCAACCCGGCTCCGCTGATAATATGGCCTAGGAAAGCCACCTCCTTCAACCAAAACTGACACTTGCTGAATTTCGCGTAAAGGCGATGCTCCCGCAACCTCTCCAGAGTCAGTGCCAGATGCCGAGTGTGCTCCTCCTCCGTCCTAGAGTAGATCAGGATGTTGTCTATGAATACTATGATGAACACATCCAAGTAGGCCTCGAAAACACAGTTCATGAGGCTCATGAACGCCGACGGTGCATTCGTGAGCCCGAAGGGCATCACGGTGAACTCATACAGGCCATATCTGCTACTGAAGGCCGTCTTCGGGATATCCTCCTCCTGGATCCGCAGCTGGTAGTATCCTGACCTCAAGTCCAGCTTCGAGAAATAATGGGCTCCCTCCAGCTGGTCAAACAATTCGTCTATCCGTGGGAGCGGATAGGTATTCCGAAAGGTCAGCCTATTTAGTGCTCAATAATCGATGCACAGGCGAAGTGTCCCATCCTTATTCTTCACGAATAGGATTGGGGCTCCCCATGGCGAGGAACTCGGTCTAACAAATCCCACCTCCACAAACTCTTGCAACTGAGTCCGAAACTCTGCCAACTTCTTCGGGGCCATCCGATAGGGAGCCCTTGATATCGGCTTATCACCTGGCACCAACTGAATCTGAAAATCCTTCTCCCTGTGTGGAGGAAATCCTGGCAGCTTCTCTGGAAACACATCGGCGTAATCACAAACCACCGGTATATTGGCAATCCGATCCTTCTCCTCGGTCATCCCGAATAGCACCTGATATACCACGTCCCCCTGCAGATGGGCCTTGATGGCCTGTACCGAAGATAAGAGTACACGAGAGGCAGGTCTTATACCTTCGATGACAATGAAAGAGTCCCCGTGTCTCACGGTGACCCTCTTCGCTTAGAAATCAATCTGGGCATGGTTCCAGTGTAGCCATACCATGCCCAGGATCTGGTCATAGTCTGTCAGCTTCAAAATCATTGTTGGAGCCTCGAACTCCTTTCCACCAATTTCTGCCTCCATATTGTAGTGATCCGTGGTAAGGAGCTCAGATCCATCTGGTAGTCGCACCCTCATCCTCGAGGCCATGAATCGCTCCACGCCTTCCAGTCCTTCTACGAACATTTCGACACAAAGGAGTGAGTAGCTCCAGTATCGAAAAGCGTGCGGGCAGGCTTGCTGCTGATGAATATTGTACCTGGGGTGATTAGATGTCTTAGGGTTCTATAAAGAATTTTCTTTCCTTGTTAATCTATCTAGTGCGGTTATAAGTTTAAACCACTAAAAGGGAAATTCTATGAAAATAAAGAAGCATTGCGGCGTACCTTCTATGACCTGCTCCGGATTTCGAGGCTGCACAAGGTCCAAAGCATATACCTGCTCCCTTCCCTGTCTACGGTCTCCCTCCATATATCCACGACCGCGGTCGCGTCCTCGGCCTCTGTAATGCTGAGCTGGTGGGCCACCCTGTGGTGCTGGAGGTGGTGCCCCCCTCATCGGGCAGTTCCTCCGGATGTGCCCAATCTGATGACAAAGGAAGCACTCTGGTGGGGGATACGCCATTCCCCCGGGTCTCGGTATCTCCTGCATCCAAAGAGGTTGAGGGGCCAATATCACCTGCTACCTCGGCTCCTGCCTCACTTCCTAACGAGGCTGGTCCTCTGTCCTTCTCCCCTCTGGTATAGCACCTCGCCGCTGGTCATTTCTGACTCTCCTTCCCTAATCCTCTATTGGCCGCTTCCGGCCCCGGGTGGTGTGCCAATCAGCCTCAATCCTTTTTGCCATCTCCAAAATCTGGGAGATAGGCCCGTCAGATACAAACAACAAAGCCTCCCTCAAGTCTTCCCGCAGGCCCTTATAGAACCTCTTGATGTACCCTGCTTCGTCCAGCTGGTAAGAATCTGCATATCGAGCCAGATGGTCGAACTCCCGATGGTACTCCACCACCGTCTGGGTGCCCTGCTTCAGTTGTAAGAACCGCTCCTCCAACTCATCCCTGGCCGACTGCGGAACGAAATGCTCCAGCAGCGTGGCCCTGAACTCTTCCCAGGTAACCTCCGCAACCTCCTTATCGGCAAATGTCGTGTGCAACAGCGTCTTCCACCACCTCTTGGCATGGGACTCTAGGCAAGAGACAACCAGAGCCACCCTCTCCTCCCAGGGATACCGTATCCCGGTCAGCATCTCGTACATAATATCCAGCCACTCTTCCGTCTGAACTGCCGACTCTATCCCCAAGTAAGACGGGGGAGACAGTCCTCGGAAGATGCTCAGCTAGTTGGCCCCTGGATTTGGCTGCGGGACCGGAACCTGCTGGGCCCTAAAAGCCTCCAGGATGGCAGTCAGAGTCTGTCCAATGTCTGACTGAAGGAAAGGAGTGGGGACCGGTGGAGGTGGTGCAACATCCTAAGCTTGTTGAACTCCACCTTATAGCGTAGGCTGTACTGGAGGCTGCGTAACAAAAACCCATACTGAGAAAATGTTCAATCTTCAATAAAAGTGGACAATTTATATGTGATCCCCATATGGGCACACCACTGCTTCCGCTGCTTAGTTTGTCCCCAAACTAAACTCGAGCGGGGGTGACCCAGGGATAGTGGATTGCTACCTTTTTCAGATCGATGTTTCGCTCTGATACCACTTGTAAGACCCCCCCCCCCTTTTTTTCTTTTTAAAACCCGGGGTCTTAGGCCCAGAATCACCGCTTTGCGGAGACACCTTCACGTCCTTAAGGGTCATCACCACAAGGCGCCGATTCTGCCGGCCAATTCGATCACAGAAAGGTAGCACAATAATTGAAGTAAGAGCAAGTCCACTGAAAGTAAATCACATATATAGAATAAAATCTCCACGAAGGGAGTGTCCACAGAATAATACATCAGAGTACTAAAAATATGGGCTTATGCCCGGTACATCATTTCCTCGCTACAAATCACTCATGCGGAAGCAAAAACAAACATCTACTCAGTGTCGAGACTCACGGTCCTGGCTGTATGAACTCCGGAGCTAGACTGCCCCATCTCCAAGCGCACCGGTCTCTAGGGCTGCTCCCCTGTGCTGGGCTCCGCGATCCCATAAAATGATGCAGTTCGAAAACCGTTAGTCATAAAGACTAAGCCCTATCATCCCCTACCCCTTCCCCCATGGCTCCTAGGTACCGAGCGGAGAGGAAGAAAGGGAAGGACATGAAGGTGGCGATTTAATGAAAGAAACAGGTGGCAGCGGAACTAATCTAGCAATTCTATAATAAATATGACAATAACCGAAAGTAGAAAAAGTAACCTTAACTTATGTGCGAAAGCGCATAAGCCAAGGGATCTTCTGCAAGGCTCCCATCGCATAGAGTGTCCCATACCACTTATACGTTGGGGTGTCAGTTATCAAACAGCAACATATATATATATATATTTAGAATTTAACCTTAATTTATAAACTTGCCCACACAAGCTTATAGACCAAGGGGTCGTTTTGCAGGTCCTAATGTATAAGCGTCCCATACCACTTATACTTTAGGTGTTAGAGTTAAATGAATCGATTATGCTATGACATGCAAGTGGGTATGATGAAAACATGCAAGTGCAACTCACATACCCGACTCTGTGCACACAGACCTTTAGTTCCCCCTTTCGGAGTCGTTACCTCCCAGGATACCTCCGTAGTGGAAGACGGAAGCGGTGGGTTGGGCCTCGCCCACCTCTAAACCAGTAAAGCACTACCGGTCAGACCTATCGTACGCCTCAATGCTTGGTGCACTAAGCGGACGCCTGCGTACTCTTGCCGGCTGGCGCACCGGACTTCTGTTGGCGAAGTGCTAACCACACTTGCCGAGTCAGCGTATTGGCGTCGGTGCATCGACCCTCCAATACCGAAGACCCACCACCTTAATTTTCATTCCTTTTATGCACATGCAAATTTAATCATAAACACACAAAAACCTAGCCGAAGCCCCCCGGACTAAAACGTCCGTCTCTTAACCAACCGAGCCGAAGCTCCCCAGACCATTCCGTCCGTCTCTTAACCAACCGAGCTGAAGCTCTCATCAATCTTCATGTGCCAACAGTGTTTGTGAAAGGTGCAACCCTAATTACTAAGTTACTCTTATCAGATGGTTATTGCAGTTTACGTTAACCCAGGACTGCCCCCGGTATTCCCTGTGAAGGGCTCTCAAAGGGCACTAGGAACTATGATGGTAGCTGAAGCCCATCGTTCCCTTTCGCAAGGCACTTATTGTTATTGGTTGATCCCCTTTACCCATTCCCTTCTCATATTATGATAGACTATCCTCGGGTGATTTTTAACCTTCCTCTCTTCGGGAAAGACGATCTTTCGTCGAACCCGAGCACCTATTAACTCTAGCTATCACTACTTCTCTCTACTCCTCATATCATCCTATTGTGACATCATCCACAATTGTCCACCCAGACAAAATGACTAACTCCAACGACTTTCTCAGATCATGTCCTATTGCAATTCACAAATTTGCTATATGCAGACCAACCTAGACTATATGTCGAACCGGTTATGCAATGATCCCAAAACTCATCCAAATGCCCTAAATTATTTACTAGAGACTTATCATGATATAAATAGCCTAACTCCAGAATGTCGCAATTTTCCTAATTTATCTGGCATTTAATTAATTTCCTAAAAAATCCAAAGGGCTACCGGTGTGAACATGAACTACCCTAAGTTCTCATGCAAGATGTCCAGCAAATTTATAATAAATAGTAGGTTATCTCAATAGGGTAAATCCAAAGTATCATAATTTTTTATCATCAAAAGGACATTAAAAACTATTTTAGCAATATTTACTATCTTCCATTATTTATGAATCAAGTACAGAGAATATTCTTCCAAAATTTATAAATAAATTATAATATGCAGATAAAGCCTTAAAATAGCATTGGCCTAATTTCATAATTTTTCAGTAATAATATCATCCCTAATTAATTTTCAAAGCATAAAACCCCTCTTTAACATTTGTGAAGGAAGTACTACATTTACTCAACTAAAAATTATACAAAAATTCAAGGGTAACCATTCAGTCCTAAAACATTTATTTCCAAGATTACATGGTGTTTTAATGAACAGAAGGATCCAAATAATTAAAACATCAATTAGGGCTATAATAAACTTTACAAATAAAGTGCTGGAAATAAACATCATAAAATTGCAGTAAAATCTTTATAGCTTCTATTCACTCCAAAACTTACTCTACCCTAATTTCACAGCCTTTGGATAAAGTTTAGTGACGGATTGTGCTTAATTAGTATTTTACCCTAAAGCTAAAATTAAGGTTTTGAGGTATCTACTTGTCTCCAAATTCTCCAAGATTCCACTCAGATGATTCTTATCATGCTATTGTCAACTCTACAGAGTTTCAAGGCAATACGAGAGCAATTGCCCCCATGTCCTTCTCAACCCTCAAAACTCTCCATTTAGGGTTTGATCTTAGATCCTAGGGTAAATCAATCCTAAACCACACCATTCTCTCCAAGTGGGTTATAGTAACCCCTCCAAGTCAGTGGTCAAGATATCAGTCTCTGTTGAGGTGACATGACCATTCTAACCTCTAGTGCACTTTTTACTCAAAAATGTCTCACTATTGTCTAGTTAAGAATAGGTGACTCCCTATCCAAAACTAATCCAAGTGAGTTGAAAATTTGTACAAAGCTAAGTTTTATAGCCAGGGACCACTCACCAAAATTTTGAAGGGTTTGGAGGTCATTTAACCACTTAAATAAATTCCTCTAACTCAATTAAATAAAAACAGAAACTTTAGGCAAAGTATCTCCAAAAATTCCCATTTTTGGCCAGCCTCTAGATATTGCTAAGGATAACCCCCTGCCCAAATTTCAGGTCATTTGGGTAAAGGACGAAGCGTGGGTATCCATTTTAATTTCTGCCCAACACTAGGTATAGCCCCCACTAAAACGGGTGCTGCGGTCAAACCCCTTACCCAAACGTGTTGAAACAAATTTTAAATTAATCTAGATTCGAAGGGATACGACTTTCGTGACAGGTCATTTTTCCTAAATCGACGTTTATGTGCCTTGTTTTGCAGCCTCAAAATATACTCAAATAATATATATTTTCATCATGTATTATATACATAATTTATATATTATAAATTGATTTTACTGTTCATCTTCTACATGAACCCGAAAATAGAACACAAAAAACCATATTTTCTGTAACCTTTCCGTGATCCGTCGCCGGCTGTCCGATCACTTCCCTTGCCAGCCACCACCACCACCACCTCCATTGAGGCGAGGGCTTTCGATGGACGGTGGTTTTGCCGTCGGAGGTGGCGGTTTCTGGCGTACCCGAAAAATATCTTTTTCATGGTTTATCCATGAAAACTCGAGATAAGTTCGGCTCCGTTGAGCATGAACTTTATTTTTAAGATCCTAAGATCTACCCATAAGAGAAGAAGTAGATGAGGACCTTGTTCGCGGTTTGAAGGCGAGATGAACGTCGGATTGTCATGGCGCGGTGGTGGCATTCCCGAAATTCTTCAACAGTAAGAGCAGAAATCTGAATCTGTTTGATCGAGCGTGTAACCTTCTCCTCTTTCTCTAAGGAGGCTGTTATAGATCTCCAAGTGGGGAGGGGAAAGGATGAAACATTCATTGCCATGAATGTTTCTCTTAATAACGTTTCGGTTATGATGCAGAGAAGAGGAAAAGGTGGAAGATGAAATGGCCGATACAGGTGGCGATTTCCTATTGGACCTCACTCACTCTTTCTTATTAAGTAATTAAAGGAGGAAACAACCCATAATTACTCCTGCTGTAATTTCCCATAATCAGAATTTATTATGACGTCGGTTACCGAAATTTCCAGTCTGGCAGACGTTTCGGCCTTGGTCACGGGCGTGATACATAGGTCACGAGCGTGACAGGCCCGGGTGGCCAATTCTGAGTTCGACGATCGTCGAACTGAGATCGATGATCGTCGAAGGGTGGTCATGCCCTAGGTCACGGGCGTGACACATGGGTCACCGGCGTGATAGGTTCATGAGGCAAATTCCGCGCTCGGCGATCGTCTCGCTGAGATCGCCGATCGCCGAAGGGGGTCATGCCCTTGGTCACGGGGGTGACACCTGGGTCACGGGCGTGACAGGGCCATGACGCAAATTCAGCGCTTCGACGATCGTCCCGCTGAGATCGATGATCGTCGAAGGGGTCACGCCCTAAGTCACGGGCGTGATAGGCCCGGGTTGAAAATTCTGCGCTCGACGATCATCGCGCTGAGATCGACGATCATCGAAGGGGTCACGCCCTAGTACGGGCGTGACATCTAGGTCACGGGCGTGACAGGCCCGGGTTGAAAATTCTGCGCTCGACGATCGTCTCCCTGAGATCAACGATCGTCGAAGGAGTCATGCCCTAGGTCACGGGCATGACGGGTCGGTCACGGGCGTGACCAACCCGTGATCCGAAATCTTGGTCGATGTATTTCAATTCTTGGGCTTCCTAGGGTTCTGTCACGACAAACCGACTCCATGGGGTCTAGCCGGAAATGGGATGTTACATTCTTAAAGTTGAAGAGCAAACTCGGCATGGTCTGCCAAGTTTGAGGGGGAGTTTGTTGGTAATTGACCAGGTTGATCGGGTCAACAGGTCAAAGTCTTTTATGGTGGTATTTTATGTTTTATGTTTTGGTGCATTTAATATGAGAGAGAGAAGTTGTATTTATTAGGAGAGAGATTTTTTGTTTGATTTTTTCTTTGCCTATATAAAGGCCCCCATATACTTATTTGATGTAATGTTGAAAAGTGAAAAACATCCTAAGCTTTAAGTGAGTTTTTAGAGAGAGCGTTGTAGCGCTGGTGAGGTTGCCGAGCGAGTAAGAGAGGTAGTCGGGTGAAGTGGTGTTGATCCCGCTGAGAGCATTGGTGGTCTCGCCTGCAAGTAGTTATTCTCGCTAGAAAGATGCTCGCGAGGGAAGGTCTCACCGTGTGGAGATCTCGCCGGGCGAGTAGAAGCTTAGCCGAGCGGGTAGGAGTTGCCGGCGAGTGAGTGTTCTTCCCGGGAAGGGGCTCGCGTGTGTTAAGTTTGGCGTCGTCGTGTGGTGTTCTCGCCAGAACGGCGCGAGTAGCCGGCCTTGAGTGGTGTAATTCTTGCGAGCTAGCAAAGGTTGTTGGGTACATTGGAAAATGTGTACTAGATTTGGAGAAGCCACAACTTAGTCAATGATGTGAATCTATGTGTATTTGATAGAAGTTTGAGTTTTATTATGCATGTTTAAAAATTTGAAGGAAAATTTTCTAAGTACAAGTGTGGACACTTGTTAAGAAATTGTGTTGACACTCAGTAAACTTGTGTCGACACTCAGGAAAGCTGTGTCGACACACAGGCAAATTGTGTCGACACTCAGGGAAGTTGTGTTGACACCCAGCTGCTATATGGACACTCAGGAAAGCTGTGTCGACACACTAGCAAAATGTGTCGACACTTATAAAGAAGCTGTGTCGACACTCAAAGCTATGTCGACACCTCAAGAAGCAATTGTGTCGACAACTTAAATCAGAAGATGTGTCGACACTCAGGAGCTATGTCGACACCTGAAGCAATTGTGTCGACACACAGGACTTGTGTCGACACACCAACTCTCAAGAGGCTGTGTCAAGTTTAGAAGTAATTGTGTCGACACACAGGACTTGTGTCGACACACACTCAATGCCATTTGACAAACACTTAACGCCATCTGTCTGCAACAGAAATGTCAAGACAAGAAGCTGCTGTGTCGACACAAAGGACTTGTGTCAACACATACAACAAAAAGCAGTGTCGAGAAGTAGAAGTATGACTGTGTGGACACTTGGAGTATTTGTGTCGACACCTTGAAGACTTGTGTCGACACTTAGCCTATATATGTCGACACATGTAAAGCAGTCTGCTGAGTGTTGTATGCTGAGTTGGACAGACATTGAAGAACCTGGTGATGTGACTGGTGACTTGATAGCTGTCATAACTAACCGGTCTGCCACCACTGCTAGAACTGTAAGAAGTCTGTTATGAACCGGATCAGCCAGTAACCATGGAGCAAGCTCTATATTAGAGACAGATCAGAAACGACAGAAGATTAACATAGATAATCAACATTAAAATATCTTTGGATCATAAAGAAGAATTCTGACAGATCAAGGCCTGTCTGCAAGAAAGATTCAGAGTTCAATCTGAATCTAAGGAAGAAGCTGACTGAAGATAAACTTCAACTTGAAGAGTAGATCCACCTTATTTATCCTAATCAAGAAGCTTTGAAAAGCTAAGTCAGGTTGGATGAGAAGAATCAATTTATAGAAGAACTGATCAAGAAGACAACATCAATAGAGGAATCTAGCTGGTGAAGTTTTCTGAAACTTATTACTCACAAACTCTTGTAGGGTCTATTGTTAGATCTGAGATTATAAGCCTACAATTATTAAGGTTGAGGTAGGTCAATGTGCCGGAGGTAGGACTTGTGGAAAGTCTGAGTTGTAAGCCTAATTATAAAGGCTGAGGTAGGGCCGAGGCCTGAGGTAGGATTCAGGGAAGAATCTGAGGTAGGACTTGTGTAAAGTCTGAGATGTAGGAACCTGTTTGGGTTCTGAGTTTGTAAGATCTGCGGATCCGAGCCAGTGGAAGGAAGTTAGGCTGAATCCAGTTATCAACTGGATAGGCAAAGGGGTAAAGTGGATGTACCCATATCTTGGGGAACCACTATAGATCTGGTGTTTGTTGTGTTGCATTTAATTTCTGTAGATAGAATTATTCTGTGCTACAAGAATTTACAAATTTTTGTTTGCCTTAAAATCAAAAAGACACAAAAAGATTAGAACCTATTCACCCCCCCTCTAGGTGTTTAGGCTCTTGAATCAAAGTCTTTCAAGTGGTATCAGAGAAAGGTTCCTCAAAAGTTGACCTAACAGTCAGAGGATTTCTCCAAGGCTAAAAACAGACAACAAGAATGGGTTCAAGTGAAAATCAAAAGGAGTTTGGATCTATGAAATTGCCCATATGCAGGAAAGAATATTTTGGCATTTGGAAAGAAAGGGTCAGGCTATTTATGGAAGCATCTGATCAAAGAATTTATATCACAGTACAGGAAGGCCCCTTCATCCCAATGTGAAAGTGAGGGGATAAGTTGTAAACTACTCTAGAGGGGGGGTGAATAGAGTATTCAAATTTTATGAATAACTAGTCAGCTCTCTTCGAGTTTATATGCGGAATAAAATAGTCTGATACTTGAACTCTAAGAGCCTAACACAGTGACGTGCACAAGTGAGAGAGTTAACCGAAATTTCAGTTTAACTCTAAACCTATCACAGCAACTAGCAATCCTAGGTAGTTCTATCACAGCCACAGAAAAGACAATTAAACAAAAACAACCAGAGAGACACAGGATATATAGTGGTTCCCTCTTAATAGGTACTCCACTCTTCTACCACCCTGGTAGGAATCCACTACAGGTTTTTGCTAAGGTGCCCTGCCACCATTGATCTGATTCAGGTAGATCAAACAGACCCTTTGAGCTTTTGATAAGGATGCTCGACCACAGGTTGTTGATAAGGTGCCCTGTCACCAATGTTCACTTTTGAAGAGGTGTGAAAACTCTTTTACAAAGGGGTTGAGAGGGTTAGATTGTCTTCTCTGTTGTTAATACAGATTAGAGAAGACTTGTGGATTCTCTAAAGAATCAAAGTCTCCCCCTGGCTCAGTGGACGTCCAGGGAAAGCCTTTGCTTCAGGATGAAGGAGTTTCAGATATACTGAAACTAAATCCTCAGAGATCTGTAGACTGATTTTTATCAGGTCTTCAGATTCTGGAGCACGTGAAGTAGATCTGGAGCTCTTTCTGAAGTCTTGAAATCTCTAAGCAAATGCTCAGGAGACTTGTGAATGAAAGAAATTGCTTTGGACTTTTGCTTCAGGAAAGCTTTTCTTCTTCGTTTTGTGAGATGGTGAAGAGTTGCTTTAGAGAGGCTTGAGAGAAAGCAGCACAAAAAATCTCTCTGTATCTGAGTCTTCTTCTTTTTCTGAGAATAAGAATTTCTCTTAAATATGTCTTCTCATTTATCTTTTGGAACGGCTCTATTGATTTGAATTCTCGAGCACTGCAACAGATTATCTCAAAAATAGAATATAGCAATAGGAATAGAATGACCTATTAGCTCTCTGTCAGTCCCAATAAGGAAATAAATGAATAAAAATAACCTCAGCATAGAGACTTATCATTCTTGGAAATAGCATACACCGCCAACGGCTAGAATACAGCCTGGCAATATAGTTTGCATAATAAGACAAAAATGCTTTATCAAAATACGAAATCCAGTAATTTATGCTTAATATATTTGGTAGTTAATTCATTTGAACTTAAGCCATAATTTAGCAAAAACAATCTTCAGAAAATCTTTCTAACCATACGCTAAAACACTTGGAAATAGACCAAGGAATAAAATGAGCGCAAATGATAAAGGCAGACAGAAATCGTCGACCAGGAGTTCGATGATCGTCGACCTAGCTAGCAGATCGTCGACAGAAAGCAGAAATCTGTCGACACAACAAAACGTCGACCAGACATCGTCGACCAGCTCAAGATATCGTCGACCACTAAGGCAAAAGATCTGTCGAGACAGAAATCGTGAAGCAAGAATACGATCGTGGAACTGCTGATGGCAGATCGTCGACCAACCTTCAGAGCATAATAAACTTGCTCTGAGATCGTCGACCATCGGTCGACGATAATTGTCTTGACTTCAACGATTCAATAGCCCTGCTATCGTCGACCATTGATCGACGATCGCGAGGCCTCGTTCGACGATGGTCGAACGGAAAATGCCTTAACCAAAAATTCATTTTACAACTTTTGATCTAAACTTTAGATCAGATATAAACTACCCTAGGGAGACTAAACAAAGTCTAAACATGATCATATATAGTTATATGGATCAAGAGGGGCTGGAAAGGGATTACATAAGCCAAATCACATCTAGGGTACCAACAATCTCCCCCTATTTGGGTTATGTTATCCAATCCGATCTAAAACTAAAGCACACAATATTAAGAGCAGAAATTAACCAAAAATTTAAATCACAGGCAATCCACAGGAAAACATAAAAGCATAAATCAGCAGAATTAAAGTATCAAGCAGATTTATCAGTGGCTTTAGCGTCAGATGATTTCTTAGGGATTACAGCTGGTTTGAAGATAATTTCTCTGTTTGGATTTGCTGCTTGTCTTTTGGATAGCATTAGATCGTGTTCACCAATAATTTTCTTTTCAGCATAGCTTGGTAGAACTGCAGCAGGGTGCAACCTCATGTATTCTTCAGTATTGAAAATTTCAGAGTTTACTTGAATTTTGCTGAGTTCCTTTTCTCTGAATTCAGACATGGTTGTATACGCTGTAGGGTCTAGTCCTTGAGCTTTGGCTCTCTCCATCATGCTCAGTGCAATAGATTCCTTAAATCTTGCCATAGAGGCAATTCTTTCAGATTCAGTCATATCTGATGGAGAGGATGGTCTGTCAGTATCAGTTTGAGCTGCAATCTCCATGTTCCTTTGAAGAGCTGTGGCTATTTTGCTTGAGTCAGAAGGAATTTGTGCAGCATCCTTAGGATTAGTTTCAGCATAAAGAGATCTGGGAGGTGCAAGTTCAATGAACTTCTTATTGGATTTCTCTGAATAGACCATTCTTTTTCCTTTTGTTTCAGCTGTCTCAGAATCAGCAGATTTCCTTGAAGAGGAGGATGGACCTTTCCTGGGGGGAAGAGGTTTCCATTCTGGAACTTTCTGTTTAGGAGCAGGAGGAGGAGAGAAAGCAGATTTCTGAAATGTCATCTCCTTTATTTGTTCCATGGAAATATTTTCAATTCTTTTTCTTCCTTGTCCTGATGCATCTTGGCCTCCCTGGCTTTGGTTGCTCCTTCTCTGGTAGGACTGAAAAATGTTAGAGCTGGCTGATCTTGCAGGTGGGGCAGAAGAGAGACTTCCAGAGGCTCCAGCACCAGGAGGTGGAGGAGGACCTCTGGGGGGAAATTTCTGAGTAGGAGTGTCATATCTTTTTGATCTCTTTTTCTCTCTTGTCTGATTCTTTGAGAGCCTCATCCAGGGTCGAAATTCTTTGCTCTTGGGATCAATTCCCTTCAGAATGAAATATGGAACATCCTTGTCTGGATTGGCAGAAGGAGGAGCAGAAGCTTTCCTTTTCTTGGATACAGCCTTTTTCCTTTTCTGGGAGCTATCAGAATCCTCAGAGTCATCATCATCGGAGGAGTGAGATGAGGTTCTGCCAGCATAATCATCAAAGTCTAGGTTTGGGATATCCTTGGTAGTTATAGTATGTTCAGCCTTCTACTTCTCTCTATCTTCTCTTTCTCTTGCTTCCTCAATAGCATCTTGCTCAAGGAGGGCATCAAGATCAACATTTGGAGTGCTCTTCCAGAGATCTGATTTGGGATACAAGTCAGGAACTATCCTGGGGACCAGTTCTGCAGTAGAAGGAATGGATAGAGGATAGGTAAGGATAGGAGGAGAAAAGATGACAATATCTGCAGGGGCAGATGCTTTTTCTAGAGAGATGGCTAGGGAATCTAGATGATAATTAGCCAACCCTTCAATGTACTCAGAGGCAATATTCTCAGCCACAAAGGCTATAAATTGTTCTAGGTTTAGAGTACCTGAGCTTGATTCCTTTTCAGTCATCTTGGAGGCTTTTTCTGGAGAATCTAGCACGGCCTCAGCTTCTTCAGCAGCAGCAGCAGCAGTGTTGATTGTGCCTGCATACAAAGAGAGATAGGTTAACAACCAAGTGGGAATAAAATATTCCCCCAAGGTGAGCAATAACAGGTAATTGATAGAGTTACCTGAAGATCTACACAGGATACCACTTTGCATCTAGGAAGGAGGTTATAATTCCTTCTAGATGTTTAGCGACATCAGGGATAGACACCTCTGCAAGGCACATGAGGAGTGCTATACAGGAAAAGAAGAGAGAGTCCTTGACCAAGGGGTCATCAAGGTACTTAGGTCTATAAGAGACCATTTTCTCTTGAAAAGAAGGAACAAGAGGAGTAGATGTGAGTGAGGACTCACAGTCTAGGTTAAGATAGGATTCCAAATCTTCAATGGAATTTGCAGCAACATCTTGCAATACTGATGCAGGATCATCAGCAGCTGAGATGGGATAGGAAGGAATAAGAAATTAACTCCAAGTTGGAGTGAGTTAATTAAAAAACTTAAATAACATTATACCATCAGATTGAGCAGCAACATTCTCCAGTTGTTGAACCACTACTTCTGAATCAGTAGTGTTCAATGGAGATTTTTCACCAATGTCCAAGGGGACTACTTCATTATCTTTCTCAGGGATCTCTTCATCAGAAGCTTGATTCACTAGGGAGTGAATGTCCTTGTTAGATAAAGATATCAATTTAAAATCCTGATTTAAAATCCTGATTATAACCTTTAGAGGAAGTGATTTACCTTCTGGATGCTTTGGAAGCTCTTGAGATTCTTCTATAATTGCTGTAAGGGGATTTGAAGAGTTGTCCTGAAGGGCCAAGGCATCACCTGAGACCACTTCAACAGACATCTCCCCCTGCATGACTTCAGTGGGAGCTGGAGTCATGCATCTTACTGAAGAGGGCTCAGTAGAGGGTGGAAATGATTTGATGGCTTCAGTAAGGGCTTTGATGGATGCAATGAGAGGGGCATTGGCAGCCTCAATCATTTTTTGGATGGATGGAGTGATGAGCTCTACAACATGTGCAAGCAATTCAGGAGTTATCTGAAATGCTGATGATGTAGAGGTGGATGGAATGGAAGCAGTATGATCTACCACATGATCAAAGGAATCATGTGGAGATGGGTGAACATCAACATGAGTGTGGGATTCATGTTGAGAAAGGTGCGTGAGGATGGTAGCAGTCACCATGTCAACACTAGCTGCGGCTGCCAGATGTTGTGGTATGGGTGACTGAGGTGGAGATGCATGTAAGATGGAAGATGCATGTTGTGGTGGCACTGCAGATTGTGTGGGGGGTAATGCAGGAGATGAGGATGCAGGGGTAAAGAGAGAGGATGAAGGGATTGCTGAGCCTTCCCCAGCAAGCTGGAGAGTGGCTGAATCAGCCCTTGTGTCTGATGGAGGGTTAGGATCAACCCTGGCTGACTTCTTGATAACTCTCTAAGATTTCTTGAAGAGAGAGGGGTCCAACCTCTTGCTGGCGTTGACTGCGGAGGGTGCAGAAACAAGCAGCAGGGGTGCTTTCACATATAGAAACACACCCAACACCCTGGCAAGGTTTACTTCTTTCTGATTGTTCTTTCTCCTTATTAGTTCAAACAGCATTTTTCCCCAGGCAATCTGCGCCTTATTCACCAAAGCTGACATCAGGGCAAATTGTTGCCTGTTGATGTTGTCGTGAGCAGAATGTTTTCCCAAAACGACCTTGCCCACCAGGTCTGCCAGAAACTTATACTCAGGAGCCAGATTTATCTTTAGCAGCTTAGCTGGAATGCCTTCAGCATGGCCCATCACAGTTAGCATGCGGCCATATTCTTCTGCAGTTTGCTCATAGTCCTCTGTTCCGGTTGGCAGTCCAAACAGCTCAGTCAAAACTTCAGGAGTCAGAACGACCTCCCCTCCATTTATCTTTCCAGTCATCGCTTCGTCGCTGGAGGACGAGGTATATACCCATTCTCGAATCTCTGGTATATTAATCTTTGGTGAGAATGACATAAATTTCTTGAGGCCTTGATCTTCACACAGTTGCAGAATGTCTTGGATGGGTTGATCACATCGGCTGAAAGAATCGAAGTCGACACAGAAGCCAGTGTCGAACTTCATTCCGAAGAGAACTGCAGAAGGAATCGCCATTAGATTGAAGAGAGAATGACGAATCGAGATGCAAGGCAGGGGAGAAGAGAATCGCGCGGGATTAGAGTTCGAGAGCGAATTCTAAGCCAGAAGATGGAATATGAAAAGACGGAGCGAAAGGACGACGATCTCCAGACCTAAATCGACTATTAGATACAAATCTGCGATCGTCGATCCCGGAATAAAATCGGTCGTCGAACAATGACCGATGATAGTCAATGCTTGACTAATCGATAAACATCGACCGATTACAAGCAGTCACCACGATCGTCGATCAATGTATGTTGGTCGACGATTCTCCACACAGCACAGAAAATCTGTCGTCGACCATTGGTCGACGATAGATACCTAAGGAGAGATCGTTGACCGGTTGATCGACGATTTCTGCCTTACTACCGAACGAGCTGTCGTCGACCGTTGGTCGACGATAGTTCTGACCTGGTCGAAGATTGTCGATCAATCGTTCGACGATTTTAGACAGAAAATAAAACTATCCAAATTTTCACTACTCTGAACCATTAATCATACCAAGCTGGTTCAGGAAGAACAAATGCCTTTGTTCATCAAGGGGCTTAGTGAAAATATCTCCTCTCTGCAGGTCTGTGGATATAAATTCCATTGCTATCTTGTTCTTTTCCACATTATCTCTCAGAAAATGATGTCTAATCTCAATGTGCTTGGTCCTAGAATGGTGCACAGGAGTTTGAGCAATTGATATTGCACTGGTACTGTCACACAGAATTTTTGTTTTTGAGTGTGTATACCCATAATCCACTAGCTGATTTTGAATCCATAGAATCTGTGAACAACAACTAGCTGCTGCAATATATTCAGCCTCAGCAGTTGAAGTAGACACAGATGCCTGTTTCTTACAAAACCAAGAGACAAGTCTCTCTCCCAGGAACTGACAGGTTCCTGAGGTGCTTTTCCTGTCAACTCTACAACCAGCATAATCAGCATCTGAATATCCAATTAATTCAAATCCTGACTCAGCTGGGTACCACAGTCCTAAGTTAGGGCATCCTTTAAGGTATCTCAAGATCCTCTTGAGAAGAGTTAAGTGAGATTCCTTTGGGTTGACCTGAAACCTAGCACATAGGCATGTAGCAAACATTATGTCAGGCCTACTTGCAGTCAAATACAGCAGGGAACCAACAATGGCTCTATAGTTCTTTTGATCAACAGACTTGCCATTGACATCAGAATCAATAACTGCATTTGAGGCCATAGGTATGCTCATTGATGAAGCATCAGACATTCCAAATCTTTTAACCAGCTCTCTGGCATATTTTGATTGAGAAATGAAGATACCATCATCACACTGTTTCACTTGGAGACCAAGGAAATAGGATAACTCACCCATGCTGCTCATCTCAAACTTGGAGTGCATTAGTTCAGAGAACCTCTTGCACAGTTTGGGATCAGTAGAGCCAAATATAATGTCATCTACATAGATTTGAACTAACAGTTGTGAGTCCTTATGATGTCTAATAAATAGGGTTCTATCTACTACACCTCTCACAAACTTGTGTTCTAGAAGGAAATTTGCTAAGGTCTCATACCAAGCTCTAGGAGCTTGCTTAAGTCCATATAGAGCCTTTTGGAGTTTGAACACATGAGTGGGTAAGGTTGATGAAACAAACCCTGGTGGTTGTTCAACAAACACTTCTTCCTTTAAATCTCCATTGAGGAAGGCACTCTTCACATCCATTTGGAAGACCTTAAATTTCTTATAGGCAGCATAGGCTAGGAAAATCCTAATGGCTTCTAGTCTAGCTACAGGAGCAAAAGTCTGATCATAATCTATGCCTTCCTCCTGTCTATAGCCTTGAGCTACTAGCCTAGCTTTATTTCTAACTACTATACCTTGGGCATCAAGCTTGTTTCTAAACACCCACTTGGTGCCTATGATCAGTTGGCCTCTTGGTCTTGGAACCAAAGTCCAAACTCTACATCTTTCAAACTGGTTAAGTTCCTCTTGCATGGCTATAATCCAGTGTGGATCAAGCTCAGCATCTTTAATGGTTAGGGGCTCAACTTGAGAAAGGAAACAAGCAAACATCACATCTTTGTTGAGTTGATGTCTTGTCTGGACTCCTACTGAAATGTCTCCAATTACTTGAGATACAGGGTGATCTCTAAGTGTGACAAGATTAGTAGGTTCAACAATGATCTGATCTTCAATAGTTTCAGGATTTAATTCCTCATGTGGAATTTGATCAACTGTTGGAGCAGATGCTTTAACTTCAAGAAGTTCTACATCAGATTCAGAATCTGAAGAAGCAACCTGAGGAGTTTGTAGGGGATGATTCTCCTGTGTGAGTATCAAACCTTCCAAATCCTTACTTACTCCTAGGACTTGCACTATACTATTAGAGGAAGAATCCTTCTCCTTATAATACATGACTGTCTCATCAAAAGAGACGTGTGCAGACTCTTCTATCTTAAGAGAGGATTTATTAAGGACTCTATAGGCTTTGCTTACTTGAGAGTATCCTAGAAAAACTCCCATTGAAGATTTTGCCTCAAATTTTCTAAGATATTCTTTGTTATTGTTATGAACAAAAGCAACACAGCCAAATATTCTAAAATAGTCTATTTTAGGTTTCACTTGCTTAAGTAACTCATAGGGAGTCTTACCCTTAAGTTTATGTATCAGACTTCTGTTCAATACATAGTTAGCTGTGCTAACTGCTTCAGCCCAAAAGGACAGAGGCATGTTAGCATCTGCCAACAATGTACTTGCAGCTTCAATTAGGGTTCTGTTTTTCCTTTCAACTACCCCATTTTGTTGAGGAGTTCTAGGAGCAGAGAAGCTATGTTTGATACCTTCCTTCTCACAGAATTCTTGCATAAGAAGAGACTCAAACTCAGTACCATGATCACTTCTGATCAAGGCAATCTGAGTAGAATACTCACTCTGTATACACTTTAGAAAATCTGTAAGAACCTTGAAGTTATCAGCCTTAGTTCTCAAGAAGAATACCCAAGTGAACCTAGAGAAGTCATCTACAATTACTAGAGTGTAAGACTTTCCTCCAAGACTCTGTACGGCAATAGGACCAAATAGATCCAAATGTAGCAAATACAGATCCTGGGAGAATCACTTTTATTGACTGATTTAAAGCTATTTCTTGTTTGCTTACCTAATTGACAAGCTTTGCAAAGGCCTTCCTTCTTGTAGGGGCAAGAAGGTAAGCCTCTTACAAGATTGTATTTAGCCAGCCTAGAAATGTTTTTCAAATTTACATGACTAAGTCTCTTATGCCAAAGGGTATTGTTACTGGTTACTTCATTAAACAAGCATATTTCAGATTTGGATGAGTTAAAATCTACAACATAAACATTACCAATTCTAATACCTACTAACACAACAGTATTATTTAAAGCAATATTACAAGCAGTGTCAGTAAACCATACCTTGTACCCAGCATCACACATTTGGCTTACAGAGATTAGGTTATGCTTTAGTCCAGAGACATAAGCAACCTTCTTGAATGTTACAGCTCCTATGGTGAAGCTGCCATATCCTTCAGTCTGTCCACAGCTGGAATCCCCAAATACAACTTTTGGTCCCAGCTTGGCTTTGAACCCTGACAGATTCTTCTTCTTTCCTGTCATATGCTTTGAGCATCCACTATCCAGATACCATTTGTCATGTATGACTGGATAGGTCTTCACCTGCAGAAAGAACAGTTATACATTGTGGACCCAGGTTACCTTGGGTCCAGTATTCTTCACAAAAGAGAAACTAGATATAAAAGATCTTGCAGGCTTAGATTTATATCCTAAAGGGTGTGATCTCCTAGGTGGGATAATCCATTCAGTTGAAGGATTAAACAAACTAGGGTAGTGATTGGGATTTGCAATTCTGGAAGTTTGAAATTTATTTTCCAGCTTGAGTCCAGATCGTCGATCCACGGTCGACGATCGCAAGCCATATCGTCGATCACTGGTCGATGACTCAAGATGAGATCGTCGATCTTCTACACCGAAGATATCATACTTGGTGAAGGTGTTCAGCGATCGTCGATGGACGTTCAACGATTGGTTTGACGATCGTCGATTAATGGTCGACGATTTTTGTAAAGCTAGAAATTTTTTCTTCCTGTTCTCTTTCTTAATCTTATTCTGGATTTTCTTACATTTTTCAATTTCCTCAGTATTCTTTATTCCTGATTCAGAAATAAATTTTACTGGAGTGCTAAATCTCTCCTTTGTGAGGAGGATGGGTTCACTAGATGTAGCTCCTAAGCCTAGTTTATCATCACCAACCCTAGTGTTTGCTATACTAGTTATTTCAGATAATTTAAGGCTTCTGCCATTTAATTGTTCTTCCAATCTCTTAGATTTAGCTAGTTCTAATTTTAGGAATGTTACTTCTTCTTTTGAGCTTTCTAATTCCTTTTCTAATCTAATTATTTCAGTACTTTCCATGTCTAGTTCCATTATCTTTAATCTAAGTGACTTAATTTCTTTTTCAGACAATAGTAAATCTAAACATAGAGTTTTAAATTTTAATTTGAACTCAGGAGATGAGAAGTCAAATGAGTCGATTACCTGATCTTCTATAGAGGAATCTTCTTCATTTTCTCCTTCTTCTTCAGAATTCTCTGCAGCTGACAAAGAGCTGCAGGCATCAATAGCCATGAGGCAGACCTCTTTGGCCTTCTTCTCTTCTTCTTCTTCTGAATCACTGGAGCTAGAGGAGCAGGTATCCTCTTCTGTTTCACTCCAGGTAGCAGCCACAAATCCCTTGTCCTTCTTCTTGTATTTGTGTAAGGAGGACTTGGAGTGGTGCTTCCTGTACTCTTTCTCATGTTTCTTCTCCTTGTGTTTCTTCTCTGGACAATCTGGAGCAATGTGTCCAGGCTTGCTGCAAACATAGCAGATGATTTCTTTAGATGGAGTCTTGTCATACCTTGGTTTGTCCTCATATTTGGAGAACTTCTTTCTGAGGTCTCTTCTTCCCAAGTTGAAGAACCTCTTGGCAATGAGTGCCAGTAACTCCTCATTTGATTGACTTCCTTCAGAAGTCTCAGCAGCCTTAAGAGCTAGAGAGTGCTCTTTCTTTGTAGGTGTAGGAGTTTTTACTTCGGTTGCAGCAGCTCTGCTCTTTAAGGTTTGCTCATATGACTTGAGCTTTCCCAACAGAGCTTCTGTGGAAAGTTCCACAGTGTTTCTTCCATCCTTGATGGGCCATATCCTTGAGTCCCAAGAGATGGGAAGGCACATCAGGATCTTGTCATTGACTTCCGACAAAGTTATCTCCTTGTCCAAAGACCTCAGTTCACTTACTATTGAACTGAGTCTTGTGTACATTGTGTCAATGTCTTCAGCATCATCCTTCTTGAAATTTTCATACTGAGAAGTGAGGTTGGATCTCCTGTCCTTCCTCTCATCAGCTGAGCCAGCAACTATATGGTTGAGGGAATCCCACATAGCTTTAGCTGAGGTACATTCAGCAAGCTTCTGGAATATTTCATCAGACATCGTCTGAGCTAGGATGTTCATTGCTTTTGCATCAGCTGCTTTTGCCTTCTTGTAAGTTTCATTGTAGTCAGGTGGTGGCACAGCACTGAGATCAGCAGAAGTGGAGGCAGCAGCAGGCCTAGCAGGTGGTCCTGTCAAGATAGAAGAAAAGATATCTTCATCAATAGAATTCATGTATAGTCTTATCCTGGCCTTCCATATGCCAAACTTGGACAAGTTGCATACAGGAGGTCTGGTGCTTGAATAATCCTTAGACTGGGCCATGTGTGAAAGTGTTTGTGAATGGTATCAGGAAACAACTTATCACAGGATCTTTTAACTCAGGTGTTAGCCTGTATAAACAGCCAACCTGCCTCTGATACCAATTGAAAGTGAGGGGATAAGTTGTAAACTACTCTAGAGGGGGGGTGAATAGAGTATTCAAATTTTATGAATAACTAGTCAGCTCTCTTCGAGTTTATATGCGGAATAAAATAGTCTGATACTTGAACCCTAAGAGCCTAACACAGTGACGTGCACAAGTGAGAGAGTTAACCGAAATTTCAGTTTAACTCTAAACCTATCACAGCAACTAGCAATCCTAGGTAGTTCTATCACAGCCACAGAAAAGACAATTAAACAAAAACAACCAGAGAGACACAAGATATATAGTGGTTCCCTCTTAATAGGTACTCCACTCTTCTACCACCCTGGTAGGAATCCACTACAGGTTTTTGCTAAGGTGCCCTGCCACCAATGATCTGATTCAGGTAGATCAAACAGACCCTTTGAGCTTTTGATAAGGATGCTCGACCACAGGTTGTTGATAAGGTGCCCTGTCACCAATGTTCACTTTTGAAGAGGTGTGAAAACTCTTTTACAAAGGGGTTGAGAGGGTTAGACTGTCTTCTCTGTTGTTAATACAGATTAGAGAAGACTTGTGGATTCTCTAAAGAATCAAAGTCTCCCCTGGCTCAGTGGACGTCCAGGGAAAGCCTTTGCTTCAGGATGAAGGAGTTTCAGATATACTGAAACTAAATCCTCAGAGATCTGTAGACTGATTTTTATCAGGTCTTCAGATTCTGGAGCACGTGAAGTAGATCTGGAGCTCTTTCTGAAGTCTTGAAATCTCTAAGCAAATGCTCAGGAGACTTGTGAATGAAAGAAATTGCTTTGGACTTTTGCTTCAGGAAAGCTTTTCTTCTTCGTTTTGTGAGATGGTGAAGAGTTGCTTTAGAGAGGCTTGAGAGAAAGCAGCACAAAAAATCTCTCTGTATCTGAGTCTTCTTCTTTTTCTGAGAACAAGAATTTCTCTTAAATATGTCTTCTCATTTATCTTTTGGAACGGCTCTATTGATTTGAATTCTCGAGCACTGCAACAGATTATCTCAAAAATAGAATATAGCAATAGGAATAGAATGACCTATTAGCTCTCTGTCAGTCCCAATAAGGAAATAAATGAATAAAAATAACCTCAGCATAGAGACTTATCATTCTTGGAAATAGCATACACCGCCAACGGCTAGAATACAGCCTGGCAATATAGTTTGCATAATAAGACAAAAATGCTTTATCAAAATACGAAATCCCGTAATTTATGCTTAATATATTTGGTAGTTAATTCATTTGAACTTAAGCCATAATTTAGCAAAAACAATCTTCAGAAAATCTTTCTAACCATACGCTAAAACACTTGGAAATAGACCAAGGAATAAAATGAGCGCAAATGATAAAGGCAGACAGAAATCGTCGACCAGGAGTTCGATGATCGTCGACCTAGCTAGCAGATCGTCGACAGAAAGCAGAAATCTGTCGACACAACAAAACATCGACCAGACATCGTCGACCAGCTCAAGATATCGTCGACCACTAAGGCAAAAGATCTGTCGAGACAGAAATCGTGAAGTAAGAATACGATCGTGGAACTGCTGATGGCAGATCGTCGACCAACCTTCAGAGCATAATAAACTTGCTCTGAGATCGTCGACCATCGGTCTACGATAATTGTCTAGACTTCAACGATTCAATAGCCCTGCTATCGTCGACCATTGATCGACGATCGCGAGGCCTCGTTCGACGATGGTCGAACGGAAAATGCCTTAACCAAAAATTCATTTTACAACTTTTGATCTAAACTTTAGATCAGATATAAACTACCCTAGGGAGACTAAACAAAGTCTAAACATGATCATATATAGTTATATGGATCAAGAGGGGCTGGAAAGGGATTACATAAGCCAAATCACATCTAGGGTACCAACACAATGAAGGTTTCAGTTCTTGATGCAAACATTCAAACTCCTAAGAGTTATTCAGAGATTACTAAGGATGAGATCATCTTGGCTACATTAGATAAAAGAGCTCAGAATATAATTGTAAGTGCCATAGATGATGCAAAATTCCAGAATTTTGTGCACTATAAACCATCCAAAGAAATGTGGGATACACTGATTGTCTATATGGAAGGTACAGAAGATGTCAGAGAGGACAGAAAGTCTATGCTGAATCAGGAGTATGAGAGCTTTAGGCAGAATAAAACTGACAACATAGCTGAATGCTATAAAAAGTTTTTCAAAATAGTGAATGAACTGATGATATATGGAAGAGCCTTCAGTACTTATGAACTGAATGACAAGTTTCTTAGGTCCCTAACAAAGGATTGGGACACTAAGATATGTGCCATCAGGGAAGTGGCCAAACTGGCTGACACAAAACCACCTATACTCTTTGGAAAACTGCTTTCATATGAAATGCAGCTTACTGCTAGGAAAGAGGAAGAGAAGGGCAGCAGATTTGAACATAAAGAAAGGTCAGTAGCCTTCAAGGCTGAGGGCTCAAGGAAGGGTAGGATAAAATCTCCTTCTCCACCTAGAAGGAGTACTGAAGCAGAAGAAGTTGTTACTGAAACATGTACATCAGATAGTCATACATCTGATTAAGACTTTGCTGCCTTCACAAGACAATTCCAAAGGTTCATGAAGAAATAGAATTGGAGAACCAGACCTTCATCTACATCCTATTCCAAGGATGAATACTACAGGAATAAGAAAACTCCTAAGGAGGACAGGTATGCTTCTAAATCTTGTAAAAAATCTAATTCTAAGATTGTGTGTTATTGCTACAATAGTTCTGGGCATGTCATAACTGACTGTCCTGACAAAAGAAAGGAATCAAAGGAAAAGAAGAAGCAGCAAATCAAAGGCAAGAAGGAGAAGTCTCTAGTGGCTAAGAAGGAGAAGAGTTGGACAAACTCTTCATCTTCAGAATATGAAGAAGAAGAGGCAGAAGCATATGTTGGACTCTTCTCAACAGAAGAGGATTCTAGGGAACTAGAATTATTACAGATGCTGGACTCCATAAATGGAGTTGAAGAACATTGATGTAAAGGGCTGATGGCTCAATTTGAAGAAGACAAGTGCCAGGATCAGCCTGGACAAAAAATGTTAAACAATTTCCCCCTTAGTCTCAGATTACTTTACAGGATCAGAATCAGAAGCATCTTCTTCAAAAGAAGTGGATGGATCTGAGTCTGAGGGGGATGTTCACCAACTCATTGATGAGTATGGTGGGTTGTTGCATGCTCTAAAGAAGAGCAAGTTTCTTGTTAAAGAGCAGACAAGGGAGATTGAGTCTCTCAAACTGGCTGCAGCAGATTCAGCAAAACTGCTGGATCAAAAACTTAATGAGATTGCCAAATTGAAAAACATTACAGTTATTCAGATGGGCACAATCTTATTCAAAGATAATCATATCAAGAAACTGGAGGGAAAACTTCAGCAAGAGAGAGAGAGCTAGTGGCCAAATTCTCCAAGCCAAAATCAGTCTTACCTTTGATAGACAATTTTGTTTCATAAAAAGGAAAGACTGGTCTAGGATATAAGGGAAGAACTAGGGCTACCAATTCTCACAGAAAAGGTAAAGCCCCAGTTCAGCCTCAAGCTGTTAATCCCCCTATTTTCTTTAAGAAGGTAGTCAATCCTACTAACAGGTATGATCATGACATGACACATGGTCACTGTTAGCATGAAAATTTCATGAGCAAGGGTGTTAATGCCAATAGACCAATCTATAGGCATGCCCATCATATTCAAGAGGAGTTCTTGAAGAATTCTGTTCCAGCACCAACACTTAATAAGTCTACTGTCAACAAAGTAAGATGACTTGTACCTAAGAAGAGGTATAATAGGTTTGAGTGTTGGTGTTGTGTAGAGGTGGGCCACTTTGCTATGGATTGCTGGTTTAACTTAAGTGTTAAAACCAAAAGTAGGATTCCTGTTAGATCAGTCACAGGGTTTCAAACTAACAAGGACCGAGGACCCACTAACAAGTTAGGTTCTAATGGTAAGTGATTTATTATTTATTGCAGGTAAATCCAAGTGATAATTCCCCTATATGGTACTTGGATAGTGACTGTTCCAGACATATGACTAGAACAAGGAGAATGTTGAGGGACTATGTGCCCATAAAGTATAGACCCAAAGTTATCTTTGGTGGATCAGAAAAGGGAATCATAAAAGGATTTGGTAACATATCTTGTGATTCAATTACTAACACTAAAGTGGCTTATGTAAAGGGTTTAAAATATAACCTGATTAGCATAAGTTAACTTAGTTATCTAGGTTATGATATTTCTTTTCACAAAGGAGAGTGCCTAGTAAAAAGGTCAAGTGATCAAGAGATCATTTTGACTGGCACTAGGAAAGGAAATGTGTATTGCCTTAACCTAGATTGTGAGTCTAACAACTCACATATTTGTTTGGTTGTAGGAGAGAAAGCTTCTCTATGTGTCAAATGGCACAAGAGGTTTGCTCATCTTAACTATAAGTTAATTGGACTGCTGTTCAGCATGGGATTAGTGAGGAATGGTCCTCAAGTTAAGTGCATAAAAGAGGGTGTGTGCTCAGCTTGCCAAAAAGGCAAGCAGACTAAGTCCTCTTTTCAGTCAATTGACATCAAAGATTCAAAGAGATGTTTGTATCTCATACATATGGATTTGTTTGGTCCTATGTCAGTCTGTAGTCTTGGTAGGAAAGCATACACACTTGTTGTTGTGGATGACTATTCTAGATTTACATGGGTTTTCTTCTTGAGACAGAAATCTGAAACCCCAACTATTTTCCAGACTTTTTTCAGACAAATTCAGAATGAATACAACAGCTCAGTGGTAAAAATCAGAAGTGACCATGGAACTGAATTTCAGTCTGAATGTATGACACAATTCTGTGAAGAACTTGGGATTCATCAGGAATTATCTTAACCTAGAACTCCTCAGCAAAATGGTGTTGCTGAAAGAAAGAATAGGACTCTAATTGAAGTCAGTAGAACTCTACTGAATGACACTACTCTCCCTGAATACTTCTGAGCTTAGGTAGTAAATACTGCATGTCATGTGCTCAGTAGGGCCTCCATCAACAAGAAACACAAGATGACTCCCTACCAGATTTTAAAAGGCAGAAAACCAAACATATCTTATTTCAGAATCTTTAGTAGTAAGTGTTTTGTACTAGTAAATGGAAAACTCTACCAAACTAAGTTTGCTGCCAAATCCCTAGAAGGGATATTTATTGGGTACAACAGCCATAGTAGAGCATACAGGATCTACAACCTGACTACTCAAGTTGTAGAAGAATCTGTGCATGTTGTATTTGATGAGTCAATGTTTATTAACATTGAATTATCTAGTTCTTTAGTTAGTACTACAGGTCTAACAGATAAGCTAGACAAGCTGACCATCAATGAAGATATTCCTGCTAAACTGGATGAGGATAAAGATGCCAGCTATCCAGGGGAGATCAAGTCCCTCTGGGTGGAGAAGAAAATGTGGAACTTCAAGATAAGGAAACTGGAGATAGCCATAATGGTGACAGAATTCCTCCAGTAAGGAGACAACTGAAGGATCATCCAGCTCACCAGATCATTGGTGATGCAAGTCAAGGTGTTCTAACAAGGAGCAGGAGCATGAACACAGTTTTGTGTTCTAGCTTCCTGTCTCAGATAGAACCCAGGAAGATTGAAGAGGCCATGCAAGACACCAACTGGATTGATGCAATGCAAGAAGAGCTCAGTCAGTTCAAAAGGTGTAAGGTTTGGGAACTGGTGTCAAAACCTAAGGATCACAACATAATATGAACTAAGTGGATCTACAGGAACAAGCTTGATGAGAATGACACAATAGTCAAGAACAAGGCTAGACTGGTAGAAAAAGGCTACAGGCAAAAGAAAGGTATTGATTTTGATCAAACCTTTGCTCCAGTGGCAAGGATGGAGGCAATAAGGCTATTCTTGGCCTATGCTGCATATCAAGGGTTTAAAGTATATCAAATGGATGTGAAATCAGCATTTCTGAATGGTGATTTAAAAGAAGAAGTCTATGTAGAACAACCCTCAGGTTTTGTAGACTCTCACTTTCCTGAGTATGTGTATAGGCTTAGGAAAGATCTATATGGTTTGAAACCAGCTCCAAGGGCTTGGTATAAAACCTTGTCTGCCTTCCTCATTGAGAATAAATTCTCTAGAGGAAAGATAGATAAAACTCTATTTTATAGGGAATCAAAATGCAAGATAATACTAGTCCAGATATATGTGGATGACATTATCTTTGGTTCTAATGAAAATAGTGAAAGTGAAGGGATAGATACTACTCTAGAGGGGGGGTGAATAGAGTTATCAAATTTTGCACAAGACAAAACTTAATGGTCTACCCAACTCCCTTGGAGTGAAGTGCGGAATGAAAGATTATAGATATAGATTTAACCCTAGAGCCTAACACAAGTGATGTGCACAAACTCAAGCTAACTGTAATTACAGTTAAGGCTTGGAAAACCTAATCAGCAACTAGCAACCTAGTTATATCTAATCACAGCCACAATACAGGAATTGAACAATGGAATCCAGACGACACAAGGAGATTTATAGTGGTTCCCCAAATAACTTGGGTACGTCCACTCTTCTACCCACACGGTAGGAATCCACTCAGGTTTTTGATCAGGTGCCCTGCCACCAACAGGATCTGCTTCAGGTAGATCCAGAAACCCTTTAGACTTTTGATCAGGTGTCTAAAAACCAAGCACAGGTTTTTGATCAGGTGCCCTGCCACCAAGGGATACTTTTGAAGGGAGTAATAACCCTGTACAGGAGGGGGAAGAAGGTTAAGATGTCTTCTCTATTTTACAATAGATTAGAGAAGCACAAAAACTTGCACTGAGCTAGAAAGCTCTAAAGAATCAAGGCTCCCCCTGGCTCAAAGATGTCCAGGTGAAGTCTTGCTTCAGTGCAGAAAAACTCTTCAGAAAGTTCTGAAGGAAAAGCTACAGGAAGAAAGTAAATAACAAAATCAAAGATCTTCAAGAAGCTATCTTCTTCTTCTTCTTCTGAGGAACTCTGAGTTTGAACTTCCTGAAAGCAGGAGAACTCAGGTTGAAGAAGAGTCGAAGATCTTAACACTTCTCAGTTAGATGGAAATTGCTGAGAGCAGAAAGCTTGAACTTGATGAAGGCTTGAAAGCTTAAGTGAACAACTAGTTAGCTATTAGCTTTTCAACTAGCTTTAATCCTTCTTTAAAGGGTCCTTTATATAGCAGCAACAAGCAACGGCTCTCTTCAGTTTTGAATTACTTGTCTTCTTCTGAGACTTGAGACCTGGGCTGCAAATAACACACAGCAAAACAAACTCTGCAGCAGGCTATACTATAAAAGGAATGAACCTCTTTCTAATAAGCTGCAGGCCCAAATCAAATAACAGAAGGACTAAATAAAGTCACATCAAAGAAATACTCTTTATAGCAAAGAGAAGACTTTTCAGTCTAACGGCTATAAAGGGCTGTCAGCAGATAAAGTAATATACAAAGACAGCTAATAAGACAAACAACTTTATCTAAACAGATTTGACTCAGGCAAAAAGAATAGAGCAGATATTGCCTGGAAATATTATCATAAATCAACTGAAACAACTTGCCAGAAAATGTATTAATTAATTATAATAAATAAATACAAAATATAAAGGCAGGCAGAAAGCGTCGAACGACCTTCGGAGATCGTCGACCGACGCACGGAGATCGTCGAACTATCGGGCAGATAGTCGAACGATCCAGATAGTCGACCTATCGAAGAAGATAGTCGAACTACCTCGGCAGATAGTCGATCTATCAGAACAGATAGTCGAACTATCAGATAGTCAATCTATCAGGACAAATAGTCGAACTATCAAAGATGACAGATAGTCGACCTATCAACAGATAGTCGACCTATCAAAGCGGAACAGATAGTCGACCTATCAACAGATAGTCGAACTATCAGATAGTCGATCTATCAGAACAGATAGTCGAACTATCACGCCAAGCAGATAGTCGACCTATCAACAGATAGTCGACCTATCAACGCAGACAGAGCGTCGACCAACTGATAGACGATCGTCGATCAGCCGATAGACGATAGTCGAGCGGCGTTCGACTATAGTCGAACGAAAAACTACTTAACCAAATTCTCAATCTGGAAAAGTGAGGACTCTACAGCTAGACTACTAACCATTGACCATAGATAATTCTTGGGTCAAGGAGCACAAAGGAGAGGACTAAACTCAAATCAAACTAGGGTACCAATAATCTCCCCCTATTTGAGTTAAGTTTCTCAAAATCTAAAACATACAGCTAGCTATAGAACACTAAAATAATACAGGAAATAGACAGCAAATAACTAGCAGATTATCAAACAGATAACAGATATAACACAGCAGTTAATCAGACTATTAAGAATCTACAGAGTCTGGCAAAGAATCAGAGGAACTAGGAACAAAAGAGATTTTCCTTAAAGGATCATCAGATTCTTTCTTTGATAGCTTTAAGTCCTGCACCCCAATGATCTTTAATTCTGCAGCTCTTGGGACTACTGCTTCAGGATGCTTTTCCATGTATTTAGAGGGGTCAAAAACATCAGGATTAACCTGGAACTTTTCAAACTCTTTCTTTCTGAAAGCAGACATGGTAGTTAAACCAGTCGTATCTTTTCCTTCTGCTCTTGCTTTTCTTATTTGAGCTGCTCCAACTAGTTCTTGAAAACGAGCCATCCTAAAATTAGGATCAAGCTCAGGATTTTCATAAACAGGCTCAGGAGGAGCAGCATCAGATACTTTATCTAGATAAGATATTGGAGCAGACTTAGCAAAAGGATCTTGCTAGAATTTTAAAACAAAGTAAACTATTTACCTTTTGAAACAATTTTCTCAGACTGAACTGGTGCAGCAGTTGAAACCTTTCTCTTAGGAGAAGGAGGAGGTGAAAAAGTTGGCTTTAGATGCACAACCTCCTTAACTTGTTCTTTCACTTCTGCTTCATGCATTTGACTGTCAGAATGAGATTTTCCATAAGAGCTATGAGAGCTTTTCCTTGATTGATGCTGAGATGAAGCAGATCTTGCTGATGGAGCAGATTTTCCTGAAGATGCTGAAGGGTTGGCAGAAAGATTACCAGAAGCTCCTGCACCTGGAGGAGGAGGAGGAGGACCTCTGGGAGTCCATCTTGAACCAGGACTATCATATCTTTTAGATCTTTTCCTCTCTTTCTGCTGGTTCTTTGAAAACCACATCAAATGCTGAAATTCCTTCGATTTAGGGTCAATGCCCTTCAGAATATAAAAAGGAGTATCATTATCTTTACTGGGAGGAGGAGGAGCAGCAACTTTCCTTTTCCTTTAGGCAGCTTTCTTTTTCCTTGATTTCTCAGATACATCAGATCCTCTTCATCATCAGAATGAGATGAGGGAGGATTTTCATACGGATCATAGGCTTCAGAAATAGCCTTTTCTTTAAGCTTCAGAGCAGATTTCTCTCTTTCCTCTTCAATGGCATCCAGAGCCAGAAGGGAATCTAAGTCCAACCCTGGTGAATCATCCCAGATGGTTGACTTTTCAACTTGCAGCTCTTTTTCTTTATCTTCCAACAAAGACTGTACTCTTAAATCCCAGGCAGCTCGTGCTTTTTCTTCTTCCACACTCAGAGCAGGAGTGTCAGCTTTGATTTCATCTTGCTTTTCAGAATCATCTTCTCTATCATCTAAGAAAGATTCCAATTCAGGATCTACTTGGATATCAGGAACACTTGGGGCAGCCTCTGAGACAATTACTATTATCTGAGCAGATAAATCTTCTCTAATAACATCTGTAGAATTTATGAATACAGATCTGCTAAATAAGCAATAATCATTCCTTCAAGGTATTCACTAGCAAGCAAATTAATCGACTCATCAACAAAGCGAATGAATGAATTACCTTCATACTTGACCATCTCCCATGATTCATCTAGATATGAGGTAATAATTCCTTCTAGGAATCTAGCAACCACAGGAGTGGTGAGATCTTGTAGGCAGACTTTTACTACAATTTCAGATAGCATGATTCCATCAGTTATTTCCTTATCAGATAACACTGGAACTACTTCTTTCTCAGCTGGAGCAGACTCTTCCAGAGCTGTCATTACAGTATCTGTTATAGCTGGAAGGGAGGCAGGAGGTTCTGAGGCATCTTTATAGAACATCTCCCCCTGCCTGATTTCAGTGGAGACTGAAACCAGGCCCCTTGAGGAAGATGGCTCAGCAGATTTTGAGAGAGATTTGATGGAGGCAGTTAAGATATCAATGGAAGATGCAAGGGGAGCGATTGCCTCTTCAATCATGGTCTTGATTGACGGGGTAATCAACTCCACAATACGGGAGATGAGTTCAGGAGTAATCTCAAAGGATGATGAATGTTAAGTGGATGGAGCTGCAGCAGATATGGTTGAAATGCTGGGATGAAGAATGGTGTGGACAGGGGATTGAACAGGAGATGGAGCTGGAGAGTTAATTTGAGAATTAACTGGGGAATGAATGGGAGACAGAGGAGGAGTAGGAATCCTCTCAGAACCTAGCAAATCAAAGCTAGGAGCAGATATCCTAGCCAGATGAGCAGGTAGAGGAGATGCTGGAGGGGAAAGAGGAACAACCGTGGTTGTTTCTGGAGCAGAAGAAGGGGAAAGTCTTACTTCAACTGAAGTTGATGGTACTTCAACTGAGGCAGACAACACAGCAGAAGAAGAGGGAAGAGCTGAGCCAGCTTCGACAGGGTGAGGAGTGACTGATTCAGTCCTGGTGTCCTCAGATATTGCTGGAGCAACCCCTGTGAGAGCGGGTTTCACAAATGTTCTCTTCCATTTTGAGAACAGGTGGGGATTCATCTTCTTGCTGGCGTTAATTGTTGTTGCGGTTGAACTCAGCAGCTGGGGGTACTTTTCCTTCAGGAAGATTCCAATAACCCTTCCTAGGGTGACTTCCTTCTTACCAGTCTTTTTTCTTATTAAATCAAACACAACTGCTGCCCAATCTATCCTTTTCCGATTAACAATCGCACACATTAGTGCGAATTGTTGCCTTGTTATATTATCATGGGCAGAGTGCTTACCAAGGAGCACTTTTCCTACCAACTCAGCAAGAAACTTGATTTTGAAGGGGAAATTTACTTTGAGCAGCTTGGTGGGAATGCCCTCAGCATGTCCCAGCTCAACTAACATTCTTCCGAATTCTTGAGTGTCTTGCTCATAATCCTCTTCACCATTTATTAAATCAAAAATTTCAGTCAAGACGGCCGGAGTTAGGATTACCTCTTCTCCGCCGATGGTGCCAGTCATCGAGTCGTCGGTGGAGGACGACGTGAAGGCCCATTCCTTGATCTCTGGGATGTTTATCTTAATCCTTGAGGACATTAACCTCTCTAACCCCTGATCCCGGCACAGCTGTAGAACTTCTACGATCCCTGCATCGCAGCTACTGAACGCGTCAAAATCCACGCTAAAGCCTGCATCAAACTTTAGAACTGCTAGAACTGCGGGAGAAATCGCCATGGATTCGCTGGAGAAAGCTCGAGAAGGAAGGAGAAGACGAAGGAGACGAAGCGGCAGAAAATCGCAAGCGGGAAGGCAGAATGCGAAAAGACACGCTCCGTCGACAATAAAACACAAGATCTTTTAACCTAGGTCGACTATCGGCTTTATATTAGACAGGAAATAGTCGATCTATTAAAAAGATACTAGACCCGATGGTCGAACGGCCGTTCGACGATCGGCTCAGAAGCAGAGTAGTCGGACAATCGTTCGACTATTTCTGGCTTCTCAAACAACAGGCTATCGTCATCCAGAGATCGACGATGAGCTCGACTTGTTCGACGATGGTCGAACGTCGGTCGACGATCTTCAATCAGACAAACTTTCATCAACCATAGGTCGACGATGGGCTTGACCCGATCGACTATCTTCGAACGTCGTTCGACTATCTTCAAACAAGTTTCAACAAAGGCAGATATAGTCACACTTAGTCTCGTCCATTGATCATGCCTAGTTGAACTAAAAAGAACAGATGCTTCTGTTCATCTAAGGGCTTGGTGAATATATCACCTCTCTGAAACTCAGTGGATATGAACTCAAGACAAATCTTGTTCTTTTCCACACAATCTCTCAGGAAATGGTGCCGAATCTCAATGTGCTTCGTTCTAGAGTGGTGCACTGGATTTTGTGCAATTGAGATAGCACTGGTACTATCACACATGATTTTGGTGTTCTTGTGTGAGTAACCATAATCCACAAGCTGGTTTTGAATCCACAGGATCTGTGAACAACAACTGGCAGCTGCTATATATTCAGCCTCTGCAGTTGAAGTTGAGACAGAAGCCTGCTTCTTACAGAACCAAGAGACCAATCTCTCTCCCAGGAACTGGCAAGTTCCTGAGGTGCTCTTCCTGTCAACTCTGCAACCAGCATAATCAGAATCAGAATATCCAATTAATTCAAATTCTGACTCAGCTGGGTACCAAAGTCCTAGATTTGGACATCCCTTCAGGTATCTCAGGATTCTCTTTAGAAGAATCAGATGAGATTCCTTGGGGTTGACCTGGAATCTAGCACAAAGGCATGTAGCAAACATTATATCTGGCCTACTTGCAGTTAGATATAATAGGGAACCAACAATGGCCCTATAATTCTTTTGATCAACTGGCTTGCCGTGATCATCAGAATCAATAACTACATTAGTAGCCATGGGTGTAGGCATTGCTGAAGCATCAGCCATCCCAAATTTCTTTACCAATTCCTTGGCATATTTGGATTGGGAGATGAAGATACCATCAACATCTTGCTTGACTTGGAGACCAAGAAAGTAAGACAGCACACCCATACTACTCCTCTCAAACTTGGAATGCATCAAGTTGGAAAACTTTTTGCACAGTTTGGGATCAGTGGAGCCAAAAATAATATAATCTACATACACCTGAACTAATAGGATTGTGTCCTTGTGATGCTTGACGAAAAGGGTTCTATCAACTACTTCCCTAGTAAAGTTGTGCTCTAACAGGAAACTAGCTAAGGTCTCATACCAGGCCCTAGGAGCTTGCTTTAGTCCATAAAGAGCTTTCTGCAACTTAAACACATGAGAAGGCTGAGTTGAAGAAACAAACCCTGGTGGTTGTTCAACAAACACCTCTTCCTTAAGCTCACCATTTAGGAATGCACTTTTGACATCCATTTGGAACACCTTAAACTTCATGAAGGCTGCATAGGCCAAGAAGATTCTTATTGCTTCTAGCCTTGCAACAGGAGCAAAGGTTTGGTCATAGTCTATACCTTCCTCCTGTCTGTAGCCCTGAGCTACAAGCCTAGCTTTATTCTTTACTATAATTCCATTAGCATCCAACTTGTTTCTATACACCCACTTGGTGCCTATGATCAGTTGGCCTTTAGGTCTTGGAACCAAAATCCAAACTTTACATCTCTCAAACTGATTGAGTTCCTCTTGCATTGTAATGATCCAGTGGGGATCTAGCTTTGCATCTTTAAAGGTGAGGGGCTCAACCTGTGAGAGGAAACAAGCATGCATCACATCCTGTCTTAATTGGTGTCTTGTTTGCACACCAGCTGATATATCTCCAATCACTTGAGATGTCGGGTGATCTCTAAGTGTGATAATATCAGCAGGTGGGATGTGATCTTCAGCAACAGTTGGGATTAATTCCTCAGGAGGAATTTGATCTACTGTTGGTGGTACAACAGCAGCTTCAACAGCTTCAGCAATGTCTTCATCACTGTCTGATTCAGTGATCTGAAGAGTTGATAGTTGAAGAATTTCTTGAGGGGCATCATGTACCTGCAAAGAACTTGAGGAAGGAGAATTTTCCTTCTCCTTGTAAAACATCTGAGACTCATCAAAAGTCACATGCACAGATTCTTCAATTTTACAGGTTGATTTGTTATAAACCCTATAAGCTTTGCTTACTTGGGAATATCCAAGCATGATTCCCATTGAAGCTTTTGCTTCAAATTTTCTAATATATTCTTTATTATTATTATGAATATAAACAATACAGCCAAAAACTCTAAAATAATTAATTTTAGGTTTCTTTCCCTTAAGCAACTCATAAGGAGTTTTACACTTAAGTTTGTGTATCAAACTTCTATTCAAGACATAATTGGCTGTACTAACAGCTTCTGCCCAATAGGAGAGAGGCATGTTAGCATCTGCCAACAATGTGCTAGCAGCTTCAATAAGTGTTCTATTCTTCCTTTCAACTACCCCATTTTGTTGAGGAGTTCTAGGAGCTGAGAAGCTATGTTTGATACCTTCTCTCTCACAGAATTCTTGCATGAGAAGAGAGTCAAACTCAGTACCATGATCACTTCTGATCAAGGCCACATGAGTAGAGTACTCAGTCTGCACACATAGTAGAAAGTCTGTAAGGGCTTTGAAGTTATCAGACTTAGTTCTCAAAAAGAAAACCCAACTGAACCTAGAGAAGTCATCTACAATTACTAAAGTGTAATATTTCCCTCCTAAACTCTGTACATTTATTGGGCCAAAAAGGTCCAAGTGTAATAAATACAGGATTCTAGGAGAATCACTCTTATTTATAGATTTAAAAGAGTTTTTGGTTTGCTTGCCTAGCTGACAAGCCTTGCATAGGCTCTCCTTCTTGTAGGGGCAAGAAGGTAAACCTCTAACAAGGTTGTGCTTAGATAACCTAGATATATTTTTAAGGTTAACATGACTAAGCCTCTTATGCCACAAGGAATTATTATTAAGAGTTACTTCATTAAGCAGGCAGATTTCAGAATGAGATGAATTGAAATCTACTAAGTAAATATTACCTATTCTAATACCTACTAAAACAACATTATTATTTAAAGTAATATTGCAAGAGGAGTTAGAAAATGAAACCTGGTAGCCAGCATCACATAGCTGGCTGACTGAAATCAAATTATGCTTCAGTCCATTGACATATGCAACTCTCTTGAAAGTAACTGCTCCAATTGTGATCTTGCCATAGCCTTCTGTCTGACCACAGCTGGAGTCTCCAAAGATAACCTTTGGGCCGCGCTTAGCTTTGAACTTTGACAGAAGATCTTTATTTCCTGTCATATGCTTGGAACATCCACTATCCAAATACCACTTATTTTGAGTGATTGGATAGGCCTTCACCTACAAGACAATTATTTAGACAGTGTGGACCCAGGTAACCTTGGGTCCCTTGTTTTTCACATAAGAAAAACTGGAAATATATGAAAATGCAGGCTGAGGGTGATAACCTAGTGGGTGAGATCTCCTAGGTGGGATTCTCCATGCAGATGATGGGTCAACAAACCTAGGGTTTCTATTCTCATTTAGGTTTCTATGGAATTGATTATGATTTTGAAAATCATATTGAGAACGTCGATCGACGTTCGACGATGGGTGCTCAGATCGTCGACCATCGTTCGACCATTGAGCTTCGGATCGTCGAGCTGCGTTCGACGCTCTTTGCATTTCTTTAAAGAATTTCTTTCTCTTTTCTCTCTTAGCTTTATTTAAAGTTTTATTAACAAGGTTTACTTGCTCAGTGTTCTTCTTTCCACTAGCTGAAATGAAGTTTACTGGAGTTGAAAGATTGTTTTTAAGAAGGACTGGGGGTTCACTGGGAGAAGCTCCTAAGCCTAGTTTGTCATTACCTGACCTAGTGTTGGTCATGCTGGTAATTTCGAACAACTTAAGGCTTCTACCATTAAGTGATTCCTCTAATCTCTTAGACTTAGCTAACTCTATTTTAAGAAATTTAATTTCTTCACTACAAGTAGTGAGATCTTCCTTTAACCTAATGTTTTCTGTAGCTATTGATTCTGAGTCAGCTAACCTATTTCTGAGTTCTTTTATTTCTTTTTCTGAGCTAATTAAATCTAAGCATAAAGATTTAAATTCTAATTTAAATTCTTCTGAAGTAAAATCATAAGAAGAGAGTACCTCATCTTCTGTAGGCATCTCTTCATCAGAATCAGAACTCTCTGCAGCAGAGTGGTTGCTGCAGGCATCTATTGCCATTAGGCAAACTTCTTTTGCCTTCTTCTCTTCCTCATCCTCACTGGAGCTTGATGAGGAGGATTCTTCATCAGAATCACTCCAGGTTTCAGCAATGAAACCTCTCTCCTTCTTCTTGTTTTTGTAGGAGGATGGCTTGGAGTGCTTCCTGTGCTGTTCCTTTTCTTTTCTCTTTTCTTTGTTCTTCTCCTCTGGACACTCTGGCAAGATGTGTCCAGGCTTCCTGCAACCATAACAAATAATTTCTTTAGCTGGAGAACGATCATACCTTGGTTTGTCTTCATAGCGTGAAGACTTCTTTCTGAACTCCTTTCTCCCCATCTTGAGAAACCTCTTGGCAAACAATGGCATTAGTTCCTCATTAGATTGGCTGCCTTCAGAAACATCAGCAGCCTTAAGAGCCAGAGATTGCTCTTTTCTTGTTGGAGTGGGGGTCTTTGCTTCTGCTTCAGCTTCCCTTGTCTTCAGCACTTGCTCAAAAGACTTGAGCTTGCCGAGAAGGGCTTCAGTAGAGATCTCATTTGTACTTCTGGCTTCCTTGATGGGCCAGATCCTTAGATCCCATGTGCTAGGGAAGCACATAAGAATCTTATCATTGACCTCTGTCAATGATATGTCCTTGTCCAGGGTCCTCAGCTCATTGATGATTGAGCTGAGCCTGGTGTACATTGCTTCAACTGATTCAGCATCAGTTTTCTTGAAGTTCTCATACTGTGAGATCAGGTTGGACCTTCTGTACTTCCTCTCATCAGCTGAACCAGCTACAATCTGGTTCAGTGTGTCCCACATGGCTTTTGCTGAAGGGCAGTCAGCAACCTTCTGGAACACCTCATCAGACATTATTTGAGCCAGTATGTTCATTGCCTTGGCATCTGCAATTTTGGCCTTCTTGTACTCATCATTGTAATCTGGAGGAGGCACTGCACTCATATCAGATGATGAGGCAGTAGCAGCAGCAGGTGCTCTTGGGGGACCTGACAAAATAGAAGCAAAGATGCTTTCATCAATAGAATTCATATATAGTTTTATCCTTGCCTTCCAGATGCCAAACTTAGCTAAGTTGCATGCTGGAGGTCTAGTGCTTGAATAATCCTTGGACTGGGCCATGATAGTGAATATCTATAAGCTTTGGTATCTATCAGGATCTTGTGACTTAGGTGTTAGCCTATTCAGTCAGCCAACCTCCCTCTGATACCAATTGAAAGTGAAGGGATAGATACTACTCTAGAGGGGGGGGGGGTGAATAGAGTTATCAAATTTTGCACAAGACAAAACTTAATGGTCTACCCAACTCCCTTGGAGTGAAGTGCGGAATGAAAGATTATAGATATAGATTTAACCCTAGAGCCTAACACAAGTGATGTGCACAAACTCAAGCTAACTGTAATTACAGTTAAGGCTTGGAAAACCTAATCAGCAACTAGCAACCTAGTTATATCTAATCACAGCCACAATACAGGAATTGAACAATGGAATCCAGACGACATAAGGAGATTTATAGTGGTTCCCCAAACAACTTGGGTACGTCCACTCTTCTACCCACACGGTAGGAATCCACTCAGGTTTTTGATCAGGTGCCCTGCCACCAACAGGATCTGCTTCAGGTAGATCCAGAAACCCTTTAGACTTTTGATCAGGTGTCTAAAAACCAAGCACAGGTTTTTGATCAGGTGCCCTGCCACCAAGGGATACTTTTGAAGGGAGTAATAACCCTGTACAGGAGGGGGAAGAAGGTTAAGATGTCTTCTCTATTTTACAAAAGATTAGAGAAGCACAAAAACTTGCACTAAGCTAGAAAGCTCTAAAGAATCAAGGCTCCCCCTGGCTCAAAGATGTCCAAGTGAAGTCTTGCTTTAGTGCAGAAAAACTCTTCAGAAAGTTCTGAAGGAAAAGCTACAGGAAGAAAGTAAATAACAAAATCAAAGATCTTCAAGCAGCTATCTTCTTCTTCTTCTTCTGAGGAACTCTGAGTTTGAACTTCCTGAAAGCAGGAGAACTCAGGTTGAAGAAGAGTCGAAGATCTTAACACTTCTCAGTTAGATGGAAATTGTTGAGAGCAGAAAGCTTGAACTTGATGAAGGCTTGAAAGCTTAAGTGAACAACTGGTTAGCTATTAGCTTTTCAACTAGCTTTAATCCTTCTTTAAAGGGTCCTTTATATAGAAGCAACAAGCAACGGCTCTCTTCAGTTTTGAATTACTTGTCTTCTTCTGAGACTTGAGACCTGGGCTGCAAATAACACACAGCAAAACAAACTCTGCAGCAGGCTATACTATAAAAGGAATGAACCTCTTTCTAAGAAGCTGCAGGCCCAAATCAAATAACAGAAGGACTAAATAAAGTCACATCAAAGAAATACTCTTTATAGCAAAGAGAAGACTTTTCAGTCTAACGGCTATAAAGGGCTGTCAGCAGATAAAGTAATATACAAAGACAGCTAATAAGACAAACAACTTTATCTAAACAGATTTGACTCAGGCAAAAAGAATAGAGCAGATATTGCCTGGAAATATTATCATAAATCAACTGAAACAACTTGCCAGAAAATGTATTAATTAATTATAATAAATAAATACAAAATATAAAGGCAGGCAGAAAGCGTCGATCGACCTTCGGAGATCATCGACCGACGCACGGAGATCGTCGAACTATCGGGCAGATAGTCGAACGATCCAGATAGTCGACCTATCGAAGAAGATAGTCGAACAACCTCGGCAGATAGTCGATCTATCAGAACAGATAGTCGAACTATCAGATAGTCGATCTATCAGGACAAATAGTCGAACTATCAAAGACGACAGATAGTCGACCTATCAACAGATAGTCGACCTATCAAAGCGGAACAGATAGTCGACCTATCAACAGATAGTCGAACTATCAGATAGTCGATCTATCAGAACAGATAGTCGAACTATCACGCCAAGCAGATAGTCGACCTATCAATAGATAGTCGACCTATCAACGCAGACAGAGCATCGACCAACTGATAGACGATCGTCGATCAGCCGATAGACGATAGTCGAGCGGCGTTCGACTATAGTCGAACGAAAAACTACTTAACCAAATTCTCAATCTGGAAAAGTGAGGACTCTACAGCTAGACTACTAACCATTGACCATAGATAATTCTTGGGTCAAGGAGCACAAAGGAGAGGACTAAACTCAAATCAAACTAGGGTACCAACAAATAGCCTTTGTAGGAAGTTTGCCAAACTTATGCAAAGCAAGTTTGAGATGAGCAGTATGGGTGAGCTAAAGTTCTTCTTGGGACTTCAAGTAAGACAGACTGAGAGTGGGTTGTCCATTTCCCAGTCTAAGTTCACCAAGAGTTGATTAAGAAGTATGGTTTGGACTCAGCTTCTACAATGAAAACTCCAATGGGAACAAGTATGCCTATATGCAAAGATGAAGCAGGAAAACCTGTTGATGAGTCTTTGAATAGAGGGATAATTATCTCCATATTATACTTGACTGCTAGTAGACCTGACATTATGTATGCAATATGTGTCTGTGCTAGGTATCAAGCATGCCCTAAGGAATCTCATTTTACTACAGCTAAATGAATTTTTAGATATCTTAAGGGAACACCTAATCTAGGCCTTTTGTACCCTAAGAATAGAGATTTTCTATTAATAGGTTTCTCAGATACAGATTTTGCTGGATGCAAGGAAGAAAGAAAAAGTACCACAGGAACCCGTCAGTTCCTTGGTGGGAGGCTGGTGTCATGGAGAAGCAAGAAGCTAACCAGTATAGCTATATCAACAGCTGAATCAGAGTATATAGCAGTAGGTAGCTGCTATGAACAATTGATGTGGATGAAGCATCAACTAGAGGATTATGACATCCAGGTAAGTAGAATACCATTATTTTATGATTCTACAAGTGCTATTTATATTGCTAAGAATCTTGTGTCACATAGTAGGACCAAGCATATAGAAATAAAGTTTTATTTTATCAGAGAACATGTTGAGAAGGAAAATATTAGTCTAGAGTTTGTAAAAACAGATAATCAAATATCTGATATTTTCACAAAACTACTGGATGAAACTAAATTCAATAATTTCAAAATTGAATTAGGTATATTGAACATAGAATTGGTTAACAAAAGTTTCCATGAGTAACATCAATAAGAACCAAATTTCTCTTTAAATTTGTCTAAGTACAATGTTTGTGTCGACACAAGTAAGTTGTGTCGACACACTCAGTATGTTATGTCGACACAGAAAAAGGATGTGTCGACACAGAAACAGTATCTGTGTCAACATGTGAATAAGTGTCGACACAACCTTATCGACATAAAAAGTCAGTGTCGATACAACTCTGTCGAGACCTAAGTTGTTAGTGTCGACACAGACGCAAGTATGTCGACACAGACTCAAGTATGTCGACACATAAATGTGCCGACTTAAAATATATTTTGTCGACTTAGAAATTAGTATGTCGACACATAGTCTAGTCGACTTAACTTAAGTTCTGTCAAGACCTAGGTCTTTGTTGTCAACACAAAAACAGATTTGTCGACTTAAGCCCAACTTTTGATCTGCCCTTGACTCAAGTACTATAAATTGGTAAATCCAAAATCTGGTCGACTACGCTATCAGAATTTCTGACTCTACACCTTCTGTCGACATAGAACCTCTCTTCTCTTCTCCTCTAGCACTTATGACAATGGGGCCACACCAAGATGATAAGGTTAATGAAGGGTATGAACTTGTTCGTGATGGTTTCACGATAGCTTCTAGTGAAATTCAAGGAGTTATAGCCCTAATTTCTGAAAATGGATTAGAATTCTTGGTCTCTGAATCAACCAAGATATGAAAAAAGGAAGTTATGGAGTTCTACACAGCCGCTACTGTGGACTCTAACGGAAAGAAAATCAAAGCATCCATTCAAGATACCCAAGTGAAGCTCACTTTGAAATCTATCAGGAAAGCATTACATATGCCATTGATTAAGGAAACAGACGAAATTGCTCCTTCCCAAATAACTAAAGCATTAAGATGGTGTGGACTTAGTCCTAACATTAAGATTGGATCATAAATCAATAGAAATGGGATGAATTCCCAATGCAATTTTCTTTCTGAAGTTGTTGGCAAGGTGATCATCTGCAAGACTAGTGGACATGATAAGATATCTGCCCACATGTTCAATCTGATGGTAAGGGTTATATTTAAGATTAACACTGACTAGGCAGCAGTAGTGTTTGATAAAATTCAAGAAGGAATCAAAAAACCTAATCTGGGAAGGATCCTCAGTCTTTGCTTAATATCAGTAATTCCTGATGTTCTGAAACATGCAAATGGTTCCAAGATAAATCGCATGAGAAGAATGGATGTAAGGATTCTGTCTAGGTGGGACAGAGTCTTGACCAAAGAAGTCGCTGCTCCTAAGGAGCACACTAAGAAAGGCAAGAAGAAGAAGGAAGTGGTGGTACAGGCTAACTCCTCCAATGATTCTGAGGAGGCAGTAGTCTTCAGTTCTGATGAAGACAACCAACAACAAGATGTTCATGCTCAAGCAAAGGCTAATGAGCATCAGGAGCAAAAAGGTGACTCCACTCAAGGGGGAGAAAACCTAGAAAAAGAAACTGAGTTGCCTGCCCAAGGGGGAGGTATTGATGCTGCTGTCTTGGATAGTGACTTAGCTGCAAACACAATAATGAATGTTGTATCTAAAATCATCTCTGCAGCTGAAGTACCTGATAAAAATGATGCTCAACATGAGCCAGTAAGTTTCTTCTCCACAGACTAGTGAAGAATTATAGTATTCTCCTCAAAAATTGTTCAAAGGGACACTTTTGTTTACACAACAAAAGTAGTCTTTCAAAGTGGTCTTAGTCTTTTCATTTGTTTTTTTAAAAAAAAACTAATCTTATTCCTTCTGAACAGATACATCAGGAATTTATAATGGAAGAATTGTTTCCTTATTCTCTTCCTGATAGGACTGAGGGGGAGGAAATTGAAAAAGAAAAGGAAATTCCAAGGACTGAGGGGGAGTTATCCAAGGATACCCCAGCTGAAAAGGACACTGTTGATATTGAAAGTACATCTGAATCTTCTGAAGATGAAGAAGCTACATTGGCTAAGAAAAGAAAGCTGTCTGTGATAAAGAAGAAGAGTTCAGGATATAAGAAAGCTTTACAATTAGGAACTGCACCATCTACATCAAGCATGGACTTCAGTTCTTTACTGGTCCAGATGCAAATAAAATTAGATAATCAAAGGCAGACTATAGAAAAATATGTAGATGAAACTAACAAGGAGTTACAGTTATAATTGGCCCAGGACATCAAATCCATAAGATTTGAAGTAAATCAAAATAAGAAGGAGATGACAGATTGCTTCCATAAAGGAGGTAATGTTGTGGTGTTTCTGGCCAAGCAACAACAAGACATACAAGCTAAAGTGGATGAGATTGAAGTAAAGCAGGGATATGTCCTAGAGAAGTAGATTAGAGTTAATTAAAATCTCAAGGATTCCCATCATGAAATATAAAAAGCTCACTGATTCAAGCACTACTCTAAAGGATGAAATCTGAAAGCAAATCCAGGAAGATATATCTGCTGTCAAAGCCATATTCCAAGAATCTCAGGAGAAAATAAAAACCTTCCTGAAAAAATTCAGAGCTTATTTTAAATAGGGTACTGAATATATAGCTGATCAAGTCAGATTCCAAAAGGAAGATTTAAGAGATCATATTGCCAGAGAAGTCATAAAGGGGGAGAGAGTACTAGTCAAAGCTGGCTCTGACCAAGCTAAATGGACTACCAATTGCATCAGAGCCACTCTTGGATATCCTCCTCTATGTGATGATGCTAATGTAGCTGAGTCTGGGATTCAAACTGATTATTTTGAAGGTGATCAGCCTAAAGTTGCTCAGGTGATCTACCCCCCAGCTTATTTTGATATGGTTCAAGAAGAAGTGCTGAAAATGTATAGTCCTCCACCATAGGTACAAAATGTAATTCTTGAAAAGGTTGAAATGTCAAAAGTTGCATTGGAAGCTCGGAAGGAAGCTCAACTTTCAAAGAAGAGATTCAGAGAGTAGGCTGAGCTGAAGCCAGATTTTGAGAAAGTGAGCCCAACTTCTAGAAATATCATACTTACTTCTTGGAAAGCTGTTAAGAAAAAAACCCATAACAGGGGTAAGTGGTATTCTGAGCAAGAATGGATTAAATATCAAGCTAGATAAGAGGCAATTCTACAGCATAGAAGAAGTGCTAAGGCTGGGAAGCTACCTGCTAATGCTCAAGAGCCAAGCAAGTACTTTCCCAAACCTTTTCACTATTTTTAAAGACAAAAGATCAAGGCTGAATAATTGAATAAGAAAGCTCTTAAAGGGAAAAAGCTAGCTTAAGATGCTGAACCTTCTGTCCAGGCAAAAATCAAGATTGGCAAAGGGATATTTATTAAGGAGCCTAGTCAATAATAGGATTGCTAGGTTTATGTATTAGAACAATGTATTATTTTTCCTTTTATTCTATAAGAAAATCTTGTAAATCATAATTTTACTGATTAATGAAATCTGTTTCAGTATTAAGTGTGTTTTGTTTACAATGATTATGTAATTATCTGCTCTAAAAAGTTTTTAGTTCTATTACAATTTTTTTATCTAAAGAGATGTATATCTTTGACAAAGGGTTTTGACTTCTCCAATTACGGGGAGATTGTTGGGTACATTAGAAAATAAATACTAGATTTGGAGAAGCCACAACTTAGTCAATGAAATGCATCAATGTATATTTGATAGAAGTTTGAGTTTCATTGTGCAGGTTAAAAAATTTGAAGGAAAATTTTCTTAAGTACAAGTGTCGACACTTGTGAAGAAACTGTGTCGACACTCAGGAAACTTGTGTCGACACTCAGGAAAGTTGTGTCGACACACAGGCAAATTGTGTTGACACTCAGGGAAGTTGTGTCGACACCCAGCTGCTATGTAGAAACTCAAGAAAGCTGTGTCGACACACTGGCAAAATGTGTCGACACTTATAAAGAAGTTGTGTCGACACTCAAAGCTATGTCGACACCTAAAGAAGTAATTGTTTCGATAACTTAAATCAGAAGATGTGTCAACACTAAGGAGCTATGTCGACACCTGAAGCAATTATATCAACACACAGGACTTGTGTCGACACATCAACTCTCAAGAGGCTGTGTCGAGTTTAGAAGTAATTGTGTCGACACACAGGACTTGTGTCGACACACACTCAACTCCATTTGACAAACACTCAACGCCATCTGTCTGCAATAGAAATGTCGAGATAAAAAAGCTGTTATGTTGACACACAGGACTTGTGTCGACACATACAATAAAAAGAAGTGTCGAAAAGTAGAAGAATGACTGTGTCAACACTTGGAGTATTTATGTCGACACCTTGAAGACTTGTGTCGACACTTATCCTATATGTGTCGAAACATGTAAAGCAGTCTGCTGAGTGTTGTATGCTTAGTTGGACAGACATTGAAGAACCTGGTGATATAACTGGTGACTTTATAGCTGTCATAACAAACCGGTCTGACACCACTATCAGAACTATCATAAGTCTGTTATGAACCGGATCAGCCAGTAACCATGGAGCAAGCTCTATATAAGAGACTGTTGGGTATTGTATCCTCAATGTACCTGATTTGAAGAAGCCCCTAAACCAGCTAAGGTGAATTGAATATGTATTTGATCATTTGTATTCAAGTTGTGCTTGTAGTTACTCCACGCTAAGTACACACCAATGTCAGGGTGCAGTAGGTCAATATACACGGGTCTCCATAATGTAATCCCTCGTTGAGCAGATCAGTGTGTTGGCTTACGTGTACTCTCTCTATTGGAGTGTACTTACTTTCAAGTATAGGGCTGAGACAGATCAAGAGCAGACAAGGAGCAAGGATGGGTCAAAGCAACTCACGGGAAGAAAGACGAGAAATCGTCTAAGTTAGATTCGACGAGAATCACTAAGTGATTCTCGCCGATTCGACGAGATTCACTAGTGATTCTCGCCGAATCGTCGAGAATCACTCACCAATTCTCGCCGACTGCATCCGGCTGACTCAACGCTTTCAACGCCTTCAAGGATTCTGCCAAGTCAGAATCGGCGAGAATCACCTCGCTGATTCAACGCCTTCAAGGAATCTTCCAAGTCAGAATCGTCGAGAATGACTCTGCATTCTCGACGATTCGTCGAGAATGGATGATGATTCTTGCCGATTCACTCCGGATGGCTTGCTTTTCAGCTAGAAATCCTCTAAGTAGAATTCGACGGGAATCATTAGTGATTCTCGTCGATTCATCGAGAATCATTAATGATTCCCGCCGAATTTTCCTTAGGCGATTTTCATTGGCGCGCTAGACCGTACATAATGTACAGGCGCTGTTTTGAACCGGATTTAGGGCTACTTTTGGTGGGGCCCACAACGGTCATAAAGGATGACTTACAGTATATATATTCATATATTTTGAACAGTAAACACAATCCATCCATACTAAAAAGAACGAGCCGCCGACTTGACCTTGCAGATCGCGGTATTTCTTCCGCCGCCGTCGCCACTCGTGAAGGTGGTCGCCGCCGCTGATCGTGGATTCTTCCTAATCTCCCGACGATAGAAGCTTAGCCAAGCAACGCGTCTCACGTGTCTATCTTGAGATCCTTTATCTCTTGGTTTGTTGAACGGGAATACCTTCCCCTTCCGAATCGATTGAGACGATCGATCCAAGAAAGATCATTGGTAGACCTTGCTAGCTTTGCTACGAAGTTTGGATCTCGAAAGCATCGCCGCCGCTCTCCTTTACAGCAGCGGATCTTGATAGAGTCGATGCCGCAAGCCTTGCCAATGCCGATCTCGGGGAGATCCTTTCCAAGTGAGAGCTAATGTTGTGGACTCTTCGTCTTCTTCAAGAACGCGTCATCGAACGAAGAGAGACACCTAGCGCTCCATAAGTAGTTTTTATTTTATACATTCTATTTTTACTTTTGTTGTAAAGGAACGTTGGTTCCTCTTTGTAAGGGTTGGGTGCAACCCGTGGTGGAGGAGTGGTGAATCCTTCGAGTGGAAGGTTTCCTTCCATTAGTGTGAGGATTGGATTTCAATCCTGTTGGTGAAGTGACCGAGTCGTCCCGTGTTGGGAGATAGGTCGAAGGGGGAAAGTGGACGTACCCAAATCGGGGAACCACTATAACTGCCTGTGTCTTTCTGTGCTTTGTTTGTTTTCTTTTATTGTGCAGGTAGAATTTTTATTCCGCAATAAGACTGCGCATCACCTATCCCCGCCCCTAGGTGAAGTTAGTTGGCACTAGTGTGACTTTCAAGTGGTTTCAGAGGGAGGTTACTCATCAAAAATGTTAACACCTTTAGTAAGTTCCTGCCACTAGTGTCAAGAAGAAGGTAGATATCTACTATGGACGGACTCAAGTACTCAGGCAAGATCCCAGTGTGCACCAGACTAAACTATCCTATCTGGAAGGAAAGGATTAGATTTTACATGGAAGCAGCCGACCCCCGACTCTTCATGATCGTGGAGGAGGGACCTTATATTCCCACTAAGGCCTCCACCATTGATCCTACCAAAATGGTGCCAAAGAAGATTTCTGAAATGGAAAAGGACGAGATGGTGCTGGTCGGACTTGACAAGAAAGCACAGAACATTCTAGTCAGCGCAGTCGATGACTCAATGATGCAGAACTTATGCAACTACAGGACAGCCAAGGATATCTGGCACAGCCTGATTTTTATGATGGAGGGCACAGATGAAGTGAGGGATGATCGGAGATCCCTCCTGAACCGGAAATATGAGGCCTTCAGGCAAGGGCCCAAGGAAGAGATCGGAGTTACCTTCGAGAATTTACTCAAGATAGTCAATGCCCTCAAGGGATATGGAAGAGTGTTCACTGATGGTGAACTTAATGATAAATTCCTTAGGTCCCTTACTAAGGAATGGGACACGAAGATCTGCGCCATCAGAGAGTTTGGCAAATTAGCAGAAACTGATCCTCAGATACTATTTGGGAAGGTTATGTCCTATGAGCTTCAGCTGAACACGAGGAAAGCAGAAGAAGAAGTCGAGAAAGCTGCAGCAAAAGAAAAGACTGTAACCATAAAAGCCATTCACTCCAAGAAAGGCAAGGGTGCTGCCTCATCCCGTTCATGGAAAAAGGATGAGGAGGAAGACTCCGAGCCATGCTCCTATGGCTCAGAGCTGTCTGAAGAAGACTTCTCCCTCATCACCCGAGAATTCAAGAAGTTCCTCAAGATGAGGAATTAAAGAAAGAGAGGCGGCTCTTCCTCCAGAAAGGAAGACTCCAAGAATTATTCTTCCGACAGGTATGAATCCAAACAGAACAAACATCGCTCTAACGACATCATTTGTATTTGGTGCAATAAGCTAGGACACGTCGTGGCTGACTCCCACCAAGGCAAGAGAGATAAGGGGAAGGGAGAGGAGCACAAGTCCTCTAGAGATAAGAAGAAAGAGAGGAGCTACATCGCCAAAAAGCTAAAGATACTGAGTGAGTCTGATTCCTCAGACTCCAGCGATGATGAGGAAGCCTTCTTCGGGCTAGTGGGTCGCTCTGACTCTGAAGGAGAATGCCCCCATTAACTGGGAAGGTAAAAGCCCGTACCCCCCTCTCTGACTCTGACTATGAGTCTCCTGATGATGATCTCGAGGACAGCCCATCTTCCCGAGAAGCTGAGGTCCTCGAAAAGTATGATCTTCTGCTCAATACCTTCGAGGAATGCCGCAAGAGATTGAGGGCTCAGAAAAAGGAAATCAAATTCCTTAAGGTCGAGGGTGTCTCCCTAAGGGAAGAGATCACTAGCTTGATTTCTCTCCGACAGGAGCACCTGGACTTGATCTATAAGCACTCAGAGTCTCTAAGTCTCCTTGACCTTAAACAGGAAGAAATCAATAAGTTTGAAGAACAACTTGCGGCAGAAAGGAAGATTGTACAAAGCTTCTCTATGCCAAAGACTGTTCTTCCACTAGTTGATACCTTCTCTGCTCAGGCTAAGGGGGCTGGCTTGGGGCATGTGGGTGTGCCTGTTAAATCATCCAGGAGAAACAAAAAGCAGAGGAAAAATAAGATTGCTAAAAAGGTCTCTGCTGTAGAAAAGGGAAAGGCCCCTCTCAACCCTGTTGTATTCAGGAAACCTGGATTTCCCTACAATGAACAGGACTTTGAGTCAACCTATTGCCACTTCTTCCGGCCCTCGGTTGAAAAGCCCAAGAGCCGGTATGATTGTGTGGCCTTCCCCCGCAACTTTGGTGAGAGTGTCTTCAAGGCACCTTATTAGGAAATCCAAGTGGAGGATTATGACCACTTCTCTAGCGGCCATAATAGGAAGCAGGCACAAAAAGCCAAGCCTGTTATACTGAAGGATCAGGAGGTGAAGAAATAATATGACTGCTGTCATCATAATGGCTCCACCTCCAGATCCAAGGCCCCGACTGGACCCACCGTTCCCAGGGTGAAGTAGGAGCCTAGGAAAAGGTACAATAGATTTGACTATTGGTGCTGTGGCAAAGTTGGTCACTTTGCCGTGGATTGCTGGTTTAATCCGAGATATAACAAGACTCCTCATGTTAGCAATACGAGACCGACCACTCGTAGGGTTAACCATCCGAGGGGGAGTGTGCTAACAAGGAATCTAGGACCCAAGTTCGATTGGGTTCCTAAGGGAAACTGATTCTGTTTTGCAGGTATGTACAAAGGCATCCAAAACTCCTATATGGTACTTAGATAGTGGATGCTCTCGGCATATGACTGGGACAAGAAGCCTGCTGCGTGATTACTCTCCAATCGAAAATGGACCGAAAGTCATCTTTAGAGGATTAGATCGAGGAGTCACTAGAGGTTACGGTATGTTTTCCAACGGTATAGTCTCTATCACCGATGTGGCTTATGTTGAAGGTTTGAATCATAACCTGATCAGTGTAAGTCAGTTGTGTGATAAAGGTTATGACGTTAAGTTCTATAAGAATAAATGCCTGATAATATCGTGTGCCTCTTCGGATACGATATTAACAGGCATTAGGAGCAGAAACATCTTCTGTTTAGATTTTCTTAGTTTAGATTCATCTACCCTCGTGTGCCTAGTAGCAACAGGCAGTGCATCTCTTTATTAACAATGGCACAAGAGATTGGCACATATTAATTTCAAGACAATTAGTATGCTGTTTTCTAAAAACTTAGTAAGGGATGCTCCCATCATTAAGTGCATCAAAGATAGCCTCCATCCTGCATGCCAGAAGGGCAAACAGACTCGGGCTACCTTAAAGGGCATTGCAGAAAAAGACTCCTCCAAATGTCTTTATCTTCTGCATATGCACTTGTTTGGTCCAATGCAAGTTCATATCTTGGGAGGCAAGTCTTATACGCTAGTGATTGTTGATGATCACTCTCGGTTTACTTGGGTGTTCTTCTTAAAACGCAAGTCTGATACGTTTGACATCTTCACTAGTTTTTTCAAGCAAATTCAAAACGAACTTAACTGCTCGGTGGTCAAAATCAGAAGTGACCATGGAACAGAGTTTGAGTCTGGTGCTATGACAGAGTTCTGTGAAGAACTTGGTATCTTTCATGAGTTTTCCTCCCCGCACACTCCTCAGCAGAATGGAGTTGCGGAGAGGAGAAATAGAACACTCATTGAAGCTTGCACGACAATGTTGAATGACGCTTCTCTCCCAGAATACTTCTGGGCCGAGGCTGTCAACACAGCTTGTCATGTACAAAACCGGGCCTTGATCAACAAGAGCCATCGTAAGACGCCTTATGAGCTACTGAAAGGCAGGAAACCAACCATGTCCTATTTAAGGATCTTTGGCTGCAGATGATATGTACTAAATAACGGGAAGTACCCGCGTACTAAGTTTGGTGAAAAATGCTTCGAAGGCATATTTATGGGCTATAATAGCCATAGCCGGGCATATAGGGTTTTCAATAAGAAAACCCTAGTGGTAGAGGAATCCATAAATGTTGTATTTGATGAAGGAAGCTTGCTTAACAACAATTATTCCAGTAGTCTTCTTGAATATGTAGGTACAAGAATTGAACAGGTTAGTCTCGATGAGACTGTTAAAGATGCAACTCCCAAGTACGTCAAATTCACCACCACAACGCCTACCGGGGATGATGATGTTCAGAATGGAGTTATCCTCCCTGAAGAGGAAGGAGCCCCAAGAAATGTTAGAGCTCCAGATGCCAGACTGTTAGAGCTTCGTCACGTGAGGGATCATCCAAGAAATCAAATCATCGGAGATCCCCGTGACGGTGTCAGAACTCGCCGAGGTACAATTAACGAGATTCTACATTTTAGCTTTCTGTCACAGGTTAAGCCAAAGAAGTTCGACGAAGCGAACAAGGATGCATCTTGGATCTTGGCCATGCAAGATGAACTGCATCAATTTGAACGATGCAACGTCTGGACGCTGGTTCCCAGACCAAAGGGGCAGAACGTGATTGGCACAAAGTGGATCTTCAGAAACAACTGGATGAACATGGTATCATCATAAAGAACAAGGCCTGGCTTGTGGCTCAAGGTTACAAACAGGAGGAGGGGATTGACTTCGACCAGACCTTTGCACCAGTGGAAAGTCTCGATGCGATCAGATTGTTCCTGGCATATACTTCGCACAAAGGATTCACTGTCTATCAGATGGATGTGAAATCGGCATTCTTAAATGACAACCTGAAAGAGGAAGTATATGTCACACAACCCCCAAGTTTTGTTAATCCGACTTATCCCAATCATGTATATTTTCTTAATAAAGCTTTATATGGCTTAAAACAAGCTCCTCGAGCTTGGTATGAGACCCTGTCTAGCTTTCTTCTTGAGAACAAGTTCTCTAGAGGAAAAATAGATAAGACATTGTTTCTTAGGTAAGTCAAAGACAAGATTTTGCTGGTGCAAATCTATGTCGATGACATAATATTCGGGTCAACGGATAATAACCTTTGCAAGAAGTTTTCCAAACTTATGCAAGGGAAGTTTGAAATGAGTAGTATGTGAGAGATGAAGTATTTCTTAGGACTCCAAGTGAAACAGTCTGAGGATGCGATTTTCATCTCTCAGACAAAGTTCACAAATGAACTCCTCAAGAAATTCGGAATGGAGAGTGCAACCCTTATGAGGACTCCAATGGGATCCACTGTGTCTCTGGATAAGGATGAGAAAGGGAAACCTTTTGATGAAACCAAGTACAAAAGCATAATTGGATCCCTGCTCTATCTTACTGCTAGTAGACCGGATATTATGTTTTCCACATGCATTTGTGCCAGATATCAGGTGAACACTAAAGAATCTCATTATGTCGCTACAAAGCGGATTCTTAGATACCTTAAAGGTACACCAAATCTTGGCTTATGGTACCCAAGAAATAAGAGCTGATAGGCTTTTCAGATGCTGACTTTGCAAGAAGCAGGGATGACAGGAAAAGCACTTCTGGGACGTGTCAATTCCTCGGAAGAAGGCTTATTTAATGGAATAGTAAGAAGCAAAATTGTGTCGCAACCTCCACAGTTGAATCTGAGTACATCTCAGCAGGCAGCTATTGCGCACAACTTCTATGGATCAGAAATCAGCTCAAATATTATGACCTGAAGTTCAGCGAAGTTCAGATGTATTGCGACTCCTCGAGTGCAATAGCAATTGCGAACAATCCTGTATTGCACAGCAGAACGAAGCATATTAAAGTGCGCTATCACTTCATTCGGGAGCATGTGGAAAACAAGGATATATCTCTCTGCTATGTCCCCACGGATAAGCAGGTTGCAGATATCTTCACAAATCCCCTAGACGAGGCCAAGTTCAGTCTCTTTAAAACTGAACTCAGCATGCTGAACTATGAAAAATGAAGACTGTACGGCTCATGGCTCTTGGATCAAGGGGGAGCATCCGCAAGGAACTCAAGAGTAAGCACAGATGTAAGAACTGAGGGGGAGCACTATGATAAGTGCAAAAGTCCTAGATTTGTAGAAGCCGAAAAGGGGGAGATTACCCTCTCGGTTAAGGTGCTAAGGTGCTCAGGCTAAGTATGCTCCAAATGCTCTAAAGATAATGGTATGAAAATTCATTATTCATTCTCAACTGATTATTCAGTTTGTGTTTTTCTTCCATCAATTATATTCACCTTAGCTTGTAGGGTTTAGGCTTCTTCAAATAGGGGGAGATTATTGGGTATTGTATCCTCAATGTACATGATTTGAAGAAGCCCCTGAACCAGCTAAGGTGAATTGACAATGTATTTGATCATTTGTATTCAAGTTGTGTTTGTAGTTACTCCATGCTAAGTACACACCAATGTTAGGGTGCAGTAGGTCAATATACACGGGTCTGCACAACGTAATCCCTCGTTGAGCAGATCAGTGTGTTGGCTTACGTGTACTCTCTCTATTGGAGTGTACTTACTTTCAAGTACAGGGTTGAGACAGATCAAGAGCAGACAAGGAGCAAGGATGGGTCAAAGCAACTCACGGGAAGAAAGATGAGAAATCGTCTAAGTTAGATTCGTCGAGAATCACTAAGTGATTCTCGCCGATTCGACGAGAATCACTAGTGATTCTCGCCGATTCGACGAGAATCACTAGTGATTCTCGCCAAATCGTCGAGAATCACTCACCAATTCTCGCCGACTACATCCAACTGACTCAACGCTTTCAACGCCTTCAAGGATTCTACCAAGTCAGAATCGGCGAGAATCACCTGGCTGATTCAACGCCTTCAAGGAATCTGCCAAGTCAGAATCGTCGAGATTCTCGATGATTCGTAGAGAATGGATGATGATTCTCGCCGATTCACTCCGGATGGCTTTCTTTTCAGCTAGAAATCCTCTAAGTAGAATTCGACGAGAATCATTTGTGATTCTCGTCGATTCGTCGAGAATCACCAATGATTCCCGCCGAATTTTCCTTAGGCGATTTTCGTTGGCGCGCTGGACCGGACCAAATGTACAGGCGCTATTTTGAACCGGATTTAGGGCTACTTTTGGTGGGGCCCACAACGGTCATAAAGGATGACCTACAGTATATATATTCGTATATTTTGAACAGTAAACACAATCCATCCATACGAAAAAGAACGAGCCGCCGACTTGACCTAGCAGATCGCAGTATTTCTTCCGCCGCCGTTGCCGCTCGTGAAGGTGGTCACCGCCACAGATCGTGGATTCTTCCTAATCTCCTGGCGACAGAAGCTTAGCCAAGCAATGCGTCTCACGTGTCTATCTTGAGATCTTTTGTCTCTTGGTTTGTTGAACGGGAATACCTTCCCCTTCGGAATCGATTGAGACGATCGATCCAAGAAAGATCATTGGTAGACCTTGCTAGCTTTGCTACAAAGTTTGGATCTCAAAAGCATCGCCGCCGCTCTCCTTTGTAGCCGCTGATCTTGATAGAGTCACTGCCGCAAGCCTTGCCGCCGCCGATCTCGGGGAGATCCTTTCCAAGTGCGAGCTAAGGTCGTGGACTCTTCGTCTTCTTCAAGAACGAGTCATCGAACGAAGAGAGACACCTAGCGCTCCATAAGTAGTTTGTATTTTATACATTCCATTTTTACTTTTGTTGTAAAGGAACATTGGTTCCTCTTTGTAAGGGTTGGGTGCAACCCGTGGTGGAGGAGTGGTGACTCCTTCGAGTGGAAGGTTTCCTTCCATTAGTGTGAGGATTGGATTTCAATCATGTTAGTGAAGTGACCGAATCGTCCCGTGTTGGGAGATAGGTCGAAGGGGGAAAGTGTACGTACCCAAATCGGGGAACCACTATAACTGCCTGTGTCTTTCTGTGCTTTGTTTGTTTTCTTTTATTGTGTAGGTAGAATTTTAATTCCGCAATAAGACTGCGCATCACCTATCCCCCTAGGTGAAGTTAGTTGGCACTAGTGTGACTTTCAGAGACAGATCAGAAACGAAAGATGATTAACATAGATCATCAACGTGAAAAGATCTCTGGATAAAAAAGAAGAATTCTGACAGAACAAGGCCAGTCTGCAAGAAAGATTAAGAGTTCAATCTGAATCTAAGGAAGAAGCTGACTGAAGATCAACTTCAACTTGAAGAGTAGATCCACCTTATTTGTCCTAATCAAGAAGCTTTGAAAAGCTAAGTAAGGTTGGATCAGAAGAATCAGTTTATACAAGAACTGATCAAGAAGACAACATCAACAGAGGAATCTAGCTGGTGAAGTTTTCTGAAACTTATTACTCACAAACTCTTGTAGGATCTATTATTAGATTTGAGATTATAAGCCTACAATTATAAAGGCTGAGGTAGGGCAGTGTGCCTGAGGTAGGACTTGTGGAAAGTCTGAGTTGTAAGCCTAATTATAAAGGCTGAGGTAGGGCTGAGGCCTGAGGTAGGATTTAGGGAAGAATCTGAGGTAGGACTTGTGTAAAGTCTGAGGTGTAGGAACCTGTTTGGGTTCTGAGTTTATAAGATCTGCGGATCCGAGCCAGTGGAAGGAAGTTAGGCTGAATCCAATTATCTACCTGATAGGCGAAGGGGGAAAGTGGATGTACCCATATCTTGGGGAACCACTATAGATCTGGTGTTTGCTGTGTTGCATTTAATTTCTTTAGATAGAATTATTCTGTGCTACAAGTAGTTACAAATTTCTGTTTTCCTTAAAATCAAAAAGACACAAAAAGATTAGAACCTATTCACACCCCCCTCTAGGTGTTTAGGCTCTTGAATCAAAGTCTTTCAAAGGTTCTCGCTGTAGTTGTTCTCGCGGGTAGGTTGTCTCGACCGGGTCGGTCTCGCCGGTGTACTACTCGCGCGAGTAGTATTGATCTCGGCGGGTGGGCGTTGGTGGTGTAGAAGTGTAGTAGGATTTTGCTTGGAGAGGAGAAACGGGGACCCATACACGTTTCCAACACTGCCTTCTCAAGAATTGTAAGAATTTTCTATTTTTAGTTTCCGTGTCAGTTTTTCAGTTTTAGTTTCAGTTTTCCTTTCAAAAATTTTAGTATTCGTTTCAAGAATTTCATATTATTTATGAAAAAAATTCAATTGAGCATTGTGCATGTGTATATGAGATATAATTTTAGTTTCCAATTTAGTTGAGACCTTTAGCTTCTTTTTTTATTTGCACTTTCATTTCAAATTTTGGTTTCCGTTACACTGTCATCTTTACAAATCTAGATGTTTGTTTCTCATCAAGTAATCTGCAAAACCTTGCAGTAATAAAATAGTTTTGTTTTGATAAACTTCATTAATTAATTAATATGCCTATCTGTAGTGGCAGAACTAAGATTTTTTCCTAGCTCGGGCATAATAAATGAAAAATTAAAATAATTGTTTAGCTACCTATTTCCTAACCATCTATCAAAGATCTATTAATTTAAAACTATCAATTCTCTCATGCAATCATGTCATTGTTCAACACACATCTCCTTTTAGATACATTTCAAATTTGAAAACCACCAAAATTTCAAGAAAAAAAACAATCAAGAAACCAAGGCGTGACACACAATAAAGCAAACGGATCGACAAAAATTAGGATGAAGATGCCTGAAACATAGTTGTCGATGACTTATGATTGTCGATAGCCTACTAAGTAGAGCGAAGCTAGAATAAGTGATAAATGAAGATGAATGTCGGTAATGAGTTTAATATTGCAGTAGCTAAAGGTAATTTCAACAGTATGTGCAATGCAAGATTTTATCTCATTGGGCCAATCATTGAGCATGTGCAACGCAAAAAAATACACTAAGATTTGAGCAAAATGAATGTGCAAGAATTTATCTCATTGGGTTAAATCACTGAGTATATACAATTCAAGAAAAAATACAATAAGACAAGAAAAATGAATCGACAACATTCAATCATCTTACTAACAACATAGGATAAACTGAGAATGTCTTTGCAGGAAAAAAATAGCAGAAGCTAATTTCATGTTGAAATTTCTCACGATGACCAGAAGATAGCTCTGATACCAAGTAAAACTTTAAGAGCTATCAAGATGGCAATTTGATCAAGTGGAAAGCGGAAACCAGGCACAGGAACACTTCAACCATAAACTAAGCTCAATAAACCAAATGCAAAGAAAGCAACAAACAGGTCAAGTATTAACAATTTTTATTATAGTAAGAGGTATACATGGCGAGACATGATTTCACCAAGTAAAACAAGGAAGCAAGAAACAACAAAAAACAAGCCGGGCGAACAAAAGCTGAGACTGCCGACTCTGCCGAGTCTGCCGAGACTGCCAAGACACTACTGCACCAAACTGAGCTACGAAGTCCGAGAAGTCCGCGGACAACCCATTATTCTGCTGAACACCTTGTCTGCTCTCTGCAAGCCGCCTAACCGCAGAGGTTGCCTAGCTGCCAGATTCCGCAAACAAGAGTCATTGCCGAACTGAAGAACAGTCTGCCGAAATCGGCGGACAATTTATTGAACTAGAAAGCTGGAGAGAAGACCGGCTTGCCGCAAAAATGACCTGCTGCAAAACCAATGATTGTTAACCCACAAGCTTCATAGATCTCTGACCGCAGTCAGCACCAAAATCCTGGCTTCTCAGTGCTAGCCGCACAACTGTTCATTCAGTTTTAATTGATGTGATAGGGGGTCCTATTTATAGGCGCGGGGAGGAGTGTGGTCAGCGCCCTAGTCGATAGAAACACCACCCTAGCCCGCAGCTAGGAAACAGTAGCTTGCCCAGTCAGCATAGACAAGATCGGACACCAGCATATCCGCCTGCTATCAAAGGAGGACGGACAGGAAGCTAGTCTGAATGCCAGCGGACACCGCACCAGCCCGCAATAAACAATGTCCACGACCAAAGGAACAAGCCGCCCGGTCAACCATTGGACATTGCAGACTCTGCAATCAAGAATCGAACTTGTCACAGATGACCAAGTTCTAAACCATAGAAAACTCTGGCGCGAGCTCTGCGGACAAGAACACAGTCTGCCAGCTCCCAAGAACTCCACAGTTACCTCCTTACCAAACTACCAAAACAGGAGAATAAGGGCACAGGACAATGCCGATCTCCCGATCTCCAAAAGTAGTCCGCAATAAGCAGACTCTGCGAACTCAGAATGAGTCCTCTCCTCCCGCGGATACACCACCTATCCACACGGTTACTCTAGGGAACTAGCCAACTACTGAACAACTAACCGAACTGGTTGGTCGTCATCACCAGGCTGCAACATAAGGCCGCCCAGGCCATACCATCAGTCCACAGGAATGTCCGCCCAGGCCGCGCGGTTTGCCTGATCAACCCCCACTTTTACTTCACAATGTCAACACTCCCCCTTGAAGTGAGAAGTGGTGACCAAACCCAGTAGTCCCCATAACCGAGTAAATGGCCCCTTTTATATCGGCTTCATGAAGATGTCAGCAATGTCGTCCACACTCCGCACATGCTCAACCATAAGAAATCCCTCCAACACCTTCTCTCGAATGAAGAGGTGCTTAATCTCTATATGTCATATCCGTGCATGACAAACTGGATTATTGACCAGTTTCAGGGCACTCCCATTATCACCGCGAAGCAGAGTTAGACAACACACTTCTTCATAAATGTCCTATACTAGCCTCCTAAGCTAGATGGCTTCCCGAGCTGCCAAAGCCGAAGCCTTGTAGTCTTCTTTCGTAGTAGAGACGGATGCCGATTCTAGCTTTTTTCTACACCAAGAGATACTAGCTGATCCACACGTGAAGACATAACTGGATGTTGACTTCTGGTTGTCTGAATCTCCCCCATAATCAGCATCCAAGTATCCTTGAAGAATAAAACCCATGTCTCTCCCATAAAGGAGACCCATATCAGAAGTGGACTTCACATATTTCATAATGTTCCTTGCCACCATCAGATGAGGCTTCCTGGGTTCCGCCATATATCGACTTACTCGTCCAACTGCATAAGAAATGTCTGGCCTTGTAATCGTCAAGTAGATAAGGCTCCCAACCAAAGTCTGGAACACAAGTGGATCTGGAATAACCCTCCCCTCATCTCGCCGAAGTTTAATTCTAGAGTCAAATGGAGTAGAGGTACTCTTCCCCTCCCGCATGCCGAATCGCTGAATAATTCGCTCTACATAGCCCTTTTGGGAAAAGAGTATGTCGCTCTCTTTACTCTCCACCTCGAGTCCAAGGAAGTGGTGGAGCTCACCCAAGTTCTTTATCTCGAATCTTATAGCTAGCTCTGCCCTGAGCCTAGCTAACTCCTCCTTGGAGTTACCTGTGATGATCATATCATCCACATACAACTGCACCAAGAACAGAAGCTCCCCCTTCTTCTTGATGAACAAGCTCGAGTCTGAATTTGAAGCAAGATAACCGCAAGAACTGGAGGTATTTTTCGATCTTCCCGTACCAAGCTCGAGGAGCCAGCTTCAGACCATAAAGGGCTTTCTAGAGCTTGCAGATGTTATCCGGATATTCTTCAGATATGTATCTTAGTGGCTGATCCATGAAGATGTCTTTATCGATTTCCTCGTAAAGAAAGGCATTCTTTACATCTAATTACCACATCTTCTAACTCTGGCAAGCCGCCAAGGCCATCACCACCCGAACTGAAATCATCTTTACCACGGGACTGAACGTCTCTTCAAAGTCTTCGCCATACTATTGTGAAAAACCTCGAGCTACAAGGCGAGCCTTGTACCACTCGATGCTTCGTTCCGCCTTCTTCTTCAGCTTATATAACCACTTGCAAGTCATAGGAGTAACGCCATCAACCTTGGGCACAAGGTCCCAGGTCTCATTCTTCTTGAGAACAGTCATCTCCTCATCCATGGCATCTTCCCACTCCTTAACTCCAGTGGATTCATTAAATATAGAAGTCTATCACTCATCTAGAGGGCCTATGAATAAATTGGAAACAAAGCTCACCGTATTTCCTTCGCTATAACGAGCTGGTGGCTTGACGATCCTCTTCGATCTCCGAAGAGTCTGACCCTTGCTCACCACTTCCGCTGCTTCTTCAAAATCAACTCCATTCTCGGATACAGTTGGAGCGTCACTCCCCCTTCTTCCTGAACCAGAATCCTCTGCCCTAGAGCTTGAAACACATGGAGCTCCTGGTGACACAGATAGCTCCACTTGACGATCTTCAGCAACCTCCTTTTGCCCTTCATCTAACCTGCTCTCTGGTAGCTCCAAAGATGAGCTAGCTATATATGATGCTAGCTCATCGAAGACCACGCCCTTAGGGACAACGAACTTTCTTGTCACTGGATCCATACACTTCCATCCATTCTTTCGCTCATCATAGCTAACAAAGACAAACTTCCTTGCCTTTGCATCCAGCTTAGTCCTGAGAATATTCGGGGCATGTACGTAGCAGGTTGATCCAAACACTTGAAAGTGTTCCACACTAGGATTCTCCTTAAAAATCATCTCAATAGGAGATTTCATGTTGATTGGACTCAGAGACATCCGATTGATGATATAGGTTGCGCAGGCCATCCCTTCCGCCCAAAAGGATCTCGGAATGCCTTTTGCATGAAGCCAGTATTTACAAGTTTCCATCAAATGACAGATCTTCCTCTCCGCTACTCTATTTTGTTATGGAGTATGAGCATAAGTGAGCTCTCTCTAGATCTCGTGCTTCCTGTAAGAAGTTAGAGAACTCATATGAAACGAATTCACCTCCGTTGTCTGTTCTAAACTTCTTGATCTGCAGGACAAGCCGGCCCTCCACCATCTCCTTGAACTCTACAAACAACCGGAAAGCATATGGCTTCTCCTTCATGAAATACAACCAAGTGTATCTTGAATAGTCATCAATCAATATCACCATGTATCTGCTGCCTCCAAGACTAGAGGTGACAGTTGGCCCCATCAGATCACCATGGATACACTCCAATGGTGCTTTACTCCTTGTTTGTGATCTGTCAAATGGAAGGTGATGAACCTTTCCATACTAACTCCCCGCACAAACATGGCCTTGGCCGATGGATGACAACTTAGGCAAGCCTTTCACAAGACTTTTATCTGTCATAGCTTTCAACTTATCCTTCCTGACGTGTCCTAGTCTTTCATGTCATATAACAACACAATCGTTGGCCCTCATCCGATCAACATAAGAACTTGTTGATAAAACAAACAAGTCTCTAACTCTTCTCCCTACATGAGAAAGATCAGGTTTTACCGCTGATACGTTGCAGAGAAATTCCACTTCTGTTGGACTAAACAGAACGTGATAACATGCATCAACCATATTGGTCAGAGAGAAGAGGTTCTTCTCCATCCAGGTACGTGATAGACACTCCTTAACGTGAGTGGACCTTAGTACCATCCAAATACACTACACCCTCCTTCTAAAAGTCTTTAATTTCAAGGTAGCTAGCAACCTAGAGGGGGGTGAATAGGTCTGCTTGGGTCTTTCTAGAGTCTTTTTAAATCACTTGATTGTTTCTTTAAGCTTTCAGCTTAAAGTGATCTAGAGCTTGTCCTTAGAACTTGAAATTAAGAAAACAAAAGCAAACACAAAAAACACAAAAGTATTTTATAGTAGTTCCCCAAAATTATGGGTACATCCACTTTCCTCCCACCTTGCTTACTTCGTGTTAGTCAAGGCACTTCTCCAAACAAATGCTCCAAGGAGATTACACCTCAGATCCCTCAGGATCTCTCAGTCTCCTCCAAAACTTACACCTCAGCCACAAAGGCCTACACTCAGTGATACAAGTATCACCTACCTCAGGCACTTAAGCACTACCACTCAGGATTTGGAGGATATCCCTTGATGCCATGGCCTCGCCACCACAACTTGAAGATGACGCTGAAATACTAAAACATAAAGATTTCAGGCGACATGACGACTCTTGGGATGCTAATGGAAGGCAACGCTTCAATCTCCGCCCGCGGTGCGCGAAGCCTACTTAAAGGCTTACTTGAAGACAATTTTATTTTGTTTAAATGCTATTTTATTTTAGATGCAATTTTCTTTGGAACTTGTAATCTTTTATATTTTCATGCATTTAAAACATTTTGGTGTGGTAATAACATTCCGGATTGATGAGGTTTCATCTCAATCTTGGATTGTTGGATCTATTTTGTAACTCCTATATATAGGAGGCTTATTAAGAGAATGATACAAAAGATTGAACCCTAAAATCCCTCTTCAAAATTTCGGCCAGCTTGAGACAAGCCGCCCCTTTGCCTCCCTCTTCTCCTATTCGGCCGCCCCCTTTGTGGAGCTCTCCGACGAGGTTTCTTGGTGAGACTCCGAGGAAGAAGGACTGCAACCCACTCAGTGCAACTCCGGTGGATCCATTCGGTGAGACGCTGGTGGAAATCATGGAGAAAGTGATTCTCCCACAAGTTATCTAGAGTGCTTGCCTCCAACGGGTTGGGTAAACTCTTCCCACTCTCTCTAAGTGCTTCGTCTATTTAGATTTGTGGAAGTTGAACCATCGTGTTCTCCACGGCTTTAATTTCAATCGCCTTTCAAATCTCTGCATAAAATCGTTTTCATTCTTGTTTCTTGTTTCCGGATCGGGGTGATCCATTTTGCATGATTGGATCTTGGCTTTGTAGCCTTGGTCTTTCTCTTAAAAAGTTTGGCAACCTTTGCGTTGATTTTTGGAACGAGTCGACTCAATTTTTACCGCTAATTTAGAGTCAATCATTCTCCGATTGTGTTTTTGTTTTGTGTGCGAGACGGTTCGTAGTTGAGAACGATATATGCTTGTATATGTGTGACCGTACAAGAGTGTGTAGAAGGGTGAATTAAAGCCTAACCCCGTGTAGATCTCCGTTAGGAGCGTACGCTACATCAATTTGGTATCAGTGGCGATCATCTCAATTTCCTAATTGAAACGTCCTCGCTTGAGTCTTGTCGACACACACAATAAAAACGAAAATAAACCCAATTTTTTTTTCTGGCCTGCCAATAGCGCTCTAAAATCTGTAATTTTCAGCGAAAAGTTCAAAAAAAAAATTTAACGTTCTACTTTTGTATCACGTCGGGAAATTTTAAAAATCTTTTGTTTTCAATATAGGGTCAGCCCTAGGAAAAATCATTTTCCCAAACAAATTCTACACCTGAATGCGCACTAGGTTAGGCTCAGAATACACTGCACCTTCATCTTCTAGGATGTTTGCGAATGAGCAAGGGAATACCAATGCTGAGACTATAGAGGGTCTACGTAATGAAATGAATGAGATTAGTACCATGTTAGGACAACTCCTTTTGAATCAAGGAGGGCCACCACCGCCACCCATTAATGTTGCGTAGCCTAACCGGCGCCAACAAATCCCTGATTCAGATTCCGATGAGGACTCTCCCTGAGTACCCCCTCGAGAACACTGCCATGAGAGAGGTTTTATATCACGAGGGCCATTAAGATTAATGCCCCCACTTACGATGGCATGGGAGATCCCCAGATATTCCTTAACTGGACGGTGGACATGGAGTGTTACTTCGAATGACACAATCCTACGGATCCCCAAAAGGTCCAAGTTCCCCGGATGAAGTTAACAGGTAATACGAAGACGTTTTGGCTGAATAAGGAGAGAAGATTAGGAACCAGACATGGAGCCCCAGTTATAGGTTGGCCGGTGATGAAAATTTTGCTAACTGATCAGTACGTCCCTGCGTACCACCGAACAGAGATGTTCGATGAGCTTGCCACCCTAAGGCAGGGCTCAAATTCGGTAGCTGAGTACATGAGAGAAATGAAGGACCGTATGGTGTGTTGTGATCTTAGGGATATCCCCGAGGTAACATTATCTAGGTTTCGGAAAGGGCTTCTACCCGAGATTCAAAGGAAGCTCTTGTGTTATGGTCATACGGACTTGAATACGACCTTCAATGCCGCCCTCGACATTGAGAAACAATTGGCCTCTAAGGCCAACTCCCGCTATTCCCAAGCGAAGAACAAGTCTGCGGCTGGAGCATTTTCCTCCACATACCCGGATAAGGGGAAGTATAGGTCCACCGAGTCGAAGTCGGTAGTGATCACGGCTAGGAACACTAAGATCCCCGCGAGTGAGCGTATCCCCATAGGGAAGGTTAGTAAGACCAATGCCACATGTTATTCTTGCGGCATTCAGGGCCACTGTCCCTTTGAGTGCCCAACGAAGACTAAGGCTATAGTCCTTTTAGAGTCGACTACCGACCTCGCTGATTATGTTTATGAGGCTTCAGTGGAGAGTGACCCAGATGGAGTCCCAAGTGATTTAGAGGACGATCACCACCTCATGGTGATGTGTTGTATCTTCACCACTCCTCGTCCGTTAGATGACTGGAAGAGGACGAGAATATTTTCCCTGATTTTTAAGAGTGGTGAGAAGCACTGCAAACTGATTATTGATAGTGGTAGCTGTGTGAATGTTGTTTTTGAAAATGCCATTACACGAATGGCCTTGACCACGCAGCCCCATCCGACTCCTTATCAGGTAGCTTGGATCAATAAGGTTATAGTTCCGGTCACCAAGAGATGCCTAGTACCCCTCTCGATCAAATCCTATAATGACGAGGTGTGGTGTGATGTCCTTCCGATGGATGCTTGTCACCTGTTGTTGGGACGTCCGTGTCTCTACGACCGCGATATGACACACTTTGGGAGATCCAACATGTACGAGTTTAAATTTAATGACAAGGTCATTACGTTGAGGCCGACCGTTCCGAAGGAACCAGTAACCGTGTTTAAGGACACCACTGTCCCAGTAGAGAGGAGGACGTTGAGTCTAGTGGGTAAGAAAGAATTTGTGAAGGACTCATTTCTTGATGGAGTGTTGTATGCTTTAGTACTTATGAGTGCTAGGACTGAATTGGGAGTGTTAGATGACTTACCTGGTGAGCTTCGGGCATTGTTGGAAGAATATAAAGATGTTTACCTAGAAGAGCTACCTTCGACGTTGCCACCACTTAGGAATATACAGCATGTGATAGACCTTATTCCTGGTTCATCCCTACCCAACCAGCCCCATTATTTGTAAGACCCCCCTTTTTTTTTCAAACACTGGGGTCTTAGCCCAGAATTGCCGCTTTGCGGTGGCACCGACTCACGGGAAGGTCGCCACTACAAAACGCAAATTCTGCCGTCCCTTTTTGATCGCCGAATAGTAGCATAATAAAGTAAAAGCAAGTCCACATAACCACATGTATATATAAATCTCCACGAAGGGAGAGTCCACAATAATAATAATAATCAGAGTACAAAAGGAGGGCTTGTGCCCAGTACATGTAATCCTCACTACAAGTCACTCGCGGAAGCAAAACTAAAACTAAGCGTCACCGTAACTGTCACTGAACCGAGAGCACCCAAGCTGGACTGGCCCATCTCCACCGACTCTGTTCTCTGCTGTTGCTGCATCTCTGGGTGCTTCTTCCTTTTCGGCCTGCCGTCACCGCCTCGCGATCCACGTCTGCGTCTATGTCTTCATCCTCCTGGCTGCTGAGCTGGTGGGTTCCCACCCATCAAGGGGCATTTAATTTATTTATTCTAAGATCCCAAATGCCCTTGTATGAACATGAAGTGCACTAATGAGTCAATAATAAATAATCATAAAATCAGTAAAAAATCATATGAGACATTTAAACAGCAATTCCAAGTTTTGAGAAATTCCAGAGATGTTTATGCCTATATTTCCTAATTTACCATTTTAGGCCATTTTTACTATATCATGAAGGAAGTACTGTAAATATTTATCCAAAAATCCCATGAAAATTATATAAGCTATATAGTGACCTAAAACCATCATAAACCAAGTACCATAATTTTTTCTCCATCATTTGAACTCTGAATTTATTTTAAAGTAAGATACTAATTTTCATAACTTAATGAAAGAGGTACTGTTTTTATCCATCTAAAATTCCAGAGAAAATTACTAAGTGACTATCATAATTTGAAACACCCATTGATCAAATTTCATAATTTTCCAATCAATAATTAGGCACTATTTGTATTTTTGACTGTATATCACATTTAGCACATTAAAGAATAAAGTACCCAAAATAATCAGATAAAACTTCCACGAAAATTACATAAGGAGTATCATGCTATAATATGCACTAATCCAAGATTTCATAACATTCCAGTGAACATAAATTCCAGAATCATCAAAACAAATATCTAGGGCACAATTAGAGTTGTAAATAAAGTACTGTATAAATTTGCCCAAAAATCTCCACAAAATTATATTATGTCTACTAGGACCATAACATCACTCTACCCAAATTTTACTAGATTTGTAGTTTAGTTGATAGCTTAATAATTCAAATAAAGGTGTGTGACCTAAACTAGGGTTAGGGTTTGAGGTGGGCTAAATATCTCCAAATACCATAATATTTTCACCAGAGGACTTAAATAGCTCTATGGTCCTCTCCACCAAATTTCAAGTCAGTCCAAGGTCATTTGACCCCATGACCTTCACAACCCTACAAATCCCCATTAAGGTACCTACCCTAGGGTTCCAAGGCTGCCCTACACCAAACCACTCTAAACTCCCTTGGAGGGTGTGTCATGCCCAAAAAAGTTAGTGACCAAAATGTCAGCCTCTGTTGAGGTGATATGGCCACTCAAATACCAAGGGGGTGTTTGATCTTAAATTATCCTATACGGATCAACCTAGGGTTGGACAAAAACCTAACCAAAAACATCTCCAAATGAGATGAAATTTTTACCAGAACCTTATGATAAACTCAGGGACCACTCACCAAAATTTTGGAGGGTTTGGAAGTCTTTTAACCATCTAATTAAATTGAGCTAGGATTATTGAATTTTTCTAAAAACCATAGAAAAACATTCTCCAAAAATTCTCATTTTTGGATAGCACCTAGATATAGGTAGGATTAGGCCACACCCCAAATTTCAAGTCATTTTGATGACTAGATCGGAGTGGGGAATTTTTCTAAGGTCAAGACAGCCCTATGGATAGTCCTCACCAAAAAGGGTGCTGTGGTCTAACCAGGACTCCAAATCTAGTGAAATTAATTTTGAATTAAAGTAGACTTCAAGGGCTACATTTTCTATGTTGATCATTGTTCCTTTAGAAGCCTCTAGGTAGTTTTCCCAAATTATTTAAAGTGACAGATAGTTTCATTCAGAAATTGTTTTAAAAATAGAATGTAATTTCATGACACTGTTCATCTTCTTCTACAGCCCGAATCCAGAGCCCTGAAAACTTATTTTCCTGTAGCTTTTCCAAAGCTATTTCCCGGCCATCCAGCCATCTCCCTGGCTGGCCACCATCCCCCACCACCTCTGTTGAGGTGAGGGCTATCGTCGGGCGGCGGCACGGCCGCCGGAGAGGCGGTTTCCGGCGAACCCGCCACCATGGAATTTTGGAAAAACATGGAAATGCTCACCCGATCTGGCTCTTTTGAGCCCGATATCTCTCCTAATGATTTCTAAGATCTGTCCATAGAATAAAGAGTAGAGGAGGACCTTATTCATGGTTTGACGGCGAGATGAACGACGGTTGATATGGCGCGGTGGTGGCGTTGATGAACTTCTCCTACAGCAAGGTACAAGTCTTCAATCCGTCGGGTAGGGGTGGAAACTCCATCTCTGGGTCTAGGGAGCCTTTTTATAGATCAGCAAGTGGGGAGGGGAAAGGATGAAACGTTCATGGCCATTAATATTTCTTCTTAAAAACGTTTCGGTTATGATGCAGGGAATTGAATTGCTGGAAACGAAGAGATGTTCGCCAGGTGGCGATTTCCTATTGGACCTCATTTCCTTATTTTATTAAATAGTTAGAGTAGGAAACGGCCCATAAATATTCCTGGTGTAACTTACCATAATCAGAATTGATTACGACGTCGGTTACCGAAATTTCCAGTCCGGCTGACGTTTCGGCCTTGGTCACGGGCGTGACACATAGGTCATGGGCATGACAGGCCCGGGTTGATAATTCTAGGTTCGACGATCGTCGAACTGAGATCGACGATCGTCGAATGGTGGTCACGCCCTAGGTCACGGGCATGACACATGGGTCACGGGCGTGACAGGCCCGGGCTTGACGATCGTCGAATTGAAGTCGACGATCGTCGAAGGGTGGTCACGCCCTAGGTCACGGGCGTGACACATGGGTCACAGGCGTGACAGGCCCGGGTTGCAAATTCTGGGTTTGACGATCGTCGAATTGAGTTCGACGATCGTCGAAGGATGGTCATGCCCTTGGTCACGGGCGTGACACATGGGTCACGGGCGTGACAAGGTCATGAGGCAAATTCCTCGCTCGGCGATCGTCGCACTGAGATCGACGATCGCCGAAGGGGGTCACGCCCTTGGTCACGGGCGTGACTCCTGGGTCACGGGCGTGACAGGGCCGGGTTGAAGATTCTGCGCCCGACGATCGTCTCCTTGAGATCGACGATCGTCGAAGGAGTCACGCCCTAGGTCACGGGCGTGACGGGTCGGTCACGGGCGTGACCAACCCGTGACCCGAAATCTCGGTCGATTTATTTCACTTTTTGGGCTTCCTAGGGTTCTGTCACGACCAACCGGCTCCTACGGGTCTAGCCGAAAATGGGATGTTACAAATCCCAATAAATAAAACAAAGATTTCGTCCCCGAAATCAAGGTTAAGCCTACGGGACTCTAATCGGGAAAAAGGAAGCTTGTAACATCCCATGAGAGTTGAAAGATCTACATCTCTGCGTTATGTTTGCAGTGTGCAGTTTTGATTCTAAGACCAATTCGTCCAATTGTCAAGGTATATACCCCCAATAAACAAAGGATTAGCCCCTATTCTTGAAATCTCGGTCTTATTGGTTTAAGATAGGAACACAAATTGATTGTCCTGAGGGGTTGTAAGGTATACCTGACCGAAAAGTTTCGGATACTTTTTTTTTCGCATCAAGTTCTGTGGCTCCCATGTATGCTCCTCCTGCCCATGATTGTTCCACAAAACCTTGACTAACGGAACCTTCTTCCGACGCAAGGTCCGTACTCCTCTGCCATCGATCCGACTCGGCTCTAAGTGAATTGACTAGTTGGAAGCTACCAGTCCATCTGTGGTCAAAATCTGCTGCTCCGGGCGCAGTAAAGACCTCCTAAGTGAAGAAATGTGGAATACGTCGTGCAGAGCTGCCAGCTCTGGTGGAAACTCCAACCTGTAAGCTAGGGCCCCGATCCGCTCCAAGATCCTGTAAGGGCCCATATACCTAGGGCTGAGCTTCTTCCTCCGACCACGCACCTGTGAAACTCCATGCATGGGCCGGATCCTCAAAAACCTCGGTTCCCCTCTTGAACTCCACCTAACGATGTCGGGCGTCATAATACTTAGCCTGTCTGCAATGCGCTTCTAACATCCTGTCTCTGGTTAGTCTCACCTAAGCCTCGGCGTCTTTAACAAAATCCGATCCCAATGCCTTCGTATCCTCGTCCTGAATCCAAGAAAGTGGGGTCCTTCATCTCCTTCCATACCAGGCTTCGTAAGGTGCCATCCTGATGCTGGACTGTTAGCTGTTGTTATAGGAAAACTTGACCAAGGGTAGGAGCTTCTCCCATGGTTCCCCGTGGTATCGAGCAAACTGCTCCACAAATCTCCGCACTAGTACCCCCCACAGAGTCATCCTTCTTGATCGGAATTAATCTGGCCACCTTCGTCAACCGATCGACGATGACCCAAGTCGAGTCTTTTCCCGTCTGTGATCGGGGAAGTCCATGAATAAAATCCATCGCGATGTCCTCAAATTTCCATTCCGGGGGTACATGTTCTGAGATACATCATCCTTCTGATGATACCACCTAACGACTACATCCTTACCTTCTCAAATATCCCGAATCTTGTTACCCGTCACCTAATTTCACGTGATAATAGTTAATTCTCGAAATCATTCCGTCTTATTACCATGTCATTGTCTTGGTAACACTATGGGTCATCATTCCAAATATGTTTGTTACGCCCCTTTCCCTAAACTAGGTCCAAGGGAACCCAAGCCAATACTAGTTTGCCCAATAAACAAAAGTTTAGCCCCCAATAAACAAAAGATCAGCCCCTACCTGTCTTGGGCTAAGGATCTTGATATTACCCAGTTACATCTGTCCTAGCTGGGTGCACGATCCCTAGGGCATTAATCTTGGACTTGGGGTTCCACCCTGAAACTCGTTAATATATTCCATACCTTACACCCTCTGAGTCACATTTGCGACAACCTTATCCGGGTCAAAATGTTCCCAATCCCAAATGGGTATCTTCCGAATTTGAATTACTATCCGACCCTCAGCGTTTGTCTCGGTGGTTGCCTCCAAGTAATTTCATTATCGGTGTTGAGGGTTAAGACTACTTGTCCTTTACCATTCTACTAATATACTATTGGTCTCAATTCTACTTAAGGTAGTCTACCTCCTCGAATAATCGTTGATTGGGACAGTAGGGACACCTGAGTTTACGTCTTAGGTAGTCACTCTCGTGCTAAACTACTCCTTTATTCTCTTTGGGTACCTCCTTAACTTAACCAAATTCATACCCAATGTCTATTTTGAACTAGGGCATACTGTAGATTGTCATGGTTAGTCATGAGTCCTAGTTGGTTGAGTCTAAATCGTTGGTTAGAGGATGATAAGATGAGATCTTCGCAACCGGAGGTGTTCCCTGCTGGGGGCAGGGTAGGCCACAGGCTACAAAGAAGGATTTCAGTTAACGATGAAGTGGACTTTCACATGTGATTTCCCTTATGGGCACACCACTGCTTCCGCTGCTTAGTTTGTCCCCAAACTAAACTCGAGCGGGGGTGACCTAGGGTTAGTGGACTGCTACTTTTCTGATCGAGGTCTGCTCTGATACCACTTGTAAGACCCCCCCCCCCTTTTTTCAAACACTGGGGTCTTAGCCCAGAATTGCCGCTTTGCGGTGGCACCGACTCACGGGAAGGTCGCCACTACAAAACGCCAATTCTGTCGGCCCTTTTTGATCGCCGAATAGTAGCATAATAAAGTAAAAGCAAGTCCACATAACCACATGTATATATAAATCTCCACGAAGGGAGAGTCCACAATAATAATAATAATCAGAGTACAAAAGGAGGGCTTGTGCCCAGTACATGTAATCCTCACTACAAGTCACTCGCGGAAGCAAAACTAAAACTAAGCATCACCGTAACTGTCATTGAACCGAGAGCACCCAAGCTGGACTGGCCCATCTCTACCGACTCTGTTCTCTGCTGTTGCTGCATCTCTGGGTGCTTCTTCCTTTTCGGCCTGCCGTCACCGCCTCGCAATCCACGTCTGCGTCTACGTCTTCGGCCTCCTGGCTGCTGAGCTGGTGGGTTCCCACCCATCAAGGGGCATTTAATTTATTTATTCTAAGATCCCAAATGCCCTTGTATGAACATGAAGTGCACTAATGAGTCAATAATAAATCATCATAAAATCAGTAAAAAATCATATGAGACATTTAAACAACAATTCCAAGTTTTGAGAAATTCCAGAGATGTTTATGCCTATATTTCCTAATTTACCATTTTAGGCCATTTTTACTATATCATAAAGGAAGTACTGTAAATATTTATCCAAAAATCCCATGAAAATTATATAAGCTATATAGTGACCTAAAACCATCATAAAACAAGTACCATAATTTTTTCTCCATCATTTGAACTCTGAATTTATTTTAAAGTAAGATACTAATTTTCATAACTTAATGAAAGAGGTACTGTTTTTATCCATCTAAAATTCCAGAGAAAATTACTTGGTGACTATCATAATTTGAAACACGCATTGATCAAATTTCATAATTTTCCAATCAATAATTAGGCACTATTTGTATTTTTGACTGTATATCACATTTAGCACATTAAAGAATAAAGTACCCAAAATAATCAGATAAAACTTCCACGAAAATTACATAAGGAGTATCATGCTATAATATGCACTAATCCAAGATTTCATAACATTCCAGTGAACATAAATTCCAGAATCATCAAAACAAATATCTAGGGCACAATTAGAGTTATAAATAAAGTACTGTATAAATTTGCCCAAAAATCTCCACAAAATTATATTATGTCTACTTGGACCATAACATCACTCTACCCAAATTTTACTAGATTTGTAGTTTAGTTGATAGCTTAATAATTCAAATAAAGGTTGGTGACCTAAACTAGGGTTAGGGTTTGAGGTGGGCTAAATATCTCCAAATACCATAATATTTTCACCAGAGGACTTAAATAGCTCTATGGTCCTCCCCACCAAATTTCAAGTCAGTCCAAGGTCATTTGACCCCATGACCTTCACAACCCTACAAATCCCCATTAAGTTACCTACCCTAGGGTTCCAAGGCTGCCCTACACCAAACCACTCTAAACTCCCTTGGAGGGTGTGTCATGCCCAAAAAAGTCAGTGACCAAAATGTCAGCCTCTGTTGAGGTGATATGGCCACTCAAATACCAAGGGGGTGTTTGATCTTAAATTATCCTATACAGATCAACCTAGTGTTGGACACAAACCTAACCAAAACATATCCAAATGAGATGAAATTTTTACCAGAACCTTATGATAAACCCAGGGACCACTCACCAAAATTTGGGAGGGTTTGGAAGTCTTTTAACCATCTAATTAAATTGAGATAGGATTAATGAATTTTTCTAAAAACCATAGAAAGAAATTCTCCAAAAATTCTCATTTTTGGATAGCACCTAGATATAGGTAGGATTAGGCCACACCCCAAATTTCAAGTCATTTTGATCACTGGATCTGAGTGGGGAATTTTTCTAAGGTCAAGACAGCCCTATGGATAGACCTCACTAAAAAGGGTGCTGTGGTCTAACCAGGACTCCAAATCTAGTGATATCAATTTTGAATTAACATAGACTTCAAGAGCTACATTTTCTATGTTGATCATTTTTCCTGTAGGAGCCTCTAGGTATTTTTCCCAAATTATTTAATGTGATATATAATTTCATTCAGAAATTGTTTTAAAAATAGAATCTAATTTCATGACACTGTTCATCTTCTTCTACAGCCCGAATCCAGAGCCCTGAAAACTTATTTTCCTGTAGCTTTTCCAAAGCTATTTCCCGGCCATCCAGCCATCTCCCTGGCCAGCCACCATCCCCCACCACCTCTGTTGAGGTGAGGGCTATCGTCGGGCGGCGGCACGGCCACCGGAGAGGCGGTTTCCGGCGAACCCGCCACCATGGAATTTTGGAAAAACATGGAAACGCTCACCCGATCCAACTCTTTTGAGACCGATATCTCTCCTAATGATTTCTAAGATCTGTCCATAGAAGAAAGAGTAGAGTAGGACCTTATTCATGGTTTGACGGCGAGATGAACGACGGTTGATATGACGCGGTGGTGGCGTTGATGAACTTCTCCTACAGCAAGGTACAAGGCTTCAATCCGTCGGGTAGGGGTGGAAACTCCATCTTTGGTTCTAGGGAGCCTTTTTATAGATCAGCAAGTGGGGAGGGGAAAGGATGAAACGTTCATGGCCATTAATATTTCTTCTTAAAAACATTTCGGTTATGATGCATGGAATTGAATTGCTGGAAACGAAGAGATTTTCGCCAGGTGGCGATTTCCTATTGGACCTCATTTCCTTATTTTATTAAATAGTTAGAGTAGGAAACGGCCCATAAATATTCCTGGTGTAACTTACCATAATCAGAATTGTTTACAACGTCGGTTACCGAAATTTCTAGTCCGGCTGAAGTTTCGGCCTTGGTCACGGGGGTGACACATAGGTCACGGGCGTGACAGGCCCGGGTTGCTAATTCTGGGTTCGACGATCGTCGAACTGAGATCGATGATCGTCGAAGGGTGGTCACGCCCTAGATCACGGGCGTGACACAAGGGTCACGGGCATGACAGGCCCAGGCTTGACGATCATCGAATTGAAGTCGACGATCGTCGAACGGTGGTCACGCCCTAGGTCACGGGCGTGACATATGGGTCACGGGCGTGACACATGGGTCACGGGCGTGACAGGCCCGGGTTGCAAATTCTTGGTTTGACGATCGTCGAATTGAGTTCGACGATCGTCGAAGGATGGTCACGCCCTTGGTCACGGGCATGACACATGGGTCACGGGCATGACAAGGTCATGAGGCAAATTCCTCGCTCGGCAATCGTCGCACTGAGATCGACGATCGCCGAAGGGGGTCACGCCCTTGGTCACGGGCGTGACTCCTGGGTCACGGGCGTGACAGGGCCGGGTTGAAGATTTTGCGCCCGACGATCGTCTCCTTGAGATCGACGATCGTCGAAGGAGTCACGCCCTAGGTCACGGGCGTGACGGGTCGGTCACGGGCGTGACCAACCCGTGACCCGAAATCTCGGTCGATTTATTTCACTTTTTGGGCTTCCTAGGGTTCTGTCACGACCAACCGGCTCCTAAGGGTCTAGCCGGAAATGGGATGTTACATTATTGACTTCATCCCGCTTCCCATAAGGAGTTACATACCCAAATTGAGGACCTGTTGAAGAAGGGGATCATTAGGACTAGCTTGAGTCCCTGTGCGGTACCAACCTTGCTTGCCCCCAAGAAGGATAGTACATGATGGATGTTTGTTGATAGCCGTGCTATCAACAAGATTACTATCAGGTATAGGTTTCTAATTCCACGATTAGATGACCTCTTAGATGTCTTATCTGGCGCCACCATCTTTACGAAGTTGGACTTACGGAGTGGCTATCACCAGATTAGGATCCGTGAGGGAGATGAATGGAAGACTGCGTTTAAGTTTAAGGAAGGGTTATATGAGTGTCTTGTGATGCCCTTTGGGTTATCTAATGCCCCCAACACATTCTCACGGATGATGACACATGTCTTTCTGCCATTCTTGGGCAAGTTTGTGGTAGTTTATTTCGATGACATCTTAGTCTACAGCACAACAACTGCCGAGAAAATATCCCACATGAGAGCGATTCTTTCCACCTTGAGTAAGGAGACATTATTTCTAAACTTTAAGAAGTTCACTTTCTACGCATCATAGGTAGAGTTTTTGGGTTATATAGTCGGGTCAGAGGGCATACGAGTTGATCCTGGTAAGGTTCAAGTGATAGGGAATGGCTCGAACTGACTAGCCTACGTGAGGTGCGTAGTTTCCATGGATTAGCTACTTTCTATCGCCGTTTCATACGAGACTTCAGTAGCATCATTGCCCCCATTACGGAGTGCATGAAAAAGGGAGAGTTAACTTGGACAAATTCTGCCACCCATACTTTCAATCGACTTAAGAAGCTTATGACCGAGGCACCTGTCTTGCGTCTACCTGACTTCACCAAAGTATTTAAGTTAACTTGTGATGCTTCTGGGGTGGGTATAGGAGGTGTATTGAGTCAAGAGGGGCACCGAGTTAGTTACTTTAGTGAGAAGTTAACCGATGCTAAGTTAAATTATTCAAACTACGATAGGGAATTTTATGCGGTTGTGCGGTGTTTGCACCATTGGAGGCACTATCTCCTCTCCAAGGAGTTTTTGATCCTCTCCGATCACGAAGCTTTGTGCTTCATCAACGGCCAGCATAAAATCAGCCCGCATCACGCTAAGTTGGTAGCTTTCCTACAAGGTTACACGTTTAACCTTAAGCACCTTAAGGGTTCCGATAATCGAGTCGCGGATGCACTTAGTCGCCTTACCCTCTTGCTTTCCACTATGGAGGGAACGTTGTAGGTTTTGAACGCATTAAAGATGAGTACGTTACCTGCCTGGATTTTAAGGAATCCTATTTATCCACTCAGGATTGCTCCCCCACGATGATATCTGTGTTTGTTATTAGAGATGGTTTCCTCTTTAGGCATGGGAAGTTGTGTATCCCACAGTCCTCTCTACGACTTCATATCATTTGGGAGCTGCATAGTGGAGGGTTGAGTGGCCACTTCGGTAGGGACAATACAATTACGCTAGTCGAGGAGAAATTCTTTTGGCCTAAACATAAGGCGATGGTGGGAAGGGTAGTTAGTAGTTGTTGTACCTGTCAGGTGTCTAAGGGCACCAAAACAAACGTAAGATTATATACACCCTTGCCTATCCCTTCCACACCATTGGAAGACATGAGCATGGATTTTGTTCTAGGCCTACCCACCACTTTACGTCGTAACGATTAAATTTTTGTAGTTATGGATAGATTTCCTAAAATGGAGTATTTCATTCCGTGTAGTAGGACCAATGACGCGTCTCACATTGCGAAATTGTATTTTAAAGACGTCGTTAGTCACCGTGGAGTGACAAAGACAATAGTCTCGGATAGAGATGTCAAGTTTACGAGTTATTTTTGGAAGACACTTTGGATTGTAATGGGTACCAAATTATTGTTTTCCGCCGCCTACCATCCACAAACTGATGGGCAGACGGAAGTGGTTAATCAGAGCTTGGGGAATCTTCTTAGATGCCTTGTGAGCGATCACAAGGGTACTTGGGACCTACTACTTCCCCATGCCCAATTTGCCTACAATAATTCCAAAAATCGGTCCACGGGTATGTCTCCCAATGAGATTGTCCATGGGTACAAGTCCCCTGTACCGCTTGACTTGGTTACGTTGCCCCCAACGTACAAAGCAAGTCAATTCGCACAATCCTTCGCCCAACAAATTCATGACCTCCACGCACATATACTGGCTACCTTGACCTCTCAATATGAATCCTATCAAGCACATGCTAATCAACATAGGAGAGTGTCACACTTTAAAGTCGGCTATCAAGTTCTAGTCCGCTTAGTTCCCAAGTGACTGCCTACTTGCACCGTTAAAAAGTTAGCTCCAAAGCACGTCGGCACCTTCCAGATCTTAAAGAAACTAGGTGATAATGCTTTTGTCTTAGATTTGCCTGTTGATTGGGGTGTTTCACCCTTTTTTTACGTCTTGGATTTAACGATGTTTGTTTCGCCTCCACAAGAGTTGACTTCTTTGTCGCCTTCTCCCTACACTATAATTTCTAATGGGTTGGGACGTGGTATTCCGGATGATCTCTCTCCTATGATTTCCATGGGTTTAGCATCGGATGGTAAGTTGTTTTCTTCTCCTTCTGCTGACATGTTTCAAGGTTTCCCAAAACCTTTCTTATACCAGACAGGATACTTGTTGCTGAACCGCTTAATACTACCGATGGTGCCATCCAACACTTTCTCATTTGTTGGCGTGACCGCCCTCCTTCTAACGACTCATGGGTACTCGATACAGAGCTTCAACGATTGGATTCCGCTCTTCTCCATCGCTATCTTCTGGACCACGCATCGGAGATCCGTGATTTAGCGGGGGAGGATTGATGTTGTAACATCCCATTTCCGGCTAGACCCCTAGGAGTCGGTTGGTCGTGACAGAACCCTAGGAAGCCCAAAAATTGAAATAAATCGACCGAGATTTCGGGTCATGGGTTGGTCACGCCCGTGACCGACCCGTCACGCCCGTGACCGACCCGTCACGCCCGTGACTTTGGGCGTGACTACTTCGACGATCGTCGATCTCCGAGAGACGATCGTCGAACTTGCTGCCCGGACATGTCACGCCCGTGACCAATAGGTCACGCCCGTGACCTAGGGCGTGACTCCTTCGACGACCGTCAAACTCAGGGAGACGATCGTCGGGCGCAGAATTTTCGACCCGGACCTGTCACGCCCGTGACCAATTGGTCACGCCCGTGACCTAGGGCGTGACCACCTTCGACGATCGTCGATCTCATTTCAACGACCGTCGACCTCAGAATTTGCCATTCGGGCATGTCACGCCCGTGACCTAGATGTCACGCCCGTGACCTAGGGCGTGACCACCCCTTCGACGACCGTCGATCTCAGTTCGACGATCGTCGACCCAGAATTAACCACCTGGGCCTGTCACGCCCGTGACACAGGTGTCACGCCCGTGACCACCCTCCGACGATCGTCGATCTCAGTTCGAGGATCGTCGAACCCAGAATTAGCTATTCGGGCCTGTCACGCCCATGACCTATGGGCCACGCCCGTGACCAAGGCCGAAACGTCAGCCAGACTGGAAATTTCGGTAACCGACATTGTAATCAATTCTGATTATGGGAATTCACACCCGGAGTAATTATGGGCCGTTTCCTTCTTTAATTATTTAAATAAATAAGGAAATGTTGGTCCAATAGGAAATCACCACCTGGCGAACACTCTTCGTTTTCCAGCGTTTCAACTGCCCTGCATCGTAACCGAACGTTAGGGGAGAGCATTCATGACCATTAAGGATTTACCCTTCCATCTCCCCACTTGCTGACTTATAAAATCCCACTTGGAGCAAGAGGAGAAGTTTACACGCTCAATCAATCGGATCAGATCTTTGTTCTTGCTGTAGGAGAAGTTCGGCTACGCCACCACTGCGCCATGGCACCCCGTCGTTCATCTCGCCTCCAAACCGCGAACAAGGTCCTCCTCTGCTTCTTCTTTCATGGGTAGATCTTAGGATTCTTAGAAAGGAAGTTCGCGCTCAACGGAGCCGGACCCATCTCTCGTTTTCATGGAAAAACCATGAAAACGTATTCTTGAGTTCGCCTGAAACCGCCATCTCCGGCGGCCCAATCACCGCCGATCGATAGCCGTCGCCTCAACAGAGGTGGTGGTTGTGGTGGTTGGCCAGGGAGGTGACCGAACTGCCGGCGGCGGAGCGCGAAAGAGCTACGGGAAATATGAGTTTTTGTGTCTGGTTTTCGAGTTCTGTAGAAGATGAACAGTAAAAACTGTTTATAATATATAAATTATGTAAATAATTTTATAAGGAAAATATACTTGGATGGGCACATTTTGATGCTGCAAAACGAGGCATTTAGAGGCCGTTTTAGGAAAAGTGACCAGACACGAAAGTCGTAGCCCTTCGAGTCTAGATTAATCTAAAATTGGTTTCAACTCGTTTGGGTAAGCGGTTCGGCCGCAGCAACCGTTTTAGTGGGGGCTGTACCTAGAGTTGGGCAGAAATTAAAACAGATGCCCACTCTTCGTCCCTTGTCTAAATGACCTGAAACTTGGGCAGGGGGTTAACCCTAGCTATACCTAACGGCAGACCAAAAATGTGAATTTTTGGAGATACTTTGCCTAAAGTTTTCATTTTAATTTAATAAACATAGAGGAATTTATTTAAGAGGTCAAATGACCTCCAAACCCTCCCAAATTTTGGTGAGTGGTCCTTGGCTATTAAACCTAGGTCTGTACAACATTCCAACTGATTTGGAGGAGTTTTGGGTGGGAAACCTTCTACCCTTAACTAGGCATTAGCGAGACATCTTTTAGTGAAAAGTGCACTAAGAGTTTGGAAAGGTCAAATCACCCCAACAGAGGCTGATATTCTGACCCCTGAGTTAGAAGGGTGTTATAACCTGCTTGGAGAAAAATGATGGGGTTTAGGGTTGATTTACCCTAGATCCAAGCTCAAACCCTAAATGAAGGGTATTGAGGTTTGTGAAGGACATAGGAGCAAAAGCTCTTGTATGCCCTTGAAATTTGGAGGAGAGGGGGACGATATGATGAAAACCCTCTGGTTGAAATTGTGAAGGAGTTGGAGATAATTAGGTACCTCGAAAGTTGAGATTTTGAATTAGGATAGAAATGTAATTTAGTTATTTTAAGTACTAAATCTAATCAAAAAATTATGAAACTCGGGAGAAGAACGTTTTAGTATGTTTTAGACTTGGGGTAATTTTCCTGGAATTTTATGATTAATAAATATTACACTTCATGTGTTAAATGATTATTAGCCCGATTTGTTGTTTCAATTATTTGGAAGTTTTAAATTAATTATAATAAGTTAAAATTCTGGATTTAGATCTTGGCTAGTAGAACATTGATCCCTGAATTTTTATAGAATTTTATGTTGAGAAATTTAGAGGTTCATTGACAATGTTTTAATATGGGCTTTTGAGCACAAAAATAAATTAGGGCTTGTACAATTGCTGGAAAATTATGATAATTGGAACTTAAGGTTTTTAGGCCCTTTTATATCACTGGGAATTATTTGGGAATTTTTAGAGTTACTGTTATAGCACTTCATTCACAAAGCATGTTAGATTATAATTTAGTATTTGATTTATTATGATTTAATTACCAGCAAGAAAATTATGGGATTCTGTCAAAGTTAATTTCATGATGAAACCAGCACCCTGCATTTTATTTGAATTATTTGGAGGACAAATTAAGGTAGTTTATTCATTAAGCTTGAAATAACTGAAATAATGATTAAATAAGTTTAGGCCCTTGAAAATCATTGTAAAACTATCAAACTTTGGAAAATTGATATTTAGGCCTACTATTATTTACTTTAATTTTTTGATAGCTGGAATCAACCAAAATGTTATACCTCATGTTCAAAATGACGATATTAGACCCTTATGAATGAATAAATAAGTTATCGGATTTGTTAGGAAAATTCCAATATTTTGGATTTAGGCAAATCTTGATAGGATAGACCTCCGATAAATAAATTGTGGCATTTGGATGAAAAGTAAATCTGGATTATCGTGTAGCCTAGGTGAGTCCCTAGGAAGTTTGTTTAGCACTGATGGTAGTTGGAAGATTAGGTGTTACGCGGGTATGACGGAAGACCGTCTTTCCGTATGGAGAGGGTGAAGAGTCAAGCTACCCTAGGTTTAGTTTAATGTAACTCTTAAAGGGAAAAAGGTAAGGGAGATCAACCATTAACAATAAGTGCCTTGCGAAAGGGAACTTCGGGCCGTAATGCCGCCGTCTTGGTTCCTATTGCCCCTTGAGAGCCCTTCACGGGGAATACCGGGGGCAGTCCTGGGCTAACGTAAACTGTAATAACAAACTGGCAAGAGTAACTTAGTAACTAGGGCTGCACCTTTCACAAACACTGTTGGCACAGGAAGATTGATGGGAGCTTCGGCTCGGTTGGTTTGGAGACGGACGTTTTGGTCCGGGGAGCTTCGGCTCGGTTGGTTTGGAGACGGACGTTTTGGTCCGGGGAGCTTCGGCTCGGTTGGTTTGGAGACGGACGTTTTGGTCCGGGGGCTTCGGCTCGGTTTTTGTGTGTTTACGATTAAACTTGCATGTGCATAAAATAGGGAAAAGTTAAGGTGGTGGGTTTTCGATATCTGGGAGTTCGATTGCACCGACACCGATATCGTTGACTCGGCTAGGTGATTAGCACTTCGCCAACAGAAGTCCGGTGCGCTAGCCGGCAAGAGTACGCAGGCGTCCGCTTAGTGCACCAAGCGTTGAGGCGTACGATAGTTCAGACCAGTGGTGCTTTTACTGGTTTTGAGGTGGGCGAGGCCCAACCCACCGCTTCTGTCCGCCACTACGGAGGTATCCTGGGAGGTAACAGCTCCGAAAGGGGGAACTAAAGGTCTGTGTGCACAGAGTTGGGTGTGTGAGTTGCACTTGCATGTTTAGTCATACCCACATGCATGTCATAGCATAATCGATTCATTTAACCCTGCCACCTAAAGTATATAAGTGGTATGGGACGCTTATACATTAGGACCTGCAAAACGACCCCTTGGTCTATAAGCTTGAGTGGGCAAGTTTATAAATCAAGGTTAATTTTGATATATATAATAACAACCATTGCTGTTTGATAACCGACACCCCAAGGTATAAGTGGTATGGGACACTTATACGATGGGAGCCTTGCAAAAGATCCCTTTTGCTTATGTGTTCTCGCATAAGTGAAGGTTTAAATTCATATATTTGCTTTTCTTACTGCTAGACCTATTATAACATTCATATTGACTGCTCACCGAATACAACTTGCTAGATTAAGTCCACCGTCACCTGTTTACTTTTATTCTCCACCATCATGTCCTTCCCTTTCTTCCTCTCCGCTCGGTACCTAGGAGCCATGGGGGAAGGGGTAGGGGATGATAGGGCTTAGTCTTTACGACTAACATTTTTCGAACCGTATCATTTAGGGGATCGTGGAGCCCAGCATGGAGGAGCAGCCCCAGAGATCGGTACGCCTGGAGATGGGGCAGTCTAGCTCCGGAGTTCATACAGCCGGGACCGTGAGTCTCGACCTTGGGTAGTTTCTGTTTTTGCTTCCGCTTGAGAGATTGTAGTGAGGAAATGATGTATCGGGCATAAGCCCGCATTTATAGTACTCTGATTATTGTTATTCTGTGGACACTCCCTTCGTGGAGATTTTATTTTATATACATGTGATTTATTATTGTGGACTGCATTGCTCTTACTTCAATTATTGTGCTACCTTTCTGTGATCGAATTGGCCGGCAGAATCGGCGCCTTGTGGTGATGACCCTTCAGGACGTGAAGGTGTCACCGCAAAGCGGCGATTCTGGGCCTAAGACCCGGGTTTTAAAAAGAAAAAAAAAGGGGTCTTACAAGTGGTATCAGAGGAAACATCAATCAGAAGGAAGTAGCAGTCCACAAACATGTGTTTAGCAGTCCACAAACCTTGGGTCACCCCCGCTCGAGTTTAGTTTGGGGACAAACTAAGCAGCGGAAGCAGTGGTGTGCCCAAAGGGGGATCACATATAACTTGTCCACTTTTATTTAAGTTTGAACGTTTTCTCAGCGTGTGTTTTTGTTACGCAGCCTCCAGCACGGACTACGCCACAAGGTGGAGTTCAACAGGCTAAGGATGTTGCACCACCCCCACCGGTCCCCACTCCTTTCCTTCAGTCAGACATGGGACAGACCCTGACTGCCATCCTGGAGGCCTTCAGGGCCCAGCAGGTTCCGTCCCCGCAGCCAAATCCGGGGGCCAACTGGTTAAGCATCTTCCGAGGTCTTTCTCCCCCGTCCTATTTGGGGACAGAGTCGGCGGTTCGGACGGAAGAGTGGCTAGATATCATGTACGAGATGCTGACTGGGATACGGTGTCCCTGGGAGGAGAGGGTGGCTCTGGTTGTCTCCTGCCTGGAGTCCCATGCAAAGAGGTGGTGGAAGACGCTGTTGGACACGACATTTGCCGATAGGGAGGTTGCGGAGGTTACTTGGGAGGAGTTCAGGGCCGCACTGCTGGAGCATTTTGTTTCGCAGTCGGCTAGGGATGATTTGGAGGAGCGGTTCTTACAGCTGAAGCAGGGCACCCCGGACCGTGGTGGAGTACCATCGAGAGTTCGACCATCTGGCTCGATACGCAGATTCCTACCAGCTGGACGAGGCAGGGTATATCAGGAGGTTCTATAAGGGCCTGCGGGAGGACTTGAGGGAGGCTTTGTTGTTTGTATCGGACGGGCCCATCTCCCGGATTTTGGAGATGGCAAAAAGGATTGAGGCAAATTGGCACGCCACCCGGGGCCGGAAACGGCCAGCAGAGGATCAGGGATGGAGAGGTAGAAATGACCAGCGGCGAGGTGTTGTACCAGAGGGGAGGAGGACAGAGGACCAGCCTCGTCAGGACGTGAGGTAGGAGTCGAGGGAATAGGTGATATTGGCCCCTCCACCTCTTCGGATGCAGGAGATGCCGAGACCCGGGGGAATGGCGTATCCCCCACCAGAGTGCTTCCTTTGTCATCAGATTGGGAACATTCGGAGGAACTGCCCCATGAGGGGGGCACCACCTCCAGTACCTCATGGCGGCCCACCAGCTCAGCATTATGGAGGCCGAGGACGCGGCCGCGGTCGTGGATACCAGGGGGGAGATCGTATACAGGAAAGGGAGCAGGTATATGCCTTGGAACTTGCGCAGCCTCGGAATCCGGAGCAGGTCATACCAGGTACGCTGCAATGCCTCTTTATTTTCATAGAATTTCCCTTTCAATGGTTAAAACTTTGAATCGCACTAGATAGATTAGCAAGGAAAGTAAAAATCACTATAGAACCCTAAGATGTCTAATCACCCCAGGTATAGTCTTCATCAGCGGCAAGCCGGCCCACACGCTGTTCGATACTGGAGCTACTCACTCCTTTGTGTCGGAGACTTTCGTAGAAGGACTGGAAGGCATGGAGCGGTTCACAGGCTCGAGGATGAGGGTGCGACTACCGGATGGATCTGAGCTCCTTACCACGGATCACTGCAATATGGAGGCAGAAATTGGTGGAAAGGCATTCGAGGCTCCAGCGATGATTTTGAAGCTGACAGACTACGACCTGATCCTAGGCATGGTATGGCTACACTAGAACCATGCCCAGATTGACTGCCAGGCGAAGAGGATCACCGTGAGACACGGGGACTCTTTCATTACCATCGAAGGTATAAGACCTGTCTCTCGTATACTCTTATCTTCGGTACAGGCTGTTAAGGCCCATCTGCAGGGAGAGGAGGTCTATCAGATTCTATTTGAGATGGCGGAAGTTAAGGAGTCGGTGACAGACATCCCGGTGGTGCGAGATTTTGCTGACATCTTTCTAGATAAACTACCAGGATTACCTCCACACCGAGAGCAGGATTTTCAGATACAGCTTGTGCCGGGGGCCAAGCCGGCATCTAGGGCCCCTTATCGAATGGCCCCAAAGGAGTTGGCAGAGTTTCGGACTCAGTTGCAGGAATTGGTTGAGGCAGGATTTGTTAGACCGAGTTCCTCGCCATGGGGAGCACCGGTCCTATTCGTGAAGAAGAAGGATGGGACACTCTGCCTGTGCATCAATTATCGAGCACTAAACAGGCTGACCGTCCGGAATACCTATCCGCTCCCACGGATAGACGAATTGTTCGACCAGCTTGAGGGAGCCCATTATTTCTCGAAGCTGGACTTGAGGTCAGGATACTACCAGCTACGGATCCAGGAGGAGGATATCCCGAAGACGGCCTTCAGTAGCAGATATGGCATGTATGAGTTCACCGTGATGCCCTTCGGGCTCACGAATGCTCCGTCGGCGTTCATGAGTCTCATGAACCGGGTTTTCGAGGCCTACTTGGATGTGTTCGTCATAGTATTCATAGACGACATCCCGATCTACTCTAGGACGGAGGAGGAGCACACTCGGCATCTGGCACTCACTCTGGAGAGGTTGCGGGAGCATCGCCTTTATGCAAAATTCAGCAAGTGTCAGTTTTGGTTGAAGGAGGTGGCCTTCCTAGGCCACATTATCAGCGGAGCCGGGTTGGCAGTGGATCCGGCAAAGATTCGGGCAGTTCGAGATTGGCCGCAGTTGAAGACAGCCACCGATGTACAAAGTTTCTTGGGACTTGCCGGTTACTACCGGAAGTTCGTGGAGGGGTTCTCTCAGATTGCTCTCCCCCTCATATCTTTGACGAAGAAGGAGGCACCTTTCGTTTGGACCCCGTAGTGCCAGGCGGCTTTCCAGGAGCTGAAGGACCGACTCATCTCAGCCCCTATTCTGGCCCTTCCATCGGGAAAGGAAGGATTCCAGGTGTACACCGACGCATCATACCAGGGGATGGGAGCAGTGCTGTTGCAGAACGGACACGTCATAGCATATGCCTCCCGCCAGCTGAAGACCCATGAGAAGAACTACCCAGTGCACGACCTTGAGATGGGGCGGTCGTTTTTGCTCTGAAGGTCTGGCGCCATTATCTTTATGGAGTCCACTACGACATCTACTCCGACCACAAGAACCTAAAATACGTGGACACTCAGAAGGAGCTGAATATCAGGCAGAGGCACTGGGTGGAGTTCTTAGCAGACTATCAGTATGAGATGCACTACCATCCAGGGAAGGCAAACGTGGTGGCCGACGCATTGAGTCGGAGAGCGGCCACTTCCGAAGCTGGGCACCAAGTTATATCCATGGATCTAGTCCGGTCATTCAGAGATATGCAGATATCCCTAGTGTCCGAGGATGATCCAGAGCTGTATAGGGAGTATCTGATATCGATGGTGGACATAGACAATATTCGGGATCGCATTCGGGATGGACAGAGGACAGATGCGTGGGCAAAGCCGATGTTCTGAGCCTTGGAGGAGGGTTCGACACGAGATTATTCCCTGAGAGATGGTCTGCTACATTTCAGAGGCAGAGTATATATACCCGCGGGAGGCCAGATCCGAGAGGATATTATGACAGAGGCGCATTGCAGCCGGTACTCTGTGCACCCGGGGATCACAAAGATGACCGCTGATCTGAAGAAGATGATGTTTTGGCCGGGCATGAAGAAGGACATTACGTACTTAGTGACCCATTGCGAGGCGTGTCAGTTGGTGAAGGCGGAGTGCAAGAACCCCGCAGGATTGTTGCAGCCACTCCCGGTGCTGGAGTGGAAGTTCGACGATATAGCTATGGATTTTATACATGGTCTTCCCCGGTCTCGGACGGGGAACGACTCGATCTGGGTGATTGTCGATCGGTTGACAAGGGTGGCCCGCTTTGTACCGATCAGGAAGGATGACTCAGTGGGAGTGCTGGTACGGAAGTTCGTGGAGCAATATATTTGATATCATGGCGTGCCCCGGACGATAGTGTCGGACTGCGATGGACGGTTTACATCCAGGGAGTGGCGATCAGTGCAGGCATATTTGGGCACCCGGTTGACTTTTAGCACGGCCTTCCACCCTCAGACGGACGGGCAGACAGAGCGCACCAATCGGACCTTGGAGGATTTACTACGACTGTGTATACTGGACCGAGGGGAGCCGTGGAGAAGATGTTACCGTTGGTCGAGTTCTCCTATAACAATAGCTACCATTCCAGCATCAGGATGGCGCCTTATGAAGCCTTGTATGGAAGAAAATGTAGGACCCCGCTTTCTTGGGTTCAAGACGAGGATCCGAAGGTGTTGGGATCGGATTTTGTTGAAGACACCGAGGCTCAGGTGAGACTGATCAGAGATAGGATGTTGGAGGCATAGAGCAGACAGGCTAAATACTATGACGCCCGGAATCGTCAGGTGAAGTTTCGGGTAGGAGATCGAGTGTTCTTGAAGATCCGGCCCATGCACGGAGTCTCACGGGTGCGCGGTCGGAGGAAGAAGCTCAGCCCTAGGTATATGGGCCCTTACCGGATCCTGGAGCGGATCGGACCCCTAGCCTACAGGCTAGAGTTGCCGCCAGAGCTGGCAGCTCTACACGACGTCTTCCACATTTCTTCGCTGAGAAGGGCTCTACTACGCCCGGAGCAGCGGATTTTGGCCACCGAAGGGCCGGTAGCTTCAGACCGATCTGTTCACTTGGAGCCGGTTCGGATCGACGACAAAGGAGTACGGATCTTGCGCCACAAAAAGATCCCCTTAGTCAAGGTTCTATGGAGAAACCACGGGCAGGAGGAGCACACCTGGGAACCGCAGGATCTGATGAGGCAAAGATACCCGGAGTTGTTCAGTCAGGTACATCTCCCCACCTCTCGGTATACTATAGATTGCCTTCTTGTTTTGGACAGTTAAGACTAGATAAGGAAAATTCAGGACCTAGGTATGCGCACTCAATCAGAAAGGTAGGGGCTAATCTTTTGTTTATTGGGGAGATTGTCTTTGTTTATCAAACGAACAGTCGCCTGAACCCAATAGAAAGATCGTATGGGATGTTACAAGTTTAATTGATTCCGATAGAAATCCCCGTAGGCTCAACCTCAATTTCGGGGACGAAAATTTTGTTTTGTTTATTGGGATTTGTAACATCCCATTTCCGGCTAGACCCCTAGGAGTCGGTTGGTCGTGACAGAACCCTAGGAAGCCCAAAAATTGAAATAAATCGACCGAGATTTCGGGTCATGGGTTGGTCACGCCCGTGACCGACCCGTCACGCCTGTGACTTTGGGCGTGACTACTTCGACGATCGTCGATCTCCGAGAGACGATCGTCGAACTTGATGCCCGGACATGTCACGCCCGTGACCAATAGGTCACGCCCGTGACCTAGGGCGTGACTCCTTCGACGACCGTCAAACTCAGGGAGACGATCGTCGGGCGCAGAATTTTCGACCCGGCCCCTGTCACGCCCTTGACCAATAGGTCACGCCCGTGACCTAGGGCGTGACCACCTTCGACGACCGTCGATCTCTTTTCGACGGCCGTCGACCTCAGAATTTTCCATTCGGGCATGTCACGCCCGTGACCTAGATGTCACGCCCGTGACCTAGGGCGTGACCACCCCTTCGACGACCATCGATCTCAGTTCGACGATCGTCGACCCAGAATTAACCACCCGGGCCTGTCACGCCCGTGACCCAGGTGTCACGCCCGTGACCACCCTCCGACGATCGTCGATCTCAGTTCGACGATCGTCGAACCCAGAATTAGCTATCCGGGCCTGTCACGCCCGTGACCTATGGGTCACGCCCGTGACCAAGGACGAAACGTCAGCCAGACTGGAAATTTCGGTAACCGACATTGTAATCAATTCTGATTATGGGAATTCACACCGGAGTAATTATGGGCCGTTTCCTTCTTTAATTATTTAAATAAATGAGGAAATGTTGGTTCAATAGGAAATCACCACCTGGCGAACACTCTTCGTTTTCCAGCGTTTCAACTGCCCTGCATCGTAACCGAACGTTAGGGGAGAGCATTCATGACCATTAAGGATTTACCCTTCCATCTCCCCACTTGCTGACTTATAAAAGCCCACTTGGAGCAAGAGGAGAAGTTTACACGCTCAATCAAACGGATCAGATCTTTGTTCTTGCTGTAGGAGAAGTTCGGCAACGCCACCACTGCGCCATGGCACCCCGTCGTTCATCTCGCCTCCAAACCACGAACAAGGTCCTCCTCTGCTTCTTCTTTCATGGGTAGATCTTAGGATTCTTAGAAAGGAAGTTCTCGCTCAATGGAGCCGGACCCATCTCTCGTTTTCATGGAAAAACCATGAAAAACGTATTCTTGAGTTCGCCTGAAACCGCCATCTCCGGCGGCCCAATCACCGCCGATCGATAGCCGTCGCCTCAACGGAAGTGGTGGTGGTGGTGGTTGGCCAGGGAGGTGACCGAACTGCCAGCGGCGGAGCGCGAAAGAGCTACAGGAAATATGAGTTTCTGTGTCTGGTTTTCGGGTTCTGTAGAAGATGAACAGTAAAAACTGTTTATAATATATAAATTATGTAAATAATTTTTAAGGAAATATATACTTGGATGGGCACATTTTGATGCTGCAAAACGAGGCATTTAGAGGCCGTTTTAGGAAAAAAGACCAGACACGAAAGTCGTAGCCTTCGAGTCTAGATTAATCTAAAATTGGTTTCAACTCGTTTGGGTAAGCGGTTCGGCCGCAGCAACCGTTTTAGTGGGGGCTGTACCTAGAGTTGGGCAGAAATTAAAACGGATGCCCACTCTTCGTCCCTTGTCCAAATGACCTGAAATTTGGGCAGGGGGTTAACCTAGCTATGCCTAACGGCAGACCAAAAATGGGAATTTTGGAGATACTTTGCCTAAAGTTTTCGTTTTAATTTAATAAACTTAGAGGAATTTATTTAAGAGGTCAAATGACCTCCAAACCCTCCCCAAATTTTGGTGAGTGGTCCCTGGCTATTAAACCTAGGTCTGTACAACATTCCAACGGATTTGAGAGTTTTGGGTGGGAAACCTTCTACCCTTAACTAGGCATTAGCGAGACATCTTTTAGTGAAAAGTGCACTAAGAGTTTGGAAAGTCAAATCACCCCAACAGAGGCTGATATTCTGACCCCTGAGTTAGAAGGGTGTTATAACCTGCTTGGAGAAAAATGGTGGGTTGAGGGTTGATTTACCCTAGATCCAAGCTCAAACCCTAAATGAAGGGTTTTGAGGTTTGTGAAGGACATAGGAGCAAAAGCTCTTGTATGCCCTTGAAATTTGGAGGAGAGGGGGACGATATGAAGAAAACCCTCTGGTTGAAATAGTGAAGGAGGAGGTGGAGGTAATTATGGTACCTCGAAAGTTGAGATTTTGAATTAGGATAGAAATGTAATTTAGTTATTTTAAGCACTAAATCTAATCAAAAAATTATGAAACTCGAGAGAAGGAAGTTTTATGATGTTATAGACTTATGGTAATTTTCCTGGAATTTTATGATTAATAAAATATACATTCATGTGTTAAATGATTATTAGCCCGATTTGTTGTTTCAATTATTTGAAAGTTTTAAATTAATTATAATCAGTTAAAATTCTGGATTTAGATCTTGACTAGTAGAACATTGATCCCTGAATTTTTATAGAATTTTATGTTGAGAAATTTTAGAGGTTCATTCACAATGTTTAATATGGGCTTTTGAGCATAAAAATAAATTAGGGCTTGTACAATTGCTGGAAAATTATGATAATTGGAACTTAAGGTATTTAGGCCCTTTTATATCACTGGGAATTATTTGGGAATTTTTAGAGTTACTGTTATAGCACTTCATTCACAAAGCATGTTAGATTGTAATTTAGTATTTGATTTATTACGATTTAATTACCAGCAAGAAAATTATGGGATTCTGTCAAAGTTATTTTCATGATGAAACCAGCACCCTGCATTTTATTTGAATTATTTAGAGGACAAATTAAGGTAGTTTATTCATTAAGCTTGAAATAATTGAAATAATGATTAAATAAGTTTAGACCCTTGAAAATCATTGTAAAAACTATCAAACACAACTTGGAAAATTGATATTTAGTCCTACTATTATTTACTTTAATTTTGTGATAGCTGGAATCAACCAGAATGTTATACCTCATGTTCAAAATGACGATATTAGACCCTTATGAATGAATAAATAAGTTATCGGAATTGTTAGGAAAATTCCAATATTTTGGATTTAGGCAAATCTTGTTAGGATAGACCTCCGATAAATAAATTGTGGCATTTGGATGAAAAAGTAAATCTGGATTATCGTGTAGCCTAGGTGAGTCCCTAGGAAGTTTGTTTAGCACTGATGGTAGTTGGAAGATTAGGTGTTACGCGGGTATGACGGAAGACCGTCTTTCCGTGTGGAGAGGGTGAAGAGTCAAGCTACCCTAGGTTTAGTTTAATGTAACTCTTAAAGGGAAAAAGGTAAGGGAGATCAACCAATAAGAATAAGTGTCTTGCGAAAGGGAACTACGGGCCGTAATGCCGCCGTCTTGGTTCCTAGTGCCCCTTGAGAGCCCTTCACGGGGAATACCGGGGGCAGTCCTGGGCTAACGTAAACTATAATAACAAACTGGCAAGAGTAACTTAGTAATTAGGGTTGCACCTTTCACAAACACTGTTGGCACAGGAAGATTGATGGGAGCTTCGGCTCGGTTGGTTTGGAGACGGACGTTTTGGTCCGGGGAGCTTCAGCTCGGTTGGTTTGGAGACGGACGTTTTGGTCCGGGGAGCTTCGGCTCGGTTGGTTTGGAGACGGACAATTTGGTCCGGGGGCTTCGGCTCGGTTTTTGTGTGTTTACGATTAAACTTGCATGTGCATAAAATAGGGAAAAGTTAAGGTGATGGGTTTTCGATATCGGGGAGTTCGATTGCACCGACACAGATATCGTTGACTCGGCGAGGTGATTAGCACTTCGCCAACAGAAGTCCGGTGCGCCAGCCGGCAAGAGTACGCAGGCGTCCGCTTAGTGCACCAAGCGTTGAGGAGTACGATAGGTCAGACCAGTGGTGCTTTTACTGGTTTTGAGGTGGGCGAGGCCCAACCCACCGCTTCCATCCGCCACTACGGAGGTATCCTGGGAGGTAACGGTTCCGAAAGGGGGAACTAAAGGTCTGTGTGCACAGAGTTGGGTGTGTGAGTTGCACTTGCATGTTTCATCATACCCACATGCATGTCATAGCATAATCGATTCATTTAACCATGCCACCTAAAGTATAAGTGGTATGGGACGCTTATACATTAGGACCTGCAAAACGACCCTTGGTCTATAAGCTTGAGTGGGCAAGTTTATAAATCAAGTTAATTTTGATATATATAATAACAACCATTGCTGTTTGATAACTGACACCCTAAGGTATAAGTGGTATGGGACACTTATACGATGGGAGCCTTGCAAAAGATCCTTTTGCTTATGTGTTCTCGCATAAGTGAAGGTTTAAATTCATATATTTGCTTTTCTTACTGCTAGACCTATATAACATTCATATTAACTGCTCACCAGAATACAACTTGCTAGATTAAGTCACCGTCACCTGTTTACTTTTATTTCCACCCATCATGTCCTTCCCTTTCTTCCTCTCCGCTCGGTACCTAGGAGCCATGGGGGAAGGGGTAGGGGATGATAGGGCTTAGTCTTTACGACTACGGTTTTCGACCGCATCATTTAGGGGATCGTGGAGCCCAGCATGGAGGAGCAGCCCCAGAGATCGGTGCGCCTGGAGATGGGGCAGTCTAGCTCCGGAGTTCATACAGCCGGGACCGTGAGTCTCGACCTTGAGTAGTTTCTGTTTTTGCTTCCGCTTGAGAGATTGTAGTGAGGAACTGATGTATCGGGCATAAGCCCGCATTTATAGTACTTGATATTGTTATTCTGTGGACACTCCCTTCGTGGAGATTTTATTTTATATACATGTGATTTATTATTGTGGACTGCATTGCTCTTACTTCAATTATTGTGCTACCTTTCTGTGATCGAATTGGCCGGCAGAATCGGCGCCTTGTGGTGATGACCCTTCAGGACGTGAAGGTGTCACCGCAAAGCGGCGATTCTGGGCCTAAGACCCGGGTTTTTAAAAGAAAAAAAAAGGGGGTCTTACAGATGTCCGGGCCTCGCCAACACACTTGAAGATGATGCCGAAATACTAGAACATAAGATTTCAGGCGACATGATGACTCTTGGGTGCTAACGGAAGGCAACGCTACAATCTCTATGCCGCGGCGGCGAAGCCTACTTAAAGGATTACTTATGACAATTTTATTTAGTTTAATGCTACTTTTATTGTAGATGCAAATTTTATTTGGAACTTGTAATCTTTATATTTTTCATGCATTTTAAAAATTTGGTGTGTAATAACCATCCGGATTGATGAGGTTTCATCGAATCTTTGATGGTTGGATCTATTTTGTAACTCCTATATATGGAGGCTTATTAGAGAATGATAGATACGATTGAACCTTAAAATCCCTCTTAAAAAATTTTGGCGCTTGGGACAAGCCGCCCCCTTGCCTCCCTCTTCTCCTATTCGGCCGCCCCCTTTGTGGAGCTCTCCGAAAAAGTTTTCTTGGTGCGACTCCCGAGAAGAAGGACTGCAGCCCACTCGGTGCGACGCCGTGGATCCATTCGGTGCGATGCCGGTGGAAATCGTGGAGAGAGTGATTCTCCCATAAGTTATCTAGAGTGCTTGCCTCCAACGGTTGGGTAAACT